>CAJQUN010000158.1:0-1444515 GCA_907163345.1 Haberlea rhodopensis
CTTTCGAAAAATCGCCATTTTTGCACCCTAATAACTCCACCACCTCAATAACTTTTACTCCAACAACTCAACAACATAAAAACATTCAAAACCTTCATTAAACATCCTTAAACCACTCAAAAATCCACATCCTTCCTAAAATCACACCAACCCAAAGACCCATTTCAAAATTCAATTACAAATACACCCCAAACTCAAATCTTACACTTCAACAACAACAAGGAATAATATACATACATCATAGGTCTTAAATCTTACCAAGATCACAAAAGTGAAGCTTTTACAAGGACTTCTGTCCACCTTGAAGCCAAAAACGAGTTTGGGAGGAAGGAGGGTTTGGGAGATGATTTGGGGATTTTGGGGTGTGTTAGAAGTTAAAGTGAAATGAAATGTGGTGGGGTAAGGGTTTAAAATCCTTTAATTAACTTGTACCCCAACAATTTCATGATGAATAAAATATCTCACCATAGTATTTTAAAACATTTACAAAAATGCATTAAACTTCCACTAAATCATGCTTTCCTCGTATTAACCATCAACGTAGTTTAAATCATGTTAACACCTTATTTTCTAACATGCATAACATGCACCCTGAAATGCATCCCCGGGTCACGCCTATCATGTGACTAAGCATTTAACATGATAATTAATTTCAACACATAAATCAATATATCAACATAATCCATCATATTAACATCATTAATGCTCAAATTGCATATAATTAATTTCGGGGCATCACAGACGAGGTATCCAGTCCATGATTTGGAGTTAGCAGCTATAGTGTTTGCCTTGAAGATATGTCGACACTACTTATACGGTACCTCGAGAAGTTTCCCATCTTCACTGATCACAAGAGCCTGAAGTTCTTGTGTTACACAGGCTGAGCTGAACATGAGGCAGAGGAGATGGATGGACCTGCTGAAGGACTACGACTGTGAAATCAAATACCACCCTGGGAAAGCAAACTTGACAGCCGACGCTTTGAGTCGGAAGGTGAGGAGCACAGCAGAGGATGCCATGTGTCTATTAGCTATGTTGGGCTCCTACTGCCATTTGGGACTTGATTTTGATGTATCTACTTCACCGGTACAGGTTTTGACCTTGTTAGCTGAGCCTATTATTTATGATCACATCAGGAAGACTCAGGGGACCGACGCAGAGGTTCAGAGATGGATGTCAGTGGTTCATTCAGGTCAGCCATCGAGATTCAGAGTGGCTGAGGACGGTTCTCTGAGACTCGGCGACAGATGGGTGGTTCCAGATACACCCGAGTTGCGACAGGGTATATTACAGCGAGCTCATTGCAGCAGGATGAGTGTCCACCCGGGCGGGAAGAAGATGTATAAGGATCTACGCAGCCAGTTCTGGTGGAGGCGTATGAAACAGGATGTCACCTCATTTGTCAAGCGCTGTTTGATTTGTCAGCAAGTGAAGGCTGAGAGGCAGAGGCCTGGAGGTGAGTTAAGGAGTTTGGAGATACGCGACTGGAAGTGGCAGCACGTGTCTATGGATTTTGTGACCCACTTACCGAGGACTGTTTCGGGTTTCGATGCTATATGGGTAGTCGTCGACAGATTGACTAAGAGTGCTCATTTCATTCCCTACTGTATGACCTTCACGTACTTGAGGATGGCACAGTTATATGTCAGAGATGTGGTGAGACTGCATGGGATTCCTGTTTCGATTGTGTCTGATCGAGATCCGAGGTTTACATCTCACTTCTGGGAGGGTCTTCAGTCAGCTCTAGGTACAGAGTTGAGGTTGAGCACAGCCTATCATCCCCAGACGGACGGACGGACCGAGCGTACTATACAGACGCTCGAAGATATGTTGAGGGCTTGTGTGCTGGAGTTCGACACGTCTTGGCAGGACTCAGTAGCCTTGGTGGGATTTTCTTATAATAACAGTTACCAGGCTAGCATACAGATGGCTCCATTTGAAGCCCTATATGGCAGGCGTTGTAGGTCGCCTTTGTGTTGGGATGATGTGGACCGTAAATCGGTCGGAGGACCAGAGTTGGTCCAGGTTATGGAAGAAAAGGTAAAGATTATCAGGAGAAAGATGAAGGCAGCTCAGGACAGACAGGCAGCTTATGCCAATCAGCGGCGAAGGCCGTTGGAGTTTCAGATGGGCGACAGAGTCTTTCTGAAGATCTCACCTTTCAGAGGTGTAGTACGGTTTGGTATGCGGGGGAAGTTGTCCCCGAGATATGTGGGGCCGTATGAGATCTTACAGCGTGTGGGTACTCTGGCGTACCGTTTAGCTTTACCGCCCTCTCTGTCTGGTATACACGATGTGTTCCATGTGTCTATGCTGAGGAAGTACGAGCCAGATCCTTCGCATGTGTTGCAGCCTTCAGAGGTGCAGTTTGAGTCTGATGTTTCCTATGTGGAGCGGCCTATCAGGATTTTGGATAGAGCAGACCGCAGGCTTTGGAACAAAGTTATTCCTATGGTCAAAGTACAGTGGGATCGTAGGGGTGTCGAGGAGGCCACGTGGGAGACAGAGCGACACATGGTGCAGCACTACCCAGAACTGTTTTCTGGTATGTGATTTATGTTTTACTTTACATTGGGTAAGTGCATGCTGATTTCGAGGGCGAAATCTTATAAGTAGGGGAGTATTGTGATATCCCCGAAATGATTATGTGATTTTAATCATTAATTTAAATTATGTTAATTTGGGTGTTAATTCATGGGATCGAATTAATATTATGGAGGAGATACATTTCAGGGTGCATATGATATATGTTGGGATTTTAGGGTCGTGGCATGTTTATTTGGGGTGTGTGTTATTTGTTTTGGTGAAGCATGTTAAATGGGAATTGAAGTATTTTATTGAGAAAATACTATAAATATCATGTGAGGATATTTTAATATATCGTGCTAAATACCGGGACCAAAACATAACACATCATACCACCCAACACCCAACCACCCCCCCCCCCCCCAACCCATACCAATCAACTGTGCATAAGCTGATTAATCACCCCACTTGGCTCAATCATTCAGCCTTCTTCTCCCTTCCCAAATCTCGAGCCTTCTCTCCCAAATAACCTCCAACACCTACTGAGCAAAACCGTGAGGAGCCTTGCCACTTTCATTCCTTGGAAGCCTCTCAAAAATCGGAGCAAAGTAGGGTGAGAAACCATGCTCTGTTTTTGATTTAAGCTTGTTAAGTTCTTGCTTTTAAGTGGTGTGATTTTGGCATGTTAGCTTAGGTTTCTTAAAACCTTCGATTTAAATGCTTACATGGTGTTATTATGAAACTCTCAGTATTTTTCCTTGAGCATGTTACATGTTTTATGTGAAGGATTAAAGCATGTGAAGTAGGGTGTTCGAAAATCTAGGTAGATAATTGCCCTGTTTTTCTGGAAAATGTGGATTGGGAGTGATTTTGAGGAGGTGATATCATGCATGTTAAATGGGTTTTTGGGTGGACCTTCGATTTGAGTACATGCATGGTAGTTTTGTAAAGCCCATGACGTTTTTATGCGAGCATGTTTTATGATTTATGTTGTAGCTTTAATAGCATGAAATGAAGTGCTCAAGAAATCTGGAAATGAAATATGTTGTCCTGTTTCCAGAAAAGTTGATCCAGTACTTGTGTAAATGGACGACGTTTATGCATGTGGATTTATATTTGGGGTATAAATTTGATATGAGTACACTCAGGGTAGTGTATTGTAGCTACTAGCATAATTGTTTAAGTATGTGGTGTATCTTGCATGCTGGATCGAAGGGTATGAAAATGGGTGTCAAAGAAATCTGGAAATTTATCGCACAGAGCATGTGGCGATCGATCGCCACAAATGGGGCGATCGTTCGCCGAAGGCCAGTGGCCAAAATCAAAGGCGAGCGATCGATCGCCTCGAGGTAGCGATCGATCGCCCGAGGCAGAATATGAAAAAAATATAAATTGTTGTATTTTGTTAAATTTTTGATATTGGATTGTAATGAGACATCTAATATTGTGTTGTACACTGGTGTAGAGCCTTCACAGACAGCTACACAGCGCAGGGGATAGAGTCCCACAACACACTACATTTTGGAAAGGTACGTAAGCGACGTACGGGCATCCCAACGGTAACATGTACTTTATGTTTGTCTTTTTGACACATGATGAATGCAATGTGATGCATTAAGAGTATGATACATGTTATTATGCATTGTTGTTGCATATTATGCATTGTTGTTGCATATTGTGATGTGGAATAAAGAGGTGTATTCCACGAGTCAAGCGAGATCACAGTGTATGTTTTAATGCTTATGCTTGTTATGTAGTAATGAAGCGGGGAAGATTGTACCGCTCATTATGAGGTTCTGTAGTAATGAAGCGGGGAAGATTGTACCGCTCATTATGAGGTTGTGTAGTAATGAAGCGGGGAAGATTGTACCGCTCATTATGAGATGATGAAGCAAGAAGCATTAAAATAACTGTTGATATATAACTCAAAAGCTATGTAAAGAAAAAGGTGATATGTCATGACATTATTAAAGGATCCATAATTTCATATAATGTGTTTACTATGAATTATGGTACAGGGACAACCAATGGGCGTTGTAAATGCTTGCAAATACAGGAAGTGCTTTGTATTATGATTTGTGCATTTACGCTTTACATTCATATTATGTTGAATATGAATCACGGTATGCTCATGTGTTGGGGGTTGTCTTTGTAGGTGCATTTGATACAGAGAACAGGGGTCAGGGTTGACATGATGAGCTTAATGGAGTGCTAAAGGGGATAGCAGGATAGAGAAACTCTTCTGTATAGTTTTTGCAAAGATAGTGTAAAACTATGGATTTTAGTACCTTCTGGTTAGGAATATGTATGATTCCTTTTTGAAACTTTTGTTACTGAAATCTCTATAAGCTCAGGTTGTCAACATGATTCAATACTCTGATTTAATATTATTAATTCTCTTTAAATGCACCTAATAGTACGTATGAGATAACGGGGTCTCACATATTCCCCCTTTGGGATCCTGGTTACCTGTAATACCTGCCATTATCCACACACAAAGACAACAACAGCCCCCTACGGGGTGAGCCAAAGCCCAATATCAAACTATCAAGTAAATACAACATGCATCTATAAAATGTGTTATATGATGTAATGCAGTGTAATGTAATGCAATGGATCGAATCTAAAGATACCAAATCGGAGTCCAAAGAAAGGTATCAACAATCAATATCAAGCTCGAGCAGAGGGTGACAGCACACGCACATTGCGCTAGGAGAATCATCCTATGTGTTGTGCTCGTCCATCCCTCGTGTCTAGGTCCGGTGACACGCGTGTGACTACAGTCGCTACCTATACTTCATGTTATCGCCGTGCTCATCGTCCCCGACACTCAGAGTAAATCAACTCAATCATCATCAAGGATATCAAGGAAATGGATAGATCAACATGATATGCCCAACATGTATGTCATATATCGATGTATATTTATCAAAATGACGTGTGTTAACAAAACATTTATTTTCATACATCGATATGCCAATCATGAATGCTGTGAATGCTTATGATTCAATTAAAATCACATAGCCAAGTAGTTTCACATAGCCAGGTAGTTTCACGTAAGTTCAGCAATTCATATATCAAATAATACAGATACATGTCGTATGTTACCGATCGCAACATACCTAAACTTTCTTTTTAACGGATGAATATCGTCCTTGTAGCTCGTGTAGCTCCAGTGTCATACGTTAATCTATCAATTTCATTCAACACCATTTCATTACTTCTTTATCACTTAAGTTACCTCAACATACATATAAGTTATTCTTTAACTTGAGGCGTCTAATCAGATCTAAATTATGTAAGATAAAAGTATTTTGATTGTCGTATACTCATTCTTACCATTTCTTCAATTCTAGAGTTATTAAGATGTCTATCATCATTAAAATCCTAATAACACATTTTATTTCATTCATTGATTCACAATTCACATGCATTTCTCTCCATTCTAATTAATCATGTTAAACATAGTTTAATGGAGTTAAAAGTCGATTAAGAACAGAATGAAAGCACTTCACCCTCTCAAGCATGAAAACCGATCATCATCCCTAAACATGCATGAACAAGAACTAGACACATTTTTCATTCTCAAATACTGAACAGACATCGACCAAAAACTCAACAGCTAGTTCAAAATTCCTACAATGCTTTTATATATGATTCAACAAGCTGGAATCTGGTTTAAACTAGTTAATTATTGCCCAACTAGTAACTTAGAATCTTCACATCAAAATTCATAAAGCCAACCAGCATTTCCCCAAACCATGCAGCAATAAAAATCGATCTCAGTCCACCAATGACATGGAAATTACATGCAAGTCTCTCATACAAGATTCATCAGCTTAAACATGATTTAAATGGATTCAAAGTCGATTAGGAACAAAATTTAAGCATTAACATTTCCAAACTCTGAAAATCTAACTGTTAACACCCAACATTCGAACCAAACTCCACAAACCATTCAAGAACTAACATCAATACTTAGATTGAAGCCCCAAATTTCAAAACTAAAAGCTGGAAAAATCGAAATCAATTATACCCATCTCGCATGAACAGTAGCCGAGCCTTGCCTGTCCGATTTCCGGCGACTCACGGCGGTTTCAGGGACGGCGACTAGAGGGAAACGTCGGTCATGGTGAGGGGAAGATTTCTCACAACATAATTCAAACAAAACTAAGGTCAGAAAAACGAATTCGAACAAAGAACGTGAAGAACCTTAAACGCAAGTCGAACCTTTCAGGGCGAAATCCGAACGATTCCGTGACGAAATCTTTAAATTGCAGGTATGTAAATGAACGTCTGATAGAGGGGAACATGATGGTAGGTCGGACGCATCGAATGGTGGTCGGAAGGCGGCGAACGCAGCGGTTTAGCGGCGAGTGGTCGGACTGCGAACGGAAATCTGAAGAAAATCGGGAGAGAATCTGATTGAGTCTGTGCGTTTTCACGTTAGTATGTGAAAAATGAGCTGAATAGCGTTCTAATATGTATATTTCCAGTCCAATAATGTACATCGGAGTGTCGCCGGTGTACTGATAAATTACATTTACAATAAACAATTGGGATTTACATCTCATATCAATGAACAATTCATCAATCAACACATACTAGTCTCTATGTATTATCATTATCCCAATTCATGATAATACTTGACTAGGGACAATGTTCAAGAATAATACTATATTATTCTAGGGACATTAACTTATATATCAATTCATATTGCACAGATATTGGAATAATATATACTAATGATTTGCCATTAATAAAATCATATTACATTGTATGTCATAAACAATCATCTAATGACTTGTCTTAGGGCATATCCCAACAAATCTCCCACTTGCATTAAGACCACTCAGACATATACCTAATGCCTAGAGATCTAGTATGACGATCATGCTTCTGCTGTGACAGTGGCTTCGTCAATGGGTCAGATACATTATCATCTGTTGGTACTTTGCATATTTTAACATCTCCCCTTTCAACGATTTCTCGAATGAAATGGAAACGCCTAAGTATGTGCTTGGATCTTTGGTGAGATCTTGGTTCCTTAGCCAATGCGATCGCTCCATTGTTGTCACAATAGAGTTCTATCGGATCTTTAATGCTAGGCACCACTACAAGTTCAGAAATGAACTTCCTCATCCAAACAGCTTCCTTTGCTGCATCCGAGGCAGCAATATACTCAGCTTCCGTTGTAGAATCGGCTACTGTTTCTTGCTTTGAACTCTTCCAGCTCACAGCACCTCCATTTAGGCAATACACATATCCAGATTGCGATTGAAAATCATCTTTGTCCGTTTGGAAGCTTGCATCAGTGTAACTCATTACATTGAGCTCTTCCTCACCTCCATAAATCAAGAATGTATCCTTAGTTCTTCTCAAGTACTTCAGGATATTCTTGACAGCAATCCAGTGACCTTCACCTGGATCAACTTGATATCTGCTCGTCATGCTCAAAGCATACGATACATCGGGACGAGTACATATCATGGCATACATGATAGATCCAATAGCTGACGCATATGGGATCTTACTCATGCGTTGTCTCTCATCTGGTGTTGAAGGACACTGTTCCTTCGAGAGATATATACCATGTGTCATAGGCACAAATCCTTTCTTTGATTCTTGCATGCTAAACCTTTTAAGCACTTTGTCTATGTATGTACTTTGACTTAGACCAAGAAGCCTTCTCGATCTATCTCTATAGATCTTGATTCCTAATACATAGGTGGCTTCTCCCAAGTCTTTCATCGAAAAGCAGTTCCCTAGCCAAATCTTTACAGATTGCAAGGCAGGGATATCATTTCCAATGAGAAGTATGTCATCTACATACAACACTAGGAAAATGATTACGCTCCCACTGATCTTCTTGTAGACACAAGGTTCATCTTCGTTTTTGATAAAACCAAACTCTTTGATTGCATCATCAAAACGAAGATTCCAACTCCAAGAAGCTTGCTTCAATCCATAAATGGATCGTTGTAGCTTGCATATCTTTCCAGCATCCTTTGGATCGACAAAACCCTCGGGTTGTGTCATGTACACATCCTCGAGCAGATTTCCATTAAGGAAAGCTGTTTTGACATCCATCTGCCAGATTTCATAATCATGAAATGCAGCTATTGCAAGTAAGATCCTTATGGATTTAACCATGGCCACTGGTGAAAAGGTTTCATCATAGTCAATACCATGAATTTGTTTGAATCCTTTTGCAACCAGCCAACCTTTATAGGTTTGTACATTACCATCCATATCGGTCTTTTTCTTGAAAATCCATTTGCACCCTATGGGTCGTACCCCTTCAGGTGGATCAACCAAAGTCCATACTTGGTTTGCATACATGGATTCCATCTCAGATTTCATGGCTTCTTGCCATTTCTCAGAATAAGTGCCCATTATAGCTTGTTGATAAGATGACGGCTCATCTTCATCAATAAGTAGTAAGTCACCTTGTTGAGTCACAAGAAATCCATATCTCTGTGGCTCCCGGTGTTCTCTTACAGACCTACGCTGGGCTTGTGTCTCTTGAGCAGGTACTTCTTCCACAACAGCTTGCGGTGCCTGCTCTGTTTCCATCTCAATATCAGGTTCAGTGTTTTCTTGTGGTTGAACTTCACTAAGTTCTATTTTTCTCCCACTGGTTTTTCTAGAAATAAATTCTCTTTCAAGAAATACACCAGTCTGAGCAACAACTACTTTGTTCTCGGTGGGATAATAGAAATAGTATCCTTTTGTTTCCTTAGGATACCCCACAAATAAACACTTATCAGATTTGGATCCAAGTTTGTTAGTGGCGTGACGTCTAACGAAAGCCTCACAACCCCAAATCTTCATAAAAGACATACTAGGATGCTTCCCAGTCCATATCTCATATGGTGTCTTTTCCACTGATTTAGATGGAACACGGTTCAGTAAGAAAATCGTTGTTTCTAGAGCGTGTCCCCAAAACGATATCGGAAGATCTGCATGACTCATCATTGATCTAACCATGTCCAACAAGGTTCGATTTCTCCTCTCGGATACACCATTCCATTGTGGAGTATACGGAAGAGTGAGTTGTGGGACTATCCCACACTCTCTTAGATAGTCATGAAACTCTTGGCTTAAGTATTCACCTCCTCGATCTGATCGAAGGATTTTGATACTTTTGCCAAGTTGGTTTTGTACTTCATTCTTGAAATCTTTGGACTTTTCAAAGGTTTCATGCTTATGCTTCATTAGGTACACATACCCATATCTACTGAGGTCATCAGTAAATGTAACGAAGTATTGAAAACCACCTCTAGCTTGTGTACTTATTGGTCCACATACATCACTATGTATTAGTCCCAATAAAACATTTGCCCTTTCAACATGTCCCTTGAAAGGGGCTTTAGTCATCTTGCCCATTAAACAAGATTCGCATGTTTCATATGATTCAAAATCAAATGAAGCTAATACTCCATCCTTATGAAGTTTAGATATGCGGTTTTCGTTTATGTGGCCCAAGCGACAATGCCAAAGATAAGTCGGATTACAATCATTATTTTTAATCATTTTAGTATTTATGATAGGCATATCAAGATTTAATAAATAAAGACCATTCACCATTTGTGCACTAGCATAAAACATATCATTTAAATAAATTGAAAATGTGAGATCCACATCCAGTATCTAATACCCATGATGAAGAAGTAGATAAATTGACTTCTATAACAAAAATACCTGAAGTGGAAGTCACACTTCCTTTCTTTAGATCCTCCAGATATACTTTGCAGTTTCTTTTCCAATGGCCGGTCTCACCGCAATGGAAACAGTTCCCTTCCTTCGCTATCCCTCCCTTTGGTTTCAGTGCAGATGACTTTGGCTTAGATTTAACAAAGACCTTCTTGTTTTTCTTGAAGTTATTAGCTTTAGTCTTTCCTTTGTTCTTATTCACAATAAGAACATTTGTAGGTTTAGACTTCTTGCTATTTGCTTCAAAAGTTCTGTGATGACCAGGGATTATAGGTGTTAATCCCGGAGTATTAATAATCCCTAAAGTGGTTTTACGTGGCGATTTGGAGTTTAATCGAGGTGTTGGGCCTTCTGGGCTCGTTTATTTGGGCAGTTGGGATCGTTGGATCCAGAGGTTGAGATTGTATTCACATTACGGTGTAAAACCTAAGAGTTGGGTTTTTAATGTGTCTCGGGATCTCGGGTGCTGGGTGAGCACCGGTAGAGGGTTTTGGAGTTAGAGAGAGAGTTTTTGAAAACAGATGATTTTTAAGGAATCATGATGTATTTGTGGGGCTATTAAGTTTTCGGGGTATTTTTGCTATAAATACCATTTAAACCCAAATTTTAGACATAATTTCATTTCAGCCCCCAACTCCTCCTCTCTCCCGCGCGCGACCCCTTTCCCGATCTCCCCTGCCTCCGCGCGCAAAAGCGCTCCGCCCGCCGCCGTCCGGCCGCCGTTCGGGGCGTGCGACCTACCGCCGGCTTCGTCTCGACGAGGCGCTCCTTTCCCCTCTGCCAATTGAAGGTTTCGTCGCGTGTGGAAGTCGAATTTTGAGAAAGAGCGGCGATCCCCAAATTCTAGGGTTTATCGATTTTGGTCGATTTTTCTTCCGATTTCGTTTGGGTAACCTTCCTAACCCCTTTTTCCATGCTTGTGATGTGATTCCCTGCCAAATTGTGATTTATTGGCTCGAATGATTTCGATTTTCGTTGGCTTGGGTTCGATTTTGGTTGTATGCATGAAGTGGGTTCGAATTTGGGGGTTTTGGAAGGATTGTGGTGATTCTTGTTATGGATTGATAAATTCATGTTGTAGATGCATTATGATGCTTCTTGGATTTCGAATTTTAGGGGCTTGGGTTTCGAATTTTAGGGATTTGGATTTCAAATTTGGGGGTTTGGCATGTAGGATGATTATTCATGCTATGGATTGATTAATTCACTTTTTAGATGAATTATGGAATTATTGGGTTCGAAATTGTGAGATTAAGGTTCGATTTTTGTAGGGCATTCTTGAACAAATTTCGATTGTCTCATTTATTTCCTTCCCTGCATGTACCCTGCCCCGGGTCTTTTAAGAGGATAATTGTCGTGTATTGACAATGTTGTGAGGGATATGGGTGTGCTTGAGCATAGGTTACATGTTCGTAAATAATGGTGAATTGTTTATCGTGTTAGCACATCATTCCTCGGGGCATGGAACTCGAGCAAGGCTTGGCTCGGACTTCGGAGATTTAAGGTACGTGCGACGTACGAGCATTTCTATATATATGTGAAATGCATAAGGTGTTTTTGATTGCATTGAATGTTTTGCGTATGGTTATATATATATGTTGATATAGCCAAGGAATGACCCAAATCTTGATATCGCCGCTTGCAGCGTGCGTGACACTAGAGTAGGATGACTCTTGCATGATATATGGGGTACTGGGTTTATTTGATTATGTTAGGGCATTTGAGATGCCTGGGAATGATCGTAAAATCATGTATTCTTCGTAAGACACTTGAGATGTCTAAGTTCGTAGAATCGTGTATTCATTATAAGACATTTGAGATGTCTAGGTTTGTAGACTCATGTATTCATTATAAGACACTTGAGATGTCTAAGTATAATGAAGGATTGGTAAAATAAATGCTAAGGCATTTGAGCTATCTGTGATTGATAGCAAGGTTGTGAAATCAGTATTAGATATTGTGATATCTGTAATTGCATGTTTAATGAATTTGTAATCACTATATGTTGATATTCGAGGATCAGGCATGCGATGTGTAAATCAATGTGTTGATTTACTGATTTATGAGATTTGATGAGTTTGATGTTGTGAGAACAGGGACAGTACACGGAATCCCGGATGAGGATGTTGCCATCCAGGGAGTATCATTTAAATTCATTAGCATTTACCTTTGTTGTAAATTATGAATTTCATTATTATGATTATGGGATTTTGTGTATTGGTATGCTCACCCCGTTGGGGGCTGTCTCTGTTGGGACAGGTGGACAGGTACATCGATGGCTATGGAGCTGAGCTCGAGCTGTTGATTTGAGGTACTCCCAGGATCGTGGTACCAGGGCTTGATGGAGCACGGTATCGTATAGAGTACCTATATATACACCTGAGGATTTATACATATTCATATTCATGATGCTCGCATGTGAGCACGATTATACTTGTATATGGATTGTATATAAAGGCATGAGCCTTTCTCTCTTTCATTTAAGGTTGCATGCAATTAGGTTGAATTGCTAGAATGATATGAGAGTCATTGGTGTATTATGTGGGTGTTGGAACCCACTTTTGTTGACATATGTGTGGTGTCTTCCCTGGCTGGGAATCTACTTGTATTACTGCTTTCTGTTGAGTATTATGTGTTCCCTGGCCGGGAATTTTGTTATGTGTTGTACTCTGTTTTGGGATAGCTCTATTTATGGGGAGACTCTGCCCAAATTTTTGTAAAAGTTTACAATGTGAAAAGTGGCACCAAGGGGTTGGTAAAGGGCAAACATATGAGTCTTTTATTGACAGGCAATGATTAAGTATCATCAGAGCTTCCCGATTTACATTTTATAGAAAGCATGTACCACACATAGTGGTTAATACACTAATCAAGGTTTTAAGGGCTTGGGGTCCTTACATTAGTGGTATCAGAGCAGTGGTTGCTCATTGGGGCTGTTAAGGGCCTAGGAAGTTATTGATAGCACATATTTATGCATGATGGCATTAATGTTGTATGACATAGCAAATTGTTTATGTGCTATTATGATATGAAAAGTGGTATTGCTAACCATTGTGGTTGCAGGAATCGTGTGGAACACGATAGGATGACATTTATGGGGATGTCTGGCACTCCGTGTGTTATGTGCCAAGGAAGCTGGTTTTAAGAAAATCAGATAAAGGGATATTTCCGAGGTAACATGTATTTTACGTTGTCTTGTTGACACATGATGAATGCAAAGTGGTGCATTGAGGTTATGATATATGTTATTGTGCATTGTTTTTGCATATGCATGTCTTGAGTCAAAGTTATCTTAGTAAGGATTTTAATGGCTTATGCTAAAGTCCATATGAAGCGATGAAGAGTCCCGCTTATATGGAGTAGCAACGCTAAAGTCCATTGGAAGCGATGAAGAGTTCCGCTTACATGGAGTAGCAACGCTAAAGTCCAGTGGAAGCGAGGAAGAATTCCGCTTTCCTGGAGTAGCAAGAAGCATTAAAATGTACTAATGATAAGGGCTCAGGATGAAATAAGGATTTAAAGAAGGATATCATGACATTTATTTGTGAAACCATACATTCTCATAATGTGTTTTTATTATGAATTGAATGTGGATGCATAGCGTATATGGCTATTGTTGTTAACCCTGATGGTTGCAGGTTACAGGAAATATGGAGTATAAAAAGGAATGATGATTATACATTCCAGGAGTCCTGCTTATGACAGTGAGAATTTTTATACTTATGCTTGACCGCTAAAAATGTGGAGCGGGCGGGGATGCTCGCTTGCACATGGAGGCGGGGTATTCCATACGAAGCGAGGATGATATACCGCTTGTATGAAGAAGCTTATGCTTGTACCGCTAAAAATGTGGAGCGGGCGGGGATGCTCGCTTGCACATGGAGGCGGGGTATGCCATACGAAGCGAGGATGAGATACCGCTTGTATGAAGAAGCGAGGATGAGATGCCGCTTGTTAGGATGATGATTCATTCCTATGTGATGACACGGATGATAGCGGTGATGTGTCCCGCTGTGTCGATTTATATTCATTTCTCTATGAGGACACGGTTTATAGCGACGGTTCATTCCGCTATATTTAGTGGCGATGGTTCATTCCGCCAGGCGTATTTATAGCGACGGTTCATTCCGCTATATCTATTGGCGATGGTTCATTCCGCCAGGTGTATTGATAGCGATGGTTCATTCCGCTATATCTATTGGCGATGGTTCATTCCGCCAGGTGTATTGATAGCGATGGTTCATTCCGCTATATCTATTGGCGATGGTTCATTCCGCCAGGTGTATTGATAGCGATGGTTCATTCCGCTATATCTATTGGCGATGGTTCATTCCGCCAGGTGTATTTATAGCGACGGTTCATTCCGCTATATCTATTGGCGATGGTTCATTCCGCCAGGTGTATTTATAGCGACGGTTCATTCCGCTATATCTATTGGCGATGGTTCATTCCGCCAGGTGTATTGATAGCGATGGTTCATTCCGCTATATCTATTGGCGATGGTTCATTCCGCCAGGTGTATTGATAGCGATGCCTCTTTCCGCTACTATGTGGACGATGATTCATACTCAGGTGTATAGCGAGGTTTCATGCCACTTATTATATGACGAGGTGTCATGCCGTCGATTCTATAGCGAGGGATTTTGCCGCTATGTACTCAGCACAGGATTTTGCCGCCTTCGAGCGATGGGTGCTGATTACGCACTATTATTGAGCGACGGAGACAGGTATGACGCTATATCACTAGCGATGAGGTATGAGATATTGCTATTTTATTAGCTTTATTGTAGCTGGCATGCATTGATATACATGTTTATTATGCCTATTTTACTAGCATGTTAGTGGATGACATACGCTGATGTACATGTATCGTCACTAGTGGGCAATGTTTTAGATGCCATGAGTTGGCATGTGTCGTCACGGGATGACGATGACGATGGTGTAGGAGATGTCTTATTAGACATGCATCATCGTTACGATGATTGATGCGTTGAGTATACGTATTCAGTGGTATGCCTTGGGTGCCAGTACCGAGCACAAGGTGGTGTGTGCGACACCGATGGACGTGACCCTTATACCGAGCGGGTTGCTCGAGGAATGGATGGATGCGCTGTACATGGGATTGTACCGCAGCTTACGATTGAGGCAATCATTTTACGAGTGGTGATACCCTTGAGGTATGCTCGTTGGAATGGCTTTTGGCCATGTGATTTGACGACAGGAGTAATCATGGAGGAAAGTACTCGCTTTCTGTCGATGTGACATGTGGTGGACATGGTCACACCACCCTTGAGGGTGTAGGATGGGTCCTAAGGGAGTAGGATCAGGTTATGTTAAGTACATAGGGACATTGGGTTGTCCAGGGTGTATCGGCATTGAGGAATGTTGGATAAAGACCCACTACTCTATTGAGTTTTCTTCCCATAGTATGTTATACCATGTGGAAACGTCCGTCTTATTGGTAGGTTTGAGGTAAACCTAAAGAGGCAGAGACTAGGTTGTCTGCCGCGTGTGTGTAGCACCATGATGGGCTTGCTAGAGCCGTTACACTGCTCGTTGGAACCAAGTTTGGCAAATCGTAAGGTGATACGATGTGGATTGTGGTGGACTCTAGTAGTCACCATGTCATTGAGGTTAAGGTTGTTCATGCCTCGCTGAAACGTGTATACGTTTATGTTTAAATCTTGGAGACTTGTCTGGGACAGCTCAGGATGTTGGAGTACCAACAAGAGAGTCATCAGGTTGTTATTGACTCAATCTAAAGGAACCCGTGTATTGGGATACAATGGGTGTTATTATATCCAGTTTTTCCGAACGATGGTTCGAGACTTGTGGATCTCGAGTTCGATGGCATTTCCCTTGCGAGGAAGGAGGTAGTATTATACCTATTTGGGAATCTTGAAAGATTCGGTAAGTTGGTGCAAGTGGTGTTGATCTTGGGAATCACACCGTGTATTGTTAATCGTCGATTTTCATCCTCCACTGAGTAAGGAATGACTCAGAATTGACGGTTGTGTTTGGGGCTTAGGGATATGTGGTAGATACCCGAGCCGAGTGCATTGAGTATGCATGCGATATCAGTGCTTAGGCAGGTATACCGGTGAGTATACGGATGCCAGTTATTGATTTCCTCTCTGTTAAGCATAGAGTTATGCTATTTTTGGGATGGTTAAATCTCTGATGAGAGATATGGAACACCTTGAGATTGGGAATCTCCATGGCACGATGATTGAGGGATAATCGTGAAGTTAGTTGACTCCCTTGAGGAGGGATTTTCTTGTGAGGGTTAAGGTATTTCCCTTGTTGGTGTTTTCCTTCGAGTTATGCGACAGCCTTCCCAAGTTTGGATTGTTAAATCCGAGGATTTTCAAGGGATGGCAGGATTTCGGATTGGTTGAGTGTCGCTGACGACACAAGCGTTGCGGATGCAATGGGTTTATTGCATGCCCCTTAAGAATTTTAAACTCTGCGGAGTCTCGGTTGTTATTTATGATTAGGACGTGATTCTTGGAACATCCGTAGGTGGACATCTTGCGAGATGTCTTTTGTTTGAATTTGTGGCCGTGAGTTGCCCAAATTAAGTTGCAATGAGGCGACTACTCCTTCGATGGAGGAAGTTTGAAAGTGGAAACCAGGTTTGGTATGTGTACACCGTGGTTGTACTAGTGTTTCCCTCGTAACGATGTATGTTAGACATCGTAAGTCATAGTAAAATATCATTGGATGATATCTACGATAGAATCAAGAGCGATTCGAATCCTTACAGTTTCAGTTGACTAACTGCTTTTGGACTGTTAGCGTTGAGTTGTGCTGACGCTCTTTGACGTTATGATGGATTTGGAAGTCTATTCCACTCCAGAGTTTGACACGAGGTCAACGTTCTTACGGTTGAGGTGTCATTCAGGATGTGTTCGTACTGTTGTATTAGATCAAAGGAGGACTGTCCGATCTACAGTCGTAAGTATCAGTTGTTTCGCAGTCATGAGGGACTGACTTCTGGGATGACCCGCATCGAGGTACGTTTTACCTCTTGGGTGTTATGTTGGTTTTGGTATGTCGCTCTGTTTCAGAGTTAGATGAGAGGTAAGTATCCTCGCGTTTATTAATACGATTCTGATATGGTCAGGAATCGAGGTTATGGCTTCATGTTGTTGTGTAGCCTGGGTGTTACGTGATACACCAGTGCTAATTTCGAGGACGAAATTCTTTTAGTGGGGGATATTGTGATGACCAGGGATTATAGGTGTTAATCCCGGAGTATTAATAATCCCTAAAGTGGTTTTACGTGGCGATTTGGAGTTTAATCGAGGTGTTGGGCCTTCTGGGCTCGTTTATTTGGGCAGTTGGGATCGTTGGATCCAGAGGTTGAGATTGTATTCACATTACGGTGTAAAACCTAAGAGTTGGGTTTTTAATGTGTCTCGGGATCTCGGGTGCTGGGTGAGCACCGGTAGAGGGTTTTGGAGTTAGAGAGAGAGTTTTTGAAAACAGATGATTTTTAAGGAATCATGATGTATTTGTGGGGCTATTAAGTTTTCGGGGTATTTTTGCTATAAATACCATTTAAACCCAAATTTTAGACATAATTTCATTTCAGCCCCCAACTCCTCCTCTCTCCCGCGCGCGACCCCTTTCCCGATCTCCCCTGCCTCCGCGCGCAAAAGCGCTCCGCCCGCCGCCGTCCGGCCGCCGTTCGGGGCGTGCGACCTACCGCCGGCTTCGTCTCGACGAGGCGCTCCTTTCCCCTCTGCCAATTGAAGGTTTCGTCGCGTGTGGAAGTCGAATTTTGAGAAAGAGCGGCGATCCCCAAATTCTAGGGTTTATCGATTTTGGTCGATTTTTCTTCCGATTTCGTTTGGGTAACCTTCCTAACCCCTTTTTCCATGCTTGTGATGTGATTCCCTGCCAAATTGTGATTTATTGGCTCGAATGATTTCGATTTTCGTTGGCTTGGGTTCGATTTTGGTTGTATGCATGAAGTGGGTTCGAATTTGGGGGTTTTGGAAGGATTGTGGTGATTCTTGTTATGGATTGATAAATTCATGTTGTAGATGCATTATGATGCTTCTTGGATTTCGAATTTTAGGGGCTTGGGTTTCGAATTTTAGGGATTTGGATTTCAAATTTGGGGGTTTGGCATGTAGGATGATTATTCATGCTATGGATTGATTAATTCACTTTTTAGATGAATTATGGAATTATTGGGTTCGAAATTGTGAGATTAAGGTTCGATTTTTGTAGGGCATTCTTGAACAAATTTCGATTGTCTCATTTATTTCCTTCCCTGCATGTACCCTGCCCCGGGTCTTTTAAGAGGATAATTGTCGTGTATTGACAATGTTGTGAGGGATATGGGTGTGCTTGAGCATAGGTTACATGTTCGTAAATAATGGTGAATTGTTTATCGTGTTAGCACATCATTCCTCGGGGCATGGAACTCGAGCAAGGCTTGGCTCGGACTTCGGAGATTTAAGGTACGTGCGACGTACGAGCATTTCTATATATATGTGAAATGCATAAGGTGTTTTTGATTGCATTGAATGTTTTGCGTATGGTTATATATATATGTTGATATAGCCAAGGAATGACCCAAATCTTGATATCGCCGCTTGCAGCGTGCGTGACACTAGAGTAGGATGACTCTTGCATGATATATGGGGTACTGGGTTTATTTGATTATGTTAGGGCATTTGAGATGCCTGGGAATGATCGTAAAATCATGTATTCTTCGTAAGACACTTGAGATGTCTAAGTTCGTAGAATCGTGTATTCATTATAAGACATTTGAGATGTCTAGGTTTGTAGACTCATGTATTCATTATAAGACACTTGAGATGTCTAAGTATAATGAAGGATTGGTAAAATAAATGCTAAGGCATTTGAGCTATCTGTGATTGATAGCAAGGTTGTGAAATCAGTATTAGATATTGTGATATCTGTAATTGCATGTTTAATGAATTTGTAATCACTATATGTTGATATTCGAGGATCAGGCATGCGATGTGTAAATCAATGTGTTGATTTACTGATTTATGAGATTTGATGAGTTTGATGTTGTGAGAACAGGGACAGTACACGGAATCCCGGATGAGGATGTTGCCATCCAGGGAGTATCATTTAAATTCATTAGCATTTACCTTTGTTGTAAATTATGAATTTCATTATTATGATTATGGGATTTTGTGTATTGGTATGCTCACCCCGTTGGGGGCTGTCTCTGTTGGGACAGGTGGACAGGTACATCGATGGCTATGGAGCTGAGCTCGAGCTGTTGATTTGAGGTACTCCCAGGATCGTGGTACCAGGGCTTGATGGAGCACGGTATCGTATAGAGTACCTATATATACACCTGAGGATTTATACATATTCATATTCATGATGCTCGCATGTGAGCACGATTATACTTGTATATGGATTGTATATAAAGGCATGAGCCTTTCTCTCTTTCATTTAAGGTTGCATGCAATTAGGTTGAATTGCTAGAATGATATGAGAGTCATTGGTGTATTATGTGGGTGTTGGAACCCACTTTTGTTGACATATGTGTGGTGTCTTCCCTGGCTGGGAATCTACTTGTATTACTGCTTTCTGTTGAGTATTATGTGTTCCCTGGCCGGGAATTTTGTTATGTGTTGTACTCTGTTTTGGGATAGCTCTATTTATGGGGAGACTCTGCCCAAATTTTTGTAAAAGTTTACAATGTGAAAAGTGGCACCAAGGGGTTGGTAAAGGGCAAACATATGAGTCTTTTATTGACAGGCAATGATTAAGTATCATCAGAGCTTCCCGATTTACATTTTATAGAAAGCATGTACCACACATAGTGGTTAATACACTAATCAAGGTTTTAAGGGCTTGGGGTCCTTACAAGTTCTAAGCATGCCAAGTAACTGTGGTAGTGTCTTCTCAATTTCAATCATATTGTAATTTAAGACAAATTGACTGAAGCTTTCAGGCAACGATTGCAAGATCACGTCAGTGGCCAACTCTTGGTCCAAAGGAAAACCCAGCTTCTCTAGATTCTCAATATACCCAATCATCTTGAGTACATGAGTACCAACCAGACTTCCTTCTACCATTCTACACTGGAATAACACCTTAGAGACGTCATACCTCTCTTGTCTTGCTTGTTGTTGGTACAGTTGCTTAAGATGCTCGATCATATCAAACGCCTCCATTTCCTCATGTTGCTTCTGAAGCTCAGAGTTCATGGTGGCAAGCATAAGGCACCCAACATCAAGTGCGTCACTTTGATGCTTCTTGTAAGCATCTTTATCGGCTCTTGTAGCCGTTAGGGGAGGTTCCTCAGCAGGTAAGGGTTCCTCTAGGACATATTGTTTCTTTTCTTGTTTGAGGACTATCCTCAAGTTCCTATGCCAGTCTAGGAAATTTGTCCCATTTAATTTGTCCTTCTCAAGGACCGATCGCAGTGATAAAGTGCTTGTTATGTTGTTAGTTGCCATGGATATCTACAATATAAATATGCAAAATAGTTTATGATTTAATCATTTAACATGGTCTTATATTAAATGATACTCCCACTATTTTGTTTAAAAAATATCAACCCTCGAAACCTTTAGTGGGCCAAGATCCATATTTCGCCTAATCTTGAGTTAGCTTTGGCTAATCGCCCAAGACTCGGTTATTTAGGTAGACAACACTTTGTCAATTACATCACATGTAATTCTTGGATAGTTGGACGAACAACACTTTGTTCAATTCATCAAATGAATTATAATCCAACCCATGCCTCTAAGTTCCCAATCCTATTGAGATAACTTAGTTAAGTCGTACCCAATTTAAAGTATAACTGATATCACTTTTATCCTTTCGCGCCTTACTAAGATTGCCACGGTGCTTTGCTTTGGCAAACCCACATATGTACAATCGAAGTTTTGACGAGTACTTTTAATTTTGGAAGGCATCTAAAACTTAATATTTTAGAGGGATTTATTGATCTCATGATTAGTTTGATAATTTAAAATATGTCTACTACATATAGTTGTATACATATCTACATATATGTGAAATACAATTATCAATCTAAAACATAAGATAAATCATGCATCAACATACATAATTAAACGTGACATGATTATAGCCCATACTAACGATTTTCTCAAGCCAATGAGAAAATCCTAAGAGTCAACCTAAGGTAACTTCACAAGCACCTTCCTTTGGCTCCAATTTGTGAATGGTCTCCTCATCCCGGCACCTTGCTCCATCTTCATTGATCACCATCAACAATTAAACTATACTATTTACAAGATATAGAATTCCTTGATTCACATTCGAGGGGAACATAGGGGAGGGATTACATTTAGAATGAAATAGAGAAGGCACGACACGCAGGCCGTATTATAAATTACAAACATTCACAAATCCTATCTAATAGGTCAAAGGGCTATAACCACGCACCATGCTCAAACAACACATAAAGCATGCATTAACATTTAATTAATTAAATTCTAAACATTTTAAATTTAATTCTAATTAAAACTGTAAAAGAGAATTTTGAAAAATTATCGTACGCTCGGGACATCACATGCCACGAACCACCATGGTTCGAACCAATCAAACACACGGCAGGACCAATAATGGGCCTAGAGTTCGAAACCCTAGCCCATGGCCGAACCATGACCGAGCGGCGGCGCGCTAGGGTTCCAAACCCTAGCCGCCGTGCACCACATTAAGTTTTTCCTCGAGCCAACTTGTTTAAAACGCCGTAATTCATGAGCCACGAGCCACGATCCAACCATGCACGGTTCATGACGGTGGCGGCTTAACCATCTCGAGCCAAGGGTTCGAAAAACCCTAGCCCTCATGTGGTGTAGCCGTCGACACTCATAATTTCGTGGACCATGATCGAACCAACTTGCACCTTATCAATACTTTATCGAGCCAATAGAGTTCAAAACCCTAGATAGTGCGACGGTGGCCGAGCCCATGCATTCCCAACCAAGAGGGTTCGAAACCCTTCTTCTATGTTGGCGGCGGCCGAGAGCCATGGTGACTAGGGTTCGAAACCCTAGCCCTTTGGCGGCGGCTGCTCGGCCATGCACGAGCCAATGGTTCGAGACCCTAGCAACATGCGGCGGCCGTGAGTTCTATGTGAGCCAATGGCTCGGTTTTGATCATGAATTATCATATATTTCGATCCGTCAATTATATCATATATAATATTATACGATGATTTTCACAAACTCGATTTATTCCATATCATATATGAAAATACAGTTTTAAAGCATGCAATATTAGTTCTAATATGATTAACACAATTTAATCACATAAATCCGATATGAGCCTTGTACACGGCTCTGATACCACTGTAAGTAATCCAATGAGCATACAGCGCAGCGGAATAAAATTTCGGATTACTAAACCGCGGATCTATACATAGGGATTCATATCGGATAAAGGTTTTACGAAGGTCTCACCCTTGTAGCGTGTTTGAGCAGATTCCATGGAGCAGCACTACGTCCAACGCCTCCTCCGAGTCAGTAGCAAAACTTGTCAAGTTTTGCCTCAACGGTATCCACACGATCAAATCGGGAGAAGGGATAGCCTAAGAACAAGTTGCTAGACTTGTTCTTAAGCCGGAACAAGAAGCACACTCGATTCTAAATCGAATGATCGCCTCAAATCAACAAGTTTCTCTTCGGCTATCAAGGAGGAAACCGAGAGCACCTTCGAATTGAATGAGGCGGCCGAATGCTTTGTCTTAGGTGTAGGTTGGAATGATATCAATTGTCTACTAGGAATTAATCATAACCTTGTATTTATATTTTAAGATTTAATTAAGGTTTAAGGCTTTCTTAAAGCCTCATGGGCCCAAACCCATGATTAAATTAAATCTTTATAATCTTTTAATTAAGACTCTTCTTAATTAATTAATTCATCCAATGAATTTAATTTCCCTTCTTGATTTAATCTTTTGTGCGACCCGATAGGATCTTGTAATGTTGGCAGTGACATAAAATCTTATTTTACGTTACAAGCAAGGAGCGGTGTCTGGCAACACATCAAGGCTACCCAAATTACAAGAATGTCAATGACTCGACATAACCTTTAGAACTTGTGATAATATTAACCATGTAACTTAATCCCTTTGTCCTTTGTGTTTAGATTGAACACGAGTCATGGAATAGTCATACTCGTATATTCAATCTCTATTTCTTGATCCCCAAGTAGAACTAGAATAAACGAATAAGCTCGATATCTCATATCGACTCATTCGAGCATGGCCATGCATTTTAGTTCTCACTTGATCAAGGGCCAAATACATCTCCTGTTATATAGGAGGGACAAATCCTATCTCTATCAGTCAACATCCCTCTACATAATTCGTAGTGTATCCAATAGTCGCCTTTATAGTTTACCCTGTTACGGGTAACGTTTGACAATATCAAGATACATAACTCCTTATGTTGGGATCTCTGATGATCACAAGTCGTAAGGATTACATACATTATTATCACTATGAGAATTGCATATGGCAATCATATAACTATCCATGTTGCATTCTCATGGTGGGTCTGTCCAGTACCTCGTTCTCTAACATGTACCCATGTGTCGATTTGATATCTCATATCAATGAACAATTCATCAATCAACACATACTAGTCTCTATGTATTATCATTATCCCATTCATGATAATACTTGACTAGGGACAATGTTCAAGAATAATACTATATTATTCTAGGGACATTAACTTATATATCAATTCATATTGCACAGATATTCGAATAATATATACTAATGATTTGCCATTAATAAAATCATATTACATTGTATGTCATAAACAATCATCTAATGACTTGTCTTAGGGCATATCCCAACAGTGTCACCCCACTAACTATATCTCACAATTCCGATTGCGTCCCCCATTGCATTTAACAACGACTTGTCGACACTCACGTTGGTACTCCCAACAAAATTGAGATGTCCCAGTACAAGTCCCTCAAAACATTTAACGTATAAACGTTCTCGTGAGTAAACGTTCTCGTGAGTAAACGTTCTCGTGAGGTATTCCCTGCCTCAGTCCTCATGCCACATAGTGACTACAAGTGTCCACCATAAACCTTCATCGTATCATCGTACGATTCACCAAACTCGGTTCCAACGAGCAGTATAATGATTACAACAAGCTCACAAACACGGCATCAATATCTGGCTAGCAGATCGCTGCCTTCTTAGGTTTGGGCACGCCTTCAGTGTCAAGTTAGCTCTACCTCGCCATCAAACCTCAACTCAACCTTAGACTTAGCTTTAATTTTGCATTGTCCTAAGCCTCAACTCGACCTTGGACCTAGGTTGGTGCCCACCATTTTGCTCTTTTATTTTTGTCCTATTTGAAATATGAATTCATTAGAGGAATGTTTCCGATCAAATAATTTGTTCTTGCATATGCGACTATCTTCAGTATAGAAGTGAAAAAAATTAGACTAATCAAAAATGGAAATTGTTCAATTGGAACATGAAAACATGACTAAATTGGTCCTAGTTACTCGAACACGGAAGAGAATCCAAATAGGATGCACTTTTCAATATGCCTTGTAGACACACGAAACTCAAAATCTTGTGCTAAAAAGCATGGTCATTTTAGCTTCACATATGCTCGGACGCATATATACTCCTTCACCCGATTATAGCTCAATATTACTCGGCTAGTACATTATCAAACATCATTTATTTATAAAAGGATTCAAGTTACTATTTAAACACTTCTCCATCAAATTTATTCTTCCTGTCTTGATTAGGGGAGCAGTGATGATATGATAAAAAAACATATAAAATCATTTTGTTTTAAATTGATGATATAACATAATATCTTGTGGATTTATATGGATCTTATTGCACAGAATCAAGATTTCCAAATTTGATATAGAAAAGATGAACTTATGATAATTTATCAGTTCACTGGCAAAATACTATGATTTTTTTTTATCCTTGTAATCGTTTGACTATCCAATGATTTTGCCAAGACACCCTATTCGACTCTCTTAATGTTTTTTCTTTCTAAAACAAAAATCTTTAGGACAATTTGATTTTACCGGTTAGTTTGATTGTTGTCTATAAAAAAATATCCTATAGGACATCATAATCATTGATATAGAATATTTTTTGTGGAATGTTCAACATCAGTTATAATTTTTTGTTTTGTATCTTCCAAATCAATCCCACATGAGATCCAGACCCATTTTTCTGATCTTTCGAGAAAAAGATCCATCATCTTCATAAAAAATAGGGGACAGAACCAATAAAGATTTCCTTTTTTATTATCATTGACCTCATTCAAAAATTGTTTTTGATCCAATCTTATGAATCAATAGGAAAGGCAAATAATGATGGATTTATCACATGATGAAAAAATGGTGGAACAAAAATTTCAATTTTTCTGATGGAGCGGTTCGTGGGTGGTCGGTCCAGATTTTTGAAGGTCATTTCTAGGTTTAATAACACGAGTGCATTGGTAGGCTCCAAAACCGGTTAGAGAGCATTTCCACCACCTGGATACCTTTTAATCTTGCTCCATACAAAGGCTTCACCTTCCCTGAATCCAATCGAGCTGACATTAATGGCAAACTCTATTCTTCTCACCCGACCACTTTCTGTTAATCTTCGTCACCCAAACACCAAAATTCTCCAATTTCAGCCAGCCTTTTCTTTTTCTCAACCCAAACTCATCAAACCCAACTCTTTCCGAACCTCGTTACCTAAATTTCTTACTTTTTACTCCAAGAAATCTTTCGTACGAGTCCTACAGCAGGAAGGAAACGATGCCTCTTCTTCTACCCCTGCTTTGGTGGGGGAAGATTCTGCTGAATTCATGTTGTCCAAACAGAAAATCTCGTCTTGGCTTTATTTCTCTGGGATTTTGGGTGTCGTTCTTTATGTTCTTAACTTTGCTTGGATTGACAATTCCACCGGCTTTGGTAAGGCCTTCATTGATTCTGTTTCCAGCATTTCCGACAGCCCCGAGGTTTGCCCTGGATTGTTTATTCTTTATTTTGTTCAGTAGTGCCAAATTATGTTTACCGTAATTTTCTTAGTGTTGGTCATCTACAGGAGCTAATTGTGTTGAGAATTTGACCCTCTGCACCCTTTAGGGAGAAAAAAGCTATTTGACCCCAAATTCACCCCAAATCTGCACCCAGGGGGCTTGGAAATTAAAAATAAAATTTAAGGGTTCTCGAATGTATGTTTTTTTCATATTAGGTTTCTAATAATAGATATGCATAAACAAAGAAATACAATTGATGCCAAAAGAGAGGTAATTGAAATAAACACTACTTTAATTGTAACCTTCGATTTTTTACAAGATCAAACCTATCAATTATGTACTCTACATGAATACCATGAGCAATATCTCTCTCAATATACAAAACCATTGTGTTGTTTAAATATTCCTGCTCCATTTTGTTGCGAAGTGGTGTCTTAAGAAGTTTCATCCCTGAAAATGCTCGTTATGTTGTTGTAGTAGAAACTGGAATAGTCAAGACTAAACGAATCAACCTATCAATAATAAAATATATCCTCGATTTCTTTGTTTCAACGAGCAACTGACATAACTTAGGAAGAGAATCAATATCTTTAAATCGAGAATCCTCAAATACATCGAGTTTGTAATGGTTCAATTGGGTCTTCAAATGTTTCATGTCATCTTTGGACAAATCACATAGATAAAATTTCTCAATTAGAGAATAAATGGCACTTTCTGAGAATGATTTGAAACCATCACTAGAATTTAAGGCGTCACACAGAGTAAGAAGCTCCATTGATTGTTCCGTAAATCTAGCATTCAACTCCACCAATTGTTTGTCAATCACAACATTGAATATATGAAAATGATAGTATTCCTCCAACGTAAAATTATTTTTCTGCTGGCAAGAACGTTTAGTGCCTTCGATATAAAGATCAGTCAACTCAGGCATTTCAATGTCATTCATATCACAGAAGTTATTCACACTCCATAGAAAGTCATCCCATTCATCATCTCGCATTTTATGGAAAAGTAATTTTGTAGTCCTGACTAAACTCATTGCATTCAAGATGCCTTGATCTCTTCTTTGCAATGCTTGGCATAATACATCAGATATTTCCAAAACACTATGCATCAACAACAAGATAAATACAAAGTCAAATGTCATCATCCCTTTAAGAAAACCTTTAGCCTCCGCACGTATACTAAAGTGTGATCCCCCCTCCCCATAAGATCTTCAAGAAGTGTACAAATTGAACCAAACAATTCAATAACTCGACTAACGGAAGTGTAACGCGAACTCCAACTAGTAGATACAGGTCGTTGCAAAGAACTAGCTTGATTAACCCCACAACCAGTCCCAAGTTCTCCCGATGCTATCAAATCAATAATCTTATCTTATCGAATTGATTTTAATTGAGAATGTCGTTTTGAAGATGCACTCACAAAATTAACAATAGAACTCAATTTGGAAAAAACTACCCATACATCTGATACTTCTTTTGCTGCTGCAACTAAACTAAGTTGTAATCGGTGAGCGAAACAATGAACGTAATATGCAAATGGACAATCTTTGAGGAAAAATGCTTGTAATCCATTCCATTCACCACGCATATTGCTAACACCATCATATCATTGACCTCGAATATTGTCGGTTAAAAGCTTATGTTGTGCTAATATGTTGCATATATGTGTTTCCAAAGTCAAGGAATTTGTGTCATCAACACAAACAACTTCAAAAAATCTCTCCCTAACAAACCCATCACAATCAACGTATCGCAACACAATAGCCATTTGTGATTTATGAGATTCATCAACTGTGATTTATGAGATTCATCAACTGCTTCATCAACGAGAATACAAAACTTAGCATCCCCAACTTCATCACGGATTTTACTTCGCACAATATTAGCAATAATTTTCAATATCTCCTGTTGAATTGATGGTGACATATACTTGGCATTCTTGGCTGCTTTGTCTAAGATAATATCACCAATTTCTTTGCACAATTCTCCTTTAAATTTGATCAATTCAAAAAAATTTCCACGATTACGAGAATCTACCGACTCATCATGTCCTATGAATGCACATCCCTGCAATGCTAGCCACTTCACAGCTCTAATCGATGTCTTTAGAAGTAATATATATTGCTTTACAACATTTTTTTATTGTTTGTCCATCCTTCTATCGATATATTGGGATACATTTTTCAAGCCCTCCCATTTTTGCATAGCAATTACCATGTGATGAATTGCAATCTCCTTCATGTTTTTTCAACGGACAATCTTTGCAAGTAACTCTTCTCCAATTCTTGAACCCTTCCACCGTAAATTCTTATGACGTGACGAAGGAGTATCAAAAAGACAACACGGAAAATAAAATGCAACTTCTCTTATTTTAAAAAACTCGAGCCATGGAAACTTTATAAACCAAGAAGATTGAAAACTACATTTTTGATGCTTAAAATCAACAAGGGGATATTCATATATGGGTTGATACGGTCCCATCCCAACATACTCTCTCCGAACCTCATCTTGTTTATCACATGGATATTGCCAAATTTCAATTCGTTTTCCAGGATCTCGTTCATAATATGGAGTATTGTCTTCTAATGGACTGAGAGTAAATTCATTGTCAATTCCGAGTTTTTTTGTTTCCAATGTAGATCTTGAACTTGACGGAGGAGGATCATCTAGAGCTTTTGAATTTTTTGATTCACTGTTTTTCTGGTTAAAATAATCAGAGATACTTCTTTTTGACATTTGAATTCACATATAAATAAAAAAATCCTTCACTAATTGACCTAAGTGTATGGTGCACAAGAGAGCAACTCAATACATAAAAGCTACTAAATCTGTTCTATGGGTGCTCGTGAAGCACTAACCTAACAAACTTTTCTTTTGTCACATGAGAAATTGTAGAACCAGATTATGCACTTTGAATACAGAAACAGAAGAGAGAATCAAGCTCTAAAAATATTTAAAAATCTCAATTAGATGGTATAACCTAAAAATATGAATAAGCATCTCAAGAAATCTTACTTGATTGGAGGGAAGGAGAGACCGATGGTGATTGCCTGGTTGGTGAAGCGTGAGGTGTGAAGATAATTAGATGAATAGATGATAGGTTTTTGTGACTTTTTGAGGGTTTTGATTTTGATTCAGCAACATAAAAAAAAAGTTTAGGCTGGACTATAATGTTAACCACATTTTTTGTGCTATACAATTTAAAATAAATTTTCAGTGAAAGCTGCATCCACATAGCATACTTACAATTTTACAATATTATGATACAACAGATGATTTTCTTAAAGTCAGAAGTCACTAGACATTCAATTATTTGCTACACTTAAACCAAAAGGTTCAAGTCTTATTTTATAGCAAAGGAATTGCACATTTTTCTTCTCCCAAACAATGTGGGACAAATGCATAACTCCCTTCAATCTCCAACTTTTGAATTTATCGTCCCACAATACTACACCTTGATGAATAGCTCCATAGCTTTTGCTATTGACAATGCAAGATAGTAATAGTTATCAATGTAGAGAATTATCACGCTCCACCATAAAAAGTATATTCACTCGGAGTTAGCCATTCCAAGCATTTCAATTTGGCCCATATCGAAATATAAGCTTGCTGAAAAATTATGATGTAACTCCCATGTTTGGGCTCTCCTGGAAGTTAATCAACTATCAATATGGTTTTCCACCACACACCCTGCATCCATAATTACTAAAGGTGCTATGCGCCGAAAAACGATGACCCGTGGCTTGGCTTAAAGCGCTAGGCGTCAGGCGAAGCGTCGCTGAATAGACATTAGACACCGAGAAAAAATAAATATCAAATATTTAGATGTAAAATAATTATATAAAATCATTCAGTTAAACATCATATCCTTTGTTTGATATCAATTAAAAAATAGAACAGTCAAATATCATCATTTCCTAAATCAAAAGCATTATCATCTCCTTCATTTCATTTACAATCATCTACGTTGTCTTCATCGTTCTCGAAAATCAAAATCTATTTCCTCATCATCTTCATCTACAAGAAATCGAGAAGAACTGGTGATATGTTTGCCCTTACTACTAGAGCCAATTTGAGACCTAAAATTATAAAATGTTTCACCAACTCCAGATGCACGTGCCACATCAGCCCAACATAAATCATCTCCTGGATGTATAAAATCATTATCATCATTATCTTCATCATTGTTGCTATCCAGCTTTCCCATCAACCATTCATTACTATCATCTGACAAAGTAATGGGATCAATCTTATGTTGCATATCATATCTTCGCCTCAATGTCCGATTATACTTTGACAAACACCAAATCATTCATTTTTTTTTTGCGACAATCTATTTTTTTTTTTGAATGAAGCTGCAAGAAACATAAAAATTATTATATAAACATCTTAAGACTAAAACTGTAAATTTGCAAAATAACTTACATGTTCAAATGTACTCCAATTCCGTTCACAGCTAGAAGCACTACATTTAATATTCAAAACTCTCAATGCAAACTTATGCAACTCCGGAATTTGGGCCCCCATAGCAGGACCACTATTCAGCTATAAAATAAAATGAATTAGCATATAATATGTTAAAAACATTATAATAGTAAATGATGCAAAATTTTAATTTCTTTTACCGGCAGATTTTTTGGTTCTTTGTCAATAGCTTATGGATATGAGAATATGCCAACAACATTTTTGTAACTTTCTAACTAATTGATTGTGCCATCTTGCAGCTTCTCCCCAACTACTATTCTTAGTATACACTTCATCAAACCCTGCATGATTTCTTGATCATCTTCAATTTGTGGATTTGAAAAGTAAAACTCTGGATACAAGTAATGCCCTACTGCATGCAAAGGTTGATACAACAACAACAACTAAGCCTTTAATCTCAATGAATTGGGGGTAGGCTACATGAACAATAGAGAGAATCAAGTCGGGTCGGACACATGCGTCAGTCTTCTCCAAACGCTTCTATCAGTCAACATATCTTCTATAATCCCCTTGCACTCCAAATCTTTGCGTATAACTTCGAGCCATGTCTTCTTCGGTCGTCCTCTCGCTCTCGTGAACTTGCCGAAATCCATGGACTCCACAAAACGCACAGGTGCACTGATGGGCCTACGTCGAACATGACCAATCCAACGTAAGCGGCTTTCTTGCATCTTCTCTTCTATACAAGCTACACCTACTTCAGCTCGAATATCTTCATTCCTTATTTTATATTTTCTGGTTTTACTACACATCCAACGAAGCATACACATCTCTGTCACACTCATCTTTTGGATGTGATTCCTCTTGGTGCCCAACATTCCGTTCCATACAACATTGCGGGTCTAACGACGGTTCTATAAAACTTTCCCTTTAATTTCAGCGGAATATTGATATTACGATCGCATAGAACTTCGGTAGCTTTTCTCCATTTCAACCAGCCAGCCTGAATCCTGTGGTTAACGTCACTGTCAATCTCTCCATCCTTTTGGATAACTGAACCTAGGTATCGAAACTTGCTGCTCATCGATACCTCTTGACCACCGAGTGCTACAACACCGGAATCCCGAAAGAAAGACCACTAAATCTGCACTCCATATATTCCGTTTTAGACCTACTTAATTTAAAACATTTTGATTCCAAAGTCTCTCTCCATAACTCCAATTCGGCATTTACCCTGCCATTGTCTCGTCGATTAACACAACATCGTCAGCAAAAAGTATGTTCCAAGGTAATTCAGTTTGTATGTGTTTTGTTATCTCATCCATCACTAGGGCGAACATGAAATGACTCAACGCAGACCCTTGATGCAATCCAATAGTGATCGAGAACTCACTTGTCACCCCACTGCACGTTCTCACATTGGATGCTACTTCGTCCTACATGTCCTTGATTATATTGACATACTTGATGTGAACTTTTTTCTTCATCAAAGCCCACCATAATATCTCCCTTGGTACTTTATCGTAGGCCTTCTCCAAGTCTATAAACATCATATGCAGATCTTTACTCCTCTCACGATAGCGCTCGACAAGTTGACGAAGTAAATGGATAGCTTCAGTGGTTGACCGTCCTGGCATTAACCCAAATTGGTTCTTCGATATCTTAACCTCCCTCCTTAAACGACATTCAGTTATCCTCTCCCAAAGCTTCATTGTGTGACACGTGAGTTTTATACCACGATAGTTGGTGCAACTTCACCCTTATTCTTATTGATAGGGATGAGAGCACTCTTTCTCCATTCATTTGGAATTTTGTTACTCCTCCAAATCTTGTTAAATAGATCTGTTAATCATTTTATCCCCGTTGGTCCTAAACATCTCCATACTTCATAGGGATTTCATCAGGACCAATTGCTCTTCGTGCTTTCATTTTGTTCAAAGCTTCTTTAACCTCAGATTCTCTAATTCTGCAAGTAAATTCACGGTTTACATCATGTCGATGGATGTTAAGATCACCTCAATCTTGGCTAAAGCCACCGTTGAACAAGCTGTTAAAATAATTCTTCCATCTTGTTTTGATGTCTTCATCTCGAACCAAGACTTTATGGTTCTCATCTTTTATGCATTTCACTGCACATAAGTCTCTTGTCTTCCTCTCCCTCGCTCGGACAATCCTGTAGATATCTTTTTCTGCCTTCTTGGTATCCAATTTATCGTACACTTCTTTGTAGACTTTAGCTCTAGCATCTCGAACCGCTGTCTTCGCTTCTTTTTGGGCAAGCTTATACCTTTCGAAGGTTGCCCCATTGTTGTTCTTCTTCATCTCTCTGTAAGCGTCCCTCTTGATTTGGATAGCCTTCTTTACGTCTTCATTCCACCATGATGCGTCCTTACCTGGTGGAGCATATCATCTTGACTCACCAATGAGCTCTTTGCCACGAACCATTTTGTTCCAGGTGGTATCAGGATCATCTCTTGGCGTCCAATTAACTTCCTCGAACCCATGTCTATTTGCCCAGTAAACGCCCCCCCTTCAAGCTCAACACTTGTGGCCTGTTATATATGTAACCATTAACCATAACTGCACGGTCATGCAATTCTTGAAATGAGGAATTTTAAAAATATCTTCAAGCATCAAATCCAAGTAGTGAGCGGTGCAAGGGGACCATACAAGTGTGGAAATTTCTCTTCCAAAAGTTTTCATACAAATAAAAAAATAATACAATGTAATATATTGTTCAAATTCAAACATCTTTGACGACTTGAATAAAATATTACTTGCATGAACATTAGCACTTGCACTATCAGTAACGACTTGAACCACATTTTTTTCCCAATTCGTTGCACGTAATGTGATAGCAACTCGAACATCTTATCTCTGATTGTAGATAACCAGAAGCTGATTTAAGAAACGCACTGCCCTTAGGTCCATTAACGAAAAAGTTAATCAGTGTACGACTCTAGTTGTCTGTCCACCCATCAGACATTATCGTACATCCATATTTAGAATAGTCTGCTTCATTTTTTTTTATAATATTTGTGGTGATCTCTACCTCCTTTAATCCTGTGACCCTTGCTTCGTGGTAGGAATGAGGTTTTATTAGACAACCATATTGTCCAATAGATCTAATAAAATAATCAAAACTATCATAATTGGCAACATTGAAAGGCAAGTCAGCATCATACATCCATTTACAAAACTTTCAACAACTTTTTCTCTTATTTTCTTTTGTTTTCGTCATATTGTCCAGACTCTTTACCGCTCCCTTTCCCTTTCTTAATAGCATCCTCAACATTTTTCATAAAATACAAATCAATAGGCCCACTTTGTTTTGATCTTTTACATTGGATTGGTTGATGCGAAGAAGATGAAATATGACGTTTTCCCTGCTCAATGTCCTCAAAATGAGGAACAGATTCATCGATATCATCATGCAGAATCTCATCAATTTGGTTTTTCAACTTTTCCCAACCATAAAATTCTTATGGCATCTTCAACATGTTCAGGGCATTATTACACTCTTTCACATTTTTACAACCTCCAATTAAATGTTTTTATGTCGGTAAATACCTTCCTTCGTTATTTTTCCCCAAAAATTACACAGCAGGCATTGACATTCTTAGGACCAGGAAGTGTTGCAAATTCCCAAGCAGGATCTTTCCGTATTGAAGTCGACGTCTAAAAAATAAAAAATTATACTAAACTTTTGCATAGTGTATAAAAGCACATGATACAAGCATAATTTTTAAAAATAAAACAAAAAATACAAGGCTGTGCCTGTGAGATATTCATGTATATTATTGGATATGAAATGATCTACAATGCTGTCATAAATTATACAAATAAAAAAATAGATGCATCATGTACCTGATAGTAATAGCATTCAAATAAAAGAAATAACCTCAGCACCTTGTGGGCGGCGGCGGCGGGCAGGTCGGGCAGGCAGGTCGGCAGTGAGGTAGGTGGCTATAAACCCTAATAAAATAATTGTGAAGGAATAGATTTTTGTGTAAATCACTAAAGGCTAGTAAATAATAAGATGATAAATTTTGGGTTTTTTTAGGGTTGGGCTTTTATTAGGGGTTTATTGTTATGAGTAGCCAGCCTCCCAAATTTTTCGATCAAAAACCCTACTATTAATCCAACTTCTTCAAGTCCGTCGCCCAGCCGCCTACTCTTCTGTCCCTAAGCATCGCTTAAGCGTCGACTCATGAATCTGCGGCGCGTCGGCCGCATCGGAGGCGAGGATTGGTCGCCTGGCTCCGCCTAGCGCCTAGGCGAGCCAGGCGACCGCTTTTAATAAGCATTTCTGCATCAATGCCAAAGCAATGCTGGTGTGCAAAACTGAGGACCCGTTAACATTATAAATCCTCTATCATGGCAACTTGGGGAGTACGGGATGCCATGAGGTTGTACATGTCCTTTTACAGAGGACATTAGAAAATGAGACAATTTTAGCTTCAATACTGGTATCTCCATTAACTGAGTAATATACCGATCTCACACCAGCCTTTGTACAATTTTCTTGATATGGCCAGCTGTCCACAGCCCCAGCAGGCTTTCTTTGCAACGTTCTTCTTCCAATCATGAGCTACCCTTGCAAAATTTTCATGTAAACTGTGACTACCTCCAAGTCTCCTCTCTTTAGAAAGAAACTTACTAGTAACATTTGAGAAAATGTCAATATCGGCTTCATGTGCTTATACGAACGTGGAAGAGATCAGATGAGTCTCTAGTTCTGATCCTCATCATCAGTTACAACTCCAATAGATTCAAGCTCAGAAACAATGTCATTGATAATATTTAAATGATCTGAAATAGTAGTATCCTCATTAATTCACAATATATGAAACTGCTATTTCAGATACACCCAATTTAAGGCGCCCTTTGTATGATACTAGTTTTCAAGTTTTTCCCAGAGTTCTGCAACCATTCCATGCACATTGCAAAACATTTTTTGCGATGCACATGGATTGTGTGTGTAGGGTCTTCCTACCATAACAGTGTTATAACAACATACTTTGGACTAAACATGCATTTAATGACATCTTTGGGCTCCGGTTATTAAGAGAGCTAATAGGATTACAGGCCAAACAATAAAAATTCCAAAACTTATTAATTACATTCCTGTAAACGAATGCTAACATTGTAGATTTATACTACTCCTGGAGTAGATACTATAATCCTGAATCCTATACATCCTTGTGCTTCTTACAGCTCACTGCCTCAACCCGACCCTTAGCCCTTCAGTCCAAAAGCGTACCTACAGAGACAGCCCGCCAACACATGAGCACATCATAGTTCATATTCAACATAATATGAATGTAAAGCGTAAATGCATAAATCATAAATATAGAATACTTCCTGCATTCCAATGCATTTCAAACGTCCATTTTGGCTGTCCCTGTACCATAACTCATAAATCAAATCAATATATGATATTATGGCTTCCGTAAATAAATGTCATGACATATCTTTACTTCTTAAATCTTTACTTCAATCCTTAGTCAGTTTATCATCAGTGTATTTTAATGCCCCTCGCTTCATAACTTTAGAACAAACGGAACTCCTTCCCTCGCTTCTTCATACAAGCGGTATTTCTATCCTCGCTTCGTATGGTAAACCTCGCCTCCATGTGCACGCGAGCCTCCCCCCTCCCGCTCCACATTTTTAGCGGTATAAGCGGTAAGCATTAAAATCATCACTGGGATAATCCTGACTCGTGGAATACACACCATTTATTCCACAACATACATATGCAACAACAATGCATAACAACATGTATCATACTCATAATGCACAACTTTGCATCTATCATGTGTCAAATGAACAAACATAAAATACATGTTACCGTTGGGTGCTCTTACGTCGCTTACATACCTCTTCATAAGGTGGAGGAGTCAATAGACTTTATCTCATCAACTGTGCTGGTACCTGGGATGGTTCTACATAACCACATATTACAATATTAGGCACCAATATACAATCCCATAACGAATGCCATCAATTTAAATCACAATCTTAAATTCATATGAAAGTGCATCACCGATCGATCGGTCCTCAACACCGATCGATCGGTACAACCTTGAATTAAATCAATAAAGCTACGGCTTTCACCGATCGATCGGTATAAATCAACCGATCGATCGCTATCTTTCACCGATCGATCGTTACTTCTACCGATCGATCGGTAACAACCTGGAATTAAATTTTAAAGCTACGGCATACGCACCGATCGATCGGTAGCCCTGTTTCATGAACGATTTTCCAGAATTACCAAGCACCTCATTTCATGCCATCCACACTTCAACATAAATCACATAACATGCTTAAACAAACCTTGTAAGGGCTACAATATACTACCATGCATGTATTCGAATTAAAGTTCCACCCAAAACTTAAACCCACATGCATCAAAATCGCCCAACTTTATCAGTCCTCACTCAAACTTTCCCAAAACAGGGTATTATAATATTGCCCAGATTTTCGAGCACCACTTTTCATAACAAGAAATCTAACACATAAAACATGTAACATGCTCGAACAAACATGCTAGGGCCTACAAAATACTTCCCTGCAAGTACTCATACCAAGGTTTCAACCAAACCTATACTAGCATGCATGAAAACCATCATCACCAAACCCAAACCCAACCAAAACTCAGAAAAACAGAGCACTAAATCTTACCCCTCATTTTGCTCCTCATTTTTGGTAAGCTTTTGCACACAAAACACAAGCTATTCCTTCTCCTTTCTGCAGCTTACAGGGACGATTTTGGGAGAGAAAGAGAGAGAGGAGGTGTAGGAGAGTTGATAGCAATGATGGGAGAGGGGGTGTAGGGGGTATGGGTTGGTCAAGTGGGGAATGGGTTGCCAAGTGGGGGATGGGTGGTGGCTGAAATCATGGGGGTGGGGTGGTGTGGTTGGGGTGCCATGTGGTGTTTAATTGTGCCCCGGTATTTAGCACGATGTATTAAAATATCCTCACTCGATATTTCATAACATTACTTAATTTAATACATCCCTTAAAATACCCAACATGCCCCCCCCAAATCATAACATCATAACATAAATATAACCCCCAATTTAAATGCACCACAACCCTTATCACTAATCATGACCATGTATGATAGCACATAAACACAAACATTTCGGGGGTATTACATTACTCCCCTACTTATAAGATTTCGGCCTCGAAATCCGCATGCATCACTATATCGAAACTAAACATAAAAACATACCAGAGAATAGTTCCGGATAGTGCTGCACCATATGCCATTCCGTCTCCCACGTAGCCTCTTCGACACCCCTGCGATCCCACTGAACTTTGACCATCGGTATAACTTTGCTTCGAAGTCTGCGATCCTCTCGATCCAGAACTCTGATTGGTCGTTCTACGTAGGGCACATCTGAGTCCAACTGTACTTCAGTAGGCTGTAACACATGAGACGGGTCTGGCTCATACTTCCGTAACATAGAAACGTGAAAAACATCATGTATACCAAATGAGGATGGCAATAGAGCCAAACGGTAGGTCAATGTACCGATACGCTGTAATACTTCATACGGCTCAACATACCTCGGAGATATCTTCCCCCGCATACCAAACCGAACCACACCCCTGAAGGGTGAGATCTTCAAGAAGACCTTGTCTCATAATTGGGATTCTAGCGGTCGTCGCTGCTCATTGGCATAGGCTGTTTGCCTATCCTGGGCAGCTTTCATCTTCTTGGCGTAACAACTTAATCTTTCTTTCCATATCCCTTATCATATCCGGTCCTCTGACCGTTTATTAGTCAAGTCCTCCCAATACAGTGGTGACCTACAGCGTCGTCCGTAAAGAGCTTCAAAAGGAGCCATTTGAATGCTTGCCTGATAGCTGTTATTATAGGAGAACTCCAACAGAGCCACTGAATCCTGCCACGGAGTATCAAACTCCAAAATACATGCCCTCAGCATATCTTCGAACGTCTGAATGGTACGCTCTGTCTAACCGTCTGTCTGAGGGTGATAAGCTGTATTCAGTCTCACCTCTGCCCAAAGCTGTCTAGAGACCCTCCCCGAAATGTGAAGTAAACCTTGGCTCTCTGTCAGACACAATCGAGACTGGTATACCGTGCAACCTCACCACATCCCGTATATATATATTTTGGGCCATCTTTAGGTATGTGAAAGACATACAGTAAGGGATGAAATAAGTCACCTTCGTCAGCCTATCCACGATCACTCAGATCACATCAAATCCTGAGGCCGTCCTTGGCAAGTGGGTCACGAAGTCCATAGATGTGTGCTCCCACTTCCATTCATGTACCTCTAAGCTCTTCAGCTCGCCACCAGGCCTCTGCCTTTCTGCCTTTACCTACTGGCAGATCAAACATCTTTTGACAAAACCTATAACATCACGCTTCATGCGTCTCCACCAGAACTGACCACTTAGGTCCTTACACATTTCTTTTTCCTCCTGGGTGGGTACTGAATCGGCTACTAAAAGCTCGCTCCAAGATTCCTTTACGCAACTTTGGCGTACTCGGGACTACCCAATGGTTGCCGAGCCTTAAGGAATCATCCTCAGCCACTCTGATCTTTGATGACTGACCTTGAAGTACCAATGATGACCACCTCTGAACTTCATCATCCGACCTCTGGGCTTTCCTGATAGCCTCAAATATGTCTGGCTCCGCCAATAAGGTCGACACTCGCGCCGGCGATGTGTCCACATCGAAATCATAGCCCAGATGGCAATAAAAGATCATCATAGTTGATAAACACATAGCGTCCTCAGCAGTACTCTTCACCTTCCGACTCAAGGCGTCTGCTATCAAGTTTCCTTTACCAGGATGGTACTCAATTTCACAGTCATAATCCTTGAGTAAAACCATCCACCATCGACCTCCTTTGACGCATATTCAATTCAGCCTGTGTGAATAGAAACTTCAGGCTCTTATGGCCGTACAGGTGGTAAACGACGTACGATACAAGTAATGCCTCCAAATCTTCAAGGCAAATATAATGGCCGCCAGCTCCAATCATGGACTGGATACCTAGCCTCATGCGGCTTCAACTGCCTCGATGCACAAGCTACCACATGCTTATCTTGCATCAACACGCAGCCCAACCCCTGCAGTGATGCATCGTGTACAAGGCAAACCTCTCATTCTCAGAAGGAATCACCAATACAGGTGCTGTAGTCAAACGATGTTTCAACTCTTGGAAGCTTTCCTCACAAGCTTCAGACCAAAAGAACGGTACTCCTTCCTGAGTCAGCTGTGTCAGGGGTCTGGCAATCTTTGAGAAACCCTCGACGAAACGTCGGTAATATCCTGCCAAACCGAGAAAGCTCCGTATCTCAGGTATAGAAGTGGGTGCAACCCACTCCATCACAGCTTCAATCTTCCTGGGATCCACAGATATCCCACTGCTAGATATAACATGGCCCAAGAACACCACACTGCTCAACCAGAACTCGCACTTGCTAAGCTTCGCATTTTATTGATGATCCCTGAGGATTTGGAGTACTGTCCTTAAGTTCTCCACGTGTTCTTCCTCACTTCGAGAGTAGATGAATATATCGTCAATAAACACTATGACGAACTGATCCAAATACGGTTGGAACACCCTGGTCATCAGGCTCATAAAAACAGCCGGGGCATTCGTCACCCCAAAAGGCATGACTAGGAATTCATAATGCCCACACCTAGTCCTGAAAGCTGTCTTCTGTACATCATCCTCTCGAACTCGAATCTGAGGGTACCCCTACCTCAGATCGATCTTACTGTTGAGCCTCGTACCCTGCAACTGGTCAAATAAATCATCGATCCTTGGAAGCGGATACTTATTCTTTACTGTGGCTTTGTTCAGTTGCCTGCAATCGATGCACAGACGCATCGAACCATCCTTCTTCTTTACAAATAAAACTGGTGTACCCCAGGGCGATACGCTAGGGCGTATATAACCCTTGTCAAGGTGCTCTTGTAACTGAGTCTTTAACTCCCTTAATTCTGCTGGTGCCATCCTATACGGGGAACGAGAAATGGCAGACGTCCCCGGTAGTAACTCAATCCCAAACTCGACCTCTCTCGTTGGTGGGGATCCGGGAACCTCCTCTGGAAAGACGTCAGCAAATTCCGCCACTACGGGCACATCCTCGACCTTTAATTCTTTCATCTTTTCCGTAACATCGACAGCATAGATGAGATATCTTGTATGGCCCCGTTCCAACAACTGTGCCATCTTGACAGCAGATATCAACGGGATCTTTGAACGGGAACCATCCCCATAAAAGTCCACTGGACTCCGAAATCAGATCTGAACTGAACAATCCTCTGCCTGCAGTCCACTACTGCCTGATACCTGCTCAGCACATCGATGCCCACAATGCAATCGAAGTCTGACATTTCCAGAACAATCAAATCTGACCTTAGCTCGTTGCCCTCAAAATAAATGAGGCCGTCAACAATAAACTGATCAGCAATCAAACTTCTTCCAGCGGTGTCGAGACCGCTATCACCTCCTCCGGATCCGCTGTAGCCTGCTCCCTGGTCAGTGCGTAAAACTGCCCCTGAGGTGGCCCCATAGGCTGACCTCCATACCGCCTTGGTACAAACAGTGGCCTTTGCTGTAGTGCTCTGTCTGCAGGCCTCCTCGCAGAGTTCCGTTGTCCCTCCCTATTGGGACATTCTCGAGCAAAGTGGCCCTTATTGCCACATACAAAACAACCCAACCAGTCTTTCGTTGAATGTGGTTGTCCACAAAGAGAGCACTGGACCTTCCCAATTCTGTCTCCCTGAGACTGTCCTCTTCCTGACGGGGCGTCATTCTTACGATTTCCTTTCCAACGATTCTCAGGCCTCTTACCACTGAATCTCGACGCTGATGTGTTCCCTCTTGGCTTAAACTGATCACCTTTCGGCTTTAAATTATCAGAAGTGGATTTCTGAGGGGGGTGCTGGAGGTGGTACGGCATCAGGATACGCACCAACTCCTAATTCGGCTAGCTCAGCCCGTGATAGGGCCTCATCAAAGCAAGCAGGGCCATAAGTGACCACCATGTCATACAACTCAGGCCTCAAGCCTTTCATGAAATGCCTCATCTTCGCTTGAGTGTCTGAAGCGACGTGGGGCACATATCTGAGCAAAGAGCAGTAATGGAGAGCATAATCTGACACAGGCATGTTACCTTGCTTAAGGTTAGTGAACTCATCTTCCTTATCCTGTCGTGCAGCAGCTGAAAAGTAGCGGGTCAGAAACCGTGTTCGAAACAGTCTCCAATTTATTTCCTATCCCTGAGCCTCTTGCTCTATTACCGTGGTCTTCCACCACATCAATGCCTTCTTGGCCAGTTGGAACTCCGCTAACCTTATCCATGCTGACTTCGCACAAGGAGCTGCTACAATATCTGTTCCATCCTCTCTAACCACTCCTCGGCCAGTTCCCCTGTCTCAGTTCCTTCGAACATCGAGGGTTGGTATGCTAGAAACTGAGCTAAACTTAGTTCCCCAAGTAGTAACTGCTGCTCAGAAGGTTCTTCGCCCAAGGCTGGCGGTGGTAGGGGATCTGTACGCCCAACACTTGCTTTTACACTTATTGCATCACCTACTTCAACATTTGCTGCCATATTGCAACACAAGGGTTAACAACAATACCCAAAAGCAGTTCATATAATACATCGTTAGAAAACCATAACATGTTAGTATAACAGTCATATACTTCATATGCAACACATGCATAAAACATGTTTAAAAGTGAGCACCTAGCCAACTTATTGCTAAGGCTACCCTTCACTCATTCCCGGGTTCTCTAACCACTGCTCTGATACCACTAATGTAGGGTCTTCCTACCATAACATTGTTATAACAACATACTTTGGACTAAACATGCATTTAATGACATCTTTGGGCTCCGGTTATTAAGAGAGCTAATAGGATTACAGGCCAAACAATACAAATTCCAAAACTTATTAATTACATTCCTGTAAACGAATGCTAACATTGTAGATTTATACTACTCCTGGAGTAGATACTATAATCCTGAATCCTATACATCCTTGTGCTTCTTACAGCTCACTGCCTCAACCCGACCCTTAGCCCTTCAGTCCAAAAGCATACCTACAGAGACAGCCCGCCAACACATGAGCACATCATAGTTCATATTCAACATAATATGAATGTAAAGCGTAAATGCATAAATCATAAATATAGAATACTTCCTGCATTCCAATGCATTTCAAACGTCCATTTTGGCTGTCCCTGTACCATAACTCATAAATCAAATCAATATATGATATTATGGCTTCCGTAAATAAATGTCATGACATATCTTTACTTCTTAAATCTTTACTTCAATCCTTAGTTAGTTTATCATCAGTGTATTTTAATGCCCCTCGCTTCATAACTTTAGAACAAGCGGAACTCCTCTCCTCGCTTCTTCATACAAGCGGTATTACAGGGACGATTTTGGGAGAGAAAGAGAGAGAGGAGGTGGAGGAGAGTTGATAGCAATGATGGGAGAGGGGGTGTAGGGGGTATGGGTTGGTCAAGTGGGGAATGGGTTGCCAAGTGGGGGATGGGTGGTGGCTGAAATCATGGGGGTGGGGTGGTGTGGTTGGGGTGCCATGTGGTGTTTAATTGTGCCCCGGTATTTAGCACGATGTATTAAAATATCCTCACTCGATATTTCATAACATTACTTAATTTAATACATCCCTTAAAATACCCAACATGCCCCCCCTCCAAATCATAACATCATAACATAAATATAACCCCCAATTTAAATGCACCACAACCCTTATTACTAATCATGACCATGTATGATAGCACATAAACACATAAACATTTCGGGGTATTACAGTGTGACTGATGTGTAGGCCTTAGACGCTAAGATCATCTTGACTACCGATACAATCTTGAAATCCCATGTCAGCAAGGAGATGAAGAAATCCAAAACATTTTAAGAATCTTTGATCTTTGACCACTTACTGTGGTTTTCTATTTGATGATCTTTGTTGACAATGCCTTTTTTTAAAAAAATTAGTGTTTACGGATAAGAGTAAGTAACAGTCTATTTAAAGGGTTTTCTACACTCTTGCATTGCTAATATTTCTAATACATGTTTACCCTCTTTCCCCTTCCATTTTCTAGAACTTCTACAGCAGGATATAGTTGCTTATGATTGCGGTGAGCTTACTGTTTTTTTGCCCCCTTTTTTCAGGTCATCATCTTAACTCTTATTTTCATTTTTGCCATTGCCCATAGTGGCTTAGCCAGTCTTAGAGATAAAGGTGAGAAACTCATAGGAGAACGAGCATACCGTGTATTATTTGCGGGTTTATCTCTTCCATTGGCTGTTAGTACTGTGGTGAGTTCAATCGTTTGTTTAGAAGTTTATTTTTCTTGAATGTTGATAAATATATTCTTGGTGTCTCTATGAAACACTGACGAAATGCTGATTTTACAATATTTATTACTTATGTGTGGTTTTGACAGGTATATTTCATCAACCACAGGTACAATGGTGTGCAGTTATGGCAAGTGCAGGGTACTCCTGGACTGCATGAAATTCTTTGGTTGTCAAATTTTATTTCATTCCTTTTCCTTTATCCATCGACCTTCAATTTGTTAGAGGTTGCAGCAGTTGATAAGCCCAAAATGCATCTTTGGGAAACTGGAATTATGAGAATTACAAGGCACCCACAGGTCCACATTTCATGTTGATAATTCGATAGTATAAACTTATTGCTATTGATAGCATTCTCTAGTTCAAAAAGATGAAACTTTCCATTAATTTAACTTCTCAATGGCCTCAAACTACTCATTTTATTGCTTGTACATTCATCTTTAATAATGTTCCAAATATTTTATATCTTTGGTGGTGTTGGTGCAAATAAACAGTTTTATCTGTGGAAGTAGGGTAACAAGTATCGTGTTAAGGATCCTAAGCACAGCTATGTTGCATATCGATCTCTCAGAACTCTCATTAATATGAAGGACATGTTAATGTTATCAGGATGATGTATTGTATCGTGATATGGGATTGTAAGAAAATCTGTTGTCCGGTTTTATACTGCTGATGTGTTTTGCTACGGATTAGAAAATCTCGTGATTTGATTATTAATAGTCGTATGCGTGCTGCTATACATGTAGGGGTGCAAATGAATTGTGCTTGTTTTCGAACATTTCGAGCTATCTCGAGTATTTATCTGAAATTGTTGAAAATTACATTCTAGTTTGTGAATTTCAGCTCCAGCTCGATCTGGGCAAACCTCGTGCATGTAGTAGCTGTTATTATTCATCTTTATGATACAATAATTTTAATCTATAATGAAACTAATTCCAACTGATTGTAATGTAATTTTTTTCCCTAGATGGTTGGACAGGTAATTTGGTGCATAGCGCACACAATCTGGATTGGGAATTCAGTTGCATTAGCAGCCTCTGTAGGTTTGATTACACACCACTTATTCGGTGTTTGGAATGGAGACCGAAGATTGGCCATTCGGTATGGTGAAGCGTTCGAAGTTTTAAAGCAGAGAACAAGTGTAACTCCATTTGCTGCTATTCTTGAAGGTCGACAAAAGCTTCCAAAGCACTACTATAAGGAGTTTATACGATTGCCGTATCTTTCGATCACAGCTTTGACTTTGGGGACATATTTTGCTCACCCACTTATGCAGGCTGCCAGTTTTCGACTTCACTGGTAACTTAATACCGTACTCATATTTGCGGGTATATGTATGCGTCTATAATCGAGAATGTGCAGATATGTACAAGTTACTTAAGCAACCACTGGTAGAAGATGGGTATAGGAGCGAACTGATTATATTTGTGTGAAACCTTTACATTTTGTTATGCTTCATACCACAGTACTAGCACTACTCTCCGGATATGTGCCCTTTGGATGTATTCAAGTCTTTGGACAAGAGGTATTATATGTATCATTCTTACATTTGAATGTTTAAGATAAGATATAAAATATTATATCCGAAGAAATTCGAGAATTCATAAATTTGACATTCGGAACTTTCAATTTAGTTGGTTTGTAAAATTTTTAGCCTGTGATTGGATTAGTGGATTTTTTTTTTTTTATTTTGGTAGAGATTTCAAGTCAAAAGATCTAACGAATAAAAATATGGTGTCTAAAATATCTTATCCTTGTTTTATGCCAAACAAGTACAACGGATAAAAACAATACAAATTTCTAATTATTTATTATAGATATATTAAATCCAAAATTTGTGGTTAAAAAATTAGAATGCTTGTATAATAGTGACTATTCCATAACAAAAATAGTGTATGTACTTTAATGCTAAAAATCCCGCATTTTGCAATGAAATCGTTTCACATGTGGAAGAGTTATAGAAAAAAAAATATTAAAATTTATAATCTTATTTGACTAATGCTACTGTTTGGATAATACTTACTTGGGTAAAAAACGGATAACCCCCGATGTTCACCACATTTAGCAGTTCACCCATAACCTTTCAAAACGCGCACTTAACCCACTGGATAATTTTATGTAGTGCACTTAACCCCCTAAATAATATTCGGAACAATTATTCTGGCTGCAAATTTCTCACATGCACATACCACGATCGAGAGTATGTATGTTTTTTTATGTATTTTCTGCATGAATACGAGCAAAATTACTCGACCGTGGGTATACTTGCAAAATTCATTTTCATGTATTTTCTGATAGGTATACTCATAAAATTAATGCAGAAAATACATGAAAAGACATATATACCATCAATCGTGGCATGCTTGACGCACGTTAGGGAATTTACAGCCATAATATTCCAGAAAATTGTTCCCGAATAGTGTTTAGGGGGTTAAATACATTACTTAAAATTAGTGAGAGAGTTAAGTTCACGTTTTGAAAGGTTAGGGGGTGAAGTGTTAAAGGATATAATTTTTCTAAATTGAAACTTATGTACGGTCATTGGTCAAATATTTCTCAACTGGAGAATTTGACCAATAATAACCCAACACAAATTTTAATCATTAAAAATGAAGTCCATCAAAATAGGCACTTACAATGCTATTTATAGTTATTTTTCAGTTAATTGGGGAAAAATCTTCAATCCAATGTTTCTTTATTGATCACTCCCTAGCAAATATGTTAATATATGAACTCCTTATTTACAAGGAAACTTATTTTAGGCTCTCTACCCCAAGTGAGTTTTCTAATATACCCTTCACAAACACTGAAACACCTTTCCCCAACATATTTCATCCACCTTCCTCCTCTCTTCTTTCCTTTGGGTTTTGGTTCACTAAATATGTTTGCTACAATTTCAATTGCTCGATTCTATGGATAATGAAGAGAAATTACAGAATTTGTAGAAGCGAATCAAAAATCGATGGAAAACTCAAGCATTGAACGAAGCAGCATCAGTTCGTAATCTGGAAGCAAGGACCATTTTGGTAGATGATTTGGCTTCAAATTGAAGATAATCGAAGGTATACCTGCATTCTTCGAATTTGTAAACTAAATTGAGTTAAATGGTGAAAGTACATTGGTGTAGATGAATATTGGTATGTAGATAAATGAAGCTGTAAAATATGTTTGTTATGAACAATGTGCATGTGTTATGTCCATCGAATTTCTGGGCATTATTGGTTTTGAATTTGGAATTATTGTCTAAACCAAAGTTGTAGTTCTATGTGTTATCTTTGATTTGGCACCAGAATCACTCAATTTGGATTTGAGATGCAAAAGTTATGCTAGTTTTCTCAAAATGTGTACATCTAAAAATGAGTGTACATGCGTCTTGTTTATCGAATTTCTGGGGATTATTGGTTTTGAATTTGGTGTTATGTTCTGAACAAAAGCTGTAGTGATCCGCGTTAGCTTTGATTTGGCACCTGAATCATTCAATTTGGAGTTGTGATGCAAACATTAAGCTAGTTTCTCCAAAATGTGTACATTCTGAAAACCAGTGTGCATGCGTCATGTTCATCAAATTTCTTGGAATTATTGGTTTTCAATATGGTATGATAGTCTGAACAATAGTGGTAGTTCTATGGTTAGCTTAGATTTGGCACTGGAATCACTCAATTTGGAGTTGATATGCAAAAGTTATGATGGGTTTCCCAAAATATGTGCACACGTCCTGTTTATCGAGTTTCTGTGAATTATTGAATTCGACTTTGGTGTTATGGTCTGAAAACAGTTATAGTTATATGCGGTAGATTTTATTTGACATCGGAATCGCTCCATTTTGAATTGATATGCATACGTTATGCTAGTTGTGGGGTCTTCCCACCTTAACAGTGATTAATAGACATAAGAAGGACTAATCATGCATTAAATACATCTTAGGGTTCTAGTTGTTACATGAGCTAACAACTATACAGGCTAAAAAAAACTTTAAAGCTTATTAGTTACATTCCCACAATGAATGTTAACGTGTTAGATTTATACTACTCCTAGAGTAGATACTAAACAGAAGCTGAAACCTATACGTTCCTGGGTTCTTCGTAGCTCACTGCCTCAACCCGACCCTTAGTCCTTTAGTCCAAAAGTGTACCTACAGGAACAACCCATCGTGAGCATGTACATAGTTACTTAACATCATAAGGCAATGGCATATAATTAAACGCATGAAAATAATTGGTAACGTATACTTCCTGGTTAATCGCATTAACCCTCTTTGGTTGTCCCTGTTTCATAGCCATGCATAAGAATCATTAATTCTTAACATGAATGATTAAAATCGTTATCTTATAACATCATCATCGTATAAGCATCATTATCTTGTAAATATCATCATCTTATGACATCATCATTATATAAGCATCATCATCTTGTAAATATCATCATCTTATAACATCATCATTGTATAAGCATCATCATCTTGTAAATATCATCATCTTATAACATCATCATTATATAAGCATCATCATCTTGTAAATATCATCATCTTATAACATCATCATTGTATAAGCATCATCATCTTGTAAATATCATCATCATTGTATAAGCATCATCATCTTGTAAATATCATCATCATTGTATAAGCATCATCATCTTGTAAATATCATCATCTTATAACATCATCATTATATAAGCATCATCATCTTGTAAATATCATCATCTTATAACATCATCATTGTATAAGCATCATCATCTTGTAAATATCATCATCTTATAACATCATCATTATATAAGCATCATCATCTTGTAAATATCATCATCTTATAACATCATCATTGTATAAGCATCATCATCTTGTAAATATCATCATCTTATAACATCATCGTCATATAATATAACAGTAAATGTACGACATCTTAGTTAAGTGAACATGCTGGTTATTCATTGCCTTCTTGTTGTTGTCCCTGATTCATAATTATGCATATGGGCATCTTACCCTGTGGCATCTTACCACATTATAAACATCGCATGGCCTCTTACCATGTGGGGCGTCTTACCCCGTGGCATCTTACCACAATAACATCATGGCCTCTTACCATGTGGGCATCTTACCCCGTGGCATCTTACCACAAATAACATCATGGCCTCTTACCATGTAGGGCATCTTACCCCGTGGCATCTTACCACAATAACATCATGGCCTCTTACCATGTAGGGCATCTTACCACGTGGCATCTTACCACAAATAACATCATATGAATATATATAAACGTCTTAACAACATCGTAAACATCTTATAAACATCTTAAACATCGTATGAACATCATCATGTAAACATCGTATAAACATCATCATTTCATCGTGAATACTCATGCAATAAAAGCATAGTTGTAGTGTAAAGATGTGTGTTACCGTCCGATGCCCGTACGCTTCTTACGTACCTTTTCAAAAGGAGGAGGAGTCAACAGACTTTATCTCCTTGATGGTGCCGGTACCTGGGATGGTTCTACAAGACCACATAATACCATATTAGATGCCTCAAAACCATCTCACATCATAAACTTAACAAAATAAAACATCATTATATTTTTCAACTTTCTGCCTCTCTCGATCGATCGGCCCAAGGTCTCGATCGATCGAGACACTGTGCACAAACAGTGCCTTAGTGTTCTGCCTCGCTCGATCGATCGAACATTTTACCGATCGATCGAGGAGCTTCACCGATCGATCGAGAAATCCTTCGATCGATCGGCACCAAAATTTTGAAAACATGCATTAGACCTTCTGCCTCGCTCGATCGATCGGGACCAAATCTCGATCGATCGAGAGCTCTGAAAAATCGGGATTTCCCCAGATTTTTGAGCACCTCTTTTCACACCAACATTTCTACTACATAATACATCTTTCATGCTGAAACAAGCATGTGAAGAACTTCATCAAATATCCATGTAAGCTCTTAAATCAAAGGTTTAACAAAAACCTAAGCTAACATGCATCATAACATCATCATAATCTTCATCCTCAACCAACTTTAACAGAAACAGAGTATGCTTATCTTTTCCAGATTTTTCGAGCACATAGATTCATAACAAGAAATCTATCACATATATCATGTAAAATGCTCAAACAACCATGCTAGTAGTTACTTAATACTACCATGTAAGCATCCATACCAAGGTTCCACCCATACTTATATTTATCATGCAATAAAACATCCCACCAAAACCCAAGCTTAACCAAAGACCTCCGAAAAACAGAGTACACATCCTTACCCCTCTTCTTGCTCCTCTTTTTGAAAGGACTTTGAACACTTTTACCAAGCTTTCCTTGCCTTAAAGCAGCTTGTTCTGGGACGAAAATGGAGGAGAAGGGGAGGAGAGAAGGAGATGGAGTTTTTGATTGAGTGGTAGCATGGGTTAGGCAAGTGGGGGGTATGGGTTGAACAAGTGGGGGAGGGTGAGGTGACCGAGTGGTGGGGGTGGGGTGGTGTGGTTGGGGTGCCATGTGGTGTTTAATTGTGTCCCGGTATTTAGTATGATGTATTAAAATATCCTCACTCGATATTTTCTAACTTCATTTCATTAATACATCCTTTAAAACACCTAACCTGTTCCCCATATCATATCATCATATCATAAATCATGGCCCCCAATTTAAATACACCACAACCCTTAAACACATCATAATTCATCATCGTAGAACATAATCATATCACATAATTACATGACATTTCGGGGGTATTACATTACTCCCCTACTTATAAGATTTCGTCCTCGAAATCCACATGCATCATCATATCGAAACTAAACATAAAAACATACCAGAGAATAGTTCCGGATAGTGTTGCACCATATGCCGTTCAGTCTCCCACGTAGCCTTCTCGACACCCCGACGATCCCACTGAACTTTGACCATCGGTATAACTTTACTTCGTAGTCTGCGATCCTCTCGATCCAGAATTCTGATTGGTCGTTCAACGTAGGACACATCTGAGTCTAACTGTACTTCAGTAGGCTCGGAGATAACCTTCCCCGCATCCTAAAACGAACCACACCCCTGAAGGGCGAGATCTTTAAGAAGACCCTGTCTCCTAACTGGAATTCTAGTGGTCGTCGCCGCTTATTGGCATAGGCTGCTTGCCTATCCTGGGCCGCTTTCATCTTTTGGCGTATCATCTTAATCTTTTCTTCCATGTCCTTGATCATATCCGGTCCTCCGACCGTTTTGCTAGTCAAGTCCTCCCAATACAGCGGTGATCTACATCGTCGTCCATACAGAGCTTCAAAAGGGGCCATTTGAATGCTCGCTTGGTAACTGTTATTATAGGAGAACTCCACCAGCGGCACTGAATCCTGTCACAGAGTATCAAACTCCAAAATACATGCCCTCAACATGTCCTCGAGCGTCTGAATGGTATGCTCTGTTTGGCCGTCTGTCTGAGGGCGATAGGTCGTACACAGTCTTACCTCTTTGCCCAAAGCTGTCTGGAGACCCTCCCAGAAATGTGAAGTGAACCTTGGGTCTCTGTCAGACATAATCGAGACTGGAACTTCATGCAACCTCACCACATCCCGCACATATAATTGGGTCATCTACAGGTACGCAATAGTCATACAGTATGGGATGAAGTGAGCTACCTTCGTTAGCCTATCCACGATCACCCAGATCACATCAAATCCAGAGGCCGTCCTTGGTAAGTGGGTCACAAAGTCCATAATGATATGCCTCCACTTCCACTTAGGTACTTGCAAGCTCTTCAGCTCGCCACCAGGCCTCTGCCTTTCTGCCTTTACCTATTGGCAGATCAAACATCCTTTAACGAAAGCGATCGCAGCGTGCTTCATGCGTCTCCACCAGAACTGACCACTTAGGCCCTTATACATTTTCCTTTCTCCTGGGTGGATACTGAACCGACTACTATGAGCTTGCTCCAAGATTCCTTTACGCAACTCCGGCGTATTTGGGACTACCCATCGGTGGCCCAATCTTAATGAATCATCTTCTGTCACTCTGAACTTTGATGGCCTTCCTTGAAGTACTATAGATGACCATCCTTGAACCTCATCATCCGACCTCTGGCTTTCCTGATAACCTCAAATATGTCTGGCTCGGCCAACAAGATCAACACTCGCTCCGGCGATGTGTCCACACCAATATCATAGCCCGGACGGCAATAAGAAGTCATCATCGCTGATAGACACATAGTGTCCTCAGCAGTACTTTTCACTTCCGACTTAAGGTGCCTGCTATTAAGTTGCTTTACCAGGATGGTACTCAATCTTACAGTCAAAATCCTTGAGTGAGTCCATTCATCTTCTTTGTCGCATATTCAACTCAGCCTGTGTGAACAAAACTTCAGGCTCTTATGGTCCGTGTAGATGGTAAACGACGTACCATCCAAGTAAGGCCTCCAAATTCCAAGGCAAACATAATGGTTGCCAGCTCCAAATCGTGGACTGGGCCTCATGTGGTTTCAACCGCCTCGATGCATAAGCCAGCACAAGCTTATCTTGCATCAACACATAGCCCAAACCTTGAAGTGATGTATTCGTGTACAAGGTAACCTCTTGTCTTCAGAAGGAATCACCAACCCTGGCACTGTCGTCAGACGACGCTTCAATCCTTGGAAGCTTTTCTCACAAGCTTCGGACCAAAAGAATGGGACTCCTTCCTGAGTCAACCGTGCCAGCGGCTTAGCGATCTTGATATAACATGATCCAAGAATACTACACTGCTCGACCAGAACTCGTACTTACTGAGCTTTGCATACAACTGATGATCCCTAAGGATCTGGAGTACTGTTCTCAAGTGCTTTACATGTTCCTCTTCAGTTCGAGAGTAAATAAGTACATCGTCAATGGAACTATGACGAACTGATCCAAACATGGTTGGATCACCCTGTTCATCAGGCTCTAAAATAGTTGGGGCATCCGTCACCCCAAAGGGCATGACTAAGAATCTGTAGTGCCCACAAAAGGTCCTGGAAGCTGTCTCCTGTACATCGTCCTCTCAAACTCGAATCTGATGATCCCCGATCTCAGATCGATCTTACTGTAGAGCCTCGTACTCTGCAGCTGATCAAACAAATCGTCGATCCCCGGAAGCGGATACTTATTCTTCAATATGGCTTTGTTCAGTTGTAATCGATGCACAGCCGCATCGAACCATCTTTCTTCTTAACAAATAAAACTGGTGCACCTCAGGGCGATACGCTAAGGCGTATATAGCCCTTGTCAAGGAGCTCCTGCAACTGAACATTTAACTCCTTTTTGCTCCGTCATAACAACAGTATAGATGAGATATCCTTTATGGTCTTGTTCCAATAACTGTGCCATCTTGACAACAGATATTAACGGAATCCTTGAACGGGAATCATCCCCATCGAATGTCCATTGAATTCCCATAACAGACCTGAATCGGACAGTCCTTGTCTGCAGTCCACAACTGCCGGATACTTGTTCAGCACCTCGATGCCTACAATGCATTCGAATTCTGGCATTCCCAGAACAATCAAGTCTGTCCTCAGCTCGTTGCCCTCAAAATAAATGAGGCCGTCATAAACAATCTGATCAGTGATCCACTTTCTTTCAGCGGGGGTCGAGACTACAAGAGGCATGGGCGACGGAGAAGTACATATGTGGTGCATTTCCACAAAACTTGTTGACATTTGCTGCTATACTGCAAGATAAGGGTTAACAACAATACCCAAAAGCAGTTCATATGATACATCGTTAGAGAAACAAAACATGTTCGTACAACATCATATACTTCATATGCAACATATGCATAAAACATGTTTAAAAGTAAGCACCTAGCCAACTTATTGCTAAGGCTACCCTTCACTCATTCCCGGGTTATCTAACCACTGCTCTGATACCACTAATGTGGGGTCTTCCCACCTTAACAGTGATTAATAGACATAAGAAGGACTAATCATGCATTAAATACATCTTAGGGTTCTAGTTGTTACATGAGCTAACAACTATACAGGCTAAAAAAAACTTTAAAGCTTATTAGTTACATTCCCACAATGAATGTTAACGTGTTAGATTTATACTACTCCTAGAGTAGATACTAAACAGAAGCTGAAACCTATACGTTCCTGTGTTCCTCGTAGCTCACTGCCTCAACCCGACCCTTAGTCCTTTAGTCCAAAAGTGTACCTACAGGAACAACCCATCGTGAGCATGTACATAGTTACTTAACATCATAAGGCAATGGCATATAATTAAACGCATGAAAATAATTGGTATCGTATACTTCCTGGTTAATCGCATTAACCCTCTTTGGTTGTCCCTGTTTCATAGCCATGCATAAGAATCATTAATTCTTAACATGAATGATTAAAATCGTTATCTTATAACATCATCATCGTATAAGCATCATTATCTTGTAAATATCATCATCTTATGACATCATCATTATATAAGCATCATCATCTTGTAAATATCATCATCTTATAACATCATCATTGTATAAGCATCATCATCTTGTAAATATCATCATCTTATAACATCATCATTATATAAGCATCATCATCTTGTAAATATCATCATCTTATAACATCATCATTGTATAAGCATCATCATCTTGTAAATATCATCATCTTATAACATCATCATTATATAAGCATCATCATCTTGTAAATATCATCATCTTATAACATCATCATTGTATAAGCATCATCATCTTGTAAATATCATCATCTTATAACATCATCATTATATAAGCATCATCATCTTGTAAATATCATCATCTTATAACATCATCATTGTATAAGCATCATCATCTTGTAAATATCATCATCTTATAACATCATCATTATATAAGCATCATCATCTTGTAAATATCATCATCTTATAACATCATCATTGTATAAGCATCATCATCTTGTAAATATCATCATCTTATAACATCATCGTCATATAATATAACAGTAAATGTACGACATCTTAGTTAAGTGAACATGCTGGTTATTCATTGCCTTCTTGTTGTTGTCCCTGATTCATAATTATGCATATGGGCATCTTACCCTGTGGCATCTTACCACATTATAAACATCGCATGGCCTCTTACCATGTGGGGCGTCTTACCCCGTGGCATCTTACCACAATAACATCATGGCCTCTTACCATGTGGGGCATCTTACCCCGTGGCATCTTACCACAAATAACATCATGGCCTCTTACCATGTAGGGCATCTTACCCCGTGGCATCTTACCACAATAACATCATGGCCTCTTACCATGTAGGGCATCTTACCCCGTGGCATCTTACCACAAATAACATCATATGAATATATATAAACGTCTTAACAACATCGTAAACATCTTATAAACATCTTAAACATCGTATGAACATCATCATGTAACATCGTATAAACATCATCATTTCATCGTGAATACTCATGCAATAAAAGCATAGTTGTAGTGTAAAGATGTGTGTTACCGTCCGATGCCCGTACGCTTCTTACGTACCTTTTCAAAAGGAGGAGGAGTCAACAGACTTTATCTCCTTGATGGTGCCGGTACCTGGGATGGTTCTACAAGACCACATAATACCATATTAGATGCCTCAAAACCATCTCACATCATAAACTTAACAAAATAAAACATCATTATATTTTTCAACTTTCTGCCTCTCTCGATCGATCGGCCCAAGGTCTCGATCGATCGAGACACTGTGCACAAACAGTGCCTTAGTGTTCTGCCTCGCTCGATCGATCGAACATTTTACCGATCGATCGAGGAGCTTCACCGATCGATCGAGAAATCCTTCGATCGATCGGCACCAAAATTTTGAAAACATGCATTAGACCTTCTGCCTCGCTCGATCGATCGGGACCAAATCTCGATCGATCGAGAGCTCTGAAAAATCGGGATTTCCCCAGATTTTTGAGCACCTCTTTTCACACCAACATTTCTACTACATAATACATCTTTCATGCTGAAACAAGCATGTGAAGAACTTCATCAAATATCCATGTAAGCTCTTAAATCAAAGGTTTAACAAAAACCTAAGCTAACATGCATCATAACATCATCATAATCTTCATCCTCAACCAACTTTAACAGAAACAGAGTATGCTTATCTTTTCCAGATTTTTCGAGCACATAGATTCATAACAAGAAATCTATCACATATATCATGTAAAATGCTCAAACAACCATGCTAGTAGTTACTTAATACTACCATGTAAGCATCCCTACCAAGGTTCCACCCATACTTATATTTATCATGCAATAAAACATCCCACCAAAACCCAAGCTTAACCAAAGACCTCCGAAAAACAGAGTACACATCCTTACCCCTCTTCTTGCTCCTCTTTTTGCAAGGACTTTGAACACTTTTACCAAGCTTTCCTTGCCTTAAAGCAGCTTGTTCTGGGACGAAAATGGAGGAGAAGGGGAGGAGAGAAGGAGATGGAGTTTTTGATTGAGTGGTAGCATGGGTTAGGCAAGTGGGGGGTATGGGTTGAACAAGTGGGGGAGGGTGAGGTGACCGAGTGGTGGGGGTGGGGTGGTGTGGTTGGGGTGCCATGTGGTGTTTAATTGTGTCCCGGTATTTAGTACGATGTATTAAAATATCCTCACTCGATATTTTCTAACTTCATTTCATTAATACATCCTTTAAAACACCTAACCTGTTCCCCATATCATATCATCATATCATAAATCATGGCCCCCAATTTAAATACACCACAACCCTTAAACACATCATAATTCATCATCGTAGAACATAATCATATCACATAATTACATGACATTTCGGGGGTATTACACTAGTTTTCCCAAAATGTGTACATTCTGGAAACTCGTGTTACGCGATTTCCGAAACCCAAAAGTATTTGCTAATATTTTGTCTTTAGATGAGTGAACTAGCTTAAACACTTCAATGATCCGTTGGCTTGCATTTCCAACTAGATTAAGAGCCGATTACTATAGATATGAGAGCTGAAATTTCAGAAATCTGCTATGGGTTATGGTTTTGATAATTAAGTTGATAGTTTGAATGAATTCATGATGCCTTCTTTGTAGATTATGCTGAAGCTCACCCGAAGCTCTCTGAGTTGGGATTCACTAAAGCATAAATTGTTCGCACAAGGACTGATGTCCTAGCTGTTATGTTGTGTCCTATTTCTGGCGAAACTTGGTGATTGTTGGAAATTGAGATTGTGTATTTATAGCGAGATTTAGCTTTGATTCCCCATTCTCTGGAATTGATAACTCAAAGCCAAAAAAACTCAATTAATACTATATATAAAGTTGTTCAACTAGTTGTAATCTATTGTATATCATGTATGCTAAGTTTATCACAATGTCATGTGGTCCACTTAACTTAGAAATCATATTATTTAACAAAAGATGTGATATCATTGAAAAATAAATGTGGTACTATATTTTCTACGATTATATACTATTGTATATCATCCTCTATGACATGATATTATTTCAGATAATTGAGTTAATAATTGATAGTAACTATATCGCATATTATATATCGTGTGATACTACTTGTATCATAACTTGGTATACTTAACCTAGATATGTGGTACAATGTAAGAAAATATGTGATACTATTGACATATAAATGTTGTACTACAAATTAGCTTATGTAGTACCACAAATTAATTTATATAGTACTACAAATTAGCTTATTTAGTACCACAAGTTAGTTAATATAGTACCATAAATTAGCTTATATAGCACAACAGATTAGTTTATATAATTCGAGAAGCATCATAGACTCAACATTATCTCACATACAATAATTTATGGGATACAATTTCTGGGAATTATTTAGTACAAAAAATTAGTTTATATAATATGTGATATTATACTACTACTACATTTATATATTATATGTGATGCAATTACTACCATGTTATATGTCTATTATTTTATATAGTCACTAACACGTTTTCTATATGATATGTGATATAATTAGTACCACTTTAAATATATATTATTTGATAGCGTTAGTACGAGATACTAACACGAATTATGTGGAAGTAAAAACATATCATAGAGGTACTATGATATACATATATCATTGTAATTATATCACATGTGATATTTATTGTGTCACACATCATATACAGATGTAGTATCCATAACCTTAGACTGTGATACTAGTTAATCACAAATATGTTACTCTTTACACATAATTGTGGTACTATATTCTCTATAGTGTGATACTATTATACTAATACAGTAAATAATAAGTTTCTATACAAATCCTCTATATGATATTATTTTCAAATAAATTATGTTAGTAATTGGTAGTAGCTATATAATGTGTACCAATTAAATAACATACCATATAGAAATGTAATAATTCTATCATATATAATATGTATTGGTAACTATATCACATGTTATATATAATGTGGTAATAATTATATAACTTACCATATACATGTCATAGTAATTATACCACATATGTGATAATTATAGTGTCACACACCATATACACATAATTGTGGTATTATATTCTCTACAATAGTATGCAATCGTAGATGTTATAGTACCACATCTCATTGTTAATGGTATCAAATCCCATACACTTAGTATCACATCATACATCTCGATGGATATGATCACAACTAGTTTTATATATTATGTACATCCTCATCCTCATAGGTACCACGTTCCCTTTCATGTAGGTAAACAATTGGATCATATTACATACATCATCATCCTCATTCATGTCACATGTAATCTAATTTGTGATACTAAATATACTAATTTGTGGTGCTACATAATCTAATTTTTGGTACTTGTTAAGCTAATTTGTGGTACTATATCAAGGTAATTTGTAGATAAGGTAATTTGTGGTGCTAGATAAGCTAATTTGTGGTACTTGATAAGCTTGTTTTGGTACTATATATACTAATTTGTGGTATTATATAAGCTAATTTGTTATACTATATAACATAATTTGTGTTACTTTATAAGCTAATTTGTGGTACTACATAATCTTACATACCTCGTAATTGCTCATAACCTTTCAAAAATTTAACCAAATTACATGCATCCACTTTAGTTCTAAAACTAACTCAGTATAGGACATTTCATATTCAACATGTTTTCCAAATTGTTCTTTTACCCTAAGAAAATTGGGTCGCAAACACACCGATGTGCAAAATAGGGCTGCTGTCAATTCCAGTTTGACACCTTTTGGTATAAAACTCATAGTATTTGAATAAAAAACTCAAATTCACATTATTCGAGTTGGAAGTATGTTGGGAAACGATTTCTAAGTTTTGGTGATTACAAACACCTACCGGATGTTGAAGTCCTACCGGGTGATAAAGACCAACTGGATGAACACCTATCGGGTGAAGACACCTACCGGATGTTGAAGTCTTACCGGGTGATGAAGACCAACTGGATGAACACCTACCGGATGTTGAAGTCTTACCGGGTGATAAAGACCAACTGGATGAACACCTACCATATATTGAAGTCCTACCGGGTGATAAAGACCAACTGGATGAACACCTACCGGGTGAAGACACCTACCGGATGTTGAAGTCTTACCGGGCGATGAAGACCAACTGGATGAACACCTACCGGATGTTGAAGTCTTACCGGGTGATAAAGACCAACTGGATGAACACCTACCGGATATTGAAGTCTTACCGGGTGATAAAGACCAACTGGATGAACACCTACAGGGTGAAGACACCAACCAGGTGATAGACATCAACTGGATGGCTACCAACTGGATAGACATCAACTGGACAGACATCAACCGGACAGACATCAACTGGATGGCTACCAACTGGATAGACATCAACTGGATAGACATCAACCGGACAGACATCAACTGGATGGCTAACTGGATAGACATCAACCGGACAGACATCAACTAGATGGCTACCAACTGGATAGACACCAACTGGACAGACATCAACTGGATACAGACATCAACCGGATAAACATAAACTGGATGGACATCTACTGGACAACCATCAACCGGATAGTCTCACACTGAATAAAGACATCAACTGGTCATAAGAGGATGAACTACCAGTTGAACAAAGAAAACCAGCAGAAGTCTAAACTTCCAGTAAGCACTAAGCAACGAGACAAAATAAGTACAACATTCTCTGACAAAGGTACAACAGAGCGGCGCACCCTGCTATATCTCCGCCACCATTCCCGTCAGAGTTAAAGAGCCGTTGCTTAACAAAATAGGAAAGAAGACAATATGAATTTGGAAAGCTAATATCTTCCTAATACAGAAAAGCTACCGTTGGACAAACAAACCTATAAATACGTCCAAGCAAAAAAATGAAGAGGTTAGCTGAACGATTTTCAACAAACAGAAACACCTCAAAGCAAACAAGAAAATCAACTTACTGATATTCCAAAAGTTCAGCAAAGAGCAGACAAGCAGTGCAACTGAATCTGTGACAGATTAATTCCTATTAAAGTCTGCTGCTCAAGAACACTCGAAGCTGAAAAGTTTATTTTGTAAAGAGTGTTATAGAATCTTTTGTAATCGAATTTAAGAAGTTGTGATTGCTAGGAGTTTAGGCCATGCTGTGTGAGTGCCTAAGAAGGTTGTATACTGTAAAGTGTAAACCAAGTCTTCTAGTGAACCTTCCTGCAAAGGAATAAGGGGAGACGTAGAAGCGTTGTGCTTCGAACTTCCAGAAACAATACTCGTGTCATTTGTTTATCGCTTATTTACTACTCAGTTTTATTTCTCACAAGTCCAGCAGACGTATTCCGCACTACAATCAGTGTCTGCTAACTTGCCTGATATTGAGAAGCAACTGTAACACTTAACAGTTTACAGTTAACCCGAGATAAATCGAAATTGAATCTAGTGTTTATTCAACCCCCCCTTCTAAACACTACCCCGATCCTAAAAAGTGGTATCAGAGCTTATGTCTTCTCAATCTTGAGAAATTACCAATTACCAAAAACTGATGGCCTCATTCAGCAAGATTCCAATGTTCAAGAAAGACGAATATGATGATTGGAGAATCCGTATGCAAGCACATCTAAGTGCTCAAGATGATGATATGTGGTATGTAATCACTGAAGGACCTATGAAGATCATGAAAATCAATACAGCTGCTTCTATCACAAGTGGTGATCCACAAATGGTAGAAAATGACAGATCTCAATGGTCAAATGAAGAAAAGAAGAAAGCCAATCTGGACAACGTTGCTAAGGACATTTTGTTCAAAACCTTGGACAAAAATATGTTCAACAAAATAAAAATGTGTTCCACAGCTAAAGAAATCTGGGAGAAGATTGCCCAACTCTGTGAAGGAAATGATCAAACCAAAGAAAACAAGCTTATTGTGGCATTACAGAAGTTTGAGCATATCAAGATGATGAATGGAGAAACTCTCAACGAGTTTGATGAAAGAGTGACCGGAATAATTAATGAACTCAGCAGTCTGGGTAAGGAGTTACCCAACAGAGAAGTCACCCTCAAGGTGATGAGAGGTCTCCCAAGAGAATGAGATGTCAAGACCATTGCTATGAGAGAATCAAAGGACATCAACAAGATAGATCTGCATGATCTGTTTGCTGATTTAAAAGCCTATGAATTATTATTAGGTATTCGGGTTGAAGATGAACCCAGTACCAGTCAGCCTACCAAAGCTCTCACTGCATCAGAAGCCATACCTACTGCTACAGAGATGACTCCAGAAAAAATATGTAATGATGCTATGGCAATGTTTGTAAAGAAATTCGGGAAATTCATGAAGAAGAATCAGAAATCATATCCACGAAGGCAGAGCTTCAAAGGAAGATCAGAAGAAGAAGAGCGTGTATGTTTCAACTGTCTCAAGCCAGGGCATTTCATCGCCGACTGTCCCAAACCCAAAAAGGATGATCACAAAAGAGGATCCAAGGATCACAGAAAATCCAAGGAAACTAGAAAATCATCCAGAAGGGACAGAGACCAAAAGGTTTTGATGGCAGAAGAAAGTAAAAGCAAATGGGCTGATTCTGAATCAGAATCAGAGCAGTCAACCAGCTCGTCCAGCGAGAGTGAGGACGAGGAAGTCCACTGCTTAATGGCAAATGATGAAATTGAGGTACACAAGTCTAATTTATCTGAATTTACACATAGTGAACTTACCAATGCATTGCAGGACATGATCAATGAGTATCAGACGTTATATGAATCCTTTGAAAGCTATAAGACTGAGCACTCAATCCCAACGGAAACACATAACAACAAACTTGATTGTGAACAATCAAATGAGTTAAAATGCTTAAGGGAAACAACTAGTCTTCTAGTGAAAGAAAGAGATGAAGCCAAGTGTGCTTACCAGAAACTCAGCAAACTGGTCAGCATTTGGAATGCGTCAACTACCAGAAAAGATGAAATGCTCGAGTCTATTCGACTTACTAGTGATCGAACTGGTAAAGGCTATAATAGCAATGACAGCAATTCATCTGGTAACGAACCTCTGCTGTGTCTAAAGAAAAGCAATGTTCAATCAATGAACTTTGTAAGATCTAGCATAGTATATGATCCCATTGAACTGGTTAAAGAACCTGTTAAAGCAACACTCATTAAGGAACAGGCATCACACCGAGGTATTGGTTATGTTGAACCAATCAAGAAAGCTAAACCGGGGCAAAAGTTCAGAAATGAACTTAAACCCATTGGTCGAGCAGCTAGAGAGGTTAAACCCAACTGGTACTACAACTGTATGCCTATCCAGAAGAGGTATATGCCAAACAACAGGAACTACAAACCAAGAGCACATGCATACACTCATTATCACACTACACAGTCCAGACCATCACCATCATTTATGAATGCACACACATTTCAGAACACACACCGACCTAAGCCACTCAGGGTCATACAAGTGTGGGTTCCGAAAGGACTAATCCTGCCCGGACCCAAGTAGGATTGGGTACCAATCATTTTTATCGCTTTAATTGCAGGAAACTAGAATGCATCAAGTTCGGAGCTCAGAATGGTTTCTGGACAGCGGATGCTCTAGACATATGACAGGAAATGCGAGCTTATTGTCTGAACTGGTGGACTCCACCGGACCCAGAATAACTTTTGGAGACAACGCGAAAGGTAGAACCGTGGGTAAGGGTAAGATTATCTACGGTAACATTATTATTAAAGATATTCTGTTAGTTGAAAATCTATGCTATAACTTAATTAGCATAAGTCAACTCTGTGACAATGGTCATTCTGTAGAGTTCAACCAGCACTCATGCACAATCAAATCTACTGATGGCAGTATATTACTTGTAGGAAGAAGGCATGATAACACATATAAAATTGATTGGAATCTTAATCAGCCTACCTCCGCTACTTGCTTTGCTGCCCTGAATTTCTTCCAAAAATTGGCTTTGGCACAAACGATTGAGTCACTTAAATTTTAAAACTATTGCCAGTCTGCGTAAACTTGATCTAGTCATTGGACTGCCCCAAATTGAGTTCTCAAAAGATAAGATCTGTGCAGCATGCCAACTTGGTAAGCAAATCAGATCCTCCTTTAAGAACAAAGGGAGTAAATCTTCTTCTCGGTGCCTAGAGTTGCTGCATATGGATCTATTTGGTCCTATACCAGTAACAAGTCTAGGGGGAATGAAGTATACTCTAGTGTTAGTAGACGATTACACTCGTTTTACATGGGTCCTGTTCCTAAGTGGCAAAAATCAGGCTACTCTAAAGCTGATCAAACTACTGAAAAGACTCCAAAATGAGAAATCGTGTGGGATAGATAGAATTCGCAGTGATAAGGGTACTGAGTTTACCAATCAGTCACTCGAATCATATCTAGATGACCATGGTATTAAACACGAATACTCTGCTGCAAGAACTCCTCAACAAAATTGAGTTGCTGAGCGTAGGAACCGCACTTTGAAAGAAGCTGCGCGAACTATGCTTGCGGAATCAGAAATATCGCAGAGATTTTGGGCAGAAGCCGTCAACACAGCTTGTTATACGCAGAACAGACCAATGATTAATAAGCGAGCAAATAAAACCCCTTATGAGATCTGGAATGACAGTAAGCCAAATATTTCTTATTTTCATGTGTTTGGTTGCAAATGTTTTATTCACAACAATGGAAAGACTCATCTCACCGCTTTTGATGCCAAATATGATGCTGGAATATTTCTTGGGTATTCTACAGTTAGTAAAGCCTTTAGAGTATTCAATAATAGAACTCTTACTGTAGAAGAATCAGTGCATGTAAAATTTGATGAACCTACTGACTGTAAGGTATCTAATATGAAAATCAACAACTTGAGCAATCGACTGGAAAGCACTTACATTGATGAAAATGTTGATGATGAGATCAATTACAGAAGCAGGACTGATCCTTAGAACCAGAAGTTCCTGAAGCTCAAACAGAGGAGTCTACAGGTCAACAAACACTGCAGGCAACCAACAATGACACTGTTGCACATACTCCTGCTGCAGTAGAAGGAGCAAATGAAAAAGATGCATCAATCAGCACTTCTGAACTGCCCACTCATATCCAGTCAAATGAAGGGCTCAATCCTCTTGGACCTCCGCTCCGATGGATGAAGGATCATCCTCCCGAGCAGGTCATAGGTAACCATGTTGCTACTCTACGCACCAGAGGACAATTAATTAATGAATTCCTTCATGCTGCATTCATATCTCACATAGAACCTAAGAAGATTGATGATGCTATGTTAGACCCAAGCTGGGTAGACGCTATGCAAGAAGAACTTAATCAGTTTGAGCGAAAAAAGTATGGTATTTAGTACCACGACCACAGCATCACACTATAATAGGCACCAAATGGGTATTTAGGAATAAATTAGACGAAAATGGAACAGTAATCAGAAATAAAGCAAGATTAGTTGCACAGGGCTACAGACAGGAAGAAGGCATCGATTTTGATGAAACCTTTGCCCCTGTAGCTCGACTAGAAGCAATTCGTATATTTCTTGCATTTGCTGCTTTTAAAGACTTCAAAGTCTATCAGATGGATGTTAAGAGTGCGTTTCTTAACGGCAAACTCCAGGAAGAAGTTTACGTTGAACAACCTCCTGGATTTGAAAGCCATCAGCAGCCATCTTATGTATTTCGTCTTAATAAAGCTTTGTATGGTCAGAAGCAAGCTCCCCGTGCGTGGTATGAAACTCTATCAAAATATTTGACTGAACAAAACTTTACCATTGGCACGGTGGACAAGACCCTTTTCAAATTCACAAAGGGTGATCATACTCTGCTTGTTCAAATATATGTTGATGATATTATTTTCGGCAGTACTAACTCAAAATTGTGCGAAAGATTTTCTAAAATTATGCAGCATCAATTTGAGATGAGCATGATGGGAGAACTATCATTTTTCCTAGGATTGCAAGTCAAGCAATCCAGTGAAGGAATTCTGATAAATCAGTCCAAATATACTAAAGAGCTGCTGAAGAAATATGGAATGAGTACCAGCTCAGCTGCTGCTACACCAATGAGCTCATCTGCCAAACTCGACTTGGACAATTCAGGAATACCAGTCGAAGTTACAATGTATCGAGGCATTATTGGATCACTGCTGTACTTAACAGCCAGACGACCAGATATCATGTTCGCAGTTTGTATGTGCGCCCGGTTTCAAACAAATCCCAAGCAGTCGCACTTCACTGCTGTCAAGAGAATTCTCAAATATCTGAAAGGAACTGAGAATGTCGGTCTATGGTATCCAAGAGACTCAACGTTTAATTTGATCGGATACTCGGATGCAGACTATGCTGGTTGCAAAATTGACAGAAAGAGTACCAGTGGATACTGTCAATTTCTTGGAGATAGACTAATTTCATGGGGATGCAAGAAGCAGACATCCATAACAACTTCTACTGTAGAAGCAGAATACCTCGCTGCTGGAAGCTGCTGTGCTCAACTGCTATGGATTCAACAACAACTGAGAGACTACGAAATTGAATCCACTGAAGCACCTATATTTTGTGACAATACATCTGCCATAGCAATTACTTATAATCCGGTTCTTCATACGCGTACCAAACATATTGACATCCGTCATCATTTTATCAGAGATCATGTTATGAAGAAAGAAATTCGGCTGGAGTATATCTCTACCGAACAACAGGCAGCAGACATTTTCACAAAACCCCTACCGGACGCTAAGTTTTCTTACTTTAGAAATATTCTTGGTTTAATTGAAATCAATTCTTGATTGTTGTTATTTAAGGATGATAAATTCAGGGGGAATTACTTAGTTTATTCGCATGAAGTAAGGGGGAATTTCAGTTACATTTTATATTGGTTATTCAAGCTCAGCTGGTAATACAATGGTCTGCTGCAGTAGGTGTATATGTACCATAGGACTCTACATACCAGTAGATGTTCCCTACCAGTCGGACCCTACATACCAGCAGACTTTGCCAAGTATGCTTTGACTAAAATAACCTTCGTTACTTATTAACCTACTGGAACGTCGGAATTTAAATTCATCTTTTTGTTATAAAAATAAATTTTTTGAATCCCGCCCAAATCCTGTCCTTTTAAATTATTTTTTAAAAATCTTTAAATCGTTCGATGATCGCCACGTACCCATGTGTCCGCTCATCTACAGTACGACTTTACATATACTTCCATCTTTAAACCGCCATTACTTTGGTTATTACTTTTTATCTTCTTCAACAAATCACTGCGTTTAACTTTCCTTCCAGAAAATCTTATTCAACAGGTTTGTTGCTGCCTTCTCCCCATACTCTTCAGAAATGTCGAAGAATACCCATCCAAGCTTCATCACTAATGCTGTTCATGTGGACTTTCATTCAATCTCCACATCATCTGTGGGGTCCTCGTTACTTAATCCATTATGTATCATGTTTACATACATATATGAGTCTGAATTAAGTAATAACAAGCACTGATTAAGAGTATCGTACTAGTTAAGTTGTTACAGGGTTTATAAAAACCTATCCACTACACATCATATGTACAAACAACAACCTACTAAAAGATAACTCCTAGGCAGTGGTTCAGCTCGCAGCGGAAAATGACTCACATCCCGTCTCCCCACGTCTATGAGTCCCTACAGAAACATTCACACAACGTGAGTATAGATAACAACTATCTCAGTGCAATATCAAAACAATAACATCAATGATAAAGCACAATAAAACCATCAATAGTGAATGCTCTATATCATGCATCAACAAATGCACTATGTCATGACATGTCTCAACAATCACCCTATTATCACGAGCCCAATATGATATGTCTATTTAGCTCAATATGTCAGTGGAACCACATCGCATCTTCATATTAGCAGCACATATCATAGTACCGTACTCATCTGTGATAATAGCCAGAGCATATACCCAAACCAGGCGTATATCTCTCAAGCCAAAGCATATGTAGTATATCTATCGTGGCAACAATCCCAGCCAAAGCATATACCAAACCTGGCATATCTATCAAGGCAATGATCTTACCAAAGCATATACACATATCTATCAAGACATCCATCCCAATCATATGAAATCCATGTATGTACATGCATATGATACTACCAATCATATGACACAAAGCTAACATAAATCATATGATATCAAAACCATAACATCATCATCACATAATATCTATACTCCGTACGTCAACACGTACCTAGTATACGACAACAAAAGCGATAAATCAGGCGTTGATGGCTAATTGCCTCTTTGCCCCGTCCCCTGTGATGATGCTACAAACACATGAACAATATACCATGTTATAAGAGGCTTCAAAAATAAATGCTACAAAAATTTAACATTTTTCAACAATCTGCCATCACCGATCGATCGCCTAATTTTCTCGATCGATCGCCGAACTATTCACTCTTCACCGATCGATCGAACAAAAGCACCGATCGATCGCCACATGTACCGATCGATCGCCTCAAAATCCCGATCGATCACTCAATGTTCAAACCGCCTTAAAATTTCACTGTTCGCGGCGATCGATCGAGACCATTTTTCGATCGATCGGCACGATCAGAAAAATCGAGACAATGGCGATTTTGAGCTTATCTTCATTGTACTTCTTCTCCTACCCACAATTTCACATGCAACCATGATTCATGCAATCCCTAGTATCATATAGACATGTTTCTATCATCCTAGAATCCAATTCTTGGCAAAGAAACAAGTTATGATTTTAAGCATAAACATTTGATAGTCAAATTCACATATTTCAACACCAATTCCATAATTCAAGTGTAAAACCATTAATTCCTTACCAAGATATTAAGAAATCACTTCACACAACTTCCTAGCTCAATTCACAAGTGAATCCCCAAGCTCAAACCAACAAGAACTTGAAAGAAATGGAGAGGAGCTTGTGTAGTGTTTTTGTAGGTGAAAGATGAGAAACTATGTGATTCTCCTCCCTAAATCACTTGATATAAGGTCATTAGCTCCCTAAATCACTTGATATCATGTCATTTGGAGTTAATGACATGTTAAGTAACATGTACATGAAGATGAAATCCAAATTCAAATGCAACTCCAATTCAAATTAAATTCACATGCATATTCAAATGCCTACTAGTTCATGTTGCTTGATATGTTACTATTCAAATCATTGTACACCATGTTTCATTCCTTGCCATATATCATTTCATACATGTATTAATTCATTCTTGGTTCCACCCGAACCCCCATTATCATACCGCCATTTGATATAATTACACCATAATCATATCATATGTGTATAAAACAAATCGAGGCAATACAATTCTCCCCCACTTATTGAATTTCGTCCTCGAAATTGCATATTCAGAATATGAATCTCATATATCCTATGAATCTCATACAGAAAGCCATAAACTTTCAACCCTACTAGCAACACTACAAGGAATAACAACATAGTGGCAAATACGCTGTGCAGAAACATGCATTATTTGCCAGCCGGAACAAATAATCAAAAGTAAATCTGCTACATACTCAACATCTTAACTAGAGATACTTACCAAACCAGCAGTATAAGAAACCAAAAGAAAACATACCAGACATTGCACTTTGGATTCTACTGCATACTCATGTTCTCGCATAACAGTTTGTTACCATTCGCTTTTGTCCACGTAGCCATATGCTCACAACACTCTATACCAGTCGGCCAGAGCTAGTATGTATGCATCGTTGTAATACCATCAACAGACAAACATTTCACTAGTATCAGTGAATACTCAAGAAATAATGTCTGAATGTTGGCACATAAACATATCCTGTTATACACAACAGTACCCATCAAATTGATTTGATCTCATACAACTCATTGTACCGGTGAATTCCCGTAACCAAGTCACTGTCCACTCCCATTCCTGCTGGATGCATACAAATGATCCCCAATGGAGCATCTATTCGTCTAATGTCGAAGACATCCGTCCCTCCTTGGACATGTAGTCACCGTATAGTAATACAGTCAATGGTTCAAATCCTGGTATTACACCTGTTCCATACACCTTATGCCACACTTTATAAACACAGCAACACACATACCCACGTTGTGTATTGTATAACGGTCTAGAATGTTTCCTTTCGTCTGTACTCCTGTGTATATCAAAATCAGCAAGATACTCTAAACCAAGTACTTCGGTCCTTGTCACATGCAGATTCTACACATCCAAATGTGCACAGAGCCATCTCTGCTCTAACATTCATAAAGTTGTAATATATATGTCATTACACAATGTGATAGATACAACATATCCATCTATCGTTTGCATACTAATCTCCCACGCCAGACTTCTCAGTCTAGATTAAACACTGGACACGATACAAGTCCAGAACACACACTGGACCCGAACTTGACCAAACCACAAGAAGCAATTCACATCACACTAATATGTCATAACTGCATACTGACACCAAAGCCATGTACAATACATATGTCCATATGAATATATGGTTATCTCACCCAATGACTATGTTGTCATAGTATCTATCCACACCATTTGTGTGGTTCAATATTCCCTATCCTGACCCCTGTACTGGAAATGTCATTCTTTGTATCAACTGTTTCCCCAAGACTACCATCATGAGTATGGCAAGCTTTTACAACGATTCATTACTTTCTATTCACTGCTCCCTGTAATGATCAACACAAAATATCATGTAACAGTGGAAACCAACACGTTGTCCAACCGACACGTTGTCCACGCATGTGTAATTCACTTGCTACATGGATTACGCCAACAAGTCTACACATCACAGGTACCTGATAACCCATTCCATTCTGATTCAAGAACTTATCCATAAGGATTATCATATCACCCTGATAGATCACACAATCGAAGATATTACCCGACTAGATCACATGATCGAATATATAACTTAGATATATCATATGATCGCATATAGTACATAATCGTAACCAACAGTTGTCTACCTCGCCTATTGGAATGTATTCCTGATAAACACGTGTGATATCCCCGAAATGATTATGTGGGTAATCATGCAATTAAGGGTTGTTAATTGTGTACCTACGTGTTAAAGGCATGTTTTATGTGGGAGTGGTTTATTTATTTTGATGATGTGGTTTAGGGAGCATGTTAGGTGTTTTTAATTGTTGTGTTGATGTGGTAAAATAATAAAATATCAAGGAGAGATAATTTTATACATCGTATGAAATACCGGAACACAATTAAACACCACAAGATCACCCTACATGCAACCACCCTACCCCCACTTGCATGCAACCCACGCCCCTCCCCTGTTTTTCTGGAAACTGATTGACCAAGTAGCCTTTTGCACTTAGATATTTTTCACTTTATCCTCTTCCAAAAACCTCCTTCTTCCTTCCTTCATTTCGTCTGCATTTTGGACTGCTTCTAGGAAGAAAGTGATCGGATTTTACTAATCCCTTCTTGACGAAAATCGAAGAGCAAAAGTTGTGAGGAATCACGCTGGTTCACCAGCTTTTTCGTTTCAAGCATGTGTTTTCTCTGTAGCAGATTTGGCATGCTAGTGTAGGGTTCAACGAAATCTTGTTATGAGTACTTTTATGTGATGGTTATGAAGCCCCTATCATGTTTTGTTAAGTAACTTGCATGCTTTATGTGTTAGATTTCGAGTTGAGAAAAGGGTTCCTCGAACATCTGAGCAGGGGAAGTGCCCTGTTTTCATGTTGAGTAAGGGTTCTATCATGAATATTTGAAGCATGCTAGCTTAGGTTTTGGTTGAACCTTTGATGTGATTACGTGTATGGTAGTTTGTTGAAGATGCCAGTATATTTCCTTGAGCATGTTTCATGTGTTATGTGAAGGATTTACTCATGTGAAATGATGTGTTCGAAAATTCTGGGCAAGGTCCTTGTGCCCTGTTTTCTGGAATCTTGGTTAAGTACTTGTGTAAATGGACGACGTTTATACATGTGGATTTATATTTGCGGTGTAAGTTTGATATGAATACACTCAGGGTAGTGTATTGTAATTGCTAGCATAATTGTTCAAACATATGGTGTATCTTATATGCTAGATCGAAGGGTGTAAAAATAGGTGTTCGAGAATTCTGGGATGGTATTTCTCGAACAGAGCATCTCGATCGATCGACAATTCATCTCGATCGATCGAGCGAGGCAGAATCTTGGCTTTGATAGAAGGCGTCTTCTCGATCGATCGAGAAGAGGGGCCGATCGATCGAGAGACCTAGAATGTTGAAAAATATAAATTGTTATATTTTGTTTAATTTTTGAAATTGGATTGTAATGAGACATCTAATATTGTGTTGTACACTGGTGTAGAGCCTTCGCAGACAGCTACACAGCGCAGGGGATAGAGTCCCACAACACACTACATTTTGGAAAGGTACGTAAGCGACGTACGGGCATCCCACCGGTAACATGTACTTTATGTTTGTCTATTTGACACATGATGAATGCAATGTGATGCATTAAGAGTATGATACATGTTATTATGCATTGTTGTTGCATATTATGCATTGTTGTTGCATATTGTGATGTGGAATAAAGAGGTGTATTCCACGAGTCAAGAGAGATCACAGTGTATGTTTAATGCTTATGCTTGTTTTGTAGTAATGAAGCGGGGAAGATTGTACCGCTCATTATGAGGTTTTGTAGTAATGAAGCGGGGAAGATTGTACCGCTCATTATGAGGTTTTGTAGTAATGAAGCGGGGAAGATTGTACCGCTCATGATGAGATTTTGTAGTAATGAAGCGGGGAAGATTATACCGCTCATTATGAGATGATGAAGCAAGAAGCATTAAAATAACTGTTATATATGACTCAAAAGCTATGTAAAGAAAGAGGTGATATGTCATGACATTATTAAAGGATCCATAATTTCATATAATGTGTTTATTATGAGTTATGGTATAGGGACAACCAATGGGCGTTGTAAATGCTTGGAAATACAGGAAGTACTTTGTATTTATGATTATGCATTACGTCTTACATTCATATTATGTTGAATATGAATTATGTTACGCTCATGTGTTGGGGGTTGTCTTTGAGGTGCTTTTGTTGATGAGAACCAGGGTCGGGGTTGAAATGCTGAGCTGTAAGGAGTGCTACAAGATTAGCATGTTAGAGAAATTTTTTGTATAGCTTCTACATGAAGTAGAGTAAGACTATAGTGTAGTACCTTTTGTAGGAATATGTGAAATTCCTTTTAAACTTTTGGTACTGTAATCTCTTAAGCTCAGGATAATCAACACGACACTATTACTCTGATATATGCACATGAATGATTAGTTCTCTCATCGCACCTAAATATCTTGATTAATAACGGGGTCTCACAACACGACTGCTCCCAGCAAATCGTTATCACCTCTGGTTCATGAAGGAATAACCAATCCAACAATAGATGGAAGGTAACAAATTCCAACTCAACTGCAATCACACAATCCACACACTATTGTTGACATGAATAACAATCAAATTACCATCCCACTCATGGTCATTCTGGCACTATGACTCTACAATCGGACCCAAAGGAATTGCCATATCATATCGCATTGCCAATGATACCTTCACAATACTGTAACCGTATTATGTTACTAGTACACCTTCCGTGTACAATCAAAGGATATCATATCAGAATACTCAAGTACAACCATATAGCAAACCTACCATCCACCATCTGGTATATGTCAAATCAGTCTCATAGTGGTCGTACCACTATAACATGGCACAAACTTCAATACCATACACAAGCTCAAAAGAGAATTCATTTCATGGACAAATCAAGTCCCATCACACTATCGCATACGTGTGAGCTTCTGCAGCCTTCTCATAACCATCTGCTATTCATCAACCATTCCCTGGTTTCATTATTCATCAACCATCACATGGTTTAACATACCAACCATTCATTCACCATTACATGGTTTATTATACCAACTATACTGTTTCCTCATGAAACATATTCGCAGACTGCCCATCAATAGATATCAACCCAACATCTATCGAGCAAATGCAAACAATTCAACTATGCAAACTAATCGCATGACGAGGTCGGCATATCACAATCACGATCCCATCAGTCATACATCTCCCATCCCGACTCAAGAATATGTGAATTTCATGGCAAACGCATAGTACAATCACAACACAACAGAAACTCTGATTGCCTCAGTACTACAGTCGTAGTGTACAAGCAATCGACGGAAACTCAAACTTCCTTATCAATCTGGATAATTTGGGCATTCAACATCAAACTTGTGAACCATACATCATAGCCACCAAGCTATGCTATCATACAATAGTTCACACTCAATGCTTACCGGATACTTACATTGCCAACCAATCTCTGTTGGTCTCCCGTGTACAGATCACACGACTGTCATGTAAGAATCCAGAATATGACAAAATATCAACACAGTTCTATCTATATCCAGAAGCCATACAAGCATCCAATGCTCTCAACAACAACATAGACACCCACACTCTATTCAAAGCAGACCAACCAATTTCAACCTCATAAATACAGTTCACAAACACAGAACTAGATGTTCATATACAACATCCCATACACAACTGTATGCACTTGAGGTATCTCGTGTCACTCAAAGACACCCATGGCTGCCACACATACCACATACATAGAGTCTCATACGGACAACCTTATAGCTCGGACGGAATTCACATCAAAACAATGATATCCATTCCCATCTGTACTATACACTAACCAGATATACTACATGGCCACACAGCACCATGTATGTCCCAGTACAGCCATCACAAAGATCACACGTCCAGGCATCACAGACATCTTTGCCGATGATCATTGCATCACTGCACTCTCCGCCGGTATGCTCTTTCAATCTGAAAGACTTCCATGTTCAAATCCATATGATACAATAAGAACGAACACAAGAAGCTAATACACAGAAAGGAACAGTCCGTTACCCAGTCACCAAAACACGAGTGACTTAAACGACATAGGCTGATAACAGTCGAACAGTATAACTCACAGTTACTGCGGTTGTACCACTCCATCAATACGTCTCAGCGTCACTATCATTGAACTCTCCCAATTTCATGTTCCTGGTCACCTCCATGACAACAAACATAGAGCTCAACACACACATACACACCGGAGAACCATACACAGATGATACTCTGACAAGATAATTATCACCACGGTGATCTCACAAATCACCAATTACCGCTGTGGAATACAATAATAAAGAATACTATTATTGTACACGAATCCCACATTCGTACATGTCGCTACATGTACCATCTGAGTACCACAAGTAACTCATGTCTGCATCATCTCCCAATGTAAACACACTGCGTTAGCCATACTATCCACAGATCAAGAGCAAAGTATTACATTCCCATTCAGGCCATACATGTCGAACTGACAATGCAACCACAGATAGCAATATCAAGCATTGCCACTGAACTAGATACAGTGATCAATAACCTGTATCTTCACTTCCATTCACACATCATGTGTCAGCGGCCAGTCCATCAGTAGGTCTGATACACAATCTCATGCAGGCTGACTTTACACATGGAGCTGATATCAAGCTTTGCTTTTCACGCGCTCCAACCACTGTACAACTGACTCCTCCGATTCAGTATCGACCGACATACCATTACCACGGAATCAGTGAAATAGTTCCGGCGAAACATATCATGTTTCCCCTGCCAAATGATAGTACAGAAATCCGGTATACCAATCACGATTACACCCACAACATCACTTATGCCACGCATAAGGATTCATACCAAGTCATACTATCATCCTGCAAAACAAGGGTTAACAATAACAAATACAAATACAAAGCATGTTCCCAGACACTATATCATCAGTATCACATGCCTGTAAGTGATTAGGTAACTCCCTAACTCACTTCCTCTACCCTTGTTCATCCTGTTCTCGAACCACTGCTCTGATACCACTAATGTGGGGTCCTCATTACTTAATCCATTATGTATCATGTTTACATACATATATGAGTCTGAATTAAGTAATAACAGGCACTGATTAAGAGTATCGTACTAGTTAAGTTGTTATAGGGTTTATAAAAACCTATCCACTACACATCATATGTACAAACAACAAGCTACTACAAGATAACTCCTTGGCAGTGGTTCATCTCGCAGCGGAAAATGACTCACATCCCGTCTCCCCACGTCTATGAGTCCCTACATAAACATTCACACAACGTGAGTATAGATAACAACTATCTCAGTGCAATATCAAAATAATAACATCAATGATAAAGCACAATAAAACCATCAATAGTGAATGCTCTATATCATGCATCAACAAATGCACTATGTCATGACATGTCTCAACAATCATCCTATTATCACGAGCCCAATATGATATGTCTATTTAGATCAATATGTCAGTGGAACCACATCACATCTTCATATTAGCAGCACATATCATAGTACCGTACTCATCTGTGATAATAGCCAGAGCATATACCCAAACCAAGCGTATATCTCTCAAGCCAAAGCATATATAGTATATCTATCGTGGCAACGATCCCAGCCAAAGCATATACCAAACCTGGCATATCTATCAATCGTTACTTAATCCATTATGTATCATGTTAACATACATATGTGAGTCTGAATTAAGTAAAAACAGGCACTGATTAAGAGTATCGTACTAGTTAAGTTGTTACAGGGTTTATAAAAACCTATCCACTACACATCATATGTACAAACAACAACCTACTACAAGATAACTCCTAGGCAGTGGTTCAGCTCGCAGCGGAAAATGACTCACATCCCGTCTCCCCACGTCTATGAGTCCCTACAGAAACATTCACACAACGTGAGTATAGATAACAACTATCTCAGTGCAATATCAAAACAATAACATCAATGATAAAGCACAATAAAACCATCAATAGTGAATGCTCTATATCATGCATCAACAAATGCACTATGTCATGACATGTCTCAACAATCACCCTATTATCACGAGCCCAATATGATATGTTCTTTAGCTCAATATGTCAGTGGAACCACATCACATCTTCATATTAGCAGCACATATCATAGTACCGTACTCATCTGTGATAATAGCCAGAGCATATACCCAAACCAGACGTATATCTCTCAAGCCAAAGCATATGTAGTATATCTATCGTGGCAACGATCCCAGCAAAGCATATGCCAAACCTGGCATATCTATCAAGGCAATGATCTTACCAAAGCATATACACATATCTATCAAGGCATCCATCCCAATCATATGAAATCCATGTATGTACATGCATATGATACTACCAATCATATGACACAAAGCTAACATAAATAATATGATATCAAAACCATAACATCATCATCACATAATATCTATACTCCGTACGTCAACACGTACCTGGTATACGACAACAAAAGCGATAAATCAGGCGTTGATGGCTAATTGCCTCTTTGCCCCGTCCCCTGTGATGATGCTACAAACACATGAACAATATACCATGTTATAAGAGGCTTCAAAAATAAATGCTACAAAAATTTAACATTTTTCAACAATCTGCCATCACCGATCGATCGCCTAATTTTCTCGATCGATCGCCGAACTATTCACTCTTCACCGATCGATCGAACAAAAGCACCGATCGATCGCCACATGTACAGATCGATCACCTCAAAATCCCGATCGATCGCTCAATGTTCAAACCGCCTTAAAATTTCATTGTTCGCGGCGATCGATCGAGACCATTTTTCGATCGATCGGCACGATCAGAAAAATCGAGACAATGGCGATTTTGAGCTTATCTTCATGGTACTTCTTCTCCTACCCACAATTTCACATGCAACCATGATTCATGCAATCCCTAGTATCATATAAACATATTTCTATCATCCTAGAATCCAATTCTTGGCAAAGAAACAAGTTATGATTTTATGCATAAACATTTGATAGTCAAATTCACATACTTCAACACCAATTCCATAATTCAAGTGTAAAACCATGAATTCCTTACCAAGATATTAAGAAATCACTTCACACAACTTCCTAGATCTGGAGACCACTACCACTGGAGTGGAGACAGCGTCAACTGCCTTGGAGGCAACTTCTCCTACTAAAGAAATCTCCTCTCCAACTGCTCCACTTGTCTCCTCTGCTCCCAGCCCTAACAATGATCAACCGACCCAACCGATGATTGTTGATCAAGAGAATGTGGACACAGTAATTCAGACTGTGGTTCATCAAGTTACCATCTCCTCTGGCAACCATGAACCCAGCGAGTCCTCTCATTCTAATGATCACACACAGTCGTCTGCCGTTGCGGTTGCCCAAGCCACTGCTGATATGGATGTTCCTGCTCTAGACTCAACAGCTGCACCACTTGTTGAAGACACTGCTTTACTATCTACTGCAGTTGTTGAAGATAATCCCGGCGTTCTTGCTACTACTGCTGACCCTCAAATAATTGCCGTGGATCCGTCAATGGCTCAAGAACCTTCAGAGGACTTCTTCGACTTCCAAACTTCTATCCCTCTGGAAGGGCCACCTGACATTGCTGAACAGTTAGTACATCTTTCCAATGCAATCTCTGCACTTGCCAGTGATGTCAACAAGCTTAAACAGGAAGAGCGCACTGCGACTCTTATTCTTGGCAGCCATCAGCAGCATTGTAGGGCCTTCCTACCTTAACATCATAAGCAAGAAATAATTAGGGCTAAACATGCATTACATACAGCTTAGGGCTCCGGTTATTACGTGAGTTATTAGGATTACAGGCCAAAATAAAACTTCAAACAAATTAATTACATTCTCAAATGGATGGCGCTATAGAATTATACTACTCCTGGAGTAGAGACTATACCAAATCCTGAATCCTAACTCATAAGGCATTTCGAAGCTCACTTCTTCAACCCTGCCCATAGCCCTCCAAATCCAAATGTGTACCTACAGGAACAACCCATCGTGAGCATATACATCGTTACTCAACATCATATGGTAATGACATATAATTAAATGCATGGAGTAAATGGGTAACGTATACTTCCTGGTTAATCGTATTAACCCTCTTTGGTTGTCCCTGTTTCATAGTCATGCATATAATCGTTAGTTCTCGGCATAATGATTAAAATCATACTTCACATGTATGATCACATTAAACTATGTTATTTAGAAGTGGAACTGTCCCGGTTCTATCATGACAGCGGCACATTTGGCCCCCTCGCTCGACATAACACATCTTATGATACCCATCGCTACGCCTTGATAGCGGATGTATCTCTTTATTCAGCGGATGATACCCATCGCTACGCCTTGATAGCGGATGTACCCCATCGCTCAGCGGATGATACCCCTCGCTACACCATGATAGCGGATGTACCCCATCGCTCAGTTATGTGAGCGGCAAGACCTTCCTCGCTTGCCCATAATAACCACCGGACATTCAACCATTCTTAATAACATAGTTTCATATTCATCATAAACATCATAGCATCTTATAGACATCATTATCATATAAGCATTATCATCTTATGGACATCATCGTCTCATCATAATCGTTATAATAACGTCATATCATCTTCATTTATCATAACATCATCGTAAGCATCTTGTCATCTTTATTCATCATAAAATCATCTTTATTCATCATAACATCATCGTAAGTATCTTATCATCTTTATTCATCATGAAATCATCTTCGTTTATCATAACATTATCTTAAACATCTTATCATCTTGATTCATTATCAAATCATCTTCATCGTGAATTTACTTATCATAACATCATCTTAAACATCTTATCATCTTTATGCATTATACACATCATCGTGGCATCGTAAATTCTTATGCATTCATAGTATGATCATAATATAGGAGTATGGCCTCTTACCATGTGGGCATCTTACCCTGTGGCATCTTACCACATAATAAAATCGTATGGCCTCTTACCATATGGGCATCTTACCCTGTGGCATCTTACCACTTAATAAAATCGCATGGCTTCTTACCATATGGGCATCTTACCCTGTGGCATCTTACCACTTAATAAAATCGTATGGCTTCTTACCATATGGGCATCTTACCCTGTGGCATCTTACCACTTAATAAAATCGCATGGCTTCTTACCATATGGACATCTTGCCCTGTGGCATCTTACCACATAATAAACACCGTATCACATCATCATAAACTTACTTATCATAAACATCATCATCATAACATCATCATCATAAACTTACTTATCATAAACATCATCATCATAACATCATCATCATGAACTTACTTATCATAATCATCATCGTAAACATCATCATCATAAACTTATTTATCATAATCATCATCGTAAGCATCATCATCATAAACTTATTTATCATAATCATCATCGTAAGCATCATCATCATAAACATCATCATCATAAACTTATGCAATCAATACATAGTCATAGTTAGGAGGGTGTTACCGTCCGATGCCCGTACACTTCTTACGTACCTTAATTCCAAGAATGGAGAAGTTGTAGGACTTTATCTCCTTGAAGTTGTGGGTACCTGGGATGGTTCTACATAACCATACAAATCGATATTAGAAGCTAATTATAGTCCAATATCCAAAAATCCCACAAAGACATCAAAATTATACATTTTGGTGTCTCGCGATCGATCTCCATGAAGTCCCGATCGATCGCGAGATCACACTGCCTCGTCCAACAAAATTTTCCAATTCGCGATCGATCGCCGAGTTTGCGCCGATCGATCACGACCTCGCCGATCGATCGCGCCAAACTCGCGATCGATCGCTGAAGGCTACTGCCTTCAGCCCTTGCAGCTCGCGATCGATCGCTGAAGGCGCCGATCGATCGCCGAGTTCTGCACACGCGATATTCGGGCACTATTCACCCTTCTCCTTCCCAACTCAAACAAACTCAAATATTCAAACACCAACCATACCAAATCACTACAAATCTTCAATAAACATCCTCATATAACCATAAATCATACCCCAACCATAAACAACATATACCCAAAACAAACCCACATAATTTACTTCAAAATCAACCCATTTCAACACCAAACATCATAAAACTTTTAGGAATGGTTCCATACCTCTTGTAGGCTCCAAATCCTAACAAAGATCACACAAACAAAGTTTTTGTGAAGTTTTCTTCTTCCTTCCTTGGTGAATTTCGAAAATGGGAGATGGGTTAGGGTTGAGGAATGAATTGGGGATTTTAAAAGTGATTGGTAAAGTAAGTGGGTATAGAGGGAAAAAGGGGGGTTATAAGGTTAATATTAAAATTATACCCCAAAGTTAACATGATGTATAAAACACCCCAACATGGTATTTTAAAAGCATTTTACAACATGCTACAAACTTCCCTTAAATTCATGCTTTCCTCATAATTGGTAATCAATATAAATAAATCATGCTAACACTTCATTACCCATCGTATAAATTAATTACCAACATAAATAATCACATGACCATCATTAATGCTCAAATTGCATATACTTAATTTCGGGGCATCACATTACTCCCCTACTTATAAGATTTCGTCCTCGAAATCGCATGCACTTACCCCAAAAGAAACTAAACATAAATTACATACCAGAGAATAGTTCCGGGTAGTGCTGTACCATATGCCGCTCCGTCTCCCACATAGCCTCCTCGACACCCCGACGATCCCACTGAACTTTAATCATCGGTATAACTTTACTTCGTAATCTGCGATCCTCACGATCCAGAATCCTGACCGGTCGTTCAACGTAGGATACATCTGAATCCAACTGCACTTCAGTAGGCTGTAAGACATGAGATGGATCTGGCTCATATTCTTCGGTAGCATAGAAACTTGGAAAACATCATGAATCCCAGATAAAGACGGCGGTAGAGCCAAACGGTAGGCCAAAATACCGATACGCTGCAATACTTCATATGGCCCAACATACCTCGGGGATAACTTTCCCCGCATACCAAAACGAACTACACCCCTGAAGGGTGAGATTCTCAAGGAGACCTTGTCTCCTACTCGGAATTCTAGCGGTCGTCGTCGCTTATTGGCATAGGCTGCTTGCCTATCCTGGGCCGCTTTCATCTTTTGGCGTATCAACTTAATCTTGTCTTACATATCCTTAATCATATCCGGTCCTCTGACCGCTTTACTAGTCAAGTCCTCCCAATACAGCGGTGACCTACATCGTCGTCCATAAAGAGCTTCAAAAGGAGTTATTTGAATGCTCGTCTGATAGCTGTTAATATAGGAGAACTCAATCATTGGCACCGAATCTTGCCACGGAGTATCAAACTCCTAAACACATGCCCTCGACATGTCCTCGAGCGTCTGAAGGGTACGCTCTGTCTGGCCGTCTGACTGAGGGTGATAAGCTGTACTCAGTATCACTTCTGTGCCCAAAGCTGTCTGAAGACCCTCCCAGAAATGTGGAGTAAACCTTGGGTCTCTGTCAGACACAATCGAAACTGGAATACCATGTAACCTTACCACATCCCGTATATACATCTGGGCCATCTTCAAGTATGTATATGACATACTGTAAGGGATGAAATGAGCCGTCTTCGTCAGCCTATCCACGATCACCCAGATAGCATCAAATCCTGAGGCCGTCCTAGGTAGGTGGGTCACAGAGTAGATATATGCTCCCACTTCCATTCAGGCACCTCTAAGCTCTTCAGCTCACCACCAGGCCTCTGTCTCTCTGCCTTTACCTGCTGGCAGATCAAACATCTTTTAACGAAAATGATCACCTCACGCTTCATGCGTCTCCACCAGAATTGGTCGCATAGATCTTTGTACATCTTCTTTCCCCCTGGGTGGATACTGAAACGACTACTGTGAGCCCGCTCCAATATTCCTTTACGTAGTCCTGGTGCATCTGGGACTACCCATCGGTTGCCCAGTCTCAAGGAATCATCCTCGGCCACTCTGAACTTGGATGGCTGACCCTGAAGTATCAATGATGTCCATCTCTGAACCTCACTATCGGACTTCTGGGCCTTCCTGATTGCCTCAAATATGTCTGGCTCCGCCAATAGGGTCGACACTCGCACAGGCGACGTGTCTACCTTGAAATCATAGCCCAGTTGGCAATAAGACGTCATCAAGGCTGACAAACACATAACATCCTCTGCAGTACTCTTTACCTTCCGACTTAAGGCGTCTGCTATTAGGTTTGCTTTACCTGGATGGTACTCAATTTCACAATCATAATCTTTGAGCAAATCCATCCATCTTCTTTGCCTCATATTCAACTCTGCTTGAGTGAATAAGAACTTCAGGCTCTTATGGTCCGTATATATAGTAAAAGACGTGCCATACAAATAATGCCTCCAGATCTTTAAGGCGAATATAATGGCCGCCAACTCCAAATCATGCACTGGATACCTGGCTTCGTGTGGCTTCAGCTGCCTCGATGCATAAGCCACCACATGCTTATCTTGCATCAACACGCAGCCCAAGCCCTGCAATGACGCATCCGTATACAAGGTAAATCTCTCATTTTCAGACGGGATCACCAGTACAGGCGCTGTAGTCAAGCGACGCTTCAGTTCTTGGAAGCTTTCCTCACAAGCTTCGGACCAATAGAACGATACTCCTTTCTGAGTCAGCTGTGTCAGGGGTCTGGCAATCCCTAAGGATCTGGAGTACTGTTCTCAAGTGCTTTACGTGTTCCTCTTCAGTTCGAGAGTAAATAAGCACATCGTCAATGGAAACTATGACGAACTGATCCAAACATGGTTGGGACACTCTGTTCATCAGGCTCATAAAACAGCTAGGGCATTCGTCACCCCAAAAGGCATGACTAAGAATCCGTAGTGTCCATATCTAGTCCTGGAAGCTGTCTTCTGTACATCATCCTCTCGAACTCGAATCTGATGATACTCCGACCTCAGATCGATCTTACTGTAGAGCCTCGTACTCTGCAGCTGATCAAACAAATCATCAATCCCTGGAACCGGATACTTATTCTTCATCATGGCTTTGTTCAGTTGTCTGAAATCGATCCACAAACGCATCGAACCATCTTTCTTCTTCACAAATAAAACTGGTGCTCCCCAGGGCGATACGCTAGGGCGTATATAGCCTTTATCAAGGAGCTCTTGCAACTGAATCTTTAATTCCCTTAACTCAGCTGGTGCCATCCTATAAGGGGCACGAGAAATGGCAGACGTCCCCGGTAATAACTCAATCCCAAACTCGACCTCTCTCGTCGGTGGGAATCCGGGAATCTCCTCCGGGAAGACATCAGGGAACTTCGCCACCACGGGCACATCCTCAACTTTTACTTCTTCTTTCTTTTCCGTGACATCAACGGCATATATGAGATATCCTGTATGGCCTCGTTCCAACAACTGCGCCATCTTGACTGCAGATATCAATGGAATCTTAGAGCGAGAACCATCCCCATAGAACGTCCATGGAACTCCCATATCAGATTTGAACCGTACTGTCCTCTGCCTGCAGTTCACAACTGCCTGATACCTGTTCAGAACATCAATGCCCACTATGCAGTCAAAGTCTGACATTCCCAGAACAATCAAGTCTGTCCTCAGCTCGTTACCCTCAACATAAATGAGGCCGTCATAACAATCTGATCAGTTATCAACTTCTTCCAGCGGGGGTCGAGACTACAAGAGGCATGGGCGACGGAGAAGTGCATATGAAATCGCATCACTTACTTCAGCATTTTCTGTCATACTGCAAGACAAGGGTTAACAACAATACCCAAAAACAGTTCAAATGATACCTCGTTAGATAAATAAAACATGTTAGTACAACATCATATACTTCATATGCAACATATGCATAAAACATGTTTAAAAGTATGCACCTAGCCAACTTATTGCTAAGGCTACCCTTCACTCGTTCCCGGGTTATCTAACCACTGCTCTGATACCACTAATGTGGGGTCTTCCCACCTTAACAGTGATTAATAGACATAAGAAGGACTAAACATGCATTACATACAGCTTAGGGCTCCGGTTATTACGTGAGTTATTAGGATTACAGGCCAAAATAAAACTTCAAACAAATTAATTACATTCTCAAATGGATGGCGCTATAGAATTATACTACTCCTGGAGTAGAGACTATACCAAATCCTGAATCCTAACTCATAAGGCATTTCGAAGCTCACTTCTTCAACCCTGCCCATAGCCCTCCAAATCCAAATGTGTACCTACAGGAACAACCCATCGTGAGCATATACATCGTTACTCAACATCATATGGTAATGACATATAATTAAATGCATGGAGTAAATGGGTAACGTATACTTCCTGGTTAATCGTATTAACCCTCTTTGGTTGTCCCTGTTTCATAGTCATGCATATAATCGTTAGTTCTCGGCATAATGATTAAAATCATACTTCACATGTATGATCACATTAAACTATGTTATTTAGAAGTGGAACTGTCCCGGTTCTATCATGACAGCGGCACATTTGGCCCCCTCGCTCGACATAACACATCTTATGATACCCATCGCTACGCCTTGATAGCGGATGTATCTCTTTATTCAGCGGATGATACCCATCGCTACGCCTTGATAGCGGATGTACCCCATCGCTCAGCGGATGATACCCCTCGCTACACCATGATAGCGGATGTACCCCATCGCTCAGTTATGTGAGCGGCAAGACCTTCCTCGCTTGCCCATAATAACCACCGGACATTCAACCATTCTTAATAACATAGTTTCATATTCATCATAAACATCATAGCATCTTATAGACATCATTATCATATAAGCATTATCATCTTATGGACATCATCGTCTCATCATAATCGTTATAATAACGTCATATCATCTTCATTTATCATAACATCATCGTAAGCATCTTGTCATCTTTATTCATCATAAAATCATCTTTATTCATCATAACATCATCGTAAGTATCTTATCATCTTTATTCATCATGAAATCATCTTCGTTTATCATAACATTATCTTAAACATCTTATCATCTTGATTCATTATCAAATCATCTTCATCGTGAATTTACTTATCATAACATCATCTTAAACATCTTATCATCTTTATGCATTATACACATCATCGTGGCATCGTAAATTCTTATGCATTCATAGTATGATCATAATATAGGAGTATGGCCTCTTACCATGTGGGCATCTTACCCTGTGGCATCTTACCACATAATAAAATCGTATGGCCTCTTACCATATGGGCATCTTACCCTGTGGCATCTTACCACTTAATAAAATCGCATGGCTTCTTACCATATGGGCATCTTACCCTGTGGCATCTTACCACTTAATAAAATCGTATGGCTTCTTACCATATGGGCATCTTACCCTGTGGCATCTTACCACTTAATAAAATCGCATGGCTTCTTACCATATGGACATCTTGCCCTGTGGCATCTTACCACATAATAAACACCGTATCACATCATCATAAACTTACTTATCATAAACATCATCATCATAACATCATCATCATAAACTTACTTATCATAAACATCATCATCATAACATCATCATCATGAACTTACTTATCATAATCATCATCGTAAACATCATCATCATAAACTTATTTATCATAATCATCATCGTAAGCATCATCATCATAAACTTATTTATCATAATCATCATCGTAAGCATCATCATCATAAACATCATCATCATAAACTTATGCAATCAATACATAGTCATAGTTAGGAGGGTGTTACCGTCCGATGCCCGTACACTTCTTACGTACCTTAATTCCAAGAATGGAGAAGTTGTAGGACTTTATCTCCTTGAAGTTGTGGGTACCTGGGATGGTTCTACATAACCATACAAATCGATATTAGAAGCTAATTATAGTCCAATATCCAAAAATCCCACAAAGACATCAAAATTATACATTTTGGTGTCTCGCGATCGATCTCCATGAAGTCCCGATCGATCGCGAGATCACACTGCCTCGTCCAACAAAATTTTCCAATTCGCGATCGATCGCCGAGTTTGCGCCGATCGATCACGACCTCGCCGATCGATCGCGCCAAACTCGCGATCGATCGCTGAAGGCTACTGCCTTCAGCCCTTGCAGCTCGCGATCGATCGCTGAAGGCGCCGATCGATCGCCGAGTTCTGCACACGCGATATTCGGGCACTATTCACCCTTCTCCTTCCCAACTCAAACAAACTCAAATATTCAAACACCAACCATACCAAATCACTACAAATCTTCAATAAACATCCTCATATAACCATAAATCATACCCCAACCATAAACAACATATACCCAAAACAAACCCACATAATTTACTTCAAAATCAACCCATTTCAACACCAAACATCATAAAACTTTTAGGAATGGTTCCATACCTCTTGTAGGCTCCAAATCCTAACAAAGATCACACAAACAAAGTTTTTGTGAAGTTTTCTTCTTCCTTCCTTGGTGAATTTCGAAAATGGGAGATGGGTTAGGGTTGAGGAATGAATTGGGGATTTTAAAAGTGATTGGTAAAGTAAGTGGGTATAGAGGGAAAAAGGGGGGTTATAAGGTTAATATTAAAATTATACCCCAAAGTTAACATGATGTATAAAACACCCCAACATGGTATTTTAAAAGCATTTTACAACATGCTACAAACTTCCCTTAAATTCATGCTTTCCTCATAATTGGTAATCAATATAAATAAATCATGCTAACACTTCATTACCCATCGTATAAATTAATTACCAACATAAATAATCACATGACCATCATTAATGCTCAAATTGCATATACTTAATTTCGGGGCATCACAAGCATATTGATACCCAGTTCCAGCATGTCTATAGGGACTTAAGCAGCTTAACGTCTACTGTCACCAGACTTTTGTTGCGGATGCATTTGCAGACTCATTTTCTTGAATAGAGCAGGCTCATCTTCTGATAAATCAACATAATGAATCACTTCAAACTGCCTCCTCACTGGCTCTTGGAGATAAGATAGAAGATGCTAAGAAAGTCTTGACCGAGCAACTGGCAACCATGCAGGCAACATTTGCCTCTCAAATTCAAGATTTATGCAATAGTCTGCCTGCTGCTCCTCAAATTATTTGAAGACTGCCTGAGTCTAGCCGCCCTGCTCCTCAGTCCCAGCGAGATCCGAGTCCAGCACATCGTTCATCCACTGCAGCTGGGGCATCACATCAGTCCAGACCATCTACTCAGCAAAGATCTCGAAGTCCGCGCCAACCATCTACTGAAAAGCGCGACTATTCTCAACATTGGTTCGGGAGAAAATAGTATCAATTTCTGACCCCTTATTAATTACTCTTATCTATTTATTGTTTTCATTTGACTTTTCCGTATTTATCATAACATCATTATTGTGTTCACACTTAATGAAATTCTTCTATAAATAGAGACTCATTTTAGTTTTTATAACACACATTCACTCATCATGATTATTTTCAATTCCTTGAAAATTCCTTGGTTTTCTCTTTGCAATTATTCAGTCTCATGGGTTTATTACTTATCTAAATCAACCCCTCATGGGTTGATTACTTATCTAACCCAGCTCCATTAAGCTTCAGCATTTGGATCCTGCTCTGATTCTCATCATCAGTCAGGAACTACAATCAGGAGTTATCTGGGTGCTGATGACAAAAAGGGGGAAAACAGAGATAGAGTATTTTCATAGGTGAATCCATAAACCATGGAGGCCTGATGAATATACATTTGTCTATCCATCCGATCGAAGTTCTTCCTCTCTGAAACAAGGTGGATCGACGATCGGAGATTTTCCTCTCTGAAACAAGGTGGATCGAAGCTCTCCGGTCTACAATGTTTGTTTAAAATTTGTCATGTATCAGCTATATTTTGTAAAAATAGATTTGTATTAGGTTAAATCCTGTTATAAGAATTCATCTTAAATGAAGATGAATCTCTCTCAATTGTCCAGTTTGATTACAACTTGTAATCTGCTTATCTTTATAACAAATGGAAATTTCCTTTCCATTATGTCTTCAAGTCTTTTTCAGGATTCACCACTTAAATTATTCAAATATGAAATTGTTATTGCTTAGTTTTGTAATCACCAAAAAGGGGGAATTGTTGGGAAACGATTTCTAAGTTTTGGTGATTACAAACACCTACCGGATGTTGAAGTCCTACCGGGTGATAAAGACCAACTGGATGAACACCTACCGGGTGAAAGACACCTACCGGATGTTGAAGTCTTACCGGGTGATGAAGACCAACTGGATGAACACCTACCGGATGTTGAAGTCTTACCGGGTGATAAAGACCAACTGGATGAACACCTACCGGATATTGAAGTCCTACCGGGTGATAAAGACCAACTGGATGAACACCTACCGGGTGAAGACACCTACCGGATGTTGAAGTCTTACGGGGTGATGAAGACCAACTGGATGAACACCTACCGGATGTTGAAGTCTTACCGGGTGATAAAGACCAACTGGATGAACACCTACCGGATATTGAAGTCTTACCGGGTGATAAAGACCAACTGGATGAACACCTACCGGGTGAAGACACCAACCGGGTGACAGACATCAACTGGATGGCTACCAACTGGATAGACATCAACTGGATAGACATCAACCGGACAGACATCAACTGGATGGCTACCAACTGGATAGACATCAACTGGATAGACATCAACCGGACAGACATCAACTGGATGGCTACCAACTGGATAGACACCAACTGGTCAGACATCAACTGGATAGAGACATCAACCGGATAAACATAAACTGGATGGACATCTACTGGCCACCATCAACCGGATAGTCTCACACTGAATAAAGACATCAACTGGTCATAAGAGGATGAACGACCAGTTGAACAAAGAAAACCAGCAGAAGTCTAAACTTCCAGTAAGAGCACTAAGCAACGAGACAAAATAAGTACAACATTCTCTGACAAAGGTACAACAGAGCGGCGCACCCTGCTATATCTCCGCCACCATTCCCGTCAGAGTTAAAGAGCCGTTGCTTAACAAAATAGGAAAGAAGACAATATTAATTTGGAAAGCTAATCTCTTCCTAATACAGAAAAGCTACCGTTGGACAACCAAACCTATAAATACGTCCAAGCAAAGAATGAAGAGGTTAGCTGAACGATTTTCAACAAACAGAAACACCTCAAAGCAAACAAGAAAATCAACTTACTGATATTCTAAAAGTTCAGCAAAGAGCAGACAAGCAGTGCAACTGAATCTGTGACAGATTAATTCCTATTAAAGTCTGCTCAAGAACACTCGAAGCTGAAAAGTTTATTTTGTAAAGAGGGTTATAGAATCTTTTGTAATCGAATTTAAGAAGTTGTGATTGCTAGGAGTTTAGGCCAAGCTGTGTGAGTGCCTAAGAAGGTTGTATACTGTAAAGTGTAAACCAAGTCTTCTAGTGAATCCTTCCTGCAAAGGAAGAAGGGGAGACGTAGAAGCGTTGTGCTTCGAACTTCCATAAACAATACTCGTGTCATTTGTTTATCGCTTATTTACTACTCAGTTTTATTTCTCACAAGTCCAGCAGACGTATTCCGCACTACAATCAGTGTCTGCTAACTTGCCTGATATTGAGAAGCAACTGTAACACTTAACAGTTTACAGTTAACCCGAGATAAATCCAAATTGAATCTAGTGTTTATTCAACCCCTCCCTTCTAAACACTACCCCGATCCTAACAAAGTATAATCCAACTCAATAATCTATAATTCATCTTTGAAGTGTTTAGGCTAGTTCATTAATCTACATACATTATTTTAGCAAATACTTTTGGGTCTCGAAAATCACGTAACATGTGTTTCCAGAATGTACACATTTTGGGAAAACTAACATAAATTTTGTATCTCAACTCCAAATTGAGTGATTCTGGTGCCAAATCGAAGCTAACGTATGTCAAACCATAACACCAAATTCGAAACCATCCCATAAATTCGATGAAAGCTAACGTATGTCAAACCATAACACCAAATTCGAAACCATCCCATAAATTCGATGAACAATATGCATGCACATTGATTTTCAAAATGTACACATTTTGGTAAAACTAGCACAAATTTTGCATATCAATTTGAAATTGAGTGATTTTCTAAGACTCCAACTCCTAATCATGTCATTAGTTCGATAATGATCGTCACTTGTATTTGAATTTATCATTTGTACTTTCATTTACACACTATTTACATTTAGTCGAAGTCTTCCACTAATTTAAACAAGCCGGGAAACATCAATTCACAATTATAACCACACGATAATAATAAAATCTCACTAATGATTTCTCATCAAATAAGCCTCAAACGTTTACCGTACAAATTCGCTAAGTCATGCTATATACTCAATTCATAATCCCCATCTTCCATCAAATAAGAATGCACCCATCATACCTCATATGATAATAGAAACTTCGAAATATTAATACATGCCATATATATGCTTCAAAGCTCACCCACGAGCCATAAATAATGAATGCAATTCTAAATAGTTGCATAAATTAAATCTCCTTATACAAATACAGGTACCACGCTTCTGGAGCACTGCCATTCAATGGCTCGAGCTCGCTTCCATGGACAATGTCATAACTGTTTTACCTGTTTTAACAGAAACAACCCCTGCACTTGTGAGCTTACCAACAACTCAATAGTCATACTCAAATCAATATACAATATACAGAAAAATCAAAATTCAACAAAATAAGATTATTAACAATCTAAAAAATATACTACCTGAATAAATCTGGCTAATGAAGACTTTCTCATACAGTTCCAGTTTCACTATTTCACAAATCAACAATTGTCAAGTTCAATATTATTATTTAAATCATGATACTCATCATCGAGATATAACGCTTCATTCACAATAAATCACTTATTTCATAATCATAACCAATTCACCTATTTACCACGACCATTATCAATGATTTCTCATACCCAATATGCCATAGGCATCAAATCTCAATTCAACATATTTGGAGTCTGTACATTTACATATCCACCGTGCCACAAGCACCCAAACGATATTTTCACATATTGGATTTCATATAATTGCATATTACAGTTCATAGTTGACATCATATATATGCATTATCATAGTATTATGACATACCTGCTCGTACGTCACTACGTACCTTAAGGTCGACAACGTGATTTAGACATCCTCGACAACCGAAGGCTCGTATAGTATCATTTCAATATGAAAATCTTAGAAATAATCATCAACAAAATTTGACATGTCTATTATCATAACCAATCATAATTCTTAGTACTCAATCCTACTCAAACATCCCGTTTTATCTTCTAGTCCTTTGAATTATCAATTAATTTGTTCAAGTAGTACATATATTCTAAGGTTCAGTACATGCAACCTTATTTCATTGTTAAAGCTTTCCCAAAATATCGTAATCATTATCAAAATCAACTATAAAAGATCACATCTCACAAATTCCCGAAATAATAAATTTTCAAAATTTCCTTCTACAGATCGATCGGGAGCCACCCAAAAATGCTCTTTTGCTACGCACCTCGACTGATCGATCGGTTAGATCGACCGATCGATCACTCCCCTCCATCGATCGATCGCTGAGTTCTGTCGATTGATCGGTAGGCGTCAGATTTCTCACCTATGTTACATTGATAGCGATCAATCGGTCGCTGCATAACATGAGAAAAATCGCCATTTTTCTCATCTTCAAAAACCCCATTTTCTCAATCAACAACAACAACTCTTCAAGATTACAAATGAACTTCAACTATCAAGTAATAATTACATAACAAATATCAAGTAATAACTCACATAACACCATAAATATTCAACCAAAATCAACAACTATTAAATCCATTTAGCATCAAAACTTCCCATTTCAAACTTCAATAAAATCACTTCAAAACTCAATTGAAACACAAGCAAGGTATCAAATAAGCTTACCCCAAGAAATCCTTGTAAGAAATTATATGGTACCAAGAAGTCACAAATTTCCTTAGGGAGAAGGAGGAGAAATCGATGGAGGGGGAGGGAAGAGGATAGGATTTAATTTTTGTTTGTCTGTGAAGATAAAAGTGATTTTATCTTCTAAATTTTGTAACTCAATCCTTATACTTTTTCCACAATTCACAATCAGCCCAATCCAATAATTATCCCAATAATTCAATTCAAAAATACCTTAATAATCCAACAAAATCCACTTTATAATATATATGCAATTTTTTGCATTATTAAGTCACACTCAGTTTATCTCGAACCCGAGTCCAAAAGCAAAACAACGATTATTCATAATTACTCCTTAATTATCACATTCAACTTCATTTAATTAAGGTAATTAAGTTCCAAGCATCACAATTCTCCTACACTAATAAAATTTTGCCCTCGAAATTAAACACATACACACTTATCAAAAATTTTAATAACTCACAATCATAACAGAAGCGTCAATGATAAAGTTGACATATCGTCGAAATATCTCACTGGACCACGCATGGTCTGTCCAACCAGAGTCCGAACTGGACGCTCCACATATGAAACATTCAACCCTAATTTCACCCTCGGAGGTTGTAAAGCATGGAACACTATAATTTACATTTATTCGAATATTATCATCTCATGAGGTAGCATTAAAGATCTTATATTAATTATTACTTCCAATTTACTGCATAACAACATATCGTTCCTTAATATTCACTAGCTTTCAAAACCCAAAACTCTATTACTAGAATCATCTAGTATAGTATCAATTCACAATTTATTTAATTACTCGAATCATCATTGATTCAATTATAATTGTTCTATCTACAACATTCAAGGATAATGGAATCTTAAACATCTCTCGCATAATTTCCCAACTAAGGCATTTAAATATACATTCGGTGTGAAGACCCGATACTAATTAGGTGTTTGGTTATCACACAATGATTAATTTTCGTAAACAACGGAAGATTAGTTTAAAATTTCTTATCAAATGGCCCTAAATTGTTTTCGCTTTTCGATGATACATATATAATGATAATGAATATATATAGATTTATATATTTCGTTCACATATAGTATGACATTCATCATTCAAAATGACAAGTAAAGTCTTTGGTAATGTCATACCTCAAAATACAACATACGCGGGGCATACCCCGGTAAATTTATTTTATTAAAAAGTCAAGTATCACTACTGGGACCAAGACACCACACATAAACCTAAGCTCGCTCATCTCTGAGCTCGGTTATCCCTAGATGCATAACCATAATAATCTGAACCCTGTCCTCCTGCAAATCCTGTCATGCCCGAACAACAAAAGACATGACAACTCCCACAACGGGGGTCAGTACCCCAGTATGAGAAATAAATAAAATCACATCAAGAATGACAAAGTATCGTGCAATGCATACCATATATGAATAAGATGCATGATTGGGTACAAAGAATCGAATCTCAAGATACCAAATATCGGAGTCCAAAGAAAGGTATCATCAATCAATACCAAGCTCGAGTAGATGGTGGCGACACACACACTGTTCTGTGTTGTGCCCAACATCCCTTTTGTCTAGGTCTGACGACAACGCGCATGCCTATAATTGCTACCTAACTGCTTGCCATCGCCATTCCCAGCGTCCCCATGACACTATAGATCTCATCATAATCACAGGGTATCAAGGTATAGAAAGATCAATATGATATGCCAAATGAAACATCTACCTATTGTGATATATACAACTCAATATGTCATTCAATTTCATGTGAAAGTCAATATATTTTATACAATTCACATAAGGAATCCATCACGTAAGGAATCAAATATCACATATAATCAAGTAATGACATATAAGATCATACATTAGCATCATTATAAGTCTTTGCCAGACGTCATGATAAAACTCACTTCTACGTACATCAGACCAAAGCTAAATCTACCGAGTATTCCTCGAATCAACCCCGAAATCTATTAACATTGTCATTTAAATTCTAAGTATGTCACTAAGTGTTCAAGTAGTGCATTAAATCGAATTTAAGTTCTAAGCATTGACCCTTAGTAATTTCCTTAAATTTCCAACCTGACCCATTTTTGTAGAAAAATCACTATAAATTCATATGACGTCAAAAAGACGCGATTCTAGTTCCATAAGTTCAAAAACTCAAAGGAATACATTTTGTCTTCGATGAAGTCAAGCTGATTCATCCATCTAAAGGGAGTTTGAACACCAAACACTTAACATTTAAAAATATGTTTTCCAACTTGAGCAGTTCTAGTAAAAATGCAATATTCGTTTTAAATTCAAATTGAGTGATTCCAGTGGCACATGTGTAAGGTCCTCGCCACCTTAACCCGCTATTAGTGCTTTATCAACATACAATGGCTCATACTTTAATCGATTAAAGAATTTTTGTACATGCCCCAATGACCTTAACATGCCATTTATAATTTCTTTTGCATTATTCCTCTTAATGTACAATTCTCAACACAACTCAGCTAGCATAAGTGTTAGTTCCGGATTTTAAAGATGACAAAACGGATCAGACCGATCAAGACGCTAAACCATGTCAAAGCAGATCACGCCGATATGGTCTATCGCAAAATCAGAACGGATCGATGAAAATCAGCACGACCAGATCGAAGCACAAGATCAGCTCAATAATAATCAGATCAGAGCAGACAAGGTTGAGTAAGCGTCGTTCTTCAGTCCGAATCATTAACAACTGTTTATTAAAGCATTTAATGATGCAATTAATGTTGAAAAAGACCAAGGACTGAAGATTACCTTAAAAAGTAAGAAGACAAAGAAGAGCTTACCTGACAGACACCGAAAGCATAGACCAGAATGGCAAGCGCCTAAAAGAATAGGACTGTAGCTTACTCAGAGATTAAACAGAGTCTAGAATTGCACAGAAAAGGAAATATATCGTTGGTACAAGCAACTACATAAGGATGCAACTAAAGAGCTCAAAGTGCCGATCTGATCAATCAAGAGACAAAAGAAAACAAAAACAGCACAAGCTTACAAGTCTAGATATTCTTGAGCCGAAAGTTTTCATAAGCACATCATATTGTAATATTTGATCATCATAGGATCATTGTGTGCATAGACAAGATTAATCTGTCTTTTGTATTCTTCACTAAGATAGAGAAGTGTGGGGCCCTCGTTTACTTAATCCATTATGTATCCAGTTAACATACATATGTGAGTCTGAATTAAGTAATATACCATGCACGGATTAAGAGTTCATACTAGATAAGTTGTTACAGTACCACATCCTGAGTACAAAAACCAACTAAATATGTTTTCTACATAAACACGACATGTACATAAGCAACCTAATCCAAAAGAACTCCTAGGCAGTGGTTCCCCTCGCAGCGGAAATCATGACTCACGCTCCCCACGTCTATGAGTCCCTACAGAAACATTCACAATGTGAGTATAGATAACAACTATCTCAGTGCAATATCAAAACACAATATCAATATCAATGATAAAGCACAATAAATCATATAACATAACGTGAATGTTCTGTCTCATGCATCCACCAATGCACCATGTCATGACATGTCTCAACACATACCCTATTATCACGAGACTAAAATGATATGCCTATTCAGCTCAATATGTCAGTGGAACCACCTCACATCTTCATATTAGCAGCACATATCATAGTACCGTCCTCAAATGATAATAGCCATAGCATATATCCAAAAACCGGCATATATCGCTATATAGCATAACCGAGCATATACCCAAACCAGGCGTATATCTCTCTGTCACATAACCGAGCATATATCCAAACTAGGCATATATCTCTATGTCACATAACCGAGCATATATCCAAACCAGGCATATATCTCAAATGCATATGATATCCATGAATGTACAAGCATATGATACTACCAATCATATGATAACAACATAAGACAATTCATATGATATCAATCTCATAACATCATCACACAATATCTATACTCCGTGTAAGGACCCCAAGCCCTTAAACCTTGATTAGTGTATTAACCACTATGTGTGGTACATGCTTTCTATAAAATGTCAATCGGGAAGCTCTGATGATACTTAATCATTGCCTATCAATGAAAGACTCATATGTTTGCCCTTTACCAACCCCTTGGTGCCACTTTTAACATTGTAAACTTTTATAAAAATTTGGGCAGAGTCTCCCCATAAATAGAGCTATCCCAAAACAGAGTACAACACATAACAAAATTCCCGGCCAGGGAACACATAATACTCAACAGAAAGCAGTAATACAAGTAGATTCCCAGCCAGGGAAGACACCACACATAGGTCAACAAAAGTGGGTTCCAACACCCACATAATACACCAATGACTCTCATATCATTCTAGCAATTCAACCTAATTGCATGCAACCTTAAATGAAAGAGAGAAAGGCTCATGCCTTTATATACAATCCATATACAAGTATAATCGTGCTCACAAGCGAGCATCATGAATATGAATATGTATAAATCCTCAGGTGTATATATAGGTACTCTATACGATACCGTGCTCCATCAAGCCCTGGTACCACGATCCTGGGAGTACCTCAAATCAACAGCTCGAGCTCAGCTCCATAGCCATCGATGTACCTGTCCACCTGTCCCAACAGAGACAGCCCCCAACGGGGTGAGCATACCAATACACAAAATCCCATAATCATAATAATGAAATTCATAATTTACAACAAAGGTAAATGCTAATGAATTTAAATGATACTCCCTGGATGGCAACATCCTCATCCGGGATTCCGTGTACTGTCCCTGTTCTCACAACATCAAACTCATCAAATCTCATAAATCAGTAAATCAACACATTGATTTACACATCGCATGCCTGATCCTCGAATATCAACATATAGTGATTACAAATTCATTAAACATGCAATTACAGATATCACAATATCTAATACTGATTTCACAACCTTGCTATCAATCACAGATAGCTCAAATGCCTTAGCATTTATTTTACCATTCCTTCATTATACTTAGACATCTCAAGTGTCTTATAATGAATACATGAGTCTACAAACCTAGACATCTCAAATGTCTCATAATGAATACATGATTCTACGAACCTAGACATCTCAAATGTCTTACGAAGAATGCATGATTCTACAGACCTAGACATCTCAAATGTCTCATAATATAGTCATATAAATCCAGTACCCCATATATCATGCAAGAGTCATCCTACTCTAGTGTCACGCACGCTACAAGCGGCGATATCAAGATTTGGGTCATTCCTTGGCTATATCAACATATATGTATAACCATACGCAAAACATTCAATGCAATCAAAAACACCTTATGCATTTCACATATATATAGTAATGCTCGTACGTCGCACGTACCTTAAATCTCCGAAGTCCGAGCCAAGCCTTGCTCGAGTTCCATGCCCCGAGGAATGATGTGCTAACACGATAAACAATTCACCATTATTTACGAACATGTAACCTATGCTCAAGCACACCCATATCCCTCACAACATTGTCAATACACGACAATTATCCTCTTAAAAGACCCGGGGCAGGGTACATGCAGGGAAGGAAATAAATGAGACAATCGAAATTTGTTCAAGAATGCCCTACAAAAATCGAACCTCAATCTCACAATTTCGAACCCAATTAAATACCATAATTCATCTAAAACGTCAATTAATCAACCCATAGCATGAATAATCATCCCACATGCCAAACCCCCAAATTCGAAATCCAAAGCCCTAATTTCGAATCCAATTCTTCAATTCCGAACACAATCAAGCATTATAATGCGTCAACAACATGAATTAATCAATCCATAACAAGAATCACCACAACCCTTCCAAAACCCCCAAAATTCGAACCCATTTCATGCATCCATCCAAAAATCGAACCCAAGCCAACGAAAATCGAAATCATTCGAGCCAATAAATCACAATTTGGCAGGGAATCACATCACAAGCATGGAAAAAGGGGTTAGGAAGGTTACCCAAACGAAATCGGAAGAAAAATCGACCAAAATCGATAAACCCTAGAATTTGGGGATCGCCGCTCTTCCTCAAAATCCGACTTCCACACGCGACGAAACCTCGAATTGATGGAGGGGAAAGAAGCGCCTCGTCGAGACGAAGACGGCGGTAGGTCGCACGCCCCGAACGGCGGCCGGACGGCGGCGGGCGGAGCGCTTTTGCGCGCGGCAGCGCTGTAGCAGCGGGAAAATCGCACGCGGGAGAGAGGGAAGGAATTGGGGCTGAAAATGAAATTATGTCTAAAATTTGGGTTTAAATGGTATTTATAGCAAAAATACCCCGAAAACTTAATAGCCCCACAAATACATCATGATTCCTTAAAAATCATCTGTTTTCAAAAACTCTCTCTCTAACTCCAAAACCCTCTACCGGTGCTCACATAGCACCCGAGATTCCGAGACACATCAAAAACCCAACTCTTAGGTTTTACACCGTAATGTGAATACAATCTCAACCTCTGGATCCAACGATCCCAACTGCCCAACTAAACGAGCCCAGAAGGCCCAACACCTCGATTAAATCCCAAATCGCCACGTAAAACCACTTTAGGGATTATTAATACTACGGGATTAACACCTATAATCCCTGGTCATCACAATATCCCCCACTAAAAGAATTTCGTCCTCGAAATTAGCACTGGTGTATCACGTAACACCCAGGCTGCACAACAACATGAAGCCATAACATCGATTCCTGACCATATCAGAATCGTATTAATAAACGCGAGGATACTTACCTCTCATCTAATCTCTGAAACAGAGCGACATACCATAACCAACATAACACCCAAGAGGTAAAACGTACCTCGATGCGGGTCATCCCAGAAGTCAGCCTCTCATGACTGCAAATCAACCAATACTTACGACTGTAGATCGGACAGTCATCCTTTGATCTAATACAACAGTACGAACACATCCTGAATGACACCTCAACCGTAAGAACGTTGACCTCGTGTCAAACTCTGGAGTGGAATAGACTTCCAAATCCATCATAACGTCGAAGAGCGTCAGCACAACTCAACGCTAACAGTCCAAAAGCAGTTAGTCAACTGAAACTGCAAGGATTCGAATCGCTCCTGATTCTATCGTAGATATCATTCCATGACATCTCTATCAAGACTCACGATGTCTAACATACATCGTTACGAAGGAAACACTAGTACAACCACGGTGTACACATATCAAACCTGGTTTCCACTTCAAACTTCCTCCATCGAAGGAGTAGTCGCCTCATTGCAACTTAATTTGGGCAACTCACGGCCACAAATTCAAACAAAAGACATCTCACAAGATGTCCACCTCCGGATGTTCCAAGAATCACGTTCTGATCATAAATAACAACCGAGACTCCGCAGAGTTTAAAATTCTTAAGGGGCATGCAATAAACCCATTGCATCCTCAACGCTTGTGTCGTCAGCGACACTCAACCAATCCGAAATCCTGCCATCCCTTGAAAATCCTCGGATTTAACAATCCAAACTTGGGAAGGCTGTCGCATAACTCGAAGGAAAACACCAATAAGGGAAATACCTTAACCCTCACAAGAAAATCCCTCCTCAAGGGAGTCAACTAACTTCACGATCATTCCTCATAATCATCGTGCCATGGAGATTCCCAATCTCAAGGTGTTCCATATCTCTCATCAGAGATTTAACCATCCAAAAATAGCATAACTCTATGCTTAACAGAGAGGAAATCAATAACTGGCATCCGTATACTCACCGGTATACCTGCCTAAGCACTGATATCGCATGCATACTCAATGCACTCGGCTCGGGTATCTACCACATATCCCTAAGCCCCAAACACAACCGTCAATTCTGAGTCATTCCTTACTCAGTGGAGGATGATAATCGACGATTAATAATACACGGTGTGATTCCCAAAATCAACACCACTTGCACCAACTTACCGAATCTTTCAAGATTCCCAAATAGGTATAATACTACCTCCTTCCTCGCAAGGGAAATGCCATCGAACTCGAGATCCACAAGTCTCGAACCATCGTTCGGAAAAACTGGATATAATAACACCCATTGTATCCCAATACACGGGTTCCTTTAGATTGAGTCAATAACAACCTGATGACTCTCTTGTTGGTACTCCAACATCCTGAGCTGTCCCAGACAAGTCTCCAAGATTAAACATAAACGTATACACGTTTCAGCGAGGCATGAACAACCTTAACCTCAATGACATGGTGACTACTAGAGTCCACCACAATCCACATCGTATCACCTTACGATTTGCCAAACTTGGTTCCAACGAGCAGTGTAACGGCTCTAGCAAGCCCATCATGGTGCTACACACACGCGGCAGACAACCTAGTCTCTGCCTCTTTAGGTTTACCTCAAACCTACCAATAAGACGGACGTTTCCACATGGTATAACATACTATGGGAGAAAAACTCAATAGAGTAGTGGGTCTTTATCCAACATTCCTCAATGCCGATACACCCTGGACAACCCAATGTCCCTATGTACTTAACATAACCTGATCCTACTCCCTTAGGACCCATCCTACACCCTCAAGGGTGGTGTGATCATGTCTACCACATGTCACATCGACAGAAAGCGAGTACTTTCCTCCATGATTACTCCTGTCGTCAAATCACATGGCCAAAAGCCATTCCAACGAGCATACCTCAAGGGTATCACCACTCGTAAAATGATTACCCCCAAACATAAGCTGCGGTACAATCACATGTACAGCGCATCCATCCATTCCTCGAGCAACCCGCTCGGTATAAGGGTCACGTCCATCGGTGTCGCACACACCACCTTGTGCTCGGTACTGGCACCCAAGGCATACCACTGAATACGTATACTCAACGCATCGATCATCGTAACGATGATGCATGTCTAATAAGACATCTCCTACACCATCGTCATCGTCACCCCGTGACGACACATGCCAACTCATGGCATCTAAAACATTGCCCACTAGTGACGATACATGTACATCAGCGTATGTCATCCACTATCATGCTAGTAAAATAGGCAAAATAACATGTATATCAATGCATGCCAGCTACAATAAAGCTAATAAAATAGCAATATCTCATACCTCATCGCTAGTGATATAGCGTCATACCTGTCTCCGTCGCTCAATAATAGTGCGTAATCAGCACCCATCGCTCGAAGGCGGCAAAATCCTGTGCTGAGTACATAGCGGCAAAATCCCTCGCTATAGAATCGACGGCATGACACCTCGTCATATAATAAGTGGCATGAAACCTCGCTATACACCTGAGTATGAATCATCGTCCACATAGTAGCGGAAAGAGGCATCGCTATCAATACACCTGGCGGAATGAACCATCGCCAATAGATATAGCGGAATGAACCATCGCTATAAATACTCCTGGCGGAATGAACCATCGCCAATCAATATAGCGGAATGAACCATCGCTATCAATACACCTGGCGGAATGAACCATCGCCAATAGATATAGCGGAATGAACCGTCGCTATAAATACACCTGGCGGAATGAACCATCGCCAATAGATATAGCGGAATGAACCGTCGCTATAAATACACCTGGCGGAATGAACCATCGCCAATAGATATAGCGGAATGAACCGTCGCTATAAATACGCCTGGCGGAATGAACCATCGCCAATAAATATAGCGGAATGAACCATCGCTATAAATACGCCTGGCGGAATGAACCATCGCCAATAAATATAGCGGAATGAACCGTCGCTATAAACCGTGTCCTCATAGAGAAATGAATATAAATCGACACAGCGGGACACATCACCGCTATCATCCGTGTCATCACATAGGAATGAATCATCATCCTAACAAGCGGCATCTCATCCTCGCTTCTTCATACAAGCGGTATCTCATCCTCGCTTCGTATGGCATACCCCGCCTCCATGTGCAAGCGAGCATCCCTGCCCGCTCCACATTTTTAGCGGTACAAGCATAAGCTTCTTCATACAAGCGGTATATCATCCTCGCTTCGTATGGAATACCCCGCCTCCATGTGCAAGCGAGCATCCCCGCCCGCTCCACATTTTTAGCGGTCAAGCATAAGTATAAAAATTCTCACTGTCATAAGCAGGACTCCTGGAATGTATAATCATCATTCCTTTTTATACTCCATATTTCCTGTAACCTGCAACCATCAGGGTTAACAACAATAGCCATATACGCTATGCATCCACATTCAATTCATAATAAAAACACATTATGAGAATGTATGGTTTCACAAATAAATGTCATGATATCCTTCTTTAAATCCTTATTTCATCCTGAGCCCTTATCATTAGTACATTTTAATGCTTCTTGCTACTCCAGGAAAGCGGAATTCTTCCTCGCTTCCACTGGACTTTAGCGTTGCTACTCCATGTAAGCGGAACTCTTCATCGCTTCCAATGGACTTTAGCGTTGCTACTCCATATAAGCGGGACTCTTCATCGCTTCATATGGACTTTAGCATAAGCCATTAAAATCCTTACTAAGATAACTTTGACTCAAGACATGCATATGCAAAAACAATGCACAATAACATATATCATAACCTCAATGCACCACTTTGCATTCATCATGTGTCAACAAGACAACGTAAAATACATGTTACCTCGGAAATATCCCTTTATCTGATTTTCTTAAAACCAGCTTCCTTGGCACATAACACACGGAGTGCCAGACATCCCCATAAATGTCATCCTATCGTGTTCCACACGATTCCTGCAACCACAATGGTTAGCAATACCACTTTTCATATCATAAGAGCACATAAACAATGTGTTATGTCATACAACATTTATGCCATCATGCATAAATATGTGCTATCAATAACTTCCTAGGCCCTTAACAGCCCCAATGAGCAACCACTGCTCTGATACCACTAATGTAAGGACCCCAAGCCCTTAAACCTTGATTAGTGTATTAACCACTATGTGTGGTACATGCTTTCTATAAAATGTCAATCGGGAAGCTCTGATGATACTTAATCATTGCCTATCAATGAAAGACTCATATGTTTGCCCTTTACCAACCCCTTGGTGCCACTTTTAACATTGTAAACTTTTATAAAAATTTGGGCAGAGTCTCCCCATAAATAGAGCTATCCCAAAACAGAGTACAACACATAACAAAATTCCCGGCCAGGGAACACATAATACTCAACAGAAAGCAGTAATACAAGTAGATTCCCAGCCAGGGAAGACACCACACATAGGTCAACAAAAGTGGGTTCCAACACCCACATAATACACCAATGACTCTCATATCATTCTAGCAATTCAACCTAATTGCATGCAACCTTAAATGAAAGAGAGAAAGGCTCATGCCTTTATATACAATCCATATACAAGTATAATCGTGCTCACAAGCGAGCATCATGAATATGAATATGTATAAATCCTCAGGTGTATATATAGGTACTCTATACGATACCGTGCTCCATCAAGCCCTGGTACCACGATCCTGGGAGTACCTCAAATCAACAGCTCGAGCTCAGCTCCATAGCCATCGATGTACCTGTCCACCTGTCCCAACAGAGACAGCCCCCAACGGGGTGAGCATACCAATACACAAAATCCCATAATCATAATAATGAAATTCATAATTTACAACAAAGGTAAATGCTAATGAATTTAAATGATACTCCCTGGATGGCAACATCCTCATCCGGGATTCCGTGTACTGTCCCTGTTCTCACAACATCAAACTCATCAAATCTCATAAATCAGTAAATCAACACATTGATTTACACATCGCATGCCTGATCCTCGAATATCAACATATAGTGATTACAAATTCATTAAACATGCAATTACAGATATCACAATATCTAATACTGATTTCACAACCTTGCTATCAATCACAGATAGCTCAAATGCCTTAGCATTTATTTTACCATTCCTTCATTATACTTAGACATCTCAAGTGTCTTATAATGAATACATGAGTCTACAAACCTAGACATCTCAAATGTCTCATAATGAATACATGATTCTACGAACCTAGACATCTCAAATGTCTTACGAAGAATGCATGATTCTACAGACCTAGACATCTCAAATGTCTCATAATATAGTCATATAAATCCAGTACCCCATATATCATGCAAGAGTCATCCTACTCTAGTGTCACGCACGCTACAAGCGGCGATATCAAGATTTGGGTCATTCCTTGGCTATATCAACATATATGTATAACCATACGCAAAACATTCAATGCAATCAAAAACACCTTATGCATTTCACATATATATAGTAATGCTCGTACGTCGCACGTACCTTAAATCTCCGAAGTCCGAGCCAAGCCTTGCTCGAGTTCCATGCCCCGAGGAATGATGTGCTAACACGATAAACAATTCACCATTATTTACGAACATGTAACCTATGCTCAAGCACACCCATATCCCTCACAACATTGTCAATACACGACAATTATCCTCTTAAAAGACCCGGGGCAGGGTACATGCAGGGAAGGAAATAAATGAGACAATCGAAATTTGTTCAAGAATGCCCTACAAAAATCGAACCTCAATCTCACAATTTCGAACCCAATTAAATACCATAATTCATCTAAAACGTCAATTAATCAACCCATAGCATGAATAATCATCCCACATGCCAAACCCCCAAATTCGAAATCCAAAGCCCTAATTTCGAATCCAATTCTTCAATTCCGAACACAATCAAGCATTATAATGCGTCAACAACATGAATTAATCAATCCATAACAAGAATCACCACAACCCTTCCAAAACCCCCAAAATTCGAACCCATTTCATGCATCCATCCAAAAATCGAACCCAAGCCAACGAAAATCGAAATCATTCGAGCCAATAAATCACAATTTGGCAGGGAATCACATCACAAGCATGGAAAAAGGGGTTAGGAAGGTTACCCAAACGAAATCGGAAGAAAAATCGACCAAAATCGATAAACCCTAGAATTTGGGGATCGCCGCTCTTCCTCAAAATCCGACTTCCACACGCGACGAAACCTCGAATTGATGGAGGGGAAAGAAGCGCCTCGTCGAGACGAAGACGGCGGTAGGTCGCACGCCCCGAACGGCGGCCGGACGGCGGCGGGCGGAGCGCTTTTGCGCGCGGCAGCGCTGTAGCAGCGGGAAAATCGCACGCGGGAGAGAGGGAAGGAATTGGGGCTGAAAATGAAATTATGTCTAAAATTTGGGTTTAAATGGTATTTATAGCAAAAATACCCCGAAAACTTAATAGCCCCACAAATACATCATGATTCCTTAAAAATCATCTGTTTTCAAAAACTCTCTCTCTAACTCCAAAACCCTCTACCGGTGCTCACATAGCACCCGAGATTCCGAGACACATCAAAAACCCAACTCTTAGGTTTTACACCGTAATGTGAATACAATCTCAACCTCTGGATCCAACGATCCCAACTGCCCAACTAAACGAGCCCAGAAGGCCCAACACCTCGATTAAATCCCAAATCGCCACGTAAAACCACTTTAGGGATTATTAATACTACGGGATTAACACCTATAATCCCTGGTCATCACACTCCGTACGTCAACACGTACCTGTACTGCGACACAAACGAGATAAAGCAGTTGTCAATAGCTAAGTGCCTCGTTGTCCTGTCCCCTGAGATGATGCTACAACAATGCCAACAATATATCATGTTATCATAGGCATTAAAATCAAATTCTACAAAAGATTTTATTTTTCAATATTTGAGCACTGGCGATCGATCGCCATCAGCACCGATCGATCGCCAAAACTCTCTGCCCCCTCGCGATCGATCGCAACAACTTGGCGATCGATCGCCACATTGCTCTGTTCATCGCGATCGATCGTGACAATTTCACCGATCGATCACCATCCAATTTCACCGCCTTAAAATGTTACTGTCATCGGCGATCGATCGCTCACTCGCACCGCTCGATCGCCGATGCCCAGAAAAGTGAGAGCATGGCGTTTTCAAGCTTATCTTCATGGTTCTTCTCCTCTAATTCATTTTAAACCATGTCAACCTGTTTCTTGCAATCTCTAGGAACATAATAACATGTTTCTATCATTAAAGAATCCAATTCATAGCATATACACATGTTATGATTCTCCACATAAATATTTCATATGCTATTTCTCATATAGCAACACCAATGACAAAAACAAGTATAAAACCATGATTTTCTTACCAAGATGGTACAATTCCACTTCACACACCTTCCTAGCTCACTTTACAAGTGACTCTCAAGCTCAAACCACAAGGAAGTTGAAAGAGATGGAGAGGAGCTTGGTAGAGATTTGTAGGTGTAAAATGGTGTGTTATGTGATTACACCTCCCTTATCCACTTGATATAGATCATTAGTCCCTTAATTCACTTGCTATCATGCCATTTAGGGATAATTACATGTTAAATAACATGTACATGAAATGAACTCCAAATTCAAATGCAATTCCCATTACAAGTAAATTCACATGCACATGTAATTCCCTTCAAGCTCATGTCAAATGCAACTCACATGTACATTTTTAATGCACCTAATGAAAGGCAAAGGCAAATGCCTAAGTGCTTCATATGGCATAATTCAAATCATGAGACACCATGTTTCCTTCCTTATTAGACTTATTTCCATATATGTATTTACTTCATTCTTGGTTCCACTCGAACCCCCATTATCATATCGCCAATTGATATAATTACACCATAATCATATCCTACGTGTATACAACAAATCGAGGCATTACAATTCTCCCCCACTCATTGAATTTCGTCCTCGAAATTGTAGATACATAATCATGCATATCAAAATACGCAACTCAACAATACTACGATATGACAATAGGAAACATGATCATGTATGCAACAGTATCATAAAACTGTAAAATCATACCAGTAAATAAATCCGGATACCGTTGCATCATATGCTGCTCCGTCTCCCACGTTGCCTCGTCGACACCCCCTTCTGTCCCACTGTACTTTTACCATAGGAATCACCTTATTACGCAACCTGCGTTCAGCTCGATCCAAGATCATAACCGGTCGTTCCTCATACGACACATCTGTATCCAACTGTACCTCAGGTAGCTGTAAGACATGACTCGGATCTGGTTCATACTTCCTCAACAGTGACACATGAAAAACATCATGAATACTACTCAAAGCCGGTGGTAGTGCTAAGCGATATGCCAACGTACCAATACGTTGCAACACCTCATATGGACCAACATACCGTGGAGACAATTTTCCACGCTTACCAAACCGTACTACACCTTTAAAAGGTGAGATTTTCAAGAACACACGGTCACCAACTTGAAATTCAAGTGGTCTACGTCGCTTATTGGCATAAGCAGTCTGTCTATCCTGAGCAGCTTTCAGTTTCAATCGAATTACTTTTACTTTCTCTTCCATGTCATGAATCATATCCGGTCCATGTAAGGAAGACTGATCCACATCATCCCAATACAATGGCGATCTACATCGTCGCCCATATAAAGCCTCAAATGGTGCCATCTGTATACTCGACTGATAACTGTTGTTATATGAAAATTCGACTAATGGCAATGACTCTTGCCATGAGTTATCAAACTCTAATACACAGGCACGCAACATATCCTCAAGCGTCTGTATCGTACGCTCTGTTTGTCCATCTGTCTGCGGATGATATGCTGTACTCAACCGCACTTCAGTCCCCAACGCTGTCTGTAACCCTTCCCAGAAATGAGAAGTAAATCTCGGATCTCTATCCGATACAATGGAAACTGGAATACCATGTAGTCTTACTACATGTTGAATGTATAACTGTGCCATTCTCAGATATGTATATGTCATACAATATGGCACAAAATGAGATACTTTGGTGAGTCTGTCAACAATCACCCAAATAGCATCGCAACCAGAAGACGTCCGTGGCAAATGAGTCACAAAATCCATCGTGATATGTTCCCATTTCCACTGAGGAATTTCCAAACAATGTAATTCACCTCCTGGTCTTTGTCTTTCCGCTTTCACTTGTTGACATATCAAACACCTTTTCACAAAGCTCAATACATCCTGTTTCATACGTTTCCACCAAAATTGGGTACGTAAATCATGATACATTTTCTTCCCTCCAGGATGTATACTGTATCTACTACAATGAGCACGTTGTAGTAGTTCTTGGCGTAGTCCCAATGCAGCAGGTACTACCCAACAAGTCTTGTATTTCAAAACTCCATCCTTTGCAAGTACAAACTGTGATGTTTGTCCTTGACTTATCAGTTCTTTCCAATGTTGTACCTCATCATCAGTCATTTGTGCCGTCCTGATTTTATCAAAAATATCGGGTTCAACTAACAATGTTGATACCCGTACCGGCACTGATTCCATATCAAAATCATAACCCAAAGTACAACAAGCAGTCATCAAAGTAGATAAATGAATCACCTCATCAGCCGTATGATGTACTTTTCGACTCAAGGCATCTGCTGTAAGATTAGCTCTTCCTGGATGATATTCAATCTCACAATCATAATCTTTCAACAGATCCATCCATCTCCGTTGTCTCATATTCAACTCCGCTTGAGTGAATAGAAATTTTAAGCTCTTATGATCAGTATATATGGTAAATGACGTACCATATAAATAATGTCGCCATATCTTCAATGCAAAGACAATGGCAGCCAATTCCAGATCATGCACTGGATATCTCATTTCATGTGGTTTCAATTGTCGTGATGCATAAGCCACTACATGTTTGTCCTGCATCAACACACAACCCAAACCAAGTAAAGATGCATCAGTATATAACGCAAACCTGTCATGCTCAGATGGAATGATCAAGATTGGAGCTGTAGTCAATCGATGTTTTAATTCCTGAAAACTATGCTCACAAGCCTCTGACCATTGAAAAGATACTCCCTTCTGTGTCAAATGTGTCAATGGTTTGGCAATCGCTGAAAATCCTTCAACGAATCGTCTATAATATCCAGCCAAACCTAAGAAACTACGAATCTCTGGCACAGAAGTAGGTGCTGACCAATTCAACACTGCTTCCACTTTCTTTGGATCAACTGATATACCTTCCTCTGATATGACATGACCCAAAAATCCAACACTAGTCAACCAAAACTCACACTTACTGAGTTTGGCATACAACTGATGTGTCCTCAACAATTGCAACACCATATGCAAATGTTGAATATGTTCGGCATCACTCCGTGAATAGATCAATATATCATCGATAAAGACAATGACAAATCGATCAAGGTATTCCTGAAACACACGATTCATTAAACTCATAAAGACAGCAGGAGCATTTGTCACTCCAAATGGCATTACCAGAAACTCATAATGCCCATAACGAGTTCTGAATGCTGTCTTTTGTATATCTCCTTCCCTCACACGTATTTGATGATACCCTGACCTCAAGTCAATCTTAGAATATATCCTTGATCCCTGCAACTGATCAAATAAATCATCAATACGGGGAAGAGGATATTTGTTCTTTATGGTTACTTTGTTCAACTGTCTATAATCAATACACAATCTCATTGTCCCATCCTTCTTCTTCACAAATAAAACTGGAGCGCCCCAAGGCGATACACTAGGACGTATGTACCCCTTGTCCAATAAGTCTTGTAATTGAGTTTTCAACTCTTTCAATTCAGTTGGTGCCATCCGATAAGGAGCACGTGAAATTGCAAAAGTACCAGGTATCAAATCAATACCAAATTCCACTTCTCGACTCGGTGGGAATCCAGGTATCTCATCTGGAAACACATCCGCATATTCTGCAACCACTGGTATCTCCTCCACTTTCTTTTCTAGTTTCTGTTCAGTTACATCAAGGGCATAAATCAAATAACCCGCATGTCCACGTTCTAACAAACGCGACATTCGGATTGCTGATATCAAAGGAATCTTTGCCCTCGATCCCTGGCCATAGAATAACCATTGATTGCCAGTATCAGACTGAAATCTCACTATTTTCTGACTACAATCCACAACAGATTGATATTTACTCAACACATCAATGCCAAGGATACAATCAAAATCTGTCATGCCTAACACAATTAAATCAGCCTGTAGTCCATACTCAGTCTCAAACTGAATATCACAATCAGACACACTCTGACAAGTCATCACCGTAGTTCCCATGGGTGTCGAAACATAAAGAGGCATCAACAGTGGAGACGAGCATATATGATACTGATCAATAAATGCTTGTGCAATAAAAGAATGTGATGCACCAGTATCAATCAACAGTAAAGCAGGATAAGTAAACAAAGTACACTTACCCGCTATCACATCATCAGGAGCTGCCTCTGCTTCCTCCCTGTTTAGTGCATACACCTGAGCCTGAGGTGTTCCTGTCCTCTGTCCTCCTCCAGACTGTGGTACACCCTGTGGTCTCTGTTGTACTGTAGTCTCTGAAATGGGTCCTCTCCGCTGTTGTCCACCCACTTGAGTACAATCACGGATCACATGTCCGGGTCTCCCACAACGGAAACAAACTACGGGATTCAATTGAGGACAATCTCGTTTCAAATGTGGTCCACCACATTTAAAACATTGCACACCACTGCCACTACTACTACCTTGGAACTGTCCTTTAGATTTGCGATCACTCCCTTTTTGTGATCCAAAACGTTTTCCACTAAACCTAGATGAAGATGCACCACCTCGTGATGATTTAAATGGTTCTCCTCTAGGTCTCATACTGTCAGATGTAGGTGGTTGTGCTTGTCCAACATCCTTGTATACCCCTACAGCAATCTCAGCCATCTCGGCTCTAGTCAACGCTTCTTCATAAGATGTAGGGTTATTGGACATTACCCTATCAAATAATTCAGGCCTCAATCCTTTCACAAACTGTCTAATCTTGGCCTTTGTGTTGACAGCAATATGTGGCACATACCGGAGCAAAGAAGAATAATGCACAGCATAATCAGATACTGTCATTGCTCCCTGTCTCAAATTGGTAAATTCATCCTCTTTCCTCTGCCTTGCAGCAACAGAGAAATAATGTTCCAGAAACTTCGTTCGAAATACATCCCAGTAAACCGTGTGTCCTTGAGCCCTCAACTCAAGTACTGTGGACTTCCACCACAGCATCGCTTTCTTGGCTAACTGGAATTCAGCTAAACGTAACCAAGCAGTCTTGGCACACGGTGCTGACACAAAGATCTGTTCTACACGTTCTAGCCACTCCTCTGCCAGTTCTCCTGATTCAGTCCCCTCAAATCTGGGTGGCTGATAACTCAGAAACTGCGTCAATGTTAATTCTCCAGGCAACAGTACCTGTTCCACTGGTCCTTGTTCAATCGGTGGTGGTGGCACAGGCACCATCCTCACACTAGCATTGCCACTCATGGCATCCCCAACATCCTCATGTGGTACTCTGTCTGTCTAACTGTACAACAAGGATGAACAATAACATTCACAAGTATATAACATGTTAGAATAACATCATATGCCAAAAACTAACATGCTATTACCATTCTCAAAGTGTTTAGGTAACTCCCTAATACACTTCCTCTACCCATGTACACCCCGTTCTCGAACCACTGCTCTGATACCACTAATGTGGGGCCCTAGTTTACTTAATCCATTATGTATCCAGTTAACATACATATGTGAGTCTGAATTAAGTAATATACCATGCACGGATTAAGAGTTCATACTAGATAAGTTGTTACAGTACCACATCCTGAGTACAAAAACCAACTAAATATGTTTTCTACATAAACACGACATGTACATAAGCAACCTAATCCAAAAGAACTCCTAGGCAGTGGTTCCCCTCGCAGCGGAAATCATGACTCACGCTCCCCACGTCTATGAGTCCCTACAGAAACATTCACAATGTGAGTATAGATAACAACTATCTCAGTGCAATATCAAAACACAATATCAATATCAATGATAAAGCACAATAAATCATATAACATAACGTGAATGTTCTGTCTCATGCATCCACCAATGCACCATGTCATGACATGTCTCAACACATACCCTATTATCACGAGACTAAAATGATATGCCTATTCAGCTCAATATGTCAGTGGAACCACCTCACATCTTCATATTAGCAGCACATATCATAGTACCGTCCTCAAATGATAATAGCCATAGCATATATCCAAAAACCGGCATATATCGCTATATAGCATAACCGAGCATATACCCAAACCAGGCGTATATCTCTCTGTCACATAACCGAGCATATATCCAAACCAGGCATATATCTCTATGTCACATAACCGAGCATATATCCAAACCAGGCATATATCTCAAATGCATATGATATCCATGAATGTACAAGCATATGATACTACCAATCATATGATAACAACATAAGACAATTCATATGATATCAATCTCATAACATCATCACACAATATCTATACTCCGTACGTCAACACGTACCTGTACTGCGACACAAACGAGATAAAGCAGTTGTCAATAGCTAAGTGCCTCGTTGTCCTGTCCCCTGAGATGATGCTACAACAATGCCAACAATATATCATGTTATCATAGGCATTAAAATCAAATTCTACAAAAGATTTTATTTTTCAATATTTGAGCACTGGCGATCGATCGCCATCAGCACCGATCGATCGCCAAAACTCTCTGCCCCCTCGCGATCGATCGCAACAACTTGGCGATCGATCGCCACATTGCTCTGTTCATCGCGATCGATCGCGACAATTTCACCGATCGATCGCCATCCAATTTCACCGCCTTAAAATGTTACTGTCATCGGCGATCGATCGCTCACTCGCACCGATCGATCGCCGATGCCCAGAAAAGTGAGAGCATGGCGTTTTCAAGCTTATCTTCATGGTTCTTCTCCTCTAATTCATTTTAAACCATGTCAACCTGTTTCTTGCAATCTCTAGGAACATAATAACATGTTTCTATCATTAAAGAATCCAATTCATAGCATATACACATGTTATGATTCTCCACATAAATATTTCATATGCTATTTCTCATATAGCAACACCAATGACAAAAACAAGTATAAAACCATGATTTTCTTACCAAGATGGTACAATTCCACTTCACACACCTTCCTAGCTCACTTTACAAGTGACTCTCAAGCTCAAACCACAAGGAAGTTGAAAGAGATGGAGAGGAGCTTGGTAGAGATTTGTAGGTGTAAAATGGTGTGTTATGTGATTACACCTCCCTTATCCACTTGATATAGATCATTAGTCCCTTAATTCACTTGCTATCATGCCATTTAGGGATAATTACATGTTAAATAACATGTACATGAAATGAACTCCAAATTCAAATGCAATTCCCATTACAAGTAAATTCACATGCACATGTAATTCCCTTCAAGCTCATGTCAAATGCAACTCACATGTACATTTTTAATGCACCTAATGAAAGGCAAAGGCAAATGCCTAAGTGCTTCATATGGCATAATTCAAATCATGAGACACCATGTTTCCTTCCTTATTAGACTTATTTCCATATATGTATTTACTTCATTCTTGGTTCCACTCGAACCCCCATTATCATATCGCCAATTGATATAATTACACCATAATCATATCCTACGTGTATACAACAAATCGAGGCATTACAAGAAGTGAGATTCAATTGTAACTGTCAGACAGTGTGTGTCTGAACAGATCGAGAGACTAGGAGCAGGGGAAGTGCCCTGTTTGTATGTTGAGTAGGGCTTTTATTATGAAGATTTGAAGCATGCTAGCTTAGGTTATTAGTAAACCTTTGGCATGATTACATACATGGTAGTTTGATGAAAATGCCAGCATGTTTTCTTAAGCATGAACTATGGGCTATATGGTAGTTTTGTTGCTATAAAGATGTATGTTCAAAAATTCTGGGCTGTATAATTATGCCCTGTTTTTCAAAAAGTTGATCGAGTACTGATAAAAAGGGGTAGCTTTAATGCATGTCGGTTTAGGTTATGAGTGAACCTTTAATTCCAATACATGCATGGAAGTATGATGAAGCTATTGATATGCTTGTTTAGGCATTGTATGTATGTTATGAAGTAGTTAGAAGGGTGTGAATTGAAGTGTTCGAGATTTCTGGAAAATCTCGCATGAATATGAACGACCAATCGATCGGTGATGAACACCGATCGATCGGCAAATGCCGTAGCAAAATGAAGAAAATGATGAACAGTTAGCGATCGATCGGTGAGGGAGACCAATCGATCGGTAGTCACTGTTCATGTGTGATAAAATTTTATGTTCTCTTTTTGTAATTTGATTTCGATTCTCGTTTCGGTGCCTAAAATTGTATTATGTGGTTGTGTAGAGCCATCCCAGGTACCAGCACAATCAAGGAGATAAGTCTGTTGACTCCTCCTCCTTTTGAAAAGGTACGTAAGAGACGTACGGGCATCGGACGGTAACACACATCTTTACACTACAACTATGCTTTTATTGCATGAGTATTCACGATGAAATGATGAGGTTTATACGATGTTTAAAAGATGATGTTTATACGATGTTTATATGATGATGTTTATACGATGTTATTTGTGGTAAGATGCCACGGGGTAAGATGCCCCACATGGTAAGAGGCCATGCGATGTTGTTTGTGGTAAGATGCCACGGGGTAAGATGCCCCACATGGTAAGAGGCCATGCGATGTTATTTGTGGTAAGATGCCACGGGGTAAGATGCCCCACATGGTAAGAGGCCATGCGATGTTATAATGTGGTAAGATGCCACAGGGTAAGATGCCCATATGCATGATTATGAATCAGGGACAACGATAAGAAGATAATGAATAACCAGCATATTTACTTAACCAATATTTCATGCATTTACTATGATGTTTTTATGATGTTAAGTAAGATTGTATATGCTTATGATGTGTTGTCCCTGTAGGTACGCTTTTGGACTAAAGGACTAAGGGTCGGGTTGAGGCAGTGAGCTACGAGGAACACAGGAATGTATAGGAATCAAGTCTTGCTTAGTATCTACTCTAGGAGTAGCATAAATCTAAACATGAACGTTCTTTTGGGAATGTAATGAATTATTTTTTAGGTCTGTTATTTTGGCCTGTAATCCTGTTAGCTCATGTAACAACCAGAACCTTAAGACGATATTAATGCATGATTAGTCCTTCTTATATCTATTAATCACTGTTAAGGTGGGAAGACCCCACGTTAGTGGTATCAGAGCAGTGGTTAGATAACTCGGGAATGAGTGAAGGGTAGCCTTAGCAATAAGTTAGCTAGGTGCTTACTGTTGAACATGTTTTATATGTATGTTGCATATGAAGTTTCTATGTTATGCTAGCATGTTTAATTATCTAACAATGTGCTTTATGAACTGCTTTTGGTTTTGTTATTAACCCTTGTGTTGCAGCATGGCAGCAAATATAGAAGTGGGTGACGCCATTAGTGTAAATGCAAGTGCTGGGCGGACGAATCCACTGCCACCACCAGCCTTGGGTGAAGAACCATCTGAACAACAGTTGCTACCTGGGGAGTTGAGCTTGGCTCAATTCATGACGTACCGACCCCCGATGTTCGAGGGAACTGAATCAGGGGAAAAAGCTGAGGAATGGTTGGAGAGGATTGAACAGATATTCGTGGCAGCGCCTTGTGCAAAAACGGCCTGGATCAGGTTGGCAGAATTTCTGACTCAGTGATTGAGCAAGAGGCTCAGGGTCAGGAGATCAATTGGAAACTATTCAGGACTAGGTTTCTGACTCGCTATTTCTCAGCCGCTGCGAGACAGGCCAAGGAGGATGAGTTTACCAACTTAAGACAAGGTACCATGTCTGTATCCGATTATGCTCTGCATTACTGTTCTTTGCTCCGTTATGTGCCCCATATTGCTGCGAGCACCCAAGCCAAGATGAGAAATTTTATGAAAGGATTGAGGCCGGAACTGTACGACCGGGTAATTACCTACGGCCCTGCCTATTTTGATGATGCACTTTCACAGGCCGAGCTAGCCGAACTGGGAGTTGGCGCATATCCTGATGTAGTGCCACCTCCAGCACCCCCTCAGAGATCCACTTTTGATAATTTGAGGCCGAGGGGTGATCAGTTCAAGTCTAGGGGAAACACTTCAGCATCGAGATTCAGTGGCAAGAGGCCCGAGAATCGAGGGAAAGGGAACCGTGGGAATGATGCTCCATCTGGGAGAGGACAGCCTCAGGGAGACAGATCTGGAAGAGTTCAGTGCACTCTTTGTGGATTACCACATTTGGCAAAGGATTGCGTGGGCTGCTATGTCTGTGGCGACAGAGGCCACTTTGCTCGGCAGTGTCCCAACAGGGGAAGACAACAGAACTCCACGGGGAGGCCTGCGGACAGAACGGCACAGCACAGGCCACCATTTGTGCCAAGACAGCATGGAGGTCAGCCCACGGGGCCACCTCAGGGACAGGTGTATGCTTTGACGAGAGAGCAGGCTACAGCGGCTCCGGAGGAGGTGATAGCGGGTACGTGTCTTTTATTTACGCACCCTGCTCTTATATTGATAGACACAGGTGCGTCACACTCCTTTGTGTCTACGAGTTTTGTTGAGAGGCACCACATATGCACTTCTCCGTCGCCCATGCCTCTTATGGTCTCGACCCCCGCTGGAAGAAGTTTGACTACGGATCAGATTGTCTATGATGGCCTCATTTATTTTGAGAATAATGAGTTAAGATCAGATTTGATTGTGCTAGTATCAGGCAGTGGTAGACCGCAGGCAGAGGACTGTCCGATTCAGGTCTGATATGGGAGTCCAGTGGACATTCTTTGGGGATGGTTCTCGTCCAAAGATTCCGTTGATATCTGCTGTCAAGATGGCACAGTTATTGAAACGAGGTCATACAGGATATCTTATCTATGTTGTTGATATGACGGAAAAGGGGAAGGAGTTAAAGGTTGAGGATGTGCCCGTAGTGGCAGAGTTTGCTGACGTCTTTCCGGAGGAAATTCCCGGATTCCCACCGACGAGAGAGGTCGAGTTTGGGATTGAGTTACTACCAGGAACGTCTGCAATTTCTCGTGCCCCATATAGGATGGTACCAGCAGAGTTAAGGGAGTTAAAGATACAGTTACAAGAGCTCCTTGACAAGGGCTACATACGCCCTAGCGTATCGCCATGGGGTGCGCCTGTCTTATTTGTTAAGAAGAAAGATGGATCGATGCGTCTCTGCATTGACTACTGACAACTGAATAAAGCTACAGTAAAGAACAAGTATCCACTTCCGAGGATCGATGACTTGTTCGATCAGTTTCAGGGTACGAGGCTTTATAGTAAGATCGATCTGAGGTCGGGGTACCATCAGATTCGAGTAAGAGAAGACGATGTTCAGAAGACGGCATTCAGGACTAGATATGGGCACTATGAATTCCTGGTCATGCCTTTTGGGGTGACGAATGCCCCAGCTGTTTTCATGAGTTTGATGAACAGAGTGTTCCAGCCATATTTGGACCAGTTCGTCATAGTCTTCATTGACGACATACTTATTTACTCTCGGACTGAAGAAGAGCATGTAAGGCACTTGAGGATAGTACTTCAGATCCTTAGGGATCATCAGCTATATGCAAAGCTTAGTAAGTGCGAGTTCTGGTTGGACAGCGTGGTATTCTTGGGCCATGTCATATCTAGCCATGGGATATCTGTAGATCCCAGGAAGATTGAAGCTGTGTTAGAGTGGGCTGCACCCACTTCTGTACCGGAGATACAGAGTTTCCTCGGTTTGGCAGGTTATTACCGACGTTTCGTCGAAGGTTTCTCGAAGATTGCCAAACCCCTGACACAGCTGACTCAGAAAGGAGTCCCCTTCTTTTGGTCTGAGGCTTGTGAGGAAAGTTTTCAAGAACTGAAGCGTCGCTTGACTACAGCGCCTGTATTGGTAATTTCGTCTGAGAATAAGAGGTTTTCCTTGTATACGGATGCGTCACTGCAGGGTTTGGGCTGTGTGTTGATGCAAGATAAGCACGTGGTGGCTTATGCATCGAGGCAGCTGAAGCCACACGAGGCTAGGTACCCAGTGCATGATTTGGAACTGGCGGCCATCATATTTGCCTTGAAGATCTGGAGGCATTACTTGTATGGCACGTCTTTCACTATATATACGGACCATAAGAGCCTAAAGTTCTTATTCACTCAAGCAGAGTTGAATATGAGGCAAAGAAGGTGGATGGATTTGCTCAAAGACTATGACTGTGAGATTGAGTACCATCCAGTTAAAGCAAACTTGATAGCAGACGCCTTAAGTCGGAAGGTGAAGAGTACTGCAGAGGATGTCATGTGTTTGTCAACTTTGATGACTTCTTACTGCCATCTGGGCTATGATTTCGATGTAGACACGTCGCATGTACGAGTGTCGACCTTATTGGCAGAGCCAGATATATTTGAGGCAATCAGGAAGGCCCAGAAGTCGGATAGTGAGGTTCTGAGATGGACATCGTTGATACTTCAGGGTCAGCCATCTAAGTTCAGAGTGGCTGAGGATGATTCTTTGAGACTGGGTAACCGATGGGTAGTCCCAGATGCACCAGAACTGCGTAGGGGAATATTGGAGCGAGCTCACAGTAGTCGGTTCAGTATCCACCCAGGGGGAAATAAAATGTACAAAGACCTATGCGATCAATTCTGGTGGAGACGCATGAAGCGTGAGGTGATCACTTTTGTTAAAAGATGTCTGATCTGTCAGCAGGTAAAGGCAGAGAGGCAGAGGCCTGACGGCGAGCTGAGGAGCTTAGAGGTTCCTGAATGGAAGTGGGAGCATATATCTATGGACTTCGTGACCCACTTGCCGAGGACGGCCTCAGGATTCGATGCGATCTGGGTGATCGTAGATAGGCTGACGAAGACGGCTCATTTCATCCCTTACAGTATGTCATATACATACTTGAAGATGGCCCAGATGTATATACGGGATGTGGTGAGATTGCATGGTATTCCAGTCTCGATTGTGTCTGACAGGGACCCGAGGTTCACTTCACATTTCTGGGAGGGTCTCCAGACAGCTTTGGGCACAGAGGTGAGACTGAGTACGGCCTATCACCCTCAGACAGACGGCCAAACAGAGCGTACCATTCAGACGCTCGAGGACATGTTGAGGGCATGTATTTTGGAGTTTGATACTCCGTGGCAGGATTCAGTGCCGCTGGTGGAGTTCTCCTATAATAACAGCTATCAGGCGAGCATTCAAATGGCTCCTTTTGAAGCTCTGTATGGACGACGATGTAGATCACCGCTGTACTGGGAGGACTTGACTAGCAAAGCGGTCGGAGGACTGGATATGATCAAGGATATGGAAGGTAAGATAAAGTTGATACGCCAGAAGATGAAAGCGGCACAGGATAGGCAAGCGTCCTCTGCAAATAAGCGGCGTCGACCGCTGGAATTCCAGTTAGGAGACAGAGTCTTCTTAAAGATCTCGCCCTTCAGGGGTGTGGTTCATTTTGGGATGCGGGGAAAGTTATCTCCGAGGTATGTTGGGCCATATGAAGTTTTACAGCGTATCGGTACATTGGCATATCGTTTGGCTCTACCGCCATCCTTGTCTGGCATACATGATGTTTTTCATGTCTCTATGTAACGGAAGTATGAGCCAGACCCATCTCATGTCTTACAGCCTACAGAAGTTCAGTTAGACTCAGATGTGTCCTACGTAGAACGACCAATCAGAATTCTGGATCGAGAGGATTGCAGACTACGGAGCAAAGTTATACCGATGGTCAAAGTTCAGTGGGATCGTCGGGGTGTCGAGGAGGCTACATGGGAGACGGAACGGCATATGGTTCAGCACTATCCGGAACTATTCTCTGGTATGTTTTATGTTTAGTTCCATTATGATGATGCATGTGGATTTCGAGGACGAAATCTTATAAGTAGGGGAGTAATGTAATACCCCCGAAATGTTATATGATTATGTGCTACGATGATGATTTACGATGTGTTTAAGAGGGTTGTGGTATAATTGGGGGTTATATTTATGATATGATGATATGGTTTAGAGGGCATGTTAGGTGTTTTTAATTGTTGTATTGATGTAGTAAAATTATAAAATATCAATGGGAGATATTTATATACATCGTATGAAATACCGGGACACAATTAAACACCACAAAACCACCCTACATGCAACCACCCACCCCCCACTTGCAGCAACCCACGCCCCTCCCCTGTTTTCTGGAAAGCAGATTGACTAAGTAGGCACCTTTGGACTTAGATATTTCTCACTTTGCCTCTTCCAAACACTTCCTTCTTCCTCCCTTATTTTCGTCCGAAATCTGGACTGCTACTAGGAGGAAAGTGATCGGAAATTCCTTGTCTCTTCTTGACAAAAATCGGAGAGCAAAAGTGGTGAGGAATCACGCTGGTTCACCAGCTTTTTCGTTTTATACATGTGGTTTCTTTGTAGCAGATTTGGCATGCTAGTGTAGGGTTCGATGAAATCTTGTTATGAGTACTTTTATATGATGTTTATGAAGCCCCTAGCATGTCTTGTTAAGTAACTTGCATGCTTTATGTGTTAGATTTCTAGTTGGAAAAATGGTTCCTCAAACATATGAGCAGGGGAAGTGCCCTGTTTGTATGTTGAGTAGGGCTTTTATTATGAAGATTTGAAGCATGCTAGCTTAGGTTATGAGTAAACCTTTGGCATGATTACATACATGGTAGTTTGATGAAAATGCCAGCATGTTTTCTTAAGCATGAACTATGGGCTATATGGTAGTTTTGTTGCTATAAAGATGTATGTTCAAAAATTCTGGGCTGTATAATTATGCCCTGTTTTTCAAAAAGTTGATCGAGTACCGATAAAAAGGGGTAGCTTTAATGCATGTCGGTTTAGGTTATGAGTGAACCTTTAATTCCAATACATGCATGGAAGTATGATGAAGCTATTGATATGCTTGTTTAGGCATTGTATGTATGTTATGAAGTAGTTAGAAGGGTGTGAATTGAAGTGTTCGAGATTTCTGGAAAATCTCGCATGAATATGAACGACCGATCGTTCGGTGATGAACACCGATCGATCGGCAAATGCCGTAGCAAAATGAAGAAAATGATGAACAGTTAGCGATCGATCGGTGAGGGAGACCGATCGATCGGTAGTCACTGTTCATGTGTGATAAAATTTTATGTTCTCTTTTTGTAATTTGATTTCGATTCTTGTTTCGGTGCCTAAAATTGTATTATGTGGTTGTGTAGAGCCATCCCAGGTACCAGCACAATCAAGGAGATAAGTCTGTTGACTCCTCCTCCTTTTGAAAAGGTACGTAAGAGACGTACAGGCATAGGACGGTAACACACATCTTTACACTACAACTATGCTTTTATTGCATGAGTATTCACGATGAAATGATGAGGTTTATACGATGTTTAAATGATGATGTTTATACGATGTTTATATGATGATGTTTATACGATGTTATTTGTGGTAAGATGCCACGGGGTAAGATGCCCCACATGGTAAGAGGCCATGCGATGTTATTTGTGGTAAGATGCCACGGGGTAAGATGCCCCACATGGTAAGAGGCCATGCGATGTTATTTGTGGTAAGATGCCACGGGGTAAGATGCCTCACATGGTAAGAGGCCATGCGATGTTATAATGTGGTAAGATGCCACAGGGTAGGATGCCCATATGCATGATTATGAATCAGGGACAACGATAAGAAGATAATGAATAACCAACATATTTACTTAACCAATATTTCATGCATTTACTATGATGTTTTTATGATGTTAAGTAAGATTGTATATGCTTATGATGTGTTGTCCCTGTAGGTACGCTTTTGGACTAAAGGACTAAGGGGTCGGGTTGAGGCAGTGAGCTACGAGGAACGCAGGAATGTATAGGAATCAAGTCTTGCTTAGTATCTACTCTAGGAGTAGCATAAATCTAAACATGAACGTTCTTTTGGGAATGTAATGAATTATTTTTGAGGTCTGTTATTTTGGCCTGTAATCCTGTTAGCTCATGTAACAACCAGAACCTTAAGACGATATTAATGCATGATTAGTCCTTCTTATATCTATTAATCACTGTTAAGGTGGGAAGACCCCACACGTGCCCTGCCCCGGGTCTTTTAAATGGTTAATTGTCGTGTGTTGACAATATATTTTTTGTATAAGGGTTATGGGTGTGCTTGAGCATGGGTTGCATGTTCGTAAATAATTGTGATTATTTATCGTGTTAGCACATTGTTACTCGGGGCATGGAACTCGAGCAAGGTTTGGCTCGGACTACGGAAATTTAAGGTACGTGCGACGTACGAGCATTACTTTATATGAGAGCTTTGTGAAATGCATAATGTATTTTGATTGCATTGTTGTGCGTATGGTTATATATATATGTGTTGATATAGCTATGGAACGACCTAATCTTGATATCGCCGCCACAAGCGTGCGTGTTATTAGAGTTGTATAACCTCATAAGATATATGGGGTACTGGATGTATATGACCATTATAGAGCATTGAGATGCCTGAGAATGATCGTGGAATCATGTACTCATTATAAGACATGTGAGATGTCTAAGTATAATGGAGAATTGGTAAAATAAATGCTAGGCATTTGAGCTATCTGTGATTGATAGCGAGGTTGAGAAATCAGTATTTGATATTGAGATATCCATATTTACCTGTATAATGAATTTGGAATCACTATATATTGATATTCGAGAATTAGGCATGCGATGAGTTAAATCAATGTGTTGATTTACTGATTTTTGAGATTTGATGAGTTTGATGATTGTGAGAACAGGGACAGTACACGGAATCCCGGATGAGGACGTTGCCATCCAGGGAGTATCATTTAAAATTCATTAGTATTTACTTTTGTTGTAAATTATGAATTTCATTATTGTGATTATGGGATTTTGTGTATTGGTATGCTCACCCCGTTGGGGGCTGTCTCTGTTGGGGCAGGTGAACAGGTACATCGATGGCTGTGGAGCTGAGCTCGAGCTGTTGATTGGATGTACTCCCAGGATCGTGGTACCAGGGCTTGATGGAGCACGGTATCGCATGTGAGCACGGTTATACTTGTATATGGGTTGTATATAAAGGCATGAGCATTTCTCTCTTTCATTCTATGTTTCATGCAATTAAGGGTATAATTGCTAATGATATGAGAGTCATTGGTGTATTATGTGGGTGTTGAAACCCACTCATGTTGTCTTATGTGTGGTGTCTTCCCTGGCTGGGAATTTACTTAGTGTTGCTGTATTCTGTTGAGTATGTGTTTTCCCTGGCCGGGAACTATATTATGTGATTTGCTTTTATTTCGGGATGGCTCTATTTATGGGGAGACTCTGCCCAAATTTTTATAAAAGTCCACAATGTAAAAGTGGTGTAATGGGGATGGAAATGGGCGGAATCTATGAGTCTATTTGTTGGTAGAGATGATCTTAATGTTGAATATTAAAGAAATTTTGTAATTGCCATTCAATGGTAAAGTATCATCTGAGTTTCCCGATTGATTTTATTGAAAGCATGTGCCACACATAATGATTAATACAATAATCAAGGGTTAAGGGCTTGGGGTCCTTACATTAGTGGTATCAGAGCAGTGGTTAGCTCTTTGGGGCTGTTGAAGGCCTGGAACATGCTGATAGGGATGGGTAGCACATATTTATGCATGATAGTAGCTAGTGTTGTGTGACACAACTATTTTTCTTATGTGCATTTGTAACATGTGATCATAGTGAAACGATTATATGTCATGACATCTATAGGATCATAATATAATCTGTTGATTATGATTGTGAGTTGTGACACAGGGACAACCAAATGGAGCATTTTGAAATGCATTGGGATACAGGAAGTACTTTGTACTCATAGTTTATGCATTTGCTCGTTATAATCATATTGTGGTGAATATGGATTATTATATGCTCATGATTTGTGATTGTTCCTGTAGGGACACTATGACACGAAGGGCTAAGGCCAGGGTTGGAAGACACGAAACGGTAACCTGCGTTTTATATACATCATGGATTATGCATTGTGGATTGCATGTGTACAATGGAGTGATGATTTTAATGCTTTGCCGCCAAATGTTGAAGCGAGGGGTGGGAGTACCGCATGTCGCATTTGAGCGAAGTGCATTAAAATACACTCATGATGATATATATTGGATATAGTATATGCTTTGTGTTGCAGGTATAGAAGGGATACTTGGTGAATATCCCATGAGTCATTGTTATGGATGAGTGATGGTTTTAAATGCTTGCCGCTATTTATTGTTTTGTGCCGTTAATATGTGAAGCGAGGGGTGGGAGCGCCGCATGTCACATTGAAGCGTGGTTATCATATGAGGCGAGGAAATAATATTTGCCGCTAAAATGTGAAGCGAGGGGTGGGAGCGCCGCATGTCCATTTAAGCGAGGTTATTCTATGCCGCCTATATGTGAAGCGAGGGGTGGGAGTACCGCATATTTTATTGAGCGAGGGGCATTAAAATACACTATCGTAACAATGACTAGGGGTCGGCTATTCTATTGGCGATGGTTTATGCCGCCGGGTATTCATAGCGATGGTTCATTCCGCTATAATGATTGGCGATGGTTCTTGCCGCCAGGTATATTGATAGCGATGGTTCATTCCGCTATATTGATTGGCGATGGTTCTTGCCGCCAGGTATTGATAGCGACGGTTCATTCCACTATATTGATTGGCGATGGTTCTTGCCGCCAGGTATATTGATAGCGACGGTTCATTCTGCTATATTGATTGGCGATGGTTCTTGCCGCCAGGTATATTGATAGCGACGGTTCATTCCGCTATATTGATTGGCGATGGTTCTTGCCGCTAGGTATATTGATAGCAACGGTTCATTCCGCTATATTGATTGGCGATGGTTCTTGCCGCCAGGTATATTGATAGCGACGGTTCATTCCGCTATATTGATTGGCGATGGTTCTTGCCGCCGGATATATTGATAGCGATGTCTCATTCCGCTATTCTATTGGCGATGGTACGTGCCGCCGGATATTACATAGCGACGGGTCATTCCGCTACACCTATGGCGATGGTTCATACAGCCGAATATCTATAGCGATGTTTTATGCCGCTGGCTCTATGACGAGGGATCATGTCGCTGATTTTATAGCGATGGGTTATACCGCTATGTGCGTAGCGCTGGATTATGTCGCCTACGAGCGATGGGTGCTGCTTGTGTACCGCTGGTGGACGATGGATCCAGGTATTCCGCTATCTTGATAGCGATGAGGTATGGCATATTACTTTTGTTAGCACTATTGTGAATACTACGTGTTGTTATATATGTCATGTGTTTGACGATGAGATTATGGATGTCGTGTATTGACATGTACCGTCATATGTTTGACGATGTTAATTGGATGTCATATGTTGACATATGCCGTCACCGGATGACGATGACATAGCGGGTGTTCTATGTAGACGTGTAGCGTCGTTTTGATGATTAATACATTTATGTTAGTGTATTTGGTTGTATGGTTTGAGTGCCTTTGGTGGGCACATGGTAGTGTCTGGGTCACTAGTTGACGAGACCATTATACCGAGCAGGTTGCTCGAAGAATTTTTGGGTGTGCCGTACGGGAATTGTACCGCAGCACATATTCGGAGTATGTATTGTTCGAGTGATGATATCCTTTGGGTATACTCGCTGGTTTGGCTTAGGCCAAGTGATTAGTGATAAGAGTAGTCATTGAGGAAACTACTCGCTTGTTGTTGTGATGTGCGGTAGGCGTGGTCACACCCACCCTGAGGGTGTGGGACAAGTCCTAATGGATTAGGATTGCTTCGTGGTTGAGCAAGGACACCGGGATGTCCATTATGCTTTGGTGTTTTAGAGATGTGTGGGTGGTGACCCACAACTCTAAAGGTTTGTACGGTATGGTATACCGAAATGGGACGTGTGTCACGTTGATAGATTGGTATGAGCCTAAGGGACCAGAGAATTGTTAGCCAAGTATTGTTTCAGTGTTATAGTGTGCTTGTGATAGCCATTATACTGCTCGTGGGATTCGAGTTCGGTGAATCGTATGATGATACGATGAGGACTTTTGGTAGACTCTTGTAGTCTCTTTGTGGCATGATAATTGAGGCAGGAAATACCTCACGGAGACGTTCATACGTCAAATGTTTTAAGAGACTTGTTTTGGGACAACTCATTTTTGTTGGAAATACCAACGTGAGCTTCGACAAGTCGTTGTTAGCTCTGGTTGAGCATCTTTGTATATGGTATGCGACGGAAGTCACAATTGGAATTGTGTGGTATAGTTAGTGGGGTGACACTACTATATTGACTTTATCTCTTGGAGAGATTTGGATTGTACTGTCATGGAGACAACTAGTATTGGTTGAGGGTTGATCGTGAATCAACCAGGGTAAGCCCTACTAGTGTTGGACTAGGTGATGGCTTTGTACTCCCAGTGAGACGTTCGAGGAGACGTCTCTGGGGTGATGCTCGAGTTGTGTAGTACTATGGCAATAGTACAGGGCATCGTTAGTTGAGTATACCTGGCATATACGAGTTTCGATTTGATAATAGTGGCTTCGATGCACTATTTTGAACCAGTTGCATATTTTTGGTTCCGAGTTATATGCTGGTATGTATATAACCAGTTTTCCGGACAGTGGTTCGAGGTTGGAAGGTCATGGATTCATGACACTATCCTTGTGGGAAAGGCGGTATTGATATACCTGCCGGTTGAATCTTTTGGGAGATTCATTACTTTGGTGGTGTGGTGTTGATGTTGAAATCACACCCTTTGGCTTTGGTCTGTCGACCACTATTCTCCATGGAGTGAGGATAATCGAGGTTTGGCAGTAGGTTTTGGGACTTTGGTACGCTTGGAGATACCCGAGTCTATTGTTTTGAGTGTGCCTATTGTGTTGGTGCTTAGACATGTATACCCGTTTGTGTATACGAATGTCAACTCTACTTCGTTCCTTGTTGAACGTCGGATTAGTGTGCTTGGTTTGATGAATCTCCGGTGGGAGATTGTGGCAACTTGAGATCGGTAATCTCGATGACACGATGCATTCTGAGGAATGATCGTGAGGGTTGTTTGACTTCCCCTGAGGAGGGATTGTCGTGTTTTGGAACCATGGTAGTTCTTGTTGGATAATTCGATAGCCTTCCCAAGTTTGGATTGTTAAATCCTAGGATTATCAAGGAATGACAGGGATTCGGATTTGTTGGGTGTCGCTGACGACACAAGCGTTGAGGATGCAATGGGTTTATTGCATGTCCTTTCAGAATTTGAAACTCTGTGGAGTCTCGATTGTCTATTTATGATCAGGATGTGATTCTTGGAACATCCGGAGGTGGACATCTTGTGAGATGTCTTTTGTGTGAATCTGTGGCCGTGAGTTGCCCAAATTGAGTTACGATGATGCGACTGCTTCTTCAATGGAGGAGGGTTGAAAGTGGAAACCAGGTTTGGTATGTGTACACCGTGGTATACTAATGTTTCCCTCGTAACGATGTATATTAGACATCGTGAGTCATGGTAGAGACGTCATTGAATGATATCAACGATGGAATCGGGAGCGATTCGAATCCTTGCAGTTTCAGTTGACTAACTGCTTTTGGATTGTTAACGTTATGTTGTGCCGACGCTCTTTTGTTTTTGGTGGACTGGAAGGTTTATTTCATTCCAGAGTTTAATGCGAGGTAGGTACCCTCGCGTTTATTAATGCGATTCTGATATGGTCAAGAATCGAGGTTATCACTTCATGTTGTTGTGTAGCCTGGGTGTTACGTGATACACCGGTGCTAATTTCGAGGACGAAATTCTTTTAGTGGGGGATATTGTGATGACCAGGGATTATAGATGTTAATCCCGGAGTGTTAATAACCCCTAAAGTTGTTTTACGTGGCGATTTGGAGTTTAATCGCGGTGCTGGGCCTTCTGGGCTCTTTTATTTGGGTAGTTGGGATCGTTGGATCCCGAGGTTGAGATTGTATTCTCATTGCTGTGTAAAACCTAAGAGTTGGGTTTTTGATGTGTCTCGGGATCTGGGGTGCTTTGTGTGGGCACCGGTAGGGGGTTTTGGAGTTAGAGAGAGAGTTTTTGAAAACAGATGATTTTTAATGAATCATGATGTATTTGTGGGGCTATTAGTATTTCGGGGTATTTTTGCTATAAATACCAGTTGAACCCGAGATTTTAATTATTGGAAGCCTTTTTTTTCTCCTCCAGCCCATCACTCTCTCTCCCCGCGTCTGCTCATTTCCCGTCTCCCTCACCCCCACCGCTTCAAGCCGTGCGCCCGCCGCCGTCCGGCCACCATCCGGCGCGTCCGGACCGCCGTTGGCTTCATCTCGTCCAGGCGCAGCTTCTCACACCAGCAATTCGAAGTTTAGTTGCGATTTGCGTTCGGATTTTTGCAGAAAGCGCAGATGCCCAAATTCTAGGGTTCTTCCGATTTTGAGCGATTTCCTTCCGATTTTCGTTTGGTAACCTTCCTTACCCCTTTTTCATGCTTCTCATGTAATTCCCTGCCATTTTTGTATTTAATTAGTTCGAATTCTTGCTGTTGGCGTGAGGGTTTGGTTCGATTTTGGGGTTTTGGCAGGAAGGGCGATTTTTCTTGTTGTTGGTCGTTTAATTCATGTATTAGGTGAATTATGGTGCTTGGTTGGGTTCGATTTTGTGATATTAGGGTTCGAAATTTTGGGGATGGTTCTTGATCAATTTTAGTTGATGTCTCATTCGTTTCCCTCCCTGCACGTGCCCTGCCCCGGGTCTTTTAAATGGTTAATTGTCGTGTGTTGACAATATATTTTTTGTATAAGGGTTATGGGTGTGCTTGAGCATGGGTTGCATGTTCGTAAATAATTGTGATTATTTATCGTGTTAGCACATCGTTCCTCGGGGCATGGAACTCGAGCAAGGTTTGGCTCGGACTACGGAAATTTAAGGTACGTGCGACGTACGAGCATTACTTTATATGAGAGCTTTGTGAAATGCATAATGTATTTTGATTGCATTGTTGTGCGTATGGTTATATATATATGTGTTGATATAGCTATGGAACGACCTAATCTTGATATCGCCGCCACAAGCGTGCGTGTTATTAGAGTTGTATAACCTCATAAGATATATGGGGTACTGGATGTATATGACCATTATAGAGCATTGAGATGCCTGAGAATGATCGTGGAATCATGTACTCATTATAAGACATGTGAGATGTCTAAGTATAATGGAGAATTGGTAAAATAAATGCTAGGCATTTGAGCTATCTGTGATTGATAGCGAGGTTGAGAAATCAGTATTTGATATTGAGATATCCATATTTGCCTGTATAATGAATTTGGAATCACTATATATTGATATTCTAGAATTAGGCATGCGATGAGTTAAATCAATGCGTTGATTTACTGATTTTTGAGATTTGATGAGTTTGATGATTGTGAGAACAGGGACAGTACACGGAATCCCGGATGAGGACGTTGCCATCCAGGGAGTATCATTTAAAATTCATTAGTATTTACTTTTGTTGTAAATTATGAATTTCATTATTGTGATTATGGGATTTTGTGTATTGGTATGCTCACCCCGTTGGGGGCTGTCTCTGTTAGGGCAGGTGAACAGGTACATCGATGGCTGTGGAGCTGAGCTCGAGCTGTTGTGTGATATCCCCGAAATGATTCTGTGGGTAATCATACAATTAAGGGTTGTTAATTGTGAGCCTATGTGCTAAAGGCGTATTTTATGTGGGAGTGATTTATTTATTTTGATGATGTGGTTTAGGGAGCATGTTAGGTGTTTTTAATTGTTGTGTTTATGTGGTGGAATAATAAAATATCAAGGAGAGATATTTTATACATCGTATGAAATACCGGGACACAATTAAACACCACCAAACCACCCTACATGCAACCACGCCCCTCCCCTGTTTTTCTGGAAAGCAGATTGACTAAGTAGGCATCTTTGGACTTGGATATTTTCACTTTATCTCTTCCAAAAAGCTTCCTTCTTTTTCTCTTCAATTCGTCTGCAACTTGTTCTGTTTCTAGGAAGAAAGTGATCGGATTTCATTAATCCTTTCTTGGCAAAAATCGAGGAGCAAAAGTGGTGAGGAGTCACATGTTTTTCCTAGTTTTCAGATTTCTAGCATGTATGTTCATTGTAGCAGATTTGGCATGCTAGTGTAAGGTTTAAAGAAATATTGTTATGAGTACTTTTATGTGATGTTTATGAAGCTCTCTGTATTTTTCCTTGAGCATGTTGCATGTTTTATGTAGAGGAAATAAGCATGTAAAGTAAGGTGTTCGAAAATATGGGTAAGGCTGTGCCATGTTTTCAGGAAAAATATGAGTGGGGAGTGTTTTTATGAAGGCGTTATCATGCACGTTAAGCTTAGGTTTCTGTAAACCTTTGATGTGCAAATATGCATGGTATTTTTTTGAAGCCCTTGGCATGTTTGTTTGAGCATTCTTTATGTTATATGTGATAGTTTCAATAGCATGAAGAGAGGTACTCAAGAAATCTGGAAATGAATATGTTGCCCTGTTTCCAGAAAAGTTGATCCAGTACTTGTTTAAATGGTCGACGTTTATGCATGTGGGCTTATGTTTAGGGTGTAAATTTGGATTGAATACACTCAGGGTATTGTAGTGCAACTGCTAGCATGTTGGTCTTGGCATGTATTATGTCTTACATGTTAGATTTAAGGGTATGGATATCGGTGTAAAGCAATTCTGGAAAATCGCCAAAGGAACAGGGTTGGCGATCGATCGCCAAGGAGGCGCGATCGATCGCGACGTTCCAGTAGGTTTTGGCGATCGATCGCCAATATTGGGGCGATCGATCGCTGATTACATTTTTTTTTGTTTCCAAGGCAGTAACATCTCGCGATCGATCGGGGCTCAGGGGCGATCGATCGCGAGATGACATTGTATGGAAAAATGTGATTTTCATTTTAGTTTTGATTCCGAATTATTATGAGGTGCCTAATATTGTGTTGTGTGATTATGTAGAAGCATCACAGGTGCCAGCACAGTCGAGGAGATAAAGTCGTTTGACTCCTCTATTTTTTGAAAGGTACGTAAGCGACGTACGGGCATCCCAACGGTAACATGTACTTTATGTTTGCTTTTGACACATGATGAATGCAATGTGGTGCATTAAGATTATGATACATGTTATTATGCATTGTTTTGCATATGTATGTTGTGAAATATAAGAGGTGTATTTCACGAGTCAAGGTTATCTTAGTAGGATTTTAATGCTTACGCTAAGGTCCATAGGAAGCGAGGAAGAATTCCGCTTTCATGGAGTAGCAAGAAGCATTAAAATGTACTAATGATAAGGACTCGGGATTGAAATAAGGATTTAAGAAGGAAGGATGTCATGACATTTATTTATAAAAGAACCATATGTTCATATAACGTGTTATTATGAGTTATGGTACAGGGACAACCAATGGGCGTTGTAAATGCTTGGAAATATAGGAAGTGATTGTATTTATGATTTATGCATTTACGTTTTACATTCATATTATGTTGAATATGAATTATGTTATGCTCATGTGTTGGGGTTGTCTTTGTAGGTGCTTTTGATGATGAGAACCAGGGTCGGGGTTGAAATGCTGAGCTATAAGGAGTGCTATAGGATTAGCATGTTAGAGAATTTTGTTTAGTCAGTGAAATTCGGAGTTTTCTTGGTCTGGCTGGCTATTACCGACGTTTTGTCGAGGGTTTCTCAAAGATCGCCAAGCCACTTACACAGCTGACTCAGAAGGGAGTCCCATTTTATTGGTCAGAGGCTTGTGAGCAGAGTTTCCGGGAATTAAAGCACAGACTGACTACTGCACCAGTTCTAGTGATTCCCAGAGAGAACAAAGGATTTGTTCTCTATACGGACGCATCGTTACAGGGCCTAGGCTGCGTACTGATGCAGGACAGACATGTAGTGGGTTATGCTTCGAGACAGTTGAAGCCACATGAGACGAGGTATCCAGTCCACGATTTGGAGTTAACGGCTATAGTGTTCGCCTTGAAGATTGTAATACCCCCGAAATGTGATATGATTATGTTCTACGATGATAAATTATGATGTGTTTAAGGGTTGTGGTGTATTTAAATTGGGGGCCACGATTTATGTTATGATGATATGATGTGGGGAACATGTTGGGTGTTTTAAGGGATGTATTAATTAAATGAAGTTAGAAAATATCGAGTGAGGATATTTTAATACATCGTACTATATACCGGGATACAATTAAACACCACATGGCACCCCAACCACACCACCCCACCCCCACAACTCGGTCACCACCCATCCCCCACTTGGCAACCCACTTGTTTAACACCCATACCTCCACTTGCCCCAACCCATGCTATGACCATTGTCTTGCAATCATTTCCCTCCACCTCCTTCTCCCTCTCTTTTCGTCCCTGGAACTGCAGATTAGAGAAGGAAAGAGGCTGTGAATCTTTATGCAAAAAGCTTGCCAATTTGAGGAGGAAAAAGGGGGTAAGACTTCATACTCTGTTTTTGGGTTGGGTATGGTTTTGGTGGGATGTTTTACTGCATGATAGGTATAGGTTTGGGTGGAACCTTGGTAGAGATGCTTACATGGTAGTTTTATGTAACTACTAGCATGGTTGTTTGAGCATTTTACATGATTTATGTGGTAGATTTCTAGTTATGAAGCTATGTGCTCGAAAATCTGGGCAAAGAAGAACATACTCTGTTTTTCTGTAAAGTTGGTTGAGGATGAAGATTATGATGATGTTATGATGCATGTTAGCTTAGGTTTTGATAAACCTTTGATTTAAGAGCTTACATGGATATTTTATGAAGTTTTTCACATGTTTGTTTCAGCATGAAAGATGTGTTATGAAGTAGAAAAGATGGTATGAAAAGAGGTGCTCAAAAATCTGGGGAAAATCCCGATTTTTCAGAGCTCTCGATCGATCGAGATTTGGTCCCGATCGATCGAGCGAGACAGAAGGTCTAAGCATGTTTTGAAATTTTGATGCCGATCGATCGAAGGATTTCTCGATCGATCGGTGAAGCTCCTCGATCGATCGGTAAAATGCCTCGATCGATCGAGCGAGACAGAATGCCAAGTCACTGTTGGTGCACAGTGTCTCGATCGATCGAGACCATGGGCCGATCGATCGAGAGAGTCAGAAAGTTGAAAAATATAAGGATGTTTTATTTTGTTAAGTTTATGATGTGAGATGGTTTTGAGGCATCTAATATGGTAATATGTGATCTTGTAGAACCATCCCAGGTACCGGCACCATCAAGGAGATAAAGTCTGTTGACTCCTCCTCCTTTTGAAAAGGTACGTGTAAGGACCCCATATACTTAACCCTTGATTAGTGTATTAATCATTAGGTGTGGCACATGCTTTCAATAAAAAGCCAATCGGGAAGCTCAGATGATACTTTACCATTGAATGGCAACTCTAAAATTTCTCTAATGATCAACGTTATAGAATCATCTCTACTAACACATAGACTCATAGAGTTGCCCATTACCATCCCATTTTGCCACTTTTCACATTGTGGACTTTTATAAAAATTTGGGCAGAGTCTCCCCATAAATTGAGCTATCCCAAAACACAAGCACATCACATAATATAATTCCCGGCCAGGGAATACACAATACTCATCAGAAAGCAGTAATACAAGTAAATTCCCAGCCAGGGAAGACACCACACATAAGACGACAAAAGTGGGTTTCAACACCCACATAATACACCAATGACTTTCTTATCATTTAGCAATTCTACCTCTAATTGCATGCAACATAGAATGAAAGAGAGAAAGGCTCATGCCTTTACATACAACCCATATACAAGTATAATCGTGCTCACATGCGAGCATCATGAATATGCATAAAACCATCATGGGTATATGGGTACTCTATACGATACCGTGCTCCATCAAGCCCTGGTACCACAATCCTGGGAGTACATCCAATCAACAGCTCGAGCTCATCTCCAAAGCCATCGATGTACCTGTTCACCTGTCCCAACAGAGACAGCCCCCAACGGGGTGAGCATACCAATTCCACAATTTCATAATCAAAATGACATAATACATAATTTACGGAATGTAAATATTGTGGAACATATGTGATACTTCCTGGATGGTATCATCCTCATCATAGCGTACCCCTGTAATAACCCTGTTCTCAAAACAGATAAATCATCAAATCTTAAATATGCAGTTAATCATGATATTGGTTAACCCTAGCCAGTCTCAAATCAGTAATCTTTCATAACATCTTATTTTATTTGGCAATGATTAGTAACATTTCATAACATCATTTCATAACATCGTTTCATAACATCGTTTCATAACATCGCTTCATAACATCTTTTCATAACATCTTACTTAATCTAGCAATGATCATAGTTCTAGATATCGTATTGAGATTTCCTTAACTTCCGATACTGGTTAATCACTTCTCTGATTAACTACGTCTCTGTTCCTATTTATTACCAATAGGGAATAAAATACAGATATCCTAGATATCTAATCAAATACCACCTTTTCATTTCTTACTTCAAGGTAACGTCATACTTTCGGTGTTTGCTCCGTAGCAACCACACCTCATCATTTGCTCGCTTCATAGCGGCACTAAGCATTCCACCATGTGAATCAACATAACGTAACCAAGTCCCGATACCATCATAGTAAAACATATCGTATATCTTAAATCATGCATCATACTTGTAAAACATCATTTAAACTATGCTCGTACGCTAAACGTACCTTAAATCCTCGAAGTCCGAGTCAAACCTTGCTCGAGTTCCATGCCCCGAGGAACGATGTGCTAACACGATAAATAATTCACAATTATTTATGAACATGTAACCCATGCCCAAGCACATCCATAACCCTCAAAATATCGTCAACACACGACAATAAATCATTTAAAAGACCCGGGGCAGGGTACATGCAGGGAGGGAAAACGAATGCGACATATCGAAAAATTGCCCAAGAACATCGTCAATAATTCGAACCCTAGCATCACGATTCGAACCCAACCAACCATAATAAATCATCTAAAACATGTAATAACAATCTCTAACATGAACCATCAACCCATAGCCAAAACCCCCAAAATCGAAATCAAATCCTCACCAAAATAGGGCAATTTCGAACCATACATCTCAATTTGATCCCAATTAAGCATCATAATTCATTTAAACATGAATAAATCGAATAACAACAAGAATCATCATCCTCATACCAAAAACCCAAATTTTCGAAACCCTAAGTCACGAAATCAGTGTTCAAATTCGAAACCATAAGCAACAAATTTTCGACCCATGAAAGTATGAAATCATCGTCTCAAAAGCAGCATAAAAACGTCCCAAAAACATCAGAAAAATCGTACCAAAATCATACCAAAATCGCGCCCCAAAATCGGATGAAATCCAGTTTTTGAACCCTACGCTTTTCTGGCAAATCCGAGATCGATTCTTGACCAAACTTCAAATTGTTGGTACGTATAGAAGCGCCTGGAAGAGACGATCACGGCGGCGGGTTGGACGCGCCGAACGGCGGCCGGACGGCGGCGGGCGAAGGCCTTTTCTGCGCGGTGGTCAAAGGGGATCGAGATGTGCGCGCGGGAGGAGAGAGGGAAGAAAGGGGGAAAAATGGTTCCGATCATTAAAATCTCGGGTTCAACTGGTATTTATAGCAAAAATACCCCGAAATACTAATATCCCCACAAATACATCATGATTCATTAAAAATCATCTGTTTTCAATAATTCTCTCTCTAACTCAAAAACTCCCTACCGGTGCCCACACACAGCACCCGAGATTCTGAGTCCTACTAAAAAAACCCAACTCACAGGTTTTCACCGAAACGAGAATACGATCTCAACCTCGGGATCCAACGATCCCAACTACTCAAATAGACGAGCCCAGAAGGCCCGACACCTCGATTAAACTCCAATTCGCCACGTAAAACAACTTTACGGGTTATTAACACTCCGGGATTAACACCTATAATCCCTGGTCATCACAGTACGTAAGAGGCGTACGGGCATCGGACGGTAACACACATCTTTATACTACGACTATGCTTGTATTGCATGAGTATTCACGATGAAATGACGATGTTTATACGATGTTTACACGATGATGTTTATACGATGTTTACACGATGAAGCTTATACGATGTTTATTGCTTATACGATGCTTATATGATGACATTTATACGATGTAATTGTGGTAAGATGCCACGGGGTAAGATGCCCCACATGGTAAGAGGCCATGCTATGTATTGTGGTAAGATGCCACGGGGTAAGATGCCCCACATGGTAAGAGGCCATGCGATGTATTGTGGTAAGATGCCACGGGGTAAGATGCCCCATATGGTTAGAGGCCATACGATGATATTGTGGTAAGATGCCACGGGGGTAAGATGCCCCATATGCATGATTTTAAATCAGGGACAACAATAAGAAGTGAATGAATAACCAGCATATTTACTTAACCAATGTTTCATGCATTTACTATGATGTTTTATGATGCTAAGTAAGATTATATATGCTCATGATGTGTTGTCCCTGTAGGTACACTTTTGGACGGAAGGACTAAGGGTTGGGTTGAGGCAGTGAGCTACGAGGGGCACAGGAATGTATAGGATTCAAGTTATGATTAGTATCTACTCTAGGAGTAGTGTAAATCTAAATGACATTCTTTTAGAATGTAATGAATTATTTTTTTGAAGTTTTGTATTTTGGCCTGTAATCCTGTTAGCTCGTGTAACAACCAAAAACCTTAAGATGTTACCTTAATGCATGATTAGTCCTTCTTATGTCTCTTAATCACTGTTAACGTGGGAAGACCCCACAAAGATATGGCGACACTACTTGCACGGTACCTCATTCACCATCTTCACTGATCACAAGAGCCTGAAGTTCTTGTTTACACAGGCTGAGCTAAACATGAGGCAGAGGAGATGGATGGACCTGCTGAAAGACTACGACTGTGAAATCGAATATCACCCGGGGAAAGCAAACTTGACAGCCGACGCTTTGAGTCGGAAGGTGAGGAGCACAGCAGAGGATGCTATGTGTCTATCAGCTATGTTTGACTCCTACTGCCATTTGGGATTTGATTATGATGTGTCTAATTCACCAGTACAGGTTTTGACCTTGCTAGCTGAGCCTATTATTTATGATCACATCAGGAAGGCTCAGGGGACCGATGCAGAGGTTCAGAGATGGATGTTAGTGGTTCATTCAGGTCAGCCATCGAGATTCAGTGTGGCTGAGGACGGTTCTCTGAGACTTGGTGACAGATGGGTGGTTCCAGATACACCCGAGTTGCGCCATGGTATATTACAGCGAGCTCATTGCAGCAAGATGAGTGTCCACCCGGGCGGGAAGAAGATGTATAAGGATCTACGCAGCCAGTTCTGGTGGAGGCGTATGAAACAGGATGTCACCTCATTTGTCAAGCGCTGTTTGATTTGTCAGCAAGTAAAAGTAAGAGACAGAGGCCTGGAGGTGAACTAAGGAGTTTGGAGATACCCGAGTGGAAGTGGCAGCACGTGTCTATGGATTTCGTGACCCACTTACCAAGGACTGTTTCCGGTTTTGATGCCATATGGGTAGTCATCGACAGATTGACTAAGAGTGCTCATTTCATTCCCTACTGTATGACCTTCACGTACTTGAGGATGGCACAGATATATGTCAGAGAGGTGGTGAGACTGCATGGGATCCCTGTTTCGATTGTGTCTGATCGAGATCCGCGGTTTACATCTCACTTTTGGGAGGGTCTGCAGACAGCTCTAGGTACAGAGTTGAGGCTGAGCACAGCCTATCATCCCCAGACGGACGGACAGACCGAGCGTACGATACAGACGCTCGAAGATATGTTGAGGGCTTGTGTACTAGAGTTCGACACTTCATGACAGGACTCGATAGCCTTGGTAGAGTTCTCTTACAACAACAGCTACCAAGCAAGTATACAGATGGCTCCTTTCGAGGCCCTCTATGGTAGGCGTTGTAGGTCACCCTTGTGTTGGGATGACATGGACCGTAAGTCGGTTGGAGGACCAGAGTTGGTTCAGGAAATGGAAGAGAAAGTTAAGGTTATCAGAAGAAAGATGAAGGCAGCTCAGGACAGACAGACAGGATATGCCAATCAGCGGCGAAGGCCGTTAGAGTTTCAGTTAGGCGACAGAGTGTTTCTGAAGATCTCACCTTTCAGAGGCGTAGTACGGTTTGGGATGCGAGGAAAGTTATCCCCGAGGTATGTAGGGCCGTATGAGATCTTACAGCGTATTGGTACTCTGGCGTACCGTTTGGCTTTACCGCCCTCTCTGTCTGGTATACATGACGTATTTCATGTGTCTATGCTGAGGAAGTATGAGCCGGATCCTTCGTATGTGTTGCAGCCTTCAGAGGTTCAGATAGAGTCCGATGTTTCTTATGTGGAGCGGCCTATCAGGGTTTTGGATAGGGCAGACCGCAGACTTCGGAACAAGGTTATTCCTATGATCAAGGTTCAGTGGGATCGTACGGGTGTCGAGGAGGCCACGTGGGAGACAGAGCGACACATGGTGCAGCACTATCCAGAGCTATTTTCTGGTATGCGTTTATGTATTGTGTTATCTCTTGATTGACAGCATGTTTGATTTCGGGGACGAAATCTTATAAGTAGGGGAGTATTGTGATATCCCCGAAATGATTATGTGGGTAATCATACAATTAAGGGTTGTTAATTGTGAGCCTATGTGCTAAAGGCGTATTTTATGTGGGAGTGATTTATTTATTTGATGATGTGGTTTAGGGAGCATGTTAGGTGTTTTTAATTGTTGTGTTTATGTGGTGGAATAATAAAAAATCAAGGAGAGATATTTTTATACATCGTATGAAATACCGGGACACAATTAAACACCACCAAACCACCCTACATGCAACCACCCCACCCCCACTTGTTGAAACCCACGCCCCTCCCCTGTTTTTCTGGAAAGCAGATTGACTAAGTAGGCATCTTTGGACTTGGATATTTTCACTTTATCTCTTCCAAAAAGCTTCCTTCTTTTTCTCTTCAATTTGTCTGCAACTTGTTCTGTTTCTAGGAAGAAGGTGATCGGATTTCATTAATCCCCTCTTGGCAAAAATCGAGGAGCAAAAGTTGTGAGGAGTCACATGTTTTTCCTAGTTTTCAGATTTCTAGCATGTATGTTCTTTGTAGCAGATTTGGCATGCTAGTGTAGGGTTTAAAGAAATATTGTTATGAATACTTTTATGTGATGTTTATGAAGCTTCTGTATTTTTCCTTGAGCATGGTGCATGTTTTATGTAGAGGAAATAAGCATGTAAAGTAAGGTGTTCGAAAATATGGGTAAGGCTGTGCCCTGTTTTCTGGAAAAATATGAGTGGGGAGTGTTTTTATGAAGGCGTTATCATGCACGTTAAGCTTAGGTTTTGGTAAACCTTTGATGTGCAAATATGCATGGTATTTTTGTGAAGCCCTTGGCATGTTTGTTTGAGCATTCTTTATGTTATATGTGATAGTTTTAATAGCATGAAGAGAGGTACTCAAGAAATCTGGAAATGAATATGTTGCCCTGTTTCCAGAAAAGTTGATCCAGTACTTGTTTAAATGGTCGACGTTTATGCATGTGGGCTTATGTTTAGGGTGTAAATTTGGATTGAATACACTCAGGGTAGTGTAGTGCAACTGCTAGCATGTTGGTCTTGGCATGTATTATGTCTTACATGTTAGATTTAAGGGTATGGATATCGGTGTTAAGCAATTCTGGAAAATCGCCAAAGGAACAGGGTTGGCGATCGATCGCCAAGGAGGCGCGATCGATCGCGACGTTCCAGTAGGTTTTGGCGATCGATCGCCAATATTGGGGCGATCGATCGCTGATTACATTTTTTTGGTTTCCAAGGCAGTAACTTTCGGGAAGAGGCATGAATGAACCACTCGGAAAAAAGGGAGAGCAACGCTGACCAAGAGCTAGCCACTAAGAGAATGTCATGCTTCGCACCCCTCGCATTTGTAGTGGATTCTTCCCAACTTCGAGAGTGAGATTGATCCGACTAACCAAGCAACGGTCAGTTGTGCGGTAGCGTAAAGGTCGGCCTATTTGTTATTCGGGCAGGTGTCCTCATCGCTTTCAGATAAAAGGAAGTTAGTCGTATCCTTCGATACGTGCCTGGTCGAAATGTTTGCTTCCGGGTAAGAAAGCGAGCGTTTGATGATTGAGCCTAGGGGATGAGCTCGTCAGCAAAGAAGATCCATGAGGACGAATAGGCCTCGCGATCGATCGGGGCTCAGGGGCGATCGATCGCGAGATGACATTGTTGGGAAAAATGTGATTTTCATTTTAGTTTTGATTCTGAATTATTATGAGGTGCCTAATATTGTGTTGTGTGATTATGTAGAAGCATCACAGGTGCCAGCACAGTCGGGGAGATAAAGTCGTTTGACTCCTCTATACGTAAGCGACGTACGGGCATCCCAACGGTAACATGTACTTTATGTTTGTCTTTTTGACACATGATGAATGCAATGTGGTGCATTAAGGTTATGATACATGTTATTATGCATTGTTTTGCATATGTTTGTTGTGAAATATAAGAGGTGTATTTCACGAGTTGTGATGACCTGGGATTGGAGATGTTAATCCCAGAGTGTTAATAACCCCTAAAGATGTTTTACGTAGCGATTTGGAGTTTAATCGCGGTGTTGGGCCTTCTGGGCTCGTCTATTTGAGTAATTGGGATCGTTGGATCTCGAGGTTGAGATTGTATTCTCATTTCGGTGAAAACCTGTAAGTTGGGTTTTTAATGCGTCTCGGGATCTCGGGTGCTTGGTGTGGGCACCGGTAGGGGGTTTTTGAGTTAGAGAGAGAGTTTTTGAAAACAGATGATTTTTAATGAATCATGATGTATTTGTGGGGCTATTAGTATTTCGGGGTATTTTGCTATAAATACAAGTTGAACCCGAGATTTTTATTAAAATTGCATTTCAGCCCCACCTTCCCTCCTTCTCTCTCTCCCCGCCGAAACCCGCCTGCTACAGTTCCCCCGCGCACGAAAACGCCGCGCTCGCCGCCGTCCGGCCGCCGTTCGGCGCGTGCAACCTATCACCGGCTTCGTCTCGACGAGACGCACCTTTCCCCTCCGTCAATTCGAAGTTTCATCGCAGTTCGAGTTCGGATTTTACAGAAGAGCGGCGATCCCCAAATTCTAGGGTTTGTCGATTTTGGTCGATTTTCCTTCCGATTTTCGATTGGGTAACGTTCTTTACCTCTTTTTCGTCCCTCTCATGTAATTCCCTGCTTTATTTGGTGGATTTATGTTCGAATTTAAAGAACTTTAAGGGTTCGAATTTTAAAGGCTTGTTTGGTTCGAATTTATGCATTTTTCGTGGGTTAAGGTTCGAAAATTGTGATTTATTGGCTCGAATGATTTCGATTTTCGTTGGCTTGGGTTCGATTTTTTTGGATGGGTGCATGAAGTGGGTTCGACTTTGGGGGTTTTTGGCAAGGGTGATGATTCTTGCTATTAATTGATTAATTCATATTTTAGATGAATTATGGTGTTTAATTTGGGTTCGATTTGTGAGATAAGGGTTCGAAAATTTGTAGGGTATCCTTGAACAATTTTCGTTGTTGTCTCATTCGTTCCCCTCCCTGCATGTACCCTGCCCCGGGTTTTTTAAATGATTTATTGTCGTGTGTTGACGATATGTTGAGGGTTATGGGTGTGCTTGAGCATTGGTTGCATGTTCGTAAATAATCGTGAATTATTTATCGTGTTAGCACATCGTTCCTCGGGGCATGGAACTCGAGCAAGGTTTGGCTCGGACTTCGAGGATTTAAGGTACGTTTAGCGTACGAGCATAGCTTAAATGATGTTTTACAAGTATGATGCATGATTTAAAATACATGAAATGTTTTACTATGATGGCACCGTGACTTGATTACGTTATGTTGATTCACATGGTGAAATGCTTGGTGCCGCTATGAAGCGAGCAAATGATGGGTGTGGTCGCTACGGAGCGAACACCAGTAGTATGACGCTACTTTGAAGTAAGAAATGAAAATGTGGTATCACCAGTAGTATGACGCTACTTTGAAGTAAGAAATGAAAATGTGGTATTGATTAGATATCTAGGATATCTGTATTTTATTCCCTATTGGTAATGAATAGGAACAGAGACGTAGTTAATCAAAGAAGTGATTAACGAGTATCGGAAGTTAAGGAAATCTCAATATGATATCTAGAATTATGATAATTGCTAGATAAAGAAAGATGTTATGAAATGTTGTTAATTCGAAACTGGTTAGGGTTAACCAATATGATGATTAACTGCATATTCAGGATTTGATGATTTATCTGTTTTGAGAACAGGGTTATTACAGGGGTACGCTAGGATGAGGATGATACCATCCAGGCAGTGTCACATATGTTCCACAATATTTACATTTTTTGTAAATTATATATTATGTCATTATGATTATGAAATTGTGGAATTGGTATGCTCACCCCGTTGGGGGCTGTCTCTGTTGGGACAGGTGAACAGGTACATCGATGGCTTTGGAGATGAGCTCGAGCTGTTGATTGGATGTACTCCCAGGATTGTGGTACCAGGGCTTGACGGAGCACGGTATCGTATAGAGTACCTATATATATATATACCCATGATGGTTATACACATATTTATGATGCTCGCATGTGAGCACGATTATACTTGTACATGGGTTGTATATAAAGGCATGAGCCTTTCTCTCTTCCATTTGAGGTTGCATGCAATTAGAGGTAGAATTGCTAAAAGTTAAGAGAGTCATTAGTGTATGTGGGTGTTGAAACCCACTTTTGTTGCCATATGTATGGTGTCTTCCCTGGCTGGGAATTTACTTGGTATTGCTGTATTCTGATGAGTATTATGTTTTCCCTGGCCGGGAATTATGTTATGTGTTGTACTTTTATTTCGGGATAGCTCTATTTATGGGGAGACTCTGCCCAAATTTTTATAAAAGTGCACAATGTAAAAAGTGGTGTAATGGGCGAACTCTATGAGTCTCTTGTTGTTAGGATGATGAACTTATAACATTGAATGTTAAAGAAAACTTTGTAATTGCCATTCAATGGTAAAGTATCATCGGAGTTCCCGAATGATTTTATGGAAAGTATGTGCCACACATAATGATTAATACACTAATCAAGGGTTAAGTATAAGGGGTCCTTACATTAGTGGTATCAGAGCAGTGGTTGCTCATTGGGGCTGTTGAGGGCCTAGGAAGTTATTGATAGCACATATTTATGCATGATGGCATTAATGTTATACGACATGACTAATTGTTTATGTGCTTTTATGATATGAAAAGTGGTATTGCTAACCATTGTGGTTGCAGGAATCGTGTGAAACACGATAGGATGGCATTAATAACGATGTCTAACACTCTATATGCTACGTGCCAAGGAACCTGATTTTTGGAAGAAAATCAGGAGAAGAAAGATATGATGTATTGTCTGAGGACAGACTGGGTAGACAACCGACAGTGGAATACTTCGGTATGGTCTCAATTATTATTGAATATACTAATGCGTTTGTTCATGTAATGCTCAAGCAAGGAAGGTACGTAAGAAACGTACGAGCATCAAACGGTAACATATTCCTAAACTATGACCTTGCATTAATTGCATGAGTATATGTGATGATGATTATGATGATGTTTATGACGATGATGTTTACGATGATGTTTACGATGATGATGATTATGATGATGTTTATGACGATGATGTTTACGATGATGTTTACGATGATAATGATCATGATGATGTTTATGATGACGTATATGATTGGGTAAGATGCCCCTGTGGTAAGATGCCACACAATGGTTATGATATGGTAAGACGCCATATGATTGGGTAAGATGCCCATGTGGTAAGATGCCACACGATGATTATATTATGGTAAGATACCATATAACAGGGTAAGATGCCCATATGGTAAGAGACCATACGATGTTATTATGTGGTAAGACGCCACAGGGTAAGATACCCATATGGTAAGAGACCATACGATGTTATTATGTGGTAAGACGCCACAGGGTAAGATGCCCATATGGTAAGAGACCATACGATGTTATTATGTGGTAAGACGCCACAGGGTAAGATGCCCATATGGTAAGAGACCATACGATGTTATTATGTGGTAAGACGCCACAGGGTAAGATGCCCATATGGTAAGAGACCATACGATGTTATTATGTGGTAAGACGCCACAGGGTAAGATGCCCATATGGTAAGAGACCATACGATGTTATTATGTGGTAAGACGCCACAGGGTAAGATGCCCATATGGTAAGAGACCATACGATGTTATTATGTGGTAAGACGCCACAGGGTAAGATGCCCATATGGTAAGAGACCATACGATGTTATTATGTGGTAAGACGCCACAGGGTAAGATGCCCATATGGTAAGAGACCATACGATGTTATTATGTGGTAAGACGCCACAGGGTAAGATGCCCATATGGTAAGAGACCATACAATGTTATTATGTGGTAAGACGCCACAGGGTAAGATGCCCATATGGCAAGAGACCATACAATGTTATTATGCGTGGTAAGACGCCACGGGGTAAGATGCCCATATGGTAAGATGCCATGCAATGTTAGTACGTGGTAAGACGCCACGGGGTAAGATGCCCATATGGTAAGATGCCATACAATGTTACTACGTGGTAAGACGCCACGAGGTAAGATGCCCATATGGTAAGAGGCCATACAATGTTATTACATGGTAAGACGCCACGGGGTAAGATGCCCATATGGTAAGATGCCACACGATGTTATGATATGGTAAGATGACATACGATGGGGTATGATGCCCATATGTACGAATGTGAATCAGAGTCAACAAAAAGAAGCTGACGAATACCCAGCATGTTTACTTAACTATGAATTCGTACATTTACCGTTATACTTATAAGATGATGATGCTATAAGATGATGATGTATAAGATGACGATGCTTATATGATGATGATGTATAAGATGATGATGCTATAAGATGATGATGTATAAGATGATGATACTATAAGATGATGATGTATAAGATGATGATGCTATAAGATGACGATGCTTATATGATGATGATGTATAAGATGATGATGCTATAAGATGATGATGTATAAGATGACGATGCTTATATGATGATGATGTATAAGATGATGATGCTATAAGATGATGATGTATAAGATGATGATGCTATAAGATGATGATGTATAAGATGATGATGCTATAAGATGATGATGTATAAGATGACGATGCTTATATGATGATGATGTATAAGATGATGATGCTATAAGATGATGATGTATAAGATGATGATACTATAAGATGATGATGTATAAGATGATGATGTTTATATGATGATGATGTATAAGATGATGATGCTATAAGATGACGATGCTTATATGATGATGATGTATAAGATGATGATGCTATAAGATGATGATGCTATAAGATGATGATGTATAAGATGATGATGCTTATATGATGATGATGTTATAAGATGATGATATTTATGAAATGATGATGCTCATATGATGAAGATGTTATAAGATGGTGATAATTATGAGATGATGATTTTAATCATTCATGTCAAGAATTAATGACTATATGCATGGCTATGAAACAGGGACATTGGAGTGTCCAGGGTGTATAGGCATTAGAGGAATGTTGGGTAAAGACCCACTACTCTATTGATTTTCTTCCCACAGTATGGTATGCCGTGCGGAAACGTCCATCTTATTGGTAGGTTTGAGGTGAACCTAGAGAGGCAGCGACTAGTTTGTCTGCCGTGTGTATGCAGCACCAAGAGGGGCTTGTTAGAGCCGTTATACTGCTCGTAGGAACCAAGTGGCAAATCGTAAGGTGATACGATGTGGATTGTGGTGGACTCTAGTGGTCACCATGTCATCGAGGTTGAGGTTGTGCATGCCTCACTGAACGTGTATACGTTAGGTTTAGTCTTGGTGAGACTTGTCTGTGACAGCTCATGATGTTGGAGTACCAACAAGAGAGTCATCAAGTCGTCGTTGATTCGATCTGGGAATCCATGTATTTGGGATGCAATGGGTTTATTGCATGTCCTTTCAAGTTTGAAACTCTGAGGAGTCTCGATTGTTTGTTTATGACCAGGATGTGGTTCTTGCGATATCCAGAGGTGGACATCTTATGAGATATCTTTTGTGTGAATCTGTGGCCGTGAGTTGCCCAATTTGAGTTGCAATGATGCGACTGCTCCTTCGACAGAGGAGGTTTGAAAGTGGAAACCAGGTTTGGTGTGTGTACACCGTGGAATACTAGTGTTTCCCTCGTAACGATGTATGTTAGACATCGTGAGTCATGATAAGAGATGTCATTGAATGATATTACGATGGAATCGGGAGCGATTCGGATCCTCGCAATTTCAGTTGACTAACTGCTTTTGGATTGTTAGCGTGGGTTGCGCTGACGCTTTTTGACGTTATGATGGATTTAGAAGTCTATTCCACTTCAGGGTTGACACGAGGTCAACGTCCCCACGGTTGAGGTGTCATTCAGGATGCGTCCTTACTGGTTGTATTAGAACGAAGGATGATTGTCCGATCTACAGTCGTAAGTATCGGTTGTTTTGCAGTCATGAGGGACTGACTTTTGGGATGACCCGCATCGAGGTACGTTGCCTCTTGGGTGATATATTGGTTTTGGGTAAGTCGCCCTGTTTCAGAGTTGATGTGAGGTAAGTATCCTCGCGATTATTAAGACGATTCTGATATGGTCAAGAATCGAGGTTATGGCTTCATGTTGTTGTGTAGCCTGGGTGTTATGTGATACACCGGTACTAATTTCGAGGACGAAATTCTTTTAGTGGGGGATATTGTGATGACCTGGGATTGGAGATGTTAATCCCAGAGTGTTAATAACCCCTAAAGATGTTTTACGTAGCGATTTGGAGTTTAATCGCGGTGTTGGGCCTTCTGGGCTCGTCTATTTGAGTAATTGGGATCGTTGGATCTCGAGGTTGAGATTGTATTCTCATTTCGGTGAAAACCTGTAAGTTGGGTTTTTAATGCGTCTCGGGATCTCGGGTGCTTGGTGTGGGCACCGGTAGGGGGTTTTTGAGTTAGAGAGAGAGTTTTTGAAAACAGATGATTTTTAATGAATCATGATGTATTTGTGGGGCTATTAGTATTTCGGGGTATTTTGCTATAAATACAAGTTGAACCCGAGATTTTTATTAAAATTGCATTTCAGCCCCACCTTCCCTCCTTCTCTCTCTCCCCGCCGAAACCCGCCTGCTACAGTTCCCCCGCGCACGAAAACGCCGCGCTCGCCGCCGTCCGGCCGCCGTTCGGCGCGTGCAACCTATCACCGGCTTCGTCTCGACGAGACGCACCTTTCCCCTCCGTCAATTCGAAGTTTCATCGCAGTTCGAGTTCGGATTTTACAGAAGAGCGTTCTAGGGTTTGTCGATTTTGGACGATTTTCCTTCCGATTTTCGATTGGGTAACGTTCTTTACCTCTTTTTCGTCCCTCTCATGTAATTCCCTGCTTTATTTGGTGGATTTATGTTCGAATTTAAAGAACTTTAAGGGTTCGAATTTTAAAGGCTTGTTTGGTTCGAATTTATGCATTTTTCGTGGGTTAAGGTTCGAAAATTGTGATTTATTGGCTCGAATGATTTCGATTTTCGTTGGCTTGGGTTCGATTTTTTTGGATGGGTGCATGAAGTGGGTTCGACTTTGGGGGGTTTTTGGCAATGGTGATGATTCTTGCTATTAATTGATTAATTCATATTTTAGATGAATTATGGTGTTTAATTTGGGTTCGATTTGTGAGATAAGGGTTCGAAAATTTGTAGGGTATCCTTGAACAATTTTCGTTGTTGTCTCATTCGTTCCCCTCCCTGCATGTACCCTGCCCCGGGTTTTTTAAATGATTTATTGTCGTGTGTTGACGATATGTTGAGGGTTATGGGTGTGCTTGAGCATTGGTTGCATGTTCGTAAATAATCGTGAATTATTTATCGTGTTAGCACATCGTTCCTCGGGGCATGGAACTCGAGCAAGGTTTGGCTCGGACTTCGAGGATTTAAGGTACGTTTAGCGTACGAGCATAGCTTAAATGATGTTTTACAAGTATGATGCATGATTTAAAATACATGAAATGTTTTACTATGATGGCACCGTGACTTGATTACGTTATGTTGATTCACATGGTGAAATGCTTGGTGCCGCTATGAAGCGAGCAAATGATGGGTGTGGTCGCTACGGAGCGAACACCAGTAGTATGACGCTACTTTGAAGTAAGAAATGAAAATGTGGTATCACCAGTAGTATGACGCTACTTTGAAGTAAGAAATGAAAATGTGGTATTGATTAGATATCTAGGATATCTGTATTTTATTCCCTATTGGTAATGAATAGGAACAGAGACGTAGTTAATCAAAGAAGTGATTAACGAGTATCGGAAGTTAAGGAAATCTCAATATGATATCTAGAATTATGATAATTGCTAGATAAAGAAAGATGTTATGAAATGTTGTTAATTCGAAACTGGTTAGGGTTAACCAATATGATGATTAACTGCATATTCAGGATTTGATGATTTATCTGTTTTGAGAACAGGGTTATTACAGGGGTACGCTAGGATGAGGATGATACCATCCAGGCAGTGTCACATATGTTCCACAATATTTACATTTTTTGTAAATTATATATTATGTCATTATGATTATGAAATTGTGGAATTGGTATGCTCACCCCGTTGGGGGCTGTCTCTGTTGGGACAGGTGAACAGGTACATCGATGGCTTTGGAGATGAGCTCGAGCTGTTGATTGGATGTACTCCCAGGATTGTGGTACCAGGGCTTGACGGAGCACGGTATCGTATAGAGTACCTATATATATATATACCCATGATGGTTATACACATATTTATGATGCTCGCATGTGAGCACGATTATACTTGTACATGGGTTGTATATAAAGGCATGAGCCTTTCTCTCTTCCATTTGAGGTTGCATGCAATTAGAGGTAGAATTGCTAAAAGTTAAGAGAGTCATTAGTGTATGTGGGTGTTGAAACCCACTTTTGTTGCCATATGTGTGGTGTCTTCCCTGGCTGGGAATTTACTTGGTATTGCTGTATTCTGATGAGTATTATGTTTTCCCTGGCCGGGAATTATGTTATGTGTTGTACTTTTATTTCGGGATAGCTCTATTTATGGGGAGACTCTGCCCAAATTTTTATAAAAGTCCACAATGTAAAAAGTGGTGTAATGGGCGAACTCTATGAGTCTCTTGTTGTTAGGATGATGAACTTATAACATTGAATGTTAAAGAAAACTTTGTAATTGCCATTCAATGGTAAAGTATCATCGGAGTTCCCGAATGATTTTATGGAAAGTATGTGCCACACATAATGATTAATACACTAATCAAGGGTTAAGTATAAGGGGTCCTTACACGAGTCAAGGTTATCTTAGTAAGGATTTTAATGCTTACGCTTAGGTCCATAGGAAGCGAGGAAGAATTCCGCTTTCATGGAGTTGCAAGAAGCATTAAAATGTACTAATGATAAGGACTCAGGATTGAAATAAGGATTTAAGAAGGAAGGATGTCATGACATTTATTTATAAAAGAACCATATGTTCATATAACGTGTTATTATGAGTTATGGTACAGGGACAACCAATGGGCGTTGTAAATGCTTGGAAATACAGGAAGTGATTGTATTTATGATTTATGCATTTACGTTTTACATTCATATTATGTTGAATATGAATTATGTTATGCTCATGTGTTGGGGGTTGTCTTTGTAGGTGCTTTTGATGATGAGAACCAGGGTCGGGGTTGAAATGCAGAGATATAAGGAGTGCTACAGGATTAGCATGTTAGAGAATTTTGTTTAGCTTCTACTTGTAGTAGAATGAGACTATAACGTAGTACCTTTTTGTATGACTATGTGAAAGTCCTTTTTGAACTTTTGGTACTGTAATCTCTTAAGCGCAGGTTAACCAACACGACATTACTACTCTGATTTATGCATGTGAATGCTTAGTTCTCTTAATTGCACCTTAATATCTTGATGTGATAACGGGGTCTCACATGTTGATTGGATGTACTCCCAGGATCGTGGTACCAGGGCTTGATGGAGCACGGTATCGTATAGAGTACTTATATACACCCGAGGGTTATATACACATTTATGATGCTCGCATGTGAGCACGGTTATACTTGTATATGGTGTGATGTCCGGGAATTAATGGTGTTAATCCCGGTGTAGTATTAATCCTGGATGGATTTTTTTAATTGTAAGCAATTAGGAATTAATTGCGGTTTGGGTCTCCCGAGGTTGTTAGATTGGGCATTTGTGATCGTTGGATCCAAAGGTTGAGATTGTATTCTCATTTTGGTGGAAAGCCTATGATTTGGGTTTTTAGTGGGACTTGGAGTCCGGGGTGCCTTGTGTTGGGGCCAGTCTGGGGATTTGATGTTGGAGGGTGAGTTTTTGAAAACAGATGATTTTTAATGAATCATGATGTATTTGCGGAGGTTTTGGTGTGTTGGGGTATTTTGCTATATATACCCGTTGGACTCGGGATTCCGTCATTTGGAATCCATTTCTCTCCTCTCCTCCCCCTCTCACGCCACCTTCGCCCCAAACCCTTCCCCTTCCCTTTGGTTGAAGCAAAACCATTAGAACTCGAGTTTTTCGAAAAATCGCAGTCCGCGATCGATCTTGGCGAGGCGCCGATCGATCGCGACATGCTACTGGAATTTGTAGAAGATGTACAGTATCGGCGATCGATCGCGAAAAGGGGGCGATCGATCGCGAGGGTCTCAGCGATCGATCGCGAGATGTGGCGATCGATCGCGGATTGATTTTTTTTGGGCAGTAGGCTTGCGCGATCGATCGCGCCTGATGGGCGATCGATCGCGGCACTGTTCACCTGCATGGATTTTCGAATATGTTGGAAAATGTTGGGATTTTGGAACCGAGGTCTAAAGGGCCGACTTCCGGAGTGTTGTTCACATTCCAATGAGAATGTTAGGCTTTTAAAATGGTTTGATTGGAACCAAGCTTATTAAACGGAATTTTTGGTTGGGTTTTTGGCTATCTGTTAATCATATAAAATGGAATATTTTGGGTAGTATGCATGCTTAGCCGGGGGGCTTTTATTTTGGTAATCGTCATGGATTGACGATATGATTGGGAGTCTTGAACGTGCGTGGGCACGTGATCGCATGCTTATTCTTGATTTTGAGTCGTTTATGTGTTTTAGCACATATTTCTCTAGGCATGGGACTCAAGGAAGGTTTGGCTTGGACTACGGAGACTTAAGGTACGTGGGACGTACGAGCATAACCTATTATAGTATTGCAACTGTAATATGCATGGTTTGTGATAATGGTATTAAATGGGCATTGGAATACATGGTGTATGGTAATGGTATTATATGGACATTGCAATATCTGGCATGTGGTAAGTATTGAAATGCATGGTGCATTATATTTACTTCAAATGGATAATGATATGCATGGTATATGGTAACTGTGATAAATAGACATACATTGGAAATCATAGGGTGCCGCTTTAGAGCGAGCAACGATTGGGTGTTGTCGCCGTTGAGCACTACCGGTTATGACGCCGCTATTGTTGAGCGTGCGCTGGGTTAAGAATGCCGCTATTGTGGAGCGAGCAATGTTACGGGAACATGGAATCCTTGGTTAAATATATGTGAAATCTATGGCCTATGTATAATGATTTTACATATTGATTATGGAGCTGACATGATAGAACTGTATTAGTTAATCTATATGGTGATTAACTGGCTTTGGGAATTTGATGAGTTTGGTTATTTTGAGAACAGGGACAATGCATGGGATCCCGGATGAGGGTATTGCCATCCAGGGAGTATCATTTAAATTATGGCATTTACATTCTGTAAATTATGAATTGCAATATTATTATTTTGTGATTGGTGGTATTGGTATGCTCACCCCGTGTGGGGGCTGTCTCTGTTGGGGCAGGTAACACAGGTGTAGCGGCTTTGGAGTCGAGCTCGGGCTTTTGGTTAGAGGTACTTCCAGGATCGAGGGTACCAGAGCTGGTTGGATGGACGCTCAGATCCAGTGTTGAGATCGAGTTGTGCTTGGAAGGTGCTTCCAGGATAGAAGTACCAGTAGCGGTATCCGGTATAGTGTTTTATGCATCAAATACACGTTTATTCATTGAGTACACCTTACGTGTATATGGGATGTATAAATGGGCTATGGCCTCTTTCTGTTCATTATGGTTGCATGCAATTAATTATGGAAATTGCTAAATGAACTAAGAGCATATTAGTGTATTATGTGGGTGCATGTTATGTGAATAATAATGGTAGGGGGAATTTGAATATTGGGAATTGAATGCAAGAAATTTTCTGGGTAGCATACGGTGTTGCACTTGCATAGGGTTTTTCCCCTGATGGTATGAGTATATGCACTCATGGTATGGCTTAATGCACTAATTACGGGTTAAGGGCACGGGGGTCCTTACATTAGTGGTATCAGAGCAGTGGTTAGCTCTTTGGGGCTGTTGAGGGCCTAGGAACATGTTATTGGGAATGAGAAGCACATACTTATGCATGATTGCTTATGTGCGTTTATGATATGTGTTCATCATTGGCATATGTGTTGCTAACCATGGTGGTTGCAGGGTCTTATGAGACATGGACTATGCATTACGGTTGCATAGGTATACATCGGAGTGATGATTTTAATGCTTTGCCGCTACATGTTGGAGCGAGGTGCATTAAAATACACTCATGGCGATGTTTATGGGAATACGGATTATGCATTACGGTTGCATGCACGTCGAAGCGATGATGCCGCTGTCGTGTCGAAGCGATGGTAAATGCCGCTGTCACGTCGAAGCGATGATGCCGCTGTCGTGCCGAAACAATTATTGAAATACGGGTTATGCATTACGGTTGCATGCATGGCGTAGCGATATGAATACTTGCCGCTGTCGTATTATAGCGATGAAGAATATTTGCCGCAAATATGTCGAAGCGAAGGAAAAATGCCGCTGTCATATTATTATTGCGAGGGATATTATGCCGCTAATACGTCGAAGCGAAGGGTATTTCCGCTGTCATGCCGGAATGATGGTAAATGCCGCTGTCGTGTCGAAGCGATGGTAAATGCCGCTGTCACGTCGAAGCGATGGTACCACCGTCATGTCGAAACGATGATGCCGCTGTCGTGTCGAAGCGATGATACATGCCGCTGTCACGTCGAAGCGATGATGCCGTTGTCATGACGTAGCGATGTGATCGGGAACAAAGTACTACATGAGTGTGAGTACCTCTTGAGTCCGCGATTAGCCGGGTATTTTATTGGCGATGGTTACGCCGGGTATTTTGTTGGCGATGGTTACGCCGGGTATTTTATTGGCGACGGTTACGCCGGGTATTCTATTGGCGATGGTTTATACCGCCGGATATCTATAGCGACATTTTATGCCGCTGACTCCATGGCGAGGGATCATGCCGCTGATTCGATAGCGATGGATTATACCGCTATGTGTGTAGCACTGGATTATGCCGCCTACGAGCGATGGGTGCTGCTTATGTACCGCTGGTGGACGATGGATACAGGTATTCCGCTATCTCGATAGCGATGAGGTATGGCATATTACTTTTGTTATCAGTATGGTGATTATGGTGTATTATTATTTACCGTCATGTGTTTGACGATGAGATTATGGATGTCGTGTATCGACAGGTACCGTCATATGTTCGACGATGTTATTTGGGATAACTATGTGGACGCTTGGCGTCATTTTGGTGATTTATGCATTCATGTTTATGTATATGGTTGTATGGTTTGAGTGCCGATGGTGGGCACATGGTAGGGTCTGGGTATTTAGTTGACGAGACCTTTTGCCGAGCAGGTTTGCTCGATGGATTATTGATGCATTGTACCGGTGAGAGTACGCATCGTATTATGGAGGTATATTATTGACGAGCAATGATACCCTTCGGTATGCTCGCTGGGATGGCTAAGGCCAAGTGAATGGTGGTAAGAGTAGTCATTGAGGAAACTACTCGCTTGTTATTGTGATGAGGAGTAAACATGGTTACACCCACCCTAAGGGCGTGGAAGAAGTCCTAATGGATTAGGATTGCATGATAATTGAGCGTGGACGCCGGGTTGTCCAGTGTGCTTTGGTGTTTTAGAGATATGTTGGGCAATGACCCACAACTCTAATGGTTTGGGCGGTATGGTATACCGGGATGGAATGTGTGTCGCGTTAATAGGTTGGTATAAGCCTATGGGACCAGCGAATCACTAGCCAGGTATTGTTGCAGTGCTTTAGTGTGCTTGTGGTAGCTATTATAATGCTCGTTGGATTCGAGTTTGGTGAATCGTATGGTGATACGATGAGGGTTATGGTAGACTCTTGTAGTCTCTATGTGGCATGGTGTTTGAGGTAGGGAATACCTCACGGGGACGTTATACGTCATTGTTTTGAGGGACTTGTGCTGGGACAGCTCAAGTTTGTTGGTATTACCAACGTGAGTGTCAACAAGTCGTGGTTAGCTCTAGTTGAGCATCCTTGCATATGGCATGCAATGGGAGTCACAATGGTTTGTGAGATATAGTTAGTGGGGGTGACACTACTATATTGATTTTTTTTATCTCTTGGAGAGATTTGGATTGTACTGTCTTGGAGACAGCTTGCATCGGTCGTGGTTTGATTGTAAGTCAGCCATGGTAAGCATTACTGATGTTGGACCGAGTAATGGATTTCTTACCTCGGTGAGACGTTTGAGGAGACGTCTTCGGGGAGATGCTCGATTTTGGAGTACTATGGTATTAGTACAGAGCATCGTTGGAAGGTGTATACATGGCGTATACGGATTTTTGGATTGGGTAATGGTAGTATTGATGCACTACTCTAACCAATTGTATATTTCTGGGTTCCGGGATATGTTTTGGTATTAATATACCAGGTTTTCCGAACGGTAATTCGAGGATTGGAGGATCATGGATTCATGACTTCTTCCTTGAGAGGAAGACGGTATTGTGATTCCTACCGGTTGAATCTTTTGGGGAGATTCGTTATTTTGGTTCGTGTGGTGGTGATGTTGAAATCACACCCTTTGGTTTTGGTTTGTCAACCATCATTCTCCGTGGAGCGAGAATAATCGGGGTTTGACAGTTGGTTTTGGGATTTGGGTGTGATTGGAGATACCCGAGTCTATTGCATTGTGTATGCATGTTGTGATTGGTGTTTGGGCATGTATGCCGTGAGTGTATACGAATGCCAATGTTATTTTGTTCATTGTTGAACGTCGAGTTGTATGCTTGGTTTGGTGAATCTCCGGTGTGAGATTGTGGGACCTCGAGATCGGTAATCTCGCTGGCACGATGCATTCTGATGAATGATCGTGAGGGTTGTTTGACTTCCCCGGAGGAGGGATTGTTGTGTTTTGAAACCATGGTAGTTCTTGCTGGTTAATTCGATAGCCTCCCTGTTTTAGGATTGTAAAATCCCAGGATAGACAAGGGGTGGCCAGGACTCGGATTTGTTTGGTGTCGTGGTTGACACGCATGGCGGGGATGCAAGTGATTGTTTTGCGTGACCTCTGTGGAACTTGAGACTTTGTGGAGTCTTGAGGGTGTGTCGGGACCAAGATATGATTTCTTGGAACACACCGGTGTAAACATCCTCGGTGATGTGTTTTGTGTGGATCAGTGACCGTGGGTAACCCGGTCCGGGTTGCAAGTGGTGCAACTACTCCTTTGGAGGAGATGGGCTGGGAAGCGGAACCGGATTTTCTGTGAGTATACTGTCGTATGCTAGTAGTCCTCATCATAACGATGCGTGTTAAGCATCGTGGACAAGTAATGGAGATATCATGGAGAGATATCTATGTCGAGATTAATGAAGGTTTGGTTGAGTTTCAGTCATGGTGGACTGACTTCTGGGACGATTCACGTCGAGGTATGTTGTTATCTTTCGGGTTGTATTGGTTTTGGCGGTTGCTCTATTTTAGGTCTTAGTGCGAGACTGGTATTCTCGCAGTTGTTAATTCGATTCTAAGGTGGTTCAGAATCGGGGTCTTGGCTTTGTTTTGTTTGTGTAGTCCTGGTGTTACGTGGAGTACACCGGTGCAATTTCGGGGACGAAATTTTATTAGTAGGGGATAATTGTGATGTCCGGGAATTAATGGTGTTAATCCCGGTGTAGTATTAATCCTGGATGGATTTTTTTAATTGTAAGCAATTAGGAATTAATTGCGGTTTGGGTCTCCCGAGGTTGTTAGATTGGGCATTTGTGATCGTTGGATCCAAAGGTTGAGATTGTATTCTCATTTTGGTGGAAAGCCTATGATTTGGGTTTTTAGTGGGACTTGGAGTCCGGGGTGCCTTGTGTTGGGGCCAGTCTGGGGATTTGATGTTGGAGGGTGAGTTTTTGAAAACAGATGATTTTTAATGAATCATGATGTATTTGCGGAGGTTTTGGTGTGTTGGGGTATTTTGCTATATATACCCGTTGGACTCGGGATTCCGTCATTTGGAATCCATTTCTCTCCTCTCCTCCCCCTCTCACGCCACCTTCGCCCCAAACCCTTCCCCTTCCCTTTGGTTGAAGCAAAACCATTAGAACTCGAGTTTTTCGAAAAATCGCAGTCCGCGATCGATCTTGGCGAGGCGCCGATCGATCGCGACATGCTACTGGAATTTGTAGAAGATGTACAGTATCGGCGATCGATCGCGAAAAGGGGGCGATCGATCGCGAGGGTCTCAGCGATCGATCGCGAGATGTGGCGATCGATCGCGGATTGATTTTTTTTGGGCAGTAGGCTTGCGCGATCGATCGCGCCTGATGGGCGATCGATCGCGGCACTGTTCACCTGCATGGATTTTCGAATATGTTGGAAAATGTTGGGATTTTGGAACCGAGGTCTAAAGGGCCGACTTCCGGAGTGTTGTTCACATTCCAATGAGAATGTTAGGCTTTTAAAATGGTTTGATTGGAACCAAGCTTATTAAACGGAATTTTTGGTTGGGTTTTTGGCTATCTGTTAATCATATAAAATGGAATATTTTGGGTAGTATGCATGCTTAGCCGGGGGGCTTTTATTTTGGTAATCGTCATGGATTGACGATATGATTGGGAGTCTTGAACGTGCGTGGGCACGTGATCGCATGCTTATTCTTGATTTTGAGTCGTTTATGTGTTTTAGCACATATTTCTCTAGGCATGGGACTCAAGGAAGGTTTGGCTTGGACTACGGAGACTTAAGGTACGTGGGACGTACGAGCATAACCTATTATAGTATTGCAACTGTAATATGCATGGTTTGTGATAATGGTATTAAATGGGCATTGGAATACATGGTGTATGGTAATGGTATTATATGGACATTGCAATATCTGGCATGTGGTAAGTATTGAAATGCATGGTGCATTATATTTACTTCAAATGGATAATGATATGCATGGTATATGGTAACTGTGATAAATAGACATACATTGGAAATCATAGGGTGCCGCTTTAGAGCGAGCAACGATTGGGTGTTGTCGCCGTTGAGCACTACCGGTTATGACGCCGCTATTGTTGAGCGTGCGCTGGGTTAAGAATGCCGCTATTGTGGAGCGAGCAATGTTACGGGAACATGGAATCCTTGGTTAAATATATGTGAAATCTATGGCCTATGTATAATGATTTTACATATTGATTATGGAGCTGACATGATAGAACTGTATTAGTTAATCTATATGGTGATTAACTGGCTTTGGGAATTTGATGAGTTTGGTTATTTTGAGAACAGGGACAATGCATGGGATCCCGGATGAGGGTATTGCCATCCAGGGAGTATCATTTAAATTATGGCATTTACATTCTGTAAATTATGAATTGCAATATTATTATTTTGTGATTGGTGGTATTGGTATGCTCACCCCGTGTGGGGGCTGTCTCTGTTGGGGCAGGTAACACAGGTGTAGCGGCTTTGGAGTCGAGCTCGGGCTTTTGGTTAGAGGTACTTCCAGGATCGAGGTACCAGAGCTGGTTGGATGGACGCTCAGATCCAGTGTTGAGATCGAGTTGTGCTTGGAAGGTGCTTCCAGGATAGAAGTACCAGTAGCGGTATCCGGTATAGTGTTTTATGCATCAAATACACGTTTATTCATTGAGTACACCTTACGTGTATATGGGATGTATAAATGGGCTATGGCCTCTTTCTGTTCATTATGGTTGCATGCAATTAATTATGGAAATTGCTAAATGAACTAAGAGCATATTAGTGTATTATGTGGGTGCATGTTATGTGAATAATAATGGTAGGGGGAATTTGAATATTGGGAATTGAATGCAAGAAATTTTCTGGGTAGCATACGGTGTTGCACTTGCATAGGGTTTTTCCCCTGATGGTATGAGTATATGCACTCATGGTATGGCTTAATGCACTAATTACGGGTTAAGGGCACGGGGGTCCTTACATATGGGTTGTATATAAAGGCATGAGCCTTTCTCTCTTTCATTCTATGTTGCATGCAATTAAGGTTAGAATTGCTAATGATATGAGAGTCATTGGTGTATTATGTGGGTGTTGAAACCCACTCATGTTGTCTTATGTGTGGTGTCTTCCCTGGCTGGGAATTTACTTAGTGTTGCTGCATTCTGTTTAGTATGTGTTTTCCCTGGCCGGGAACTATATTATGTGATTTGCTTTTATTTCGGGATGGCTCTATTTATGGGGAGACTCTGCCCAAATTTTTATAAATGTCCACAATGTAAAAGTGGTGTAATGGGGATGGAAATGGGCGGAATCTATGAGTCTATTTGTTGGTAGAGATGATCTTAATGTTGAATATTGAAGAAATTTTGTAATTGCCATTCAATGGTAAAGTATCATCTGAGTTTCCCGATTGATTTTATTGAAAGCATGTGCCACACATAATGATTAATACACTGGGTTAAGGGCTTGGGGTCCTTACAAATTGGCTTACTAACTTCTAGTTTGTTGATGAGACAGAACCAATTTCTTCAATCATATCTGTATGAGTCTGTCCTTCGAGTATTTCTGATTGGAAATAAGAGGTGACTCAAATCGCAAGGCATACATTGATGCTACCATTGCACCTTGCATAAGAACGTATCCCAAATCTTTGACCAACGTATTTGCACAAACTACATATCCCCTTGAACAAGTTAAACAAAATCAACACTGGGGTTGTAGTCCACTTTTGTTTCAGTTTATGAAAACTGCTATCACATTCATCTGACCAAACGGAACTCAAATTACTTCTTGGTCAACTGGTTAATAGATCAGGCTATCCTACAATGTCCTTCCATCAATTTGAGCATCCCGAAGCGTCTGAAGAAATTTTTCTTGTGTGGTTCCTTCTGGATCTCGAATACACGAGTATACACTGATGAATATTATTACACTTTTGCCCAAACAGTTACGGAATACTCTATTCATCAAATTAATAAACTCTACTGGTATAGTTGTCAGACCATACGACATTACCAAAAATTCAACATGCCTATATCTGGTTTGACCAATTGCTAGAGAACATTTTCTCTTCTGACTCAAACTGATGGCAACTAGATTTAAAAATCATTCTTGTTATACCTCGACATTTCTTACTATGGATCAAATACTTCTCGATTTTAGGCAATGGGTATTTATTCTTGACAGTAGCCCGATCCAACTGCCTTTAGTCGATACACATATTCATAATACCATCTTTCTTATTCATAACATCATTGATGTTTTCCCCAAGGTGAAATACTCAGACGTATGTACCCTTATCGAGGATGTTCTGTAACTATTCTTCTAAATCTGTCAACTCTGCTGATGCCATTCCGTACAGTGCTTTCGACATCGAATTTATTCCTTGGCATCAACGAACAGTTAAAATCGAATTCCTTCTCTAGTGGTGATTCTATTATTTCCTCAGGATATTCTTGATAAGTTTCTTACCACTAGGATTCAGTCAACCTCGATTCTTCCTGATCAGCATCAACTGTTTATTATCAAATCTCCCTCATTTTCCAAGTATCGCAACCACAAATATTTTCATAGCTGATACTATCAGTATCTTAGTTTGCTATTCGTGGCTGTAAATGTTTCATTTGGAGCAACAATACTGTCGAATTCCTACACCATAAAAATCATCTCTGATAGTTCGAAACTTATCAAAGTATCTATGCCATCGATACAATCAAAATCATATCTCGGAAACGCCATTAAATTCAAATCCAAAATAGTATCATCAAACTGTAAGCTAAAGTTCACTATTACAAGTGTGGAGAGTAAAATCATCTCAGCTGGTGTATTTTCAAAATCATAATAATCAATGCAAATTTGATGTAATGTATGAAAACAATGCTTTTGTCTCAATAAAACTTGTGCAGTGTGATCAAATACATGACATGTATCTTCGATCACTAGTACTGAAGCATCTCTAACAGTATCCTCTATCAAGGTATACTCTCTGGTCTACAGGTAACTAACTCCTGTTGGAACCGAGTGGTCGAAAAGAATAACCACTATGATATCTACCCCTAGCTCAAAGTATTTGTTGTTATGGTTGCATCTGTTCCTGAGCACGTAATTGACATGCTCTGACTGGCCACAATCGATATCAGTTCCTCTTATTCTTTTACATGGATTAGTAGATATTTACATCCACAGTGATCTCGAAAAGATCTGATATTCTACAGTCTCTTAGTACCTCTAGCATTACTAGAGCTGGATGAACTGGAATGACTTCTAAAACTAGTCTAGGACTACTTGGATTATTTCAATGATAGTCACTTCATTAACCTTTAATCCAGTTCTAACCACTTTGCACCACATCGATGTCTTATTCTTCAGTCGATTTCTAATCTCTTCACTAGTGAATAGCTATCGATATTAAGCAGATACTTCCATTTCTCAAGTCCACGATAATCAATTATCATTTTCCATGTAATCAACATGGCCTTCTCGCAAACATCTTTTCCCATATCAGAAAGAGGAAAAATCGTCATCCATCACTACCATTACTCTAGATACTCTCATGTAGAAGAGTTCATATTGTAGTTTTTATTCATAGTTCGGACACATAAACTGGAACTAAATTACAATAGTCCTCATATCCAAGTCCAAACCAATTCTCGTTGTTTCTCACAACAACTATACTCGATTCTTCAATTGAAATATCACTAATTCCAATATTCTCAAGTTCTAAATTATCACCTCCATGTGCACATGTTTTGACGTAAACTCATACGTATTACCATGGTCTTTCGGACTCAAAATCCCGATGTCAATCGACAAAATGCTTTTTAAATAGTTCTAGTGTCATCACACTATGCACAAGGATTAAGTCCCAGAGTGATAAATAAGATTCCCAATAATGGACGCATTATCACTAAGTTATAGTTCAATTAACAGTTATAGTACCTATAGATACGATAGATAGCTATTAAAGTTCATCTCACTGCTACCTGTCCAAATACTAACTCTACATCGTCATCCGATCAGCAATTGTCAGTGCTAACATATATAATTCTCGAATTCTACAGATTATATGCAACTCAACATATTAAAATACTCAGAGATATGACATCTCGCTATCTTTGCTTAATAATCCATTACATGTCTAAAATTTCATTATCTAACATGTAATCATAGCAGGCAAGAGCATATAAAACACGTAGTCAATTACATGCACAAACAATTTTATTTGTGACTAGACTCAGTGTCTTAAATATAGTTCGAGCATATCCCAGATTATGCTATGATATCATAATGTGAGGGCCCGTTCCTAATGTTGTGTTTAATTAAGACGTAATGAATAAGTTGCGTAAACAGCGAAAGATTTATTTCAAATGTCCAATCAAATAGCCCTAAATTTTTTTCGCTTTTAGGTGATACATATATAAACTTAAAACATAAAACATGATCTCGCTCTCACGGAGCTCTGGTATTCATCGATACTTCACCTCGAGCATCCGCAGTATGTCCACCTGTACCATCTGTCATGCCCATACAACAAAGACATGACAGCCCCCCACGAAGGGGGTCAGATCTCAGTACGAGAAAGAAATAAATCATGTCAAGAATGACAAAGTATCATGCAATGCATACAATGTATGAATGCGGTGTATGAATATGTATAAAAAATCGAATCTCAAGATACCAATATCGGAGTCCAAAGGAAGGTATCATCAATCAATATCATCTCGAGCAGAGGGTGACATCACACACACTTTGCGCTAGTAGAATCATCCTGTGCTATGCTCATCATCCCTCGTGTCTAGGTCCGGTAGCAACACGCGTGACTATAGTCGCTACCTATACTGTCTGTCATCGTCGTGCCTGTCGTCTCCGACACTCAAGAGTAAATCAACTCAGTCATCATCATGGATATCAAAGAAGTGGATAGATCAATATGATATGCCCATGAATCATATATGCATCATATGACATATGCAACTCATCATGTCATCAATATCTTGTGAAAGTCAATACATATCATGTAATTCACATATCATGTACTACAATGTATCTCAACATGCCATATAGTCACATAAGAATCATATAATGACAATTAAATCATATACATCAATTAATGACATGTAAAATCATACAATAATATCATTACACATCTTCGTCAGACGTCATGATAAAACTCATTTCTACGTACCTCATAACCCAAGCTAATCTACCGAGTACTCCTCAAATCAACCCCGGAATCTATTAACCTGGTCATGTAAATTCTAAATGACACTAAGTGTTCAAATAATGCATTGAATCAAATGCAACATCTAATATTGACCCTTAGCGATTTTCTTAAATTTACAACTTTACCCATTTTCGTAGAAAAATCACTATAAATTCATACGACTTCCAAATGACCCGATTCTGGTGCTCAAAGTTCTAAAACTCAAAGGAATTCATTTCTTATCTTATGATGTCAAGCTGATTCCTCCATTTAAAAATAGTTAAAACACTAAAAACGTAGCCTTTGAAAATTTGTTTTCCATTTTGAGCGTTTTAGCAAAATCGTCACAAAGTTTCCATTTTAAATTCAAATTGGGTGATTCCAGTGGCAAAAAGACAGCCAACTCAAAGCACTACAATTATAATTTTTGTAGACATTTTTTGGAATTCCTTGCCAAAAATGCTCAGAAACCCGAAGAACACACTTCATGTGCATTTTCGCCCACATGCAGGACACATATTGAGCACTTAAAGTATAAAATTCATAACTAATAGAAAATAAGTCCAAATTCAGTCCTCTCTTTTTTTCAAATTCAATAAAATTAAAAGATCTACAACGTTTATTTGAAGACCATCAACAAATTCTAAAGGAAACTTTGACAAAAGTTTGGATGTCTACACTACATATGCACCTATAGTACATGCAGAGTCAATTCTGGCACTCCTTAGTAAAATGAGCATATCTCACTCATTTTAAGTCCAACGTTTCTCACATTTTATCCACAGAATGAAAACGGAATTATCTATAACATTAATTAGAAGCACCATTTACAAATTCGAACTCTAAGTAAATTAAAAAGTCTACACAAGTTGTTGTATGTGCTGTTAAAATCTGCAGACTTCAAATTACAGCAACTTACTATAAATCTCATATGTTTGCACCATAATTCACCCACTAAACATAAATTCATGTTGATAAAACTGCTAAATCATGTTATCCCTTCCATTAGCTTCAACAATTTAGCACCAAACCATCACCATCATTCCTTCCTAGCTTGAACTCCCCCAAATGCTTCAAACTTGAAAATCCTTGCATCTAACTATCACCATTGAATTGTAGCTTCTAAATCTTCAATTGCATGTAACACGCACTCAAGATTTCAAGAGAGTTTTGGTGGGAGAAGGGCTGAAAGTTTTTGAAAATGAAGAGAGAAGGAAGAGAAAGTTTTATGAATTGGAGAGAGAAAAATATTAGCCAAAACTAATACCCCAAATCTGGAAAAGAATGGCATGGGAGTGAGTTACCATGTTATTTTGCATGGTTTTTAATGTATTTGATGTATTGGTGAATCCATGTGTCAATACATCACTATTTGCAACATTAATGGTCCAAAAATCATGTATTAAACATGAGTTAAATTATTTAGTGGCATGTGTTCTCCAAGTGCCATGTGATTATGCACATGCACAAGCACTACAAATATGTTCCACTAGTTGTTTGACTCATTGAAGTTCGGGACACCTTAATTCAATACTTTTAATTATCCGAGTTTGGTTAATCATCGTTAATCCGAATTAATTAGCATGGGGGCCTTACAACGCGTGATCGATCGACGCCCTTGCCAATCGATCGACGAGCTCTACACCAGCCCAAAAATGGCATTTTTCGTGGTAGATCCCCCAGAATAACAATCCCAACACCCAATACATCCCAAATCCTCAACAAGAAGACCGCAAATACTACTTAAGCACAACAACCCATAAATCTTTAAAAACCAAAAACTCAATTCCATTGACATGCTCAACCAAATACCATAAAAGACTACCAATATAAAGATAAAGGCGAGGGGGAGAATATTACCCAATTATCTTCAAGAAATCTCGCTTTGAAATCGAACCTTGATCAATTCTTCTCCATGGAAGAAAAGAAAGGAGAAAGAGGAAAGGTTGGAGGAGGGAGAGAGGCGTGCAGTAGAGAGTGGAGAATGGTGGAACACCGGGTCCACTTGGTATATATAGTACCAAGGCTCCAAAAACACGAGTCTCAAATACTCGCACCCTGACTCATTAAATTTCATGCGTGTTCAATAATTATCTCACACTCATTTACATCACAAACCTCAATTCAAAGCTCCCCACACTCCTGATGTGAGACCCTGTTATCTAAACAAGATTCTAAGGTGCAATTAAGAGAACTAATCATTCATAAATTAGAGTATTAGGCCGTGTTGATAATCCTGAGCTTAAGAGATTACAGTACCAAAAGTTCAAAAAGGAATTATACATATTCCTTACAAAAGGGTACTAAACTATAGCTTTACTCTACACTTTGTAGAAACTATACAAAAGGAATTTCTGTTCTGTTAATCCTGTAGCACTCCTTACAGCTCAGCGTATCAACCCCAACCCTGGTTCTCCATGTCAAAAGAACCTACAAAGACAACCCCCAACACATGAGCACATCATAGTTCATATTCAACATAATATGAATGTAAAGCATAAACGCATAAATCATAGGCATATGATACTTCCTGAATTCCAATGCATTTAAAACGCCCATTTTGGTTGTCCCTGTACCATAACTCATAATCAAATCAATATATGATATTATGGTTTCTTTAAATAAATGTCATGACATAACTTCACTCTTAAATCTTTACTTCAATCCTTAGTCAGTTTATCATCAGTGTATTTTAATGCCCCTCGCTTCATAACTTTAGAACAAGCGGTCCTCCCCTCCCTCGCTTCTTCATACAAGCGGTATTTCTATCCTCGCTTCGTATGGTAAACCTCGCCTCCATGTGCAAGCGGACCTACACCCCTCGCTCCACATTTTTAGCGGTATAATAGCGATAAGCATTAAAATCATCACTGTGATAACCGTGACTCGTGGAATACACACCAAATGTTCCACAACATACATATGCAACAACAATGCATAACAACATGTATCGTACTCATAATGCACAAACTTGCATTTATCATATGTCAAATCGACAAGCATATAATACACGTTACCGTTGGGTGCCCGTACGTCGCTTACGTACCTTTCCAAAATATCTTCAGTTGAAGGGCTCTATCCTCTTCGTTGTGTGGCTACCTGTAATGCCTCGATTTACTTTATATACGTATCAGATGATTATGGCGTAATTTTGAATAATTACGGTACGATGTGGACTCGGGTTCGGGTTGAACCGAGGGTTAATACTCATACATGATATGACTATGTGATATATGGCAAGGAATAAAACATGATGCACAAGATGTGGTGCATAGGAATGATGGAATTAAATCAAGTGTAGTGGTATATCAAGTAACATGGACTAGTATGCATTTGACTTGAATTTAATTTCATATGCCTTTACCTTTCATTTTAAGTTGCATTAGCATGTGAATTTGAGTTTGGATTTACATGTATATGTTAATTGGCATGTTATTATAGCAAGTGGCTATATTAAGGGGATTAGTGAGCTTAAACTCACAATACACCATAACACACATAGTGATCTCTACCAAGCTCCTCTCTAGCTTCTTGCTTAGGTTGAATCTTCTAGCTTGGAGTTCACTTGGAACTCAAGTAAGAAAGTGGAATGAAGTGGTTTCATAACCTCTTGGTAAGGGATTCATGAGTTTAAGCTTGATTTATGGTGTTGTGAATGAAGTATGTGAATTTGACTATCAAATGTTTATGCTTAGAATCATAACTTGTTTCTTTGCCAAGAATTGGATTCTAGGATGATAGAAACATGTTTATATGACACTAAGGATTGCATGAAACTTGTTTAAATGTTGTAGGGTGAGAACCATGGAGATATGCTTGAAAATCGCCATGCTCTAAGTTTTCTGGGCATCGGCGATCGATCGGTGCTTGTGTGGCGATCGATCGCCGTTGACAGCCAACATATAAGGCGGTGAAAATGTGTGGCGATCGATCGGTGAGATTGTAGCGATCGATTGCTATGAACAGAGCATTTTGGCGATCGATCGCCAAGTAGTTGCGATCGATCGCGAGGAGACAGAAAGTTTTGGCGATCGATCGGCAAGTGTAGCGATCGATCAGTGCCTTAGAAATTATGAAAAATGTTATATTTTTGTAACATTTATTTTTGAAGCCTCTTATAACATGGTATATTGTTCATGTGCTTGTAGCATCATCATAGGGGACAGGCAAAGAGGCAATTAGTCATCAACGCCTGATTTATCGCTTTTGTTGTCGTATACCAGGTACGTGTTGACGTACGGAGTATAGATATTGTGTGATGATGTTATGAGATTGATATCATATGAATTGTGTTATGTTAGTATCATATGATTGGTAATATCATATGCATGTACATTAATGGATATCATGTGTTTGAGATATACGCCTGGTTTGGGTATATGCTCGGTTATGTTACATAGAGATATACGCCTGGTTTGGGTATATGCTCGGTTATGTTACATAGAGATATATGCCTGGTTTGGGTATATGCTCGGTTATGCTATATAGAGATATACACCGGTTTTTGGGTATATGCTCTGGCTATTATCATTTGAGGACGGTACTATGATATGTGCTGCTAATATGAAGATGTGAGGTGGTTCCACTGACATATTGAGCTGAATAGGCATATCATATTGGTCCCGTGATAATAGGGTAATTGTTGAGACATGTCATGACATGGTGCATTCGTTGATGCATGATACAGAGCATTCATTATTGATGATTTTATTGTGCTTTATCATTAATGTTATTGTTTTGATATTGCACTGAGATAGTTGTTATCTATACTCACGTTGTGTGAATATTTATGTAGGGACTCATAGATGTGGGAGGACGGGATGTGAGTCATTTTCGCTGCGAGCTGAACCACTGCTTAGGAGTATCTTGGATTAGGTTGTTACTTGTACATGTGATGTATAGTTGGTTAGGTTTTTATAACCTTGTAACCACTTAACTAGTCAGAAACTCTTAATCAGTGCATGTTTTTACTTAATTCAGACTCACATATGTATGCTTAATTGATACATAATGGATTAAGTAACGAGGACCCACACTACCGGTGATGGCTCTACACAAGTGTACAACACAACATTAGATGCCAATAATAGTCCCATAACCAAAATCTCATCAACTTACAAAATTCCATATTTTTCAACATTTCAAGCCTCTCGATCGATCGGCACTTCAAGCTCGATCGATCGGGAGATTATAGATTTTGGTGCCCAACTCGCTGCCTCGCTCGATCGATCGAGGTGATCTCACCGATCGATCGAGCTGAGCATTATCTTTCCAAAATTTTCCTCTGCCATGCGCGATCGATCGGAGGGGACTTCTCGATCGATCGAGAAGCTCTGTAAACGCGAGAAACCACCATTTTCGAGAACTATTTTCAAGCCAACAATTATACCCCCATAAACATAAATCATGCTCAAACAAACATGCTTGGGGCTTCATAACAACACCATGTAAATACTTAAATCGAAGGTTCAACAAAACCTAAGCTATCATGCATCATATCATCATAACCAAACCCAAACTTAACCAAAATTTACCCAAAGCAAGATATTGTTCCTCACCCTCTTTTGCTCCGATTTTTGGCAAGGTTCCAAGCAATAAAATGGCAGATCTCCTCCTCCTTCTTGCTTAGCAGATGCTGGACGGTTTTTGGGTGAAAATTGGGGAGAGTTTCTGAGATGAGAAGGTGGAGTGGAAGAGTGGAAAAGAGGTATGGGTGAGCAGTTGTAGCAACATGGGGGGTGGGGGTGGTTGGGTGGTGGGTTATGTGATGTGTTATGTTTTGGGTTCCGGTATTTAGCATGATGTATTAAAATATCCTCACATTATATTTTATAGTATTTAATCAATAAAATACTTCAAATTCCAATTAAACATGCTTCACCAAAACGAATAACACCCACCCCAAAATAATCATGCCATAACCCAAATTCCCAACATATATCATATGCACCCTGAAATGCATTAATAGGCCATGATCACCACATGACTAAGCATTTCTCAATATTAATAAATCATCGTCAATAAATTAATACCATAATCTTCAGAACATAATTAATGTTCAAATGCACATAAACATTTCGGGGATATCACACCAGATCCCACTACTAAGACAAGTCCAAGGTTTATCACCTTGAAATTTGTACACGCGTACCCCAAATACCACCGAGACTTCACAATTCAATTCGAACACCCAGTATCGAATCATGAACATATAATAAACAACACACCAACTGCGAGGACATGACTTCACACCACATTTTAGAATGGATTCATCCTCCCAAACCATAACAACCTTAAAACTATGTTAACATATCTCGATGTTAACCACTCAGAAGCAATCAGTCAATCTTAACTGCTAACAACTCGAATCATTCCTTATTTCAACATAGATATCATCTTAGTGACATCTTTACCACTGATCTACGATGCCAAATGCACATCACTACGAAGGAAACTACCAGTATACCACAGTATACTCACAATAAACCCGGTTCCCGTTCTCCAATCCCTTCTCCATCAAAGGAGTAGTTCCACCACTTGCAATTCGGATCAGGCAACTCATGGCCACCGATCAACACAAAAACACATCTCATAGATGTCACCATCAGCGTGTTCCAAGGAATCACATCTTGGTCCAACACACTATCGAAAATTCTTAGAGTCTCAAAATCTCATAGAGGACATGCAAGAAAATCAATTGCATTCTCACAACATGTGCCGACAACGACAACAAACAAATTTGAATCCTGGTCGTCCCTTTTCTTATCCTTAGAATCAACAATTCTAATACCAGGACAATAACGAATTTGTTAACAACACACTTCCTTAGACCCAGAAGTACGACAACCTCTTCTCGGAAGAGAGTCAACCAAACCATCACAATTTATTCCTCAGAATAAATTGTCCCACCGAGGTTACCAATCTCAAGGATACCACATCTATTACCAGAGATTTACCAACTGAATACATCAATCCGTTGCTCATCAAGCATAAAAATGCTGGCATTCATATATACACATTGATATATATGCCCGAGGGCCAAAAACACCACATGCATACTCAATGCAATTCGACTTGGGTACCTCTCAATAATACTTACAAGTCCCATTCACGATTTTCAATTTCTCATTTACTTCCACTCAAGAGGGAATAACGAATGACGAACCATGATTAATGGTGTGAATTCAACATCAACACCACGCGTACTGACTCATCGAATCTTTCAAAGATTCCCAACAGATATAACAATACCTCTTTCCTCACAAGGAAAGTGTCATTCACCCATGACTCTCCAAACTCGAATCATCGTTCAAACAATCACGATACATTTATACCAAAATGTATTCCTTCACCAGTAATTAATCCAGGATAGTGCGTCAAGGGCACTATCACCAGTCATTATCAAACTCGTATACACGACGTATACAACTCCAACAATTTCGTATTAATATAATACTACTCATATACTTTCAAGCATCTCACTAGGGACATATTATCATACGTGTCACAAATAACATAAAGCCATTACCCGATCCACCACCAGTAATGCTTACCACGGGTGATTCATAATCAACCCGCAACCTATACCAACTGTCTCCACAACAGTATTGTTCTAAATCTCTCCAAGAGATACTTGATACTGTCGTGTTACCACACTAACTATATCCCACAACCCCGGTTATACCTCACCATCGCATCCTTAATGCAAGAATTCTCAATTAGAGCTAACAATGACTTGTTGACACTCACGTTGGCACTCCAAGCAAAATTGAGTTGTCAAAGCACAAGTCCCTCTACACATTTAATGTATGAACGCCCTCATGAGGTATCTCTGCCTCAACTCAAAATGCATCATAGTGACTACACGAGTCTACTATAACCCATCATCGTATCGTCATACGATTTACCGTACTTGGTTTCGACAAGCAGTATTATGGCTACGTCAAGCTCACTATATTACTGCAACAATAAAGCACCTTACCTGGCTAGCAAATCGCCGCCTCCTTAGGTTTATATGAAACCTACCAACTTGACATACGTTCAATCCTGGTATACAATACCTCCCCATCAATTAGAGTAGTGAATCATCATCCAATATTTCTCTAATATCGATACACAAGGAACATTACACTGTCCTTACTTAATCACAATTCAATCCCAACTCGTTAGGATCTATTTCACATTCTCATGTGTATGTGCAACCATGTCCACCATACACCACATCGATATATGTATGTAGTTCCCTCGACAACTAAATACAGTACAAGTCGCTTGGCCATAGCCAACTCAACGAGTGTACCCAAAGGTAACACTAATCGTAACACGTTTAACACAATACGTGTTGCAGTACACTTATATGCACGACACGACCATTTATCCATCGAGAAAACCTGCTCGGCATAATGGCCTCGTCAACCTGTGACGCACACACTACCTTGTGCCAACCAGTGGCACTCAAATCATACGATTTAATGCGTACATCTATATACGTATTATTCATCACAACGGCGGCACCAGTCAATCCTAGCCCGCTATACCTTATGATAGTAACATACCTCGTCAACTCATGACGGCACATGTCAACACGTGACATTCGTAAAATCTTCGTCAATTCATGACGGTACATGTCAACACATGACATCCACATTTCATCGTCAACTCGTGGCGATACATGTTAACACGTGACATTCATAACATCATCGTCAACTCGTGATGATATGTCAACTCATGACATCCACATTTAATGCTAACAAAATAGCAATATAATATTATTCATCGCTAACATAATATCGACACATCTATAATCATCGTCTGACGGCGGTACCATCCATTGCTACGTACACAACGACATAACCCATCACTACATATACATTGGCATAAACCATCGCCGCTTATACATCGGCATAAACCATTGCTATATGTACAACGGCATAATCCATCACTATGTATACAACGACATAAACCATCGCTATGTATAGAACGACATAAACCATCGCTACGTGTACAGCGGTATAAACCATCGCTACGTATATAGTGGCATAAACCATCGCTACGTATACAACGACATAATCCATCGCTATGTATACAACGGCATAAACCATCGCTACGTATAAAACGACAAAAACCATTGTTACGTATATAACGGCATAAACCATCGGTACATATACAACGGCATAAACCACCGCTACATTTACAGTGGCATAAACCATCGCTACGCATACAGCGGCATAAACCATCGCTACGTTTACAGCAGCATAAACCATCGCTTCGTATACAGTGGCATAAACCATCGCTACGTATACATCGGCATAAACCATCGCTATGTATACATCGGCATAAACCATCGTTACATATACAGCGGCATAATCCATCACAAAGTATACATCAGCATAACCATCGCTACATATACAACGGCAAAAACCATCGTTACGTATACAATGCATTAACCATCGCCACATATACAGCTGCGTAATCCATCGCTATGTATACAACGACATAAACCATTGCTATGTATACAACGACATAAACCATCGCTACGTATGCAACGACATAAACCATCGCTACGTATGCAGCGACATAAACCATCGCTATGTATACAATGGTATAATCCATCGCTACGTATGCAGCAGCATAAACCCTCGCTATGTATACAACGGCATAAACCATCGCTAGGTATACAACGGCATAATCCATCTATATGTGTACATCGGCATAAACCATCGCTACGTATACAGCGACATAAACCATTGTTATGTATACATCGGCATACACATAATATCCCTCCCTTAAATTATCAACGGCTCAATGATATCCCTCGCTTCGACATATAAGCGACCCGCACTACGATATGACAATGGCAAATACCCTGATTCAAAGCTCGGTAAGACAACAACAAATATCATGTACCATAGCGGCTCAATGATATGCATCGCTTCGACATACTAGCGACACACGCTACAATATGACAGCAGCAAATATCCTGATCCATCGCTGCTCAATATACCTGCATCAATACAATGATCTCAATATGCACAATTAATACAACAATTCACAAATCCTACTACGTTATATCAGAGGCCCAATAATATCTCTCGCTTAGAATTATCAGCAGCTCAATGATATCCCTCGCTTCAACATATCAGCGATATGCGCTACGATATGACGGCGGCAAATACCCTGATTCATCGCTTGATAAGACATCGTCAAATATTCTGATACATCTCGATATACTCGTAGCAGTACAATAATTGCAACATTCACAGCACAACAATAATATTAAGCATTTATGTATCGCGATAACAAAGCACTCTTAATACCTGTGCACATGCACATATACTTGCATTCTCATTATCATAATGCAACCATACCTAGTCATCACATCATTTGCCGTCACCTGTTGACGACACCACATTGTCTACCATTAATGTGATGCCCCGAAATTAATTATATGCAATTTGAGCATTAATGATGTTAATATGATGGATTATGTTGATAATTGATTTATGTGTTGAAATTAATTATCATGTTGAAATGCTTAGTCACATGATAGGCGTGACCCGGGGATTGCATTTCAGGGTGCATGTTATGCATGTTAGAAAATAAGGTGTTAACATGATTTAACTACGTTGATGGTTAATTACGAGGAAAGCATGATTTAGTGGAAGTTTAATGCATTTTTGTAAATGCTTTTAAAATACCATGTTGGGGTGTTTTATACATCATGTTAACTTTGGGGTATAATTTTAATATTAACCTTATAACCCCCTTTTCCCACTATACCCACTTACTTTACCAATCACTTTTAAAATCCCCAATTCATTCCTCAACCCTAACCCATCTCCCATTTTCGAAATTCACCAAGGAAGGAGAAGGAAAGCTTCACAAAACCTTTGTTTGTGTGATCTTTGTTAAGATTTGGAGCCTACAAGAGGTATGGAACCCTTCCTAAAGTTTTTATGATGTTTAGTGTTGAAATGGGTTGATTTTGAAGTAAATTATGTGGGTTTGTTTAGGGTATGTGTTGCATGTTGTTGGGGTATGATTTTTGAAGTGTTTTATGTGGGTTTTAGTGTGTTATGATGATGTTGATGTTGTAGAGAAGTTTGGGTTTGAATGGTTTGAGGTAGAGCTTGGAAAATGCTCTAAAATGGCGATTTTTTGAAGTACAGGGATCGGCGATCGATCGCCCGTTCCAGGCGATCGGTCGCGACCCAACAGTAGACGCCAGTAACATTTGGCGATCGATCGCCACATTTGGGCGATCGATCGGCGAGGCTGGCGATCGATCGCGCCAAAAGTGGTGATCGATCGCCAAGAGCTGAAAATTTCAGCAACGTCCAGTATGGTCTCGCGATCGATTGGGCCTGGGCGGCGATCGATCGCGAGATATAAAAATATGTGTTTTTGATGTTTTTGTGGGATATTTGGATATTGGACTATAATTAGCTTCTAATATCGATTCGTATGGTTATGTAGAACCATCCCAGGTACCCACAACGTCAAGGAGATAAAGTTCTCCAACTTCTCCACTTTTGGAATTAAGGTACGTAAGACGCGTACGGGCATCGGACGGTAACATATTCTTACACTATGACTACGCAATAATCGTATAAATATTTAAGATGTTTACGATGATGATTATGATAAGTAAGTTTATGATGATGATGTTTATGATAAGTAAAGATGATATGATGTTTATGATGATGATGTTTATGATAAGTAAAGATGATATGATGTTTACGATGATGATTATGATAAGTAAGTCTATGATGATGATGTTTATGATGAGTAAAGAGGATATGATGTCTATGAGGATGATTATGATAAGTAACGATGATGTTTATATGATGCCTATATAAGGATACGATGTTATGATATGGTAAGATGCCATACGATAGGGTAAGATGCCCACGTGGTAAGATGCCACACGATATTATGATATGGTAAGATGCCATACGATAGGGTAAGATGCCCATGTGGTAAGACGCCACACGATATTATGATATGGTAAGATGCCATACGATAGGGTAAGATGCCCACGTGGTAAGATGCCACACGATATTATTATATGGTAAGATGCCATACGATGGGGTAAGATACCCATATGCACGAATGTGAATCAGGGTCAACAAAAAGAAGCTGACGAATAACCAGTATGTTTACTTAACTATGATTTCGTACATTTACTGTTGTATTTATAAGATGATGATGCTTATATGATAATGATGCTTATATGATGATGATGATATGATGATGATGTTATAAGATGATGATGCTATAAGATGATGATGATGTTATAAGATGATGATGCTATAAGATGATGATGCTTATATGACGATGATGTTATAAGATGATGATGCTATAAGATGATGATGCTTATATGATGATGATGATATGATGATAATGTGATAAGATGATGATGCTATAAGATGATGATGCTTATATGATGATGATGCTATAAGATGATGATGCTATAAGATGATAATGCTTATATGATGATGATGTTATAAGATGTTGATATTTATAAGATGATTTTAATCATTCATGTCAAGATTTAATGATTATATGCATGGCTATGAGACAGGGACAACCAAAGAGGGTTAATACGATTAACTAGGAAGTATATGTTACCAATTATTTTCATGCATTTATTTATATGCCATTGCTTTATGATGTTAAGTAACGATGTACATGCTCATGATGGGTTGTTCCTGTAGGTACACTGTTGGACCGAAGGGCCTAGGGGCGGGTTGAGGCAGTGAGCTAAAAGGAGCAAGACGCTTATAGGATACATGTTTTTGATAGTCTTTACTCTAGGAGTAGTGTAAATCTATAGCTTTAACATTCATTATTGAGAATGAAATTAATTAGCTCGTGAAATTTTATTTTGGCCTGTAATCTTATTAGCTCAAAGCTACAACCGAAACCCTAAGACGTTATTAATGCATGTTTAGTCCATAAATTGTGTATTAAGAGGATGTTAAGGTAGGAGGACCCTACATTTTCTGTCCTTAGACAGTACATCATGTGTCTCATTCCCTAATTTTCCTACAAAATCAGATTTCTTAGCACTTATTACATAAAGTGCAAATCATTTCCATCAATACCATTCTCATCGTATTCCATACGATCCTGCAACCATAATGGTTAGCAACAACACATATCGTTTATGACCTCGTGTCATATTATGCATATAAGCAAAGTAGTTGTGCCACACAACACTAACTACAATCATGCATAAACTATGTGCTACTCATTTCTATCAACACATCCCTAGGCTCTCAACAACCCAAAAGAGCAAATCACTGCTCTGATACCACTATTGTAAGGGCCTCGCTACCTTAACCAGCTATTAGTGCGTTATCAACATATAATGGTGCATACTTTAATCAATTAAAGAATTCTTGTACATGCCCCCAATGAGCTTAACATGCCATTTATAATTTTTTGGCATTATTCCTCTTAATGTACAATTCTCAAACAGCTCAGCTAGCATAAGTATACACCTCATAACACACTAACATGCTCTCAATTCATTATGCAAATCCCTTTAACTAATTGCATTCAAACCATAAATGAAAAGAGAAACCTCAAAACCTTTATACAATCCACATACACATATAAGAACGCTCACATGCGAGCATTGAATGAGTAATGTGTATCTATTATATAAACATACTACCCAATACCGTCATTGGTACCTCAGTCCTGGGAGCATTTCCAATTAACAGCTCGAACTCAACTCCCGAGCGAATGTTGTACCTGTTTTACCTGTCCCAACAAAAACAACCCCGACATGGGGTGAGCATACCAATAACATCATCTCAATAACAACAATATCACAATTAATAATTTACAGAATATAAAGCTGTAAATTTAAAAGATACTCCCTGTATAATATCGTCATCATATGGGACCATGCTGTTCTTGTTCTCACAATAGCCAAAACCATCAAACTCCCAAATCAGTTAATCATTACATTGATTAACTTTACTCATAGTCAAACTGCCAATTCCATAATCTAATATAATTAAATCATTACACTAATGATTTACAGATATCACATATATCTCAACAATGATTTCACAGTTCTATTACATCGTATCACATCGCTCGCTCAATAGCGGCGGTATTCCCATCTCTCGGACGATCAACAGTGGCGGCATCATAACGATGCTCGCTCAAACAATGACAACATCCCAACCATTGATCGCTCAATAGCGGCATCACCTAATTCTCAATGCATATCATAATGATTGCAACAACAATATATTATTCATACACATGACAATAATATATCTAACTATGCTCGTACGTTATATATACCTTATTATCCAATAGCAAATGTCAATCCTTGCCTTTGCCCCGAGATCCGGTGAATTATTTGCTAAACACAATTAATAACTCACAATCAATTACGTGCACACAACACATACCCAAGCACGTATTCAACCTCCATATACATCATCAAATCATGATGATTAATCATTTAAAAGACTCGGGTGAAGCATACATCGATTCCACAACAAACCAATAATTTTCTCAAAAATTGGCCTCTCGATCGATCGGTCAAAGGCTCTCGATCGGTCGAGAGCCACATCAATTTTGCATTCATTTTGGCACGATGCGTGATCGATCGGAGAGACTACTCGATCGATCACCAGGCACCGAGATCGATCGGTAGCTTTGCTCGATCGATCGAGCGTACTGTTCATCATCGTCAAATTTTGCTAACGACGCGTGATCGATCGACGCCACCTTGCTGATCGATCGACGAGCTCTGCACCAGCCCAAAAATGGACTTTTTTGTGCTAGAACCCCAGAATAACAATCTCAATACCCAATACACCCCAAATCCTCAACAGGAACACCACAAAAACTCCTTAAACACAACAGCCCAAAAATCTTTAAAACCAAAAACTCAATCCCATTTACATGCTCAACCAAATACCATAAAAAGACTACAAATACAAAGATAGTAGCGAGGGGAAGAATATTACCCAAATATCTTCAAGAAATCTCGCTCCGAATCGAACCTTGGTCGATTCTTTTCCATGGAAGAAAAGAGAGGAGAAAGTGGAAAGGTTGGAGGAGGGAGAGAGACGTGAAGTAGAGAGTGGAGAATGGTGGAACACCGAGTCCACTTGGTATATATAGTACCAAGGCTCCAAAAACCTGAGTCTCAAATACTCGTACCCTGACTCATTAAAAATCATGTGTGTTAAATAATTATCTCACACTCACTCAATTACATCACAAACCTCAATTCAAAGCTCCCCAGACTCCAGATCCCACTACTAACACAATTCCAAGGTTTATCACCTCAATGAGAATAAATCTCAACCCTTGGGTCCAACAACCCGGTACCGGATTAAAATCCTCGAAAGTCTTAACATCGTAATTATCTCATAATTAACACAACTAGAATCTATTAGGATTATAATCATTCCGAGATTAACGCAAATGTTTCCGGATATCACAACATGATAGCCAACCCGAAGCACTACAACTCTTATGGCAGGATATTTTCTGGAATTCCAAGCCAAAAATGCTCAGGAATCCGAAGAACACACAGCATGGGTATTTCCGCCCTCATGCGGGTCTCAGACTGTGCACCTTTGGTAGAAAAATCATAACTCCTTCAATTTAGGTCCAAAACGAGTGTATTTTTTTTAAATTTGATAAAATTTAATTATCTACAACTTTCATGAAAAGACCAACATCAAATTCCTAATATAAGTTTGTCAGGAACCCGAAATGTCCACTACGTGTGTATTACAAACACATGCATGACTCAAAATGTGCACAGTTAGTAAAATGAGTATAACTCACTCATTTTAACTCCAAATTAAGTGATCTTTTTTTAAATCGAAAAGAATTCAAAGATCTACAATTTTTCTTCAGACTTGAAAGTCAAAATCGTACTTTAGCTAAGTCAAAAGGTCGACGCAATTTACTGCATGAACCATAAAAATTTGCAGACGTTTTGGCAGCAACTTAATTAAATTTTTCATGTCAAGACCTCAGCAATTTCGACTCTTAAAAAACAATTAAATTTGATAAACCTAGGAATCATGATATACCTTCACTCCTCTTGAAGATTTGAGCACAAAATCACCAACCCAAAACAGCCCAAGTTCCAAAATGAAGCTGCCACTTGAATCCTTGCCCCAAACCTCAAAATTCTTTAACCACTATGCTACTCTAGCCTTGTTCTTCTTAAAGCCTATCTTGTATGTGAATTTTTATTCAAGGTTGGAAGAGGATTTGGGCAAGAAAGATGGCCAAATTTTCAAAAATGTGGAGAGAAGGAGAAGGAGTGGTTTTGTCTTGCAAAATGAGCCAATGTCCAATGCCATGTGGTCAAGTCATCTAGGTAATATTTTTATGTCTTGCATGGTAAAAATTGTATGGTATATATATGTAGCCAAATATATGTATATATTTACATATGAATTTTGATGTGTTTTATCCCAATCTAATACAAGGCGTCGTGATCCGAAACACCTTAAATTGTAGTATAATCTTTTAATTATCCAAGTTTGCTTAATCGCGATTAATTAGCAACGAGACAATACATTTGGCACATATATACATAATGTTTGATTTGACCAAGTAATTTTAACTTCTTACACACATGTGCACAATTAATATAATTGATGTATCAATCATACACCCCAAACTACCATCATGCAAGTATTATTAGAGTGTTCATGTTGCATTATCACACTCCACTACCCACTCACTATATCAATAATTCCATTAATCTTTGCATAATATCTCTATATCATGTATCAACCAACAACATAATCATATTACCAATGTCTCATTCGATGGGTTAACCATTATATATTACATCATAAATTACATACATATATTATATCATTCATTCCTTGAGTTTCACTCATACATGGACATGTGTATATAACAAATTTATAACAAGGCACCACCTTTAATATCGCATAATTAATTTCATACCTGTGTAGTTGCGATCATCGACAATATGCACCAGAACCATAATATCTTGCTCATCAAAATATCCATACACTCTAAAGCATCAATCTTTCCACAACACATCACCCAGCTATTATCTGGTGTAAATAAGTACTAAAATAAGAATATTAGTACTTCTCATATACACATATCATAATCACATACTTTGTCAGATATGCATTATCAATATACAGAATTTCTCAATCATTGAACATGAATTTCTTTACCTTTTCATGTTCACAGAATCATGTATACATCACACTACAACCTACCACCACCAACATGTGTGATTACGATCAACATAAGAATCAATTTCACATCTTAATAATAACGTAATTCTTTTTTAATCATTAACTTAGCAGTATCCTAAGTTATTGTACTATCATATGACTGTACCTCACTTCATAGTGGTCTTAGACATCCTTCTCATCACATATTATTATCTGACCATTATTTGGTACTAAGTAATTACTATCACATTCATAACTACACAATATGCACAAATCGTCATTTATATGCATCGCAATCGCCATCTCAACATTAAGACATAATGTTAGTCAGACGTGAATATTCCTGTATCAAACGTATTCACACAATAATTTGTTATTAATCATCACATGATTATTTATCACCTCTGTTATTATGCACTAGAGGACAACATCATAACCTCATATTTACCCGTGACATTCATGATAGTTCCACGGCAACTCGTGGCGTTCACAGTGATCACATTTCCACACATGACAGTCATAGTGATCCCACGTCAATCCGTGACGTTCCATGTCATCCCTGACATCGTCATTACTCTTATACCCACATGATTAAATGTAACACAATATAATATGTGATTAATCAATCATTAATCTCAGCACATAAACAAAATGTCACGCTTTTAGAGAATTAAATATTACTGCAAAATAATTACCCTTATTCCATCGTTACCCCATCATTTGGTTCCTTGTTTTCTTTCATCATTTGATATCCTCTTGAACCTGAATCTCATTCATCCAAGGAAACAACAATGTAGATGTACCAAACAAATCTTTCCATCCCATCTGAAATCACATATCATCAATTCTCATCACCCATAAATTGGCGATACATCATATTTATTGAGTGAGGGCTCAATCCTAATCATGTGATTAATGATCACACAATGATAATTATAGGTTAAATAGCGGAAGATTAGTTTGTCATTTATTAACATGTGGCCTTAAAAATTTCTGCATGACCTCATCGTACGAGGAACATATCACCAATACCAATAGATATATACTTAAAATATATATAGATATCATTAGTTCATATCCAACATACAAATGAAACTATGAAACACTTAACCATAATGGACTGAAATCAAATGAATATACATAAACTACTCACACACCACAGGGAGAACCCCTTGTATACATATACATATAATACTGGGATAAACAGAAGAATAAACCTCTCAAGTGTGGCTTCACCGGATGTACCCTGTCTGGGCTTCAGGCCACCTGTACTACCTGCCATTGTCCACACACAAAGACAACAACAGCCCTCCTTGGGGGTGAGCCAAAGCCCAATATGGAACGATCATAGAATATACAACATGTATCTATATAATGAGATATATGATGTAATGCAATGCATGTCATGTCGGTATCATATCGTACACCCATCCACTACGTATATCTGAACCAAGAAAAGAATGTCCAAATATATCAGAACCAATTGAATCGATATCAAATCTGGGATATCCGAAAATTAATTGTGTTGATCCTGGAGTGGTTATAATCCTTAATGGATGTAATTTGGATTAATTATGAGATAATTAAGGTGTTGAGATATCAGAGGATTATAATCCGATATCGGGGTTGTTGGATAATAGGGTGGAGATTTGTTCTCATTGATGTGCTAAACCTTGGAATTGTGTTGGTAGTGGGATCTGGAGTCTAGGAGCTTTGGATTGAGGTTGGCAATGAAAATAGTGAGTGAGAGATAATTATTGAACACAGATGATATTTAATGGGTTATTGTGAGACCCCGTTATCACATCAAGTCACTAAGGTGCAATTTAGAGAACTAAACATTCATGTGAATATATCAGACTAACGTATCGTGTTGATTAACCTGAGCTTTAGAGATTACAGTACCAAAATATTTCAAAAAGGAATAACACAATTCCTTTAAAGGCACTACACTATAGTCTTACTCTACCCAGTAGAAGCTATACAAAATTTCTCTAATCATGCTAATCCTGTAGCACTCCTTACAGCTCAGCAAATCAACCCCGACCCTGGTTCTCGTCAACAAAAGCACCTACAAAGACAACCCCCAACACGTGAGCATAAAACAATTCATATTCAACATAATATGAAAGTAAGGCATAAATGCACAATCCTAAATACAAGCACTTCCTGTATTTCCTGCATTTATAACGCCCAATGGTTGTCCCTGTACCATAGTTCATAATAAAACACATTATATGAATGTATGGCTTTACAAATGAATGTCATGACATTTCCTCTTTTTCTTGAGTCAGTCATCATCAGTTATTTTAATGCTTTCTTAATCTCAAACAAGCGGTATCGCATACACGCTTCATCATACTAGCGGTATCTCTTCCTCGCTTAGTATTGGTATACCTCACCTCCATGTGCCAGCGAGCCTCCCCCCACCCGCTCCACATGCGCAGCGGTAAAGCATAAGCATTAAAACCTTAACTGTGATCGCCCTGACTCGTGGAATACACCTCTTTATCCCACATCACAATATGCAACAACAATGCATAATATGCAACACAATGCATAATAACATGTATCAAAATCTTAATGCATCACATTGCATTCATCATGCGTCACACAGACAAACATAAGTACATGTTACCGTTGGGATGCCCGTACGTCGCTTACGTACCTTTCCAAAATGTGGTGTGTTGCAGGACTCTTTCCCCTGCGCTGTGTAGCTACCTGTGAAGGCTCTACACCAGTGTACAACACAATATTAGATGTCTCATTACAATCCAATATCAAAACTTTAACAAAATATAACAAATTATATTTTTCAACATTCTGGGTCTCGATCGATCGGCCCCTCTTCCCGATCGATCGAGAAGACGCCTAAAAACAAAACCAAGATTCTGCCCCGCTCGATCGATCGAGAAGAAATGTCGATCGATCGAGATGCCCTGTTCGAGAAACGTCAACCCAGAATTCTCGAACACCTGAAATCACACCCTTAAATCCAACATGTAAGACATATAACATGCCCAAACAAACATGCTATTAGTTACAACACACTACCATGAGTGTATTCATACCAAAATTACACCCCAAACATAAGCTCATATGCATAAACGACGACCATTTACACAAGTACTCGATCATCTTTTCGGAAACAGGGCAACACATTTTATTTCCAGATTTCCTGAGTACTTCATTTCATGCTATAATAACTATCACATATAACATAAAGCATGCTCGAACAAACATGCCAAGGGCTTTACAAAACTACCATGCATAAACTCAAATCGAAGGTTCACCACAAACCCTTCTAACATGCATGGTACCACCTCCTCAAAATCACTCCCTAACCATATTTTCCCAGAAAAACAGGGCATACACCTACCCAGATTTCCGAACACCCTTCTTTACATGCTTATATCCTCAACATAAAACATGCAACATGCTCAAGGAAAAATACAGAGAGCCTCACAATAACACCATAAAAGCATTTAAATCAAAGGTTTCAAGAAACCTAATCTAACATGCCGTTTTCTCGCCACCTAAAAACATGTACTCAAACAAGTTTAAAAACAAAAACAGAGCATGGTTTCTCACCCTACTTTGCTCCGATTTTTGAAGGTTTTCCAGGCGATGAAAAGGGGCAAGCTCCTCAGATTATTGTTTAGCAAGTGCTGGTGAGGAATTGGGAGAAAGGTCGAGATTTGGGATGGCTGAGAGTGGTCAAATGATTGAGCCAAGTGGGATGGGAAGTCAGCCTGGGCACAGTGTGATTGGCATGGGTTGGGGGGGGTGGTTGGGTGTTGGGTGGTATGATGTGTTATGTTTTGGTCCCGGTATTTAGCACGATGTATAAAAATATCCTCACTGATATTTATAGTATTTTCTCATTAAAATACTTCAATTCCCGTTAACATGCTTTACCCAAAACAAACAACACACACCCCAAATAAACAAGCCACGACCCCCAAAATCTCAACATATATCACATGCACCCTGAAATGAAACTCCACAATAATACTAATCCATACCCATGAATTAATACCCAAATCATCATAATTTAACGCAAATGATTAATCATCACAATAATCATTTCGGGGATATCACAATACTCCCCTACTTATAGGATTTCGTCCCCGAAATCAAACATGCTTACCAACATGAAATAACCAATACATAAAGGCATACCAGAAAACAACTCTGGATAGTGCTGCACCATGTGTCGCTCTGTCTCCCACGTGGCCTCCTCGACACCCCTACGATCCCACTGAACCTTGATCATAGGAATAATCTTGTTTCGAAGTCTGCGGTCTGCCCTATCCAAAATCCTGATAGGCCGCTCAACGTAAGAAACATCGGACTCAATCTGCACCTCTGAAGGCTGCAACACATGCGAAGGATCCGGCTCATACTTCCTTAGCATAGACACATGAAATACGTCGTGTATACCAGACAGAGAAGGCGGTAACGCCAAACGGTACGCCAGAGTACCAACACGCTGTAAGATCTCATACGGCCCCACGTATCTAGGAGACAACTTCCCCCGCATACCAAACCGTACTACGCCTCTGAAAGGTGAGATCTTCAGAAAAACTCTGTCGCCCAACTGAAACTCCAACGGTCTACGCCGCTGATTGGCATATGCTGCCTGTCTGTCCTGAGCTGCCTTCATCTTTCTCTTGATGACCTTAACTTTCTCTTCCATTTCCTGAACCAACTCTGGTCCTCCAACCGACTTACGGTCCAAGTCATCCCAACACAAGGGTGACCTACAACGCCTACCATAGAGGGCCTCGAAAGGAGCCATCTGTATACTTGCCTGGTAGCTGTTGTTGTAAGAGAACTCCACCAAGGCTATCGAGTCCTGCCATGATATGTCGAACTCTAGCACACAAGCTCTCAACATATCCTCGAGCGTCTGTATCGTACGCTCGGTCTGTCCGTCCGTCTGAGGGTGATAGGCTGTGCTCAGCCTCAACTCTGTACATAGAGCTTTCTGCAGACCCTCCCAAAAGTGAGATGTGAACCGCGGATCTCGATCGGACACTATCGAAATAGGGATCCCGTGTAGTCTCACCACATCTCTGACATATAACTGTGCCATCCTCAAGTGCGTATATGTCATACAGTAGGGAATGAAGTGAGCCACTTTAGTCAGTCTATCCACGACTACCCAGATGGCATCAAAACCCGAAACAGTCCTTGGTAAGTGGGTCACGAAATCCATAGACACGTGCTGCCACTTCCACTCGGGTATTTCCAAACTTCTCAGTTCACCTCCAGGCCTCTGCCTCTCAGCCTTCACCTGCTGACAAATCAAAATGCGCTTGACAAATGAGGTGACATCTTGTTTCATACGCCTCCACCAGAACTGGCTGCGTAGATCCTTATACATCTTCTTCCCGCCTGGGTGGACACTCATCCTACTGCAATGAGCTCGCTGTAATAAACCCTGACGCAACTCAGGTGCATCCGGAACCACCCATCTATCACCAAGTCTCAGAGAACCGTCCTCAGCCACTCTGAATCTCGATGGCTGACCTGAATGAACCACTAACATCCATCTCTGAACCTCTACATCGGTCCCCTGGGCCTTCCTGATGTAATCATAGATAACAGGCTCAGCTAGCAAGGTCAAAACCTGTACTGGTGAAGAGGATACATCATAATCAAAACCCAAATGGCAGTAGGAGCCCAACATAGCTGATAAACACATGGCATCCTCTGCAGTGCTCCGCACTTTCCGACTCAGGGCGTCGGCTGTCAGATTTGCTTTCCCGGGATGGTATAGGATTTCACAATCATAATCCTTCAGCAGGTCCATCCATCTCCTCTGCCTCATGTTCAACTCAGCCTGTGTAAACAAAAACTTCAGGCTCTTGTGATCAGTGAAGATGGTAAAAGAGGTACCGTATAAGTAGTGTCGCCATATCTTCAAGGCGAACAATATAGCTGCCAACTCCAGATCATGGACTGGATACCTCGTCTCGTGTGGCTTCAACTGTCTAAGCATAAGCCACTACATGTCTGTCCTGCATCAGTACGCACCCTAATCCCTGTAGCGATGCGTCGGTATAAATAACAAATCCTTTGTTCTCCTTGGGAATCACTAGAACTGGTGCAGTAGTCAGTCTGTGCTTTAATTCCCTGAAACTCTGCTCACAAGCCTCTGTCCAACAGAATGAGACTCCCTTCTGTGTCAGCTGTGTAAGTGGCTTGGCGACCTTCGAGAAACCCTCGACGAAACGTCGATAATAGCCAGCCAGACCAAGAAAACTTCGAATCTCACTGACTGAAGTAGGGGCAGACCAGTCCATAACTGCCTCTATCTTCCTCGGGTCTACTGATATCCCCTCTCGTGATATGATATGACCCAAGAATGCGACACTGCTCAGCCAAAACTCACACTTGCTGAGTTTGGCGTACAACTGATGATCCCTGAGGATCTGGAGCACTATCCTCAGATGATTGGCATGATCCTCCTCATTCTTTGAATAGACCAGGATGTCATCAATGAACACGATTACAAACTGATCGAGGTACTCCTGAAATACCCTGTTCATCAAGCTCATAAAAGTAGCAGGGGCATTCGTCACCCCGAATGGCATCACCAAGAATTCATAGTGCCCATACCGAGTTCTAAAAGCCGTCTTTTGGACATCACCAGCTCTAACCCGCACTTGATGATAGCCTGACCTCAAGTCTATCTTGGAGTACACCTCTGTACCCTGAAGTTGGTCGAACAGATCATCAATCCTCGGAAGTGGATATCTGTTCTTTATTGTGACCTTGTTCAATTGCCTATAGTCAATGCACAGACGCATTGATCCATCCTTCTTTTTCACGAACAAGACTGGTGCACCCCAAGGAGATACACTAGGACGAATGTATCCCTTGTCGAGGAGCTCCTGTAACTATACCTTCAGTTCCCTCAGCTCTGCCGGTGCCATCCTGTAAGGAGCACGGGATATAGCAGAAGTCCCTGGCAGCAGTTCAATAGCAAATTCCACATCCCTAACAGGCGGAAATCCCGGAATCTCATATGGGAACACATCAATGAACTCCGCCACAACCGGAATATCCTCAGCTCTTACTTCCTTCTCGTCTGATGCATCCACTGCATAGATAAGGTAGCCCGTGTGGCCGCGTTCCAATAACCGCGCCATCTTAACCGCTGATATTACCGGAATCTTTGGACGAGAGTCGTCCCCATAAAAGATCCACTGAAACCCCTGATCAGACAGAAAACGTACAATCCTCTGCCGGCAGCCTACCACAGCTCGGTATCTGCTCAACACATCTATGCCGATAATACAGTCAAAGTCTGCCATCTCTAACTGAATCAGATCGGCCCTCAGATCATTGCCCTCAAAATAAATGAGGCAATCAGACAATAGCCGATCCGCAATCATATGCTTCCCCGTGGGTGTCGAGACCATAAGAGGCGTGGGTAACAGAGACGAGCACAAACGGTGTCCCTCCACAAAAACAGTAGATACAAAAGAATGGGAAGCACCTGTATCTATCAATATAAGTGCAGGGTACGTAAATAAATGGCACGTACCAGCAATGACCTCCTCTGGGGCTGCCTCAGCCTGCTCCCTGGTCAGCGCATACACCTGTCCCTGCGGCGGTCCTGCCGTCTGACCTCCCTGTGGTCGTGGTGCAAACTGCTGTCTCTGTGGTGCCCTCCCCGCATCAAATATCGGCCTATTCGGCCCTGAGACTGTCTGACCTGCCCGATTGGGGCAACCTCGAGCAAAGTGGCCCACCTTTCCACAGACATAGCAACCCGGACAGTCCCGTGACAAATGCCATCCCCCACAGTTGTTACACTTGCTTCCCACAGTCTTGCTCCCCTGTGTGGGTCCCTTATTGTTCTGCTTCTGACCCTGAGACTTCTTCCCACTAAATTTGGAAGATGATGAGGCTCCACGAGCCTTGAACTGATCCCCTCGTGGCCTCAGACTATCAGTAGCAGGCCTCTGAGGTGGTACAGAAGGGGGTACAACATCCTTGTACGCGTCCACCGCAATCTCCGCTAACTCTGCCCATGTCAGGGCGTCATCAAATGAACTGGGGTTGTTGGAGATAACCCTATCAAATAGTTCTGGCCTTAATCCCTTCATAAAGTTCCTCATCTTTGCATGGCTGCTGACAGCAATATGAGGCACATACCTTAGCAGTGAGGAATACTGCATAGCATAGTCCGACACTGACATGCTACCCTGCTTCAAAGCATTGAACTCGTCTTCCTTTAACTGTCTGGCAGCTGCCGAGAAATACCGGTTAAGGAACCGGGTCCGGAATACAGTCCAGTCAACTGCCACACCTAGAGCTCTCAGCTCCATCACCGTGGTCTTCCACCACATAGCAGGCTTCTTAGCCATCTGAAACTCGGCTAACCATAGCCAGGCCGTGCGTGCACAGGGTGCAGTCACAAGTATCTGCTCTATACGTTCTAACCACTCCTCAGCTACTTCACCAGACTCAATCCCCTCAAACATGGGCGGATGGAAACTCAGAAACTGCTTCAAACTGAGCTCCCCTGGCAGTAACATCTGTACACTGGGCTCCACGCCCACAGCAGGTGGTGGTAGAGGATTCGGCGGAGCAATACTGGCATTCCTACTGTCCATATCCCCTATCTCCTCATTGGGGTTCTCCGGATTAATCTCAGCCATGCTGTAACACAAGAGTTAACAAAATACCAAAAGCAGTTCATAATATAAGCCGTTAGATAACAAGAGTATCATATTCAAAGCATGTTAGTATAACACTTATACAACCATATGCATCACATGCATAAGCATGCCCAAATGAATACCTAGCCAACTTGTCTCTAAAGGCTACCCTTCACTCTTCCCTGGTTATCTAACCACTGCTCTGATACCACTAAATGTGAGACCCCGTTATCACATCAAGTCACTAAGGTGCAATTTAGAGAACTAAACATTCATGTGAATATATCAGAGTAACGTATCGTGTTGATTAACCTGAGCTTTAGAGATTACAGTACCAAAATATTTCAAAAAGGAATAACACAATTCCTTTAAAGGCACTACACTATAGTCTTACTCTACCCAGTAGAAGCTATACAAAATTTCTCTAATCATGCTAATCCTGTAGCACTCCTTACAGCTCAGCAAATCAACCCCGACCCTGGTTCTCGTCAACAAAAGCACCTACAAAGACAACCCCCAACACGTGAGCATAAAACAATTCATATTCAACATAATATGAAAGTAAGGCATAAATGCACAATCCTAAATACAAGCACTTCCTGTATTTCCTGCATTTATAACGCCCAATGGTTGTCCCTGTACCATAGTTCATAATAAAACACATTATATGAATGTATGGCTTTACAAATGAATGTCATGACATTTCCTCTTTTTCTTGAGTCAGTCATCATCAGTTATTTTAATGCTTTCTTAATCTCAAACAAGCGGTATCGCATACACGCTTCATCATACTAGCGGTATCTCTTCCTCGCTTAGTATGGTATACCTCGCCTCCATGTGCCAGCGAGCCTCCCCCCACCCGCTCCACATGCGCAGCGGTAAAGCATAAGCATTAAAACCTTAACTGTGATCGCCCTGACTCGTGGAATACACCTCTTTATCCCACATCACAATATGCAACAACAATGCATAATATGCAACACAATGCATAATAACATGTATCAAAATCTTAATGCATCACATTGCATTCATCATGCGTCACACAGACAAACATAAGTACATGTTACCGTTGGGATGCCCGTACGTCGCTTACGTACCTTTCCAAAATGTTGTGTGTTGCAGGACTCTATCCCCTGCGCTGTGTAGCTACCTGTGAAGGCTCTACACCAGTGTACAAAACAATATTAGATGTCTCATTACAATCCAATATCAAAACTTTAACAAAATATAACAAATTATATTTTTCAACATTCTGGGTCTCTCGATCGATCGGCCCCTCTTCCCGATCGATCGAGAAGACGCCTAAAAACAAAACCAAGATTCTGCCCCGCTCGATCGATCAAGAAGAAATGTCGATCGATCGAGATGCCCTGTTCGAGAAACGTCAACCCAGAATTCTTGAACACCTGAAATCACACCCTTAAATCCAACATGTAAGACATATGACATGCCCAAACAAACATGCTATTAGTTACAACACACTACCCTGAGTGTATTCATACCAAAATTACACCCCAAACATAAGCCCATATGCATAAACGACGACCATTTACACAAGTACTCGATCATCTTTTCGGAAACAGGGCAACACATTTTATTTCCAGATTTCCTGAGTACTTCATTTCATGCTATAATAACTATCACATATAACATAAAGCATGCTCGAACAAACATGCCAAGGGCTTTACAAAACTACCATGCATAAACTCAAATCGAAGGTTCACCACAAACCCTTCTAACATGCATGGTACCACCTCCTCAAAATCACTCCCCAACCATATTTTCCCAGAAAAACAGGGCATACACCTACCCAGATTTCCGAACACCCTTCTTTACATGCTTATATCCTCAACATAAAACATGCAACATGCTCAAGGAAAAATACAGAGAGCCTCACAATAACACCATAAAAGCATTTAAATCAAAGGTTTCAAGAAACCTAATCTAACATGCCGTTTTCTCGCCACCTAAAAACATGTACTCAAACAAGTTTAAAAACAAAAACAGAGCATGGTTTCTCACCCTACTTTGCTCCGATTTTTGAAGGTTTTCCAGGCGATGAAAAGGGGCAAGCTCTTCAGATTATTGCTTAGCAAGTGCTGGTGAGGAATTGGGAGAGAAAGGTCGAGATTTGGGATGGCTGAGAGTGGTCAAGTGATTGAGCCAAGTGGGATGGGAAGTCAGCCTGGGCACAGTGTGATTGGCATGGGTTGGGGGGGGTGGTTGGGTGTTGGGTGGTATGATGTGTTATGTTTTGGTCCCGGTATTTAGCACGATGTATAAAAATATCCTCACATGATATTTATAGTATTTTCTCATTAAAATACTTCAATTCCCGTTAACATGCTTTACCCAAAACAAACAACACACACCCCAAATAAACAAGCCACGACCCCCAAAATCTCAACATATATCACATGCACCCTGAAATGAAACTCCCCAATAATACTAATCCATACCCATGAATTAATACCCAAATCATCATAATTTAACGCAAATGATTAATCATCACAATAATCATTTCGGGGATATCACAGTTATGGTGCGAGTATTTGAGGTTGTTGGAGCCTTGTACTATATATACCTATTGGACTCGGTGTTCAACCATTCCCCATTTCCCTCCCTCTATCCTCTTCACCGCTCTCTCTCTCTCCTTCCCCTTCCCCCTTTTCCCCCTCTTTCTCCCTTCTTGGAAAATCGAGCAAGGCTCGACTTTGGAGCGGAATATCTCGAATAATTGTGTTTAATTATCGTGGTAGAATGATGTATTTGCGGTTTGTGTACATGCTTATGCGTGTGGTTGTGAGTTTATTTTTGATTGTGACTTTTGTAAATAACAATTAATTCACCAAATCTCGGGGCAAAGGCAAGGATTGGTTCTGGCTATTGGACTATAAGGTACGTATGACGTACGGGCATAACTAGATATATTATTGTCATGTGCATGAATAAAATATGGTTGTTGCAATCAGTTTGATATGCATTGGGAATTATGTGATGCCGCTATTTAGCAAGCAATGGTTATGATGTTGTCGTTGTTGAGCGAACATCGGTTATGATGTCTCCGCTGTTGAGCGTGTGAGAGGATTGAATGCCGCCGCTGTTGAGCGAGCGATGGGATATGATGTGATAGCACTGTGAAATCATTGTTAAGATATTTGTGATATCTGTAAATCATTGTGTAATGATTTAACTGTAATTGATTATGGAATAAATGGTTTGAGCATGTGCATAGTTAATCAATGTAATGATTAACTGATTTTGGGGATTTGATGGTTTGGCTATTGTGAGAACAGGAACAGCACGCCATATGATAACGATACTATACATGGAGTATCTCTTACATTTACAGTTTTATATCCTATAATAATGAATTGTGATATTGTTGTTATCGAGACGATGGATTGGTATGCTCACCCTGTGTGGGGGCTGTTTCTGTTGGGATAGGTGAACAGGTACATCATTGGCTCTGGAGTTGAGTTCGGGCTGTAGATTGGGGATTCTCCCAAGGCTGAGGTACCAATGACATTATTGGGTAGCATGTTTATATAGTAGATACACATTATCCATTCAATGCTCACATGTGAGCAGTCGTATATGTATATATGGATTGTATAAAGGTTAGAGGTTTCTCATTTCATTTATGATTGGCATGCAATTAGTTAAAGAGAATTGCATTATGAATTGAGAACATGTTAGTGTGTTATGGAGTGTATGCGTGTGATGTCCAGATTTATTAATAATCATTTGTTGGACTAAATATGATTTGGATTTTTATTGATAATTAATTTTAGAATTAATTAATTAGAAGTGGAATTGACCAAGTGAAGGTCAACTGACAAGTTAATCGGATCATAAAATATTTTGAGATTGTAAAATATACTCCGATAATATTTTAGAGATAAGTTAATTAAAATGAAGAATTTAAGTTTTGGGTTTTTGGAGTGTGTATAAATCCCAATCGTTGTCTATAAATAATATATCAGTACACCGGTGACACTTCGATGTACAAAACCGGGCCAGGATACAAAAATAAATATGTTATGTTGGGTATTTTCGGAACACGCAGTAGAACGTGTAAACTCACGCACTAAAACCCGATCCTTTCTTTTCTTCTCTGCTGAATCATCGTGCATGTCCGACCACTCGCCGCTAAAGTCGCGCGCACGCCGCCGTCGGACCTCCTTCCGGCGTGTCCGAACCACCATCGTCTTCGTCTCTTCCAGGCGCAACTTTCCATACCAAGAACCTGAAGTTTCGTCGCGGATTGCATTCGAATCTTGCAAGGAAGCGCAGTGGTTCGAATTTTCGAATTCGTCCGATTTTGGGGCGATTTCTTCCAATATTTTTGTAGGTAATCGTCCCTCATCCTTCAGTCGTTATTCCCCTGAAATCCCTCGAAATTTTGATGAAGTTTGTTCGATTTTTGTTCGTTGCATGTTGAATTGCTGCTCTGTGTGTGTGAATGTGTGCTGACTGTGTGCGTGCGTGAGCTAGCAATGCTGATTAAATCTTCTTGCTGCCATGGTGGAGTTCTTTCCTACTCTAAATTTGATGTCATTGAATTGTTCATGACTGTTTGTGGAACCATGGCTGGTTTCAACCATTCTTTCAGCTGGTTCTATGCGTGCAGTGTGTGTGCCGACTTGAGCCTAGGGTGCGTATTTTGGGTACCTTGGGGAGGGAATCTTTGTTGATATTTGATTTGCTTCTACCATTTAAAAACATGTTTATAAGGTGTTTGATTTTATGCTTCAATGGTGTTAGCAAGTGAATTGTAGTGGAAACTTTTCCCCCAATTTAAAAACACTATAGTGCCTTGGTAGATGTTGAGCAATGACCTGCTATACTTATATCCTTCAGCATGTGTAGTGGGTGAATGATTGAGATAGATAAATGTTGGTGTGTGTTAGATCATGTAATATAGTGTATGGGGATGTATATGCTTGAATGTGTGCCATAACATGTATTATTGATTTAATCACTTTATTAAGTTACTAATCTTAATAGTGAGTTCTAAATCAAGAATTTTGGAATCCAATGCATATTTAATTTGTTGAAGTTGAATTTAATCAAATAAATGACTTTATGTTGGGATTAAGAGAATTAGATTTAAAAAGGGTAGAATCTCGTATCTACATGGATCCTTTCTTTTATGTCTTGGTTTGTGAGACCCCGATATCTCAAGATACTAATAGGTGCGATTAAGAGAACTAAACATTCATATGAATAAATCAGAGTAATGAGTCATGTTGATTAACCTGAGCTTAAGAGATACAGTACCAAAAGTCTCAAAAGGAATTTCACAAATTCCTACAAAAGGTACTACACTATAGTCTTACTCTACCACATGTAGAAGCTATACAAAAATTTCTCTAACATGCTAATCCTGTAGCACTCCTTACAGCTCAGCTTTTCAACCCCGACCCTGGTTCTCATCATCAAAAGCACCTACAAAGACAACCCCCAACACATGAACATAACATAATTCATATACAACACAATATGAATACGTAAGGCGTAAATGCATAATCATAAAATACAAAGCACTTCCTGTATTTCCATCGCATTTACAATGCCCATTAGTTGTCCCTGTACCACAATTCATAATCAAAACACTATATGAATATATGGCTTCACCAATAAATGTCATGACATATCATCTCTTTTTCTTGAGTCAGTCATCATCAGTTATTTTATTCGCTTTACAATCTCAAAACAAGCGGTATCTCATCCTCGCTTCTTCCTACTAGCGGTATCTCATCATCGCTTGGTATGGTATACCCCGCCTCCATGTGCAAGCGAGCCTCCCCCCTCCCGCTCCACATTTTTAGCGGTCAAGCGTAAGCATTAAAACCTTCACTGTGATCACCCCTGACTCGTGGAATACACCTCTTTATTCCACATCACAATATGCAACAACAATGCATAATATGCAACAACAATGCATAATAACATGTATCAACTCTTAATGCATCACATTGCATTCATCATGTGTCAAACAGACAAACATAAATACATGTTACCGTTGGGATGCCCGTACGTCGCTTACGTACCTTTCCAAAATGTAGTGTGTGGTGGGACTCTATCCCCTACGTTGTGTAGCCGTCTGTGAAGGCTCTACACCAGTGTACAACACAATATTAGATGCCAATTTATAATCCAAAATCAAAATCCAATAAAATATCAATTTTTCAAAACTCTGCCTCTGGCGATTGATCGCTACCTCTTGGCGATCGATCGCCAGACTCTACTGTCCCATGGCGATCGATCGCGCCATTCGTGGCGATTGATCGCGTGCCTTTGATTTTGGCTACTGGACGTCGGCGATCGATCGCCCCATTTGTGGCGATTGATCGCCACATGGTCTGTGCGCGACATTTCCAGAATGCTCTAACACTGATTTTCATACCCTTCGTTCTAACATGTAAGACACACAACATGCCCAAACAAACATGCTAGTAGCTACAATACACTACCCTGAGTGTAATCATACAAGATATGTACCCCAACCACAAACCCACATGCATTAAAAGCACCCTATAACATCAGTACTCAACCAACTTTTTCGAAAAACAGAGAATTGTCTTCCTGCCCAGATTTTTGAGTACCCACTTTCAAGCAATGAAATCTACCACATAAGTCATGAATATTGCTCGAATAAAAATGCCAAAGGCTTCACCAAACTACCATTCATATTTTCACATCAAAGGTTTACTCTAAAACCAATCTAACATGCATAATATCACCTCCTCAAAATCACTCCCAGTCCACATTTTCCAGAAAAACAGGGCATACTCCTACCCAGATTTCCGAACACCCTACTTTACATGCTTATTTCCTCAACATAAAACATGTAAAATACATAAGGAAAACTACTGAGAGCTACATAACAACACCATGTAAGCATTTAAATCGAAGGTTTTAATAAACCTAAGCTAACATGCCATTTTTCACACTAATAAAAGTATGAACTCAACAACTAAATTTCAAACCCAGAAATGGTTTCTCACCCCTTTTTGCTCCGATTTTTGGAAGCTTTCCAGGCAACAAAAATGGTGGATCTCCTTCTTTTCTCCCTTATCAGATGTTGGACGAAACATGGGAGAGGAATGGAGTGATTTCAGACATGGAAGGGTTGGGTGAGAGATGGGACAAGAGGCATGGACAAGCAGCTGGTAGCTGGCAGCAGGGCATGGGTCAAGGGGGGTGGTTGGGTGGTGGGTTATGTGATGTGTTATGTTTTGGTCCCGGTATTTAGCACGATGTATTAAAATATCCTCACATGATATTTTATAGTATTTTCTCAATAAAATATTTCAACTCCCATTTAATTATGCTCTACCAAAACAAACCACACACACCCCAATTAATCATGCCACAACCCCAAAATCCCAATATATAACACATGCACCCTCACATACATTTCCCAAATATTATTAATTCAACACAAGAATTAATACCATAATTTTCACAACAATGATTAATGTTTAAATAACACCTAATCATTTCGGGGATATCACAATACTCCCCTACTTATAAGATTTCGTCCTCGAAATCAGCATGCACTTACCCAATATAAATAAAACATAAATCACATACCAGAAAACAGTTCTGGATGGTGTTGCACCATGTGTCGCTCTGTCTCCCACGTGGCCTCCTCGACACCCCTACGATCCCACTGAACCTTGATCATAGGAATAACTTTGTTTCTCAGTCTGCGATCTGCCCTATCCAAAATCCTGCTAGGTCGCTCCACATAGGAAACATCGGACTCAATCTGCACCTCTGAAGGCTGCAACACATGTGAAGGATCCGGCTCATACTTCCTCAGCATAGACACATGGAATACATCGTGTATACCAGACAGAGAAGGCGGTAAAGCTAATCGGTACGCCAGAGTACCCACACGCTGTAAGATCTCATACGGCCCCACATATCTCGGGGACAACTTCCCCCGCATACCAAACCGTACTACACCTCTAAAAGGTGAGATCTTCAGAAAGACTCTGTCGCCCAACTGAAACTCCAACGGCCTACGCCGCTGATTGGCATACGCTGCCTGTCTGTCCTGAGCTGCCTTCATCTTTTGCCTTATCACTTTTACCTTTTCTTCCATTTCCGGGATCAAATCTGGTCCTCCGACTGATTTGCGATCCCCGTCATCCCAACACAAGGGTGACCTACAATGCCTACCATAGAGGGCCTCGAAAGGAGCCATCTGTATACTTGCCTGGTAGCTGTTGTTGTAAGAGAACTCCACCAAGGCTATCGAGTCCTGCCATGAAGTGTCGAACTCTAGCACACAAGCTCTCAACATATCTTCGAGCGTCTGTATTGTACGCTCGGTCTGTCCGTCCGTCTGAGGGTGATAGGCTGTGCTCAGCCTCAACTCTGTACCTAGAGCTGTCTGCAGACCCTCCCAGAAGTGAGATGTAAACCGCGGATCTCGATCAGACACAATCGAAACAGGGATCCCATGCAGTCTCACCACATCTCTGATATATAACTGTGCCATCCTCAAGTACGTGAAGGTCATACAGTAGGGAATGAAATGAGCACTCTTAGTCAATCTGTCGACGACTACCCATATAGCATCGAAACCCGAAACAGTCCTTGGTAAGTGGGTCACGAAGTCCATGGATATGTGCTCCCACTTCTACTGTGGTATCTCCAAGCTCCTTAGCTCACCTCCAGGCCTCTGCCTCTCAGCCTTCACCTGTTGACAGATCAAACATCTCTTGACGAATGGGGTGACATCTTGTTTCATACGCCTCCACCAGAACTGGTTGCGTAGATCCTTATACATCTTCTTCCCGCCCGGGTGGACACTCATCCTGCTGCAATGAGCTCGCTGTAATATACCCTGACGCAACTCGGGTGTATCTGGAACCACCCATCTGTCGTCAAGTCTCAGAGAATCGTCCTCAGCCACTTTGAATCTCGATGGCTGCCCTGAATGAACCACTGACATCCATATCTGAACCTCTGCATCGGTCCCCTGAGCCTTTCTGATGTGATCATAAATAACAGGCTCGGCTAACAAGGTCAAAACTTGTACTGGTGAAGTAGACACATCATAATCAAATCCCAAATGGCAGTAGGAGCCCAACATAGCTGATAGACACATGGCATCCTCTGCTGTGCTCCTCACCTTCCGACTCAAAGCGTCGGCTGTCAAGTTTGCTTTCCCGGGATGGTATAGGATTTCATAATCATAATCCTTCAGCAGATCCATCCATCTCCTCTGCCTCATGTTCAGCTCAGCCTGTGTAAAAGAACTTCAGGCTTTTGTGATCAGTGAAGATGGTGAATGAGGCACCGTATAAGTAGTGTCGCCATATCTTCAAGGCGAAAAATATAGCTGCTAGCTCCTGATCATGGACCGGATACCTCGTCTCATGTGTCTTCAATTGTCTCGAAGCGTAAGCCACAACGTGCTTATCCTGCATCAGCACGCATCCTAAACCCTGAAGCGATGCGTCGGTATAGAAACGAACCCTTTGTTCTCCCTGGGAATCACCAAAACTGGCGCTGAAGTCAATCTGTGCTTCAACTCCTGGAAGCTCTGCTCACAAGTTTCCGACCAAAGGAAAGGAACTCCCTTCTGAGTCAGCTGTGTAAGTGGCTTGGCGATCTTTGAGAAACCCTCAACGAAACGTCGGTAATAGCCAGCCAACCTAGGAAAACTTCGAATTTCACTGACTGAAGTAGGGGCAGACCAATCCATAACTGCATCTATCTTCCTCGGGTCTACTGATATCCCCTCTCGTGATATGATATGGCACAAAATGATACACTGCTCAGCCAAACTCACACTTGCTGAGTTTGGCGTACAACTGATGATTTCTGAGAATCTGGAGTACTGTCCTCAAATGATCGGCATGTTCCTCTTCACTCCTTGAGTATACGAGGATGTCATCAATGAATACGATCACAAACTGATCAAGGTACTCCTGAAATACTCTGTTCATCAAGCTCATAAAAATTGCAGGTGCATTTGTGTAGGGTCTTCCTACCTTAACATCATCTTATTACACAATTTGGACTAAACATGCATTAATAACATCTTAGGGTTCCGGTTGTAGCTTTGAGCTAAGAAGATTTCAGGCCAACAATGAAATTTCAAAACTTAACTCATTACATTCTCAATAATGAATGTTAAAGCGATAGAATTATACTACTCCTAGAGTAGAGACTATCCAAAAGTCCAGTATCCTATCTTCTTTCATGCTCCTTTTTACTCACTGCCTCAGCCCGACCCTTAGCCCTTCGGTCCAAAAGCGTACCTACAGGAACAACCCATCATGAGCATGTACATCGTTACTTAACATCATAAGGCAATGGCATATAAATAAATGCATGAAAATAATTGGTAACGTATACTTCCTAGTTAATTGCATTAACCCTCTTTGGTTGTCCCTGTTTCATAGCCATGCATATAATCATTAATTCTTGACATGAATGATTAAAATCATCGTCTTATAGATATCGTCATCTTACAACATCATCATCATATAAGCATTATCATGTTATACATATCATCATCTTATAACATCATCATCATATAAGCATCATCATCTTATAGCATCATCATCTTACAACTTCATCATCTTATAACATCATCATCATATAAGCATCATCATCTTATAGCATCATCATCATATAACATCATCATCTTATAACATCATCTTCATCTTATAACATCATCATCATCTTATAACATCATCATCATCTTATAACATCATCATCATATAAGCATCATCATCTTATAGCATCATCATCTTACAACTTCATCATCTTATAACATCATCATCATATAAGCATCATCATCTTATAGCATCATCATCATATAACATCATCATCTTATAACATCATCATCATCTTATAACATCATCATCATATAGCATCATCATCATATAGCATCATCATCTTATAACATCATCATCATATAGCATCATCATCATATAAGCATCATCATCTTATAGCATCATCATCATTTTATAACATCATCATAATATAGAATCATCATCATATAAGCATCATCATCTTATAGCATCGTCATCTCATAAATATAACAGTAAATGTACCAAATCATAGTTAAGTAAACATGCTGGTTATTTGTCAGTTTCTTTTTGTTGACCCTGATTCACATTCGTGCATATGGGCATCTTACCCCATCGTATGGCATCTTACCATATCATAACATCGTGTGGCATCACACCACATAATAACATCGTATGGCCTCTTACCATATGGGCATCTTGCCCCGTGGTATCTTACCACATAATAACATTGTATGGTGTCTTACCATATGGGCATCTTACCCCGTGGCATCTTACCACATAATAACATTATGGCATCTTACCATATGGGCATCTTACCCCGTGGCATCTTACCACATAATAACATTGTATGGCATCTTACCATGTGGGCATCTCACCCTTTTATAAACATCGTATAACGTCATTATAAACTTACTTATCATATCATCTTCACAAACATCATCGTCTTATCTTATTTATCATAACCATCATCATAAACTTACTTATCACAATCGTCATCATAATCATCATAAATACTTATGCAATCAATGCATAGTCAGAGTTAGGAATGTGTTATCGTCCGATGCCCGTACGCTTCTTACGTACCTTAATTCCAAAAGTGGAGAAATTGAAGAACTCTATCTTCTTGATGTTGTTGGCACCTGGGATGGTTCCACATAACCATACAAATCGATATTAGAAGCTAAACAGTAGCCTAATACCAAAAATTCCATCAATTAAGCCAAGAAAAACATCTTCAGCAAAATCGCTTTACCGATCGATCGGTCATTCCTACCGATCGATCGGTAACTGTTCATAATTTAATTTTAAGCTACGGCCTTTCACCGATCGATCGGTACAAACTACCGATCGATCGCTAGCCATCCACCGATCGATCAGTAGCTTTCACCGATCGATCGGTAAGTGAAGAAATTTCACCCCTCGCTTCGCACATGCACCGATCGATCGTTGCCCTGCTACCGATCGATCGGTCACTGCGATTTTTTGAGTAAACTCCATTTATTTGGCACAAAACCACCAAATAAACCAATACATCTTAAATCAAATACATCCCAACAACTTATCACTACAAAAACCTCATAAAACCATACCCCAACCATAAATAACATACACCCAAACAAGGAGGTATCCATACCTCTTGGGGACTCCAAATCTCCCAACAATTTCCACAAATCATGTTTTTGGAAGGATTCCTCTTCTTCTTTAAGCCCAAAAACAAAAATGGAAGGGTTTTGGGTTGGGAAGGGATTTTGGGGATTTTAAGAGTGATGGGTTAAAATGAATGAAGTGGGTTGGGTATAGTGGGGTATGGGTTAATTAAATTATACCCAATAATTAACATGATGTATAAATTACCCCAACATGGTATTTTAAAAGCATTTGACAAAATGCACTAAACTTAATCTAAAATCACATCTTCCTCATATTTAATAATCAACACAATTAAATCATGTTAACATCTTATTACCACATGATTCATCATATAAACATAATTAATGCATTAATTGCAGTTAATCGTTTCGGGGACATCACATTACTACCCTACTTATAAGATTTCGTCCTCGAAATCGCATGCACTTACCCCAAAAGAAACTAAACATAAATCACATACCAGAGAATAGTTCCGGGTAGTGCTGCACCATATGCCGCTCCGTCTCCCACGTAGCCTCCTCGACACCCCGTGATCCCACTGAACTTTGACAATCGGTATAACTTTACTTCGTAATCTGCGATCCTCACGATCCAGAATTCTGACCGGTCGTTCGACGTAGGATACATCTGAATCCAACTGCACTTCAGATGGCTGTAATACATGAGACAGATCTGGCTCATATTTCCGCAACATAGAAACGTGAAAAACATCATGAATCTCAGATAAAGACGGCGGTAGAGCCAAACGGTAGGCCAAAGTACCGATACGCTGCAATACTTCTTATGGACCAACATACTTCGGGGATAACTTCGCCCGCATACCAAAACGAACTACACCCCTGAAGGGTGAGATTTTCAAGAAGACCCTGTCTCCTACTTGGAATGCTAACGGCCGTTGCCCCTTGTTGGCATAGGCTGCTTTCCTATCCTGGGTCGTTTTCATCTTTTGGCGTATCAACTTAATCTTGTCTTACATATCTTAATCATACCCGGTCCTCCGACCGCTTTACTAGCCAAGTCCTCCCAATACAGCGGTGACCTACATCGTCGTCCGTAAAGAGCTTCAAAAGGAGTTATCTGAATGCTCGTCTGATAGCTGTTAATATAGGAGAACTCCATGCAACCTCACCACATCCCGCACATATCATTGGGTCACCTTTAGGTATGTGAAAGACACATGACAAGGGATGAAGTGAGCTACCTTCGTTAGCCTATCCACGATCAACCAGATCGCCTCAAATCCAGAGGCCATCCTTGGCAAGTGGGTCACAAGGTCCATAGATACGTGCTCCCACTCCCACTTGGGTACTTCCAAGCTCTTCAGCTCGCCACCAGGCCTCTGCCTTTCTGCCTTTACTTGCTGGCAGATCAAACACCTTTTAACAAAAGTGATCGCATCACGCTTCATGCGTCTCCACCAGAATTGACCGCATAGGTCCTTGTACATCTTCCTTCCTCCTGGGTGGATACTGAACCGACTACTGTGGGCTCGCTCAAATATTCCTCTACGCAACTCGGGTGTATCTGGGACTACCCATCGGTTGCCCAATCTCAAGGAATCATCTTCTGCCACTCTGAACTTTGATGGCCATCCTTGAAGTACTATAGATGACCATCTTTGAACCTCATCATCTGACCCCTGGGCTTTCCTGGTAACATCAAATATGTCAGGCTCAGCCAACAAGGTCGACACTCGCACCGGCGACGTGTTCACATCAAAATCATAGCCCAAGTGGCAATAAGAAGTCATCATAGCTGATAGGCTCATGACATCCTCGGCAGTACTCTTCACTTTCCGACTTAAGGCATCTGCTATCAAATTCACTTTACTTGGAGGGTACTCAATTTCACAATCAAAATCATTGAGTAAGTCCACCCATCTTCCTTGTGCCTAACCAACTCAGCATGTGTGAACAAAAACTTTAGGCTCTTATGGTCCGTGTAGATGGTAACCAACGTATCATACAAGTAATGCTTCCAAATCTTCAAGGTAAATATCATGGCTGCCAGTCCCAAATCATGGGCTGGGTACCTAGCCTCATATGGCTCCAATTGCCTCGATGCCTATGTCACCCCATGCCTATCTTGCATCAACACACAGCCCAAACCCTGCAATGATGCGTCTGTGTACGAGGCAAACTTCTTATTCTCATAAGGAATCACCAACATTGGCACTGTCGTCAAACGACGTTTCAATTCTTGGAAGCTTTCCTCGCAAGCTTCGGACCAATAGAACGGCACTCCTTTCTGAGTCAGCTGTGTCAGGGTCTGGCAATCCCTAAGGATCTGGAGTACTGTTCTCAAGTGCTTTACGTGTTCCTTTTCAGTTCGAGAGTAAATAAGCACACCGTCAATAAAAACTATGACGAACTGATACAAACATGGTTGGAGCACCCTATTCATCAGGCTCATAAAACAGCTGGGGCATCCGTCACCCCAAAAGGCATGACTAAGAATCCGTAGTGTCCATATCTAGTCCTGGAAGCTGTCTTTTGTACATCATCCTCTCGAACTCGAATCTGATGATACCCCGATCTCAGATCGATCTTACTGTAGAGCCTCGTACTCTGCAGCTGATCAAACAAATCAACAATCCCCGGAAGCGGATACTTATCCTTCAATATGGCTTTGTTCAGTTGTAATCGATGCACAGTTGCATCGAACCATCTTTCTTTTTGATAGCCCTTGTCAAGGAGCTCCTGCAACTGAACTTTTAACTCCCTTAGCTCCGCTGGTGCCGTCCTATACGGGCACGAGAAATAGTAGACGTCCCTGGTAGTAACTTAATCCCAAAATTGACCTCTCTCGTCGGTGGGAATCCGGGAATATCCTTCGGAAGACATCAGGGAACTCCGCCACCACGGACACATCCTCAACTCTTACTTCTTCTTTCTTTTCCGTAACATCAATGGCATATATGGGATATCCTGTATGGCCTCGTTCCAACAACTGCGCCATCTTGATAGCAGATATCAACGGGATCTTAGAACGAGAACCATCCCCATAGAATGTCCATTGGACCCCCATATTAAAACTGAGTCGGACAGTCCTCTTCTACAGTCCACAACTGCCTGATACTTGTTCAGCACATCGATGCCCACAATGTATTCGAAGTCTGACATTCCCAGATCAATCACGTCTGTCCTCAGCTCGTTACCCTCAAAAATCAATGAGGCCGTCATAAACCACCTGATCAGTTATTAAACTTCTTCCAGCGGGTGTCGAGACTACACGAGGCATGGGCGACGGAGAAGTGCATATGAAATCGCATCATGTACTTCAGCATTTGCTGCCATGCTGCAACACAAGGGTTAACAACGATACCCAAAAGCAGTTCATATAACACATCGTTAGAGAAGTAAAACATGTTAGTGCAACATCATATACTTCATATGCAACATATGCATAAAACATGTTTAAAAGTAAGCACCTAGCCAATCTTATTGCTAAGGCTACCCTTCGCTCATTCCCGGGTTATCTAACCACTGCTCTGATACCACTAATGTAGGGTCTTCCTACCTTAACATCATCTTATTACACAATTTGGACTAAACATGCATTAATAACGTCTTAGGGTTCCGGTTGTAGCTTTGAGCTAAGAAGATTTCAGGCCAACAATGAAATTTCAAAACTTAACTCATTACATTCTCAATAATGAATGTTAAAGCGATAGAATTATACTACTCCTAGAGTAGAGACTATCCAAAAGTCCAGTATCCTATCTTCTTTCATGCTCCTTTTTACTCACTGCCTCAGCCCGACCCTTAGCCCTTCGGTCCAAAAGTGTACCTACAGGAACAACCCATCATGAGCATGTACATTGTTACTTAACATCATAAGGCAATGGCATATAAATAAATGCATGAAAATAATTGGTAACGTATACTTCCTGGGTAATTGCATTAACCCTCTTTGGTTGTCCCTGTTTCATAGCCATGCATATAATCATTAATTCTTGACATGAATGATTAAAATCATCGTCTTATAGATATCGTCATCTTACAACATCATCATCATATAAGCATTATCATGTTATACATATCATCATCTTATAACATCATCATCATATAAGCATCATCATCTTATAGCATCATCATCTTACAACTTCATCATCTTATAACATCATCATCATATAAGCATCATCATCTTATAGCCTCATCATCATATAACATCATCATCTTATAACATCATCATCATCTTATAACATCATCATCATCTTATAACATCTATAACATCATCATCATATAAGCATCATCATCTTATAGCATCATCATCTTACAACTTCATCATCTTATAACATCATCATCATATAAGCATCATCATCTTATAGCATCATCATCATATAACATCATCATCTTATAACATCATCATCATCTTATAACATCATCATCATCTTATAACATCATCATCATCTTATAACATCATCATCATCTTATAACATCATCATCATATAGCATCATCATCATATAGCATCATCATCTTATAACATCATCATCATATAGCATCATCATCATATAAGCATCATCATCTTATAGCATCATCATCATCTTATAACATCATCATCATATAGCATCATCATCATATAAGCATCATCATCTTATAGCATCGTCATCTCATAAATATAACAGTAAATGTACCAAATCATAGTTAAGTAAACATGCTGGTTATTTGTCAGTTTCTTTTTGTTGACCCTGATTGACATTCGTGCATATGGGCATCTTACCCCATCGTATGGCATCTTACCATATCATAACATCGTGTGACATCATACCACATAATAACATCGTATGGCCTCTTACCATATGGGCATCTTGCCCCGTGGTATCTTACCACATAATAACATTGTATGGCGTCTTACCATATGGGCATCTTACCCCGTGGCATCTTACCACATAATAACATTGTATGGCATCTTACCATATGGGCATCTTACCCCGTGGCATCTTAACACATAATAACATTGTATGGCATCTTACCATGTGGGCATCTCACCCTTTTATAAACATCGTATAACGTCATTATAAACTTACTTATCATATCATCTTCACAAACATCATCGTCTTATCTTATTTATCATAACCATCATCATAAACTTACTTATCACAATCGTCATCATAATCATCATAAATACTTATGCAATCAATGCATAGTCAGAGTTAGGAATGTGTTACCGTCCGATGCCCGTACGCTTCTTACGCACCTTAATTCCAAAAGTTGAGAAATTGAAGAACTCTATCTTCTTGATGTTGTTGGCACCTGGGATGGTTCCACATAACCATACAAATCGATATTAGAAGCTAAACAGTAGCCTAATACCAAAAATTCCATCAATTAAGCCAAGAAAAACATCTTCAGCAAAATCGCTTTACCGATCGATCGGTCATTCCTACCGATCGATCGGTAACTGTTCATAATTTAATTTTAAGCTACGGCCTTTCATCGATCGATCGGTACAAACTACCGATCGATCGCTAGCCATCCACCGATCGATCGGTAGCTTTCACCGATCGATCGATAAGTGAAGAAATTTCACCCCTCGCTTCGCACATGCACCGATCGATCGTTGCCCTGCTACCGATCGATCGGTCGCTGCGATTTTTCGAGTAAACTCCATTTATTTGGCACAAAACCACCAAATAAACCAATACATCTTAAATCAAATACATCCCAACAACTTATCACTACAAAAACCTCATAAAACCATACCCCAACCATAAATAACATACACCCAAACAAGGAGGTATCCATACCTCTTGGGGACTCCAAATCTCCCAACAATTTCCACAAATCATGTTTTTGGAAGGATTCCTCTTCTTCTTTAAGCCCAAAAACGAAAATGGAAGGGTTTTGGGTTGGGAAGGGATTTTGGGGATTCTAAGAGTGATGGGTTAAAATGAATGAAGTGGGTTGGGTATAGTGGGGTATGGGTTAATTAAATTATACCCAATAATTAACATGATGTATAAATTACCCCAACATGGTATTTTAAAAGCATTTTGACAAAATGCACTAAACTTCATCTAAAAACACATCTTCCTAATATTTAATAATCAACACAATTAAATCATGTTAACATCTTATTACCACATGCATCATATAAACATAATTAATGCCTTAATTGCAGTTAATCGTTTCGGGGACATCACAATTTGTCACTCCGAATGGCATCACTAAGAACTCGTAGTGCCCATACCGAGTTCTAAAAGCCGTCTTTTGGACATCGCCAGCTCTAACCCGCACCTGATGATAGCCTGACTTCAAGTCTATCTTTGAGTACACCTCTGTACCCTGAAGCTGATCGAACATGTCATCAATCCTCGGAAGTGGATACCTGTTCTTCACTGTGGCCTTGTTCAGTTGCCTGTAGTCAATGCACAGCGCATTGAACCATCCTTCTTTTTCACGAACAAGACTGGTGCACCCCAAGGCGATACACTAGGACGAATGTATCCCTTGTCAAGGAGCTCCTGTAACTGTACTTTTAGCTCCCTCAGCTCTGCCGGTGCCATCCTGTAAGGGGCACGAGAAATAGCAGAAGTCCCCGGCAGCAGCTCAATGGCAAACTCAACATCCCAGATGTTAGGATCGGGGTAGTGTTTAGAAGGGGGGGTTTAATAAACACTAGATACAATTTCGATTTCTTTTTCTGGTTAACTGTAAACTGTTAAGTATTATAGTTGCTTCTCAATATCAGTCAAGTCAGTAGACACTTGTTATAGTGCGGAAGACGTCTACAAAACTTGTGAGAAATAAAACTGAAGTAATAAAGCAATAAACAAATAACACGAGAGTTGTTTCTGGAAGTTCGAAGCACAACGCTTCTACGTCTCCCCTTCTTCCTCTGCAGGAAGGATTCACTAGAAGACTTGGTTTACACTTTTACAGTATACAACCTTCTTAGGCACTAACACACTTGGCCTAAACTTCTAGCAATCACACTCTTCTTAACTTTTGGTTACAATGAATTTTATGACACTCTTTTACAGAATACACTTTCTAGCTTTGAGAGTTTTTGATCAACAGACTTCAATTGCAGATAATCTATCACAGATTCAGTTTGCTGTTTTTCTGCTCTTTGCTGAACGTTTGGAATATCAGTAGTTTTGCTTTCTTGTTTGCTTTGAAGTATATCTCTTAGTTGGAAATCGCTCAGCACCTCTTCATTCTCTGCTTGGATGTATTTATAGGTTTGGATGTCCAACGGTAGCCTTTCTGTATATGGAAGCGATTAGCTTTCCAATTTCATATTGTCTTCTTTCCTATTTTGTAAAGCAACGGCTCTTTTCACTCTGACGGTAATGGTGGCGGAGATATAGCAGGGTGCGCCGCTCTGTTGTACCTTTGTCAGAGAATGTTGTACTGATTTTGTCTCGTTACTTAGTGCTCTAACTGGAAGCTCAGACTTCTGCTGGTTTTCTTTGTTCAACTGGTCGTTCATCCTCTTATGACCAGTTGATGTCCTTGTACAGTGAGAGACTATTCAGTTGATAGTTGTCCAGTAGATGTCCATCCAGTTTAAGTTTATCCGGTTGATAGCTTGCACGGTTGATGTCTTCATCCGGTTGATGTCTATCTAGTTGATGTCTTAACCAGTTGATGTCTTAGCCAGTTGATGTCTTGTCCGGTTGATGTCCATCCAGTTGGTGACTTCTTCCGGTTGATGTCCATCCAGTTGATGTCTTATCCATTTGATGACTTCATCCGGTTGATGTCCCCAGTTGATGACTTATCCGGTTGATGACTTCTTCCGGTTGATGTCCATCCAGTTGATGTCTTCATCCGGTTGATGTCCATCCAGTTGATGACTTCATCCGGTTGATGTCTTCTCCGGTTGATGTCCATCTAGTTGGTAGGCATCCAGTTTATGTCTTCACCCGGTAGGAGTCTTTATCCAGTTGGTCTTTAATATCCGGTTTGTAATTACCAAAACTTTAGAAATCGTTTTCCCAACAATTTCCCCCTTTTTGGTGATGACAAAACTAAGTCATGATCTATTTCCAGTTTGAGTAAATAAGATGAGAATCCTGAAATTACTTGAAGACATGATGGAAAAGAAATTTTCATTAAATATAAGCAGATTACAAGTTGTAATCAAACTGGACAATTGAGAGAGATTCATCTTTATTTAAGATGAATTCTAATAACTTGACTAGAATCTAAGACCAATTTAGTTTACATAATTTAGCTGATACATGACAAATCTTTAAACAAGTATTGTAGACCCGGAGAGCTTCGATCCACCTGGTGTCAGAGAGGAAGAGCTCGATCCACCTTATTTCAGAGAGGAAGAGCTCGATCCACCTTGTTTCAGAGAGGACCTAATAAGAATACTTTATCTCTGCCGGTCTACCTTGTTTCAGAGAGAAGGTCGGGAAGAGTCATATGTATATACATCAGGCAGCTTCCATGGTTCATGGATTCACCTAATGAGAATAGTCTATCTCTGTCTTCCCCCTTTTTGTCATCAGCCCCCAGACATCTGCTGTTAGTAGTTCCTGACTGATGAGGAGCGCCAGAACAGGATCAAAGCGCTGAAGCTTAACAGAGATGGGTTAGATAAGTAATCAACCCATGAGGGGTTGATTTAGATAAGTAATAAACCCATGAAGCGGAAAAAGATCTAACAGAAAACCAGGGAATTTTGAATAGCTTGAAAGTAAGCATGTTGAGTGAATGTGTGTTCTGTGATCAAACAAGAGTCGCTATTTATAGAAATGAAAAGGTTGCAATTAATGTGAATGTATTTAAGTGGATCAGTAAATACAAAGAAAAAGTCAACAAAAACAGTAAATAGATAAGAGTAATTAAAGGAGGAGTCAGAAAATGATACTATTTGCGCCCGAACCAATGTTTGGAATAGTTGCGTTTTTCGGCAGGCGGTTGGCGTGGACTCCGAGATCTTGGTTGAGCAGTTGGTCTGGACTGAGTGGGTGCTCCAGTTGCAGGGGATGAATGAGCAGCTGAACTTGAAGCTCACTGCGTGGAGGGAGCAGTTCGGCTGGGTTCAGGTAATCTGCGAATAATTTGAGGAGCTGCAGGTAGGCTGTTGCAAATATCTTGAATTTGAGAGGCAAATGCTGCCTGCATGGTGGCCAACTGATCGGTCAATGTTTTCTTGGCGTCGTCAATCTTTTCTCCAAGAGCCATTGAGGTAGCAGCATGAAGAGATTCATTGTTTTGATTGATCTGAAGACGCGCCTGGCCAATTCTAGTAAAAGCATCCGTCACTGCATTCTCAGCAAATTTTTGAAGTCTGGTGACAGTAGTCGTTAAACTACTTAAGTCCAAATAGACTTGCTGGAATTGTGAGTCCGTGTGCTGCTGATGAGTGCCTAGAATGAGAGTTGCAGTTCGTTCTTCCTGTTTAAGCTTATGAACATCGCTTGCTAGTGCTGATATGGAAGTGGATAGATTGGGTAGCTGTGCAGCAATGTTCGGAGGCTCGTCCATAGGGTTGGTAAAGACAAAAAAGTCTTCGGAAAGCTCTTGAACCATGGACGGATCTGCAGCAATCAGTGGAGCATCAGTAGTAGGGACAAGAGCGCTGAGGTGAGCATCATCAACTGCAGTGGAGGGCAACATAGAAGCTTCAACAATTGGTGCAGCTGTAGACTCTGAGATAGTGACAGCCAATTGGGCAGTTTCTTCATTTGGTGGAGCAGCCAAAGTAGTAGTGGGTTGATCAACCACAGCAGCTGACATCTGGGTGTGATCATTTGAGTGTGAAGACTCGTTGGGTTCATGATTGGCAGAGGATCTAGTGACCTGCTGAACCACTGTCTGTATGACTGCATCCACATTGGTGTGATCAACAGCTGTTGGTTGGGGCTGTTGATCATTGTGAGAGCTGGGAGGAGAGGAGACGCTGAGAGCAGTTGGAGAGGAGAGTTCTTTAACCGAGGAGGCTGCCTCCAAGGCAGTTGGTGCGGCCTCCGCTCCAGGGGAAGTAGTCTCCAGAGCAGTAGAAGTGGGCTCCACAGAAAATGGGACAATCTCCAAATTTGCAATGACGGAGTGTAGATCCTGCTGATCAGGGCTGGCAACAGTTTCAGTAGTGGAGCAAGAGTGAATCCCAGTGGATATGCGAGTATCATGAAGAGCAAGCTCAGCCATTTCGAGCTTGGGTCCAAGAGCATTTAGAACAGCTCTATCATGATTTGCTGTTCCCGAATTACCGTCAAATTGTTGAAGGCGAGTTTCAACCAGGGCCTGAAGTTCACCCACATAGATCATCAGGCTGAAAACATCTCGCAGCTTCAAGCTTGTTTCAGGGTCTGAGATTTGAAGATATGCTAGTATTTTGTTCTCATCTGCCCTAGCCTGATCCAGAATTTGATCAAAATCATCTAATCGAACCTTGACACGGGCCTTTACCCATCGATCGAAAATCTCCAACTGTGGTTGCAGTTTGGCTTCCACTGTATCCATTACCATTTGAATCTCGAAGGCAACAGGAGTGGACACTGGAGCCGTAAGAGATTTTCCTTTTCCAGCAGGGGTGGTCTTGGGATGACAGTATGGGCATAATCTTGGGTGTCCTGAAGCTGATAGAGCCTGGTGCTTGCTGAGAGCTCACCAGTGCTGACTGAGTGTCAGCTGGAACCACTGAAGGAGCAGGCACCATGGCTAAGGAAGCAGTTGGTTCCTCAGTTGAAGGGATGGCAGGGCTGGGTTCCCTATCAGGATTTACATCTGTAGGACCGGCGGAGGAGATAGTGTCGGAGGCTGCAATGTCTAGCTGTCGGGCGGTCTGAGGAGCAGCTTTTCGTGTTCTTGGCTTCTTAGGAGGGGGAGGAGGGGGAGAAGACTCAGCGGATTCCGATACAGTCTGTTCAGAGTCACTTATTACCTGAGTCAAGCGACGCTTTGTCACTCCGCCTTCTCTGCCACTTCGTTGGCGATGAAGCTGAAGATACTTGTGAGTGATGAGCCTCCCTGGATGAAGGTGAGAAAGAGCCCCTGTCTTAATGTTTTTGCTCTCAAAAAGACTGCTTAGTGGGAGAGCAAAACCTGATTGACCCTTGCCAGATGCTACCAGACTAGTCAGTATTTGAAATAACACAGCTGACCAGTTTATCTCCAACCCTTTGCATATAGCGCTCATAACGTCAAACTTTTCAGGGGTAATCATATCAAATGATCCTGCCTTACATAGGAGCCCCTTGGAGATTATGTCCGCCAGTTGTCTATAATGACTCTTCATCAATACTTTCCGGAAAGGAGGACGTGGAAGGCGATGAGTAGAGTCCGAGACTGTGAGACGCATCTCTTCTCTTAGTTCTGCCGGAATAGTCGAGAAATCAGTGAGTCCGGTAGAGGGTAGGCACAGGTGAGTGGCAAATTCTGGTTGGGTGATGGTGACTGATTGTCCAGAGATGGATGCCACCACGGTGTCATCCACAACATTGGCAGTAGCAAAGAACTCTTGTAGTTCGTTCTTGTAAAAGGAGGGGGTCTGGCTCAGGATTACCAGCAGTCCGGAGGTATCCAGCCTTTGTATCTACTCCTTGGTTTCTTCATCAGAGGATGTGGATATTGAATGAAAATCGACGTGAATAGCATTGGTGATGAAACTCGGCTGAACATTCTTCGACATTTTGAGTGAGTAAGAGGAAGAAGCAGCAGCAGTTTGTGAGAGTAAGCTTTTCTGAAAGAGAAAAAATAATCGCAGTGATTTGTTGGAGAAGAAGAGTAGTGAAACTAATGGCGGTGAAAAAGGAAGTATATGTAACGTCGTACTGTAGATGAGCGGACACATGTATACGTGGCGATCATCTAACGGTTTAAAAAAGATTTAACAAATAAATAAAATAACAGGATTTAGGCGGGAGTGAAATAATTTATTTTTAACCAAAAGTAATTTTGAATTCCGACGTTCATTAGGTTAATAAGTATCGAGGGTTATTTTTGTCAAAGCATATTTGGTAACATCAACTGGTATGTAGGGTTCGACTGGTAGGAAAACATCCACTGGTTGTGGAGTCCTACTGGTTCGGATACACCTACTGGAGCTGACCATTGTATTACCAGCTGAGCTTAAATAACCGTGATAGAATTATAACAGAAATTCCCCCTAAATTTATGCACATAAACTAACTAATTCCCCCTGAATTCATTACCCAAACAAAATAATCAAGAAGTAATTTCAATTAAACCAAGAATATTTCGAAAGTAAGAAAACTTAGCGTCCGGTAGGGGCTTTGTGAAGATGTCTGCTGCCTGTTGTTCTGTAGAAATATACTCCAGCCGAATTTCTTTCTTCATGACATGATCTCTGATAAAATGATGACGGATGTCAATATGTTTAGTACGAGTATGAAGAACTGGATTGTATGTTATGGCAATGGCAGATGTATTGTCACAGAAAATAGGAGCCTCTGTGGACTCAATTCCATAGTCTCTGAGTTGTTGCTGAATCCAGAGCAGTTGAGCACAGCAGCTTCCAGCAGCAAGGTACTCTGCTTCTGCAGTGGAAGTTGCAATGGATGTCTGTTTCTTGCAACCCCATGCTATCAATCGATCACCAAGGAATTGACAATACCCACTGGTGCTTTTCCTGTCAATTTTGCATCCAGCATAGTCAGCATCTGAGTATCCAATAAGATTGAAGGTTGAGACTTTTGGATACCATAGACCGACATTCTCAGTGCCTTTCAAATATTTTAGGATTCTTTTAACTGCAGTGAAGTGCGACTGTTTGGGATTTGCTTGAAACCGGACGCACATACACACTGCAAACATAATATCTGGTCGGCTGGCTGTCAAATATAGTAAAGATCCGATTATGCCTCGATACATTGTAACTTCGACTGGTATTCCTGAATTATCCAAGTCGAGTTTGGCAGATGAGCTCATTGGTGTAGCAGCAGCTGAGCTGGTACTCATTCCATATTTCTTTAGTAGCTCTTTAGTGTATTTAGACTGATTGATCAGGATTCCTTCACTAGATTGCTTGACTTGCAATCCTAAGAAAAATGATAGTTCTCCCATCATGCTCATCTCGAACTGGTCCTGCATAATTTTAGAGAATCTTTCGCACAATTTTGAGTTAGTACTTCCGAAGATAATATCATCAACATAAATTTGAACAAGCAGAGTATGGTCTCCCTTTGTAAATTTAAAAAGGGTCTTGTCCACCGTGCCAATAATAAAATTGTGTTCTGTCAAATATTTTGATAAAGTTTCATACCAGGCACGGGGAGCTTGCTTTAGACCATACAAGGCTTTATTGAGACGGAAAACATGAGATGGCTGCTGATGGTTTTCAAATCCAGGAGGTTGTTCAACATAGACTTCTTCCTGGAGTTTGCCGTTAAAAAATGCACTCTTAACATCCATCTGATAGACTTTAAAGTCTTTAAACGCAGCAAATGCAAGAAATATGCGAATTGCTTCTAGTCGAGCTACAGGGGCAAAGGTTTCAACGAAATCAATGCCTTCTTCCTGTCTGTAGCCCTGTGCAACTAATCTTGCCTTATTTCTGATTACTGTACCGTTTTCGTCTAATTTATTTCTAAACACCCATTTGGTGCCAATTACAGTGTGATGCTGTGGTCGTGGTACAAGATACCATACTTTGTTTCGTTCAAACTGATTGAGTTCTTCCTGCATTGCTTCTACCCAACTTGGGTCTAATATAGCTTCATCAATTTTCTTAGGCTCTATATGAGATATGAATGCAGCATGAAGAAATTAATTAATCATTTCCTCTGGTGCGTAGAGGAGCAAGAGGGTTACAGATGACCTGCTCAGGTGGATGATCCTTCTTCCACCGGAGCGAAGGTCCAAGAGGGTTGAGTTCTTCAGTTGACTGGATGTGAGTAGGCAAATCAGAGGTTCTGATTGACTCATCTTTCTCATTAGTTCCTTCTACTGCAGCAGGGGTAGATGCAACTGTTTCATTTGTAGCTGGTTGCAGTGCTTGTTGGCCAGCAGACTCCTCTGCTTGAGCTTCAGGAACTTCTGGTTCTAAGGAGCAGTCAGTCCTGCTTCTGTAATCAATCTCATCATCAACATTTTCGTCAATGTAAGTGCTTTCCAGTCGATTACTCAAGTTGTTGATTTGTATATCAGATAGTGTACAGTCAGTAGGTTCATCAAATTTTACATGCACTGATTCTTCTACATTAAGAGTTCTATTATTTAATACTCTGAATGCCTTACTAACTGTAGAATAGCCAAGGAATATTCCAGCATCAGATTTGGCATCAAAAGCGGTGAGATGAGTCTTTCCATTGTTGTGAATAAAACATTTGCAACCAAACACATGGAAATAGGAAATATTTGGCTTACTGCCATTCCAGATCTCATAAGGGGTTTTATTTGCTCGCTTATTAATCATTGATCTGTTCTACGTATAACATGCTGTGTTGACAGCTTCTGCCCAAAATCTCTGCGATATTTCTGATTCCGCGAGCATAGTTCGCGCAGCTTCTTTCAAAGTGCGGTTCCTACGCTCAGCAACTCCGTTTTGTTGAGGAGTTCTAGCTGCAGAGTATTCATGTTTAATACCAAGGTCATCTAGATATGATTCGAGTGATTGATTGGTGAACTCAGTACCTTTATCACTGCGAATTCTATCTATCCCACACGATTTCTCATTTTGGAGTCTTTTCAGTAATTTGATCAGCTTTGGAGTAGCCTGATCTTTGCCACTTAGGAACAAGACCCACGTGAAACGAGTGTAATCGTCTATTACCACTAGAGTATACTTCATTCCCCCTAGACTTGTTACTGGTATAGGACCAAATAGATCCATATGCAGCAACTCTAGGCACCGAGAAGAAGATTTACTCCCTTTGTTCTTAAAGGAGGATCTGATTTGCTTACCAAGTTGGCATGCTGCACAGATCTTGTCTTTTGAGAACTCAATTTGGGGTAGTCCAACAACTAGATCAAGTTTACGCAGACTGGCAATAGTTTTAAAGTTTAAATGACTCAACCGTTTGTGCCAAAGCCAATTTTTGGATGAATTCAGAGCAGCTAAGCAAGTAGAAGAGATAGGCTGATTAAGATTCCAATCAATTTTATATGTGTTATCATGCCTTCTACCTACAAGTAGTATACTACCATCAATAGATTTGATTGTGCATGAGTGCTGATTAAATTCTACGGAATGACCATTGTCACACAATTGACTTATGCTAATCAAGTTGTAGCATAGATTTTCAACTAAAAGAATATCTTTAATGATGATGTTACCGTAGATAATCTTACACTTACCCACGGTTCTACCTTTCGCGTTGTCTCCAAAAGTTATTCTGGGTCCGGTGGAGTCCACCAGTTCAGACAATAAGCTCGCATTCCCTGTCATATGTCTAGAGCACCCGCTGTCCAGAAACCATTCTGAGCTCCGAACTGGATGCATTCTAGTTTCCTGCAAATTAAAGCGATAGAATGATTGGTACCCAATCCTACTTGGGTCCTGGTAGGATTAGTCCTTTCGGAACCCACACTTGTATGACCATGAATGACTTAGGTCGGTATGTGTTCTGAAATGTGTGTGCATTTATAGATATAGGCGATGATTTTGACTGTGGAGTGTGATAATATGTGTATGCATGTGCTTTTGGTTTGTAGTTCCTGTTATTTAGCATATACCTCTTCTGGACAGGTTTACAGTTGTAGTACCAGTTGGGTTTAACCTCTCTAGCTGCTCGACCAGTGGGTTTAAGTTCATTTCTGAACTTTTGCCTCGGTTTAGCCTCTTTGAGTGGTTCTACATAACCGATACCTCTGTGCTGTGCCTGTTCCTTGATGAGTGTTGCTTTAACAGGTTCTTTAACCAGTTCGTAAGGGTCATATACTGTGCTAGATCTTACAAAGTTCATTGAACCTTGCCTTTTGTTAGACACAGTTGAGGTTCATTACCAGATGAACTGCTTGTCATTGCTATTATAGCCTATGCCTGTTAAATCACCAGCAAGCCTTATAGACTCAAGCATTTCATCCTTTCTGGTAGTCGACGCATTCCAAGTGCTAACCAGTTTGCTAAGTTTCTGGTAAGCATTCTTGGCTTCATCTCTTTCCTTCACTAGGAGACTGGCTGTTTCCCTCAGGCAGTTCAACTCCCTTGATTGTTCACAATCAAGCTTGTTTTCATGCGTTTCAGTTTGGGTTGTATGCTCAGTCTTATAGCTTTCAAAAGATTCATATAGCGTCCGATACTCATTTATCATGTCCTGCAATGCATTGGTGAGTTCACTATGTGTAAATTCAGATAGGTTTGATTCATGTACCTCATTTTCATTATTTGCCATTAAGCAGTGGACTTCCTCTTCTTCACTCTCGCTGGATGAGCTAGTTAACTCTTCTGATTCTGATTCAGAATCAGCCCATTTGCTCTTACTTTCTTCTGCCATCAAGACCTTTTGATCTCTGTCCTTTTTGGATGATCTTCTGGTTTCTTTGGATTTTCTGTAATCCTTGGATCCTCTTTTGTGATCATCCTTCTTGGGTTTAGGACAGTCCGCAATGAAGTGCCCTGGTTTGAGGCAGTTGAAGCATACTCGCTCTTCTTCTTCTGAATTTCCTTTGGAACTCTGCCTCCGAGGATATGATTGATAAGATCTCTGATTCTTCTTCATGAATTTCCCAAATTTCTTTACAAACATTGCCATAGCATCATTACACATCTTTTCTGGAGTCATTTCTGTAGGAGTAGGCAGAGACTCCGATGCAGTGAGAGCTTTTGTTGGTTGACTGGTACTTGGTTCATCTTCAACCCGAATGCCTAATTCGAATTCATAGGCTTTTAAATTAGCAAACGGATCATGTAGATCTATTTTGTTGATGTCCTTCGATTCTCTCATAGCAATGGTCTTGACATCCCATTCTCTTGGTAGACCTCTCATTACTTTGAGAGTGACTTCTCTGTTGGGTAACTCCTTACCCAGACTGTTTAGTTCATTGATTATTCCAGTCACTCTTTCAACGTACTCGTTGAGAGTTTCTCCATTTATCATTTTGATATGCTCAAACTTCTGTAAAGCCACAGTAAGCTTGTTTTCTTTGGTTTGATCATTTCCTTCACAGAGTTGAGCAATCTTCTCCCAGATTTCTTTGGCTGTAGGGCACATCTTTATTTTGTTGAACATATTTTTGTCCAAAGTTTTGAACAGAATGTCCTTAGCAACGTTGTCTAGATTTGCTTTCTTCTTGTCTTCATTTGACCATTGAGATCTTTCCTTTTCTACCATTTGTGGATCACCACTTGTGATAGAAGCAGCTGTATTTATTTTCATGATCTTCATAGGTCCTTCAGTGATTACATACCACATATCATCATCTTGAGCACTTAGATGTGCTTGCATACGGATCCTCCATTCATCATATTCGTCTTTCTTGAACATTGGAATCTTGCTGAATGAGGCCATCAGTTTTTGGTAAATGGTAATTTCTCAAGATTGAGAAGACCTAAGCTCTGATACCACTTGTTAGGATCGGGGTAGTGTTTAGAAGGTGGGGGGTTAAATAAACACTAGATACAATTTCGATTTCTTTTTCTGGTTAACTGTAAACTGTTAAGTATTACAGTTGCTTCTCAATATCAGTCAAGTCAGTAGACACTTGTTATAGTGCGGAAGACGTTTACAAAACTTGTGAGGAATAAAACTGAAGTAATAAAGCAATAAACAAATAACACGAGAGTTGTTTCTGGAAGTTCGAAGCACAACGCTTCTACGTCTCCCCTTCTTCCTCTGCAGGAAGGATTCACTAGAAGACTTGGTTTACACTTTTACAGTATACAACCTTCTTAGGCACTAACACACTTGGCCTAAACTTCTAGCAATCACACTCTTCTTAACTTTTGGTTACAATGAATTTTATGACACTCTTTTACAGAATACACTTTCTAGCTTTGAGAGTTTTTGATCAACAGACTTCAATTGCAGATAATCTATCACAGATTCAGTTTGTTGTTTTTCTGCTCTTTGCTGAACGTTTGGAATATCAGTAGTTTTGCTTTCTTGTTTGCTTTGAAGTATATCTCTTAGTTGGAAATCGCTCAGCACCTCTTCATTCTCTGCTTGGATGTATTTATAGGTTTGGATGTCCAACGGTAGCCTTTCTGTATATGGAAGCGATTAGCTTTCCAATTTCATATTGTCTTCTTTCCTATTTTGTAAAGCAACGGCTCTTTTCACTCTGACGGTAATGGTGGCGGAGATATAGCAGGGTGCGCCGCTCTGTTGTACCTTTGTCAGAGAATGTTGTACTGATTTTGTCTCGTTGCTTAGTGCTCTAACTGGAAGCTCAGACTTCTGCTGGTTTTCTTTGTTCAACTGGTCGTTCATCCTCTTATGACCAGTTGATGTCCTTGTACAGTGAGAGACTATTCAGTTGATAGTTGTCCAGTAGATGTCCATCCAGTTTAAGTTTATCCGGTTGATAGCTTGCACGGTTGATGTCTTCATCCGGTTGATGTCTATCTAGTTGATGTCTTAACCAGTTGATGTCTTAGCCAGTTGATGTCTTGTCCGGTTGATGTCCATCCAGTTGGTGACTTCTTCCGGTTGATGTCCATCCAGTTGATGTCTTATCCATTTGATGACTTCATCCGGTTGATGTCCCCAGTTGATGACTTATCCGGTTGATGACTTCTTCCGGTTGATGCCCATCCAGTTGATGTCTTCATCCGGTTGTTGTCCATCCAGTTGATGACTTCATCCGGTTGATGTCTTCTCCGGTTGATGTCCATCCAGTTGGTAGGCATCCAGTTTATGTCTTCACCCGGTAGGAGTCTTTATCCAGTTGGTCTTTAATATCCGGTTTGTAATTACCAAAACTTTAGAAATCGTTTTCCCAACACCAGACAGGCGGAAATCCCGGAATCTCATCTGGGAACACATCAATGAACTCCGCCACAACTGGAATGTCCTCGGCTCTCACTTCATTCTCTTCCGATGCATTCACGGCATAAATAAGGTACCCAGTGTGGCCACGTTCCAATAACCGCGACATCTTAACCGCTGAGATCACTGGAATCTTTGGACGAGAGCCGTCCCCATAAAAAGTCCACTGGAACCCCTGATCAGATAGAAAACGTACCATCCTCTGTCGGCAATCTACCACAGCTCGGTATCTGCTCAACACATCAATGCCGATAATACAGTCAAAGTCCGCCATCTCTAACTGAATCAGATCGGCCCTCAGATCATTGCCCTCAAAATAAATGAGGCAATCAGATAACAGTCGGTCTGCAATCACATGCTTTCCCGTGGGTGTCGAGACCATGAGAGGCGTGGGTAACAGAGACGAGCACAAGTGGTATCTCTCCACAAAAGCAACAGATACAAAAGAATGAGAAGCACCTGTATCTACCAAAATAAATGCAGGGTACGTAAATAAATGACACGTACCAGCAATGACCTCCTCCGGGGCTGCCTCAACCTGCTCCCTAGTCAGTGCATACACTTGTCCCTGCGGTGGTCCTGTCGCCTGACCTCCCTGTGGTCGAGGCACAAACTGCTGCCTCGGTGGTGCCGTCCTAGCATCAAATCTTGGCCTATTCGGCCCTGAGTCTGCCTGACTTGCCCGATTGGGGCAATTCCGTGCTAAGTGGCCCACCTTGCCACAAACATAACAGCCTCGGCAGTCACGTGACAAGTGAAATCCTCCACAGTGGTCACATCTATCCCCTCCTGCCTTACTCCCCTGTGTAGGTCCTCGATTGATCTGTTTCTGACCCTGAGATTTCTTCCCACTAAATCTGGAAGATGATGAGGCTCCACGAGCCTTGAACTGATCTCCTCGTGGTTTCAAACCATCAGTAACAGGCCTCTGTGATGGCACGGAAGGGGGTACAACGTCTTTATACGCTCCCACAGCAATCTCTGCCAGCTCTGCCCGTGTCAGGGCGTCATCAAAAGAGCTGGGGTTGTTGGAGACAACCCGGTCAAATAGTTCTGGCCTCAGTCCCTTCAGGAAATGCCTCATCTTTGCATGGCTGCTCACAGCGATATGGGGGACATACCTCAACAGTGAGGAATACTGCAAAGCAAAGTCTGAAACTGACATGTTGCCCTGCTTGAAATTAGTGAACTCGTCCTCCTTGACTTGTCTGGCAGCGGCAGAAAAATACCGGTTAAGAAACCGGGTCCTGAATACAGTCCAGTCCACTACCATACCTTGGGCCCTCAGCTCCATCACAGTGGTCTTCCACCACATAGAAGGCTTCTTTGCCATCTGAAACTCGGCTAACCTCAGCCATGCGGTACGTGCACAGGGCGCAGTCACAAGTATCTGCTCTATCCGTTCTAGCCACTCTTCGGCCCCTTCTCCAGACTCGTTCCCCTCTAACATGGGTGGACGGAAGTTCAGAAACTGTGTCAAACTGAGCTCCCCTGGTAATAACATCTGTGCACTGGGCTCCACTCCTACAGCAGGTGGCGGTAAAGGATTTATATGAGCAACACTAGCATTCATACTGCCCATATCCCCTACCTCTTCATTGAGGTTCTCCGGGTTAATAGCCGCCATGCTGCAACAAAAAAGTTAACAACAATACCAAAAGCAGTTCATAGTATAAGCCGTTAGATAACAAGAGTATCATATTCAAAGCATGTTAGTATAACACTTATACAAAAATATGCATTACACGCATAACATGCCCAACAATGAATACCTAACCAACTTGTCTCTAAAGGCAACCCTTCACTCTTCCCTATTTATCTAACCACTGCTCTGATACCACTAAATGTGAGACCCCGATATCTCAAGATACTAATAGGTGCGATTAAGAGAACTAAACATTCATATGAATAAATCAGAGTAATGAGTCATGTTGATTAACCTGAGCTTAAGAGATACAGTACCAAAAGTCTCAAAAGGAATTTCACAAATTCCTACAAAAGGTACTACACTATAGTCTTACTCTACCACATGTAGAAGCTATACAAAAATTTCTCTAACATGCTAATCCTGTAGCACTCCTTACAGCTCAGCTTTTCAACCCCGACCCTGGTTCTCATCATCAAAAGCACCTACAAAGACAACCCCCAACACATGAGCATAACATAATTCATATACAACACAATATGAATACGTAAGGCGTAAATGCATAATCATAAAATACAAAGCACTTCCTGTATTTCCATCGCATTTACAATGCCCATTAGTTGTCCCTGTACCACAATTCATAATCAAAACACTATATGAATATATGGCTTCACCAATAAATGTCATGACATATCATCTCTTTTTCTTGAGTCAGTCATCATCAGTTATTTAAATGCTTCTTCGCTTTACAATCTCGAAACAAGCGGTATCTCATCCTCGCTTCTTCATACTAGCGGTATCTCATCATCGCTTGGTATGGTATACCCCGCCTCCATGTGCAAGCGAGCCTCCCCCCTCCCGCTCCACATTTTTAGCGGTCAAGCGTAAGCATTAAAACCTTCACTGTGATCACCCCTGACTCGTGGAATACACCTCTTTATTCCACATCACAATATGCAACAACAATGCATAATAACATGTATCAACTCTTAATGCATCACATTGCATTCATCATGTGTCCAACAGACAAACATAAATACATGTTACCGTTGGGATGCCCGTACGTCGCTTACGTACCTTTCCAAAATGTAGTGTGTGGTGGGACTCTATCCCCTGCGTTGTGTAGCCGTCTGTGAAGGCTCTACACCAGTGTACAACACAATATTAGATGCCAATTTATAATCCAAAATCAAAAATCCAATAAAATATCAATTTTTCAAAACTCTGCCTCTGGCGATCGATCGCTACCTCTTGGCGATCGATCGCCAGACTCTACTGTCCCATGGCGATCGATCGCGCCATTCGTGGCGATCGATCGCGTGCCTTTGATTTTGGCTACTGGACGTCGGCGATCGATCGCCCCATTTGTGGCGATCGATTGCCACATGGTCTGTGCGCGACATTCCAGAATGCTCTAACACTGATTTTCATACCCTTCGTTCTAACATGTAGACACACAACATGCCCAAACAAACATGCTAGTAGCTACAATACACTACCCTGAGTGTAATCATACAATATATGTACCCCAACCACAAACCCACATGCATTAAAAGCACCCTATAACATCAGTACTCAACCAACTTTTTCGAAAAACAGAGCATTGTCTTCCTGCCCAGATTTTTGAGTACCCACTTTCAAGCAATGAAATCTACCACATAAGTCATGAATATTGCTCGAATAAAAATGCCAAAGGCTTCACCAAACTACCATGCATATTTTCACATCAAAGGTTTACTCTAAAACCCATCTAACATGCATAATATCACCTCCTCAAAATCACTCACAGTCCACATTTTCCAGAAAAACAGGGCATACTCCTACCCAGATTTCCGAACACCCTACTTTACATGCTTATTTTCTCAACATAAAACATGTAAAATACATAAGGAAAACTATTGAGAGCTACATAACAACACCATGTAAGCATTTAAATCGAAGGTTTTAATAAACCTAAGCTAACATGCCATTTTTCACACTAATAAAAGTATGAACTCAACAACTAAATTTCAAACCCAGAAATGGTTTCTCACCCCTTTTTGCTCCGATTTTTGGAAGCTTTCCAGGCAACAAAAATGGTGGATCTCCTTCTTTTCTCCCTTATCAGATGTTGGACGAAACATGGGAGAGGAATGGAGTGATTTCAGACATGGAAGGGTTGGGTGAGAGATGGGACAAGAGGCATGGGCAAGCAGCTGGTAGCTGGCAGCAAGGCATGGGTCAAGGGGGGTGGTTGGGTGGTGGGTTATGTGATGTGTTATGTTTTGGTCCCGGTATTTAGCACGATGTATTAAAATATCCTCACATGATATTTTATAGTATTTTCTCAGTAAAATATTTCAACTCCCATTTAATTATGCTCTACCAAAACAAACCACACACACCCCAATTAATCATGCCACAACCCCAAAATCCCAATATATAACACATGCACCCTCACATGCATTTCCCAAATATTATTAATTCAACACAAGAATTAATACCATAATTTTCACAACAATGATTAATGTTTAAATAACACCTAATCATTTCGGGGATATCACATGGTTTGAATCACCTCGGTGTGGGTTTGAATGTTTGGAACATATTAGTTGGCTTAATTGGATTGTTTAGTTAGACACTAGTTGGATGTCATTATTCAAACACCCTACACTCCCTTTCCCCCTGTTGAACTGCTATGTGAGTTGGGTGTGATCTATTCAAACACCCTACACTCTCTTTCCCCCTGTTGAACTGCTATGTGAGTTGGGTGTGATCTAGCACGTATGTGTGTGTGTTTTCTGCATCATGTGTGTTGATGTAGCGGTTGGTGGGAGATAATGGGGTTTTGCATTACCAATGATATATCATGATTAATGTGAGGATGTGTGCATCCAAAGTATTGATTATGATTTGATTCATAATATTGAGTTATTGATTTATGATATGGATATAAAAGTAAGAAATATATGAAGGTTATGAATTGCTTTGATTTCGAGCTAATATTGAATTGATATTCGATATAGACTCCTCAGGAGACTTCGGACGTTGATGATAGCTTGTTCATGTTGTCTACTATAAGGTACGTGGTGACGTACGAGCAGATATATCTAGTATCTATACATTCATATACACATGTGATTTGAATATGATGTTTCAGGTTAATCGATTGAATTTGATAATTGAGTTAAAAATGCGTAATTTGGTAGATACGTAGTTATACGTGATCCAAGAAGATGAGTAAAGAAAAGAATATGTGCATACATGTGTTGTGTGAAGGACACGTGGTGGTACGTGATCCGATTATACTGGTTGAGTATTGATGCCTTGGGCATGAGCGACATGAGAAAGTGTCGAGAATGAGATGGTGGGATAACCAGGTGTACATCGATGTTGAATTATTTATGTTGAGCATAAATAATATATTGTTGTTGTATTGAATTCATAGTGTCGTTGAGTATCATGTTTTCAATGATAATACTAAACTTGACATTATGAATGTGCGTGAGTTTGAAACAGGAACAGTGCGTGGAAACTATACAAACTCGGACTTGTACATGGAGTATATTTTATGAGTTTTGAATGATCTAAACTGTTGCATTATGATTTTGTATATTGATTTGTGATTGAATATTGAGTTGGAGTATGCTCACCCTGTGTGGGGGCTGTTTCTGTTAAAACAGGTACAACAGGTACGATGATGCCTTGGGGTGCTAGGCTCGAACCTTGTTGGATGATGCTTCCAGAAGCGTAGTATGAGATTGAGCCGATATACGAGGTTGAGCTGTTGGTATATATACTAATTATGCATCCGCATGAGTATCCGTTATTCGTTGCTCTTTTGTGAGCACTTGTATCTGTATATGGACTGTATAAGGGTGTTGAAACCCACTTTTGTTGTCTTATTAGTGTGGTGTCTTCCCTGGCTGAGAATTTACTTAGTGTTCTGTATTCTGTTTAGTATTGTGTTGTCCCTGGTCGGGAGTTATGTTATGTGATGTGTTTTTATTTCCGGATAGCTCAGCTTATGGGGAGACTCTGCCCAAATTTTTATAAAAAAACCACAATGTAAAAGTGGTGTAATGGGGATGATAATGGGTGAAATCTTTGAGTCTATTTGTTGGTCGAGATGACCATATAATGTTGAACATTGGTTATGTCATGAGATTATGGGAAACGTGTAATGATTCTTTTTAAAGAATGAAAAGAAAATGAAAAATTTATACATACACGACGTCATAAATGAACTATTGACGAGTTCAGTTGTTGGGGTCTTACAATGCGTATGCTAGTGGGACGGTATTGGGAATTGGTCATTATGTGGATTAATGTTGATTTTTTTTATAAATGGCATGTATGAGGATTCTCTAATGTTATAAAAGCATGCACCATTATTGTGATAATACACTAAGAGCGGGTTAAGGGCGCGGGGTCCTTACATTAGTGGTATCAGTGCAGTGTTTTGCTTTTTGGGGCTGTTGAGGGCCAAAGGAGATGTGGATAGAAAAAGGATAGCTCCTCGTTTATGCATGATTGTAGTTAGTGTTGTGTGACACAACTATTGTGCTTATGTACATATTATGATATGAGATCATAAATGAAAGGTGTTATAGTTAACCATTGTGGTTGCAGGATTGTATGGAATATGATGGGAATGGTATTGATGGAAATGATTTGCACTTTATGTAATAATTGCTAAGAAATCTTATTTTGTAGGAAAATCAGGGAATGAGAAACGTGATGCACTCTCTGAGGACATGGAATTACTGACAATGTGGTGTCGTCAATAGGTGACGACGGATGATGACTAGGTATGGTTGCCTTATGATTATAAGGACGCAGGTATATGCATACATTGTAATTTATTTATTATGGGGATGCATGAATACTGGATATTATTATTGTGCTGCTACGGGTATAGCAACTAGCGATGTTGCGGACCCAAATCGCGTTGTGTGGTCTCGGAGGTACGTGGAGTACGCATGTGCAAATTTTGATGACGTAATTTTATTATTAGGGGATAAATTTGATATCCGAAAATTAATTGTGTTGATCCCAGATTGGTTATAATCCTTAATGGATTTAATTTAGAGTAATTATGAGATAGTTACGATGTTGAGATTCCCGAGGATTTTAATCCGATATCGGGGTTGTTGGATCCAAGGGTTGAGATTTATTCTCATTGATGTGCTAAACCTTGGAATTGTGTTGGTAGTGTGATCTGGAGTCTGGGGAGCTTTGGATTGAGGTTGGTAATGAAAATAGTGAGTGAGACATAATTATTGAACACAAATGATTTTAATGGGTTATGGTGCGAGTATTTAATACTCAGGTTTTTGGAGCCTTGGTACTATATATATCAAGTGGACTCGGTGCTCAACCATTCCCACTTCACTCCCTCTCTCCTCTTCACCGCTCTCTCTCTCCTTCCCCTTCCCCCTTTCCCCCCTCTTTCTCCCTTCTTGGAAAAATCGAGCAAGGGCTCGACTTGGGAGCGGAATCTCTAAGATATTTGGGTAATGTTTTTCCCCTCGCTTTTATCTTCGTTTTGATTGTAGTTTTGTTAAGTTTGGTTGGTTATGGTAATGGTTGGGATTTTGGGGATTTTTGATAAAAAAATTAAATTTTTGTTTTGGGTGTTTTTGTGGGCTTTTAAAGGAGTATTTGAAGTATTGAAGGTGTTGGGGGTGTTGGATTTGAGTTGGGTGTGAAAAACACCATGGAAGCAAAATATTTTCCAGAAAATCGCAGGTCGCGATCTATCGCGGCTTGGCGCCGATCCATCGCGATGTTACACAGATTTTTGGAGACGATATACAGTACCCGCGATCGATCGCGAGAATCCACCGATCGATTGTGGGGAGGTAGGCGATGTTGGTGATCGATCGGCGTTAAGCGACGATTGATCGTGGAGGTTGAATTTTTGGGCAGTAAGATCTCGCGATCGATCGCGGGACATGGCAATCGATCACGGCCCCTGTTCCTTTGTTTTTTTCAAAATTTGGAGAATATCAGGATTTCGGAATTGGGCTTTGTTTGGTTGATTTTCGGGACGATGTATACATTCCAATGGGAATACTACGCTTTAAAATGATATGGTTTGGTAATGTTTTTCCCCTCGCTTTTATCTTCGTTTTGATTGTAGTTTTGTTAAGTTTGGTTGGTTATGGTAATGGTTGGGATTTTGGGGATTTTTGATAAAAAATTTAAATTTTTGTTTTGGGTGTTTTTGTGGGCTTTTAAAGGAGTATTTGAAGTATTGAAGGTGTTGGGGGTGTTGGATTTGAGTTGGGTGTGAAAAACACCATGGAAGCAAAATATTTTCCAGAAAATCGCAGGTCGCGATCTATCGCGGCTTGGCGCCGATCCATCGCGACGTTACACAGATTTTTGGAGACGATATACAGTACCCGCGATCGATTGCGAGAATCCACCGATCGATTGTGGGGAGGTAGGCGATGTTGGCGATCGATCGGCGTTAAACGACGATTGATCGTGGAGGTTGAATTTTTGGGCAGTAAGATCTCGCGATCGATCGCGGGACATGGCAATCGATCACGGCCCCTGTTCCTTTGTTTTTTTCAAAATTTTGGAGAATATCAGGATTTCGGAATTGGGCTTTGTTTGGTAGATTTTCGGGACGATGTATACATTCCAATGGGAATACTACGCTTTAAAATGATATGGTTTGGGTTGAACTTTAATAAGACGTACTACTCGTTCGAGTTAATTGGTAACTCATTGGACATTAAGTTGGGATGCCTTGAGTAGTACGCATAGTTCAATAATTGTGTTTAATTATCGTGGTAGAATGATGTATTTGCGGGTTGTGTACATGCTTATGCGTGTGGTTGTGAGTTTATTTTTGATTGTGAGTTTTGTAAATAGCAATTAATTCACCAAATCTCGGGGCAAAGGCAAGGATTGGTTCTCTCTATTGGACTATAAGGTACGTATGACATACAGGCATAGCTGTAAGTAAACCAACAAGCATACAACGCAGCGGAATTTAAAATTTGGATTACTATAACCGCGGATCTATAAAAAGTTGTCATATCGGATAAAAGATCATAAGAGTCTCACACTTGTAGCGTGTTTGAGCAGATTCCACGAAGCGCCACGTTCAACGATTCCGAGTCACGAGCAACACCTCCAAGGTCTTGCCTCAACGGTATCCACACGATCAAATCGGGAAGGGATAGTTTAAGAACAAAGGGCTAGATTTGTTCTTAAACCAATACACGAAGCACACTCGATTCACAATCGAAAGGATGGCCGGAATCACTCAAGACTCACGTCGACTATCAAGAAGTCGAGAGAGCAATGAGAGGCGGTGGCCGTGTGTCTTGTTGTGCTAGGTTGGAATAGTATGAATTGTCTCTCACAATTAATTAATAACCTTGTTATTAAAAGGCTTAATTAAAGTTTAAGACTTTCTCAAAGTCTTATGGGCCCAAACCCATAATTTAATTAAGTTCTTTTAATCATTTAATTAAGACTCCTCTTAATTAATTAATTCATCCAATGAATTTAATTTCCCTTCTTGATTTAATCTATTGTGCGACCCGATAGGATCTTGCAACGTGGCAGTGACATAAAATCTCATTTTATGTCGCAAGCAATGAGCGGTGTCTAGCAACACATCAATGCTACCCAAATTACAAGAATGTCATTGACTCGACATAACCTAGGAACCGTGATAATATTAACCATAGTAACTTAATCCCTTTGTCCTTTGTGTTTAGATTGAACACGAGTCATGGAATAGTCATACTCGTATATTCAATCTTTATTTCTTGATCTCCAAGTAGAACTAGAATAAACGAATAAGCTCGATATCTCATATCGACTTATTCGAGCATGGCCATGCATTTTAGTCTTACTTGATCAAGGGCCCAAACACTTCTCCTGTTATATAGGAGGGACAAATCCTATCTCGATCAATCAACATCCCTCTACATAGTTTGTAGTGTATCCAATAGTTGCCTTAATAGTTTACCCTGTTACAGGTAACGTTTGACAATATCAAGATACATAACTCCATATGTTGAGATCTCTGATGATCTCAAGTCGTAAGGATTACATACATTATTATCACTATGAGAATTGCTTATGACACTCATATAATTATCCATGTAGCATTCTCATGGTGGGTCTGTCCAGTACATCGTTCTCTAACATGTACCCATTTGTTGATTTGATATCTCATATCAATGAACAATTCATCAATCAACACATACTAGTCTCAATGCATTATCATTATCCCAATTCATGATAACACTTGACTAGGGACAATCTTTAAGAATAATACAATATTATTCTAAGGACATTAACTTATATATCAATTCATATTGCACAGATATTCGAATAATATATAATAATGATTTGTCATTTATAAAATCATAATACATTGTATGTCATAAACAATCATCTAATGACTTGTCTTAGGGCATATCCCAACAAATCTCCAACTTGCACTAAGACCAATCAGACATATACCTAATGCCTAGAGATCTAGTATGACGATCATGCTTCTGCTGTGACAGTGGCTTCGTCAATGGTCAGATACATTATCATCTGTTGGTACTTTGCATATTTTAACATCTCCCCTTTCAACGATTTCTCGAATGAAATGAAAGCGCGGAAGTATGTGCTTGGATATTTGGTGAGATCTGTAAGTAACCCCATGAGCATACAACGCAGCGGAATAAAATTTTGGGATTACTAACACCGGATCTATACATAGGGATTCATATCGGATTAGAGAATTACAAGTGTCTTACCCTTGTAGCGTGTTTGAAGCAGAATCCACGGAGCTGCACCACGTCCTACGCCTTCTCCGAGTCCCTTAGCAAAACTCGAATGGTTTTGCCTCAACGGTATCCACACGATCAAATCGAACGAAGGGATAGTTTAATAACGAGTTGCTAGACAAGTTATTAAACCAATACACAAAGCAAACTCGATTCACAATCGAAAGAATGGCCGGAATCCACCACAACCTCTTCGACTTTGTGAAGGCCGAGAGTCTTTGTGAGAGGCGGCCGAATTGCTTCTTGCTTGTGCAGGGTTTTTGTTATGAAGTTGTCTTGCAAGTCTTAATCTAATTAAACCTTGTTAACAAATTATATATGATTAATTAAAGGCTTTCTTAAAGCTTCATGGGCTTAAGCCCATGATTTAATTAATCCTTATGATTATTAATTAAGACTCCTCTTAATTATTTAATTCATCCCATGAATTTAATTTCCCTTCTCGATTTAATCTTTTGTGCGACCCGATAGGATCTCGTAATGTTGGCAGTGACATAAAATCTCATTTTATGTCGCAAGTATCGAGCGGTATCTAGCAACACATCGATGCTACCCAAATTACGAGAATGTCAATGACTCGACATAACCTTTAGAACTTGTGATAATATTAATCATGTAACTTAATCCCTTTGTCCTTTGTGTTTAGATTGAACACGAGTCATGGAATAGTCATACTCGTATATTCAATCTTCATTTCTTGATCCCCAAGTAGAACTAGAATAAACGAATAAGCTCGATATCTCATATCGACTCATTCGAGCATGGCCATGCATTTTAGTTCTCACTTGATCAAGGGCCAAACACATCTCCTGTTATATAGGAGGGACAAATCCTATCTCGATCAGTCAACATCCCTCTACATAATTCGTAGTGTATCCAATAGTCGCCTTTATAGATTACCCTGTTACGGGTAACGTTTGACAATATCAAGATACATAACTCCATATGTTGAGATCTCTGATGATCTCAAGTCGTAAGGATTACATACATTATTATCACTATGAGAATTGCTTATGACACTCATATAATTATCCATGTAGCATTCTCATGGTGGGTCTGTCCAGTACATCGTTCTCTAACATGTACCCATATGTTGATTTGATATCTCATATCAATGAACAATTCATCGATCAACATATACTAGTCTCTACGTATTATCATTATCCCTATTCATGATAATACTTGACTAGGGACATCTTTAAGAATAATACAATATTATTCTAAGGACATTAACATATATATTAATTCACAATGCACAGTTAAAAGAATAATATATAATAATGAATTGCCATTCATAAATCCATAAACATTGTATGTCTTAAACAATCATCTAATGACTTGTCTTAGGGCATATCCCAACAAATCTCCCACTTGCACTAAGACCACTCAGACATATACCTAATGCCTAGAGATCTAGTATGACGATCATGCTTCTGCTGTGACAGCGGCTTCGTCAATGGGTCAGATACATTATCATCTGTTGGTACTTTGCATATTTTAACATCTCCCCTTTCAACGATTTCTCGAATGAAATGGAAACGCCTAAGTATGTGCTTGGATCTTTGGTGAGATCTTGGTTCCTTAGCCAATGCGATCGCTCCATTGTTGTCACAATAGAGTTCTATCGGATCTTTAATGCTAGGCACCACTCCAAGTTCAGAAATGAACTTCCTCATCCAAACAGCTTCCTTTGCTGCATCCGAGGCAGCAATATACTCAGCTTCCGTTGTAGAATCGGCTACTGTTTCTTGCTTTGAACTCTTCCAGCTCACAGCACCTCCATTTAAGCAATACACATATCCAGATTGCGATCGAAAATCATCTTTGTCGGTTTGGAAGCTTGCATCAGTGTAACCCATTACATTGAGCTCTTCCTCACCTCCATAAATCAAGAATGTATCCTTAGTCCTTCTCAAGTACTTTAGGATATTCTTGACAGCAATCCAGTGACCTTCACCTGGATCAACTTGATATCTGCTCGTCATGCTCAAAGCATACGATACATCGGGACGAGTACATATCATTGCATACATGATAGATCCAATAGCTGACGCGTATGGAATCTTACTCATGCGTGTCTCTCATCTGGTGTTGAAGGACACTGTTCCTTCGAGAGATAAATACCATGTGTCATAGGCACGAATCCTTTCTTGGATTCTTGCATGCTAAACCTTTTAAGCACTTTGTCTATGTATGTACTTTGACTTAGACGAAGAAGCCTTCTCGATCTATCTCTATAGATCTTGATTCCTAATACATAGGTGGCTTCTCCTAAATCTTTCATCGAAAAGCAGTTCCCTAGCCAAATCTTTACAGATTGCAAGGCAGGGATATCATTTCCAATAAGAAGTATGTCATCTACATACAACACTAGGAAAATGATTACGCTCCCACTGACCTTCTTGTAGACACAAGGTTCATCTTCATTTTTGATCAAACCAAACTCTTTGATTGCATCATCAAAACGAAGATTCCAACTCCGAGAAGCTTGCTTCAATCCATAAATGGATCGTTGTAGCTTGCATATCTTTCCAGCATCCTTTGGATCGACAAAACCCTTGGGCTGTGTCATGTACACATCCTCGAGCAGATTTCCATTAAGGAAAGCTGTTTTGACATCCATCTGCCAGATTTCATAATCATGAAATGCAGCTATTGCAAGTAAGATCCTTATGGATTTAACCATGGCCACTGGTGAAAAGGTTTCATCATAGGTCAATACCATGAATTTGTTTGAATCCTTTTGCAACCAGCCGACCTTTATAGGTTTGTACGTTACCATCCATATCGGTCTTTTTCTTGAAAATCCATTTGCACCCTATGGGTCGTACCCCTTCAGGTGGATCAACCAAAGTCCATACTTGGTTTGCATACATGGATTCCATCTCAGATTTCATGGCCTCTTGCCATTTCTCAGAATCATTGCCCATTATAGCTTGTTGATAAGATGACGGCTCATCCTCATCAATAAGTAGTAAGTCACCTTGTTGAGTCACAAGAAATCCATATCTCTGTGGCTCCCGGTGTTCTCTTACAGACCTACGCTGGGCTTGTGTCTCTTGAGCAGGTACTTCTTCCACAACAGTTTGTGGTGCCTGCTCTGTTTCCATCTCAATCTCAGGTTCAGTGTTTTCTTGTGGTTGAACTTCACTAAGTTCTATTTTTCTCCCACTTGTTTTTCTAGAGATAAATTCTCTTTCAAGAAATACACCAGTCCGAGCAACAACTACTTTGTTCTCGGTGGGATAGTAGAAATAGTATCCTTTCGTTTCCTTAGGATACCCCACAAATAAACAATTATCAGATTTGGGTCCAAGTTTGTTAGTGGCGTGACGTCTAACGAAAGCCTCACAACCCCAAATCTTCATAAAAGACATACTAGGACGCTTCCCAGTCCATATCTCATATGGTGTCTTTTCCACTGATTTAGATGGAACACGGTTCAGTAAGAAAATTGTTGTTTCTAGAGCATGTCCCCAAAATGATATCGGAAGATCTGCATGACTCATCATTGATCTAACTGTGATGTCCGGGAATTATGGTGGTAATCCCGGTGTTGTATTAATCCTTGATGGATTTTTAATTGTGGCAATTAGGAATTAATTGCGGTTTGGCATCTCCCGAGGTTGGTAAATCGGGCATTTGGGATCGTTGGATCCCGAGGTTGAGATCGTATTCTCATTCCGGTGAAAACCTGCGAGTTGGGTGTTTAGTGTGACTCAGAATTTCGGGTGCTGTGTGTGGGCACCGGTAGGGGGTTTTTGAGTTAGAGAGAGAGTTTTTGAAAACAAATGATTTTTAATGAATCATGATGTATTTGTGGGGCTATTAGTATTTCGGGGTATTTTTGCTATAAATACCAATTGAACCCGGGATTTTAATTATCGGAGTCATTTTTCCTCACCTCTCTCTCTCCTCGCGCCCGCAGCCCCCTTTCCCGATCCCCTTTACCCCCGCGCACAAAAGGCCACCGCCCGCCGCCGTCCGGCCGCCGTTCGGCGCGTCCGACCCGCCGCCGTGTTCGTCTCTTCCAGGCGGTTCTATCCATACCAACAATTTGAAGTTTGGTCGAGAATCGAGCTCGGATTTGCCAGAAAAGCGTAGGGTTCAAAAACTGGATTTCATCCGATTTTGGGGCGCGATTTTGGTATGTTTTTGGTGCGATTTTTCTGATGTTTTTGGGGCGTTTTTAAGCTGGTTTTGAGTCAATTATTTCAGCCTTTTTGGTTCGAAATTATTGGTTAAGTTTGGTTCGAATTTTCAGCTCGATTTCGTGGGTTAGGGTTCGAAATTTGGGGGTTTCGTTTGTGGGGCGATTATTGTTGTTGGTAATTGATTAATTCATGTTGTAGATGCATTATGATGCTTGATTGTGTTCGAATTCGAAGAATTGTAAGGGTTCGAATTTAAGGGCTTGTTTGGGTTCGAATTTAAGGGTATTGAATTCGAAAATTGGGGGTTTTTGGCAAGGAGTGTTGATTCTTGCTTGGATAGCTTAATTCATGTTTTAAATGAATTATGGTGATTATTTGGGTTTGATTTGTGTTGTTGGGGTTCAAATTTAGGGGTGGTCCTTGAGCAATTTTCGATATTGTCTCATTCGATTTCCCTCCCTGTATATGCCCTGCCCCGGGTCTTTTAAATGGTAAATTGTTGTGGATTGACAATATGTTGAGGGTTATGGGTGTGCTTGAGCATGGGTTGCATGTTCGTAATTAATTGTGAATTATTTATCGTGTTAGCACATCGTTCCTCGGAGCATGGAACTCGAGCAAGGTTTGGCTCGGACTTCGGAAATTAAGGTACGTGGGACGTACGAGCATTAGCCTATTATAGTATTGCAACTGTAATATGCATGGTTTGTGATAATGGTATTAAATGGGCATTGGAATACATGGTGTATGGTAATTGTATTATATGGACATTACAATATCTGGCAGGTGGTCTGGCATGTGGTAATTACATTGGATAAATATTGAGATGCATGGTGCACTATATTTACTTCAAATGGATAATGATATGCATGGTAAACGGTCTTTGCCTTCAATGGATATATATATATATATATATTGGGAATCATACAGTGCCGCCTTCGAGCGAGCAATGATTCGGGATGCGGTCGCCATTGGGCGACCATCGGTTATGACGCCGCTATTGTTGAGCGTGCGCGAGGTTTAGTATGCCGCTATTGTGGAGCGAGCAATGAAATAAGAACATGGAATTGTTGGTTAGATATATGCGATATCTATAGTCTTTTACATTATGTTCTTATCCCTTTGATTATGGAACTGGTATAATAGAACGGTATTAGTTAATCTATGTGACGATTAACTGGCTTTGGGAATTTGATGAGTTTGGTTATTTTGAGAACAGGGACAATACAGGGGGATCCCGGATGAGGGTATTGCCATCCAGGGAGTATCATTTAAATTATGGCATTTACATTCTGTAAATTATGAATTGCAATATTATTATTTTGTGATGGGTGGTATTGGTATGCTCACCCCGTGTGGGGGCTGTCTCTGTTGGGGCAGGTAACACAGGTGTAGCGGCTTTGGAGTCGAGCTCGGGCTTTTGGTTAGAGGTACTTCCAGGATCGAGGTACCAGAGCTGGTTGGATGGACGCTCAGATCCAGTGTTGAGATCGAGTTGTGCTTGGAAGGTGCTTCCAGGATAGAAGTACCAGTAGCGGTATCCGGTATAGTGTTTTATGCATCAAATACACGTTTATTCATTGAGTACACCTTACGTGTATATGGGATGTATAAATGGGCTATGGCCTCTTTCTGTTCATTATGGTTGCATGCAATTAATTATGGAAATTGCTAAATGAACTAAGAGCATATTAGTGTATTATGTGGGTGCATGTTATGTGAATAATAATGGTAGGGGGAATTTGAATATTGGGAATTGAATGCAAGAAATATTTCTGGGTAGCATACGGTGTTGCACTTGCATAGGGTTTTTCCCCTGATGGTATGATTATATGCACTCATGGTATGGCTTAATGCACTAATTACGGGTTAAGGGCACGGGGGTCCTTACATTAGTGGTATCAGAGCAGTGGTTAGCTCTTTGGGGCTGTTGAGGGCCTAGGAACATGTTATTGGGAATGAGAAGCACATACTTATGCATGATTGCTTATGTGCGTTTATGATATGTGTTCATCATTGGCATATGTGTTGCTAACCATGGTGGTTGCAGGGTCTTATGAGACATGGACTATGCATTACGGTTGCATAGGTATACATCGGAGTGATGATTTTAATGCTTTGCCGCTACATGTTGGAGCGAGGTGCATTAAAATACACTCATGGCGATGTTTATGGGAATACGGATTATGCATTACGGTTGCATGCACGTCGAAGCGATGATGCCGCTGTCGTGTCGAAGCGATGGTAAATGCCGCTGTCACGTCGAAGCGATGATGCCGCTGTCGTGCCGAAACAATTATTGAAATACGGGTTATGCATTACGGTTGCATGCATGGCTGTAGCGATATGAATACTTGCCGCTGTCGTATTATAGCGATGAAGAATATTTGCCGCAAATATGTCGAAGCGAAGGAAAATGCCGCTGTCATATTATTATTGCGAGGGATATTATGCCGCTAATACGTCGAAGCGAAGGGTATTTCCGCTGTCATGCCGGAATGATGGTAAATGCCGCTGTCGTGTCGAAGCGATGGTAAATGCCGCTGTCACGTCGAAGCGATGGTACCACCGTCATGTCGAAACGATGATGCCGCTGTCGTGTCGAAGCGATGATACATGCCGCTGTCACGTCGAAGCGATGATGCCGTTGTCATGACGTAGCGATGTGATCGGGAACAAAGTACTACATGAGTGTGAGTACCTCTTGAGTCCGCGATTATCCGGGTATTTTATTGGCGATGGTTCCGCCGGGTATTTTATTGGCGATGGTTACGCCGGGTATTTTATTGGCGATGGTTACGCCGGGTATTTTATTGGCGATGGTTACGCCGGGTATTTTATTTGGCGATGGTTACGCCGGGTATTTTATTGGCGATGGTTACGCCGGGTATTTTAATTGGCGATGGTTACGCCGGGTATTTTATTGGCGATGGTTACGCCGGGTATTTTATTGGCGATGGTTACGCCGGGTATTTTATTGGCGATGGTTACGCCGGGTATTTTATTGGCGACGGTTACGCCGGGTATTCTATTGGCGATGGTTTATACCGCCGGATATCTATAGCGACATTTTATGCCGCTGACTCCATGGCGAGGGATCATGCCACTGATTCTACAGCGATGGGTTATACCGCTATGTGTGTAGCACTGGATTATGCCGCCTACGAGCGATGGGTGCTGCTTATGTACCGCTGGTGGACGATGGATACAGGTATTCCGCTATCTCGATAGCGATGAGGTATGGCATATTACTTTTGTTATCAGTATGGTGATTATGGTGTATTATTATTTACCGTCATGTGTTTGACGATGAGATTATGGATGTCGTGTATCGACAGGTACCGTCATATGTTTGACGATGTTATTTGGGATAGCTATGTGGACGCTTGGCGTCATTTTGGTGATTTATACATTCATGTTTATGTATATGGTTGTATGGTTTGAGTGCCGATGGTGGGCACATGGCAGGGTCTGGGTATTTAGTTGACGAGACCTTTTGCCGAGCAGGTTTGCTCGATGGATCATTGATGCATTGTACCGGTGAGAGTACGCATCGTATTATGGAGGTATATTATTGACGAGCAATGATACCCTTGGGTATGCTCGCTGGGATGGCTAAGGCCAAGTGAATGGTGGTAAGAGTAGTCATTGAGGAAACTACTCGCTTGTTATTGTGATGAGGAGTAAACATGGTTACACCCACCCTAAGGGCGTGGAAGAAGTCCTAATGGATTAGGATTGCTTGATAATTGAGCATGGACGCTGGGTTGTCCAGTATGCTTTGGTGTTTTAGAGATATGTTGGGCAATGACCCACAACTCTAATGGTTTATGCGGTATGGTATACCGGGATGGAGCGTGTGTCACGTTGATAGGTTGGTATAAGCCTATGGGACCAGCGAATCACTAGCCAGGTATTGTTGCAGTACTTTGGTGTGCTTGTGTTAGCTATTATAATGCTCGTTGGATTCGAGTTTGGTGAATCGTATGGTGATACGATGAGGGTTATGGTAGACTCTTGTAGTCTCTATGTGGCATGGTGTTTGAGGTAGGGAATACCTCACGGGGACGTTATACGTCATTGTTTTGAGGGACTTGTGCTGGGACAGCTCAAGTTTGTTGGTGTTACCAACGTGAGTGTCAACAAGTCGTGGTTAGCTCTAGTTGAGCATCCTTGCAATTGGCATGCAATGGGAATCACAATGGTTAGTGAGATATAGTTAGTGGGGTGACACTACTATATTGATTTTATCTCTTGGAGAGATTTGGATTGTACTGTCTTGGAGACAGCTTACATCGGTCGTGGATTGATTGTAAATCAGCCATGGTAAGCATTACTGGTGTTGGACCGGGTAATGGATTTCTTACCTCGGTGAGACGTTTGAGGAGACGTCTTCGGGAAGATGCTCGATTTTGGAGTACTATGGTATTAGTACAGAGCATCGTTGGGATGTGTATACATGGCGTATACGGATTTTGGATCGGGTAATGATAGTCTTGATGCACTACTCTAACCAGTTGTGTATTTCTGGGTTCCGGGATATGTTTTGGTATAAATATACCCAGGTTTCCGAACGGTGGTTCGAGGATTGGAGAATCATGGATTCATGACTTTTTCCTTGAGAGGGAGACGGTATTATGATTCCTACCGGTTGAATCTTTTGGGGAGATTCGTTATTTTGGTTCGTGTGGTGGTGATGTTGAAATCACACCCTTTGGTTTTGGTTTGACAACCATCATTCTCCGTGGGGTGAGAATAATCGAGGTTTGACAGTTGGCTTTGGGATGTGGGTATGATTGGAGATACCCGAGTCTATTGCATTGTGTATGCATGTTGTGTGGGTGTATGGGCATGTATGCCGTGTGTGTATACGAATGCCAACCTTATTTTGTTCATTGTGGAACGCCGAGTGTGTATACTTGGTTTAGTGGATCTCCGGTGTGAGATTGTGGAACCTCGAGATCGGTAATCTCGATGGCACGATGCATTCTGATGAATGATCGTGAGGGTTGTTGATTCCCCTGAGGAGGGATCGACGTGTTTTGGAATCATGGTGGTTTTTGTCGGATAATTCGATAGCCTTCCTATTTTAGGATTGTTGGATCCAAGGATAAATGAGGGATGGCCGAGATTCGGATTTGTTTAGTGTCATGGTTGACACTTGTGTAGGAATGCAATTGGTTGCCTTCCATGTCCCCTGTGGAACTTGAGACTTGGTGGAGTCTTGATGGTGTGTCGGGACCAAGATATGATTTCTTGGAACACACCGGTGTAAACATCCTCGGTGATGTATTTTGTGTGGATCAGTGACCGTGGGTAACCCGGTCCGGGTTGCAAGTGGTGCAACTACTCCTTTGGAGGAGATGGACTGGGAAGCGAAATCTGGTTTTTCTGTGAGTATACTGTTGTATACTAGTGGTCCCCATCTTGACGATGCGTGTCAAGCATCGTGGGCAGGTGGTGAATATCACGGGATGGTATCTTTGTCAGAACCAATGGAGATTTGGTTGGTTTGTAGTTTTGGTGAACTGACTTCTGGGACGATTCACGTCGAGGTACGTTATTATCTTTCGGGTTTGTATTGGTTTTGGCGTTGCGCTATTTTAGGGCTTGGTGCGAGACTGGTATTCTCGCAGTTGTTAATTCGATTCTAAGGTGGTTCAGAATCGGGGTCTTGGCTTTGTTTTGTTTGTGAAGTCCTGGTGTTACGTGGGATACACCGGTGCAATTTCGAGGACGAAATTTTATTAGTGGGGGATAATTGTGATGTCCGGGAATTATGGTGGTAATCCCGGTGTTGTATTAATCCTTGATGGATTTTTAATTGTGGCAATTAGGAATTAATTGCGGTTTGGCATCTCCCGAGGTTGGTAAATCGGGCATTTGGGATCGTTGGATCCCGAGGTTGAGATCGTATTCTCATTCCGGTGAAAACCTGCGAGTTGGGTGTTTAGTGTGACTCAGAATTTCGGGTGCTGTGTGTGGGCACCGGTAGGGGGTTTTTGAGTTAGAGAGAGAGTTTTTGAAAACAGATGATTTTTAATGAATCATGATGTATTTGTGGGGCTATTAGTATTTCGGGGTATTTTTGCTATAAATACCAATTGAACCCGGGATTTTAATTATCGGAGTCATTTTTCCTCACCTCTCTCTCTCCTCGCGCCCGCAGCCCCCTTTCCCGATCCCCTTTACCCCCGCGCACAAAAGGCCACCGCCCGCCGCCGTCCGGCCGCCGTTCGGCGCGTCCGACCCGCCGCCGTGTTCGTCTCTTCCAGGCGGTTCTATCCATATCAACAATTTGAAGTTTGGTCGAGAATCGAGCTCGGATTTGCCAGAAAAGCGTAGGGTTCAAAAACTGGATTTCATCCGATTTTGGGGCGCGATTTTGGTATGTTTTTGGTGCGATTTTTCTGATGTTTTTGGGGCGTTTTTAAGCTGGTTTTGAGTCGATTATTTCAGCCTTTTTGGTTCGAAATTATTGGTTAAGTTTGGTTCGAATTTTCAGCTCGATTTCGTGGGTTAGGGTTCGAAATTTGGGGGTTTCGTTTGTGGGGCGATTATTGTTGTTGGTAATTGATTAATTCATGTTGTAGATGCATTATGATGCTTGATTGTGTTCGAATTCGAAGAATTGTAAGGGTTCGAATTTAAGGGCTTGTTTGGGTTCGAATTTAAGGGTATTGAATTCGAAAATTGGGGGTTTTTGGCAAGGAGTGTTGATTCTTGCTTGGATAGCTTAATTCATGTTTTAAATGAATTATGGTGATTATTTGGGTTTGATTTGTGTTGTTGGGGTTCAAATTTAGGGGTGGTCCTTGAGCAATTTTCGATATTGTCTCATTCGATTTCCCTCCCTGTATATGCCCTGCCCCGGGTCTTTTAAATGGTAAATTGTTGTGGATTGACAATATGTTGAGGGTTATGGGTGTGCTTGAGCATGGGTTGCATGTTCGTAATTAATTGTGAATTATTTATCGTGTTAGCACATCGTTCCTCGGAGCATGGAACTCGAGCAAGGTTTGGCTCGGACTTCGGAAATTAAGGTACGTGGGACGTACGAGCATTAGCCTATTATAGTATTGCAACTGTAATATGCATGGTTTGTGATAATGGTATTAAATGGGCATTGGAATACATGGTGTATGGTAATTGTATTATATGGACATTACAATATCTGGCAGGTGGTCTGGCATGTGGTAATTACATTGGATAAATATTGAGATGCATGGTGCACTATATTTACTTCAAATGGATAATGATATGCATGGTAAACGGTCTTTGCCTTCAATGGATATATATATATATATATATTGGGAATCATACAGTGCCGCCTTCGAGCGAGCAATGATTCGGGATGCGGTCGCCATTGGGCGACCATCGGTTATGACGCCGCTATTGTTGAGCGTGCGCGAGGTTTAGTATGCCGCTATTGTGGAGCGAGCAATGAAATAAGAACATGGAATTGTTGGTTAGATATATGCGATATCTATAGTCTTTTACATTATGTTCTTATCCCTTTGATTATGGAACTGGTATAATAGAACGGTATTAGTTAATCTATGTGACGATTAACTGGCTTTGGGAATTTGATGAGTTTGGTTATTTTGAGAACAGGGACAATACAGGGGGATCCCGGATGAGGGTATTGCCATCCAGGGAGTATCATTTAAATTATGGCATTTACATTCTGTAAATTATGAATTGCAATATTATTATTTTGTGATGGGTGGTATTGGTATGCTCACCCCGTGTGGGGGCTGTCTCTGTTGGGGCAGGTAACACAGGTGTAGCGGCTTTGGAGTCGAGCTCGGGCTTTTGGTTAGAGGTACTTCCAGGATCGAGGTACCAGAGCTGGTTGGATGGACGCTCAGATCCAGTGTTGAGATCGAGTTGTGCTTGGAAGGTGCTTCCAGGATAGAAGTACCAGTAGCGGTATCCGGTATAGTGTTTTATGCATCAAATACACGTTTATTCATTGAGTACACCTTACGTGTATATGGGATGTATAAATGGGCTATGGCCTCTTTCTGTTCATTATGGTTGCATGCAATTAATTATGGAAATTGCTAAATGAACTAAGAGCATATTAGTGTATTATGTGGGTGCATGTTATGTGAATAATAATGGTAGGGGGAATTTGAATATTGGGAATTGAATGCAAGAAATATTTCTGGGTAGCATACGGTGTTGCACTTGCATAGGGTTTTTCCCCTGATGGTATGATTATATGCACTCATGGTATGGCTTAATGCACTAATTACGGGTTAAGGGCACGGGGGTCCTTACACTAACCATGTCTAACAAGGTTCGATTTCTCCTCTCGGATACACCATTCCATTGTGGAGTATACGGAGGAGTGAGTTGTGGGACTATCCCACACTCCTTTAGATAGTCATGAAACTCTTGGCTTAAGTATTCACCTCCTCGATCTGATCGAAGGATTTTGATACTTTTGCCAAGTTGGTTTTGTACTTCATTCTTGAAATCTTTGAACTTTTCAAAGGTTTCATGTTTTTGTTTCATTAGGTACACATACCCATATCTACTGAGGTCATCAGTAAATGTAACGAAGTATTGAAAACCACCTCTAGCTGGTGTACTTATTGGTCCACATACATCACTATGTATTAGTCCCAATAAAACATTTGCCCTTTCAACATGTCCCTTGAAAGGGGCTTTAGTCATCTTGCCCATTAAACAAGATTCACATGTTTCATATGATTCAAAATCAAATGAATCTAATACTCCATCCTTATGAAGTTTAGATATGCGGTTCTCGTTTATGTGGCCCAAGCGACAGTGCCAGAGATAAGTCGGATTACAATCATTATTTTTAATCCTTTTAGTATTTATGTTATAGATAGGCATATCAAGATTTAATACATAAAGACCATTTACCATTTGTGCACTAGCATAAAACATATCATTTAAATAAATAGAACAACAATTGTCCTTTATTTTAAATGAAAAACCATACTTGTCTAAACAAGAAATAGAAATAATGTTTTTAGTAATTGAAGGCACAAAATAACAGTCTTTTAAAATCAGTGATAAACCAGAAGGTAAAGCTAAATGATAATCTCCTATAGCTAATGCAGCAACTCTTGCTCCATTTCCTACTCGGAGATCAACTTCACCTTTCGCCAATGTCCTACTCCTTTTGAGATCCTGCACATTACACAAATGTGAGATCCACATCCAGTATCTAATACCCATGATGAAGAAGTAGATAAATTGACTTCTATAACAAAAATACCTGAAGCGGAAGTCACACTTCCTTTCTTTAGATCCTCCAGATATACTTTGCAGTTCCTTTTCCAATGGCCGGTCTCACCGCAATGGAAACAGTTCCCTTCCTTTGCTATCCCTCCCTTTGGTTTCAGTGCATGAGACTTTGGCTTAGATTTAGCAAAGACCTTCTTTGCTTTCTTGTTGCCTTTAGCTTTGGCCCTTCCTTTGCCTTTATTCACAATAAGGACATTTGTGGCCTTAGTTTCTTAGTAGTTGCTTCATATGTTCTCAACATACCAAGCAACTGGGGTAGAGTCTTTTCCATATCAGTCATATTGTAATTTACTACAAATTGACTGAAGCTCTCCGGCAACGATTGCAAGATTACATCGGTGGCCAACTCTTGGTCCAATGGAAAACCTAGCTTGTCCAGATTCTCAATGTACCCAATCATCTTGAGCACATGAGTTCCAACTAAGCTTCCCTCTACCATCCTGCACTGGAATAACGCTTTAGAGACGTCATACCTCTCTTGTCTAGCTTGCTGTTGGTACAGCTGCTTTAAGTGTTCGATCATATCGAACGCCTCCATTTCCTCATGTTGCTTCTGAAGGTCAGAGTTCATGGTGGCAAGCATGAGGCACCCAACATCAAGTGCGTCACTCTGATGCTTCTTGTAAGCATCCTTTTCGGTTCTTGTAGCCGTTAGGGGAGGTTCCTCAGCGGGTAAGGGTTCCTCTAGGACATATTGTTTCTTTTCTTGTTTGAGGACTATCCTCAAGTTCCTATGCCAGTCTAGGAAATTCGTCCCATTTAGTTTGTCCTTCTCAAGGACCGATCGCAGTGATAAAGTGCTAGTAACGTTGTTAGTTTCCATGGATATCTACAATATAAATATGCAAAATAAGTTTATGATTTAAATCATTTAACATGGTCTTATATTAAATGATACTCCCACTATTTTGTTTGAAAAATATCAACCCTCAAAACCATTAGTGGGCCAAGATCCATATTTCACTTAATCTTGAGTTAGCTTTGGCTAATCGCCCAAGACTCGGTTATTTAGGTAGACAACACTTTGTCAATTATATCACATATAATTCTTGGATAGTTGGACGAACAACGCTTTGTTCAATTCATCAAATGAATTATAATCCAACCCATGCCTCTAGGTTCCCAATCCTATTGAGATAACCTAGTTAAGTCGTACCCAATTAAAGTATAACGGAGATCACTTTTATCCTTTCGCGCCTTACTAAGATTGCCACGGTGCTTTGCTTTGGCAAACCCACATATGTGCAATCGAAGTTATTGACGAGTACTTTTATTTGGAAGGCATCTAAAACTTAATATTGTAGAGGGATTTATTGATCTCATGATTAATTTGATAATTTAAAATATGTCCACTACATATAGTTGTATACATATCTACATATATGTGTAATACTATTATCAAACTAAAACATAAGATAAATCATGCATCAACATACATAATTAAACGTGACATGGTTATAGCCCCTACTAATGATTTTCTCAAGCCAATGAGAAAATCCTATGAGTCAACCTAAGGTAACTTCATAAGCACCTTCCTTTGGCTCCAATTTGTGAATGGCCTCCTCATCCCGGCACGATGCTCCATCTTCATTGATCACCATCAATAAAATAAACTATACTATTTACAAGATATAGAATTCCTCGATTCACATTCGAGGGGAACATAGGGGAGGGATTACATTTAGAATGAAATAGAGAAAGGCACGACACGCAGGTCGTATTATAAATTACAAACATCCACAAATCCTATCTAATAGGTCAAAGGGCTATAACCACGCACCATGCTCAAACAACACATAAAGCATGCATTAACATTTAATTAATTAAATTCTAAACATTTTAAATTTAATTCTAATTAAAACTGTAAAATAATTTTTGAAAAATTATCGTACGCTCGGGACATCACATGCCACGAACTAAAGCGACTAAAACACGAACCACCATGGTTCGAACTAAAAAGCCCACGGCTGGACCAATAGTGGGCCTAGGGTTCGAAACCCTAGCCCATGGCCGAGCCATGGCTCATGCGGCGGCGGCACTAGGGTTCCAACCCTAGCCGCCTCGCACCCTTTAGACATTTTATCGAGCCATCTTGTTTTAAACGCCGGAATTTGTTAGCCACGAGTCACGGTCAGGCCATGCACGGGGTTCGCTCAACCATCTCGAGCTAAGGGTTCGAAAAACCTTGCTCTCATGTGGTAAAGTTACTAATCCATGCATGCGTGAACCATTATCGAGTCAAGGAGTTCAAAACTCATCCAAGCATCAAAACTTTAGAAAATAAGGCGATGATGGTCGAGCCATGCACGGCTATTAGGGTTCGAAACCCTAGCCGTCATGAGCTAGCCGTCACGTCCAATGGGTTCTAAACCCTAATTAATTTTCGACGCTTCCATGCACAATTATTAGCCACAACGACTAAGCCATCTCGAGCCAAGGGTTCGAAAACCCTAGCCCTCATGTGGCTAGCCATGGTGACATTTGTGATGGTGGTGGCCGAAAATTTGATGCTCAATAAATAATTTTATTCGCCAATTATATCAAATACAATTGCTACGATGATTTTCATAAACTAAAATTAATTTCATATCATATATGAATTTAAACAGTTTCAATTAGCATGCAATATAAGCTCTAATATGATTAACACAATTTAATCACATAAATCCGATATGAGCCTTGTACACGGCTCTGATACCACTGTAAGTAACCCCATGAGCATACAACGCAGCGGAATAAAATTTTGGGATTACTAACACCGGATCTATACATAGGGATTCATATCGGATTAGAGAATTACAAGTGTCTTACCCTTGTAGCGTGTTTGAAGCAGAATCCACGGAGCTGCACCACGTCCTACGCCTTCTCCGAGTCCCTTAGCAAAACTCGAATGGTTTTGCCTCAACGGTATCCACACGATCAAATCGAACGAAGGGATAGTTTAATAACGAGTTGCTAGACAAGTTATTAAACCAATACACAAAGCAAACTCGATTCACAATCGAAAGAATGGCCGGAATCCACCACAACCTCTTCGACTTTGTGAAGGCCGAGAGTCTTTGTGAGAGGCGGCCGAATTGCTTCTTGCTTGTGTAGGGTTTTTGTTATGAAGTTGTCTTGCAAGTCTTAATCTAATTAAACCTTGTTAACAAATTAAATATGATTAATTAAAGGCTTTCTTAAAGCTTCATGGGCTTAAGCCCATGATTTAATTAATCCTTATGATTATTAATTAAGACTCCTCTTAATTATTTAATTCATCCCATGAATTTAATTTCCCTTCTCGATTTAATCTTTTGTGCGACCCGATAGGATCTCGTAATGTTGGCAGTGACATAAAATCTCATTTTATGTCGCAAGTATCGAGCGGTATCTAGCAACACATCGATGCTACCCAAATTACGAGAATGTCAATGACTCGACATAACCTTTAGAACTTGTGATAATATTAATCATGTAACTTAATCCCTTTGTCCTTTGTGTTTAGATTGAACACGAGTCATGGAATAGTCATACTCGTATATTCAATCTTCATTTCTTGATCCCCAAGTAGAACTAGAATAAACGAATAAGCTCGATATCTCATATCGACTCATTCGAGCATGGCCATGCATTTTAGTTCTCACTTAATCAAGGGCCAAACACATCTCCTGTTATATAGGAGGGACAAATCCTATCTCGATCAGTCAACATCCCTCTACATAATTCGTAGTGTATCCAATAGTCGCCTTTATAGATTACCCTGTTACGGGTAACGTTTGACGATATCAAGATACATAACTCCTTATGTTGGGATCTCTGATGATCACAAGTCGTAAGGATTGTATACATTATTATCACTATGAGAATTGCATATGACGATCATATAACTATCCATGTTGCATTCTCATGGTGGGTCTGTCCAGTACATCGTTCTCTAACATGTACCCATATGTGACATCCCCGAAATGATTAATTGCTAATTGGCTTTAAATTGTGAGTACATGATTAATTATGTGGTAATTGATTATGTGTTGAGATTTATTTACCTTATGTGGAAATGCATGGCCATGTGGGTAGGGTGACCCGGGATTGCATTTCAGGGTGCATGTGGTGCATGTTGGGTAAATATTATGGGAAGCATGATTTATTTGCCTTGGTTAGCAATTTATGAGAAATCATGTGTTAATTGATATTTTGGTGCATTTTGAGTAAGTGCTTTGAAAAATATCATGTTGGGGTGTTTTATACACCATGGAATTGTTTGGTATGCATTTTAATTTAAAACTCACCTTTATACCCAACCCCACCCCATCCACTCTTTTTACTTTACCAAATCAACTCCCACACAAACCCTTCTTCCAATTTTCGAGTTCCAACTTTGGGGTAAAGAGAAGTGCTTGCAAAATCTTGTTTTGAGGAGATTGTTGGGTGATTTGAGATCCCCAAGAGGTATGGGTACCTCATGTGTTAATTTTGCAAGGTTTTATTTGAGTTTGGTATGGTTTTAAATGGGTTTTGTTGGGTTGTTGTGGGTTTGGTTGTATGTTGGAATTTATACTTGTTTTGAAGTATATTTGGGTTAGATGTTGTATACTTGGGTATATAATGTTGTTTATTGTTGGTTTTGAGTAGTTGGGTATGGTTGTTGTTGAGTTATGTGGGTTTGTATGGTTTGGGAAGGAGAAGGGTGAATAGTGCCCGAATCTCGATTTCCCGCAGCTCGGCGATCGATCGGCGTCCGCTCGCGATCGATCGCGAGCAGCAGGGCTGAGGCAGTAAGCCTCAGCGATCGATCGCGAGCTTGGCGCGATCGATCGGCGAGGCCGCGATCGATCGGCGCTAGCTCCGCGATCGATCGCGGATTGTGCAAAATTGTTGGGCGGGACAGTGTGTTCTCGCGATCGATCGGGGCTTGATGGCGATCGATCGCGAGACACCAAAAATGATGTTTTTGGTTATTTTTGTGGGATTTTTGGTATTGGACTATTATTGGGTTCTAATATTGGTATTTGTGAATATGTAGAACCAACCCAGGTGGCAACACAGCCAAGGAATTGAGGTCCAACCACATTCCACATTTCGGAAAGGTACGTAGTGGACGTACGGGCACCCAACGGTAACATGTATTTTATATGCTCATTGTTATGCATTGTGGATGCGAGTATATATGTGGTATTGCATTGTGGATGCATATACATGTTGATTTATGCCATACGAGGTATTGCATTGTGGATGCATATACATGGTAATTTATGCATATTGATGTTAGATGCATATTATGATTATTGGATGCACATGCCATGAGTCGTGGTCATCCTTTGATGATTTTAATGCTTGCCGCTTTTTGTATTGTTTCCGCTAAATGTGAAGCGAGGGGTGGGAGCGCCGCATGTCACATTTGAGCGTGGTTGTCATATGGGGCGAGGAAAGGGTATTTGCCGCTCTCTGTGAAGCGAGGGGTGGGAGCGCCGCATGTCCATTGTAGCGAGGTTATCCTATGCCGCCCATATGAATATAAGCGAGGGGCATTAAAATACACTGTGATGGACAGACTAGGGAATGGTGACCAATATGTGGTACAGTTGAGATGGTATATGATGTCATGACATGTTTTGGCCATTAAAAATAATCTGTTGATTATACTCATGAGTTATGGTACAGGGACAACCAAACGGGAAGCGTTTGAAATGCATGGGAAAACAGGAAGTGTTTTATATTGATTATGCATTTACGCTTTATCTTCATATTGTGTTGAATATGAATGATTATTATTGCTCATGTATGGGGGTTGTCCTTGTAGGTACCTTTTTGGCATGATAGATGGGCTTGAACGGGTTGAGACAGTGAGCTTCACGAGCATCTTTGGTAGATGAAAGGACAGGATTCTTTTGTATAGTGCCTACTCTAGGAGTAGCGTAAAACTATAGTGGATACATTCATTGATTGGAATGTAATTAATCCTTTTTGTAGTCCTTTATTTTGGCATGTAAATGCTTAAGCTCATAGACTCCACTTGTTTATTATACTCTGATCATTGTTATTAGCTCTATTATGCCTTAATTCCGCACTTAAGGATTAGGGTCCTTACACCATATGTTGATTTGATATCTCATATCAATGAACAATTCATCGATCAACATATACTAGTCTCTACGTATTATCATTATCCCTATTCATGATAATACTTGACTAGGGACATCTTTAAGAATAATACAATATTATTCTAAGAACATTAACATATATATTAATTCACAATGCACAGTTAAAAGAATAATATATAATAATGAATTGCCATTCATAAATCCATAAACATTGTATGTCTTAAACAATCATCTAATGACTTGTCTTAGGGCATATCCCAACAAGATCTAGGTTCCTTAGCCAATGCGATCGCTCCATTGTTGTCACAATAGAGTTCTATCGGATCCTTAATGCTAGGCACCACTCCAAGTTCAGAAATGAACTTCCTAATCCAAACAGCTTCTTTTGCTGTATCAGAGGCAGCAATGTACTCAGCTTCCGTTGTAGAATCGGCTACTGTCTCTTGCTTTGAACTCTTCCAGCTCACAGCACCTCCATTTAGGCAATACACATTTCCAGATTGCGATCGAAAATCATCTTTGTCGGTTTGGAAGCTTGCATCAGTGAACCCTACATTGAGCTCTTCCTCACCTCCATAAATCAAGAATGTATCCTTAGTTCTTCTCAAGTACTTCAGGATATTCTGGACTGCAATCCAGTGACCTTCACCTGGATCAACTTGATACCTGCTCGTCATGCTCAAAGCATACGATACATCAGGATGAGTGCATATCATGGCATACATGATAGATCCAATAGCTGACGCATATGGAATCTTACTCATGCTTTGTCTCTCATCTGGTGTTGAAGGACACTGTTCCTTCGAGAGATAAATTCCATGTGTCATAGGCACGAATCCTTTCTTTGATTCTTGCATGCTAAACCGTTTTAGCACTTTGTCTATGTATGTACTTTGACTTAGGCCAATTAATCTTCTTGATCTATCTCTATAGATCTTGATTCCTAATACATAGGTGGCTTCACCCAAGTCTTTCATAGAAAAGCAATTCCCTAGCCAAATCTTCACAGATTGTATGGCATGGATATCATTCCCAATGAGAAGTATGTCATCTACATACAATATTAGGAAGATAATTATGCTCCCACTGACCTTCTTGTAGACACAAGGTTCATCATGAAACGAAACTCTTTGACTGCATCATCAAAACGAAGATTCCAACTCCGAGAAGCTTGCTTCAATCCATAAATGGATAGTTGTAGCTTGCATATCTTTCCAGCATCCTTTGGATCGACAAAACCCTCGGGTTGTGTCATGTACACATCCTCAAGCAGATTTCCATTAAGGAAAGCTGTTTTAACATCCATCTGCCAGATTTCATAATCATGAAATGCAGATATTGCAAGTAAGATCCTAATGGATTTAACCATGGCAACTGGTGAAAAAGTTTCATCATAGTCAATACCATGAATTTGTTTGAAACCTTTTGCAACCAGTCGACCTTTATAGGTTTGTACATTACCATCCATGTCGGTCTTTTTCTTGAAAATCCATTTGCACCCTATGGGTCGTACCCCTTCAGGTGGGTTAACCAAAGTCCATACTTGGTTTGCATACATGGATTCCATCTCAGATTTCATGGCCTCTTGCCATTTCTCAGAATCAGTGCCCATTATAGCTTGTTGATAATATGACGGCTCATCCTCATCAATAAGTAGTAAGTCACCTTGTTGAGTCACAAGAAATCCATATCTCTGTGGCTCCCTGTGTTCTCTTACAGACCTACGTTGGGCTTGTGTCTCTTGAGCAGGCACTTTATCCACAACATCTTGTGGTGTCTGCTCTGTTTCTATCTCAATATCATGTTCAACGTTTTCTTGTGGTTGAACTTCACTAAGTTCTATTTGTCTCCCACTGGTTTTTCTAGAAATAAATTCTCTTTCAAGAAAGACACCATTCCGAGCAACAACTACTTTGTTCTCGGTGGGATAATAGAAATAGTATCCTTTTGTTTCCTTAGGATACCCCACAAATAAACACTTATCAGATTTGGGTCCAAGTTTGTTAGTGGCGTGACGTCTAACGAAAGCCTCAAAACCCCAAATCTTCATAAAAGACATACTAGGACACTTCACAGTCCATATCTCATATGGTGTCTTTTCCACTGATTTAGATGGAACACGGTTCAATATGAATATTGTTGTTTCTAAAGCATGTCCCCAAAAGGATATCGGAAGATCTGCATGACTCATCATTGATCTAACCATGTCCAACAAGGTTCGATTTCTCCTCTTGGATACACCATTCCATTGTGGAGTATACGGAGGAGTGAGTTGTGGGACTATCCCACACTCTTTTAGATAGTCATGAAACTATTGGCTTAAGTATTCACCTCCTCGATCTGATCGAAGGATTTTGATACTTTTACCAAGTTGGTTTTGTACTTCATTCTTGAAATCTTTGAACTTTTCAAAGGTTTCGTGCTTATGCTTCATTAGGTACACATACCCGTATCTACTGAGGTCATCAGTAAATGTAACGAAGTATTGAAAACCACCTCTAGCTTGTGTACTTATTGGCCCACATACATCACTATGTATTAGTCCCAATAAAACATTTGCCCTTTCAACATGTCCCTTGAAAGGGGCTTTAGTCATCTTGCCCATTAAACAAGATTCACATGTTTCATATGATTCAAAATCAAATGAATCCAATACTCCATCCTTATGAAGTTTTGATATGCGATTCTCGTTTATATGACCCAAGCGACAATGCCAGAGATAAGTTGGATTAGAATCATTATTCTTAATCCTTTTAGTATTTATGTTATAGACATGCATATCAAGATTTAATACATAAAGACCATTAATCATTTGTTCACTAGCATAAACATATCATTTAAATAAAGGGAACAACAATTGTTCTTTATAATAAATGAATATCCAAACTTGTCCAAACAAGAAATAGAGATAATGTTTTTGGTAATAGACGGCACAAAATAACAGTCTTTCAAAATCAATGATAAACCAGAAGGTAAAGCTAAACAATAATCTCATATAGCTAATGCAGCAACTCTTGCTCCATTTCCAACTCGGAGATCAACTTCACCTTTCGCCAAAGTCCTACTCCTTTTGAGATCCTGCACATTTACACAAATGTGAGATCCACATCCATTATCTAATACCCATGATGAAGAAGTAGATAAATTGACTTCTATAACAAAAATACCTGAAGTGGAAGTCACACTTCCTTTCTTGAGATCGTCCAGATAAACTTTGCAATTTCTTTTCCAATGACCGGTCTCACCGCAATGGAAACAGTTCCCCTCTTTTGCCACTCCTCCCTATGGCTTTAGTGCAGAAGCATGTGGTTTAGACTTAACAAGAACCTTCTTGTTCTTCTTGAAGCTTTTAGCTTTAGTCTTTCCTTTGCTCTTATTCAAAATAAGAACGTTTGTAGGCTTAGACTTCTTGCTGTTTGCTTCAAAGGTTATAAGCATGCCAAGTAATTGTGGTAGAGTCTTTTCAATTTCAATCATATTGTAATTCAAGACAAATTGACTGAAGCTTTCAGGCAACGTGTAATACCCCCGAAATGTTATGTGATTATGTGTTACCATATATGATTATGTTATGGTTAAGGGTGGTGGTGCATTTTATATTGGGGGTTATGATTATGTTATGATGATGTGATTTAGGGGGCATGTTGGGTGTTTTAAGGGATGTATTAATTAAGTAAAGTTATAAAATATCGAGTGATGATATTTTAATACATCGTACTAAATACCGGGACACAACTAAATACCACATGGCACCCCAACAACACCACCCCACCCCCAATCACTCGGCCACCCTCCCCCAAGTGCAACCTATGCTCCACTTGGACCAACCCATGCCTCCTACTCATCACCTTTTCATCACCATCACTTCCTCTCTCTATCATTCCCTTCTCCTCCTTCTCCCCTCCATTTTCGTAAGCAGCATTTAGGCAAGGAGAAGCTTGGTAGGAGTGTTCTAAGATCTTGCAAAAAGAGGAGCAAAAAGAGAGGGGTAAGTGGGTACTCTGTTTTTATGGGTTTTGTTCAAGTTTGGGTTTTGTAGTGATGTTTTCATGCATGCTAAGTATAGGTTTGGTCGAAACCTTGGTGTGAGTACTTACAAGGAAGTATTTTGTAGCCCATAGCATGTTTGTTCGAGCATGTTACATGTTTTATGTATTAGATTTCTTGTTAGGAAAATATGTGCCCAAAAATCTGGGCAAGATTTTAAATGCCTTGTTTTCTGTAAATTAGGATGAGTATTGAAGTTTATGCATGGAAGTTTTATGAAGCTATTGGCATATTTGTGCAGACATTTTATATGTGTTATGAAGTGGTTTGAATGGGATGAAATGAGGTGCTCGAAAATCTGGGAAATCCCGATTTTTCAGAGTGCTCGATCGATCGAGAATTTTGTCCCGATCGATCGAGCGAGGCAGAACGTTGGGTATAAGTTTTGAAAGTTAGGGACCGATCGATCGAAGGATTTACCGATCGATCGGTGAGACTTGTCGATCGATCGATTTTTCCTTCCGATCGATCGATCGAGGCAGAGTACTTGGGCACTGTTTTAGCATGTTTTCTCGATCGATCGAGATTTCGGTGCCGATCGATCGAGAGAGGCAGAACCTTGATTTTTTTTTATTGAATTATTTTGAAGAATTGGTTATGATTCTTGTATTGGTGCCTAATATTGTATTATGTGGTTGTGTAGAACCATCCTAGGTACCAGCACAGTCAAGGAGATAAAGTCTGTTGACTCCTCCTCCTTTTGAATAGGTACGTAAGAGACGTACTGTGAGACCCCGATACTTAAACATAATGTAAGGTGCAATTATGAGAACTAAGCATTTCAATATCAGAGTATTTAATCGTGTTGACATTTTGAGCTTACAGTTCACATGCACCCATAAAATTTTCAACAGATAATAGTTACATTTCTCAAAACAATAGGAGTGACACTATAGTTCTACTCTACTACTTGTAGAGACTACGCAAAAGAACTATGTCCTGCTATTGTAGTAGCACTCCTTACAGCTCAAAGTATCAGCCCCGACCCTAGTTCTCCTTAACAAAAGCACCTACAAAGACAACCCCAACACATGAGCACATAGCTATTCATATACAACACAATATGAATACGTAAGGCGTAAATGCATAAATCATAAATACAAAACACTTCCTGTATTTTCATCGCATTTACAACGCCTATTGGTTGTCCCTGTACCATGTACCATCATTCATAAACAACTCACTAGATGAACATATGGTCTCATAAATAGATGTCATGACATATCATCTCTTTTTCTTGATTCAGTCATCATCAGTTATTTTAATGCTTCCTCGCTTTCATAATCTCGGAACAAGCGGTATCTCATCCTCGCTTCTTCATACTAGCGGTATCTCATCCTCGCTCAGTATGGTATACCCCGCCTCCATGTGCAAGCGAGCCTCCCCCCTCCCGCTCCACATTTTTAGCGGTAAAGCGTAAGCATTAAAACCTTAACTGTGATCGCCCTGACTCGTGGAATACACCTCTTTATTCCACATCACAATATGCAACACAATGCATAATATGCAACAACAATGCATAATAACATGTATCATAACCTTAATGCATCACATTGCATTCATCATGTGTCAAAAGACAAACATAAAGTACATGTTACCGTTGGGATGCCCGTACGTCGCTTACGTACCTTTCCAAAATGTAGTGTGTGGTGGGACTCTATCCCCTGCGTTGTGTAGCCGTCTGTGAAGGCTCTACACCAGTGTACAACACAATATTAGATGCCAATTTATAGTACAAAATCAAAAATCCACTAAAATATCATTTTTCATAACTCTGCCTCTGGCGATCGATCGCTACCACTAGGCGATCGATCGCCAGACTTCACTGGCCCATGGCGATCGATCGCGCCATTCATGGCGATCGATCGCGTGCCTTTGATTTTGGCAACTGGACGTCGGCGATCGATCGCCCCTTTTGTGGCGATCGATCGCCACATGGTCTGTGCTCGACATTTTCCAGAATGCTCTAACACTGATTTTCATACCCTTCGATCTAACATGTAAGACATACAACATGTCCAAACAAACATGTTAGTAGCTACAATACACTACCCTGAGTGTATTCATATAAAATGTATACCCTAAACAAAAACCCACATGCATTAAAATCACCCATTAACATCAGTACTCAACCAACTTTTCTGAAAAACAGGGCATTGTCTTCCTGCCCAGATTTTTGAGTACCCACTTTCAAGCCATGAAATCTACCACATAAGTCATGAATTTTGCTCGAATAAAAATGCCAAGGGCTTCACAAAACTACCATGTATGTACTCAACCCAAAGGTTTACTGAAAACATAGCTAACATGCATGATGACACCTTCACAATATCACTCCCATTCCATATTTTTCCAGAAAACAGGGCACACATTACCCAGATTTTGAACACTATACTTTACATGCTTAAACCCTCCACATAAAACATGCAACATGCTCAAGGAAAAATACTGGAAGCTTCATAAGAACACCATGTAAGCATTTAAATCGAAGGTTCTAAGAAACCTAAGCTAACATGTCATGTTTACACCAACAAAAGTATGAACTTAAACAACTTAAATTCAAATCCAGAACATGGTTTCTCACCCTCTTTTGCTCTGATTTTTGCAAGCTTTCCAAGCAATAAAAATGGTGGATCTCCTCCTTTTCTTACTTATCAGATGTTGGACGAAAAATGGGAGAGAAATGGAGGAGTTTCAGCAATGGAAAGGTGGAGTGGGAGATGGGCCAAGAGGTATGGGCAAGCAGCTGGCAGCTGGCAGCAGGGTATGGGTCAAGGGGGTGGTTGAGTGGTGGGTTAAGTGATGTGTTATGTTTTGGTCCCGGTATTTAGCACGATGTATTAAAATATCCTCACATGATATTTTATAGTATTTTCTCAATAAAATACTTCAATTCCCATTTAAATATGATTTTACCAAAACAAATAACACACACCCCAAATAATCATGCCACAACCCCAAAATCCCAACATATAACACATGCACCCTCACATGCATTTCCCAATATTATTAATTCAACACAAGAATTAATACCATAATTTTCACAACAATGATTAATGTTTAAATAACACCTAATCATTTCGGGGATATCACAATACTCCCCTACTTATAAGATTTCGTCCTCGAAATCAGCATGCTTACCAACATGAAGTAAAACAAAACATAAACGCATACCAGAAAACAGCTCTGGATAGTGCTGCACCATGTGTCGCTCTGTCTCCCACGTGGCCTCCTCGACACCCCTACGATCCCACTGAACTTTGACCATGGAAATAACTTTGTTTCTCAGTCTGCGATCTGCCCTATCCAAAATCCTGATAGGTCGCTCCACATAGGAAACATCGGACTCAATCTGAACCTCAGAAGGCTGCAACACATGAGAAGGATCGGGCTCGTACTTCCGCAACATAGACACATGAAATACATCGTGAATGCCAGACAGAGAGGGCGGTAAAGCTAAACGGTACGCCAGAGTACCACACGTTGTAAGATCTCATACGGCCCTACATATCTCGGGGACAACTTCCCCCGCATACCAAACCGTACTACTCCTCTGAAAGGCGAGATCTTCAGAAAGAATCTGTCGCCCAACTGAAACTCCAACGGTCTACGCCGCTGATTGGCATATGCTGCATGTCTGTCCTGACCTGCCTTCATCTTTTGTCTTATCACCTTTACCTTTTCTTCCATTTCCCGATCAAATCTGGTCCTCCGACTGATTTGCAATCAACGTCGTCCCAACACAAAGGTGACCTACAACGTCTACCATAGAGGGCCTCAAAAGGAGCCATCTGTATGCTTGCCTGGTAGCTGTTGTTCTAAGAAAATTCCACCAAGGCTACTGAGTCCTGCCAAGAAGTGTCGAACTCCAGCACACAAGCCCTCAACAAATCTTCGAGCGTCTGTATCGTACGCTCGGTCTGTCTGTCCGTCTGGGGATGATAGGCTGTGCTCAACCTCAACTCTGTACCAAGAGCTGACTGAAGACCCTCCCAAAAGTGAGATGTAAACCGCGGATCTCGATCAGACACAATCGAAACAGGATCCCATGCAGTCTCACCACATCTCTGAGATATAACTGTGCCATCCTCAAGTACGTGAAGGTCATACAGTAGGGAATGAAATGAGAACTCTTAGTCAATCTGTCGACGAGTACCCATATAGCATCAAAACCCGAAACAATCCTCGGTAAGTGGGTCACGAAGTCCATGGATATGTCCTCCCACTTCCACTGTGGTATCTCCAAGCTCCTTAGTTCACCTCCAGGCCTCTGCCTCTCAGCCTTCACCTGCTGACAGATCAAACATCTCTTAACGAATGAGGTGACATCTTGTTTCATACGCCTCCACCAGAATTGGCTGCGTAGATCCTTATACATCTTCTTCCCGCCTGGGTGGACACTCATCCTGCTGCAATGAGCTCACTGTAATATACCCCGTCGCTACTCGGGTGTATCTGGAACCACCCATCTGTCGCCAAGTCTCAGAGATCCGTCCTCAGCCACTCTGAATCTCGATGGCTGACCTGAATGAACCATTAACATCCATCTCTGAACTTTTTCGTCGATATCATAAATAACAGGCTCAGCTAGCAAGGTCAATACCTGTACTGGTGAAGTAGATACATCATAATCAAACCCCAACTGACAGTAGGAGCCCAACATAGCTGATAAGCACATGGCATCCTCTGCTGTGCTTCTCACCTTCCGACTCAAAGCGTCAGCTGTCAAATTTGCTTTCCCCGGGTGGTATTCGATTTCACAATCGTAATCCTTCAGCAAATCCATCCATCTCCTATGCCTCATGTTCAGCTCAGCCTGTGTAAACAAGAACTTCAGGCTCTTGTGATCAGTGAAAATGGTAAATGAGGTACCATATAAGTAGTGTCGTCATATCTTCAAGGCAAACACTATAGCCGCTAACTCCAAATCATGGACTGGATACCTCGTCTCATGTGGCTTCAATTGTCTCGAAGCGTAAGCCACAACGTGCTTATCCTGCATCAGCACGCATCCTAAACCCTGAAGCGATGCGTCGGTATAGAGAACGAACCCTTTGTTCTCCCTGGGAATCACCAAAACTGGCGCTGAAGTCAATCTCTGCTTCAACTCCTGGAAGCTCTGCTCACAAGTTTCCGACCAAAGGAATGGAACTCCCTTCTGAGTCAGCTGTGTAAGTGGCTTGGCGATCTTTGAGAAACCCTCGACGAAACGTCGGTAATAGCCAGCCAGACCAAGAAAACTTCGAATTTCACTGACTGAAGTAGGGGCAGACCAATCCATAACTGCCTCTATCTTCCTCGGGTCTACTGATATCCCCTCTCGTGATATGATATGGCCCAAAAATGATACACTGCTCAGCCAAAACTCACACTTACTGAGTTTGGCGTACAACTGATGATCTCTGAGGATCTGGAGTACTATCCTCAGATGATCAGCATGATCCTCCTCATTCCTTGAATAGACGAGGATGTCATCAATGAATACGATCACAAACTGATCGAAGTACTCCTGAAATACTCTGTTCATCAGGCTCATAAAAACTGCAGGTGCATTTTTCACTCCGAATGGCATCACTAAGAACTCGTAGTGCCCATACCGAGTTCTAAAAGCCGTCTTTTGGACATCGTCAGCTCTAACCCGCACCTGATGATAGCCTGACCTCAAGTCTATCTTCGAGTACACCTCTGTACCCTGAAGCTGATCGAACAGATCATCAATCCTTGGAAGTGGATACCTGTTCTTCACTGTGGCCTTGTTCAGTTGCATGTAGTCAATGCACAGACGCATTGAACCATCCTGCTTTTTCACGAACAAGACTGTGCACCCCAAGGCGATACACTGGGACGAATGTATCCCTTGTCAAGGAGCTCCTGTAACTGTACCTTCAGCTCTCTCAGCTCTGCCGGTACCATCCTGTACGGGGCACGAGAAATAGCAGAAGTCCCTGGCAGCAGCTCAATGGCGAACTCAACATCCCTGACAGACGGAAACCCTGGAATCTCATCTGGGAACACATCAATGAACTCCGCCACAATTGGAATGTCCTTGGCTCTCACTCCCTTCTCTTCTGATGAATTCACGGCATAAATAAGATAGCCCATGTGGCCACGTTCCAATAACCGCGACATCTTAACCGCTGAGATTACTGGAATCTTTGGACGAGAGCCGTCCCCATAAAAAGTCCACTGGAACCCCTGATCAGACAGGAAACGTACCATCCTCTGTCGGCAATCTACCACAGCTCGGTATCTACTCAACACATCAATGCCGATAATGCAGTCAAAATCCGCCATCTCTAACTGAATCAGATCGGCCCTCAGATCATTGCCCTCAAAATAAATGAGGCAATCAGATAACAGTCGGTCCGCAATCACATGCTTTCCCGTGGGTGTCAAGACCATGAGAGGCGTGGGTAACAGAGACGAGCACAAGTGGTGTCTCTCCACAAAAGCAACAGATACAAAAGAATGAGAAGCACCTGTATCTACCAAAATAAATGCAGGGTACGTAAATAAATGACACGTACCAGCAATGACCTCCTGCGGGGCTGCCTCAGCCTGCTCCCTAGTCAGTGCATACACTTGACCTTGCGGCGGTCCCGCCGCCTGACCTCCCTGCGGTCGAGGTGCAAACTGTGTTGGGATATGCCCTAAGACAAGTCATTAGATGATTGTTTAAGACATACAATATTTATGGATTTATGAATGGCAATTCATTATTATATATTATTCTTTTAACTGTGCATTGTGAATTAATATATATGTTAATGTCCTTAGAATAATATTGTATTATTCTTAAAGATGTTCCTAGTCAAGTATTATCATGAAAGGGAGAATGATAATATGTAGAGACTAGTATATGTTGATCGATGAATTGTTCATTGATATGAGATATCAAATCAACATATGGGTACATGTTAGAGAACGATGTACTGAACAGACCCACCATGAGAATGCAACATGGATAGTTATATGATCGTCATATGCAATTCTCATAGTGATAATAATGTATGTAATCCTTACGACTTGTGATCATCAGAGATCCCAACATAAGGAGTTATGTATCTTGATATCGTCAAACGTTACCCGTAACAGGGTATACTATAAAGGCGACTATTGGATACACTACGAATTATGTAGAGGGATGTTGACTGATCGAGATAGGATTTGTCCCTCCTATATAACAGGAGATGTGTTTGGCCCTTGATCAAGTGAGAACTAAAATGCATGGCCATGCTCGAATGAGTCGATATGAGATATCGAGCTTATTCGTTTATTCTAGTTCTACTTGGGGATCAAGAAATAAAGATTGGATATACGAGTATGACTATTCCATGACTCGTGTTCAATCTAAACACAAAGGACAAAGGGATTAAGTTACATGGTTAATATTATCACAAGTTCTAAAGGTTATGTCGAGTCATTGACATTCTCGTAATTTGGGTAGCATCGATGTGTTGCTAGATACCGCTCAATGCTTGCGACGTAAAATGAGATTTTATGTCACTGCCAACATTACAAGATCCTATCGGGTCGCACAAAAGATTAAATCGAGAAGGGAAATTAAATTCATGGGATGAATTAAATAATTAAGAGGAGTCTTAATTAATAATCATAAGGATTAATTAAATCATGGGCTTAAGCCCATGAAGCTTTAAGAAAGCCTTTAATTAATCATATTGAATATGATTGCATGGAGTTTAATTGCAAGACAAGATCAAAACACAAAACCCTACACAAGCTAGATAGCTCACGGCCGCCGACTTCAAGAGGAGCTCTCGGTATTTTTCTTTGATAACCTAGGAGTGATCTTGTTGTTTTCGTGGTGATCTTCGATTGTGAATCGAGTTAGCTTCGTGTATCGGATTAATAACTTGTCTAGCAACGTGTTATTAATCCATCCCTTCACTCGATTTGATCGTGTGGATACCGTTGAGGCAAAACCAATCGAGTTTTGCTTAGTGACTCGGAGAAGGCGTAAGACGTGGTGCAGCTCCGTGGATTCGGCCTCAAACACGCTACAAGGGTAAGACACTTGTAATTCTCTAATCCGATATGAATCCCTATGTATAGATCGCTGGTTTGTAATCCCAAAATTTTTATTCCGCTGCGTTGTATGCTCATGGGGTTACTTACAGTGGTATCAGAGCCGTGTACAAGGCTCATATCGGATTTTATGTGGTTAAATAGTTTAATCATGTTAGAATTTATATTGCATGCTATTTAAAACTGTATTTTCATATGTGATATGGAAAAATCGATTTTGTGAAAATCATCGTATGATAATATATATGATATAATTGACGGATCAAAATATATGATAATTCGTGATCAAAAACCGGAACATTGGCTCGAGTGTGGCTCACGGCCGACGCCACCTAGGTGCTAGGGTTTCGAACCCTAGTCACCATGGCTCGGCCGCCGCATCAAATAGGCTAGGGTTTTTGAACCCTAGTCAAATAAGCCTCTCGGCCGCCGCTTAAGGGCTAGGGTTCGGACCCTGGCTCGAGCATGGGTCAAGCCGTCGCACTATCTAGGGTTTTGAAATCTATTGGCTCGATAAAGTATTGAGAAGGTGCAAGTTGGCTCGATAGAATCGACATGGTGCAAGGCGGCTAGGGTTTGGAACCCTAGCAGCGCCGCACCCAAGCCGCCGCATGGACCATGGCTCGGCCATGGGCTAGGGTTTCGAACCCTAGGCCCACTATTGGTCCAGCCGTGGGTTTTGGTTCGAACCATGGTGGTTCGTGTTTTAGTCGCTTTAGTTCGTGGCATGTGATGTCCCGAGCGTACGATAATTTTTCAAAAAGTATATTACAGTTTTAATTAGAATTAGATTTAAATTGTTTAGAATTTAATTAATTAAATGTTAATGCATGCTTTATGTGTTGTTTGAGCATGGTGCGTGGTTATAGCCCTTTGACCTATTAGATAGGATTTGTGGATGTTTGTAATTTATAATACGACCTGCGTGTCGTGCCTTTCTCTATTTCATTCTAAATGTAATCCCTCCCCTATGTTCCCCTCGAATGTGAATCGAGGAATTCTATATCTTGTAAAATAGTGTAGTTTATTTTATTGATGGTGATCAATGAAGATGGAGCATCGTGCCGGGATGAGGAGGCCATTCACAAATTGGAGCCAAAGGAAGGTGCTTATGAAGTTACCTTAGGTTGACTCATAGGAGTTTCTCATTGGCTTGAGAAACTCATTAGTAGGGGCTATAACCATTTCACGTTTTAATTATGTATGTTGATGCATGATTTATATGTTTTAGTTTGATAATAGTATTACACATATATGTAGATATGTATACAACTATATGTAGTGGACATATTTTAAATTATCAAATTAATCATGAGATCAATAAATCCCTCTAAAATATTAAGTTTTAGATGCCTTCCAAATAAAAGTACTCGTCAATAACTTCGATTGTACATGTGTGGGTTTGCCAAAGCAAAGCACCGTGGCAATCTTAGTAAGGCGCGAAAGGATAAAAGTGATATCCGTCATACTTTAATTGGGTACGACTTAACTATGTTATCTCAATAGGATTGGGAACCTAGAGGCATGGGTTGGATTATAATTCATTTGATGAATTGAACAAAGTGTTGTTCGTCCAACTATCCAAGAATTATATGTGATGTAATTGACAAAGTGTTGTCTACCTAAATAACCGAGTCTTGGGCGATTAGCCAAAGCTAACTCAAGATTAGGCGAAATATGGATCTTGGCCCACTAAAAGTTTCGAGGGTTGATATTTTTCAAATAAAATAGTGGGAGTATCATTTAATATAAGACCATGTTAAATGATTTAAATCATAAACTTATTTTGCATATTTATATTGTAGATATCCATGGCAACTAACAACGTTACTAGCACTTTATCACTGCGATCGGTCCTTGAGAAGGACAAATTAAATGGGACAAATTTCCTAGACTGGCATAGGAACTTGAGGATAGTCCTCAAACAAGAAAAGAAACAATATGTTCTAGAGGAACCCTTGCTCGCTGAGGAACCTCCCCTAACAGCTACAAGAGCTGAAAAAGATGCTTACAAGAAGCATCAGAGTGACGCACTTGATGTTGGGTGCCTCATGCTTGCCACTATGAACTCTGAGCTTCAGAAGCAACATGAGGAAATGGAGGCGTTCGATATGATCGAACACTTAAAGCAGTTGTACCAACAGCAAGCTAGACAAGAGAGGTATGACGTCTCTAAAGCGTGATTCCAGTGCAGGATGGTAGAAGGAAGCTTAGTTGGAACTCATGTGCTCAAGATGATTGGGTACATTGAGAATCTGGATAAGCTAGGTTTTCCATTGGACCAAGAGTTGGCCACCGATGTAATCTTGCAATCGTTGCCGGAGAGCTTCAGTCAATTTGTAGTAAATTACAATATGACCGATATGGAAAAGACTCTGCCCCAGTTGCTTGGTATGTTGAGAACATATGAAGCAAACACTAAGAAGACTAAGGCCACAAATGTCCTTATTGTGAATAAAGGCAAAGGAAGGGCCAAAGCTAAAGGCAACAAGAAAGCAAAGAAAGTCTTTGCTAAATCTAAGCCAAAGTCTTCTGCACTGAAGCCAAAGGGAGGGATAGCAAAGGAAGGGAACTGTTTCCATTGCGGTGAGACCGGCCATTGGAAAAGGAACTGCAAAGTATATCTGGAGGATCTAAAGAAAGGAAGTGTGACTTCCGCTTCAGGTATTTTTGTTATAGAAGTCAATTTATCTACTTCTTCATCATGGGTATTAGATACTGGATGTGGATCTCACATTTGTGTAAATGTGCAGGATCTCAAAAGGAGTAGGACATTGGCGAAAGGTGAAGTTGATCTCCGAGTTGGAAATGGAGCAAGAGTTGCTGCATTAGCTATAGGAGATTATCATTTAGCTTTACCTTCTGGTTTATCACTGATTTTAAAAGACTGTTATTTTGTGCCTTCAATTACTAAAAACATTATTTCTATTTCTTGTTTAGACAAGTATGGTTTTTCATTTATAATAAAGGACAATTGTTGTTCTATTTATTTAAATGATATGTTTTATGCTAGTGCACAAATGGTGAATGGTCTTTATGTATTAAATCTTGATATGCCTATCTATAACATAAATACTAAAAGGATTAAAAATAATGATTGTAATCCGACTTATCTCTGGCACTGTCGCTTGGGCCACATAAACGAGAACCGCATATCTAAACTTCATAAGGATGGAGTATTAGATTCATTTGATTTTGAATCATATGAAACATGCGAATCTTGTTTAATGGGCAAGATGACTAAAGCCCCTTTCAAGGGACATGTTGAAAGGGCAAATGTTTTATTGGGACTAATACATAGTGATGTATGTGGACCAATAAGTACACAAGCTAGAGGTGGTTTTCAATACTTCGTTACATTTACTGATGACCTCAGTAGATATGGGTATGTGTACCTAATGAAACATAAACATGAAACCTTTGAAAAGTTCAAAGATTTCAAGAATGAAGTACAAAACCAACTTGGCAAAAGTATCAAAATCCTTCGATCAGATCGAGGAGGTGAATACTTAAGCCAAGAGTTTCATGACTATCTAAAGGAGTGTGGGATAGTCCCACAACTCACTCCTCCGTATACTCCACAATGGAATGGTGTATCCGAGAGGAGAAATCGAACCTTGTTAGACATGGTTAGATCAATGATGAGTCATGCAGATCTTCCGATATCGTTTTGGGGACACGCTCTAGAAACAGCGATTTTCTTACTGAACCGTGTTCCATCTAAATCAGTGGAAAAGACACCATATGAGATATGGACTGGGAAGCGTCCTAGTATGTCTTTTATGAAGATTTGGGGTTGTGAGGCTTTCGTTAGACGTCACGCCACTAACAAACTTGGACCCAAATCTGATAAGTGTTTATTTGTGGGGTATCCTAAGGAAACGAAAGGATACTATTTCTACTATCCCACCGAGAACAAAGTAGTTGTTGCTCGGACTGGTGTATTTCTTGAAAGAGAATTTATCTCTAGAAAAACCAGTGGGAGAAAAATAGAACTTAGTGAAGTTCAACCACAAGAAAACACTGAACCTGAGATTGAGATGGAAACAGAGCAGGCACCACAAACTGTTGTGGAAGAAGCACCTGCTCAAGAGACACAAGCCCAGCGTAGGTCTGTAAGAGTACACCGGGAGCCACAGAGATATGGATTTCTTGTGACTCAACAAGGTGACTTACTACTTATTGATGAGGATGAGCCGTCATCTTATCAACAAGCTATTATGGGCAATGATTCTGAGAAATGGCAAGAGGCCATGAAATCTGAGATGGAATCCATGTATGCAAACCAAGTATGGACTTTGGTTGATCCACCTGAAGGGGTACGACCCATAGGGTGCAAATGGATCTTCAAGAAAAAGACCGATATGGATGGTAACGTACAAACCTATAAAGGTCGGCTGGTTGCAAAAGGATTCAAACAAATTCATGGTATTGACTATGATGAAACCTTTTCACCAGTGGCCATGGTTAAATCCATAAGGATCTTACTTGCAATAGCTGCATTTCATGATTATGAAATCTGGCAGATGGATGTCAAAACAGCTTTCCTTAATGGAAATCTGCTCGAGGATGTGTACATGACACAGCCCGAGGGTTTTGTCGATCCAAAGGATGCTGGAAAGATATGCAAGCTACAACGATCCATTTATGGATTGAAGCAAGCTTCTCGGAGTTGGAATCTTCGTTTTGATGATGCAATCAAAGAGTTTGGTTTTATCAAAAATGAAGATGAACCTTGTGTCTACAAGAAGGTCAGTGGGAGCGTAATCATTTTCCTAGTGTTGTATGTAGATGACATACTTCTTATTGGAAATGATATCCCTGCCTTGCAATCTGTAAAGATTTGGCTAGGGAATTGCTTTTCGATGAAAGACTTAGGAGAAGCCACCTATGTATTAGGAATCAAGATCTATAGAGATAGATCGAGAAGGCTTCTTGGTCTAAGTCAAAGTACATACATAGACAAGGTGCTTAAAAGGTTTAGCATGCAAGAATCCAAGAAAGGATTCGTGCCTATGACACATGGTATTTATCTCTCGAAGGAACAGTGTCCTTCAACACCAGATGAGAGACAACGCATGAGTAAGATTCCATACACATCAGCTATTGGATCTATCATGTATGCCATGATATGTACTCGTCCCGATGTATCGTATGCTTTGAGCATGACGAGCAGATATCAAGTTGATCCAGGTGAAGGTCACTGGATTGCTGTCAAGAATCCTAAAGTACTTGAGAAGGACTAAGGATACATTCTTGATTTATGGAGGTGAGGAAGAGCTCAATGTAATGGGTTACACTGATGCAAGCTTCCAAACCGACAAAGATGATTTTCGATCGCAATCTGGATATGTGTATTGCCTGAATGGAGGTGCTGTGAGCTGGAAGAGTTCAAAGCAAGAAACATTAGCCGATTCTACAACGGAAGCTGAGTATATTGCTGCCTCGGATGCAGCAAAGGAAGCTGTTTGGATGAGGAAGTTCATTTCTGAACTTGGAGTGGTGCCTAGCATTAAAGATCCGATAGAACTCTATTGTGACAACAATGGAGCGATCGCATTGGCTAAGGAACCAAGATCTCACCAAAGATCCAAGCACATACTTAGGCGTTTCCATTTCATTCGAGAAATCGTTGAAAGGGGAGATGTTAAAATATGCAAAGTACCAACAGATGATAATGTATCTGACCCATTGACGAAGCCACTATCACAGCAGAAGCATGATCGTCATACTAGATCTCTAGGCATTAGGTATATGTCTGAGTGGTCTTAGTGCAAGTGGGAGATTTGTTGGGATATGCCCTAAGACAAGTCATTAGATGATTGTTTAAGACATACAATGTTTATGGATTTATGAATGGCAATTCATTATTATATATTATTCTTTTAACTGTGCATTGTGAATTAATATATATGTTAATGTCCTTAGAATAATATTGTATTATTCTTAAAGATGTTCCTAGTCAAGTATTATCATGAAAGGGAGAATGATAATACGTAGAGACTAGTATATGTTGATCGATGAATTGTTCATTGATATGAGATATCAAATCAACATATGGGTACATGTTAGAGAACGATGTACTGAACAGACCCACCATGAGAATGCAACATGGATAGTTATATGATCGTCATATGCAATTCTCATAGTGATAATAATGTATGTAATCCTTACGACTTGTGATCATCAGAGATCCCAACATAAGGAGTTATGTATCTTGATATCGTCAAACGTTACCCGTAACAGGGTACACTATAAAGGCGACTATTGGATACACTACGAATTATGTAGAGGGATGTTGACTGATCGAGATAGGATTTGTCCCTCCTATATAACAGGAGATGTGTTTGGCCCTTGATCAAGTGAGAACTAAAATGCATGGCCATGCTCGAATGAGTCGATATGAGATATCGAGCTTATTCGTTTATTCTAGTTCTACTTGGGGATCAAGAAATAAAGATTGGATATACGAGTATGACTATTCCATGACTCGTGTTCAATCTAAACACAAAGGACAAAGGGATTAAGTTACATGGTTAATATTATCACAAGTTCTAAAGGTTATGTCGAGTCATTGACATTCTCGTAATTTGGGTAGCATCGATGTGTTGCTAGATACCGCTCAATGCTTGCGACGTAAAATGAGATTTTATGTCACTGCCAACATTACAAGATCCTATCGGGTCGCACAAAAGATTAAATCGAGAAGGGAAATTAAATTCATGGGATGAATTAAATAATTAAGAGGAGTCTTAATTAATAATCATAAGGATTAATTAAATCATGGGCTTAAGCCCATGAAGCTTTAAGAAAGCCTTTAATTAATCATATTTAATATGATTGCATGGAGTTTAATTGCAAGACAAGATCAAAACACAAAACCCTACACAAGCTAGATAGCTCACGGCCGCCGACTTCAAGAGGAGCTCTCGGTATTTTTCTTTGATAACCGAGGAGTGATCTTGTTGTTTTCGTGGTGATCTTCGATTGTGAATCGAGTTAGCTTCGTGTATCGGATTAATAACTTGTCTAGCAACGTGTTATTAATCCATCCCTTCACTCGATTTGATCGTGTGGATACCGTTGAGGCAAAACCAATCGAGTTTTGCTTAGTGACTCGGAGAAGGCGTAAGACGTGGTGCAGCTCCGTGGATTCGGCCTCAAACACGCTACAAGGGTAAGACACTTGTAATTCTCTAATCCGATATGAATCCTTATGTATAGATCGCTGGTTTGTAATCCCAAAATTTTTATTCCGCTGCGTTGTATGCTCATGGGGTTACTTACAAACTGCTGTCTCGGTGGTGCCGTCCTAGCGTCAGATCTTGGTCTATTCGGCCCTGAGTCTGCCTGACTTGCCTGATTGGGGCAATTCCGAGCTAAGTGGCCCACCTTGCCACAAACATAACAGCCTCGGCAGTCACATGACAAGTGAAATCCTCCACAGCGGTCACACCTGTCCCCTCCTGCCTTACTCCCCTGTGTAGGTCCCCGATTGCTTTGCTTTTGACCCTGAGACTTCTTCCCACAAAATCTGGAAGATGATGAGGCTCCACGAGCCTTGAACTGATCCCCTCGTGGCCTCAAACTATCAGCAACAGGCCTCTGTGGTGGTAAGAAAGGGGTACAACGTCCTTGTATGCTCCCACTGCAATCTCTGCCAACTCTGCCCGTGTCAGGGCGTCATCAAAAGAGCTGGGGTTGTTGGAGACAACCCGATCAAATAGTTCTGGCCTCAGTCCCTTCAAGAAATGCCTCATCTTCGCATGGCTGCTCACAGCGATATGAGGGACATACCTCAACAGTGAGGAATACTGCAAAGCAAAATCTGAAACTGACATACTGCCCTGCTTCAAATTAGTGAACTCGTCCTCCTTTACTTGTCTAGCAGCTCCAGAAAAATACCGGTTAAGAAACCGGGTCCTGAATACAGTCCAGTCTACTACCATACTCTGAGCCCTCAGCTCCATCACAGTGGTCTTCCACCACATAGAAGGCTTTTTCGCCATTTGAAATTCTGCTAGTCGTAACCATGCGGTCCGTGCACAAGGCGTAGTCACAAGTATCTGTTCTATTCGTTCCAGCCACTCTTCGGCCCCTTCTCCAGACTCGGTCCCCTCAAACATGGGTGGACGGAAGTTCAGAAACTGTGTCAAACTGAGCTCCCCTGGTAATAACGTCTGTGCACTGGGCTCCACGCCCACAGCAGGTGGCGGTAATGGATTTGTCTGAGCAACACTAGCATTCATACTGCCCATATCCCCTACCTCTTCATTGAGGTTCTCCGGGTTAATAGCCGCCATGCTGCAACATAAGAGTTAACAACAATACCAAAAGCAGTTCATAGTATAAGCCGTTAGATAACAAGAGTATCATATTCAAAGCATGTTAGTATAACACTTATACAAAAATATGCATCACATGCATAACATGCCCAACAATGAATACCTAACCACTTGTTTCTAAAGGCTACCCTTCACTCTTCCCTGATTATCTAACCACTACTCTGATACCACTAAATGTGAGACCCCGATACTTAAACATAATGTAAGGTGCAATTATGAGAACTAAGCATTTCAATATCAGAGTATTTAATCGTGTTGACATTTTGAGCTTACAGTTCACATGCACCCATAAAATTTTCAATAGATAATAGTTACATTTCTCAAAACAATAGGAGTGACACTATAGTTCTACTCTACTACTTGTAGAGACTACGCAAAAGAACTCTGTCCTGCTATTGTAGTAGCACTCCTTACAGCTCAAAGTATCAATCCCGACCCTAGTTCTCCTTAGCAAAAGCACCTACAAAGATAACCCCCAACACATGAGCACATAGCTATTCATATACAACACAATATGAATACGTAAGGTGTAAATGCATAAATCATAAATACAAAACACTTCCTGTATTTTCATCGCATTTACAACGCCTATTGGTTATCCCTATACCATGTACCATAATTCATAAACAACTCACTAGATGAACATATGGTTAAATTAATGTCATGACATATCATCTCTTTTTCTTGAGTCAGTATCATCAGTTATTTTAATGCTTCCTCGCTTTCATAATCTCGGAACAAGCGGTATCTCATCCTCGCTTCTTCATACTAGCGGTATCTCATCCTCGCTCAGTATGGTATACCCCGCCTCCATGTGCAAGCGAGCCTCCCCCCTCCCGCTCCACATTTTTAGCGGTAAAGCGTAAGCATTAAAACCTTAACTGTGATCGCCCTGACTCGTGGAATACACCTCTTTATTCCACATCACAATATGCAACACAATGCATAATATGCAACAACAATGCATAATAACATGTATCATAACCTTAATGCATCACATTGCATTCATCATGTGTCAAAAGACAAACATAAAGTACATGTTACCGTTGGGATGCCCGTACGTCGCTTACGTACCTTTCCAAAATGTAGTGTGTGGTGGGACTCTATCCCCTGCGTTGTGTAGCCGTCTGTGAAGGCTCTACACCAGTGTACAACACAATATTAGATGCCAATTTATAGTCCAAAATCAAAAATCCAACAAAATATCATTTTTCATAACTCTGCCTCTGGTGATCGATCGCTACCACTAGGCGATCGATCGCCAGACTTCACTGGCCCATGGCGATTCGATCGCGCCATTCATGGCGATCGATCGCGTGCCTTTGATTTTGGCTACTGGACTGTCGGCGATCGATCGCCCCTTTTGTGGCGATCGATCGCCACATGGTCTGTGCTCGACATTTTCCAGAATGCTCTAACACTGATTTTCATACCCTTCGATCTAACATGTAAGACATACAACATGTCCAAACAAACATGTTAGTAGCTACAATACACTACCCTGAGTGTATTCATATAAAATGTATACCCTAAACAAAAACCCACATGCATTAAAATCACCCATTAACATCAGTACTCAACCAACTTTTCTGAAAAACAGGGCATTGTCTTCCTGCCCAGATTTTTGAGTACCCACTTTCAAGCCATGAAATCTACCACATAAGTCATGAATTTTGCTCGAATAAAAATGCCAAGGGCTTCACAAACTACCATGTATGTACTCAATCCAAAGGTTTACTAAAAACATAGCTAACATGCATGATGACACCTTCACAATATCACTCCCATTCCATATTTTTCCAGAAAACAGGGCACACACATTACCCAGATTTTCGAAAACTATACTTTACATGCTTAAACCCTCCACATAAAACATGCAACATGCTCAAGGAAAAATACTGGAAGCTTCATAAGAACACCATGTAAGCATTTAAATCGAAGGTTCTAAGAAACCTAAGCTACATGCCATGTTTACACCAACAAAAGTATGAACTTAAACAACTTAAATTCAAACCCAGAACATGGTTTCTCACCCTCTTTTGCTCCGATTTTTGCAAGCTTTCCAAGCAAAAAATGGTGGATCTCCTCCTTTTCTTACTTATCAGGTGTTATGCATTTACTGTTATGCCTTTTTAATATGATGTTAAGTAAACACTGTATGCTCACGATGCGTTGTCCCTGTAGGTACGCTTTTGGACTGAAGGGGCTAAGGGTCGGGTTGAAGCAGTGAGCTACAAGGATACAAGATGAATAGGATTCTGTTTATGTTTAGTATCTACTCTAGGAGTAGTATAAATCTAAAACGTTAGCATTCTTGTTTAGGAATGTATCTATTAAGTTATGAAGTTTTTATTTTGGCATGTAATCATATTAGCTCACGTAACAACCGGAACCCTAAAACGTTATAAAATGCATGTTTAGTCCTTTTTATGTTATTAATCACTCATGGTAGGAAGACCCTTCATTAGTGTACTCAGAGCAAGGTTAGATAACCCGGGAATGAGTGAAGGGTAGCCTTAGCAATAAGTTAGCTAGGTGCTTACTTTTGAACATGTTTTATATGTATGTTGCATATGAAGTAGAAGATGTTATACTAACATGTTTGATTATCTAACGATGTACTTTATGAACTGCTTTTGGTATTGTTGTTAACCCTTGTGTTGCAGCATGGCAGCAAATGTGGAAGTAGGTGATGCTATTAGCGTCAATGCAAGTGCTGGACATACGAATCCCCTACCACCGCCAGCCTTAGGCGAGGAACCCTCTGAGCAGCAGTTATTACCTAGGGAGTTGAGCTTGGCTCAGTTTTTGGCATACCGACCCCTGATGTTCGAGGGAACTGAAACCGGGAATTGGCTGAAGAGTGGCTAGAAAGGATGGAGCAGATTTTTGTGGCAGCTCCGTGTGCGAAGTCCGCATGGATCAAGTTAGTAGAATTTCAGCTGGCCAAGAAGGCGCTGATGTGGTGGAAGACCACAGTGATAGAGCAAGAGGCCCAGGGACAGGAAATTAATTGGAAGCTGTTCAGAACTCGGTTTTTGACCCGCTACTTTTCAGCTGCCGCACGATAGGCTAAGGAAGATGAGTTTACCAACCTCAAGCAAGTTAACATGCCTGTGTCAGATTATGCTCTTCAATACTGTTCCTTGCTCAGATATGTACCTCACATTGCTGAAAACACTCAAGCGAAGATGAGGATATAGTGAATGCATGTGGATTTCGAGGACGAAATCTTATAAGTAGGGGAGTAATGTAATACCCCCAAAATGTTATGTGATTATGTGTTACCATATATGATTATGTTATGGTTAAGGGTGGTGGTGCATTTTATATTGGGGGTTATGATTATGTTATGATGATGTGATTTAGGGGGCATGTTGGGTGTTTTAAGGGATGTATTAATTAAGTAAAGTTATAAAATATCGAGTGAGGATATTTTAATACATCGTACTAAATACCGGGACAGAACTAAATACCACATGGCACCCCAACAACACCACCCCACCCCCAATCACTCGGCCACCCTCCCCCAAGTGCAACCTATGCTCCACTTGGACCAACCCATGCCTCCTACTCATCACCTTTTCATCACCATCATTTCCTCTCTCTATCATTCCCTTCTCCTCCTTCTCCCCTCCATTTTCGTGCCTGGTAAGCAGCATTTAGGCAAGGAGAAGCTTGGTAGGAGTGTTCTAAGATCTTGCAAAAAGAGGAGCAAAAAGAGAGGGGTAAGTGGGTACTCTGTTTTTATGGGTTTTGTTCAAGTATGGGTTTTGTAGTGATGTTTCCATGCATGCTAAGTATAGGTTTGGTCGAAACCTTGGTGTAAGTACTTACAAGGAAGTATTTTGTAGCCCATAGCATGTTTGTTCGAGCATGTTACATGTTTTATGTATTAGATTTCTTGTTAGGAAAATATGTGCCCAAAAATCTGGGCAAGATTTTAAATGCCCTGTTTTCTGTAAATTAGGATGAGTATTGAAGTTTATGAAGATGTTATGATGCATGCTAGCTTAGATTTATTAAATCTTCGATTTGAGTACATGCATGGAAGTTTTATGAAGCTATTGGCATATTTGTGCAGACATTTTATATGTGTTATGAAGTGGTTTGAATGGGATGAAATGAGGTGCTCGAAATCTGGGAAATCCCGATTTTTCAGAGTGCTCGATCGATCGAGAATTTTGTCCCGATCGATCGAGCGAGGCAGAACGTTGGGTATAAGTTTTGAAAGTTAGGGACCGATCGATCGAAGGATTTACCGATCGATCGGTGAGACTTCTCGATCGATCGATTTTTCCTTCCGATCGATCGATCGAGGCAGAGTGCTTGGGCTTTTAGCATGTTTTCTCGATCTATCGAGATTTTGGTGCCGATCGATCGAGAGACGCAGAACCTTGATTTTTTTTTTATTGAATTATTTTGAAGAATTGGTTATGATTCTTGTATTGGTGCCTAATATTGTATTATGTGGTTGTGTAGAACCATCCCAGGTACCAGCACAGTCAAGGAGATAAAGTCTGTTGACTCCTCCTCCTTTTGAAAAGGTACGTAAGAGACGTACGGGCATCGGACGGTAAAACACACCTCTACACTATGACTATGCATTTATCGCATGAGTATTTACGATGAAATGATGATGTTTATATGATGTTTATATAATGATACGATGTTTATGATGTGGTAAGATGCCACAGGGTAAGATGCCCATATGGTAATAGGCCATACGATGTTTATGATGTGGTAAGATGCCACTGGGTAAGATGCCCATATGGTAAGATGCCATACGATTGGGTAAGATGTCCATGTGGTAAGATGCCACACAATGGGGTAAGAAGCCCTTATACATGAATGAGAATCAGGGACAACAAAAAGAAGTTAAAGAACGACCAACAAATTTTACTTCACTAAGATGTTATGCATTTACTGTTATGCCTTTTTAATATGATGTTAAGTAAACACTTGTATGCTCACGATGCGTTGTCCCTGTAGGTACGCTTTTGGACTGAAGGGGCTAAGGGTCGGGTTGAAGCAGTGAGCTATAAGGATACAAGATGAATAGGATTCTGTTTATATTTAGTATCTACTCTAGGAGTAATATAAATCTAAAACGTTAGCATTCTTGTTTAGGAATGTATCTATTAAGTTATGAAGTTTTTATTTTGGCCTGTAATCCTATTAGCTCACGTAACAATCGGAACCCTAAAACGTTATAAAATGCATGTTTAGTCCTTTTTATGTTATTAATCACTCATGGTAGGAAGACCCTACACAACGATTGCAAGATCGCGTCAGTGGCCAACTCTTGGTCCAAAGGAAAATCCAGTTTCTCCAGATTCTCAATATACCCAATCATCTTGAGCACATGAGTTCCAACTATGCTTCCTTCTACCATTCTACACTGGAATAACGCTTTAGAGACGTCATACCTCTCTTGTCTTGCTTGTTGTTGGTACAGTTGCTTTAGGTGCTTGATCATATCGAACGCCTCCATTTCCTCATGTTGCTTCTGAAGCTCAGAGTTCATGGTGGCAAGCATTAGGCACCCAACATCAAGTGCGTCATTTTGATGCTTCTTGTAAGCATCTTTATTGGCCTTAGCAGCCATCAGGGGAGGTTCCTCAGCAGGTAAGGGTTCCTCTATGACATATTGTTTCTTTTCTTGTTTGATGACTATCCTCAAGTTCCTATACCAGTCTAGGAAATTTGTCACATTTAATTTGTCCTTCTCAAGGATCGATCGCAGTGATAATGTGCTTGTTATGTTGTTAGTTGCCATGGATATCTACAATATAAATATGCAAAATAAGTTTATGATTTAATCATTTAATATGGTCTTATATTAAATGACACTCCCACTATTTTGTTTAAAATTATCAACCCTCGAAACCTTTAGTGGGCCAAGATCCATATTTCACCTAATCTTGAGTTAGCTTTGGCTAATTGCCCAAGACTCGGTTATTTAGGTAGACAACACTTTGTCAATTACATCACATGTAATTCTTGGATAGTTGGACGAACAAAGCTTTGTTCAAATTCATCAAATGAATTAGTATCCAACCCCATGCCTCTAGGTTCCCAATCCTATTGAGATAACCTAGTTAAGTCGTACCCAATTTAAAGTATAACGGATATCACTTATTATCCTTTCGCGCCTTACCAAGATTGCCACGGTGCTTTGCTTTGGCAAACCCATACATGTTCAATCGAAGTCTTGACGAGTACTTTTAATTTTGGAAGGCATCTAAAACTTAATATTTTAGAGGGATTTATCGATCTCATGATTTTATTATTGATAATTTAAAATATGTCCACTACGTATACGCATATACATATCTACATATATGTATAAAAAAATTATCAATCTAAAACATAAGATAAAACATGCATCACATACATAAATTAAACGTGACATGGTTATAGCCCTACTAGTGATTTTCTCAAGCCAACGAGAAAATCATAAGAGTCAACCTAAGGTAACTTCGCAAGCACCTTCCTTTGGCTCCAAATTGTGAATGGCCTCCTCATCCCGGCACTATGCTCCATCTTCATTGATCACCATCAAAAATAAACTATACTATATAACATTTACAAATATAGAGAATTCCTCGAGTCACATTCGAGGGGAACGTAGGGGAGGGATAACATTTAGAAAAAAAAAAGAGAAGGCACGACTCGCAGGTCGTATTATAAATTACAAACATTCACAAATCCTATCTAATAGGTCAAAGGGCTATAACCATGCACCATGCTCAAACAACACATAAAACATGCTATAATAATTTAATTAATTAAATTCTAAACATTTTAAAATTTAATTTTAATTAAAACTGTAAAATAAAATTTTGGAAATTTATCGTACGCTCGGGACATCACATGCCACGAACTTATGCGACTAAACCACGAACCACCATGGTTCGAACCAACCTAACCACACACGGCTGGACCAATCATGGGCCTAGGGTTCGAAACCCAAGCCCAAGACGTGGTCTGAGCCACGCGTGTCCGTGCGGCGCCGCTAGGGTTCCAAACCCTAGCCGCCTTGCACCATTTTAGTTTCCATCGAGCCACATGGTTCGAAATTTTTAAGCCATGAGCCACGGTCCAACCATCTTGCATGGCATTAAAATTATCGAGCCAAAAGAGTTCCAAACTAAAGCCATGTTTCGACACCTCCATTTACGAACGTGAGCCGCAACGGCTAGACCATCTCGAGCCAAGGGTTCAAAAACCCTAGCCCTCATGTGGCCGCCGTGGGTCAAGTTGATGGTGGTGGCCGAACCATCTTGCTATTGGCTCGGTTTTGCGCCTTCATGTATCGTATACAATAAACTTCAATTATATCAAATATAATTTTACGATAATTTCACAAACTCGATTTACTCATATCATATATGATTATATACAGTTTTACTAGCATGCAATACAAATCTAAATATGATTAAACAATTAACCATATAAATCCGATATGAGCTTTAAACCTGGCTCTGATCTGTAAGTAATCCAACAAGCATACAACGCAGCGGAATTTAAAAATTTGGATTACTATAACCGCGGATCTATACAAAGTTGTCATATCGGATAAAAGATCATAAGAGTCTCACCCTTGTAGCGTGTTTGAGCAGATTCCACGAAGCACCACGTTCAACGATTCCGAGTCACGAGCAACACCTCCAAGGTCTTGCCTCAACGGTATCCACACGATCAAATCGGGAAGGGATAGTTTAAGAACAAAGTGCTAGATTTGTTCTTAAACCAATACACGAAGCACACTCTATTCACAATCGAAAGGATGGCCGGAATCACTCAAGACTCACGTCGACTATCAAGAAGTCGAGAGAGCAATGAGAGGCGACGGTCGTGTGTCTTGTTGTGCTAGGTTAGAATAGTATTAATTGTCTCTCACAATTAATCAATAACCTTGTTATTAAAAGGCTTAATTAAAGTTTAAGACTTTCTCAAAGTCTTATGGGCCCAAACCCATAATTTAATTAAGTTCTTTTAATCATTTAATTAAGACTCCTCTTAATTAATTAATTCATCCAATGAATTTAATTTCCCTTCTTGATTTAATCTTTTGTGCGGCCCGATAGGACCTTGCAACGTTGACAGTGACATAAAATCTCATTGTATGTCGTAAGCAATGAGCGGTATCTAGCAACACATCAATGCTACCCAAATTACAAGAATGTCATTGACTCGACATAACCTAGGAACCGTGATAATATTAACCATGTAACTTAATCCATTTGTCCTTTGTGTTTAGATTGAACACGAGTCATGGAATAATCATACTCGTATATTTAATCTTTATTTCTTGATCTCCAAGTAGAACTAGAATAAACGAATAAGCTCGTTATCTCATATCGACTTATTCGAGCATGGCCATGCATTTTAGTCTTACTTGATCAAGGGCCCAAACACTTCTCTTGTTATATAGGAGGGACAAATCCTATCTCGATCAATCAACATCCCTCTACATAGTTCGTAGTGTATCCAATTGTTGCCTTTATAGTTTACCCTGTTACAGGTAACGTTTGACAATATCAAGATACATAACTCCTTATGTTGGGATCTCTGATGATCTCAAGTCGTAAGGATTACATACATTATTATCACTATGAGAATTGCTTATGACACTCATATAACTATCCATGTAGCATTCTCATGGTGGGTCTGTCCAGTACATCGTTCTCTAACATGTACCCATGTGTTGATTTGATATCTCATATCAATAAACAATTCATCAATCAACACATACTAGTCTCAATGCATTATCATTATCCCAATTCATGATAATACTTGACTAGGGACTATCTTTAAGAATAATACAATATTATTCTAAGGACATTAACTTATATATCAATTCATATTGCACAGATATTCAAATAATATATAATAATGATTTGCCATTTATGAAATCATAATACATTGTATGTCATAAACAATCATCTAATGACTTGTCTTAGGGCATATCCCAACAATAGCTAGATATATTATTGTCATGTGCATGAATAAAATATGGTTGTTGCAATCATTTTGATATGTATTGGGAATTATGTGGTGCCGCTATTTAGCGAGCAATGGGTATGATGTTGTCGCCGTTGAGCAAACATCGATTATGATGTCTCCGATGTTGAGTGTGCGAGATGATTGAATGCCGCCGCTATTGAGCGAACGATGGGATATGATGTGATAGCACTGTGAAATCATTGTTAAGATATATGTGATATCTGTAAATCATTTGTGTAATGATTTAACTGTAATTGATTATGGAATTAATGGTTTGACCATGTGCATAGTTAATCAATGTAATGATTAACTGTTTTTGGGGATTTGATGGTTTGGCTATTGTGAGAACATGAACAGCACGGGGGATCCAATATGATAAAGATACTATACAGGGAATATCTTTTACATTTATAGTTTTATATTCTATAAATCATGAATTGTGATATTGCTGTTATCGAGACGGTGGATTAGTATGCTCACCCGTGTGGGGGCTGTTTCTGTTGGACAGGCGAACATGTACATCATTGGCTCTGGAGTTGAGTTCGGGCTGTAGATTGGGGATGCTCCCAGGGCTGAGGTACCAATGACAGTATTGGGTAGCATGTTTACATAGTAGATACATATTATTCATTCAATGCTCGCATGTGAGCATTCGTATATGTGTATATAGATTGTATAAAGGTTAGAGGTTTCTCTTTTCATTTATGATTGGCATGCAATTAGTTAAAGAGAATTGCATTATGAATTGAGAGCATGTTAGTGTGGTATGGGGTGTATGCGTGTGATGCCCGAGAATTAATGGTGTAAATCCCGGTGTGGTAATGATCCTTTATGGATTTTAATTGTGGCAATTATGAATTAATTGTGGTATTTGGACTCCCTAGGATTTTAGTCCGGTATTTGGGGTCGTTGGATGTGTTGTCCGGAATAATTATTAATTGTTAAATGGATTTGATTATGATATTATATGATGTGTTGGGATTTATTTCTTAAGTATCGGATATTGGAGTGGATTGGGATAAATGATCCCGGGATTCAACTTGTACCGTAAATTAAATTAAGGGGTTCTTATAATATGAAGCAATGAGATTTAAAAATTATGAGAAAATAACTTAAGGGGTAAAATAAATTGTAATGGTATGTTGTTGACTTTAAGTTAGGGTTGAACCCAACAAAAACACACATTGCCAACTTTTGCACACACAACAATTGGCTCCATCTTCTCCCCCCATTCTCATTCACGTCGCCCCTTTTGCCCGATATATTTGGGCGATTTTCCCTGCAATGTTCAAGCACCATTTTGTTCAAGGCTTGTGTAGGTATGATACTAATCGATTCTGGATCATTTATCCTTGCTTGCACTTCGATTTTATAAGGATTTTGAGAGACTTTTGCTGCGTTTTTGTGGGGATGAATTGCTGGTGCGTATGGGTGTGTATTTTGCATCATATATGTGTATATTTCTAGGTTTGTGCGTATGTATTGTTGCGGGTAGGTGTATGTGTATGCTGGGGCGTGAGCTGTACATATGGTGTGCATATTTGCAACGTGTGTGTGCGTGGGTTCTGCTGAGTGAGTGCGTGTATGCAGCGTGTGTGGGGGTATTCTATTGAGTGTGCGTATATGAGGCTGGTGTCTGTATTTTGCAGCTTGTGTGTGTGTATTATGCTGTTGTATGTATGTATATACTGTTATGTATATGTATATACTGATGTATGTGTAGATATAGTGCTGGGTATATGGGTATAAGTGTGTTTCAGCATATAACTAGGTATATATATGTTGTGGCTTGGGGTTGGAGGAGGTGTTGACAATGAAGAATGTTAACTTAAATTAGTGTAATGGGTTAAGGCGGTTATGTGACGAGTAGGAATTGGGATTTGGATAGCATGAAAATGTTAATGATTGTAGGGATTTAATCATAACTCACTTTATTGAATGGATTTTTGTTGAAAATGAATTGTTGATTAAATGTCGTGATTTAGTGTCATTGTTGTTTAAGAGATGAAGACTAGATTCATGCTAGTACGAAAGGCCTTGAATTGGTATGAGATAGCATCTTGTTGGCCAATTAGATTTGTAGACATTCTTGAAAGGAAAAATGTTGTATGAAAGTGATTCGATTCTTAGCCACTTTCTTTGGAAGTTTGAAGTATCTCGGCAAGCATGAATCATATTTATGGAACTCAATGCATCCTTACTTTGTTTAAAGTTGAATTTAATGAAATAAATACTTTATGTTTGGATTAAGAGAATTGGTTATAAATGGTAGAATCCCTTATATACATGGTTTCTTCCTTGCATGGCTTGTTCCTTGAATCATTTCGGTGTTGGTTTGGGTGTTTGAAGCATGTTGGTTGTTAAATTGAGTTTTGTGTTGGGAAGTTGAATTATGTGAGATTTGTGCATCAAATATTGGTTATGAGCTAACCCTTAAATCAATGAGTTCATATAGAGCCTTCTTGAGCTCTCGGACAAAGAGGATGGTGACTTGACGGTAAAAACACGAACTTTAAGGTACGTAGTGACGTACGAGCAGGTATAAGATGAATTATTTCATATTCCAGTATTCATGTATTGTTGAATTGTGATGACTGAATATAAGGAAATGAATATGTGAGTTGAGTTTGATATATGTGGTATGGTGGACACGTAAATGTGCGTGGTCCGGATATGGAGTTGGGTATGGATACTTTTGGCATGATCGATATGAGAAATGGTTGAGAATGAGATGCCTTCTATATGAGATCCGTTATGATTGAGTATAAATGATGAATTGTGATTTATTGAATTTTATTTCATTGATGAGTATCATGTTTTGAATAACGATACTGAACTTGATGTCTATGAAAGTGTATAAGATTGAAACAGGAACAGTTCGTGAAATCTATACGGGTTCGGAATTATACAGGGAGTATTTTATGGGTTTTGAATAATTTAAATTGTTGAACTACAGTTTCGTATATTCCTGTGTGAACGATTATTGAGTTGGAGTATGCTCACCCTATGTGGGGGCTGTTTCTGTTGAAACAGGTATAACAGGTACGACGTTGTCTCTGGAGGAAGACTTGAATCCATGGAAATAGTGCTCGAAGGATTATGGTACAAGTATCGGTTGATGGTACATATCAATTACGCATTGATAATTGATTCGTTGATTTGTTGCTCGTATGTGAGCACCTGGATGCATGTATATGGACTGTATAATAGTGTTGAAGTTCTCTTTTATATATTTGATTTATGTGCATGTCATTTTGAGGAGCATGCGCTATATGACTTTAGTAATGACGAGAATTCATATCTTGCTAGTATTGTGACTTCCCTGGCTGGGAACTTTTTATCTTTAGATTATGGTGGTTTTCTGTAGTTGTGTATTTTCTGGGATAGCCCAATTTATGGGGAGGCTCTGCCCAAATTTTTATAAAAATCATGGGGAATATGTGAAGCATGTAATGATTATTCTAATGAAAAGAAAATTTTCACATACATACGACGTCATAAATGCTTAAATGCCGTCCATAACAGTTGGGGTCTTACATTGGATCCAAAGGTTGAGATTGTATTCTCATCGTGGTGATTTGGAATTTGGTTTTTGGTGGGATCTAGGGTCTGGGGTGCTTCGTGATGAGGCTGGTAATGGAATTTGAGATTGAGAGGTAATTATTGAACACAAATGATTTTTTATGAGTCATTATGTATTTGTGAGGGACTCGGGATTTTTGAGTCTTTGTATATATATATACCAAGTGGACTCGGTGTTCAGGCATTCTCTCCTCTCTCTTCTCGCTCTTTCACGCCAATCTCCGCTCCCGTTTCCCTTATTTTCTCCTTGGAAACAAAAATCAATCGAGGCTCGACTTGGGAGCCGGATTTCGCGAAGATAACTTGGTAATCTCCTTCCCCTCGCATTTATCTTCGTTTTGATCGTGGTATTGTTAAGTTTGGGCATGTTTAAAGTTGGGTTTGGATTTTGGGAAATTTTGGAGAATCTTGGATTCTTGTTTTAAAATGTGTTTTAACCCTTATTGGATGTCTGCGTGTGTTTTAATTGTTGTTGGTTTGAGTTGGAAGGAGTTGGGTGTGGTTGGTTGAGGTTTTTAAGCCTATAAAAATGGTGGTTTTTGGGTTTGTGCAGCGACCGATCGATCGGTAGCATCCGACTGATCGGTGCAAGTGCGTAGCGATGGGTTTAATTCAGACGATTTACCGATCGATCGGTGGCTCCTAGCGATCGATCTAGAGGCGAGTGATCGATCGGTAGAGGTTACCGATCGATCGGTAGGTCGGAGATTTTGGTAAATTATTTTGTGTTGTGGAATCGATGCATGCTTCGCCTGTGATGCGCGGGGATTAATGGTGTTAATCCCGGAGTGGTAATGATCCTTAATGGATTTTAATTGTGGCAATTATGAATTAATTACGGTATTGGGACTCCCAGAGATTTTAAATCCGGTATTTGGAGTCGTTGGATCCAAGGGATGAGATTGTATTCTCATCGTGGTGATAACCTTGGAATATGGTTTTTGGTGGGATTTGGGGTCCGGAGTACTTTGTACTTGGGCTGGTAATGGAAATAGAGATTGGGCGGTAATTATTGAAAACATATGTTTTTTAATGAATCATGATGTATTTGCGGAGGTAATGGTATTTTGGAGTTTTGGTACTATATATACCAAATCGACTCGGTGTTACGGGATAACACAAATCATTCCCCATCTCTCCACTCGTCCACGCCTCTCTCCTTCCCCAAACCCTTCGCTTTTCTCTTTGGAGAAAAGATGGCTGGAAGCTTGGCTCGGGAGCCGGATTTCTTGAAGAAAAGTTGTAATCTTCTTCCCCTCGCCTTTACCTTCGATTTGATAGTAGTATTCTTGATTTTGGTTAAGGTTTGGGTTGGATTTAGATTTGGGGATTTTTGGTAAAAATCCAAAGTTATGTTTTTGGTATTTTTATTGGTTTTAAATGGAGAATTGGAGGTGTTGGAAGTGTTTGGGGTGTTGGTTTTGAGTTTGGATGTGAAAAACACCATTGAAGCTCGAGTTTTTCAGAAAATCGCAGGTCGTGATCGATCGCGGATTGCATGCCGATCGATCGCGACGAGCAGCTGAATTTTTTAGGAAGAGTGTGGCGATCGATCGCTAAGTCTCAGCGATCGATCACGAGGCGTTTGGCGATCGATCGCGGAGACTCGCGGTCGATCGCGAGAGTGTTCTGGTTGGCCACTGTATTGCGTGATCGATCGCGATGAAATCGACGTTCGATCGCGCCTCGTATAAGAGGGTTTTTTCAAAAATGTTGGAAAATATCGGGATTTTAGAATCGAGTTTTAATTAGCCGATTTTCGGGGCAATGTCTACATTCCAATGGAATGCTATACTTTTAAAATGGAGTGGTTGGAGCCAAATTTTAAAGAAAATATGGAATACTCGGTTTAGTATTTGGTTAACCTTTGAACTTATAAAATGGAATATTTTGGGTCTTATGCATGCTTAGCCGGAGTCTTTTAAAATGGTTAATCGTTATGGATTGACGATGGGTTTAGAGGTTGTGAACGTGCTTGGGCACGTGGTTGCATGCTTATGTTTGATTTTAAGTTATTTATGTGTTAGCACATAATTCTTCGGGTCCTGTGACTCAGGCAAGGTTGGACTCGAACTACGGTGTTTACTGCATGCTATGGTATGATGTAAATATTTTTGGTGTGGCTTATGTGTTGGGTGCCTATGATGCATGCTATGGTATTATGTATTTACTTGCTGTACCGGGATATGATATTTTGTGCTTTTCATTTTTTCCGGTATGTCCCTCGTGCGCATAGGTAATGCCGAAATTTTTAGAGCCACAGAACTTTTAAAATAATCTTCCGTTGTTTACAACTAAATAATCATTGTATGATAATTAAACACTTGATGATGAACGAGTCCTCACAATGGTTGGCCGATCGATCGATCCATGATTTAATTTTTTATTTTTTCTTTTCTTTCCTGTCTTCGACTTGTTCGCTCGGTTTGGTCATCTTTCATCATTTTGGCTTATTTCCTCTACTTTTACTGAAACATACAAATATATACCAAAAAACATAAAATCGTTCAGGAATCAATACAAAAACCATTAGAAAATCACATCTAAATAAGTGTAAAACGACACTTATCAAACATTACATGATTATGCTCTCTTCTTTGTGCTATCCTGACTTTTCTTTGAAACCGACACCGAGGCCTAACATTACAAGCTTAAAAAGTCCTTTTGATCCAAGTCTATGGAGTAACTACATTAATGGAGAAGTTGTTTGAAAAGTAGGCATATGGGGTGCTTAAACGATAATCTTAACTTTCATTGATTAGCAAGATTTGATCTATGAAAATTGCATGAAAGTGACAATAGCACACACACACGTTCTGAGTTTGAGACATGTTGCTTGATTTAGGAGAAAACACAACTTGTTAACTTTTGGATTAATTCTTGTTTGTCTGTAAGCGGGATGTCTGAGCTACATGATTGACTGCGTGTAAGGACCCCAAGTCCTAAACACATTCATTAGTGCAATTATCATTAATAGTGCATACATCCATATCAAAGCAAATTCTCATACGTGATCTTTTATCAATATATGCCCTTCATATAAATTTTGAAACGTAATTCTCTCAAAATCTTGACAACATTCGAGACTCAACATGCATACACTTGATGTAGCACTAATCATACCCTCAAGTCAATCATGCAATAGTCACTTTCAATTTGATTGCATATATACTCAAATGAAGATAGGGCAATCAACTACTTATACGATCCATATACATGTACCATAATGCTCACAGACGAGCATTAAACAGATGTATATCTATGTATATAAGATCATGTCCTCAACACTTGGTACCTCCTCTCAATGAGCATCCTCGTACATAGTTTGGACTCCTTGCCAGTGCCAATGCCAATGTCAATGTCAACCTGTTCTACCTTTTCAAAAGAAATAGCCCCACACAGGGTGAGCATACCAATAACATAATTTCAATATCAACAATTTCACAGTTTATTATTCACATAATATAAAGCTGAAACTGTATATCAATAATACTTCATCTGCATGTCACAATCATATGGGGTCTCCCATGCTGTTTCTGTTCTCACAATATCCAATATCGTCAACTCCATGAATCAGTTATATCATTACAGTGATTTACTGTACTCATAACAATCGATAGTAACTAAACCATTACAATAATAATTCATAATGATGACATGCATCTCATTCATCAATTGTGTACTAATAGCTCATCATATCATATGGCTCGCTCCAAGGCGGCAACATTCTCATCTCTCGCACGCCCAACAGCGGGGGTATCATGTCCATTACTCGCTCCATGGCGACAGTAATCCCATTCCATAATAATAGCACGCTCAATAGCGACATTTCCATATCGCATAGCATAATTAACAATTCATCACAACAGGAATATAGCATTCAATGCGCATAATCATAATACATTTACCTCTGCTCGTACGCAACACGTACCTCATAATCCAATAGTAAGTTCCAAACCTTACATTTGCCCCGAGACCTGGTGAATTATGCTCTACACAATTCCATAATTCACAATCAATTATGTGCACACAATCACATTGTGATATACCCGAAATAATTAATTGCAATTTGGGCATTAATTGTGTTTGTATGATTAATTATGGTGGTAATTAATTATGGGCTGGAATTAATTATCATATTGAAATGCTTAGTCACATGATAGAGTGACCAGGGAGAGCATTTCAGGGTGCATGTTGGGAAATTGCTATTAGCATGATTTATTTGCCATGGTTAGCAATTAATTGGAAATCATGAGTTTAATTGGTATTTTGGTGCATTTTGGATTAATGCTTTTAAAAATATCATGTTGGGGTGTTTTATACACCATGGAATTGTGGAATGCATTTCATTTTAAACACCCCACTTTATCACCCACTTTACCATTTTACTCTTTAATTCCCCAACATTCCCCCAACCCTAACCCCTTCCCCTTATTTTCGTTTTTGACCCCAAGGAGGAAGAGAAATCTTTGCTCAAACTCTTGTGGAGTGATTCTTGGTAAGATTTGAGGTCTAGGAAGGGTATATGTCCCTCCTTGTTGTTTTTGCAAAGATTTGTTTTGATTTGAGTTTGTTATTTGAGTTTTTCATATGGGTTTGTTGTGGGTTGGTGTTGTATGTGGTTGGGGTATGGTTTTATGAGGTTTTTGTGATGATATGTTGTTGGGATGTCTATGGTTTAAGAAGTTTTGGGTTATTTGGTAGTTTTGTGCCAAAAAAATGGAGTTTACCCGAAAATGTCGCGGCGACCGATCGATCGGTAGCAGGGCGACGATCGATCGGTGCAAGTGCGAAGCGAGGGGTGAAATTTCTCTGCTTACCGATCGATCGGTAAAAGCGACCGATCGATCGGTGGATGGCTAACGATCGATCGGTATCCTGGACCGATCGATCGGTAAAAGCCGTAGCTTAAATTGGAATTTATGAACAGTTACCGATCGATCGGTAAGGGTGACCGATCGATCGGTAGAGCCTTTTGCTGAAAATTATTTCCTTGGCATGATTGATGGAATTTTTGGTATTTGACTATTATTTGGCTTCTAATATGGGGTTGTGTGATTGTGTAGAACCATCCCAGGTAGCAACGCAACCAAGGAAGTGAAGCCATATCAATTCCACTTTTGGAAAGGTACGTAGAGGACGTACGGGCACCCAACGGTACATGTATCTAATATACTCTTTGTTTATGCATTGTGGATGCGAGTATATGTGGAATTATGCATTGTGGATGCAAATACATGTTGAATTATGCATGATGATTGTATATGCATATGATGGTTATTGGTGCACATCCCATGAGTCGTGGTCATCCCTTGATGATTTTAATGCTTGCCGCTATTTGATTTGTTGCCGCTAAATGTGAAGCGAGGGGTGGGAGCGTCGCATGTCACATTTGAGCGTGGTTATCATATAGGGCGAGGAAAGAATATTTGCCGCTCAATGTGAAGCGAGGGGTGGGAGTGCCGCATGTCCATTGAAGCGAGGTTATTCTATGCTGCCTATATGTAAATATGCGAGGGGCATTAAAATACATTGTGATGGACAGACTACGGATTGGTGATTGGTATTTGGTATTGATGAGATGGTATTATGTCATGACATATGTAGACCATTAAATAATCTATTGATTATACTCACGAGTTATGGTACAAGGACAACCAAACGGGAAGCGTTTAAAATGCATGGGAAAAACAGGAAGTGTTTTATTATGATTATGCATTTACGCTTTATATTCATATTGTGTTGTATATGAATGATATCATTGCTCATGTTTCGGGGTTGTCCTTGTAGGTACTTTTTGGCATGATGAAAAAGGGGCTAAAACGGGTTGAGGTGGTGAGCTTGTGAAGAATTCTTTTGAGGAAGGAAGGACATGATTAATTTTGTATAGTATCTACTCTAGGAGTAGTGTAAAGCTATAATTGATAACATTCATTTAGATTGGGAATGTAACTAATCCATTGTTAGTCCTTATTTTGGCATGTAATTATTAAAGCTCATAGTCTCAACACGATTATTTTACTCTGATAATCTTCATTAGCTCTAATTATGCCTTAATTCGTACTTAAGGAACTAGGGTTCTTACATTAGTGGTATCAGAGCAGTGGTTAGAGAACCCGGGAACGAGTGAAAGGTAGCCTTAGCATGATTGGCTAGGTGCTTACATTTGAAGCATGTTTATGCATGTGGTGCATATTGATGTATATCCTGTTATACTAACATGCTTATTATCATTCTTGTTATCTAACGGCATAACATATATATTTGTTTTGGAATGGTTGTTAACCTTTGTGTTACAGCATGGCTGCTATGAACGCGGGGAACCTTAATGAAGAGGTCGGTGATGTTGGGAGCGTGAACGCTAGCATTGGTCAGGCAAACCCTCTACCTCCACCAGCTGTAGGCATGGAACCAGTGGCTCAGTTATTGCTACCTGGTGAGATTAGCTTGACTCAGTTTCTATCTTACCACCCGCCCCGGTTTGAGGGAACAGAATCAGGAGAGGAGGCTGAGGAGTGGTTAGAAAGGCTTGAGCAGATATTTGTATCGGCTCCTTGTGCTGTTACAGCATGGCTGAGGCTGGCGGAGTTCCAGTTGGCAAAGAAACCTTTAATGTGGTGGAGGAGCACGGTAATGGAACTGAGAGCACAGGGTGCAGTGATTGATTGGACACTCTTCAGGACCCGGTTTCTGAACCGGTACTTCTCTGCAGCGGTGAGACAGACGAAGGAGGATGAATTTGCAAGCTTGAAACAAGGGAGCATGACAGTGTCAGACTATGCCATGCAGTATTCCTCGTTGCTGAGGTATGTTCCCCACATTGCCACCAATGGACACGCAAAGATGAGGAATTTTATGAAGGGGTTGCGACCGGAGCTCTTTGACCGGGTTATCACCAATAACCCCACTTCTTTTGATGATGCTCTCACAAGAGCAGAGCTGGCAGAGATTGGAGTTGGAGCTTATCCCAGTGCTGTGCCCCCACAAGTGCCACAACAGAGGCAAGCTAATGATAGCTTGAGGCCCCGAGGGGAATCATTTAAACCTCGTGGTGCCTCTTCATCTTTGCGGTTTAGTGGGAAGTAATTCTTTGGTCAGAAGCAAGAGGGCAAGAAGAACAATTGGTCAGCCAACCGAGGGCCTACGCAAGGAAATAGGCCGGGAGAGCCAAGGTGCGACAATTGTGGAGAGCCACATTCTTCGAATAAGTGCCCTGCCTGTTATAGCTGTGGCAAGATGGGCCACATCTCTCGGTATTGCCCCACCCGGGGAGGACAGTCAGAGTTTCACGGCAACAGGCCGAGATTTGATGACAGGACAGTACACCAGAGGCAGCAGTTTGTGCCTCGACCATCGGGAGGTCAGACAGTGGGACCGTCCTAGGGACAGGTGTATGCACTGACCAGAGAGTTGGCCCAGGCAGCCCCAGAGGAGGTGATCGCCGGTACGTGTCATTTATTTACGTACCCTGCTTTTATTTTGATAGATACAGGTGCCTCCCACACTTTTGTATCTGTGGGCTTTGTGGAGAGACACCATATGCGCACGTCTTCTCTATCCATGCCTCTTATGGTCTCGACACCCACTGGAAGAAATGTCGTTGCCGATCAGTTTATGGCAGATTGCCTCATTTATTTTGAGGGCAACGAGTTGAAGGCAGACTTGATTGTGTTGGGCATGTCAGACTTCGACTGCATTGTGGGTATTGATATTCTGAACAGATATCAGGCAGTGGTAGATTGCCGGCAGAAAACAGTGAAGTTCATACCTGATTTGGGTAGTCAGTGGACTTTTTATGGCAACGGTTCTCGTACGAAGATTCCGTTGATTTCAGCAATCAAGATGACTCAGCTGTTGGAACGTGGCCACACGGGCTATCTCATCTATGCCGTGGACACGTCTGGGAAGAATAAGGAATTGAGAGTTGAGGATGTACCAGTGGTAGCAGAGTTTGCTGATGTATTCCCAGAAGAGATCCCAGGATTTCCACCAGCTAGAGAAGTTGAGTTTGGGATTGAGTTGTTACCGGGGACATCCGCTATCTCTCGTGCACCTTACAGGATGGCACCGGCAGAGTTGAGAGAGTTGAAGGAACAGTTGCAGGATCTCCTTGACAAGGGATATATACGCCCAAGCGTATCGCCATGGGGCGCACCGGTTCTCTTTGTGAAGAAGAAGGACGGTTTGATGCGGTTGTGCATTGATTATCGGCAACTGAATAAGGCTACAGTGAAGAACAAATATCCTCTCCCAAGGATTGATAACTTGTTTGATCAGTTGCAAGGTACTAGGTTATATAGCAAGATTGATTTGAGATCCGGGTATCATCAGATTCGAGTCAGAGAGGAAGATGTACAGAAGACAGCATTTCGGACTCGATATGGACATTATGAGTTCCTAGTGATGCCGTTCGGCATGACGAATGCTCCAGCGGTCTTTATGAGTCTGATGAACAGAGTGTTTCAGTCGTATCTTGATCAGCTCGTCATTGTATTTATTGACGACATTCTCATCTACTCCCGGAATGAGGAAGAGCACGTGAAACACTTGAGGACAGTGCTCCAGATTCTCAGAGATCGCCAGTTGTATGCCAAGCTCAGCAAGTGTGAATTTTGGCTGAGCAGTGTAGTATTTCTGGGGCATGTCATATCTAGCAGCGGGATATCTGTAGATCCCAGGAAGGTTGAAGCTGTGCTGGAGTGGGCTGCACCCACTTCTGTGCCTGAGATACGGAGCTTTCTTGGCTTGGCCGGTTATTATCGACGCTTTGTCGAGGGGTTTTCGAAGATCGCCAAGCCGTTGACACAGTTGACCCAGAAGGGAGTACCATTCTTTTGGTCAGAAGCTTGTGAGGAGAGCTTCCAGGAGTTGAAGCACCGTTTGACGACGGCGCCAGTATTGGTAATTCCTACAGAAAACTCCAGATTTGTTTTGTATACCGATGCATCACTTCAGGGCCTTGGGTGTGTACTGATGCAAGATAAGCATGTGGTAGCTTATGCATCGAGGCAGTTGAAGCCGCATGAGACTAGATACCCAATCCATGACTTGGAATTGGCGACTATCATCTTCGCCCTGAAGATTTGGAGACATTATTTGTATGGTACTTCATTTACCATTTACACGGATCACAAGAGCCTCAAGTTTTTATTCACTCAGGCGGAGCTGAACATGAGGCAGAGAAGGTGGATGGACTTACTCAAGGACTATGATTGTGAGATTGAGTACCATCCCGGAAAAGCTAATTTGACAGCAGACGCTTTGAGCCGGAAAGTGAGGAGTTCTGCTGAGGACGTCATCCATTTGTCGGCTATGATGACCTCCTATTGCCATCTAGGCTATGATTTCGACATAGATGCATCACCTGTGCATGTATCGACCTTGTTAGCTGAGCCAGATATCTATGAGAACATCAGGAGAGATCAGAGGTCAGATGATGAGGTTCAGAGATGGTTATCTTTAGTGCATCTTGGTCAACCAACGAAGTTCAGAGTGGCCGATGACGGATCTTTGAGATTGGGTAACCGTTGGGTGGTTCCGAGTATGCCGGAGTTGCGTAGAGGGATCTTGGAGCGAGCTCATAGTAGCAGACTTAGCATCCACCCAGGCGGGAAGAAGATGTATAAAGATCTACGTGGTCAGTTTTGGTGGAAGAGAATGAAGTATGATGTCGTCGCTTTTGTTAAGAGGTGTTTGATCTGCCAGCAGGTTAAGGCAGAGAGACAGAGACCTGGCGGCGAGTTGAAAAGCTTGGAGATACCGAAGTGGAAGTGGGAACACATTTCCATGGACTTCGTGACTCACTTGCCGAGGAGCACTTCGGGTTTTGATGCTATTTGGGTGATTGTGGATCGATTGACTAAGGTAGCTCATTTTATCCCCTATAGCATGACTTTCACCTTTTTGAGGATGGCTCAACTGTATATTCGAGATGTGGTGAGATTGCATGGGATCCCCATTTCCATAGTGTCGGATCGAGATCCACGATTCACATCTCATTTTTGGGAAGGTCTTCAGTCAGCCTTGGGAACTGAAGTTAGATTGAGCACTGCATATCATCCTCAGACGGATGGCCAGACCGAGCGTACTATCCAGACGCTCGAGGACATGTTAAGGGCTTGTGTATTGGAGTTCGATGTCTCTTGGCAGGATTCGGTAGCCTTGGTAGAGTTCTCTTATAATAACAGCTACCAGGCGAGTATTCAGATGGCTCCTTTTGAAGCTCTTTATGGCAGACGGTGTAGATCACCCTTGTGTTTGGATGATTTAGATCGCAAATCGGTCGGAGGACCGGAACTGATCCGAGAAATGGAAGAAAAGATAAAGATGATAAGGCAGAAAATGAAAGCAGTCCAGGACAGACAGGCAGCTTATGCGAATAAACGACGGAGACCGTTGGAATTTCAGTTGGGAGATAAGGTCTTTTTGAAGATCTCACCTTTCAGAGGCGTTGTACGATTTGGGATGCGCGGAAAACTGTCTCCGAGGTATGTTGGATCGTACGAGATTTTACAGCGCATTGGCACATTAGCTTACCGACTGGCTTTGCCACCTTCTTTATCTGGTATACATGATGTGTTTCATGTATCGATGCTGCGGAAGTATGAGCCGGATCCATCTCATGTGTTACAGCCTTCCGAGGTTCAGTTGGAATCCGATGTGTCTTATGTGGAACGGCCTGTTAGAATTCTGGATCGAGCAGACCGTAGACTTCGGAACAAAGTGATACCTATGATCAAGGTTCAGTAGGATCGCAGGGGTGTCGAGGAGGCTACGTGGGAGACGGAGCGGCATATGGTGCAGCACTACCCGGAACTATTCTCTGGTATGTGATTATGTTTAGTTTCCTTATAGGGTAAGTGCATGTGATTTTGAGGACGAAATCTTATAAGTAGGGGAGTATTGTGATATCCCCGAAATAATTAATTGCAATTTGGGCATTAATTGTGTTTGTATGATTAATTATGGTGGTAATTAATTATGGGCTGGAATTAATTATCATATTGAAATGCTTGTCACATGATGGAGTGACCAGGGAGAGCATTTCAGGGTGCATGTTGTGCATGTTGGGAAATTGCTATTAGCATGATTTATTTGCCATGGTTAGCAATTAATTGGAAATCATGAGTTTAATTGGTATTTTGGTGCATTTTGGATTAATGCTTTTAAAAATATCATGTTGGGGTGTTTTATACACCATGGAATTGTGGAATGCATTTCATTTTAAACACCCCACTTATCACCCACTTTACCATTTTACTCTTTAATTCCCCAACATTCACCCAACCCTAACCCCTTCCCCTTATTTTCGTTTTTGACCCCAAGGAGGAAGAGAAATCTTTGCTCAAACTCTTGTGGAGTGATTCTTGGTAAGATTTGAGGTCTAGGAAGGGTATGTGTCCCTCCTTGTTATTTTTGCAAAGATTTGTTTTGATTTGAGTTTGTTATTTGAGTTTTTCATATGGGTTTGTTGTGGGTTGGTGTTGTATGTGGTTGGGGTATGGTTTATGAGGTTTTTGTGATGATATATTGTTGGGATGTCTATGGTTTAAGAAGTTTTGGGTTATTTGGTAGTTTTGTGCCAAAAAAATGGAGTTTACCCGAAAATGTCGCGGCGACCGATCGATCGGTAGCAGGGCGACGATCGATCGGTGCAAGTGCGAAGCGAGGGGTGAAATTTCTCTGCTTACCGATCGATCGGTAAAAACCGTAGCTTAAATTGGAATTTATGAACAGTTATCGATCGATCGGTAAGGGTGACCGATCGATCGGTAGAGCGTTTTGCTGTAAATTATTTCCTTGGCATGATTGATGGAATTTTTGGTATTTGACTATTATTTGGCTTCTAATATGGGGTTGTGTGATTGTGTAGAACCATCCCAGGTAGCAACGCAACCAAGGAAGTGAAGCCATATCAATTCCACTTTTGGAAAGGTACGTAGAGGACGTACGGGCACCCAACGGTACATGTATCTAATATACTCTTTGTTTATGCATTGTGGATGCGAGTATATGTAGAATTATGCATTGTGGATGCAAATACATGTTGAATTATGCATGATGATTGTATATGCATATGATGGTTATTGGTGCAAATCCCATGAGTCGTGGTCATCCCTTGATGATTTTAATGCTTGCCGCTATTTGATTTGTTGCCGCTAAATGTGAAGCGAGGGGTGGGAGCGCCGCATGTCACATTTGAGCGTGGTTATCATATAGGGCGAGGAAAGAATATTTGCCGCTCAATGTGAAGCGAGGGGTGGGAGTGCCGCATGTCCATTGAAGCGAGGTTATTCTATGCCGCCTATATGTAAATAAGCGAGGGGCATTAAAATACATTGTGATGGACAGACTAGGGATTGGTGATTGGTATTTGGTATTGATGAGATGGTATTATGTCATGACATGTGTAGACCATTAAATAATCTATTGATTATACTCATGAGTTATGGTACAGGGACAACCAAACGGGAAGCGTTTAAAATGCATGGGAAAAACAGGAAGTGTTTTATTATGATTATGCATTTACGCTTTATATTCATATTGTGTTGTATATGAATGATATCATTGCTCATGTTTGGGGGTTGTCCTTATAGGTACTTTTTGGCATGATGAAAAAGGGGCTAAAATGGGTTGAGGTGGTGAGCTTGTGAAGAATTCTTTTGAGGAAGGAAGGACAGGATTAATTTTGTATAGTATCTACTCTAGGAGTAGTGTAAAGCTATAATTGATAACATTCATTTAGATTGGGAATGTAACTAATCCATTGTTAGTCCTTATTTTGGCATGTAATTCTTAAAGCTCATAGTCTCAACACGATTATTTTACTCTGATAATCTTCATTAGCTCTAATTATGCCTTAATTCGTACTTAAGGAACTAGGGTTCTTACACACATACCTAAGTACGTGATCAACTCCCACATATCATCAAATCATGATAATTAATCATATAAAAGACCCAGACTAAGTATGCATCAAAATCTCAACACAAAATAAATTTTCAAAAAAATGGTCATCAGCGATCGATCGCTTCTTTCCAAGCTGTCAATAGCCTCTCAGCGGATTTGGTTACTGCCTCTTGGCAATCGATCACTGAGTTTCAAGCGATCGATCGCTCATACTTTCATCATCTTCCAAAATTTACAAACGACAAGGCGATCGATCGCTCCATCCTGTTTCGGCCAAAAATGGCATTTTTCGAGCAAAAACTTCCAAATCAACAAACCCAGCACTCAATACTCCCCAAATCCTCAACATAAACTCAATAATAAACAACATTACACCATAACCAAAAAACTCTAAAAATTCAAAACTCAAACCCATCTCAAAACTTAACCAAACTTAACAAAAATAAAAATCAAAACCACCACAATCAAGAGATGAAAGGGAATACCTATCGATTGCTCGAGAATCGGCTCTCAAACCCGAGTTCCATTCATTTCTTCCAAGAAAAGTAAAGGGAAGAGGATGGGGAGGGAGGAGGGAAGAGAGAGAGAGAGAGAGAGAGAGAGAGAGAGAGAGAGCAAAATGACTGAACACCGAGTCAATTTGATATTTATAGTATCGAGGCTCCCAAAACCCTAGTTTCAAATACTCGCATCAAAACTCATTAAAAATCATGTGTGTTCAATAATTACCCCCCACTTACTCAATTACATCTCAACCCAAAGTACCCAAACTCCAAATTCCACTGCTAACAAAATCCTCCAACAATTTCAACGGCGGATAATAATCCCCTGTAATCTCAATTCAGTAATTATCATCACTACCACAATTAATTCTTCAATTCAACAATTATGATTTAAACGTACTAATTAGTCTCATTCGATTTACTTCAAAACTGAGTCCGAGTACAAAATGGCACTCATTCATAATTACCTCTTAATAATCACATTATCTCGATTAAAGGTAACTAAGTTCCATGCATCACAATTCTCCTCTTTTAATAAAATTTCACCCTCGAAATTTCAACATGCACATCTACCACAAATGACAAAATAATTCAAAGTCATAATAGAAACAAGATAGCATCGACATGCTGTTGAATATCTTACTAGACCACAAATGGTCTGACAAATCCATAATCCAAACATGACAATTCACAAGGAACCACCCCAGCTTCCTATTTTGTAACATCAACACATAAAGAAATTAAGACTTGTAAACAAGAAATCCATAATGACGATCTAGAATTAGACCAACCCCAACTATCATTCTTGATTTACACATCCATTCTTTTAACTTATTATTGATTCAAGTGATGACGTTTCATTGCATCAGTCAACTTAAGGAAACATGTCACACCAGTCATGCAGTTTCTTAAATCAAGTCATTTAGATTCTCGTTCGGAATTCAAAATCACGAATCTCAAGTTATAACTTAACAACATCTCGTTGCGTTAATAATCATTGGATTTCTATGTTAGACAGGGTTCATGCAAGAATCCTTAAACTCTCCAATCGCACTTACATGTCCATAGACATCACTACCTCATTTATTAAACAATTATCAATATTCATTCATTAGTATTCATGTATAAGCGTCTTATCATATCAATCCAAAACTCCACAATTAATGTGAATTCGGACAGGTAGATTTAAAATCTAACATTCATCTACACACGTAACATTATTGGGCGTTAAACCAACCTTCAAGCACTGTCATTTCTATGGTTTCAATACTTTAACTTCATCTTTCAAAGGTATAACATATACATGCATTTTCATCGATGTCAATCACTTTCAGTTCACGCAAATCTTTTATTCCTCAATTTCTTTCAACGTTTGTTTAACAATTCATCATCTCTTATTCAATATTAGATAAGGTTCTCATAAGATCGTTTAAATTCTCACACATACCCCTCCATTATGTAGCAATAGGCATCTATGAAGCCACATTTCAAGTATCACATGCCCTCAACTCATCATTAGTTTAATAAATTCATAATGACCTCATATTGAACAGAGTTTTGTCTCATTCACCTTGCTATCTTTTACGTGCAATCAATAACGCTATTTATTTACCAACATTTCGTTATTATCCATTATTGTGGATCGGTGTCAACACACTATACAATCATTAGGCATCACATCTGAATTATTACTCGCTCATGAGTATTGTGATGCCCGGGAATTAATGGTGTTAATCCCGGAGTGGTAATGAATCTTAATGGATTTTAATTGTGGCAATTATGAATTGATTGCGGTATTGGGACTCCCGGGGATTTTAAATCTGGTATTTGGAGTCTTTGGATCCAAGGGATGAGATTGTATTCTCATCGTGGTGATAACCTTGGAATTTGGTTTTTTGGTGGGAGTTGGGGTCCGGAGTACTTTGTAGTGGGGCTGGTAATGGAAATAGAGATTGGGAGGTAATTATTCAAAACAGATGATTTTAATGAGTCATGATGTATTTGTGGAAGGATTGGTATTTTTGAGTTTTGGTACTATATATACCAAGTAGACTCGGTATTCTATCATTGCACGGATTCCCTCTCTCTCTCCCCTCTCTCTGCGCCCAACCCTTTCCCCCATTTCCCCTCTTTTCTCCCTTGGAGGAGAAATCGCTTGTAGCTTGGCTCGGGAGCCGGATTTCTCGAAGATAATCAGGTATTAATCTTCCCCTCGTCCTTGTCTTCGATTTGGTAGTAGTATTGTTGATTTTGGTTAAGGTTTGGGTTGGATTTAGATTTGGGGATTTTTGGTTAAAAATCCAAAGTTGAGTTTTGGAGTTTTTATTGGTTTTAAATGGAGTATTTGAGGTGTTGAAGGTGTTTGGGGTATTGGTTTTGAGTTTGGGTGTGAAAAACACCATGGAAGCTCGAATTTTTCGGAAAATCGCAGGTCGCGATCGATCGCGGCTTGACGCCGATCAATCGCGACGAGATTCTGAAAATTTAAGAAGATGTACAGTGTTGGTGATCGATCGCAAGGTCTCGGCGATCGATCGTGAGTGGGTTGGCGATCGATCGTGGAGACTCGCGATCGATCGCGAGAGGGCACTGGTTGGCCACTGGATTGGGGCGATCGATCGCGATGAAATCAGCGATCGATCGCGGCTCGAAGGATGGAGTTTTTTCGAAAATTTTGGAAATGTCGGGATTTTGGAATCGAGGCTTAATTAGCCAATTTTCGGGGCGATGTCTACATTCCAATGGGAATGCTATACCTTTTAAATGAGATGATTGGAGCAAAATTTTAATAATAAAATGGAATACTCGATTGAGTAATTGTCTAACATTTGACCATTTGAAATGGATTATTTTGAGTATTATGCATGCTTAAGCCGGAGTCTTTTAAAATGATCAATCGTCATGGATTGACGATGGGCTTAGAGGTTGTGAACGTGCTTGGGCACGTGGTTGCATGCTTATGTTTGATTGTGAGTTATTTATGTGTTAGCACATAACTCATAGGGTCGTGGGACTCAGGCAAGGTTGGACTCGAACTACGGAATTATAAGGTACGTATGACGTACGAGCATAGCCCTTTTTATATAATTGCAATTGTTGAATGCATGGTATATTATATTGCAATAAATGGATAGTTTTGGAATTATGTGGTGCCGCTCTTGAGCGAGCAACGATAGGGATGTTGTCGCTATTGAGCGAACATCGGTTATGACGCCGCTGTTGTTGAGCGTGCGTGGGGTTAAAATGCCGCTATTGTGGAACGAGCTATGAAATAAAACTATGGAATCATTGGCTAGATATATGTGATATCTGTGGTACTTCATTTAATGATTTAATCATATTTGATTATGGAACTGGTATGGCAGGAATGATTTTAGTTAATCAATGCGGTGATTAACTGGCTTTTGGAATTTGATGGTTTTGGTTATTTTGAGAACAGGGACAGTACGGGAAATCCTATGTGGTAACGATACTATACAGGGAGTATCCTTTTACATTACAGTTTTATATTCTGTAAATTACGTATTGTGATTACTGGAATGTTGGTATTGGTATGTTCACGGGCTGTCTCTGTTGGGGCAGGTGGTACATGTGCAGCAATGGCTTCGGAGTTGAGCTCGGGCTGTTGATTTGAGGTACTTCCAGGATCGAAGTACAGAGCTGGTTGAATAAGTATAACGGTAGATCCAGAGTTGATATCGAGCTATGCATGGGAGATGCTTCCAGGATCGAAGTACCAGTAACAGTATTTGGTAGAGTATATTATACATTAGCTACACGTTCATTCATTGGGTGCTCTCATGTGAGCACGTTTTTATGTGTATATGGAATGCATAAAAGGGCATGGCTTTTCTCTCTTCATTTATTGTTTGCATGCAATTAAATATGGAATTGCTAAATGAACTGAGAGCATGTTAGTGTATTATGAGGGTGCATGCTATATAAGTGGTCTTGGTTGGGAATTTGGATATTATGTGGTTTTAATGCAAGAAATTTTCTGGATGGCATATAATGCTATACTTGCATATGGTTTTCCCACATGATAATATGATCCAAATGGCATGGACTAATACACTAATAACGGGTTAAGGGCACGGGGGTCCTTACAAGTATTCATGTCAATCATTTCAATTATTCTTTCGTTTTAAACACTTCATTTATCACATATATATCTTTATCCCATTACTATTCCGGTATATTGATAACATCGTTCTCATCTTCAGTCCTGTTATCCATTTCACCACATTTAGAATCCACAATATTATTCACTCTTCAAATTCATTTCATATTCAGTCATTGCATCATGCAACGTAATTAGTCAACATAATCTATGGTATCTATTTCACGCAGATATCATAACATTATTCGAGTTTCATTTCATAAAAAGTTATTCATTTTCAACAATAAAATTCATTCCTCGAAGATCAATTCTATAACACCGTAGCAATATTAAAATTGCAAAATTTATCTCATACCTGGGTGACTACAATCACTTACAGTGTACATCAGTATCATAGTATCATGCTCATCATGATACTTATATGTTTCAAAGCATCAACGTTTCCAAATCTCGTCTCCCAGTCATCGCCTGGGGCAAAATGAGTACTAGAACAAAATCATACCCATCATAAATTCATACCATCACGCACCTGTCATTTACGCGCTATTGATATTCATTGTACCTCATTCTTTAAATGTGAATATCCCTGCGTCAAAAGTTATATGCATTCCTACATATCTCATGTTACAATATACCATCACATGCCTATGTGATTACATTATTGCGAGATCAATTGCACATTTCAACAATGTAACTCCTTTCAATTCTTAATTCAACGGTATTCAATGTTATTGCGCCATTTCAAGAATTCTCAGACACTAGTTCATCGCATACTTTACCATGTTCTAATGCCGTATAATTACTAGAACGTTCATTAGCAATTATCACATGTATGAATCATCATTCATACTCATCTCAGTTACTAATTCTACATCAAAACAAATTAGATCATTACTTGTGAATATCTCTATATTGCATATGTGTTCACACAACAACATCGAATATTGTTCGTCACATTAAGTCTTGTTCATTATTAATCATCATATGATTACTTATCACTACCGTTATTACACAGCAGTTAATAACAACATGACCTCATACTTATTCTTTACATTCAGGATAGTTCTACGCCAACTCGTGGCACTTACAATGATCACATGTCTGATCCCATATCAATCGTGACATCCTCGTTCATCTCATTCTTGCATGATTAAATTCAGTTCAATACAACTAGTGATTAATCAATTATTAATCCAAAAATATACAAGAACTAGCATGCTTTCACAGCAATAAACATCATCACAAAAGCAATATCATTACTCGATTCATACCATAGATATGGTGGTGTTACCACCGCGGTTACACCTCGCCATGTCTCGTTACTGCAACGCAATAACAAGTGAACAGAATAATATATGTTTCATTTCAATTTCATTCTCCATTATTCCACCTGTGTAATCTATTTTCATAATCAATATAACTCAACTAAGATAATGCAATCAGCATCTATCAACATATATTCACACGACAAACCAAATACAATGGTTTACTTCGATATGTTAAACCAAATGAAAAGGGTTACCTCAACTCTATGTTCCCCTGGAACATGTCAATATCCTCTTGGGTCTACCTCTCATGCACCCAATGAATAACCATGTAAGTGTGCTTAACACTACTTCTATTGCCATCTGCAATCAATACAATATCAATATACATCGCTAACATAATAGCGGCACATCTATATTCATTGCTACTACGATAGCTGCAGAATAATACTCATCGCACTACAACGGTATATAACAATCATCGCCTAATGGCGATACAATAATTTCCTTGCCCAATGGCAGTATACAATACCTCATCGGAGGTACACAATACCTCATCGCCCAACGGCGGCAAGTAATACCTCATAATACCCCTTGCTTCGTATAACAGTGGCAAGTATTCTATACATCGGCGGCTCAATAATATCCCTGCCTCGAATTATCGGCAAAAACATGGACTCAAGAGGTGACTCACATCGTATGTAGTTCTTTGTTCCTTTCGGACTCAAGAGGGCACTCACATCGCTTGTAGCACTTTGTTCCTTTCGGACTCAAGAGGTGTCTCACATCGTATGCAGTACTTTGTTCCTTTTTGGACTCAAGAGGTCACTCACATCGCATGTAGCACTTTGTTCTTTTCGGACTCAAGAGGTGACTCACATCGTATGCAGAACTTTGTTCCTTTCACATTTACTTATCAATGATCAATTCATAATATCATCACGCTCACTCAGCAGTGGCATTACAAGATTCATAACATCATTCCCCTGTTCCACAACTCATATACATAATCATTAAATTAACATGTCATGACACAAATTGGTATCCACATATCCGACACAACGATCCAGATCTTGTTATAACATCGGTATTTTGATACCCCTCGGTTCGACATATAGTGGCATTCGGAATACCCCTCGCTTCGACATGACAACGGTATAATCATCGCTTCGACATGACAGCGGCAAGTACTATATTTCCATCACTTTCAATATGACAGCGGCAAGTATCATATTCATCGCTCGAATATAACAACAAGGAATATCCAAACATACCTATACATGTATCTCAATGAACATTTGCATAACTTCACATACATGTATTCTTATTATCAAAACGTAACCATACCCGATTATCACTTCGTCTGTTGCCACGTATCAAAACACAGTAGTGTCCATCATTTCCTGCCCTTCAGACAACCTATCTCATTTCTCATCTTCTGATTTTCCTACAAAAATTAGTTTCTTAGCACTGGATACATATACAACGTGCATACAATTTCAATTACCATTCAGTTGTTCTTTCTTCAATCACATTATTAAATCAATATCATCTATCAATATAGCATATCATTTGTCGCTCACCAGCGTCAAATCATTATTATCACAATAGTTAAATCAATGATATGCAATCCAAATAAGTTATCGCGGATAGCATTTTTCAACCATACAACCCTTAATGCGTATGTTCATTGCCATCACTTGTCATTTTTCAATCTCACGTTCTTCGTATTTCATACGATCCTGTAACAACAATGGTTAGCAATAATACAAATTTCAATTACCTCGTATTATATCATGCACATAAGAGTATATATATCATGCCATATAGACACAAAATGCACCCATGCGTAAACTATGTGCTTATACATCCCAATCAACACATCTCTAGGCCCTCAACAGCCCAAAAGAGCAACCACTGCTCTGATACTACTAATGTAAGGACCCGAAGTCCTAAACACATTCATTAGTGAAATTATCATTAATAGTGCATACATCCATATTAAAGCAAAATTCTCATACGTGATCTTCTATCAATATATGTCCTTCATATAAATTTTGAAAAGTAATTCTCTCAAAATCTTGACAACATTCGAGACTTAACATGCATACACTTGATGTAGCACTAATCACACCCTCAAGTCAATCATGCAATATTCACTTTAATTTGATTGCATGTATACTCAAATGAAGATAGGGCAATCAACTACTTATACGATCCATATACATGTACCATCATGCTCACAGACGAGCACTAAACAGATGTATATCTACGTATATAAGATCATGTCCTCAATACCTGGTACGTCCTCTCAGCGAGCATCCTCGAACATAGTTTGGACTCCTTGCCAGTGCCAATGCCAATGTCAATGTCAACCTGTTCTACCTGTTTCAACAGAAATAGCCCCACACAGGGTGAGCACACCAATAACATAATCTCAATAGCAACAATTTCACAGTTTATAATTCACATAATATAAAGCTGAAACTGTAATATCAATAATACTTCATCTGCATGTCACAATCATATGGGGTCTCCCATGCTGTTTCTGTTCTCACAATATCCAAGATCGTCAACTCCATGAATCAGTTATATCATTACAGTGATTTAATGTACTCATAATAATCGATAGTAACTAAACCATTACAATAATAATTCATAATGATGACATGCATCTCATTCATCAATTGTGTACTAATAGCTCATCATATCATATGGCTCGCTCCAAGGCAGCAACATTCTCATCTCTCGCACGCCTAACAGCGGCGGTATCATGTCCATTACTCGCTCCATGGCGACAGTAATCCCATTCCATAATAATAGCACGCTCGATAGCATCATTTCCATAACGCATAGCATAATTAACAATTCATCACAACAGGACTATAGCATTCAATGCGTATAATCATAATAAGTTTACCTCTGCTCGTACGCAACACGTACCTCATAATCCAATAATAAGATCCAAACCTTACATTTGCCCCGAGACCTGGTGAATTATGCTCTACACAATTCCATAATTCACAATCAATTACGTGCACACAATCACATACCTAAGCACGTGCTCAACTCCCACATATCATCAAATCATGATAATTAATCATATAAAAGACTCAGGCTAAGCAAGCATCAAAATCTCAACACAAAATAATTTTTCAAAAAAATGGTCATCAGCGATCGATCGCTTCTTTCCAGGCTGTCAATCGCCTCTCAGGAGATTTGGTTACTGCCTCTTGGCGATCGATCACTGAGTTTCAAGCGATCGATAGCTCGTACTTTCATCATCTTCCAAAATTTACCAACGACACGGCGATAGATCTCTCCATCCTGTTTCAGCCAAAAATAGCGTTTTTCGAGCAAAACTTCCAAATCAACAAACCCAGCACTCAATACTCCCCAAATCCTCAACATAAACACAATAATAAACAACATTACACCATAACCAAAAAATCTCTAAAAATTCAAAACTCAAACCCATCTCAAATCTTAATCAAACTTAACAAAAATTAAATCAAAACCACCACAATCAAGAGATGAAAGAGAATATCTATCGATTGCTCGAGAATCGGCTCTCAAAACCGAGTTCCATGCATTTCTTCCAAGAAAATTAAAGGGAAGAGGATGGAGGGAGGAGGGAAACGAGAGAGAGAGAGAGAGAGAGAGAGCGAGAGAGAGAGAGAGAGAGAGAGAGTGCAAAATGACTGAACACCGAGTCAATTTGATATTTATAGTATCGAGGCTCCCAAAACCCTAGTTTCAAATACTCGCATCAAAACTCATTAAAAATCACGTGTGTTCAATAATTACCCCCCACTCACTCAATTACATCTCAACCAAAAGTACCCAAACTCCAAATTCCACTACTAACAAAATCCTCCAACAATTTCAAAGACAGATAATAATCCCCTGTAATCTCAATTCAGTAATTATCATCACTACCACAATTAATTCTTCAATTCAACAATTATGATTAAAACATACTAAGTAGTCTCATTCGATTTACTTCAAAACTGAGTCAGAGTACAAATGGCACTCATTCATAATTACCTCTTAATAATCGCATTATCTCTATTAAAGGTAATTAAGTTCCATGCATCACAATTCTCCTCTACTAATAAAATTTCACCCTCGAAATTTCAACATGCACATCTACCAAAAATGACAAAATGTGGGGTCCTCGTTACTTAATCCATTATGTATTCAATTAAACATACATCTGTGAGTCTGAATTAAGTAATAACATGCACTGTTTAAGAGTATCTTACTAGTTAAGTTGTTACAGAGTTTATAAAAACCTAACCAACTATACATCACATGTACAAACAACAACCTATTACAAGATCACTCCTAAGCAGTGGTTCAGCTCGCAGCGGAAAATGACTCACATCCAGTCTCCCCACGTCTATGAGTCCCCACAGAAACATTCACAACGTGAGTATAGATATACAACTATCTCAGTGCAATATCAAAACACAATATCAATATCAATGACAATGATAAAGCACAATAAATCATCTAACGTAAATGTTCTGTATCATGCATCCACAAATGCACCATGTCATGACATGTCTCAACAATCACCCTATTATCACGAGCCCCATATGATATGCCTATTCAGCTCAATATGTCAGTGGAACCACATCACATCTTCATATTAGCAGCACATATCATAGTACCATACTCATCTGTGATAATAGCCAGAGCATATACCCAAACCAGGCGTATATCTCTCAAGCCAAAGCATATGTAGTATTTCTATCGTGGCAACGATCCCAGCCAAAGCATATACCACACCAGGCATATCTATCAAGGCACTGATCTTACCAAAGCATATACACATATCTATCAAGGCATCCATCCCAATCATATGAAATCCATGTATGCACATGCATATGATACTACCAATCATATGACACACTGATAACATAAATCATATGATAACAAAACCATAACATCATCATCACATAATATCTATACTCCGTACGTCAACACGTACCTGTAAAGCGACACAAACCAGATAAATCAGTCGTCAATGGTTAATTGCCTCTTTGCCCTGTCCCCTGTGATGATGCTACAAGCACATGAACAATATACCATGTTATAAGAGGCTTCAACATAAATGCTACAAAAATATAACATTTTTCATAATTTCCAAGGCACCGATCGATCGCTACACTTGCCGATCGATCGCCAAAACTTTCTGTCTCCTCGCGATCGATCGCAACTACTTGGCGATCGATCGCCAAAGTGTTCTGTTGCTCGCGATCGATCACCACATTTTTACCGATCGATCTCTACATGTATAAACCGCCTTATATTTTGCCCTGTCTCGACGATCGATCGCCACAAAGCTTGCGATCGATCGCCGATGTCCAGAAAGTTCAGAACATGGCGATTTTGAGCTTATCTTCCTAGCTCTTCTCCTACAACTCGAAATTTAACATGTAAACAAGTTTCATGCATTCTCTACTACCATAACAACATGTTTCCACCATCTTAGAATCCAATTCTTGGCATATAAACATGTTATAATTCTTCACATGAACATGTTATATTCCACTTCTCATACATCAACTTCAAGTACATAATTCAAGTGTAAAACCATGAATTCCTTACCAAGATATTAAGAAGGCACTTCACACAACTTCCTAGCTCAATTTAAACATGAATCCCAAGCTCAAACCACAAAGAACTTGAAAGAGATGGAGAGGAGCTTGGTAGAGATTTGTAGGTGTAAAATGGTGTATTGTGAGTTTAAGTTCATTAATCCCCTTAATATAGCCACTTGTTATAATACCATGCCAATTAACATAAACATGTAATCCAAACTCAAATTCACATGCTAATGCAACTTTAAATGAAAGGCAAAGGCATATGAAATTCAATTCAAATGCAAGTCCAACTCACATTAACCTCACATGCATACTAGTTCATGTTGCTTGATATACCACTACACTTGATTTCATTCAAGTCATTTATATGCACTACATCTTGTGCATCATGTTTCTTTCCTTGTCATGTATGTCAGTATTACCCTCGGTTCAACCCAAACCCGAGTCCACATCGTACCGTAATTATTCAAAATTACGCCATAATAAATCGAGGCATTACAATTCTCCCCCACTCATTGAATTTCGTCCTCGAAATTGCATATACAACATATGAATCTCATGTATCATATGAATCACATACAGAAGGCCATAAGCTTCAACCCTATTAGCAATACTACAAGGAATAATCACATAGTGGCAAATAAGCTTTGCACAAACATGCATTATAAATGCAACATTATTTGCCTGCCGGAACAAATAATCAAAAGTAAATCTGCTACATACTCAACATGCTCAACTAGCAGATACTTACCAAATTAGCAGTATAAGAAATCAAATGCAAACATACCAGACATTGCACTTTGGATTCTACTGCATACTCATGTTCTCGCATACCACGTATACCAGCTTGTTACTATTTGCGTTTTGTCCACGTAGACATATGCTCACAACACTCTACACCAGTCAGGCATAGATAGTATGTATATCTTGTTGTAAAACCATCAACAGACAAACATTTCACTAGTATCAGTGAATACTCCAGAAATCATGTCCGAATATTGGCACATATACAGATCCTGTTATACACAACAGTAGCCATCAAATTGACTTGAGCTCATACAACTCATTGTACGGTGAATACCCATACCCAAGTCACTGCCCACTCACATTCCTGCTGGATGCCTCCAAATGATCCCCAATGGAGCATCTGTTCGTCTAATGTCCAACTAGTCACCATATAGTCATACAGTCAATGGTTCAAATCCTGGTATTACACCTTTTCCATACACCTTATGCCACACTTTATAAACAGCAACACACATACCCGCATTGTGTATTGTATAACGGTTTAGAATGTTTCCTTTCGTCTGTATTCCTGTGTAAGCCTACGTAGAATGTCGAGATCAGCAAGATACTCTAAACCAAGTACCTCGGTCCTTATCACATTCAGATTCTACACATCCAAATGTGTACACAAAGTTGTATTATAGTATGTAATTACACAATGTGATAGATACAACATATCCATCTATCATTTGCATACTAATCTCCCATGCCAGACTTCTTAGTCTAGATTAAACACTGAACACGATACCAGTCCAGAACAAACACTGGACACGAACTTGACCAAACCACAAGAAGCAATCCACATTACACTCATATGTCATCAATGCATAATGTACACCAAAGCCATGTCCAAGACATATGTCCATATGAGTATATGGTCATCTCACCCAATGACTATGTTCTCATAGTATCTATTCACACCATTTGCGTGGTTCAATATTCCCTTATCCTTACCCTTGTATCGGAAATGTCATTCTTTGTACCAACTGTTTCCCCCAAGACTACCATCTTGAGTATGACAAGCTTTTACAACGATTCATTACTTTCTATTCACTGTTTCCTGTAATGATCAACACAAAAACATCATGTAGCAGTGGAATACAACACGTTTTCCAACCGACACATTTTCCACGCATATGCAATTCACTTGCTACATGGATTACGCCAACAAGTCCCACACATCACAGGTACCTGATAATCCATTCTGTTCTGCGTCACGAACCTATCCATACGGATTATCATACCACCCGAATAGATCATACAGTCGAAGATATCATCCGACTAGATCACATGATCGAACATATCACTTCGATATATCACATGATCTCATATAGTACATAATCGAAACCAATAGTTGTCTACCTCGCCATATTCATTGAATCTTTTTTTTTATTGGAATGTAGTCCTGATAAACACGACTGCTCCCAGCAAATCGTTATCACCTCTGGTTTATGTGGAAGGCAATAAATTCCAGCTCAACTGAAATCGCACAATCCACACACTATTGTTGACATGCATGATGATCAAATTACCATACGACTCATGGTCATTCTGGCACTATGACTCTGCAATCGGACCCAAATGAATTGTCATATCATATAACATTGCCAATGATAGTTTCACAATACGGTAACCGTATGATGTTACTAGTACACCTTCTGTGTACAATCAAAGGATATCTTATCAGAATACTCAAATCAAGTACAACCATATAGCAAAAATACCATTCACCATCTGGTATATGTCACATCAGTTTCATTTGGTCGTACCACTATAACCTGACACAAACTTCAATGCCATACACAAGAGATAATTTATTTTATGGACAAATCAAGTCCCATCACACTACCTCATACGTGTGAGCTTCTTCAGCCTTCTCATAACATCTGCTATTCATCAACCATCACATGGTTTAGCATACCAACCATTCATTCACCATTACATGGTTTCATATCCCAACCATATTGTTTCCTCATGAAACATATTCGCAGACTGTCCATCAATAGATATCAACCCAACATCTATCAAGCACAAAATGCAAACCAATCAATTATGCAAACCAATCGCATGACGAGGTCGGCATATCACAATTACGATCCCATCAGTCATACATCTTCCGTCCTGGCTCAAGAATATATGAATTTATGTCAAACGCCTAGTACAATCACAACACAACAGAAATTCTGATTGCATCAGCACTACAATCGCAGTGTACAAGCAATCTACGGAAACTCAAACTTCCTTATCAATCTGGATAATTTGGACATTCAACATCAGACTTATGAACCATACATCATAGCCACCAAGCTATGCTATCATACAATAGTTCACACTCAATGCTTATTGGATACTCACAGTGCCAACCAATCTCTGTTGGTCTCACAGTGCCAACCACTCTCTGTTGGTCTCAAGTGTACAGATTACTACTGTCATGCAATAATCCAAAATAATGACAAGATGTCATACACAGTTCCACTAAAGAACCAATTTCCGGATGTCTCTTATGACGTCCTTTTCTGTATCCAGAAGCCATACAAACATCCAATGCTCTCAGCAACAACGTAGACACCCATACTCTATTCAAAGCAGACCAACTAATTTCAACCTCATAAATATAGTTCACAAACACAGAACTAGATGTTCATATACAACATCCCATACACAACTGTATGCACTTGAGGCATCTCGTGTCACTCAAAGACACCCATGGCTGCCATACATACCACATACATAGAGTCTCAGACGGACAACCTTATAGCTCGGACGGAGTTCACATCAAAACAATGCTATCCATTTCCATCTGTACTATACACAATCCAGATAGTATACATGGCCACATAGCACCATGTATGTCTCTGTCCGGTCATCACAAAGATCACATGTGCAGACGTCACAGCAATCTTTGCCGGTGATCATTGCATCACTGCAATCTCCGCCAGTACTCATCTTCTTTCACTCTGAAAGACGTCCATGCTCAATCCATATGATACAACAAGAATGAACACAAGAAGCTAATACACAGAAAGTATCACACAGTCCATTAACCAGTCACCAAAACACGAGTGACTTGAACAACATCAACTGATAACAGTCGAACATACTGCGGTTGTACCGCTCCATCAATATGCCTCAGCGTCACTATCATTGAACTCTCCCAATTTCATGTTCCTTGTCACCCTTGTCAACTCCATGACAACAAACATAGAGTTCAACACACACATACACACCTCAGAACCATACACAGATGATACCCTGACAAGATAATCATCACCACGATGATCTCACAAATCACCAATTACCGCTGTGAAATACCACAATAAAGAATACTATTATTGTCCACTAATTTCACAGTCGCTACATGTACCATCTGAGTACCACAAATAACTCATGTCTGCATCATCTCCCACTGTAAACACACTGCATTAGCCATACTATCCACAGATCAAGAGCAAAGTATTACATTCCCATTCAAGCCATACATGTCGAACTGATAATGCAACCACGGATTGCAATATCAAGACTTGCCCCTGAACTAGATACAGTAATCAATAACCTGTATCGTCACTTCCATTCACACATCATGTGTCGGCGGCCAGTCCATCATTAGGTCTGATACACAATCTCATGCAGGCTGACTTTGCACATGGAGCTGATACCAAGCTTTGCTTTTCACGCTCCAACCACTGTACAACTTACTCTTCCGATTCGGTATCGACCTAAATACCATTACCACGACCTCAGTAGAATAACTCCCGCGAAACATATCAGGTTTCCCCAGCCAAATGATATTACAGAAACCTGGTAGCAAATGATAGTACAGAAACCCAGTATACCAATCATGGATACACCCACAACATCACTTATGCCACGCATAAGGATTCATACCAAGTCATACTATCATCCTGCAAAACAAGGGTTAACAATAACAGATACAAATACAAAGCATGTTCCCAGACACTATATCATCAATATCACATGCATGTAAGTGATTAGGTAACTCCCTAACTCACTTCCTCTACCCTTGTTTATCCCGTTCTCGAACCACTGCTCTGATACCACTAATGTGGGGTCCTCGTTACTTAATCCATTATGTATTCAATTAAACATACATCTGTGAGTCTGAATTAAGTAATAACATGCACTGTTTAAGAGTATCTTACTAGTTAAGTTGTTACAGAGTTTATAAAAACCTAACCAACTATACCTCACATGTACAAACAACAACCTAATACAAGATCACTCCTAAGTAGTGGTTCAGCTCGCAGCGGAAAATGACTCACATCCCGTCTCCCCACGTCTATGAGTCCCTACAGAAACATTCACAACGTGAGTATAGATATACAACTATCTCAGTGTAATATCGAAACACAATATCAATATCAATGACAATGATAAAGCACAATAAATCATCTAACGTAAATGTTCTGTATCATGCATCCACAAATGCACATGTCATGACATGTCTCAACAATCACCCTATTATCACGAGCCCCATATGATATGCCTATTCAGCTCAATATGTCAGTGGAACCACATCACATCTTCATATTAGCAGCACATATCATAGTACCATACTCATCTGTGATAATAGCCAGAGCATATACCCAAACCAGGCGTATATCTCTCAAGCCAAAGCATATGTAGTATATCTATCGTGGCAACGATCCCAGCCAAAGCATATACCACACCAGGCATATCTATCAAGGCACTGATCTTACCAAAGCATATACACATATCTATTAAGGCATCCATCCCAATCATATGAAATCCATGTATGCACATGCATATGATACTACCAATCATATGACACACTGATAACATAAATCATATGATAACAAACCATAACATCATCATCACATAATATCTATACTCCGTACGTCAACACGTACCTATAAAGCGACACAAACAAGATAAATCAGTCGTCAATGGTTAATTGCCTCTTTGCCCTGTCCCCTGTGATGATGCTACAAGCACATGAACAATATACCATGTTATAAGAGGCTTCAAAAATAAATGCTACAAAAATATAACATTTTTCATAATTTCCAAGGCACCGATCGATCGCTACACTTGCCGATCGATCGCCAAAACTTTCTGTCTCCTCGCTATCGATCGCAACTACTTGGCGATCAATCGCCAAAGTGTTCTGTTGCTCGCGATCGATCGCCACATTTTTACCGATCGATCGCTACATGTATAAACCGCCTTATATTTTGCCTTGTCTCGGCGATCGATCGCCACAAAGCTTGCGATCGATAGCCGATGTCCAGAAAGTTCAGAACATGGCGATTTTGAGCTTATCTTCCTAGCTCTTCTCCTACAACTCGAAATTTAACATGTAAACAAGTTTCATGCATTCTCTACTACCATAACAACATGTTTCCACCATCTTAGAATCCAATTCTTGGCATATAAACATGTTATAATTCTTCACATGAACATGTTATATTCCACTTCTCATACATCAACTTCAAGTACATAATTCAAGTGTAAAACCATGAATTCCTTACCAAGATATTAAGAAGGCACTTCACACAACTTCCTAGCTCAATTTACAAATGAATCCCAAGCTCAAACCACAAAGAACTTGAAAGAGATGGAGAGGAGCTTGGTAGAGATTTGTAGGTGTAAAATGGTGTATTGTGAGTTTAAGTTCATTAATCCCCTTAATATAGCCACTTGTTATAATACCATGCCAATTAACATAAACATGTAAATCCAAACTCAAATTCACATGCTAATGCAACTTTAAATGAAAGGCAAAGGCATATGAAATTCAATTCAAATGCAAGTCCAACTCACATTAACTTCACATGCATACTAGTTCATGTTGCTTGATATACCACTACACTTGATTTCATTCAAGTCATTTCTATGCACTACATCTTGTGCATCATGTTTCTTTCCTTGTCATATATCTAATATTCATTTCATGTATGTGAGTATTACCCTCGGTTCAACCCGAACCCGAGTCCACATCGTACCGTAATTATTCAAAATTACGCCATAATAAATCGAGGCATTACACAAAATAACTCAAAATCATAAGAGAGACAAGATAGCATCGACATGCTGTCGAATATCTTACTAGACCACAAATGGTTTGACAAATCCATAATCCAAACATGACAATTCACAAGGAACCACCCCAGCTTCCTATTTTGTAACATCAACACATAAAGAAATTAAGACTTCTAAACAAGAAATCCATAATGACGATCTAGAATTAGACCAACCCCAGCTATCATTCTCGATTTACACATCCTTCTTTTAACTTATTTTTGATTCAAGTGATGATGTTTCATTGCATCAGTCAACTTAAGGAAACATGTCACACCAGTCATGCAATTTCTTAAATCAAGTCATTTAGATTCTCGTTCAGAATTCAAAATCACGAATCTCAAGTTATAACTTAACAACATCTCGTTGCGTTAATAATCATTGGATTTCTATGTTAGACAGGGTTCATGCAAGAATCCTTAAACTCTCCAATCGCACTTACATGTCCATATACATCACTACCTCATTTATTAAACAATTATCAATATTCATTCATTAGTATTCACGTATAAGCGTCTTATCATATCAATCTAAAACTCCACAATTAATGTGAATTCGGCCAGGTAGATTTAAAATCTAACATTCGTCTACACACGTAACATTATTGGACGTTAAACCAAACTTCAAGCACTGTCATTTCTATGGTTTCAATACTTTTAACTTCATCTTTCAAAGGTATAACATATACATGCATTTTCATCGATGTCAATCACTTTCAGTTCACGCAAACCTTTTATTCCTCAATTTCTTTCAACATTTTGTTTAACAATTCATCATCTCTTATTCAATATTAGACAATGTTCTCATAAGATCGTTTAAATTCTCACACGCATACCCCTCCATTATGTAGCAATAGGCATCTATGATGCCACATTTCAATTATCACATGCCCTCAACTCATCATTAGTTTAATAAATTCATAATGACCTCATATTGAACAGAGTTTTGTCTCAGTCACCTTGCTATCTTTTACGTGCAATCAATAACGCTATTTATTTACCAGCATTTCGTTATTATCCATTATTGTTGATCGGTGTCAACACACTATACAATCATTAGGCATCACATCTGAATTATTACTCGCTCATGAGTATTGTGATGCCCGGGAATTAATGGTGTTAATCCCGGAGTGGTAATGATCCTTAATGGATTTTAATTGTGGCAATTATGAATTGATTGCGGTATTGGGACTCCCGGGGATTTTAAATCCGAGTCGTTGGATCCAAGGGATGAGATTGTATTCTCGTTTTTCAATATCACGTTCTTCGTATTTCATACGATCATGTAACCACAATGGTTAGCAATAATACAAATTCCAATTACCTCGTATTATATCATGCACATAAGAGTATATATATATATATCATGCCATATTGACACAAAACGCATCCATGCGTAAACTATGTGCTTATACATCCCAATCAACACATCTCTAGGCCCTCAACAGCCCAAAAGAGCAACCACTGCTCTGATACTACTATTGTAAGGACCCCAAGTCCTAAACACATTCATTAGTACAATTATCATTAATAGTGCATACATCCATATCAAAGCAAAATTCTCATACGTGATCTTCTATCAATATATGCCCTTCATATAAATTTTGAAATGTTATTCTCTCAAAATCTTGACAACATTCGAGACTAAACATGCATACATTTGATGTAGCACTAATCATACCCTCAAGTCAATCATGCAATAGTCACTTTCAATTTTATTGCATGTATACTCAAATGAAGATAGGGCAATCAACTACTTATATGATCCATATACATGTACCATCATGCTCACAGACGAGCATTAAACAGATGTATATCTACATATATAAGATCATGTCCTCAAAACCTGGTACCTTCTCTCAGTGAGCATCCTCGTACCAATGCCAATGTCAATGTCAACTTGTTCTACCTGTTTCAACAGAAACAGCCCCACACAGGGTGAGCACACCAATAACATAATCTCAATATTAACAATTTCATAGTTTATAATTCACAGAATATAAAGCTAAAATTGTAATATCAATAATACTTCCTGTGCATGTCACAATCATATGGGGTCTCCCATATTGTTCCTGTTCTCACAATATCCAAGATCGTCAACTCCATGAATCAGTTATATCATTACAGTGATTTCCTACACTCATAACAATCGATAGTAACTAAACAATTACAATGACAATTCATCACGCATCTCATTCATCAATTGTGTAGTCATAGCTCATCATATCATATGGCTCGCTCCAAGGCGGCATCATTCTCATCTCTCGCACGCCCAACAACGGCGGTATCATGTCCATTACTCGCTCCATGGTGACAATGTTCTCATTCCATAGTAATAGCACACTCGATAGCGGCATTTCCATATCGCATATCATAATTAACAATTCATCACAACGGGAATATCATTCAATGCGCATAATCATAATACGTTTACCTCTGCTCGTACGCTACACGTACTTCATAATCCAATAGTAAGATCCATACCTTGCCTTTGCCCCGAGACCTGGTGAATTATGCGCTACACAATTCTATAATTCACAATCACGTGGACACAATGCTCAACTCCCACATATCATCAAATCATGATAATTAATCATATAAAAGACTCGGGCTAAGCATGCATCAAAAACTCAACACAAAATAATTTTTCAAAAAAGTTGTCATCGGCGATTGATCGCTTCTTTCCAGGCGATTGATCGCCTCTCAGCATATTTGGCTACTGCCTCTTGGCGATCGATCACTGAGTTTCAAGCGATCGTCGCTTGTACGGTTCATCATCTTCCAAAATTTACCAACGACGTGGCGATCGATCGCCTCAGCCCTAGTGATCGATCGCTCCATCCTGTTTCAGACAAAAATGACTTTTTCGAGCAAAAACTTCCAAATCAACAAACTCAACACCCAATACTCCCCAAATCCTCAAAATAAACGCAATAATAAACAACATTACACCATAACCAAAAATCTCTAAAAATTCAAAACTTAAACCCATCTCAAATCTTAACCAAACTTAACAAAAATACAATCAAAACCACCACAATGAAGAGACAAAAGCGATTACATATCGATTGCTCGAGAATCGGCTCTCAAAACCGAGTTCCATGCATTTCTTCCAAGAAAGTAAAGGGAAGAGGATGGGGAGAGAGAGAGAGAGAGAGGCGACTGCAAAATGACTGAACACCGAGTCAATTTGATATTTATAGTATCGAGGCTCCAAAAACCATAGTTTCAAATACTAGCACCAAAACTCATTAAAAATCACGCGTGTTCAATAATTATCTCACACTTACTCAATTACATCTCAACCCAAAGTTCTCAGACTCCAAATTCCACTACTAACAAAATCCTCCAACAGTTTCAAAGGCGGATAATAATCCCCTATAATCTCATTTCAGTAAATATTATCATTACCACAATTAATTCTTCAATTCAATAATTATGATTTAAACATACAAATTAGTATCATTAGATTTACTTCAAAACTGAGTTCGAGTACAAAATGACACTCATTCATAATTACATCTTAATAATCACATTATTTCGATTAAATGTAATTAAGTTCCATGCATCACACTGCAAATTGGTTAATTTGAATTATCAATATTGAACTCTATATTTTGAGCTTATTGCTTGCTCAAGACGATCAAGTTTAAGTTTGGGGGAGTTGATAAGTGTGAATTTTACACTTATTTTACTATGAAATAATGTGCAATTCATTATGATTCTGCGAAGATATTATGCTCTTTTGGTATATTTTCATTGATTTCAGGAATCTAGGTCCAAGTGCATAAAAGTGGAGGAAATAAGCTAAAAATGATGAAAAAGTGCCAAACCGAGCGAACACGTCAATGAAAGGACGAAATCTCAATAAATGAAGTTGGATACCAGCGATCGATCTTGGATTCATCGCCGTTCGATCGCGCATGTGCGAAGCTGACCAACAAAAATATTATTTCCACGATCGATCGACAAATTTTCAAGCGATCGGTTGTGAAAAAGCGTGCTTTGAAGAAAATCCTGATAAACTCGGTGATCGATCGGCAGCTTGTTAGCGAATTATCGCCAGGCGCGGAAATTTTGAGATTTTTTTTCCTTGTTGAAAAATTTGTGTCCAAAAGTGGGAGAAATCTTCCCCCGTTATAAAAGGGATGAGGTGCGTGATTTTAGGGGACTTTTGGCTCAAGTTTTCAGACCTAACACAGCCTCCATCCCACACCATCATACACCATATTCAAACCATTGATGAGCAAGATGTCGGGAGAGACGGGACGACGCAGCAGCACAAGGAGTCATCTTAGCGTTATTTTCGTATTGCTAAACTTTGTTCTTTCTTTTATTTTCAAATTTCAATGTATATTTGTTGCAAAACATGATTTTTCATTGTTATTTGAGGATGATTTTTGGCTAAATTTTGTTGTCAAAGACTAGGGGATCCCATGTTTGAACCCATGATTTAAGTTAAGGTTTGTGATTGATTCTGACAATTCTATGTGCATAATTTATTGTTCTTCATGCTTTTAAGGGGTTGATCACCTTTGAATGAATTTATATATTGCAATTGACTTGACCATATGATATTACATTCTGATATAATAAGTTAGGTCGTGGATTTAGATTGAGACTGACCAATTAAAATCGATGCAAGGCCCAGAGATTGATTAATGTTAATCAAATATAATTTGGGAAATTATTTATAATTAACTTGGGAATTTATTTTCAATTAATTTTAGAATTAATTAATTAGAAGTGAAATTGATTAGATGAAGGTCAACTGACAAGTTAATCGAAATATGATATATTTTTGAAATGGTACAATAAGCTCCGATAATATTTTAAAAATAAATTATTAAAATGAAGAATTAAATTTTGTGCATACAATAGTTGACATAAATCCCAATTCTCGACTGTAAATTTAATTTATCAGTACACCGACGACACTCCGATGTACATAATTTGACTAGAAACACAAGTATGAATGTATATTCAGCTAAAGTTGACACGCACAAATACATTTTTTCACCTACTAAATTTCACACTCTGTTTCGCACCTCTCTTCTCTCTCGTGCGTCTCAACCCTGTTTTCACCATCCCCGATTTTCTTCGCCCGTCTCTATCTCTCGCCAGAAAAAGAGCTCCGCCGTCGCCCTGAGCCACCGCTCCGGCGATCCTGTTATCCCTACCATCTCCACTCTTCGGCGCACCATCTCAAACCAACATCCTCGGGTTTGCTTCGGATTTTACGCAAGAAACGTGGAAGCTTGAGTGGCTATGGTTCTTCCGGTTTTGAAACGATTTCTTAAAGGTTGTGAGCGATTCTTTCCCATTTTCCTTAATTGTTCATATCTTTAAATTATTTCAAGTTCTGGTTTCGATATTCTGTCACAGATTGGGGAAAATTTTGGTGTCCATTTTTTTGGTCGATTGTTCGATAATTTTGGCTTCTTGTTACATCGATTAATACATGTTGAATGGAATGGAAAGGGGTTAACGATTAATCTGTGCTTACTTGTTGGGTATTAGTGTTAATTCTTGCTGCATGTTCGAAAATTTGTTGCTATAGGTTACATGTGCATTTACAGTGTATGTATAGCTGCTTGTGCGTGGAGTTTGAGTTGATCACTTCTTATTTTGGTCGATCTTTTATTCAACCTTAAGTTAGGTCCACTTTCATTGTAGTAAGGCACCACATCAAGTAAGAAAATAGTGGTGAGAGGCTATAGTTGAATCGAAAAGAGAAAAGAGAAGCTGAATGCTGCTGTGGGAACATAGGAATTATGGCGAGCTAAATTGAAGTTATTTTTCTTAGTTCAGTTTGATTATCCCTTCAAACTTAATTATTAAAGCAGATTTGGAGTACGAACACCTTGTATTAACAGAAGAAATTATGCAAAATATGGATTTCCTTGACATATTTCAGTTAGAGAATATGAATCAAGGTTTATGTTGTATGAAATTATGAGAATACTCGTTTGATAAGCTATGTATCAGACATTAGTTATATGATGTTTTTACGATTTTATGAGAAAATAATAATGAAGAATATATATGATGAAGTAAGAGGATGATAAATAATACAGAATTATTAAGAATACGTTTTGTTGAATAAAATGTTGAAATAAGTACATTTGGAATTAACGAGAACTTGGAATATGAGAATTGAATTAAGTGTTTGGAATGGTGTAGATTAATCTCCAATATTGGAAATTCACGCACTGAACAAACGATGACGAGTTTGGAATGAAAAGAAAGTAAAGGTATGTTGCGATCGGTAACATACGACAAGTGTCTGTATTATTTGATACATGATTTTTTGAACTTACGTGACTTACATGAAATTACTTGGCTATGTCATTTTACTTGACTTATGAGTATTCAGAGTTGATATATCGATGTATGAAAATAAATGTTTTGTTAACACACATCATTTTCAATAAATGTACATCGATATATGACTTTCACGTTGGACATATTGAGTTGCATCATATGAGATTATGATATTGGCATGATGCATTGACACGCATGGACATTGAGCACATCATGTTGATCCTAGCGATTCTTTCATTGATACCCTTATCTTCTTCGTTGGTATCTGTGATGCATGTCTGGGAATGATGGGCACGCCGATGGCTAGGCGGAGAGAGTGAGCTCAGAGATGCCGTAGCGACGAGTGTGTCGACTTCGCCCAGACACGAGGGATGATGGACCACCGATGGATCAACTGAGAGAGATGTCGTAGCGACGAGCGAGTCGATGCCTTGCTCGAGCATGATATTTGATTGACGATACCTTTCTTTGGACTCCGATGTTCTGGTATCTTGAGATATTTTATAACTATTCCTTGGATTCCGAACTTTTGGTATCCCGATATGATTTGTACCTTTCATTCAGCGCATTATATTGCATTGCATTGCATGACATCATATCATATTTTATAGATGCATGTTGTATTTACTTGATAGTTTCATATTGGGATTTGGCTCACCCCTAGGGGGCTGTTGTTGTCTTTGTGTGTGGGCAATGATAGGTATTACAGGTAACCCGGATCCCAGAGTGGGAATGTTCGCTGGAAGTCTTACCTGAGGTTGTTTTCTTTTGTCTTTTCCCAGTCGTAGGATAGTTAAGTATACCAGGGTGTGTCCTGGATAGTATAACTAAGTAAATTGAGTTTATTTCAGTTTTGCTTATTTGTGATTATTCGGTGTTTTACTTCCTGCTGATGGTATTATGTAAATATTTTGAGTATGAAATGTGTGCTGGAGATATATTGTGCATGCTATGGTATAATGTAAATATTTTTAGTACGGTTTATGTGCTGGGTGCCTATGATGGATGCTATGGTATTATGTATTTATTTGCTGCAATAGGATATGGTATTTTGTGCTTTTCATTTTTTCCGGTATGTCCCTCGTGCGTGGAGGTCATGTCGAAATTTTTAGAGCCACTTGTTGGCAGACTTTTAAGAACTTTTAAAATAAACTTCCGATGTTTACAACTAAATAATCATTATGTGGTAATTAAACACTTGATTAGGAACGGGTCTTCACAGTTGGTATCAGAGCATAAACTGGGAATGCTCTAGTCTTGAGTCATGTGTACACTTTGAATAGGCACGGGTGAACATGTGTGTGTGTTTCAAATCTATTTGACTTATTTGCTCTTACATTATTTGGAGTGAAATAGTTGATGTCAATATGTGGTTTATAATTGAGTATGTTGAGTCATGTCATATTGATATTGACCACGATATCGATACCTATGTTTGATAAAACTTTGTAGGGAAAGAGTCTACACTCGAGCACCTACGAAACCTATCATTATCGAATGAATACTGCATTAGATAAAATAAATGAAGATTATGCATATAAAATGAGGCATTTAAACTGTTTTATGAAATTTTAATAAGTAAGATGTCTTTGAGCAATGAAGTTACTCTGAAACCTGTTGAGAATAACATGGTTGAATGAGTTATGAGATAATTGAAATGAGAGTCCTTGGATGTGATTGAGATAACTCCATGACATAGAGCCATTTAGATTTCGGCATTGAGATGCTGGAACAGGATGATATATGGTTATATCGGAATGAGATTTGAGTATATGTTCTCACAAAAAATAAAAAGAATGGACTAACGAATATGTTGTATGAAAACATAGTTAGATGCTGGCTTGATGAAATGAATTATAGAATTGATAGTCACCAATAATGAATTGTATAGAAACATAATGAGATGTTGGGAAAATGCAAAGATATGAGATATAGATCGAGAGCTTTTGGGAAGTCTTGTGTGATACCCGAGAATTAATGGTGTTAATCTCGGAGTGGTAATGATCCTTAATGGATTTTAATTGTGGCAATTATGAATTAATTACGGTATTGGGACTCCCGGGGATTTTAAATCCAGTATTTAGAGTCGTTGGATCCAAGGGATGAGATTGTATTCTCATCGTGGTGAAAAACCTTGGAATATTTTGTTTTTGGTGGGATTTGGGGTCCGAGGTACTTTGTACTGGGACTGGTAATGGAAATAGAGATTAAGAGATAATTTTTGGAAACAGGTGATTTTTAATGAGTCATGATGTATTTGTGAAGGGATTGGTATTTTGGAGTTTTGGTACTATATATACCAGGTAGACTCGATATTCCGTCAATGCACGGATTCCCTCTCTCTCTCCCCCCTCTCTCTGCGCGCCCACCCTTCCCCCATTTCCCTATTTTTCTCCCTTGGAGGAGGAATCGTTGGTAGCTTGGCTCAGGAGCCGGATTTCTCGAAGATAATCTTCCCCTCGTCATTGTCTTCGATTTGGTAGTAGTGTTGTGGTTTTTGGATGAGTATTTTGTTGGATTTGGAATTGGAGGGTTTTTTATAAAAACCCAAAGTTGAGTTTTTAGAGTTTTTATTGGTTTTAAATGGTGTATTTGAAGTGTTGATGGTGTATGGGGTGTTGGTTTGAGTTTGGGTGTGAAAAACACCATGGAAGCTCAAATTTTTTGGAAAATCGTAGGTCGCGATTGATCGCCGAGGAGTGCCGATCGATCGCGACGAGATTCTGAAATTTGGTGAAGATGTACAGTGCTGGCGATCGATCGCCAAGTCTCGGCGATCGATCGCGAGGTGATTGTCGATCGATCGCGGTGACGCGCGATCGATCGCGAGATTGTTCTGTTTGGCAGCGGGTTGCGCGATCGATCGCGATAAAATCGGCGATCGATCGCGGCTCGAACTCTTGTGTTTTTTCAAACTTTGGCAAAATGTCGGGATTTTGGAAACGGGGTTTAATTAGCCGATTTGCGAAGCAATGTCTACATTCCAATGGGAATGCTATACTTTTAAAATGGATTGGTTAGAGCCAAAGTTTAATAAAACGGAATTCTCGGTTGAGTTTTTGGTTATCATTTAAACTTATAAAATGGAATATTTTGGGTATTATGCATGCTTAGCCAGGGGCTTTTATATTGGTAATCGTTACGGATTGACGATAGGGGTTGGAAGTTGTGAGCGTACTTGAGTACGTGATTGCATGCGTATGTTTAATTGTGAGTTATTTGCATGTTACCACTTAACTCATCGGGTCGTGAGACTCAGGCAAGGTTGAACTCGAACTACGGAATTATAAGGTACGTATTACGTACGAGCATAGCACTTTATTATAATTGCAATTGTTGAGTGCATGGTACACTATGCTGCAATAAATGTATATGGAAATGCATGGTGTGTGGGTCCAATCCTAATCATGTGATTAATGATCACACAATGATAATTATAGCGTAAACAGCGGAAGATTAGTTTAACATTTATTAAAATGTGGCCCTAAAATTTTCGGCATGACCTCATCGCACGAGGAACATGCCACCCATACCAATAGACATATACTGAAAATATCTATATCATCAGTTCATATCCAGCATACACCATTCAAATTGCTAAACAGATATCCACAATGGGTGAAATAAACTAAAATACACATATAATACTGGGATAAACAAAAGAATAAACCTTTCAAGTGTGGCTTCCACCAGACATGCCATCTCTAGGTCCTAGCCACCTGTATAACCTGTCATTGTCCACACACAAAGACAACAACAGCCCCCCTTGGGGGTGAGCAAAAGCCCAATATGGAACTATCATGGAATATACATCATGTATCTATAAAATGTGATATATGATGCAATGCAATGCATGCCATGTCATGTCATGTCGGTATCATATCGTACACCCATCCACTGGGTATATCTGAATCAATAAACGAAAGTCCAACCATATCAGAATAGCTCGAGCCTGTCAAGCCTATAGGGTATCCAGACGGATGGACGTCGGCAAAGCGCCACCAACCCCAGGTCATGACATCACATAATCATATAGGGATATCCAGACGGATGACATCAGCAAGGTGCCATCAATCCCCGTCTCAACAAATCATATCAATCAAAGGGGACCACGATTCCCTATGTCTATCGGGCCATGTAATACCAACATAGTATCGCAGTACCAATCCCCAATGTTCGATATCAGAATCCAAGAAATATCAGGGTATTCAAGGATATAGCTCAACGTGTATGCCATGCATCGATGTATGTATAAAAATGATGTGTGTTAACAAAATATTTATTTTAATACATCGATGTGCAATTATGAATGCTATGAATGCCACATAATTTAAAATAAAATCACGTAACCACGTAAGTCACATAATTCCACAACAAATCATATATCAAATTATAGAGATACCTGTCGTATGTTACCCGATCGCAACGTACCTTTCTTTCTCGATCTACAAGAGTACTTGAGCTTGTAGGGTCGAAGTAGTCACTGTATATCAATATAAATTCACAATTCAATAAACCAAGCATTAAAAATGGGTTATCAATTGTAGTCACAGCTTAACCAATTTAGGGTAATTAAATTGATGCGATTACATCATAATATAATTTGCTAAATTATTTTTCACCAATTCAAATTATTATTCAATAATTATAGCCCAAATTAACTGATTATCGAAGCAAAGTCGGAAAAATCGGATATCAAATTTTACCAAATTTTCCCACAGTGTCACGCATTTTTTTCCTCCAATTCCGGCTACCTCCAGCGGCTATACTGGCGGTGACCGGTGTAGAAACCTTCGTCCAGGTGAGTAGAAGAGATTTGGTATATTGCTTCGTCCAATTTGTGTAGAACCGAAGAAATCGAACCAGAGTTCCTCAAACCCTAGTCTGTGCGGTTTCGTTCGTTCCAGATCAAAATCGAACCACTTTTCGAACACCAAAATTAGATTATCTAGTATGGAAATGTGCGCCTGAGAGTTGGGAACACTTTGGTAGGTCGGTCTCGTCTAGAGGTGGTTGGACGACGGCGATCGGAACGGATAAGTACACGGTGGTCGGTGAATTGCGATGTTGTGCGTGTTTTCGCACCTTTTAGTGTGTGTGTCCGTGATATGTGTGTGTTTTACACGTTTGCTATGTGTTTTACGTCCTACACCGATCTATAGTAATTCCCGACCAATTATGAACATCGGGGTGTCACTGGTGTACTGGTGTCACATGTACAGTCAACACCTAACTTCATGTCCTTATTTGAATCACAAAAATTAAATCTTTCGATTTAATGCAAATTTTATATTTATTAAATCATTTTAATAAAATTTCGGTGTTAATCCGAATATTCAAAAAATATATTTGTCATTCACTATGTTCTGACCCGACTGTCAATTGACATGTACAAGGTCAATTTTCACTCTCATTAATTAGATTATATTCTCGTTAATTAATTTCTAACTAATTAACAAAATAATGTACAAATTGTACTTAATTCTCATTATCAAATATCGGGATATCACATTTACAAAATGTTAAGTATGATATCGAGTTATAATCAAAGATAATATTCCTCATATTTATTATCAACCCATATGATTGACATAAAAATAAATCACATAATTGTTGAGAAGCTAAACCTGATTTCCGATAATACGGTATGAGGGCCTTACACATGGTATATGGAATTAGCAATAAACGGATATTGAAATGCATGGTTTATGGTCTATAAGTGGATATATATATTGGAAATTATATGGTGCCGCTTTTGAGCGAGCAATGATTGGGATGTTGTCGCCATTGAGCGACCATCGATTATGACGCCGCTGCTGTTGAGCAAGCGTGGGGTTAAAATGCCGCTATTGTGGAGCGAGCAATGAAATAGAAACATAGAATCATTTGTTAGATATATGTGATATCTATGGTCCTTTATTTAATGATTTAGCCATATTTGATTATGGAACTAGTATGGCAGAAATGGTATTAGTTAATCTATGTGGTGATTAACTGGCTTTGGGAATTTGATGAGTTTGGTTATTTTGAGAACATGGACAATACAGGGGATCCCGGATGAGGATGATACCATCCAGGGAGTGTCATTAAATTCATGGCATTTATATTCTGTAAATTATGAACTGTAATATTATGATTATTGGATTGGTGGAATTGGTATCCTCACCCCGTGTGGGGGCTGTCTCTGTTGGGGCAGGTGATACAGGTGCAGCAGTAGCTTTGGAGTTGAGCTCGGGCTGTTGATTTGAGGTACTTCCAGGATCGAAGTACCAGAGCTGTTTGAATAAGTACGTAGATCCAGAGTTGAGATCGAGCTGTGCATGGGAGATGCTTCCAGGATTGAAGTATCAGTAATGGTATTTGGTATAGTATCTTTTACATTAGATACACGCTTATTCATTGGGTGCTCTCATGTGAGCACGTTTTTACGTGTATATGGAATGTATAAATGGGCATGGTTTTTCTCTCTTCGTTTATTGTCTGCATGCGATTAAATACGGAATTGCTAAATAAACTGAGAGTACGTTAGTGTATTATTAGGGTGCATACTATGGAAGTGGTTTTGGTTGGGGAAGTTGAATATTATGGGGTTCTAATGCAAGAAATTTTATAGATGGTATATGATGCTATGCTTGCATGTGGTTTCTTTCCCATGATAATATGATTGTATGCACTAATGACATGGATTAATACATTAATAACGGGTTAGAGGCACGGGGGTCCTTACATATCGTCCATCAGATAAATTCTCATGTACTCAAAGTTGTGAAATGAAATCTAATAATGATATGACTATTTTGATAAATGATTGAACCTAGAGAAGATGATGTTCCTTAAGTAGTTCGATGTTAATTGATTAATATGAGGAGATGGAATTTTAGGTTAGGATGTCTAAGTCGAAATTCCTTTTGTGTTGCGGTACTTCATAATGTTAGGAATCCATCAAGCAATAAGCAGCTGAAAATAAAATTGGATTCCTACCACTGGACCTATACAAAGTTATTCATACCGAGATTAATAAGAATCATACCCTTGTAGCGTGTTTGTAGCAGAATCCTCGTTGCAAGACCACGAGTCTCGAACAAAGATTTGCACCTTCGTCTCTACGGTATCCACACGATCAAATCGAAAAGGGTGTTCAAGAACAAGTTGCTAGACTCGTTCTTAAACCGAAACAAGACTCACGGTTCGAAACCGATCAACGGCGGCCGTTCACCACCTACGATTGCACGGCGGCGGCGTGAAGAATGGTGAGAGTGAGGCGGCGGCCGAGAGCAAGCTTATGAGTGGCTACTAGGTTTTAAAATAATTAACACTTAATTCTCTAATCAAAACCTTATTAGTTTATATATATTAGATTTAATTAAAAAGCTTTCTAAAAGCCTTATTGGTACATACCCAATATATTAATTAATTCCATATATCTAATATTTGTAATTAAGACTCTTCTTCATTAATTAATTCATCCAATGAATTTTATCTCCCTTTATCGATTTAATCTTTTGTGTGACCCGATAGGATCTTGCAATGTTGGCAGCGACATAAGTCACAAGCAATGAGCGGTATCTAGCAACACATCAAATCTACCCAAATTACAAGAATGTCATTGACTCGACATAACCTACGGACTGTGATAATATTAACCATGTAACTTAATCCATTTGTCCATTGTGTTTAGATTGAATAGAGTCATGGAATAGTCATACTCGTATATTCAATCTTTTATTTCTTGATCCCCAAGTAGAACTAGAATAAACGAATAAGCTCGATATCACATATCGACTCATTCGAGCACGGCCATGCATTTTAGTCTTACTTGATCAAGGGCCCAAACACTTCTCCTGTTATATAGGAGGGACAAATCCTTTCTTGATCACTCAACATCCCTCTACATAATTCGTGGTGTATCCAATGATTGTTTTTATAGTTTACCCTGTTACAGGTAAAGTTTGACAATATCAAGATACATGACTCCTTATGTTGGGATCTCTGGTGATCTCAAGTCGTAAGGATTACATACATTATTATCACTATGAGAATTGCTTATGACGTTCATATAACTATCCATGTAGTATTCTCATGGTGGGTCTGTCCAGTACATCGTTCTCTAACATGTACCCATGTGTTGATTTGATATCTCATATCTATGAAAAATTCATCAATCAAAACATACTAGTCTCAATGCATTATCATTATCCCGATTCATGATAACACTTGACTAGGGACAATCTTTAAGAACAATACAATATTATTCTAAGGACATTAACTTATATATTAATTCATATTACACAGATACTCGAATAATATATAATAATGAATTGCCATTAACAAAATCATAATACATTGTATGTCATAAACAATCATCTAATGAGTTGTCTTGGGGCATATCCTAACAAATCTCCCATGTAAGGACCCCAAGCCCTTAACCCTTAATTAGTGTATTAACCACTATGTGTGGCACATGCTTTCAATAAAGACTCAATCGGGAAGCTCAGATGATACTTTACCATTGAATGGCAACTACAAAATTTCTTTAATATTCAACATTATAAGATCATCGTCCTAACAATTAGACTCATAGAGTTGCCCATTACCATCCCCATTTTGCCACTTTTCACATTGTGGACTTTTAAAAAATTTGGGCAGAGTCTCCCCATAAATTGAGCTATCCCAAAACACAAGCACATCACATAATATAATTCCCGGCCAGGGAATACACAATACTCAACAGAATATAAAACACAAAGTAAATTCCCAGCCAGGGAAGACACCACACACATGACGACACAAATGGGTCTCAACACCCACACAATACACCCCTGAACTCTCATATCATTAGCAATTCTACTCTTAATTGCATGAAACATAGAATGAAAGAGAGAAAGGCTCATGCCTTTATATACAACACATATACAAGCATAACCGTGCTCACATGCGAGCATCATAAATATGTATATAAACCTCGGGTGCATATGAGTACTCTATACGATACCGTGCTCCATCAAGCCCTGGTACCATGATCCTGTGAGTACATCCAATCAACAGCTCGAGCCCAGCTCCATAGCCATCGATGCACCTGTTCACCTGCCCCAACAGAGACAGCCCCCAACGGGGTGAGCATACCAATACACAAAATCTCATAATCACAATAATGAAATTCATAATTTACAACACAGGTAAATATTAATGAATTTAAATGATACTCCCTGGATGGCAACATCCTCATCCGGGATTCCGTGTACTGTCCCTGTTCTCACAATCATCAAACTCATCAAATCTCATAAATCAGTAAATCAACACATTGATTTAACTCATAGCATGCCTGATTCTCAAGTATCAATAATTAATGATTCCAAATTCATTATACATGCAAACATAGATATCTCGATATCTAACACTGATTTTCAACTTTGCTACCAATCACGGATAGCTCAAATGCCTAGCATTTATTTTACAAATTCTCTATTTCACTTAGACATCTCACATGTCTCCTAACGAAGACATCTCACATGTCTCATCACGAATACATGATCCCACGATCATTCTCAGGCATCTCAAATGCCCTACCCTTTATTTTACAAATTCTCATTTATACTTAGACATCTCACATGTCTTACAATAGTCACATAAACCCAGTACCCCATACCTCTTATAAGGTCATACTACTCTAGTGTTACGCACACTTGTGGCAGTGATATCAAGACTAGGTCGTTCCATAGTCATATCGACACATACATATATATATAACCATACCCACAACCATCTAATGCAATTACAACACATTACGCATTTCACAATTGCTATCACACAAAGTAATGCTCGTACGTCGCACGTACCTTAATCTCCGAAGTCCGAGCCAAACCTCGCTCGAGTTCCATGCTCCGAGGAACGATGTGCTAACACGATAAATTAATTCACAATTAATTACGAACATGCAACCCATGCTCAAGCACACCCATAACCCTCAAAAATATTGTCAACACAAGACAATAAACCAATATCGAAAATTGCTCAAGAATTCCCCACAAATTTTCGAATCTTAACAACACAAATCCAACCCAAATAATTACCATAATTCATCTAAAACATGAATTAATCAATTAACAACGAAAATCATCATCCCCAATTTTCGATTCCAGCCCTAAATTCGAATCCAATTCCTCAAATTCGAACACAATCAAGCATCATAATGCATCTACAACATGAATTAATCAATCCATAACAAGAATCATCACTCCTTGTCAAAAATCCCCAAAATTCGAAACCTAACTCACGAAATCGAGCTGAAAATTCGAACCAAACTTAACCAATAATTTCGAACCAAAAAGTCTGAAATAATCGACTCAAAACCAGCTTAAAAACGCCCCAAAAACATCAGAAAAATCGTACCAAAAACATACCAAAATCGCGCCCCAAAAATCGGATGAAATCCAGTTTTCGAACCCTACGCTTTTCTGGCAAATCCGAGCTCGATTCTCGACCAAACTTCAAATTGTTGGTATGGATAGGACCGCCTGGAAGAGACGAACACGGCGGCGGGTCGGACGCGCCGAACGACGGCCGGACGGCGGCGGGCGAAGGCCTTTTCTGCGCGGTGGCAAAGGGGATCGGGAAAGGCAGCGTGCGCGAGGAGAGAGAGAGGTGAGGAAAATGGCTCCCATAATTAAAATCTCGGGTTCCTCGGGTATTTATAGCAAAAATACCCCGAAAAACTATTAGCCCCACAAATACATCATGATTCATTAAAAATCATCTGTTTTCAAAAACTCTCTCTCTAACTCAAAAATCGCCTACCGGTGCCCACACCAAGCACCCGAGATTCCGAGTCACACTAAAAACCCAACTCACAGGTTTTCACCGAAATGAGAATACGATCTCAACCTCGGGATCCAACGATCTCAACTGCTCAAATAGACGAGCCCAGAAGGCCCGACACCTTGATTAAACTCCAAGTCGACACGTAAAACCACTTTAGGGGTTATTAACACTCCGGGATTAACATCCCAAATCTCAGGTCATCACAATATCCCCCACTAAAAGAATTTCGTCCTCGAAATTAGCACCGGTGTATCACGTAACACCCGGGCTACACAACAACATGAAGTCATAATTCCTGACCATGTCAGAAACGTCTTAAAAACCTCGAGAATACTCATCTCACATCGAACTCTGAAACATAGCGACATACCAAAACCAACACCAACTCATCACCCAAGAGGCCAAACATACCTCGATGCGGGTCATCCCAAAAGTCAGTCCCTCATGACTGCAAAACAACCAATACTTACGACCATAGATCGGACAGTCATCCTTAGTTCCAATACAACTAGTAAGAACGCATCCTGGATGACACCTCAACCGTGAGAACGTTGACCTCGTGTCAAACTCTGGAGTGGAATAGACTCCCAAATCCATCATAACGTCAAATAGCGTCAGCACAACTCAACGCTAACAATCCAAAAGCAGTTAGTCAACTGAAACTGCAAGGATTCGAATCGCTCCCGATTCCATCGTAGATGTCATCCAATGATATCTTTATCATGACTCACGATGTCTAACACACATCATTACGAGGACAAACACTAGTATACCACGGTGCACACATACCAAACCTGGTTTCCACTTTCAAACCTTTTCCATCGAAGGAGCAGTCGCATCACTGCAACTCAATTTGGGCAACACACGGCCACAGATTCACACAAAAGACATCTCACAAGATGTCCACCTCCGGATATTCCAAGGATCACATCCTGATCATAAATGAACCATCGAGACTCCACAGAGTTCTGTGTCGACATCGACACCCAATAAATCCGAATTCCTGCCATCCCTTGATAATCCTAGGATTTAACAATCCAAACTTGGGAAGGCTATCGCATAACTCGAAAGAAAACACCAACAATGAAACACCTCAACCCACACATGATAATCCCTCCTCAAAGGAGTCAACTAACCTCACGATTATGCCTCATAATCATCGTGCCATGGAGATTCCCAATCTCAAGGTGTTCAATATCTCTCATCAGAGATTTAGTCATCCAAAGTAGCATAACTCTATGCTTGTCAAAAGGAAATCAATAACTGGCATCCGTACACCCACCGGTATACCTGCCTAAGCACTGACATCACATGCATACTCAATGCACTTGGCTCGGGTATCTACAACATGCCCCTAAGCCCCTAAACACAACTGTCAATACTGAGTCATTCCATTGCAGTGGAGAATGATAATCGACGATCAACAACACGACATGATTCCCAAAATCAACACCACACGTACCAACTTACCGAATCCTTCAAAGATTCCCAAATAGGTATAATACTACCTCCTTCCCCACAAGGGAAGTGCCATCGAACTCGAGATCCACTAGTCTCGAACACTAATGTAAGGACCCCAAGCCCTTAACCCTTAATTAGTGTATTAACCACTATGTGTGGCACATGCTTTCAATAAAGACTCAATCGGGAAGCTCAGATGATACTTTACCATCCCCATTACACCAATTTTCACATGATAGACTTTTATAAAAATTTGGGCAGAGTCTCCCCATAAATAGAGCTATCCCAAAACACAAGCGCATCACATAATATAATTCCCGGCCAGGGAATACACAATACTCAACAGAATATAGTACACAAAGTAAATTCCCAGCCAGGGAAGACACCACACATATGATGACATAAATGGGTCTCAACACCCACACAATACACTAACGACTCTCATATCATTAGCAATTCTACCACAATTGCATGCAACATATAATGAAAGAGAGAAAGGCTCATGCCTTTAAATACAACCCATATACAAGAATATCCGTGCTCACATGCGAGCATCATAAATGTGTATATAAATCTCGGGTGTATATAAGTACTCTATACGATACCGTGCTCCATCAAGCCCTGGTACCACGATCCTGTGAGTACATCCAATTAACAGCTCGAGCCCAGCTCCATAGCCATCGATGCACCTGTTCACCTGCCCCAGCAGAGACAGCCCCCAACGGGGTGAGCATACCAATACACAAAATCTCATAATCACAATAATGAAATTCATAATTTACAACACAAGTAAATATTAATGAATTTTAAATGATACTCCCTGGATGGCAACATCCTCATCCGGGATTCCGTGTACTGTCCCTGTTCTCACAATCATCAAACTCATCAAATCTCATAAATCAGTAAATCAACACATTGATTTAACTCATAGCATGCCTGATTCTCAAGTATCAATAAATGATTCCAAGTTCATTATACATGCAAACATAGATATCTCGATATCTAACATTGATTTTCAACTTTGCTACCAATCACAGATAGCTCAAATGCCTAGCATTTATTTTACAAATTCTCTATTTCACTTAGACATCTCACATGTCTCCTAACGAAGACATCTCACATGTCTTACAATGAATACATGATCCCACGATCATTCTCAGGCATCTCAAATGCCCTACCCTTTATTTTACAAATTCTCATTTATACTTAGACATCTCACATGTCTTACAATAGTCAAATAAACCCAGTACCCCTTACCTCTTATAAGGTCATACTACTCTAGTATTACGCACACTTGTGGCAGCGATATCAAGACTACTCTCATATCATTAGCAATTCTACCACAATTGCATGCAACATATAATGAAAGAGAGAAAGGCTCATGCCTTTATATACAACCCATATACAAGAATATCCGTGCTCACATGCGAGCATCATAAATGTGTATATAAACCTCGGGTGTATATAAGTACTCTATACGATACCGTGCTCCATCAAGCCCTGGTACCACGATCCTGTGAGTACATCCAATCAACAGCTCGAGCCCAGCTCCATAGCCATCGATGCACCTGTTCACCTGCCCCAACAGAGACAGCCCCCAACGGGGTGAGCATACCAATACACAAAATCTCATAATCACAATAATGAAATTCATAATTTACAACACAAGTAAATATTAATGAATTTTAAATGATACTCCCTGGATGGCAACATCCTCATCCGGGATTCCGTGTACTGTCCCTGTTCTCACAATCATCAAACTCATCAAATCTCATAAATCAGTAAATCAACACATTGATTTAACTCATAGCATGCCTGATTCTCAAGTATCAATAATTAATGATTCCAAATTCATTATACATGCAAACATAGATATCTCGATATCTAATACTGATTTTCAACTTTGCTACCAATCACAGATAGCTCAAATGTCTAGCATTTATTTTACAAATACTCTATTTCACTTAGACTCACATGTCTTTCAATGAATACATGATCCCACGATCATTCTTAGGCATCTCAAATGCCCCACCCTTTTATTTTACAAATTCTCATTTATACTTAGACATCTCACATGTCTTACAATAGTCACGTAAACCCAGAACCCCCATGTCTCATGTAAGGTTATGTTACTCTAGTATTACGCACACTTGTGGCAGCGATATCAAGACTAGGTCGTTCCATAGTCATATCAACACATATATGTATATATATAGCCATACCCACAACCATCTAATGCAATACAACACATTATGCATTTCACAATTGCTATCACATATAGTAATGCTCGTACGTCACACGTACCTTAAATCTCCGAAGTCCGAGCCAAACCTTGCTCGAGTTCCATGCTCCGAGGAACGATGTGCTAACACGATAAATTAATTCACAATTAATTACGAACATGCAACTCATGCTCAAGCACACCCATAACCCTCAAAAATATTGTCAACACACGACAATAAACCAATATCGAAAATTGCTCAAGAATACCCCACAAATTTTCGAACCTTCACCACACAAATCCAACCCAAATAATTACCATAATTCATCTAAAACATGAATTAATCAATTAACAACGAAAATCATCAACCCCAAGTCAAAATCCCCAATTTTCGATTCAAGCCCTAAATTCGAATCCAATCCCTCAATTTCGAACACAATCAAGCATCATAATGCATCAACAACATAAATTAATCAATCCATAACAAGAATCATCACTCCTTGCCAAAAATCCCCAAAATTCGAACCCTAACTCACGAAATCGAGCTGAAATTCGAACCAAATTGCAACCAATATTTTCGAACCAAAAAGTCTGAAATAATCGACTCAAAACCAGCTTAAAAACGCCCCAAAAACATCAGAAAAATCGTACCAAAAACATACCAAAATCGCGTCCCAAAAATCGGATGAAATCCAGTTTTCGAACCCTACGCTTTTCTGGCAAATCCGAGCTCGATTCTCGACCAAACTTCAAATTGTTGGTATGTATAGAAGCGCCTGGAAGAGACGATTCCAACGGCGGGTGGCACGCGCCGAACGGCGGCCGGACGACGGCAGGCCGACGACTTTTACACGCGGGGGTCAAAAGGGGATCGAGAATCGCGGTTACGGGGAGAGAGAAATGAAGTGCTGAAATGGTTCCGATAATTAAAATCTCGGGTTCAACTGGTATTTATAGCAAAAATACCCCGAAATACTAACATCCCCACAAATACATCATGATTCATTAAAAATCATCTGTTTTCAAAAATTCTCTCTCTAACTCAAAAACCCCCTACCGGTGCCCACACCAAGCACCCGAGATTCTGAGTCACACTAAAAACCCAACTCACAGGTTTTCACCGAAATGAGAATACGATCTCAACCTCGGGATCCAACGATCCCAACTACTCAAATAGACGAGCCCAGAAGGCCCAACACCTCGATTAAACTCCAATTGCCACGTAAAACAACTTCACGGGTTACCGGAACTCCCACTAGCTCCATGTACCTGCATCCAGGTTAATACCACAGTTCACAATATAATGATCAATATCACTTTTCAGTTATAACCACAATATTCCACAATAATCACAATATTCCACTTTAATCACTAGAATTGTGACTGTTCCGGTCCCAATACAACAGCGGAATGTTAGGACCCCTCGCTTCGACAATGACAGCGGCATGTTACTTCGCTCAGTCATGACAGCGGCAAGTACCTCCCTCGCTCGGAGATAAAGGCTACCGGAACATTCATCAATTCTATCACAATAATCAAGCAAAACAGTTGATTCCATTATCACAATATATCACTATCATTTCACATATACCATCACATGTAAGGGTTCACTACCCACGATATACATAATCAAAGGTGTAACACGTTTTACCGTCCGAAGCCCGTACGTCTCACCTTTCCACATAATACATGAAGGGCCAGACATCACGATTAATGCCGTCCCATCTCATGCTGCACGATTCCTGCAATCACAATGATTAGCAACACCACTTTTCATATCATAAAAAGCACATAAATAACTAGTTGTGTCATACAACATTAATGCCATCATGCATAAGTATGTGCTATCAATAACTTCCTAGGCCCTTAACAGCCCCAAAGAGCTAACCTCTGCTCTGATACCACTAATGTAAGGACCCCAAGCCCTTAACCCTTAATTAGTGTATTAACCACTATGTGTGGCACATGCTTTCAATAAAGACTCAATCGGGAAGCTCAGATGATACTTTACCATTGAATGGCAACTACAAAATTTCTTTAATATTCAACATTATAAGATCATCGTCCTAACAATTAGACTCATAGAGTTGCCCATTACCATCCCCATTTTGCCACTTTTCACATTGTGGACTTTTAAAAAATTTGGGCAGAGTCTCCCCATAAATTGAGCTATCCCAAAACACAAGCACATCACATAATATAATTCCCGGCCAGGGAATACACAATACTCAACAGAATATAAAACACAAAGTAAATTCCCAGCCAGGGAAGACACCACACACATGACGACACAAATGGGTCTCAACACCCACACAATACACCCCTGAACTCTCATATCATTAGCAATTCTACTCTTAATTGCATGAAACATAGAATGAAAGAGAGAAAGGCTCATGCCTTTATATACAACACATATACAAGCATAACCGTGCTCACATGCGAGCATCATAAATGTGTATATAAACCTCGGGTGCATATGAGTACTCTATACGATACCGTGCTCCATCAAGCCCTGGTACCATGATCCTGTGAGTACATCCAATCAACAGCTCGAGCCCAGCTCCATAGCCATCGATGCACCTGTTCACCTGCCCCAACAGAGACAGCCCCCAACGGGGTGAGCATACCAATACACAAAATCTCATAATCACAATAATGAAATTCATAATTTACAACACAGGTAAATATTAATGAATTTAAATGATACTCCCTGGATGGCAACATCCTCATCCGGGATTCCGTGTACTGTCCCTGTTCTCACAATCATCAAACTCATCAAATCTCATAAATCAGTAAATCAACACATTGATTTAACTCATAGCATGCCTGATTCTCAAGTATCAATAATTAATGATTCCAAATTCATTATACATGCAAACATAGATATCTCGATATCTAACACTGATTTTCAACTTTGCTACCAATCACGGATAGCTCAAATGCCTAGCATTTATTTTACAAATTCTCTATTTCACTTAGACATCTCACATGTCTCCTAACGAAGACATCTCACATGTCTCATCACGAATACATGATCCCACGATCATTCTCAGGCATCTCAAATGCCCTACCCTTTATTTTACAAATTCTCATTTATACTTAGACATCTCACATGTCTTACAATAGTCACATAAACCCAGTACCCCATACCTCTTATAAGGTCATACTACTCTAGTGTTACGCACACTTGTGGCAGTGATATCAAGACTAGGTCGTTCCATAGTCATATCGACACATACATATATATATAACCATACCCACAACCATCTAATGCAATTACAACACATTACGCATTTCACAATTGCTATCACACAAAGTAATGCTACGTCGCACGTACCTTAATCTCCGAAGTCCGAGCCAAACCTCGCCCGAGTTCCATGCTCCGAGGAACGATGTGCTAACACGATAAATTAATTCACAATTAATTACGAACATGCAACCCATGCTCAAGCACACCCATAACCCTCAAAAATATTGTCAACACAAGACAATAAACCAATATCGAAAATTGCTCAAGAATTCCCCACAAATTTTCGAATCTTAACAACACAAATCCAACCCAAATAATTACCATAATTCATCTAAAACATGAATTAATCAATTAACAACGAAAATCATCATCCCCAAGCCAAAATCCCCAATTTTCGATTCCAGCCCTAAATTCGAATCCAATTCCTCAAATTCGAACACAATCAAGCATCATAATGCATCTACAACATGAATTAATCAATCCATAACAAGAATCATCACTCCTTGTCAAAAATCCCCAAAATCCGAACCCTAACTCACGAAATCGAGCTGAAAATTCGAACCAAACTTAACCAATAATTTCGAACCAAAAAGTCTGAAATAATCGACTCAAAACCAGCTTAAAAACGCCCCAAAAACATCAGAAAAATCGTACCAAAAACATACCAAAATCGCGCCCCAAAAATCGGATGAAATCCAGTTTTCGAACCCTACGCTTTTCTGGCAAATCCGAGCTCGATTCTCGACCAAACTTCAAATTGTTGGTATGGATAGGACCGCCTGGAAGAGACGAACACGGCGGCGGGTCGGACGCGCCGAACGACGGCCGGACGGCGGCGGGCGAAGGCCTTTTCTGCGCGGTGGCAAAGGGGATCGGGAAAGGCAGCGTGCGCGAGGAGAGAGAGAGGTGAGGAAAATGGCTCCCATAATTAAAATCTCGGGTTCCTCGGGTATTTATAGCAAAAATACCCCGAAAAACTATTAGCCCCACAAATACATCATGATTCATTAAAAATCATCTGTTTTCAAAAACTCTCTCTCTAACTCAAAAATCGCCTACCGGTGCCCACACCAAGCACCCGAGATTCCGAGTCACACTAAAAACCCAACTCACAGGTTTTCACCGAAATGAGAATACGATCTCAACCTCGGGATCCAACGATCTCAACTGCTCAAATAGACAAGCCCAGAAGGCCCGACACCTTGATTAAACTCCAAGTCGACACGTAAAACCACTTTAGGGGTTATTAACACTCCGGGATTAACATCCCTAATCTCAGGTCATCACATCCCACTTGCACAAAGACCATTCAGACATATACTTAATGCCTAGAGATCTAGTATGGTGATCATGCTTCTGCTGTGATAGTGGCTTCGTCAGTGGGTCAGATACATTATCATCAGTTGGTACTTTGCATATTTTTACATCTCCTCTTTCAACGATTTCTCGAATGAAATGAAAACGCCGAAGTATGTGCTTGGATCTTTGGTGAGATCTAGGTTCCTTAGCCAATGCGATGGCTACATTGTTGTCACAATAGAGTTCAATCGGATCTAGTATGCTAGGCATCACCCCAAATTCAGAAATGAACTTCTTGATCCAAACAGCTTCCTTTGCTGCATCTGAGGCAGCAATGTATTCAGCTTCAGTTGTAGAATCGGCTACTGTCTCTTGCTTTGAACTCTTCCAGCTTTAGGCAAAACACATATCCTGACTGCGATCGGAAATCATCTTTGTCGGTTTGGAAGCTTGCATCAGTGTAACCTATTACATTGAGCTCTTCCTCACCTCCATAAATGTAATGCCTCGATTTGCTTTATACACGTGTGATATGATTATATCATTATTCTGACTAATTTCGATATGTTATGAATTGGGTTCGGGTTGAACCAAGGATGAATTAATACATGTAGCAAATGATATATGGCAATGAATGAAATATATGGCAATACATGTATAGTAGAATATAACATTGGTGTACATGTAGCATGCATTTGAAGGTGCATTAGAATGTACATGTGAGTTGCATTCCATAAGACTTTTGCCATGAGTTTGAAGGGAATTACATGTGCATGTGAGTTTGGAATTAAAGGTGAGTATTTAGATGTAAAATCAGATTGTAAAAACACACAACTCACCTAAACTCACCTACAAATCTCTACATGTTCTTTGGAAGCTTTAGAGGGTTTGATTTAGAGTTTCACTTTCAAAGATCTTTATACACTAAGAGGAAGTGGTTTACTTGGTAAGGAGAATACCCTTTCATTACTTTGTCATAGTATTTAGAAGTTCTTTGATTATGCTTGATATTTTGAAGCATGAAAGCATTTGATTATTAGTTATTGCTTAAAGTGTATAGAAGCTAAGACACAAGGTGTAAAAGTATGTAAACATGCTTGTTTGATGTTAGAGATGTTATGAAATAAGTTGTGATGGTGAGAAGTGAGGTGTAGGAGAAACACCAAGAAAAGAAGTAGAAATCGCCATGTTTTATTTCTGAAAACAGAGGAGGCGATCGATCGCGACGTGTGAGGCAATCGATCGCCTGTGGCTAAACATGAGAATGGCGGTGCATTGAGCGATCGATCGCTTCATGTGGCAATCGATCGCCTCGAGGCAGTATGTTTTTCAAAGGAGAGGCGACCGATCGCGTGAAATCATGAGATCGATCGCCATGGTTAAGTTTTGAAAAATGTTATATTTTATTGAGTTTGTTTTAATGCCTATTATAACATGATATATTATTGGCATTGTTGTAGCATCATCACAGGGGACAGGACAACGAGGCGGTTAGACATTGACGCCTGATTTACATCTTTTGCGTCGTACGACAGGTACGTGTTGACGTACGGAGTATAGATATTATGTGATGATGATGTTATGGTTTTGATATCATATAATTTATGTTAGCTTTGTGTCATATGATTGGTAGTATCATATGCATGTACATACATGGATTTCATATGATTGGGATGGATGCCTTGATAGATATGTGTATATGCTTTGGTAAGATCATTGCCTTGATAGATATGCCAGGTTTGGTATATGCTTTGGCTGGGATCGTTGCCACGATAGATATACTACATATGCTTTGGCTTGAGAGATATACGTCTGGTTTGGGTATATGCTCTGGCTATTATCACAGATGAGTACGGTACTATGATATGTGCTGCTAATATGAAGATGTGATGTGGTTCCACTGACATATTGAGCTGAATAGGCATATCATATTGGGCTCGTGATAATAGGGTGATTGTTGAGACATGTCACATTAGATGATTTATTGTGCTTTATCATTGATATTGATATTGTGTTTTGATATCGCACTGAAATATTTATTATCTATACTCACGTTGTGTGAATGTTTCTGTAGGGACTCATAGATGAGGGAGGACGGGATGTGAGTTATTTTCCGCTGCGAGCTGAACCATTGCCTAGGAGTTATTTAGTAGTAGGTTGTTGTTTGTACATATGATGTGTAGTGGATAGGTTTTTATAAACCCTGTAACAACTTAACTAGTACGATACTCTTAATCAGTGCCTGTTATTACATAATTCAGACTCACATATGTATGTTAACATGATACATAATGGATTAAGTAACGAGGACCCCACAATAAATCAAGAATGTATCCTTAGTTCTTCTTAAGTACTTCAGGATATTCTTGGCAGCAATCCAGTGACATTCACCTGGATCAACCTGATATCTGCTCGTCATGCTCAGAGCATATGAGACATCGGTACGAGTACATATCATGGCATACATGATAGATCCATAGCTGACGCATATGGAATCTTACTCATGCGTTGTCTCTCATCTGGTGTTGAAGGACATTGATCCTTCGAGAGATGTATCACATGTGTCATAGGCACGAATCCTTTCTTTGATTCTTGCATGCTAAACCGTTTTAGCACTTTGTATATGTATGTACTTTGACTTAGGCCAAGTAATCTTCTTGATCTATCTCTATAGATCTTGATACCTAATACATAGGTGGCTTCACCCAAGTCTTTCATAGAAAAACAATTCCCTAGCCAAATATTTACAGATTGTAAGGAAGGGATATCATTCCCAATGAGAAGTATGTCATCTACATACAATATTAGGAAGATAATTATGCTCCCACTGACATTCTTGTAGACACAAGGTTCATCTCGTTTTTTATGAAACCAAACTCTTTGACTGCATCATCAAAACGAAGATTCCAACTCCGAGAAGCTTGCTTCAATCCATAAATGGATCGTTGTAGCTTGCATATCTTTCCAGCATCATTTGGATCGATAAAACCCTCAGGTTGTGTCATGTACACATCCTCAAGTAAATTTCCATTTAGGAAAGCTGTTTTTGACATCCATCTGCCAGATTTCATAATCATGAAATGCAGCTATTGCAAGTAAGATCCTAATGGATTTAACCATGGCAACTGGTGAAAAAGTTTCATCATAGTCAATACCATGAATTTGTTTGAAACATTTAGCAACCAGTCGACCTTTAAAGTTTTGTACATTACCATCCATGCCGGTCTTTTTCTTGTAAATCCATTTGCACCCTATGGGTCTTACCCCTTCATGCGGGTCAACCAAAGTCCATACTTGGTTTGCATACATGGATTTCATCTCAGATTTCATGGCCTCTTGCCATTTCTCAGAATCAGGGCCCATTATAGCTTCTTGATAAGATGACGGCTCATCCTCATCAAAAAGTAGTAAGTCACCTTGTTGAGTCACAAGAAATCCATATCTCTGTGGCTCACGATGTTCTCTTACAGACCTACGCTGGGCATGTGTCTCTTGAGCAGGCAATTCATCCACAACAGCTTGTGGTGTCTGCTCTGTTTCCATCTCAATATCATGTTCAATGTTTTCTTGTGGTTGAACTTCACTAAGTTCTATTTGTCTCCCACTGGTTCTTCTCGAAATAAATTCTCTTTCAAGAAAGACACCAGTCCGAGCAACAACTACTTTGTTCTCGCTAGGATAATAGAAATAGTATCCTTTTGTTTCCATAGGATACCCCACAAATAAACACTTATCAGATTTGGGTCCAAGTTTATTGGAGGCGTGACGTCTCATGTAAGCCTCACAACCCCAAATATTCATAAAGACATACTAGGACGCTTTTTAGTCCATATCTCATATGGTGTCTTTTCTACTGATTTAGATGGAACACGGTTCAGTATAATTATTGCTGTTTCTAAAGCATGTCCCTAAAAGGAAGTCGGAAGATCTGCATGACTCATCATTGATCGAACCATGTCCAACAAAGTTCGATTCCTCCTTTCTGATACACCATTCCATTGTGGAGTATACGGAGGTGTGAGTTGTGGGACTATCCCACCCTCCTTTAGATAGTCATGAAACTCTTGGCTTAGGTATTCTCCTCCTCGATCTGATCGGAGGGTTTTGATACTTTTGCCAAGTTGGTTTTGTACTTCATTCTTGAAATCTTTGAACTTTTCAAAGGTTTCATGTTTATGTTTCATTAGGTACACATGCCCATATCTACTGAAGTCATCAGTAAATGTAACGAAGTATTGAAAACCACCTCTAGCTTGTGTGCTTATTGGTCCACATACATCACTATGTATGAGACTCGATAAATCATTCGTCCTTTCAACATGTCCCTTGAAAGGAGCTTTAGTCATCTTGCCCATTAAACAAGATTCACATGTTCCATGTGATTCAAAATCAAATGAATCTAATACTCCATCCTTATGAAGTTTTGATTTGCGATTCTCGTTTATATGGCCCAAGCGACAATGCCAGAGATAAGTTGGATTAGAATCATTATTCTTAATCCTTTTAGTATTTATGTTATAGACATGCATATCAAGATTTAATACATAAAGACCATTAATCAATTGTGCACTAGCATAAAACATATCTGGAGCAACATTTGTCCTTTATAATAAATGAAAAACCAACCTTGTCCAAACAAGAAATTGAAATATGTTTCTAGTAATCGATGTCACAAAATAACAGTCTTTTAAATCTAATATTAAACCAGAAGGCAAAGTTAATGAATAATCTCCAATAGCTAATGCAGCAACTCTTGCTCCATTTCCCACTCGGAGATCAACCTCGCATTTCGCCAACATCCTACTCCTTTTGAGATCCTGCACATTAACACAAATGTGAGAACCACATCCAGTATCTAATATCCATGATGAAGAAGTAGAAAAATTGACTTCTATAACAAAAATACCTGAAGTGGAAGTCACACAACCCTTTGTCTTCTTAAGATCTTCCAGATATAATTTGCAGTTCCTCTTCCAATGACCGGTCTCACCTCAATGGAAGCAGTTCCCTTCCTTAGCCACTCCTCCCTTTGGCTTGAGTGCAGAAGCATAAGGCTTAGATTTAACAAAGACTTTCTTGTTCTTCTTAAAGCCTTTTGCTTTAGCCTTTCCCTTGTTCTTATTCACAATAAGAACATTAGTGGGCTTAGACTTCTTTGAGTTTGCTTCATATGTTCTCAACATACCAAGCAATTGCGGTAGAGTCTTTTCGATTTCAATCATATTGTAATTCAAGACAAATTGACTGTAGCTATCAGGCACCGATTGCAAGATTACGTCAGTGGCCAACTCTTGGTCCAATGGAAAACCCAGCTTTTCAAGATTCTCAATATACCCAATCATCTTCAGTACATGAGTTCCAACAAGGCTTCATTCTACCATTCTGCACTGGAATAACGCTCTAGAGACGTCATACCTCTCTTGTCTAGCTTGTTGTTGGTAGAGTTGCTTTAAGTGCTCGATCATATTGAACGCCTCCATTTCCTCATGTTGCTTCTGAAGCTCAGAGTTTATAGTGGCAAGCATAAGGCAACCAACATCAAGTGTGTCATTTTGATGCTTTTTTTAAGCATCCTTATCGGTTTCAGCAGCCGTAACGGGAGCTTCCTCAGCAGGTAAGGGTTCCTCTAGGACATATTGTTTTTTCTCTTGTTTGAGGACAATCCTCAAATTCCTATACTAGTCTAGGAAATTAGTCTCATTCAGTTTGTCATTCTCAATGACCGATCGCAATGATAGTGTGCTAGTTACGTTGTTTGATGCCATGGATATCTACAATATAAATATGCAAAATAAGTTTATGGTTTTAATCATTTAATAAGGTCTTATATTAAATGACACTCCCACTATTTTGTTTTAAATTATCAACCCTCGAAACCTTAGTGGACCAAGATCCATATTTCACCTAACCCTGAGTTAGCTTTGGCTAATCACCCAAGACCCGGTTATTTAGGTAGACAACACTTTGTCAATTTCATCACATGTAATTCTTGGATGGTTGGACGAACAACACTTTGTTCAAATTCATCTAATGAATTATCCAACCCCATGCCTCTAGGTTCCCAATCTTATAGAGATAACCTAGTTAAGTCAGACCCAATATAAAGTAAAACAGATATCACTTTTATCATTTCGCGCCTTACCAAGATTGTCACGGTGCTTTGCTTTGGCAAACCCACACATGTTCAATCAAAGTCTTGACGATTACTTTTAATTTTGGAAGGCATATAAAACTTAATATTAGTAGAGGGATTTATTGATCTCATGATTTTATTAATATTGAAAATATGTCTGGTACATATATGAATATATACATATCTACATATATGTATATCAAGCATCAATATTAAATAAAATGATAAACATGCATCTCATACATCAAGATAAAATACCTCTTTGGCTCCCTTTTGTGAATGGCCTCCTCATCCCGGCACCTTGGTCCATCTTCATTGATCTCCATCAACAAAATAAACTATACTATATAACAATTACATGATATAGAGAATTCCTCGAGTTACATTCGAGGGGAACATAGGGGAGGGATAACATTTAAGAATAATAGAGAAGGCACGATACGCAGGCCGTATTAAATTACAAACATTCACAAAATCTTATCTAATAGGTTATATGGCTATAACCATGCACCATGCTCAAGCAACACATAAAACATGCTATAATTTAATGAATTAAATTCTAAACATTTTAAAATTTAATTCTAATTAAAACTGTAAAATAAATTTTATGAAATTATCTTACGCTCGGGACATCACATGCCACGGATACTTGGGGCGTCTCAAGCCATGGACTTGCTAACCCTAGCAAGCCCACAGTTGCAGCCATGTCTCGGTCCAAGGTTCAAAAACCTAGCCTAACCCACGGCCCAACCATGCACGAGACTAGGGTTCGAAACCCTAGCCATGTCGGCGGCGGCTTGGAGCTCATCGAGCCAAAAGGGTTTGAAACCCTAATTAATTGGCGGCGGCGGCCGAGAGCCATGGAGCCAAGGGTTCGAAACCCTAGCCCTTTGACGGCGGTTCGGCCCATGCTCGAGCCAAGGGTCCGAGACCCTAGGTCCATGCAGTGGCCGTGAGATTTCGTGAGCCAATGGCTGGGTTTTGAGCACGAATTATCATATACTTCGATCCGTCAATTATATCACATATAATATTGCGATAATTTCCACAAAATCGATTAACACATATCATATATGAATTAAACAGTTTTAAAGCATGCAAAAGATTCAAAACATGATAAAACAAATAATCACATAAATCCGATATGAGCTTTGTACACGGCTCTGATACCACTGTTAGGAATCCATCAAGCAATACGCAGCGAAAATAAAATTGGATTCTACCACTGGACCTATACAAAGTTATTCATACCGAGATTGATAAGAATCATACCCTTGTAGCGTGTTTGTAGCAGAATCCTCGTTGCAAGACCACGAGTCACGAACAAAGATTTACACCTTCGTCTCTACGGTATCCACACGATCAAATCGAAAAGGGTGTTCAAGAACAAGTTGCTAGACTCGTTCTTAAACCGAAACAACACGGTTCGAAACCGATCAACGGCGGTCGTTCACCACCCACTATTGCACGGCGGCGGCGTGAAGAATGGTAAGAGTGAGGCGGCGGCCGAGAGCAAGCTTATGAGTGGCTACTAGGTTTTAAAATAATTAACACTTAATTCTCTAATCAAAACCTTATTAGTTTATATATATTAGATTTAATTAAAAGGCTTTCCAAAAGCCTTATTGGCCCATACCCAATATATTAATTAAATCCATATATCTAATATTTATAATTAAGACTCTTCTTAATTAATTAATTCATCCAATGAATTTTATCTCCCTTTATCGATTTAATCTTTTGTGTGACCCGATAGGATCTTGCAATGTTGGCAGCGACATAAAATCTAATTTAAGTCACAAGCAATGAGCGGTATCTAGCAACACATCAAGGCTACCCAAATTACAAGAATGTCATTGACTCGACATAACCTACGGACTGTGATAATATTAACCATGTAACTTAATCCCTTTGTCCATTGTGTTTAGATTGAACACGAGTCATGGAATAGTCATACTCGTATATTCAATCTTTTATTTCTTGATCCCCAAGTAGAACTAGAATAAACGAATAAGCTCGATATCACATATCGACTCATTCGAGCACGACCATGCATTTTAGTCTTAGTTGATCAAGGGCCCATACACTTCTCCTGTTATATAGGAGGGACAAATCCTTTCTTGATCACTCAACATCCCTATACATAATTTGTGGTGTATCCGATGTTGTCTTTATAGTTTACCCTGTTACAGGTAACGTTTGACAATATCAAGATACATGACTCCTTATGTTGGGATCTCTGGTGATCTCAAGTCGTAAGGATTACATACATTATTATCACTATGAGAATTGCTTATGACGTTCATATAACTATCCATGTAGCATTCTCATGGTGGGTCTGTCCAGTACATCGTTCTCTAACATGTACCCATGTGTTGATTTGATATCTCATATCTATGAACAATTCATCAATCAAAACATACTAGTCTCAATGCATTATCATTATCCCGATTCATGATAACACTTGACTAGGGACAATCTTTAAGAATAATACAATATTATTCTAAGGACATTAACTTATATATTAATTCATATTACACAGATACTCGAATAATATATAATAATGATTTGCCATTAACAAAATCATAATACATTGTATGTCATAAACAATCATCTAATGAGTTGTCTTAGGGCATATCCCAACACATAACACAATCTCAATTCTAAGAAAAGGATTAAGCTTTAAGTTATTTGTTAATAACATAGATGAAGTACAAATGTTGTGACTCCTCAGCGTACAAAATAAGAGATTGTACAGATGTACATCCGGAACATGAAATGAACGACGCGCAAATATGGTTCATTATATTTGGAAACCATTAATGAAAAGGTTCATATACGAACTCTGCATAAGTGTACCATAGAATCAGTTTATAAGTAAAGTTAATTTTTTTGAAAATGTAGAAGTGGTACAGATCCAAACCTGGAGATCGCATGAAAGTAGTGTTAAACACGAACTGGTGCTCAGAACTATTAGGTATCTCAGGTTAACTGAAGTTATAATTTGGGTCTATTAAAGAATAGAATTTGCATGGACTTGAGTATTAACTTAGTTTAGACTCCGTGCACTAGTGGTAAAGTTTTGAGGAAATTTTAAAACTGGTAAAACTTTCGAAGATACTTCCAATGAGATTTGTAGGCATATCGATAAAGAGACCTTGACTCGTTATGGAATTGAGATAATTTCAACAATAGTCATCTTATGTTAAGGATCTACTTCGGACATTTCTGTACGTCTACGAGAAGATTTGCACTTTGACTATTATATGTTGTCAATGCAAACCAAGATCTGGCTACATCTATCTTGTTGCTCAATGTATGGCTATGTCTTACGAGTATTCTAATTCCTGATATTTTCTTGAACTCGTCGAGTCGAATCTTTTGACAAATTCTTGATCGAATTGAAAAGTCTTTCGCAATGAATAGGCTATGTCGAATATCCGAAACATATATCTCAGATTTCATATATGAATTAATTTTGATCAATCCAGCCAACGTGAATGTGGATTGCACATGATGGTCATCTATCTTATCGATAGCGAAGAATATGAAAATATCACATATCAGATATTTCTCTGACCAGACGAGCGTAACTTTGATTCTTTGAATTAACCATCAAATTTGTTTTTGTCATTCATTCTGACATCAAAGGGAAGAGGACAGATTTTGAAATCGATATCTCAGTTTCCTATTAGGAAATGATTCTTTATGCTAAGCCATCTAAACGAAATTTTGGATGATGGAGCGATACTCTTGGCCCACGTCATTTCTCTATGTAGCCTTTCTATTGATTCAAATAAGGTCGAAGTAGTGTTAAACTAGCTAAGACCTATCAATGTTCATGAGGTCCGATGTTTTACGGTTTAGCGGGATTTCAAATGTCGATTTATCAAAATATTTAGTTTTTGAAAAATGGCTAAAACTATTACTCAACTGACACAGAAAAGCTGAAAATGTATTTGGTCAGATGAATATGAAATTGTTTTCTTGAGACCATGTATATGGTTTTGAACTGGTAACAAATATTCTATTTTAAAAATTTGACGTCATTAATTATACAGGGGAAAAATTTGTTTTTATTCGGACCACAAGAACTTAAAATATCTATTCTTTTATTCCGATCTTAATACGAGGCAACGCAGGTTGATGAATCTTTTGAAGGATTACGATGGTGAAGCTCGATATCATCCTAGACGAATGAATGTTGACGGCTGTCCTTAGTCGTAAAGTCTATGAGTCTATTCTAGCTTATGTTTGTAGCACCATGGATATTTATACATTTGACTGAGCTTTTCAATCATACCAGAAATTCTATTTGTCTCAGCATTTAAAGTTGAGTCGGCATTGATTTCTAAAATCAGAGAAGCCTAACCAATTGATTTTCAAACTCAGAAATCTTAAGAACTCGTATATTCAGATTATCCATTTTGCTTTCAGATCTCTATTGATAGTTTCTACGACATAATGATTCATAAGTTGGTCATGATAATTCTGTTTTGACCTTTGAAATTATTCGAGAAGTTCATAACTGTGAAGACAATATCTACCCTGAAGACGAAAGATGCTTATGACTCCGAGATCTCAGTTCTGATGGCGATATATGAGATAAGATGTTACTGATGCATTGTTAAATGTTGAGGTTGTCAACAAGTTTAAACCAAATGAATGAAACACGGAGGGTTACTTCATGGCTTCAAGAGTCCCCAATGGGATTGAGAACAATGGCTATGGATTTTGTGACCCGTATTCCTCGATCACCCAGAGACTGTGATGCTGTTTTGAACATTATTGATCTACTTCCTAAGTCTGCACTTTACTTTCCTTGCGAGCGGACTTATTCTTATGCGTACGACTTTGTTATTTATCGAGAATATGTTACGTAATGTGGTGAATGATTTCAACTTTGGAAGGCATGAAACTTTGCCATTAATCAAAGTTTCTATATTAATAACTACCAAACGAGTAAATGTTTGACATCTTTTGAAGCCTCATAGGGGAGAAAATGTAGATCACCTTGCTAGAAATTGATGAAAACTAGTTGACTGGACCTGATATAATACGAGGAAAGAATGATAAGATCAGTTGTTCAGATAGCGGATGATGGCTGCCCAGGATCGGCAAGAAAGTTATGCTTTTAGACGTAGACGACCCATAGAATTTCAGTTAGGAGATCGTATGTTTCTGGAAATTTCTCCTTTCGAGACACTAATCGTTTTGGCATGCGAGACAAACTATCACCTTGTTGTGTTGACTGTACAAGATCAGAGAATGAATTGGAAATCTTGCCTATAGATTGGACTTGTCACCAGCCTTATCGGTCACTCACGATGCATTTTTCTTCACGTTGTGTAAGGCCCCGATGCTAACTAATCCGGATTAACGATGATTAAGATAACCCGGATAATTAAAAGTATAGACTTTGAATTAAGGTGTTCCGGATCACAACACCTTATTTTTAATTGAGATAAATACAACAAAATTATATAAATTGGGATGTATTTTCAGCCAATCCATGCATAACACACCATATAATGCCGTCTTGGGACACATGGACATAGTGGGATAAGAAATTGATTAAAAATTCCCATCAACCACTTAGTTTCCATCGCCCCCACTCTTTATCTTTGCATGTGGGTTGCCATTTTTCATGACAATCTGATTTTCAACTTATTCTTTCCCTCAAACTCCTCTCTTCCTTTTCCCCCAAGAAATTCGAACCCCTCCCCATTTTTCCTACATCAAAGCTTGCTCCAATCTTGCATGCAAGCATAGATTTGGGTAGGAATCAAGAAGGGCTTCAAGGTGTTGGGAGTGTTTGGAATCCTTGAAGGTATATTACCATCTTTATGTGTTTAGCTTAGAATTTATGCTTATTGGGTCGATTTTTAAGTACTTTGTCTAAAATTAGAAGTGAAACTCTTGTTGTCCTAAGTTTCAGAAGGAAAGTTTGTTGCATGCAGTAGGTAGTTCCTACTTTTCGACTTACATAACTTTTGAATTTGACTTAGAGTCCTAAACAAAAGTTGTAGATATATGATTTGTCGTCCTATGGTTAAAATTGGAGATCATTTGGATTTGAAATGAGTGAGATATGCCCATTTTACTAAGTAGTGCCAGATTCGACTCTGCATGTACTGTAAATGCATATGCAGTGTAGAATTCTAAACTTTTGACAAATTTAATGTTCGAATTTGATGTCAGTCTTCCAATAAAAATTGTAGGTCTTTCAATGCTCTTGAATTTAAAAAAAATATGACGTAATTCGGACTTATTTTGAATTAGTTATGAATTTTATACTTTAAGTGCTCAATAAATGTCGTGCATGTGGGCGAAAATACCATGCAGTGTGTTCTTCAGGTTCCTGAGCATTTTTGGCTAGGAGTTTCGAAAAATGTCTAGAGACAAGAATTGTAGGATTTCAAGTTGGCTGTAATTTTCCACTAGAATCACTCAATTTGGATTTTAAATGAAAAAGGTATAGCATTTTTACTGACACTGCACAAGCTAGAAAACACATTTTTAAATGCTACGGTTTTAGTGTTCAAACCCCACTTAGATGGTCGAACCAGCTTGACAACTTAATAGATGAAATGTGATATTTGAGTTTCTGAACTTTGAGCACTAGAATCGAGTCTTTTTGATGTTGTATGGAATTATAGTGATGTTTCTACGAAAATAGGTCAGATTGAAAATGTAGGAAAATCTTTAAGGGTCATATTTTTTTATGATAAGGTTGATTCAATGCACTACTTGAACACTTAGTGTCATTTTGGAATTTACATGACCAGGTAAATAGATTCCGATGTTGACTCGAGAAGTCTCGGTAGTTTAGCTTGGGTCGAGGTACGTTGAAATGAGTTGTATCATGACGTCTGGCAAAGGCGTGCAATGATACCACTGTATGACCTTTTGTGCCATTACTTGATTTATATGAATTAATTGTCACTATGTGCTTTATATGATATGATGAATGTCTTGGATTACACGATATGTGAAATTACATGATATGTATATACTTTCACATGCAATTGCATGATATATTGAGTTGCACATTTCATTTGATGCATAAATGATTCATGGGCATATCAAATTGGTTATCATTTATTTGATATTCATGATTATAACAGAATTGATTCACTCTGAGTGTCGGGGACGACAGGGCACAGCGATGACAGACAGTTTAGGTAGCGCCTGTTGTCACGGGTGTTGCTACCGGACCTAGACATGAGGGATGGACGAGCACAGTACATAGGATGAGTCTCCTAGTGCAATGTGCGTGTGTTGTCACCCTCTGCTCGAGCTGACATTATTTGATGATACCTTCCTTTGGACTCCGATATTTGGTATCTTGAGATTCGATTCTTTATATCCATTCATACATAACATTCATACATGTTATGCATTGCATGATACTTTGTCATACTTGACATGATCTATTTATTTCTCGTACTGGGTTCTGACCCCCGTAGTGCGGGGGGGGGAGGCTGTCATGTTTTTGTTGTATGGGCATGACAGGTGGTACAGGTGGACATACTGAAGATGCTCGAGATGAAGCATCGATGAATACCAGAGCTCCTTGAGAGCAAGCTCGGGTTTATATTTTATGTTTTGAGTCCCAGTAATTGTTAGAGTATTTTTAATTACATTTTAAATTATCGGGGTATGCCCCGAGTATCTGTATTGTAAGTATTCTACTACTGATTGAATTTATACTTGATATTGATGTTATGCTCAACGTGTTGAATTGGAAACTGGAATTACGTATTTTCAGTATCACTATATATGTATCACCTAAAAGCGAAAAAAATTTAGGGCCATTTGACAAGACATTTGAAATAAATCTTCCGTTGTTTGGCAAATTAATCATTATGTGTTAATTAAACACCATATTAGGACCAGGCCCTCACATTATTGTATCAGAGCATATATCTGGGATATACTCGAATTAGAGTTAGAACACTGAATATAGACACAAATGAATTGTTTGTACATGTGTCTGACTATATGATTTTATATGCTCTTGCTTGCTATGTTTACATGTTTGATAATGAGATTTTAGACATGTAATGGATTACTAAGCAGGGATAGGTAGATGACATATATCTGAGTATTATAACATGCTGAGTTGCATAGAATCTAGAGAATTTGAATGCCGAGTTGCATACAATCTAGAGAATTTGAGAATTTTATCTGTTAGCATTGATAGTTGCTGATATGATGTTGATGTAGAATAAGTAATGATAACATCTATGACTTGAGATGTATGAATTATGATAGACAGTTAGTGTTTGGACAGGTAGTAGCGATGCAGACTTTAAGAGCCATCTACCGTACCTGTAGGCACTGTAAACTGTGAATTGAATTAACTTAGTGTTATTGGGAATATTATTTATCACCTTGGGATTTAATCCTTTTGAGTAATGGGATGACACTAGAACTAATAAACCGCATTTTGTCGATTGACATCAGGAATTTAAGTCTGAAAGACCAACAAAACCTGTGTATGCCAAGATGATAATTTAGAACTTGAGGATATTGAAATAGAGATATTTCAATTAAAGAATCGAGTATAGTTGTTGTGAGAAACAACGAGAATTGGTTTGAATGAGGACTTGGATATGTGGACTATCGTAATTTAGTTCCAGTATATGTGTCCGAACTATGAATAAAAATATGAACTCTTCTAGATGATAGTATCTAGAGTAATGGTAGTGACAGATGACGATTTTTCCTCTTTCTGATACGAGAAAATATGTTTACGAGAAGGCCGTGTTGATGACATTGAAAATGATAATTGATTATCGTGGACTTGAGAAATGGAAATATCTGCTTAATCTCGATAGTTATTCACTCGTGAAGAGATTAGATATCGAATGAAGAATAAGACATCGATGTGGTGCAAAGTATTTAGAAATAGATTAAATGTTCATGAACTTACTATCATTGGAATAATCCAAGTAGTCCTAGAACAGTTTCAGAAGTATCATTCCAATTCATCCAGCTCTAGTAATTCTGGAGGTCTTTTGAGGTCGTTGTAGAAAGTATCTACTGATCCATGTGAAAGAATAATAGGAACTGATATCGATTGTGGCCAGTCAGAGCATGTCCATTACGTGCTCAGGAACAGATGCAACCATAACAACAAATACTCTGAGCTAGGGGTAGTTATCAGAGTGGTTATTCTTTTCGACCACTCAGTTCCAGCAGCAGTTAATTACCTGCAGACCAGAGAGTATACCTTGGCAGAGGATAAGATTAGAGATGTGATTGCAGATACATGTTGTGTATTTGATCACACTGCACGAGTTTGATTTGAGACAAAAGCATTGTTTTCATACATTGCATCAAATGTGCATCGATAATTATGATTTGGAAAATACACCAGCAGTAATAATTATACTATCCACACTTGTAATAGTGAACTGTAGCTTACAGTCTGATGATAGTGTTGTGGATTTGAATTAAATGGTGTTGCCCATATATGGTTTTGATTATATCAAGGGTGTGTATACTATGATAAATTTTGAGATATTGTAAGTTGATTTCAGGGTATTATGAATGTTTTTAACCTTATTGTGGATCCAAAGGAAATGTTTATAGCCACAAATAGCAAGTTAAGATACTGATAGTATCAACTATGAAAATATTGCGGTTGCGATACTCGGAAAACGAAGGATATTTGATAATAAGCAGTTAATTCTGATCAGGAAGGGTCGAAGTTGACTTATATCCTAGTGGTAAGAAAACTTACCAAGATTTTGCTAAGGAAATAATAGAAGTTCCACTAAAGAAGGAAATCGATTTTAACTGCTCGTTAATGCCAAAGAATAGATTCAATATCAAAAGCATTGTACCGAATGCCATCAACAGATTTGACAGATGCAGAAGAATAGTTGCAGAATCTCCTTGATACGAGTAGATGTGTCTGATTATGTCACTTGAGGAAACATCAGCATTGTTCGTGAAGACGAAAAATGATATTATGAAGATGTGTATCGACTAAAGGTAGTTGAATCGGACTATTGTCAAGAATAAATACCCACTGCCTAAGATCAAGAATGTAAGGAATTTTGATGTATAAAAAGAATGATTTTAAATCTAGTTGTCATCAGTTTGAGTCAGAAGGGAAAATATTCTCTAGGCAATTGATCAAACCAGATAAGGCATTTTGAATTTTTGATAATGCCTTATAATCTGACAACTATACCAGTAGAGTTATGAATTTGATGAATAGAGTATTCCGTAACTGTTTAAGCAAAAATGTAATAATATTCATAAGTGGTATACTAGTGTATACGAAACCCGGAAGTAACCACACAGAACATCTGGGATTGATGATTCAGACGCTTCGTGAAGCTCAAATTGTATACCAAGTTATCAAAGTGTAAATCTTGGTTGAATTAAATGTTATTTTGGGTTAGGTGATACCAGCTCACATGATGTGTGAGACCCCGTTATCTAAACACGATACTAAGGTGCAATTAAGAGAACTAATCATTCATGTATATATCAGAGTAGTAGGCCGTGTTGATTAATCTGAGCTTAAGATATTACAGTACCAAAAGTTCAAAAAGGAATTATACATATTCCTACAAAAGGTACTACATTATAACTTTACTCTACTCCTTGTAGAAGCTATACAAAAAAATTCTTTATTATGCTAATCCTGTAGCACTCCTTACAGCTCATAGTATCAACCCCGACCCTGGTTCTCATCGTCAAAAGCACCTACAACGACAACCCCCAACACATGAGCACATCATAGTTCATATTCATCACAATATGAATATAAAGCATAAATGCGTAAATCATAAGCATAAGATACTTCCTGAATTTCCAATGCATTTATAACGCCCATTTGGCTGTCCCTGTACCATAACTCATAATAAAATCAATACATGATATTATGGCTTCTTTAAATAAATGTCATGACATTACTTCACTTCTTAATTCTTTACTTCAATCTTTAGTCAGTTTATCATCAGTGTATTTTAATGCCCTCGCTTCATAACTTCATAATAAGCGGAACTCTTCCTTCGCTTCTTCATACAAGCGGTATTTCTATCCTCGCTTCGTATGGTAAACCTCGCCTCCATGTGCAAGCGAGCCTCCCCCCTCCCGCTCCACATTTTTAGCGGTATAAGCGGTAAACATTTAAATCATCACTACGATAACCCTGACTCGTGGAATACACACTCTTTATTCCACAACATACATATGCAACAACAATGCATAACAACATGTATCATACACATAATGCACAACTTTGCATCTATCATATGTCAAATAATGAACATTTAATACATGTTACCGTTGGGATGCCCGTACGTCGCTTACGTACCTTTCCAAAATATGGTGTGCTGCAGGACTCTATCCCCTGCGCTGTGTAGCTATCTGTGAAGGCTCTACACCAGTGTACAACACAATATTAGATGCCAATATATAGACCAAAATCCAAAAATCCAACAAAACTTCATTTTTCATTGTTCTGCATCTGGCGATCGATCGCCAGACTTCACTGGCTTGAGGCGATCGATCGCGCCATTCATGGCGATCGATCGCCTTCCTTTGTTTTTGGCTACTGGACTTCGGCGATCGATTGCCGCATTTGTAGCGATCGATCGCCACATACTCTGTGCGCGATTTTTCCAGGTTTCTCAAACACCCATTTTCATACCAACAATTATAGCATATTAGACACACTTCATGCTTGAACAAATATGCTAAGAGTTACTAGGTACTACCATGAATGTATTCATATCAAAGTTATACCCATACTTAAAACCCACATGCTTGAAAATCACCCAACAACATCAATGCTCACCCAAGCTTTCTGGAAACTGGGTAACATATTTCTTTACCCAGATTTTCGAACACATATTTTCAAGCCAATAAATCTACCACATAGCACATATAACATGCTCATAAAAACATGCTAGGAACTTCATAATAACACCATAAATGAACTTGAATCGAAGGTTTACCAAAACCTAAGCTAGCATGCCATTTTCACACCAAATATAAACATGAACTTAAACAACTTAAACCAAAACCAGAGCATGGTTTCTCACCCTCCTTTGCTCCGATGTTTGGGAGGTTTCCAAGCAATAAAAATGGAGGATCTCCTCTCTATTTTGCTTAGCAGCTGCTGGAAGATATTTGGGAGAGAAAGGGGCGAGATTGGAATGGAGGAGATGGGTTGAATTATGAGGACAAATGGGCTGTAAAGCCAGCAGTGGCAGGCATGGGTTGGGGGGGGGGGGGGGGGGGGGTGGTTGGGTGTTGGGTGGGTTGGTGTGTTATGTTTTGGTCCCGGTATTTAGCACGATGTATTAAAATATCCTCAAATGATATTTTTAGTATTTAGACAATAAAATACTTCAATTTCCAAATAATCATGCTTAACCAAAACAATTAACACCCACCCCAAATAATTATACCACAACCCCAAATTCCCAACATATAACACATGTACCCTGAAATAACTTCCTCAATATAATTAATTCAACACAAAGAATTAATACCATAATCTTCATAACATGATTAATGTTTAAAATAACACATAATCATTTCGGGGATATCACAATACTCCCCTACTTATAAGATTTCATCCTCGAATCAGCATGCACTTACCCAACATAATACAAAACATAAATCACATACCAGAAAATAGTTCTGGATAGTGCTGCCCCATGTGTCGCTCCGTCTCCCACGTGGCCTCCTCGACACCCCTACGATCCCACTGAACTTTGACCATAGGAATAACTTTATTTCGTAGTCTGCGATCTGCCCGATCCAGAATCCTGATAGGCCGCTCCACATAGGAAACATCGGACTCAATCTGAACCTCAGAAGGCTGCAACACATGCGAAGGATCTGGATCGTACTTCCGCAACATAGATACGTGGAACACATCGTGTATGCCGAACAGATAGGGCGGTAAGGCCAATCGGTATGCCAGAGTACCAATACGCTGTAAGATCTCATACGGCCCAACGTATCTCGGGGATAACTTCCCCCGCATACCAAAACATACTACACCTCTGAAAGGTGAGATCTTCAAAAAGACTCTGTCGCCCAACTGAAACTCCAACGGCCAACGCCGTTGATTAGCATACGCTGCCTGCCTGTCCTGGGCTGCTTTCATTTTATGCCTTATCACTTTTACCTTCGCTTCCATTTCTTGGATCAAATCTGGTCCTCCGACCGATTTACGATCCACGTTGTCCCAACATAACGGTGACCTACAACGTCTACCGTAGAGTGCCACAAAAGGAGCTTGTATGCTCGCCTGGTAGCTGTTGTTATAAGCAAACTCTACCAAAGCCACTGAGTCCTGCCAAGAAGTATCGAACTCCAATACACATGCTCAACATGTCCTCGAGCGTCTGGATAGTACGCTCGGTCTGGCCATCCGTTTGAGGATGGTATGATGTGCTCAACCTCAACTCTGTACCTAGAGCTGACTGAAGACCTTCCCAGAAGTGAGATGTAAACCGCGGATCTCGATCAGACACAATCGAAACAGGGATCCCATGCAGTCTCACCACATCTCTGACATATAACTGAGCGATCCTCAAGTACGTGAAGGTCATACAATATGGAATGAAGTGAGCCACTTTAGTCAGTCTGTCCACGACTACCCAGATAGCATCAAAACCCGTAACAGTCCTCGGTAAGTGGGTCACGAAGTGCATGGATACGTGCTCCCACTTCCATTTTGGTATCTCCAAAATTCTGAGCTCACCACCAGGCCTCTGTCTCTCGGCCTCACTTGCTGACAAATCAAACATCTCTTGACGAATGTGGTGACATCTTGTTTCATTCGTCTCCACCAAAATTGGCTACATAAGTCTTTGTACATTTTCTTTCCGCCTGGGTGGATACTCATCCTGCTGCAATGAGCTCGCTGTAGTATTCCTGACGCAACTCAGGCGTATTCGGGACCACCCATCTGTCACCTAACCTCAAGGAACCATCCTCAACCGTCCTGAACTTCGACGACTGACCTAAACGAACCACTGATAACCATCTCTGGACCTCCTCGTCGGTCTCCTGAGCCTTCCTGATGTGATCATAAATAACAGGCTCAACTAATAAGGTCAAAACATGTACCGGTGAAGCAGACACATCATAATCAAATCCCAAATGGCAGTAGGAGCCCATCATAGCTGATAGACACATGGCATCCTCTGTTGTGCTCTTCACCTTCCGACTCAAAGCGTCGGCTGTCAAGTTTGCTCTACCCGGATGGTATTCGATTTCACAATCATAGTCCTTCAGCAGGTCCATCCATTTCCTCTGTCTCATATTCAGCTCAGCCTGTGTAAACAAGAACTTCAGGCTTTTGTGATCAGTGAAGATGGTGAATGAGGTACCATATAAGTAGTGTCGCCAGATCTTCAAGGCAAACACTATAGCTGCTAGCTCCAAATCATGGACTGGATACCTCGTCTCGTGTGGCTTCAATTGTCTCGAAGCGTAAGCTACAACGTGCTTATCTTGCATCAGCACGCATCCTAGACCCTGAAGTGATGTGTCAGTATAGAGAACGAACCCCTTGTTCTCCATGGGAATTACCAATACTGATGCTGAAGTCAATCTGTGCTTCAACTCCTGGAAACTCTGCTCACAAGCTTCCGACCAAGAGAATGGAACTCCCTTCTGAGTTAGCTGCATCAATGGCTTGGCAATCTTTGAAAATCCTTCGACAAAGCGTCGATAATACCCAGCCAAACCCAGAAAACTTCGGATCTCAGATACTGTAGTAGGGGCAGACCAATCCATAACTGCCTCTACCTTCCTCGGGTCTACTGAGATCCCCTCTCGAGAGATAATGTGTCCCAAGAATGCTATGCTGCTCAGCCAGAACTCACACTTGCTGAGTTTGGCATACAACTGGTGATCTCTGAGGATCTGTAGCACTGTCCTCAAATGAATAGCATGTTCCTCTTCACTTCTTGAATAGACAAGGATGTCATCAATGAATACGATCACAAACTGATCAAGGTACTCCTGAAATACTCGGTTCATCAGGCTCATAAAGACAGTCGGGGAATTCGTCACCCCGAATGGCATCACCAAGAACTCGTAGTGTCCATACCGAGTTCTAAAAGCTGTCTTTTGGATATCATCATCTCTAACCCGTATCTGGTGGTAGCCTGACCTCAAGTCAATATTTGAGTAAATCTCTATGCCCTGAAGCTGATCAAATAAATCATCAATCCTCGGAAGGGGGTACTTGTTCTTAATAGTCACTTTGTTCAATTGACGGTAATCGATACACAGGCGCATCGAACCGTCCTTTTTCTTCACGAACAAGACTGATGCACCCCAAGGCGATACACTAGGACGAATGTATCCCTTGTCGAGGAGTTCCTGTAACTGCACTTTCAGCTCTGCCGGTGCCATCCTTAAGGGGCACGGGAAACAGCAGGTGTCCCCGGCAGTAACTCAATCTCAAACTCCACATCTCTGATCGGCGGAAATCCTGGAATCTCATCCGGAAACACATCGGTGAATTCCGCAACTACTGGTATATCCTCGATCCCCAATTCTTCCTTTTCCTCTGATACGTCCACGGCATAAATAATATAGCCAGTGTGACCTCGTTCCAACAACCGTGTCATCTTAACTGCTGAGATCACTGGAATCTTTGGACGAGAGCCGTCCCCATAGAAGGTCCACTGAAACCCCTGATCAGATAGGAAGCGAACCATCTTCTGTCGGCAATCAACCACAGCCTGGTATCTGCTCAATACATCAATGCCGACAATGCAGTCAAAATCTGCCATATCTAGCAAAATCAGATCGGCCCTCAGATCATTGCCCTCAAAATAAATGAGGCAATCAGATAGTAGTCAATCCGCAATCGCATGCTTTCCCGTGGGTGTCGAGACCATAAGAGGCGTGGGTAACAGAGATGAACACAAGTGGTGTCTCTCCACAAAAGCAGTAGATACAAAAGAATGGGAAGCACCTGTATCTATCAAAATAAATGCGGGGTACGTAAGTAAATGACACGTACCAGCAATGACCTCCTCCGGGGCTGCCTCAGCCTGCTCCCAAGTCAGTGCATACACCTGACCCTGCGGCGGTCCTGCCGCCTGACCTTATTGTGGTCGAGGTGCAAACTGCTATCTCTGTGGTGCTGTCCCGGCATCAAATCTTGGCCTACTCGGCCCAAAGCCTGCCTGACCTGCCCGATTGGGGCAAGCCCTAGCCAGGTGGCCCACCTTGCCACAAACATAACAGCCTCGGCAGTCACGTGACAAATGAAATCCTCCACAGTGGTCACACCTGTTCCCCCCTGTCTTACTCTCTGTGTAGGTCCCCGATTGCTTTGCTTCTGACCTTGAGACTTACCAAATCTAGAAGATGAAGAGGCCCCATGAGGCTTAAACTGGTCTCCTCGTGGCCTCAGGCTGTCAACAGCTGGTCTCTGAGGTGGTATGAAAGGGGGCACATATTCCTTGTACGCACCAACTGCAATCTCTGCCAGCTCTGCCCTAGTCAGGGCATCATCAAATGAGTTGGGGTTGTTGGAGACAACCTGATCAAATAACTCTGGCCTCAGTCCCTTCAGGAAATGCCCCATCTTGGCATGGCTGCTCACAGCGATATGAGGCACATACCTCAATAGTGAGGAATACTGCATAGCATAATCTGACACTGACAGGCCGCCCTGCTTCAAATTAGTGAACTCATCTTCTTTTAATTGTCTGGCAGCTGCAGAAAAGTACCGGTTAAGGAACCGGGTCCTGAATACAGTCCAATCAACCGTCGTACCCTGAGCCCTCAGCTCCATAACTGTTGTCTTCCACCACATGGAAGACTTCTTAGCCAACTGAAACTCTGCCAAACTCAGCCAGACAGTCTGTGCACAGGGCGCTGATACGAATATCTGCTCTAGTCTCTCAAGCCATTCCTCGGCTGCTTCCCCAGTCTCAGTTCCTTCAAATAGTGGTGGATGATAGCTCAAGAATTGGGTCAGAATTATCTCCCTTGGTAGCAGTATCTGTGCAATAGGCTCCACGCCTACAGCAGGTGGCGGTAGGGATTTGACTGAGCAATACTGACATTGATACTGCCTATATCCCCCACCTCTTCATTGGGGTTCTCCGGATTAATAGCCGCCATGCTGTAACACAGGGGTTAACAACAATACCAAAAGCAGTTCATAATATAAGCCGTTAGATAACAAGAGTAATCATATTCAAAAGCATGTTAGTATATCAACTTATACAAAAATATGCACCACATGCACAAACATGCCCACCAATGAATACCTAGCAAACTTGTTTCTAAAGGCTACCATTTACTCGTTTTCTGGTTATCTAACCTGGCTCTGATACCACTAAATGTGAGACCCCGTTATCTAAACACGATACTAAGGTGCAATTAAGAGAACTAATCATTCATGTATATATCAGAGTAGTAGGCCGTGTTGATTAACCTGAGCTTAAGAGATTACAGTACCAAAAGTTCAAAAAGTAATTATACATATTCCTACAAAAGGTACTATATTATAGCTTTACTCTACTCCTTGTAGAAGCTACACAAAAGAATTCTTTATTATGCTAATCCTGTAGCACTCCTTACAGCTCATAGTATCAACCCCGACCCTGGTTCTCATCGTCAAAAAGCACCTACAAAGACAACCCCCAACACATGAGCACATCATAGTTCATATTCATCACAATATGAATATAAAGCATAAATGCATAAATCATAAGCATAAGATACTTCCTGAATTTCCAATGCATTTATAACGCCCATTTGGTTGTCCCTGTACCATAACTCATAATAAAATCAATACATGATATTATGGCTTCTTTAAATAAATGTCATGACATTACTTCACTTCTTAATTCTTTACTTCAATCTTTAGTCAGTTTATCATCAGTGTATTTTAATGCCCCTCGCTTCATAACTTCATAATAAGCGGAACTCTTCCTTCGCTTCTTCATACAAGCGGTATTTCTATCCTCGCTTCGTATGGTAAACCTCGCCTCCATGTGCAAGCGAGCCTCCCCCCCTCCCGCTCCACATTTTTAGAGGTATAAGCGGTAAGCATTTAAATCATCACTACAATAACCCTGACTCGTGGAATACACACTCTTTATTCCACAACATACATATGCAACAACAATGCATAACAACATGTATCATACACATAATGCACAACTTTGCATCTATCATATGTCAAATAATGAACATTTAATACATGTTACCGTTGGGATGCCCGTACGTCGCTTACGTACCTTTCCAAAATATGGTGTGTTGCAGGACTCTATCCCCTGCGCTGTGTAGCTATCTCTGAAGGCTCTACACCAGTGTACAACACAATATTAGATGCCAATATATAGACCAAAATCCAAAAATCCAACAAAACTTCATTTTTCATTATTCTGCATCTGGCGATCGATCGCTACGTCGAGGCGATCCATCGCCAGACTTCACTGGCTTGAGGCGATCGATCACGCCATTCATGGCGATCAATCGCCTTCCTTTGTTTTTGGCTACTGGACTTCGGCGATCGATCATCGCGTTTGTAGCGATCGATCGCCACATACTCTGTGCGTGATTTTTCCAGGTTTCTCGAACACCCATTTTCATACCAACAATTATAGCATATTAGACACACTTCATGCTTGAACAAATATACTAAGAGTTACTAGGTACTACCATGAATGTATTCATATCAAAGTTATACCCATACTTAAAACCCACATGCTTGAAAATCACCCAACAACATCAATGCTCACCCAAGCTTTCTGGAAACAGGGTAACATATTTCTTTACCCAGATTTTCGAACACATATATTCAAGCCAATAAATCTACCACATAGCACATATAACATGCTCATATAAACATGCTAGGAACTTCATAATTACACCATAAATGAACTTGAATCGAAGGTTTACCAAAACCTAAGCTAGCATGCCATTTTCACACCAAATATAAACATGAACTTAAACAACTTAAACCAAAACCAGAGCATGGTTTCTCACCCTCCTTTGCTCCGATTTTTGGGAGGTTTCCAAGCAATAAAAATGGAGGATCTCCTCTCTATTTTGCTTAGCAGCTGCTGGAAGATATTTGGGAGAGAAAGGGGCGAGATTCGAGTGGAGGAGATGGGTTGAATTATGAGGACAAATGGGTTGTAAAGCCAGCAGTGGCAGGCATGGGTTGGGGGGGGGGGGGGGGGGGGGGTGGTTGGGTGTTGGGTGGGTTGGTGTGTTATGTTTTGGTCCCGGTATTTAGCACGATGTATTAAAATATCCTCAAATGATATTTTTAGTATTTAAACAATAAAATACTTCAATTTCCAAATAAACATGATTCACCAAAACAATTAACACCCACCCCAAATAATTATACCACAACCCCAAATTCCCAACATATAACACATGCACCCTGAAATAACTTCCCCCAATATAATTAATTCAACACAAAGAATTAATACCATAATCTTCATAACATGATTAATGTTTAAAATAACACATAATCATTTCGGGGATATCACATGATGCCTGTTGATCCTAGTAAAGTAGAGGCAGTATTAATTTGGCCAAGACCAACCAGTGTACTCAAGATACGATTTTTTATGATTTTTGCCAGATATTACATGCTTTTTATGGAAGGTTCTTCTAGGATAGCCTGATATTTTAATCAGTTGACCAAGAAGAAATTTGAGTTTCGTTTGGTCATATGAATGTGAAAGCTGAAGTGGACTACAACCCCAATATTGATTTTGTTTAACTGGTTCAGGGGGACATGTAGTTTGTGCAAATACGTTGGTCAAAGATTTGAGATATGTTTTGATGCATCATGAGGAGATGATTGCATATGCTTTGAGATATTTGAAGTTTAAAGAATCGTGATGTCTGTTCATGAAATTGAGCTTGTAGCATGTTATTTTCCCCTTGAAGATGTGGCAACGTTATCTTTATGGCGAACAACTCATGATATACTCTGATTCTAGGAGTTTAACATATCTATTATTCAATCAGAGTTGAACTTGAGATAGAAGTGATGATACGATTTATTAAAGAAATTGACTCTGATAGTTAATATCAATCAGGAAAAATGAAACTAGTAGCAGATGCACTGAACCTAAAAGTGCAAGGTGCAGTTTGACTCACCTCTGATTTCGAAGATCAGAAGAACTCGAAATTTGGTTCTTTCACATTAACCAACTAGATTTTAGTATGCAATTTAGTGGCGGGTTGCGATTGAACAATCAGTAAATAGCATCGTATCCTACTGATTCGAAAGAATTATTACTACAGACAACACACTATAGATGACATATTGTTATTCTGAGAATGATGAGATGTATCATTTTTGAGATCCTATTTCTGACGGGATGGTATAAAGAAAGAAACTTTGGAAATTTTGTGGCAAATTGTTTGACATGTCAGCATGTCAAGATAAAAATACGAGTCCTAATGGGATACTACAGAATTTGTAAGTACCACAATGAATTTGAGAAATTTCTAGCTTTGAGTTTTATAGCTCAAATTGTTTAGATCAAACAAAGATTGTGAAACAAGTTGAATCGGAATTGATTGACTATTCAATACAAGATATTGATTTCATTTAATAGTCTATATGTCTATGGGAAAATGACATGTTTGAGATGTGGATAATGTAGTTTAGTTACAGTGAGTATTCTGTAACAACTGTATCTGATTGACACCAGAGGATAATATCAGAATTCAAAAACTATTTTTAGAATGTCATGGTTACTAAATTAGCAATGAGTATGGCTTATCATACCCAGATTGATAGATAAACTGAGAGAATTATCCAGACTTTGGAAGTTATGTCTCGATTAATAGTGATGAATTAAGTGAGAATTGACAAAAAAATCACTATTCATCAATGGAATTTTCCTATAATTTAAGTTTCAGACAACTTTTGGATGTCATTGGTTGAGGTTTTGTAGAGCCAGAATTGTCGCTGATATACTGAAAAGAAAATTGATAAGAAATTTTTGGCATAACTTGAAATTGTTGAGAAAATGCTATGAACGATAAATTTTCTCCGAAAACGATTGAAATTTGCTTAAGGTAAGTAGATTGCTACGCCAAAGAGAAATATATCGTTAGACTTTCGAGTTGAGAATCAGGTAAATATGAAGATATTACCTTTACGATGATCCATATGATTCGTTAAGTGAGGTATGATGTTGCCTCGATATTTTGAACCTTGTGGAATCACAGAGAAGTTTGGTTCAGTGGTATATCGTTGACACGACCACAACAGTTGGCATTGATACATGATGATTCTTATGTATCTATGAATGAGATTGAGACATCTCATATGATTTAATTTATTGAGTTATACTTAGTTTTGCGATTTCGAGCAATAAATCTTCTTAAGAGGGGAAGAAGTGTAAGGCCCAGGTGCTTATTAATCCGGATTAACGATGATTAAGATAACCCGGATAATTAAAAGTATAGACTTTGAATTAAGGTGCTCCGGATCACAACACCTTATTTTTAATTGAGATAAAATACAACAAATTATATAAATTGGCATGTATTTTCAGCCAATCCATGCATAACACACCATATAATGCCATCTTGGGACACATGGACATAGTGGGATAAGAAATTGATTAAAAAATCCCATCAACCACTTAATTTCCATCGCCCCCACTCTTTATCTTTGCATGTGGGTTGCCAGTTTTCATGACAATCTGATTTTCAACTTATTCTTTTCTCTCAAACTCCTCTCTTCCTTTTCCCCCAAGAAATTCGAACCCCTCCCCATTTTTCCTCCATCAAAGCTTGCTCCAATCTTGCATGCAAGCATAGATTTAGGTAGGAATCAAGAAGGGCTTCAAGGTGTTGGGAGTGTTTGGAATCCTTGAAGGTATATTACCATCTTTATGTGTTTAGCTTAGAATTTATGCTTATTGGGTCGATTTTTAAGTACTTTGGTCTGAAATTAGAAGTGAAACTCTTGTTGTCCTAAGTTTCAGAAGGAAATGTTGTTGCATGCAGTAGGTAGTTCCTACTTTTCGACTTACATAACTTTTGAATTTGACTTAGAGTCCTAAACAAAAGTTGTAGATATATTATTTGTCGTCCTATGGTTAAAATTTGAGATCATTTGGATTTGAAATGAGTGAGATATGCTCATTTTACTAATTAGTGCCAGATTCGACTCTGCATGTAGTGTAAATGTACATGCAGTGTAGAATTATGAACTTTTGACAAATTTAAAGTTTGAATTTTATGTCAGTTTTCAAACGAAAATTGTAGGTCTTTGAATTCTATTGTATTTAAAAAACATTATGATGCAATTCGGACTTATTTTGAATTAGTTATGAATTTTATACTTTAAGTGTTCAATCTATGTCCTGCATGTGGGCGAAAATGCCATGCAGTGTGTTCTTCGGGTTCCTGAGCATTTTTGGCTAGGAATTTTCGAAAAATGTCTAGTGACAAGAATTGTAGGATTTCAAGTTGGCGGTAATTTTCCACTGGAATCACTCAATTTGGATTTGAAATGAAAAAGGTAGAGCATTTGTACTAACACTGCTCAAGCTAGAAAACATATTTTTAAATGCTATGGTTTTAGTGTTCCCCACTTAGATGGTCAAACCAGCTTGGAAACTTAATAGATAAAATGTAATATTTTGAATTTCTAAACTTTGAGCACTGAAATCGAGTCGTTTTGATGTCGTATGGAATTATAGCGATTTTTCTACGAAAATGGGTCAGGCTGAAAATGTAGGAAAAATCTTTAAGAGTCATATTTTTTATGATAAGTTTGATTCAAGGCACTATTTGAACACTTAGTGTCATTTTGGAATTTACTTGACCAGGTTAATAGATTCCGGTGTTGACTCGAGAAGTCTCGGTAGTTTAGCTTGGGTCGAGGTACGTTGAAATGAGTTGTATCATGACGTCTGGCAAAGACGTGCAATGATACTACTGTATGACCTTTTATGTCATTACTTGATTTATATGAATTAATTGTCACTATATGATTTCTTATGTGACTATATAATATGATGAATGTCTTGGATTACACGATATGTGAAATTACATGATATGTATATACTTTCACGTGAGATTGCATGATATATTGAGTTGCATATGTCATTTGATGCATAAATGATTCATGGGCATATCTATTGATCTATCATTCATGGGCATATCTATTGATCTATCATTTCTTTGATATCCATGATTATGACTGAGTTGATTCACTCTGAGTGTCGGAGACGACATGGTACGACGATGACAGGTAGTTTAGGTAGCGACTGTAGTCACGCGCGTTGCTACCGGACCTAGACACGAGGGATGGACGAGCACCGCACATAGGATGTGTCTCCTAGCGCAATGTGTGTGTGAAGTCACCCTCTGCTCGAGCTGACATTATTTGATGATACCTTCCTTTGGACTCCGATATTTGGTATCTTGAGATTCGATTCTTTATACCCATTCATACATAGCATTCATACATGGTATGCATTACATGATACTTTGTCATACTTGACATAATCTATTTTTTTCTCGTACTGGGTTCTGACCCCCGTAGTGGGGGGGGGGGGGGGGGGGGGGGCTGTCATGTCTTTGTTGTATGGGCATGACAGGTGGTACATGTGGACGTACCGAGGTTGCTCGAGATGAAGCATTGATAAATACCAGAGCTCCTTCAGAGCGAGCTCAGGTTTATATTTTATGTTTTGAGTCCCATTAATTGTTAGAGTATTTTTAATTACATTTTAAATTACCAGGGTATGCCCCGTGTATCTGTATTTTAAGTATTCTACTACTGATTGATTTTATACTTGATATTGATGTTATGCTCAACGTGTTGAATTAGAAACTGAAATTACGTATTTTCAGTATCACTATATATGTCTCACCTAAAAGCGAAAAAAATTTAGGGCCATTTGACAAGACATTTGAAATAAATCTTTCATAGTTTACGCAAATTAATCATTATGTGTTAATTAAACATCATATTAAGATCGGGCTCTCACAAGTTGCTTTGTCGCGAATATATTAATTGAGGCTATCACGTCTTTCAGCCTGATGAGGCTGGACTCGATCATTTGTGTTAAACATATTGTTCACTTTTTGGATCGTAAGGATATATATATCATTTCCATTTTATTCAATATACTGTTGTGTATTATGATCCATATGTTGTTTTCAACGTTGATCTTTATCTAAGTTTGAGATTTCGAGGACGAAATCTGTTTAAGTGGGGGAGAATGTAAGGCCCTGAGATTGATTAATGTTAATTAAATATAATTTGGGAAATTATTTATAATTAATTTGGGATTTATTTTCAATTAATTTTAGAATTAATTAATTAGAAGTGAAATTATCTTAATGAAGATCAACTGACAATTTAATCGGAACATGATATATTTTTGAAATGGTAAAATAAGCTCCGATAATATTTTAAAAATAAATTATTAAAATGAACAATTAAATTTGTGAGTATAATAGTTGACATAAATCACAATTGTCGAATGTAAATTAAATTTATCAGTACACCGACGATACTACGATGTACATAACTGGATGGAAACACAAGTATTAATGTATATTCAGCTAAAGTTTACACGCACAAATATATTTTTTCACCTACTAAATTTCACACTCTGTTTTGCACCTCTCTTCTCTCTCGTGCGTCTCGACCCTGTTTTCCCCATCCCCGATTTTCTTCGCGCATCTCTATCTCTCTCCAGGAAAAGAGCTCCGCCGTCGCCCTGAGCCACCGCTCCGGCGAGCCTGAGCTATCCCTACCATCTCCACTCTCCGGCGCACCATCTCAGACCAACATCCTCGGGTTTGCTTCGGATTTTACGCAAGAAACGTGGAAGCTCGGGCGGCTATGGTTCTTCCGATTTTGAAACGATTTCTTCAAGCTTTTGAGCGATTCTTTCCCATTTTCCTTAATTGTTCATTTCTTTAATTATTTCAAGTTCTGGCTTCTATATTCTGTCACAGATTGGGGAAAATTTTGGTGTCCATTTTTTTTGGTCGATTGTTCGATAATTTTGGCTTCTTGTTACATCGATTAGTACTTGTTGAATGGAGTGGAAAGGGGTTAACGATTAATCTGTGCTTACTTGTTGGGTATTAGTGTTAATTATTGCTGCATGTTCGAAATTTGTTGCTATAGGTTGCATGTGCATTTACAGTGTATGTATAGCTGCTTGTGCGTGGAGTTTGAGTTGATCACTTCTTATTTTGGTCGATCTTTTATTCAACCTTAAGTTAGGTCCACTTTCATTGTAGTAAGGCACCACATCAAGTAAGAAAATAGTGGTGAGAGGCTATAGTTGAATCGAAAACAGAAAAGAAAGCTGAATGCTGTTGTGGGAACATAGGAATTATGGCGAGCTAAATTGAAGTGATTTTTCTTAGTTCATTTTGATTATCTCTTCAAACTTAAATTATTAAAGCAGATTTAGAGTAAGAACACCTTGTATTAATATCAGAAATTATGCAAAATATGGATTTCCTTGACATCTTTCAGTTAGAGAATATGAATCAAGGTTTATGTTGTCTGAAATTATGAGAATACTCGTTTGATAAGCTATGTATCATTAGTTATATGATGTTTTTACGATTTTATGAGAAAATAATAATGAAGAATATATATGATGAAGTAAGATGATGATAAATAATATAGAATTATTAAGAATACGTTTTGTTGAATAAAATGTTGAAATAAGTACATTTGGAATTAACCTAGGGCTTGGAATATGAGAATTGAATTAAGTGTTTGGAATGGTGTAGATTAATCTCCAATATTGGAAATTCACACACTGATCGAACGATCACCAGTTTGGAATGAAAAGAAAGTAAAGGTATGTTACGATCAATAACATATTACAAGTATCTGTATTATTTGACACATGATTTGCTGAACTTATGTTACTTACGTGAAATTACTTGGGTATGTGATTTTACATGACTTATGAGTATTCAGAGTTGATATATCGATATATGAAAATAAATGTTTTGTTAACACACATCCTTTTCAATAAATGTACATCGATATATGACTTTCACGTTGGACATATTGAGTTGCATCATATGAGATTATGATATTGGTATGATGCATTGTCACGCATGGACATTGAGCACGTCATGTTGATCTTAGCGATTCATTCGTTGATACCCTTATCTTCTTCGTTGGTATCTGTGATGCGTGTCTGGGGATGATGGGCACGACGATGGCTATGCGGAGAGATTGAGCTGAGAGATGCCGTAGAGACGAGTGTGCCGACGTCGCCCAGACACGAGGGATGATGGGCCGCCGATGGATTGACTGAGAGATGTCGTAGCGACGAGCGAGTCGACGCCCTGCTCGAGCATGATATTTGATTGATGATACATTTATTTGGACTCCGATGTTCTGGTATCTTGAGATATTTGTTAGCTATTCCTTTGATACCGGACTTTTGCTATCCCGAGATGATTTGTACCTTTCATGCATCGCATTACATTGCATTGCATGGCATCATATATCACATTTTATAGATGCATGTTGTATTTACTTGATAGTTTCATATTGGGCTTTGGCTCACCCTCTAGGGGGCTGTTGTTGTCTTTTTGTTTGGGCAATGACAGATATTACAGGTAACCAGGATCCCAGAGTGGGAATGATCGCTGGAAGTCTTACCTGAGGTTGTTTTCTTTTGTCTTTTCTCAGTCGTAGGATTGTTAAGTATACTAGGGTGTGTCCTGGATAGTATAACTAAGTAAATTGAGTTAATTTCAGTTCAGTCTTGCTTATTTGTGATTATTCGGTGTTTTACTTCTTGCTGATGGTATTATGTAACTATATTGAGTATGAAATGTGTGCTGGAGATATATTGTGCATGCTATGGTATAATGTAAATATTTTTAGTACGGCTTATGTGATGGGTGCCTATGATTGCATGCTATGGTATTATGTATTTATTTGCTGCACTGGGATATGATATTTTGTGCTTTTCATTTTTTTCGGTATATCCCTCGTGTGTGGAGATTATGCCGAAATTTTTAGAGCCACTTGTTGGCAGAACTTTTACGAACTTTTAAAATAATCTTCCGCTGTTTACATCTAAATAATCATTGTGTGATAATTAAAAACATTTGATTATGAACATGTCCTCACAATCGAACACACGTGTGGTAGCAGTAGATTTACCAAAAACCGAAGGCTAGTAGTTTTCATAAATCATCATACAATATTGAGTGTTAAATAAGTGCCTGACCATTGCATTGTTACATCTTAATATTAGATTTGTTATATCTTGACCATAGTATAACAAGTGCATTAGGAAAGCTAGTCACCTTAGAGCGTATGAACTTAAATCTTAAATAATAGGTGAATTATGGGGGTTACATGGGTGAACCGAAGTCTTGATATTTGTCTTTATTGATTTTATTCTCACTCTTTATTACTTGTTAGGTTAAATATTGAGTCTTTAGTCAAATTAATATAATATTCATCACTAATTATTGTAGGTTAAATATAGTTAAACTACTTGAGTTTGGTACTTACTTTGTAGTCCATGTTGATACGACATCCCGACTTTTATCTACTATACTAAAAGTTGACATCCTGTATTTGCGGTATAATCGCTGCACTGATAATTTACTGTTTAAATAAAATCGCGATCAATGCCAGGGTGTGTCTGGAATGCAAAATTATGTATATGGAGATTATTTATGTTCAGTCTTGGATATGTACTAATATTTGGAGTTTTTATTTCATATGGGTGTGTGTTGAATACTTATTGTGCATGCTATGGGTATGATGTAAATATTTTTATTATGGATTATGTGCTAGATGACTATTGTGTATGATATGGTATTATGTAATTACTTTCTGTACTGAGAATATTGATATATATAATATTATATTTTTTGGCATGTTCCTCGTGTGGGGAGGTCATGACGAATTTTTTTTAGTGCCACGTGTTGATAAAATATAATTAATCTTCCACTGTTTACAGTAAAACAATCATTATGTGATAATTAAACACTTGATTAGAAACGGGTCATCACAATCCAATAATTAATCATCAATGGACCAATAAAAGCTCCTCAAAAATTAAATGAGGAACACAATTTTCATTTTCAAAAAAAAAAAAAAAAAAACCACCCTTACCTTTCGATCGGTGAACCCTACCGATCGATCGGTAAAAAGCCGGATTTTTTAGTTTTGGATACGACCTTCAACTGATCGATCGGTTGGACGGATCAATCGATCGCTCGCCTCCACCGATCGATCGATCGCTCGCCTCCACCGATCGATCGATAATAGCCAGAAATTTCATCTTTTGTTACGGCCTTGTACCTATCGATCGCTACATAGCTAGTGATCGATCGGTCGCTGCATAAACCCGAAAATCACCATTTTCATCTCTTCAAAACCTCATCCATACATACCACAACCTCATTCAACTTGAATCCAACAACAAATAAACATCCTTGGATATTCAACAAGGATTATAACACATTTTTATTTCAAGAAAACCAACAAGAATAAAAAATTCTTCAAAACCTAGAAAACTCAACCCAACTCAAAACTATAACCAAATCCTACAAAATCACAATCAAAACAACCACAATTAAGAGATGAAAGTGTTTACCTAATGATTAGCTTGAAATCCATAAAAAATCGAGCCCCCATCGATTTTCTTCAAGGAAATTGAAGAGGGGGAAAAGGAGAAGTGGGGGCAGTGGAGTGAGGAGAGAGAGAGTGAAAAAGTGAGTGAAATGATTGAACACCGAGTTCACTTGATATTTATATAGTATCAAGGCTCTCAAAACCCGAGTCTCAAATGCTCATACCAAAACTCTTTAATAAAATAAGTGTTCAATAATTTACCTCCAACTCGCTCAAATACATCCTAAACTCAATCCAGAATCCCCCAACCTCGAAATCCCATTACCATTACGATTCCACTGTTCAACTCACTACGATCATAAAATCTAGAACCTTGAATCCAGCAACAAATCTGACACCGAGTAAAAATCCACTAGAAGATCAATTCCCGTAATTATTCCATCCCAACTCCAATATTACCTCTTCATTAACACATTAAACTATATTTAATTAAGCTAATTTATTCCAGGCATCACATAACATAATCGAGTGTCAAAGATGTGAGGGCCCGATCCTAATATGGTGTGTAATTATCACAAATGATTAATTTGTGTATACATCGGAAGATTAGTTCCAAATATCTTGTCAAATGGTTAATAAAATTTCTATCTTTTAGGTAATACATATATAATGATACTGAAAATATGTAATTCCAGTTTCCCGATTCAACATGTTGCTCATCACATAGGCATCAAATATATAACCATCCAGTAATAGAATACTTAAAATACAGATGCACGGGCATACCCAGGTAATGTAAAATGTAGTTAAAAAGTACTCTAACAATTATTGGGACTCAGACTCAACATACCAAACCTGAGCTCAAATCTTGCTAAGCTATGGTATTCTAAATTGCTTCCTCACAAGCATCCAATATCTGTCTACATGTATCACCTGTCATGCCCGAACAACAAAAGACATGACAACCCCTCATATGTGGGTCAGTACCCCAGTACGAGAAATAAATAAATCATGTCAAGAATGACATAGTGTCATGCAATGCATACCATGTATAAATGCGATGCATGAATGGGTACAAAGAATCGAATATCAAGATACATAAATCGGAGTCCAAAGGAAGGTATCATCAATCAATATCAAGCTCAAACAAAGGGTGGCGACACAAACACATTGCGCTAGGAGAATCATCATGTGATGTGCCCGTCATCCCTCGTGTCTAGGTACAGCAGCAAAGCGTGTGACTACAGTTGCTACCTAAACTGCCTATCATCGCCGTGCCCAGCGTCCCCGACACTGAGACTAAATCAACTCAGTCATCATGAAGGATATCGAAGAAGTGGAAAGATCAATATGATATGCCAATGAATCATCTATGCATCATATGACATATGCAACTCAATATGTCATGCAATCTCATGTGAAAGTCAATACATATCATGTAATTCACATAAAAAAAATCAATTATCACATATAAATCAAGTAATGTCATATAAGGTCATGCATTAGTATCATTACCCGTCTTTGGCAGACGTCATGATAAAACTCATTTTCCCTTCTGACTCAAATTGATAGTAACCAAATTTAAAATCATTCTTCTTATACATCCAAGTTTCTTACAACTGATCAAATACTTCTCGATCTTAGGCAGTGGGTATTTATTCTCGACAGTAACCCGATTCAACTGCATTTAGTCGATACACATCTTCATGATACCATCTTTCTTATTAACGAACAACACTGATGTTTTCTCAAGGTGACATACTCAGACGTATGTAACCCATATCAAGAATATTATGTAACTATTCTTCTAAATCTGTCAACTCTGATGATGCTGTTCCGTGCAGTGCTTTCGATCGAAACTATCCCTTGGCATCAATGAAACAGTTAAAATCGATTTTCTTCTCTAGTGGAAATTCTATTATTTCCTCAGGAAAATCTTTGTAAGTTTTCTTACAACTAGGATATCAGTCAACCTCGACTCTTCCTGATCAGCATTATCTGCTTATTATCAGATATCCTTCATGTTCCAAGTACCGCAACCACAATATTTTCATAGCTGATACTATCAGTATCCTAGCTTGCTATTCGTGACTATAAACATTTCATTTGGAGCCACAGTACATTCGAAAATTCACTACATGAAAAAAAAATCATCTCTAATATTTCGAAACTTATCAGAGTATCTATGTCATCGATACAATCAAAATCATATATCGGCAACACCATTAAATTCAAATCCACAATACTATCATCAACTGTAAGATACAGTTCATTATTACATGTATGGATAGTATAATCATCACTGCTGGTGTATTTTCCAAATCATAATACTCAATAATACAAGTATGAAAACAATGCTTTTGTCTCAAATCAAACTCGTGCATTGTGATCAAATACACGACATGTATCTGTGATCACCACTCCTGTAGCATCTCTAACCTTATCCTCTATCAAGTTATACTCTCTGCTCTATTAGGAACCCGAAAATAACTGTCACGTATTACCCTTAATCTGAAGGTAAGTAAATGTTGGTGGAACTGAGTGGTCGAAAAGAATAACCACTCTGATATCTACTCCTAGCTCAGGGTATTTGTTATGGCTGCATCTGTTCCTGAGCACGTAACGGGCATGATCTGACTGGCCACAATCATACCAGTTCCTCTTATTCTTTCACATGGATCAGTAGATACCTGCATCCACATTGACCTCGAAAAGGTCTGATATCCTACAATATCTTGGCACCTCTAGAATTACTAGAGCTGGATGAATTGGAATGCTACTTCTGAAACTTTTCAAGGACTACTTGGATTATTCTAATGATAGTCACTTCCTTAACATCTAATCCAGTCCTAGCTACTCCGCACCACATTGGTGCCTTATCCTTCAGCCGAAACACTTCTAATTCTAGTCTCTTCGCTAGTGAATAGTTATCAAGATTAAACACATATTTCCATTTCTAAAGTCTACGATAAACAATTATCATTTTCCATATAATCAACATGGCCTTCTCGTAAACATCATTTCCCGTGTCAAAAAGAGGGAAAACTCATCTTCCATTACTACCATTACTCTAGATATTTTCATCTAGAAGAGTTCATATTTAGTTTTTATTCATAGTTTGGACACATAAACTGGAACTGAATTACGGCAGTCCCCATATCCAAGTCCTCATTCAAACCAATTCTAGTTGTTTCTCACAACAATTATACTCTGTTCTTCAATCGAAATATTACTCGTTTCAATATCCTTAAGTTCTTCGAACTCAAATCCCGATGACAATCGACAAAATGCGTTTTAAAAAGTTCAAGTGTCATCCCACTAATCACAAGGATTAAGTCTCAAAGTGATAAATAAAATTCCCAATAATTGACGCATTATCACTAAGTTATAATTCAATTAACAGTTTACAGTGCCTACAGGTACGATAGATAGCTATTAAAGTTCATATCACTGCTATCTGTCCAAACACTAACTGTCCATCATAAAATCAAAACATCATATATAAATCTCAAGTCATAGATGTTCTCATCACTTGCTCTACATCATCATCCGATCAGCAACTGTCAGTGCTAACAAATAAAATTCGCAAAATTATATGCAACTCAGCATATTATAATACTCAGGGATATGATCTGTCCCTGCTTAGTAATCCATTACATGTCTAAATCTCATTATCTAACATATACTCATAGCAGACAAGAGCATATAAAACACGTAGTCAATTACATGCACATACAATTTTATTTGTGACTAAACTCAGTATCCTAACTCTAGTTCGAGCATATCCAAGATTATGCTCTGATACAATAATGTGAGGGCCCGATCCTAATGTGGTGTGTAATTATGAAACAATGATTAATTTGTGTAAACAGCGGAAAATTAGTTCCAAATATCTTCTCAAATGGCCCATAAAATTTTTCGCTTTTAGGTAATACATATATAATGATACTGAAAATATGTAATTCTAGTTTCCCGATTCAACATGTTGCTCATCACATAAGCATCAAATATATAACCATCCAGTAATAGAATACTTAAAATACAGATACTCGGGCATACCCAGGTAATGTAAAATGTAGTTAAAAAGTACTCTGACAATTACTGGGACTCAAACTCAACATACCAAACCTGAGCTCAAATCTTGCTAAGCTATGGTATTCTATCCTCACAAGCATCCAATATATGTCTACTTGTATCACCTGTCATACCCGAACAACAAAAGACATGACAGCCCCCCACAAAGGGGGTCAGTACCCCCAGTACGAGAAATAAATAAATCATGTCAAGAATGACAATGCATCATGCAATGCATACCATGTATAAATGCGATGCATGAACGGGTATAAAGAATCGAATATCAAGATACTAAAATCGAAATCAAAAAGGAAGGTATCATCAATCAATATCAAGCTCAAACAGAGGGTGGCGACACACACACATTGCGCTAGGAGAATCATCATGTGTTGTGCCCGTCATCCCTCGTGTCTAGGTCCGGCAGCAACGCGAGTGAATACAATTGCTACCTAAACTGTCTGTCATCATCATGCCCAGCGTCCCCGACAATCAGAGTAAATCAACTCAGTCATCATAGAGGATATCAAAGAAGTGGAAAGATAAATATGATATGCCCATGAATCATCTATGCATCATATGACCTATGCAACTCAATATGTCATGCAATATCATGTGAAAGTCGATACATATCATGTAATTCACATAAGAAAATCAATTATCACATATAAATCAAGTAATGTCATATAAGGTCATACATTAGTATCATTACCCGTCTTTGCCAGACGCCATGAAAAACTCATTTCAACTGAACAAAGCTAATCTACCGAGTACCCCTCGAATGAACCCAAAAATCTATTAACCTGGTCATGTAAATTCCAAAATGACACTAAGTGTTCAAGTAGTGCATTGAATCAAATTTAACATCTAAATATTGACCCTTATCGATTTTCTTACATTTTCAGACTGACCCATTTTCGTAGAAAAATCACTATAATTTCATACAACATCAAAACGGCTCGATTCAAGTGCTCAAAGTTCAAATGCTACATTTCATCTATTATGATGTCAAGCTGGTTCCTCCATCTAAAAAGGGTTTAAACACTAAACACGTAGCATTTTAAAATTTGTTTTCTACCTTGAGCAGTGTTAGTAAAAATACTATAGCGTTTTTGTTTCTAATCCAAATTGAGTGATTCTAGTGGCAAATTATAGCCAACTCGATCAACTACGATTCCTATTTCTAGACATTTTCTGGAATTCATAGCCAAAAATGTTCAAGAATCCGAAGAACGCACTGCATGTGTATTTTTGATCACATGTAAGGCTCTGAATGAGCACTATTAGTATAAAATTCATAACTGCTTCAAAATAAGTCCAAATTAAGTCCTATTTTTTTTAAAATAAAAGAGAATTCAAAGATATACAACTTTTGTTTGAAGACCGACATCAAATGCAAATCATAATTTACCAAGAAACTTGAAAAACAGTCTGAGCTCAAGAATGAGCACTTAAAGTAACATCGACATAACTTTATCATCTGAGCTCAAAATAGTATGCTTCTTCTTTTTTTTTTTTAAACCGCAAATTCACCGATCTACAACTTTCGTATTTTGCTCAAAGTCAAATTCGAAGCTTAAACTGTCAAAAATATGAATTTACAGACTGTTCTATCATCACTTTCTGCAAATTTCTGTTATAACCAAATTGAACTCGAAATCATCATGCTCCTACTTAGATTTTCGACTTTAATCCACAAAAATCAACGAAAACTAGAGTAAAAATGAATCATACCCTTGTAGTTTCAATAATTCCACAATCAAGCCAACTCCAAACTCCAAATCCTCAAATTCTTGAAGATTATGAGGTTTCTCACTTCTACCTTCCTAAAACTACAATTGCATGGAAGGTTTCTCACCAATTTTTCTCGAGTTTGGGAGGAGAGAATTTCGAAATTAAGGAAAGAAATCAGATGGTTAGGGAGAGGAAGACGTATTTATGCATTAAAAAATCATGGTAGTGTGTGTGAACCACTATGCCAACAATTGGAATTTTTTGATTATTTTTATGCTAAAACTCCCAAGTGTCCCATGATATTGATTTATAATGTATTTTATAAGGTGTTGATCGAAATTTACATGCCAACTTGTATAATTTTGATGTATTTTATCTTGATTAAAAATAAGGTGTTGTGACCCGGAACAACTTAATTCAAAATTCTCAACTTTTAATCACCCAGGTTTGCTAACTAGGGGTTAATCATAACTAATTAGCAACGGGGCCTTACAAAAGATAAAGTCGATATACTGTCGAAAAATCTTACTGGACCCAAAATGATCTGTCCAAAACAGAGTCCGAATGGGAGACTCCACATATAAAACATTAAACTCTCTCCACCCTCGAAGTTTGCATAGCATAAAACAATCTTAACAATCTCATAAGCATTGGCATCATTAAGAAACTTTCTGCAGTACTTTACAACTCATTCTCAACCATGGATAATAAAACTTCTTGCCTTAGAAGTTTAGAAGCACTAATGTTACAACTTTTATGCATCGCCCAATTATATCACTTCGTTCAAATTCATGGCATAAACATGTATATGTATCCATTTATTAATCATACCCCCAATTACAAGAACCTGATACTCTGTTACTAGCATCATCTAGTATTAGTATCAATATACCATCTCAGATGTCATTTCTGTATTTTTTTAAACTCATACATTCCTATGTATATACATAATCTCTGTGATACTCTTAAATGATTACGTGCTTTATGAACATGTAATATGTTACAGAGTGCATGTAACGAGTTAAATGGAATTAATGAATTTAGAATAGTCCAATTAAGACTTGTTTTGGGTAATTTAGAAAGGCATGTATAATTTATCTTTGTGGTGCATTTTGTGTAGTTAAATTCTTTGAAATCAAGTGATGCAAATTTCTAATGTTTTTGAAATTGTTGATTTTTGTAGAAGTTGAGTTTGTGAATTTAGGGGGAAAAACTTGCTAGAATTTTGTTGAATTATTTGGGGTTTTTTTGAAGTTTTAATGTGTGTTGTGAGTTTATAGTGTTTTGTATTGAAGGAATTGTAGGTATGTGGCAAATATGTGATGGAAGGAAGGTAGTGCGTGAAAATGGCGTTTTCGCACCTACAGAGCTCGACGATCGATAAGCGCGTTTTCGCGATCGATCGCGAGCTAACGAACCCGGGGTTAGAAAGTTTCCGCGGTCGATCGGCGAGCCTCCACGATTGATCGACGGGGTCTTCACGATCGATCTCGGAATGAAGAATTTTGGTGCCAATTTCCAGTGATGCCTCGCGATCCATCGCGAGTTTCGGGCAATCCATCGCGAGGCATAAAACATTGAAATTTTGATATTTTCTGGGGAATTTTGTGATGGAGCCTAATGTAACTCCTAATATTGAATTGTTGCAATTGTGTAGAGCCTGATAAGTGTGAATTTTACACTTATTTTGCTGTGTTTTTATATTGATTTTCGTGTTGATTCCTGGATGATTTTACACTTTTTGGTATATATTTGTGATTTCAGGAATCTAGGTCCAAGGGGATAAAAGTGGAGGAAACAAGCTAAAAATGTTGAAAAAGGACCAAACCGAGCGAAGACGTTAAAATGTGGACTGGATTCTCGAAGTTTGAAAGTTAATCAGCTCGGTGATCGATCGGCTTCAACACCGCGATCGATCGCAGAGCTATATATTGAGATGCTGAGCAGATTACATTGGCGATCGGCAAGAACTCGCGATCGATCGCCAATATACAGTGAAGTCTCGCGATCGATCAGCAGGGAACGAAGATCGATCGCGTATATGATAACTTTGGGACATCACGTCCATTAGAAACTCGCGATCAATCGTCATGGATTGAAGATTGATCGCTGCGAAGAATTTTAAGAAAAAAAAAGACTTTCCATGTTTGGTTCAAGGTGGACTCCTTCCTACTTCTTGTTACCCTATTTATCAGACATAGGGACGAAAATATGGGGACTTTGGCACAATTTTCTGAACCCCAAGAGCAGCCACTCTTTCATCCCAAAGAGGAGAATCATACCACAAATCATTGAAGAGCAAGAGCAACGCAAGGAATGGAAGAACGGAGCGACGCACGGAGCAACATCCTCGTTATCTTAGTATTTCTGAACATAATTAATTTTTATTTCAGATTTTGATGCTGAATTTGTTTAAAGACATATTTTTGCATTATAATTTGATTATGGTTGTTGGCTAAATTTTATTTATCAAGACATAGGGGATCCCATTTTTGAACCCTTGAGTTAATTAACAGTTTTGATTCGATTATATGATCTTTGCGCATAATTTATGTTTTTAATGCTTGTAAAAGATTAGCTACATTTTGCATTTTGGTAATCGTTATTGAATTGACCATAGTAGATTACGATACGGCATAGTAAATTAGGCCGTGGGTTTTAGGTGGAGACGGATCAAGTAAAATCTAGCACACGTGTGATAGCAATAAATTTACCAAAATCGAAGGCTAGTAGTTTTCACAAAGCGTTTTCCGGTATTAATAATTCAATAAAGACACGGGAGTGGTTTATTGTAGATTAATGCTAGACTTGTTATAACCGGACCAAGGTATAACGAATGAAATAGGAAAACTAGTCACCCTATTGAATCTTAACTAATAGACAACTTTTGGGGGATTACATGGGTGAACCGACGTCTTGATAATTCATTTATATTATTTCTTCAATTATCCATTGCTGATGTTTAGGTTGATTTTTGTGTTTAAGTCAATTTAGTTTGATAATCATTCCATAATCGTAGGTTAAATATAGTAATTCTAATCGAACGTTGTACTTATTTTCTACCATGTGGGTTCTACACTCGTACTTCTAATTTCATTATACTAAAACTTGACACCGTGCACTTGCGGTATAGAACACTGAGAAATAATTGTTTAAAATAATAGCGATCATGTTTTTTGCGCCGTTGCTGGGGACTAGTTTAAGTAATATCATAAGAGATTAGTTGACTATAATTTAACCATATTTATTTTTTTTTACTTTCATTACGGTTTATACGATTTCACTACTGCTGTTCCGCCTTTATTTTGATTTTTGCTGGTAGTTGTCCTTGTAGCGCATGCTACGAAGTGACAAACCTATACTAGATCCACTTGACTTAGAGATTGAACGAACTTGCAGAAGACTTCGGAAAGAAACTAGAGAGATGGCTGAGAATAATCAAAGAGGGAATTGTGAACAACACAATGAGGAAGTGCCAATTACAAGATCCATGATGGACTATGCACAACCAACTTTTCAAGGCACTATGTCTAGCATCACTAGACCAAGGATTCAGGCTAATAACTTCGAAATCAAGCCTGCCATAATTCAGATGATTCAACATTCTATGCAATTTGGAGGATCGCCTACTGATGATCATAATACTCATATCTCCAACTTCTTGGAGATATGCGACACGTTCAAGCATAATGGCGTCACTGACGACGCTATCAGGTTAAGACTTTTTCCTTTTTCCTTAAATGATAAAGCTAAGAGTTGGTTAAATTCATTGCATGCAGGATCGATCACTACTTGGGAGGGGATGGCTCAAGCTTTTTTATCAAAATACTTTCCCCCTTCCAAGACGGCTAAGATGCGCAATGATATCACCACATTCGTGCAACATAATCCGGATACACTATATGAAGCTTGGGAGAGCTTCAAGGATCTACTTCGAAGATGCGCACATCATGGCCTTCCGATTTGGCTTCAGGTACAAACATTTTACAATGGTTTATTTTCTGCTAATAGATCCATGATCGATGTAGCACCGGGAGGAACCATTATGAGAAAAACACCTGAGGAAGCTTACACACTTTTGGAAGAGATGGCATCTGTGGGGTCCTCACTACTTCATTACTTAATCAATTATGTATCAATTAAGCATACATACGTGAGTTTGAATTAAGTAAAAACATGCACTGATTAAGAGTTTCTGACTAGTTAAGTTGTTACAAGGGTTATAAAAACCTAACCAACTATACATCACATGTACAAGCAACAACCTAACCCAAGACAACTCCTAGGCAGTGGTTCAGCTCGCAGCGGAAAATGACTCACATCCCGTCCTCCCACGTCTATGAGTCCCTACAGAAACATTCACACAACGTGAGTATAGATAAACAACTATCTCAGTGAGATATCAAAACACAATATCAATGATAAAGCACAATAATAATCATCAATTATGAATGTTCTGTATCATGCATCAACAAATGCAACTATGTCATGACATGTCTCATCACACATCCTATTATCATGAGACTAAGATGATATGTCTATTTCCGCTCAATATGTCACTGGAACCGCCTCACATCTTCATATTAGCAACACATATCATAGTACCGTCCTCACATGATAATAGCTAGAGCATATACCCAAAAATTGGCGTATATCTCTCATACCGAGTATATGTAGCATACCCGAGCATATACCCAAACCAGGCGTATACCTCTAATGCTAACGTATATGTAGCATACCCGAGCATATACCCAAACCAGGCGTATACCTCTAATGCTAAAGCATATACCTCATCCATCTCGAACACATGTTATCCATTAATGTACATGCATATGATACTACAAATCATATGATACCAACACAACACAATTCATATGATATCAATCTCATAACATCATCTCACAATATCTATACTCCGTACGTCAACACGTACCTGTAAAGCGACACAAACGAGAGAAATCAGTCGTCACTGGCTAATTGCCTCGTTGCCCCGTCCCCTATGATGATGCTACAACAATGCCAATAATGTATCATGTTATCCTAGGCATCAATATCAAAAGTTATAGAAATATAACATTTGAAGTCTACCGATCGATCGGTCACTCTAGCGATCGATCGGTCCAAACAAACAACCCTAGCGATCGGTCGGTCAGAAACTAGCGATCGATCGCTCAAATGTTTGAATTTCTCAAAAATGCTACGGCATTTCACCGATCGATCGGTCGCCTTCAGCGATCGATCGGTACATGAACCGCCTTACTTCCCCTGTTTCTACCGATCGATCGGTACGATCCTAGCGATCGATCGGTCGACAACATAATTTCAGAACATTGGCGATTTTGAGCTTATCTCCATGGTGTATCTCCTATAACTCGAAAATAAACATTTAAACATGTTTCATACAATCTCTAGTAACATGAAAACATGTTTCTCTCCTCATACAACTTAATTCTTTTCATGATAATAAGTATCAATTCAAAACATTAAAGATTCAAACTCACCTGCTTCAATTTCAACAACTAACCAACATAGACATCACGTGCTATGAAATTCTTACCAAGCAAGTATAAAATCCCTTCCCACAACTTCTTAGCTTGATTACCAAGTTTACTTCCAAGTTCAAGACCGAAAACTAAGAGAAGATTTAGAGGTGCTTGTGTAGGGATTTTGTAGGTGAAAATGGTGTATTGTGAGTTGCAAATCTGATTTTACCTATTTAATCAACCCTCCAAATACAAACTCAAACTCACATCCACATGCTAATGGAAATTCAAATGAAACCAAAGGCATTGGAAGTTCAAGTCAAATGCATACTAGTCCATGTTACTTGATATGTCACTATACTTGATTTAATTCAAGTCATTTCTATGCACTACATCTTGTGCATCATATTTCATTCCTTGCCATATATCACATAGTAATGTCATGTATGTGAGTATTAACCCTCGGTTCAACCCGAACCCGAGTCCACATCGTACCGTAATTATTCAAAATTACGCTATAATCATATGACACGTGTATAAATAAATCGAGGCATTACAATTCTCCTCCACTCATTGAATTTCGTCCTCGAAATTGCATATACAAACATAATACATGCTTCACATAACAACACATATGATATATGCACCATAAGAAACATGTAGAAAAACATATTAACATACCAGAAAACAAATCTGGATACCGTTGCATCATATGTTGCTCCGTCTCCCACGTTTCCTCTTCGACACCCCTTCTGTCCCACTGTACCTTAACCATAGGAATCACTTTATTACGCAACTTGCGTTCAGCTCGATCCAAGATCATAACTGGTCGTTCCTCATACGATACATCTGTATCCAACTGTACATCAGGTAACTGTAATACATGACTTGGATCTGGTTCATATATCCTCAACAGTGAAACATGAAAGACATCATGAATACTACTCAAGGCTGGTGGTAGTGCCAAACGATATGCCAACGTACCAATACGTTGCAATACTTCATACGGACCAACGTATCGTGGAGACAGCTTCCCACGTTTACCAAATCGTACTATACCTTTAAAAAGGTGAGATTTTCAAGAATACACGATCACGAACTTGAAATTCAAGTGGTCTACGACGCTTATTGGCATAAGCAGCCTGTCGGTCCTGGGCAGCTTTAAGTTTCAATCGAATCAACTTTACTTTTTCTTCCATTTCAAGAATCATATCCGGTCCATGTAAGGAAGACTGATCCAAATCATCCCAATACAATGGCGATCTACATCGTCGCCCATACAGAGCCTCAAAGGGCGCCATCTGTATACTAGATTGATAACTGTTATTATATGAAAATTCCACTAATGGCAACGACTCTTGCCAAGAGGTATCAAACTCTAATACACAGGCACGCAACATATCCTCAAGCGTCTGTATCGTACGCTCTGTTTGTCCATCTGTCTGAGGATGATATGCTGTACTCAACCGCACTTCAGTTCCCAATGCTGTCTGTAACCCTTCCCAAAATTGAGAAGTAAATCTCGGATCTCTATCCGACACAATGGAAACTGGTATACCATGTAGTCTCACTACATGTTGAATGTACAACTGTGCCATTCGCAGATACGTAAATGTCATACAATATGGCACGAAATGAGATACTTTGGTGAGTCGGTCAACGATTACCCAAATGGCATCACAACCAGAAGACGTCCGTGGTAAATGATTCACAAAATCCATTGTGATATGTTCCCATTTCCACTGAGGAATTTCCAAACTGTGTAATTCACCTCCTGGTTTCTGTCTTTCTGCTTTTACTTATTGACAGACTAAACACCGTTTTACAAAGTTCAACACATCCTGTTTCATGCGTTTCCACCAAAATTGGGTACGTAAATCATGATACATTTTCTTTCCTCCAGGATGTATACTGTATCTACTACAATGAGCTCGTTGTAGTAGTTCTTGACGTAGTCCCAATGAAGCAGGTACTACCCAACAGTTTCTGTATTTAAGAATTCCATCACTTGCAAGTATATATTGAGATGTTTGTCCTTGATTTATCATGTCCTTCCATTGTTGTACCTCATCATCAGTATTTTGTGATGACTTGATTTTCTCAAAAATATCAGGTTCAACCAATAATGTTGATACCTGTACTGGCACTGTTTCCACATCAAACTCATAACCCAAAGTACAACAATAAGTCATCAAGGCAGATAAATGAATCATCTCGTCAGCTGTATGATGTACTTTTCGACTCAAGGCATCTGCTGTGAGATTCGCCTTTCCTGGATGATATTCGATCTCACAGTCATAATCCTTTAAGAGATCCATCCATCTCCTTTGCCTCATATTCAACTCTGCTTGAGTGAATAAAAACTTTAACTTTTATGATCAGTATATATGGTAAACGACGTACCATATAAATAATGTCGCCATATCTTCAAGGCAAAGACAATGGCAGCCAATTCCAGATCATGCACTGGATATCGCATTTCATGTGGTTTCAATTGTCGTGATGCATAAGTCACTACATGTTTATCATGCATCAATACACAACCCAAACCGAGTAATGATGCATCAGTATATAAGGCAAACCTGTCATGTTCCGATGGAATGATCAAAATTGGAGTTGTAGTTAATCGATGTTTCAATTCCTGAAAACTACGCTCACATGCCTCCGACCATCGAAATGATACTCTCTTCTGTGTCAGCTGTGTGAGTGGTTTGGCAATCGCTGAAAATCCTTCAACAAACCGTCTATAATATCCCGCCAAACCTAAGAAACTACGAATTTCTGGCACAGAAGTAGGTGCTGACCAATTCAACATTGCTTCTACTTTCTTCGGATCAACTGATATACCTTCTTCTGAAATTACATGCCCCAAAAAGCCGACACTAGTCAACCAAAACTCACACTTACTGAGTTTGGCATACAATTGATGTGTCCTCAACAATTGCATTACCATATGCAAATGTTGGGCTTGTTCTGCATCATTCTGCGAATAGATAAGTATATCATCGATAAAGACAATGACAAATCGATCAAGGTATTCCTGGAATGGTCCAGGTCATTTCGGGGCAAGCGGATCATTTATGATGAAGAGGATGAGCTTCAAGAGAATGATTCGGAGTTCTTGCAGAGTGGAACCATTAGCCTCTGAGCGAATCTACCCCTCTTAGGTGTTTTAGCACTCCGATCGTCTAACGGATTGTGTGAGACCCCGTTATCACATCAAGATATTAAGGTGCAATTTAGAGAACTAAACATACATGTGATTATATCAGAGTAAAGTGCCGTGTTGATTAACCTGAGCTTTAGAGATTACAGTACCAAAAAGTTCCAAAAAGGAAAGACATACTTCCTACAAAGGTACTACAACATAGTCTTACTCTACTCAGTAGAAGCTATACTAAAACTCTATCATGCTAATCCTGTAGCACTCCTTACAGCTCAGCATATCAACCCCGGCCCTGGTTCTCGTCAACAAAAGCACCTACAAAGACAACCCCCAACACATGAGCATAACACAATTCATATTTAACATAATATGAAAGTAAGGCATAAATGCAAATCTTAAACACAAGTCCTTCCCGTATTTCCAGCATTTATATCGCCCATTGGTTGTCCCTGTACCATAATTCATAATAGAAACACATTATATGAATGTATGGATATGCAATGTCATGACATTCCTTTTCCCTTAAATCCTTATTTCATCCTGAGCCCTTATCATTAGTACATTTTAATGCTTCTTGCTACTCCATGTAAGCGGAATTCTTCATCGCTTCCAATGGACTTTAGCGTTGCTACTCCATGTAAGCGGAATTCTTCATCGCTTCCAATGGACTTTAGCGTTGCTACTCCATGTAAGCGGAATTCTTCATCGCTTCCAATGGACTTTAGCGTAAGCCATTAAAATCCTTACTAAGATAACTTTGACTCGTGAAATACACCTCTTATATTTCACAACATACATATGCAAAAACAATGCATAAAAACATGTATCATAATCTTAATGCACCACATTGCATTCATCATGTGTCATAAAGACAAACATAAAGTACATGTTACCGTTGGGATGCCCGTACGTCGCTTACGTACCTTTCAAAAGATAGAGGAGTCAATCGACTTTATCTCCTCGGTTGTGCTGGCACCTGGGATGGTTCTACATAGCCACACAACACAATATTAGGCACCTCATAATAATCCGGAAGCAAAACCAAATAAAAAAAAAAACCAAACAAATCCTTTAATATCATCTCGCGATCGATCGCCCATGAGCCCCGATCGATCGCGAGATGCTACTGCCTCGCATACCAGAAAAATTCAATCCGCGATCGATCGCCACTATATTGGCGATCGATCGCCAAAACTTACTGGAACATCGCGATCGATCCTGCCTCCTTGGCGATCGATCGCCAACCTTGTTCCTTCGGCGATTTTCCAGAATTGCTTAACACCGATAATCATACCCTTAAATCTAACATGTAGGACAATATACATACCAAGACCATCATGCTAGCATTTGAACTACACTACCCTGAGTGTATTCAAACCAAATATACACCCTTAGCATAAACCTACATGCATAAACATCGATCATTAAAACAAGTACTGGATCAACTTTTTCTGGAAACAGGGCACATTTTCATTTCCAGAATTCTTGAGCACCTCTATTCATGCTATTAAAACTAACACATATAACATAAACCTTGCTCAACTAAACATGCCATGGGTTTCACAAAACTACTAAGCATGTTTTTACATCAAAGTTTCTCCAATATATAAGCTTATCATGCATGATAACACCTTCATAAAAGTACTCTTCGCACATATATTTCCAGAAAACAGGGCATTTGAACCTTGCCCAGAATTTTCGAACACTACCTTTCACATGATTAAATCTTTCACATAACACATGCAACATGCTCAAGGAAATATACTGGTACCTTCAACAAGTTACCATACATAGAAACACATCAAAGGTTCAACCAAAACCTAAGTTAGCATGCTTCGAAACATCATGGTAAAACCCTTCCTAACATGGAAAACAGAGTACTTCTCTGCTCGGGTGTTCGAGGAGCCCTTTTCTCTAGCATAAATATAGCACATAAAGCATGCAAGTTTCTTAACTAAACATGCTAGAGGCTTCACAAACATCCCAAAAAGGTATTCATAACAAGATAACATCATACCCTAAACTATCATGCCAAAACTGCTACAAAGAACAAGCATGCCAGGAAACTTGAAAACTGGGAAAAAATGTGACTCCTCACCACTTTTGCCCTTCGATTTTCTATATGAAAAGAAGCATGAAACCCGATCACTTTTCTCCTGGAACTCGACCAAGTTGCAGAGAAATGAAGGGAAAAAGAAGGAAGCTTTTGGAAGAGGCAAGACTCAAAATATCTAAGTCCAAACATGCCTATAAGTCAATCTGCTTTCCCAGAAAACAGGGGAGGGGCGTGGGTTTGGCTGCAAGTGGGGGTTGGGTGGTTGCATGTGGGGTGGTTTGTGGTGTTTAATTGTGTCCCGGTATTTCATACGATGTATAAAAATATCCCTCCTCGATATTTTATTATTCTACCACATCAACACAACAATTAAAAACACCTAACATGCTTCCTAAACCACATCATCAAATTAAATAAATTAATCCCACATACAAACGCTTTAAACATATAGGTTCATAATTAACCACCCTTAAATGCATGATTACCCACATAATCATTTCGGGGATATCACAATACTCCCCTACTTATAAGATTTCGTCCCGAAATCAAACATGCTGCTAACTAGAAATAAAACAGTACATAAACGCATACCAGAAAACAGTTCTGGATAGTACTGCACCATGTGTCGCTCTGTCTCCCACGTGGCCTCCTCGACACCCCTACGATCCCACTGTACCTTGATCATAGGAATAACCTTGTTCCGAAGTCTGCGGTCTGCTCTATCCAAAATCCTGATAGGCCGCTCCACATAAGAAACATCGGACTCAATCTGAACCTCTGAAGGCTGCAACACATGTGAGGGATCTGGCTCATACTTCCTCAGCATAGACACATGAAAAACGTCGTGTATGCCAGACAGAGAGGGCGGTAAAGCCAACCGGTATGCCAGAGTACCAATACGCTGTAAGATCTCATACGGCCCTACGTACCTCGGGGATAATTTCCCTCGCATCCCAAACCGTACTACGCCTCTGAAGGGTGAGATCTTTAAAAACACTCTGTCGCCTAACTGAAACTCCAACGGTCTACGCCGCTGATTGGCATATGCTGCCTGTCTATCCTGAGCTGCCTTCATCTTTGTTCTGATAACCTTAACTTTCTCTTCCATTTCCTGAATCAACTCAGGTCCTCCAACCGACTTACGGTCCATGTCATCCCAACACAAGGGTGACCTACAACGCCTACCATAGAGGGCCTCGAAAGGAGCCATCTGAATACTTGCCTGGTAGCTGTTGTTGTAAGAAAATTCCACCAAGGCTATCGAGTCCTGCCATGAAGTGTCGAACTCCAGCACACAAGCCCTCAACATATCTTCGAGCGTCTGTATCGTACGCTCGGTCTGTCCATCCGTCTGGGGATGATAGGCTGTGCTCAACCTCAACTCTGTACCTAGAGCTGTCTGCAGACCCTCCCAAAAGTGAGATGTAAACCGCGGATCTCGATCTGACACAATCGAAACAGGGATCCCGTGCAGTCTCACCACATCTTTGACATATAACTGCGCCATTCTTAAATGCGTGAAGGTCATACAGTAGGGAATGAAATGAGCGCTCTTAGTCAACCTGTCCACGACTACCCAGATGGCATCAAAACCCGAAACAGTCCTCGGCAAGTGGGTCACGAAATCCATAGATACGTGCTGCCACTTCCACTCGGGTACCTCTAAACTTCTTAGTTCACCTCCAGGCCTTTGTCTCTCAGCTTTCACTTGCTGACAAATCAAACAACGCTTGACAAAAGAGGTGACATCCTGTTTCATACGCCTCCACCAGAACTGGCTGCGTAGATCCTTATACATCTTCTTCCCACCTGGATGGACACTCATCCTGCTGCAATGAGCTCGCTGTAATATACCTTGGCGCAACTCGGTTGTATCTGGAACCACCCATCTGTCGCCGAGCCTCAGAGAACCGTCATCAGCCACTCTGAATCTCGATGGCTGTCCTGAATGAACCACTAACATCCATCTCTGAACCTCTACATCGGTCCCCTGAGCCTTCCTGATGTGATCAAATATAACAGGCTCAGCTAGCAAGGTCAAAACCTGTACTGGTGAAGAAGATACATCATAATCGAATCCCAAATGGCAGTAGGAGCCAAACATAGCTGACAGAGACATAGCATCCTCTGCTGTGCTCCTCACCTTCCGACTCAAAGCGTCGGCTGTCAAATTTGCTTTTCCCGGGTGATATTCGATTTCACAATCGTAGTCCTTCAGCAGGTCCATCCATCTCCTCTGCCTCATGTTCAGCTCAGCCTGTGTAAACAAGAATTTCAGGCTCTTGTGATCAGTGAAGATGGTAAATGAGGTACCGTATAAGTAGTGTCGCCATATCTTCAAGGCGAACACTATAGCTGCCAACTCCAGATCATGGACTGGATACCTCGTCTCATGTGGCTTCAACTGTCTCGAAGCGTAAGCCACTACATGTCTGTCCTGCATCAGCACGCACCCTAATCCCTGTAGAGATGCATCGGTATAAAGAACAAATCCTTTGTTCTCCTTGGGTATCACTAGAACTGGCGCAGTAGTCAGTCTGTGCTTTAATTCCCGGAAGCTCTGCTCACAAGCCTCTGACCAACAAAATGGGACTCCCTTCTGAGTCAGCTGGGTAAGTGGCTTGGCGATCTTTGAGAAACCCTCGACGAAACGTCGATAATAGCCAGCCAGACCAAGAAAACTTCGAATCTCACTGACTGAAGTAGGGGTAGACCAATCCATAACTGCCTCTATCTTCCTCGGGTCTACTGATATCCCCTCTCGGGATATGATATGGCCCAAAAATGCAACACTGTTCAGCCAAAACTCACACTTGCTGAGTTTGGCGTACAACTGATGATCTCTGAGGATCTGGAGTACTGTCCTCAGATGATCGGCATGATCCTCCTCATTCCTCGAATAGACTAGGATGTCATCAATAAACACGATCACAAACTGATCGAGGTACTCCTGAAATACTCTGTTCATCAGGCTCATAAAGACTGCAGGTGCATTTGTTACACCGAACGGCATCACCAAGAACTCATAGTGCCCATACCGAGTTCTAAAAGCCGTCTTTTGGACATCACCAGCTCTAACCCGTACCTGGTGATAGCCTGACCTCAAATCTATCTTGGAGTACACCTCCGTACCCTGAAGTTGGTCGAACAGATCATCAATCCTCGGAAGCGGATATCTGTTCTTCACTGTAGCCTTGTTCAGTTGCCTGTAGTCAATGCACAGACGCATTGATCCATCCTTCTTTTTCACGAACAAGACTGGCGCACCCCAAGGCGATACACTAGGACGGATGTATCCCTTGTCGAGGAGCTCCTGTAACTGTACCTTCAGCTCCCTCAGCTCTGCCGGTGCCATCCTGTATGGGGCACGAGAAATGGCTGATGTCCCTGGCAGCAACTCAATAGCAAACTCCACATCCCTGACAGGCGGAAATCCCGGAATCTCATCTGGAAACACATCACTGAACTCCGCCACAACTGGAATGTCCTCGGCTCTCACTTCCTTCTCCTCTGAAGCATCCATAGCATAAATAAGGTACCCAGTATGGCCACGTTCCAATAACCGCGACATCTTAACCGCCGAGATTACTGGTATCTTTGGACGAGAGCCGTCCCCATAAAAAGTCCACTGGAACCCCTGATCAGACAGAAAACGAACCATCCTCTTTTGGCAATCTACCATAGCTCGGTATCTGCTCAACACATCAATGCCGATAATGCAGTCAAAGTCTGCCATCTCTAACTGAATCAAATCGGCCCTCAGATCATTGCCCTCAAAATAAATGAGGCAATCTGATAACTGTCGATCCGCAATCACATGCTTCCCCGTGGGTGTCGAGACCATGAGAGGCGTGGGTAACAGAGACGAGCACAAATGGTGTCCTTCCACAAAGGCAGTAGATACAAAGGAATGGGAAGCACCTGTATCTATCAATATAAGTGCAGGGTACGTAAGTAAATGACACGTACCAGCAATGACCTCCTCTGGGGCTGCCTCGGCCTGCTCCCTGGTCAGTGCATACACCTGTCCCTGCGGCGGTCCTGTCGTCTGACCTCCCAGGGGTCGTGGTGCAAACTGCTGCCTCTGTGGTGCCCTCCCAGCATCAAACCTTGGCCTATTCGGCCCTGAATCCGTCTGAACTGCCCGATTGGGGCAACCCCGAGCTATGTGGCCCATCTTGCCACAAATATAGCAACCTCGACAGTCACGTAACAAATGCCATCCTCCGCAGTTGGTACACCTGGTTACCTCTGTCCTGTTTCCTTGTGTGTGCCCCCGGGTGTTCTGCTTCTGTCCATGAGACTTCTTCCCACTAAACCTGGAAGATGATGAGGCCCCACGAGCCTTAAACTGATCCCCTCGTGGCTTCAGACTATTAGTAGTAGGCCTCTGTGATGGTACAAAAGGGGGGTACAGCATCCTTGTATGCGTCTACGGCAATCTCTGCCAACTCTGCCCGTGTCAGGGCGTCGTCAAACGAGCTGGGGTTGTTAGAGATAACCCTATCGAATAGCTCCGGCCTCAGACCTTTCAGAAAGTTCCTCATCTTGGCATGGCTGCTGACAGCAATATGAGGTACATACCTCAGCAGTGAGGAATACTGCATAGCGTAGTCTGCTACGGACATGCTACCCTGCTTCAAACTGTTGAACTCATCTTCCTTCAATTGTCTGGCAGCTGCAGAGAAATACCGGTTAAGGAACCGGGTCCGGAATACAGTCCAGTCAACTGCCATACCTAGAGCTCTCAGCTCCATCACGGTGGTCTTCCACCACATAGCAGGCTTCTTAGCCAGCTGAAACTCTGCTAACCTCAGCCATGCCGTGAGTGCACAAGGTGCAGTCACAAGTATCTGCTCTATACGTTCCAACCATTCCTCAGCTACTTCACCAGACTCAGTCCCCTCAAACATGGGCGGATGGAAACTCAGAAACTGCTTCAAACTGAGCTCCCCTGGCAGTAATATCTGTACACTGGGCTCCACGCCCACAGCAGGTGGTGGTAAGGGGTTCGGCTGAGCAATACTGGCATGTCTACTGTCCATATCTCCTACCTCTTCATTGAGGTTCGCCATGCTGCAACACAATAGTTAACAACAATACCAAAAGCAGTTCATAATATAAGCCGTTAGATAACAAGAGTAAAATATTCAAAGCATGTTAGTATAACACGTATACAACCATATGCATCACATGCATAAGCATGCCTAAATGAATACCTAGCCAACTTGTCTCTAAAGGCTACCCTTCACTCTTCCCTGGTTATCTAACCACTGCTCTGATACCACTTAAATGTGAGACCCCGTTATCACATCAAGATATTAAGGTGCAATTTAGAGAACTAAACATACATGTGATTATATCAGAGTAAAGTGCCGTGTTGATTAACCTGAGCTTTAGAGATTACAGTACCAAAAAGTTCCAAAAAGGAAAGACATACTTCCTACAAAGGTACTACAACATAGTCTTACTCTACTCAGTAGAAGCTATACTAAAACTCTATCATGCTAATCCTGTAGCACTCCTTACAGCTCAGCATATCAACCCCGGCCCTGGTTCTCGTCAACAAAAGCACCTACAAAGACAACCCCCAACACATGAGCATAACACAATTCATATTTAACATAATATGAAAGTAAGGCATAAATGCAAATCTTAAACACAAGTCCTTCCCGTATTTCCAGCATTTATATCGCCCATTGGTTGTCCCTGTACCATAATTCATAATAGAAACACATTATATGAATGTATGGATATGCAATGTCATGACATTCCTTTTCCCTTAAATCCTTATTTCATCCTGAGCCCTTATCATTAGTACATTTTAATGCTTCTTGCTACTCCATGTAAGCGGAATTCTTCATCGCTTCCAATGGACTTTAGCGTTGCTACTCCATGTAAGCGGAATTCTTCATCGCTTCCAATGGACTTTAGCGTTGCTACTCCATGTAAGCGGAATTCTTCATCGCTTCCAATGGACTTTAGCGTAAGCCATTAAAATCCTTACTAAGATAACTTTGACTCGTGAAATACACCTCTTATATTTCACAACATACATATGCAAAAACAATGCATAAAAACATGTATCATAATCTTAATGCACCACATTGCATTCATCATGTGTCATAAAGACAAACATAAAGTACATGTTACCGTTGGGATGCCCGTACGTCGCTTACGTACCTTTCAAAAGATAGAGGAGTCAATCGACTTTATCTCCTCGGTTGTGCTGGCACCTGGGATGGTTCTACATAGCCACACAACACAATATTAGGCACCTCATAATAATCCGGAAGCAAAACCAAATAAAAAAAAAAACCAAACAAATCCTTTAATATCATCTCGCGATCGATCGCCCATGAGCCCCGATCGATCGCGAGATGCTACTGCCTCGCATACCAGAAAAATTCAATCCGCGATCGATCGCCACTATATTGGCGATCGATCGCCAAAACTTACTGGAACATCGCGATCGATCCTGCCTCCTTGGCGATCGATCGCCAACCTTGTTCCTTCGGCGATTTTCCAGAATTGCTTAACACCGATAATCATACCCTTAAATCTAACATGTAGGACAATATACATACCAAGACCATCATGCTAGCATTTGAACTACACTACCCTGAGTGTATTCAAACCAAATATACACCCTTAGCATAAACCTACATGCATAAACATCGATCATTAAAACAAGTACTGGATCAACTTTTTCTGGAAACAGGGCACATTTTCATTTCCAGAATTCTTGAGCACCTCTATTCATGCTATTAAAACTAACACATATAACATAAACCTTGCTCAACTAAACATGCCATGGGTTTCACAAAACTACTAAGCATGTTTTTACATCAAAGTTTCTCCAATATATAAGCTTATCATGCATGATAACACCTTCATAAAAGTACTCTTCGCACATATATTTCCAGAAAACAGGGCATTTGAACCTTGCCCAGAATTTTCGAACACTACCTTTCACATGATTAAATCTTTCACATAACACATGCAACATGCTCAAGGAAATATACTGGTACCTTCAACAAGTTACCATACATAGAAACACATCAAAGGTTCAACCAAAACCTAAGTTAGCATGCTTCGAAACATCATGGTAAAACCCTTCCTAACATGGAAAACAGAGTACTTCTCTGCTCGGGTGTTCGAGGAGCCCTTTTCTCTAGCATAAATATAGCACATAAAGCATGCAAGTTTCTTAACTAAACATGCTAGAGGCTTCACAAACATCCCAAAAAGGTATTCATAACAAGATAACATCATACCCTAAACTATCATGCCAAAACTGCTACAAAGAACAAGCATGCCAGGAAACTTGAAAACTGGGAAAAAATGTGACTCCTCACCACTTTTGCCCTTCGATTTTCTATATGAAAAGAAGCATGAAACCCGATCACTTTTCTCCTGGAACTCGACCAAGTTGCAGAGAAATGAAGGGAAAAAGAAGGAAGCTTTTGGAAGAGGCAAGACTCAAAATATCTAAGTCCAAACATGCCTATAAGTCAATCTGCTTTCCCAGAAAACAGGGGAGGGGCGTGGGTTTGGCTGCAAGTGGGGGTTGGGTGGTTGCATGTGGGGTGGTTTGTGGTGTTTAATTGTGTCCCGGTATTTCATACGATGTATAAAAATATCCCTCCTCGATATTTTATTATTCTACCACATCAACACAACAATTAAAAACACCTAACATGCTTCCTAAACCACATCATCAAATTAAATAAATTAATCCCACATACAAACGCTTTAAACATATAGGTTCATAATTAACCACCCTTAAATGCATGATTACCCACATAATCATTTCGGGGATATCACAGATTGAAGCCTAAACAACAAGATCCGAGGCAGGAGCTCTTTGGTCGCTTCTTGTGCATAAAGGCAGGGCTGGGAAGCAGCTTTAATTCCAAGGGCGGCGGCATTCTTGAATGAAGTCTATCCGAACCGAATTAGCACTTCTCAGACCAGGATGAATGGGATTGGTCTGACCTCTCGCTCAGATGTAAGACTCCCGCCGCCGACAGATGCCCCATGCCACCTTTCGTGAACAGCTATGCCCGAGAATGAATTGTGATATAGCGCCGAATAAGCCACAGAGCAGCCTATGGTGCTCAGAAAGCAGCACAAACATAATGAGATGGGGTAAATCACATTCACTGCCGACCCGATTCATTAAACTCATAAAGACAGCTAGGGCATTTGTTACTCCAAATGGCATCACCAGAAACTCATAATGTCCATAGCGAGTTCTGAATGCTGTCTTCTGTACATCACCCTCTCTCACACGTATTTGATGATAACCAGATCTCAAATCAATCTTAGAATAGATTTTTGATCCCTGTAACTGATCAAATAAATCATCAATACGAGGAAGAGGAAATTTATTCTTTATGGTTACCTTGTTCAATTGTCGATAGTCAATACACAATCTCATTGTCCCATCCTTCTTCTTAACAAATAATATCGGAGCACCCCAATGAGATACACTAGGACGTATGTACCCCTTGTCCAATAAGTCTTGCAATTGAGTTTTCAATTCTTTCAATTCAGTCGGTGCCATCCGATAAGGAGCTAGTGAAATTGCAGAAGTACCAGGTATCAAATCAATACCAAATTCCACCTCTCGACTCGGTGGAAATCCAGGTATCTCATCCGGAAATACATCCGCATATTCTGCAACCACTGGTATCTCCTCCACTTTCCTTTCTATTTTCTGTTCAGTTACATCAAGGGCATAAATCAAATAACACGCATGTCCACGTTCTAACAAACACGACATTCGGATTGCTGATATCAAAGGAATCCTTGCCCTCGATCCCTGGCCATAGAAGAACCATTGATTTCCAGTATCAGACTGAAATCTCACTATCTTCAGACAACAATCCACAACAGATTTATGTTTACTTAACATATCGATTCCAAGAATGCAATCAAAATCTGTCATGTCTAACACAATCAAATCAGCCTGTAGTCCATACTCAGTCTCAAACTGAATATCACAATCAGACACACTCTGACAAGCCATCACAGTAGTTCCCATGGGTGTCGAAACATAAAGAGGCATCAACAGTGGAGACGAGCATATATGATACCGGTCAATAAAATTTTGTGCAACAAAAGAATGTGATGCACCAGTATCAATCAAAAGTAAGGCTGGATAAGTAAACAGAGTACACTTACCCGCTATCACATCATCAGGAGCTGCCTCTGCTTGCTCCCTATTCAATGCATATACCTGAGCCTGAGGTGGTCCTGCCCTCTGTCCTCCACCAGATTGTGGTACACTCTGTGGTCTCTGCTGCACTGTGTTCTCTGACATTGGTCCTCTTCTCTGTTGTCCACCCACTTGAGGACAATCACGAATCACATGTCCTGGTCTCCCACAACGGAAACAAACTACTGTATTCAATTGAGGACAATCTCGTTTCAAATGTGGTCCGCCACATTTAAAGCATTGCACACCACTGCCACTACTACTACCTTGGAACTGTCCCTTAGCTCTTCGGTCATCCCCTTTCCGTGGTCCAAAACGTTTCCCATTAAATCGAGAGGAAGAAGCACCACCTCGTGATGACTTAAATGGTTCTCCTCTAGGTCTCATACTGTCTGATGTAGGTATCTGAGAATGTCCCACATCCTGATAAACACCAACAGCAATTTCAGCCATTTCGGCTCTCATCAACGCTTCCTCATATGAACAAGGGTTATTAGACATCACCCTATCAAATAATTTCGGCCTCAAGCCCTTTACAAATTGTTGAATCTTTACTTTGGTATCAGCGGCAATATGTGGTACATATCGTAACAATGACGAATAGTGCACCACATACTCAGACACAGTCATATTACCCTGTTTCAAATTTGTAAACTCATCTTCTTTCCTCTGCCTTGCAGCCACAGAGAAGTAGTGAGCAAGAAAACGAGTTCTGAAAACATCCCAGTCCACAGTCTGACCCTGAGCTCTCAGCTCAATCAATGTAGCTTTCCACCACATCATTGCTTTCTTAGCCAACTGAAATTCAGCTAAACGTAACCAAGCAGTCTTGGCACACGGTGCTGACACAAATATCTGTTCCACACGTTCCAGCCACTCCTCTGCCAGTTCTCCTGATTCAGCACCCTCAAACCTGGGTGGTTGATAACTCAGAAATTGCGTCAATGTTAACTCGCCATGTAACAATACCTGTTCCAGTGGTCCTTGCCCAATCGGTGGTGGTGGCACAGGCGCCATCCTCACACTAGCATTGCCACTCATGGCATCCCCAACATCCTCATGATACCCTCTGTCTGTCATACCTGTATATCAAGGGTTAACAATAACATTCACAATTATAAAACATGTTAGAAGAACATCATATTACAAATCCTAACATGATATTACCATCTCAACATGTTTTCAAGTGTTTAGGTAACTCCTAATACACTTCCTCTACCCATGTTCACCCCGTTCTCGAACCACTGCTCTGATACCACTAATGTGGGGTCCTCATTACTTCATTACTTAATCCATTATGTATCAATTAAGCATACAAACGTGAGTCTGAATTAAGTAAAAACATGCACTGATTAAGAGTTTCTGACTAGTTAAGTTGTTACAAGGGTTATAAAAACCTAACCAACTATACATCACATGTACAAGCAACAACCTAATCCAAGACAACTCCTAGGCAGTGGTTCAGCTCGCAGCGGAAAATGACTCACATCCCATCCTCCCACGTCTATGAGTCCCTACAGAAACATTCACACAACGTGAGTATAGATAAACAACTATCTCAGTGAGATATCAAAACACAATATCAATGATAAAGCACAATAATAATCATCAATTATGAATGTTCTGTATCATGCATCAACAAATGCAACTATGTCATGACATGTCTCATCACACATCTTATTATCATGAGACTAAGATGATATGTCTATTTCCGCTCAATATGTCAGTGGAACCGCCTCACATCTTCATATTAGCAACACATATCATAGTACCGTCCTCACATGATAATAGCTAGAGCATATACCCAAAAATTGGCGTATATCTCTCATACCGAGTATATGTAGCATACCCGAGCATATACCCAAACCAGGCGTATACCTCTAATGCTAACGTATATGTAGCATACCCGAGCATATACCCAAACCAGGCGTATACCTCTAATGCTAAAGCATATACCTCATCCATCTCGAACACATGTTATCCATTAATGTACATGCATATGATACTACAAATCATATGATACCAACACAACACAATTCATATGATATCAATCTCATAACATCATCTCACAATATATATACTCTGTCCGTCAACACGTACCTGTAAAGCGACACAAACGAGAGAAATCAGTCGGCACTGGCTAATTGCCTCGTTGCCCCGTCCCCTGTGATGATGCTACAACAATGCCAATAATGTATCATGTTATCATAGGCATCAATATCAAAAGTTACAAAAATATAACATTTTAAGTCTACCGATCGATCGGTCACTCTAGCGATCGATCGGTCCAAACAAACAACCATAGCGATCGGTCGGTCAGAAACTAGCGATCGATCGCTGAAATGTTTGAATTTCTCAAAAATGATACGGCATTTCACCGATCGATCAGTCGCCTTCAGCAATCGACCGGTATATGAACCACCTTACTTCCCCTGTTTCTACCGATCGATCGGTACGATTGTGATGTACGGGATAATTAATAATTATTTATATGGATTTAATCATGATATTTATATGATGTGTTGGGATTTAATTCTTGCGTATCGGATCTTGGGGCGGAGTTGGGATAAATGATTCCGGGATTGAATTTAGAATGTTAATTAAATCCGGGGAAATTCTTTAAATTCATGAGAATATAATTTCGGCCCGGAATTGGAATAAATTATTATGGGAAGAGCGTGTATCTTGATTTAAAAATTTAATTCAATGAGATTCTTAAATTCTTGGGAATGTCATTTTGGTCCGGGATTAAAATGAATACTTGCAAGTTAACTTGTAGTGTAAATTAAATTAAAAAGGGGCTCTTGCGATTTTAATTTATGAAATAATAATTGGTGGAGATAGAATCTAATATTAAGTTGTGAATTAAAATAATGAAGTGTAGAGGTGTAAATTAAATGGTGGGGATTAATTCTAGGGTTAGATAAAATTAAAAAAAAAAAAAGCCACACCCTCCTCTTCCCTCACCCAATCACCCGCCGCCCCCCTCTCATCTCCTCTCCCATTCTCACGCCGCCTACCACTCCAAGGAAGAGAGGATTTCATTTCGATTTTGAGCAATATTTCTTCGATCAGGTTTGTGTGGGTTTTGAATGCTATTCGATGCCTTAATCTCCTCATTTACATTTCGATTTTTGGCTACATTTTGTGAAAAGATTCGTTGCTGCCATTTTCGAAAAATCTTTAAGCTTTGGGTTCGATTTTTCTGTTGTTTTGGGGCTAAAATATTGTTGTTTCTTTGATTCAAAAAGCATGCTGAAGGAGGTTCGAATGTGCTGAGTTTGGTTCGAAAATGTGGGTTCTGATTCGAAAATGTTGCTGCTGTTTGGCTTCGAAATTATGCAGCATTTTGGCTCGAAAAACCTGTTGTTTTTATGCTCCAAATTATGCTGATTTGTGGTTCGAGACCTTAATGTTTTGTGCTCGATTTTCTGCACTATTTGGTTGATTTTTGTTGCTGCGTATGACTCGACTTCCCTGCTGTATATTGTTAGAAAATCATGCTAGTTTTGGGTTTGTGAAATATGCTGTTGTTTGGGTTGAAAAGGATTTCTGAAAATGAATTGTTGAGTTTTGTCTTGGCTTAGTATTAGTGTTGGTTAAAAGATGAAGACAAAATCATGCTCAAGAGTTGTTTGATAATATGTCTAAATGGTGTTTAAGTGTTGGCCTAAAGCATTGATCATTTGGTGGTGAAATCCTACACTTCCCAACTTAAAAGCATTATAGTGTCTTGGTGAGTGATTGGGCAATGATATGAGATGTTTGTGAGTTGTGTGTGATTATACTTATAATGGATATTAAAAATTGAGTTAAATGAATATTTATGATTTGCCCGCTCATTTTATATGATGATTATGTTTTGAGGAATTCTTGAACAATGAGTTAAGGTTATATATTTTGAACCTTAGTAATATAAATATTACATACTTGAGTTAGTGATAACTCGAATAAATGGAAGGTAATGGCTTGTTTGTGTGGTATATGGGGTATGATAATTGGGATTGAGTATAATGGCGAAATTATATTGAATTGAAGTTGAAATGCATATAAATGATATCAGTTGTATTATTAATGAATTAGTTGTTGAATTGATATTCAACATAGATACTCCACGGTCTCAGGACATCAAGGGTGGTTTATTAACGTCGTCGACAATAAGGTACGTAGTGACGTACGAGTATGTATAATATGAATTATTTCATATTCCAGTATTCATATATTGTTGAATTGTGATGATTGAATATAAGGGAACGAATATGTGAATTGAGTTGATATATGTGGTTGGGAACACGTAAATGTACGTTGTCTGGATTGTGAGTTGGGTATTATGTGAATTGAGTTTGATATATGTGATATGATGGACACGTAAATGTACGTGGTCCGGACATGGAGCCGGATACGGATGCCTTTGGGCATGAACGATATGAGAAAGTGTTAAGAATGAGACAGATTGATAGACAAATTCCATGCGATATGAAATCGTTTATGATTGAGCATAAATTATAGATTTCACTTGTATTGAATTTATCGTGTTGATGAGTATCATGTTTTGAATGACGCTACTGAATTTATTATTTATGAAAGTATATAAGGTTGGAACAGGAACAGTTCGTGAAAGCTTTACTGGTTCGGAACTGTACAAGGAGTATATTTTATGAGTCTTGAACAATTTAAATTATTGTATTACAGTTTTATATATTCATGTGTGAATGATTATTGAGTTGGAGTATGCTCACCCTGTGTGGGGGCTGTCTCTCTGAAACAGGTTAAACAGGTATGACATTGGTTTTGAAGTGAATTCGAGCTATTGGAGTGGAATGCTACCAGGGGCATGGTATCAGTAATGGTAAATGAGAGGATGTGATATATGCGAGTAAAGTTATACTCATTTGTTCATTGCTCACCTGTGAGCGTTTTAATACATGTATATGGACTGTATAAGGGTGTTGAAGCCCACTTTTGATGTCTTCTTATTATGGTGTTTTCCCTGGCTGGGAACTTACCTAGTATTTTAGGATGCTGTTTTAGTATTGTGTTTGTCCCTGGCTGGGAGTTATTTTAGTGTTGTGTTTTTATTTCCGGATAGCCCAGTTTATGGGGAGATTCTGCCCAAATTTTTATAAAAACCCACAATGTAAAAGTGGTGTAATGTGATGATAATGGGTGAAATCCTTGAGTCTTATTGCTGATATAAGTGATCATATCATGTTGAGCATTATTGTAATGCCCGGAATAAATTAATTATTTATTTGATGATAATTGCGATAATTATGAGATAATTACGGATTCAACTATCGGGAATTTTATTGGGAGCGGAATTGGGATAAATGATTACGGGACTGTATTTAGAATGTTAATTAAATCCAGGGAAATTCTTTAAATTCATGAGAATATAATTTTGCCTGGAATTGGAATAAATAATTATGGGAAGAGCGTGTATCTTGATTTAAAATTTAATTTAAGGAGATTCTGAAATTCTTGAGAATTAAATTTTGTTCCGGAGTTGGAATGCTTAATCTTGGGTTGAAATTAAATTAGAAAGGAATTGGAGAGAATGATAGTAACTAGTCTACTACCTTTATTAAAATTCAAAGAAATAATATAAATGATGGGAATTGGATGGTCAATATTTAACCTTGGGTTAGGTTAAAATAAAAAAAGAAAGCCTCTCATCCCTCTCACTTACACTTCACGCCTCCTTCATTCTTTCCCCCTCTCCCCTTTATTTCGATCGATCTAGCTTGAAGAAATGGACGATTCTTTCCAGAAAATTTTGTTAGCAAACTCATGAAGGTTTGTGTGTATAATGTTACATTATTCTTTAATCGTTCATTCCCTTGAAAATCCAAGCCCTTGGTTCGATTTTCTGCTCTTGTTTGGGGGAACTTAATGCTGCTATGTTTTACATTTTTGTAAATGTATTTGTTCCCATGGTTGTTGATTATTATGTTGAGGATTTGTGCTAAGGGGTGAGTGTGTGTTTTAAAGTGCAGATTGTGTGTTAGGCGTGAGGTGGTGTGAGCGTGAGTGTGTGTTTTGAAGTGCAGAGTGTGTGGTAGGCGTGAGGTGGTGTGAACGTGTGTGTGTGTTTTAAAGTGCAGAGTGTGTGTTAGGCGTGAGGTGGTGTGAGCGTGAGTGTGTGTTTTGAAGTGCAGAGTGTGTGCTTGTGAGTGCTGGACGTTTGTATGTGTGTGTATGTATTGCTGAATACACCTATAAGTGTGGGTATTAGTGCGTGTAGATAATGGTTATGTAAGTAGTTATGTGTTCCTACATGTATTGAAGTGTATATGTGTTAAGTGTACACATTTGTGTGAGTATTTCAGCATGCAATTATGGGCTTATGTTGTGGTTTGTGGCTAGATTAAGTATTGTAAAGGAGAATGTTAAATTGATTGGTGTAGTGGGTTGAGACGTTTATGTAACGAAATGCAAGTACAAACATCATAATTGGATAACATGAGAAATGTCATTGAGTGTTGGAATTCAATTATAACTCACCTTGTTGAATGGTCTATTATTGAAATTTAAATTGTTGAATTGTGCATTGGCTAGTATGATTGTTGGTAAAATATGAAGACCAAAATCATGCATGTAAGGTGTTTGTTAATATGCTTAAATGTGATTTAAGTGGGTTTAAGTCTTGTTATGCTAGTAGTTATTGTAATATTTGGTGAGTGTTGGGCTATGGTATAGAATGTGTTACCTTTTGGAAGCATGTGTAATGTGTAAAATAAATGGGTTAGATACATGGTAGTGTATGTTATAACATGGAATAAAGATTGTGGTGATGTATATGCTTGAATGGGCATCATATGAGTTTTAAATTAAGTATTATAAAACTCAATGCATGTTTAATTTGTTTAAGTTAAATTCAAACAAATAAAGTACTTTATATTGCGATTAAGGGGTTTGGACATAAATAGAAGAATATTTTATATCCATGGATTCTTTCTTTCATAGCTTGTTGTTTGAAACATCTCGGTGTTGGTTTGGGTGTATGTAACATGCTAGTCGATTAAATTGAGTTTTGTCGTTGGGGAAGTTGGATTGTGTGAGACTATGTTTATTACGTATTAGTTATGAGCCCACCCTTAAACTTTTGAGTTCATGTAGAGCCTTCTTGAGCTCTCGGACAACGAGGAGGATGGCTTGACAGTAAATCACAGATTATAAGGTACGTAGTGACGTACGAGCAGGTATACTATGAATTATTTCATATTCCAGTATTAATGTATTGTTGAATGTGTTGACTGAATATAAGGAAATGAATATGTGAATTGAGTTTGATATATGTGGTATGGTGGACACGTAAATGTACGTGGTCCGGATATGGAGTTGGGTATGGATGCCTTTGGCATGATCGATATGAGAAATGGTTGAGAGTGAGATTAACTGATAGGCAGAGTTGCCTTCGATATGAGATTCGTTATGATTGAGCATAAATGATGAATTGTGATTTTATTGAATTTATTGCGTTGATGAGTATCATGTTTGAATAACGATACTGATCTTGATGTTTATGAAAGTGCATAAGATTGAAACATGAACAGTTCGTGAGAGCTATGCCGGTTTGGAATTGTACAGGGAGTATATTTTATAGATTTTCAATAACCTTAATTGTTGCTTTACAATTTCGTATATTGATCTGTGAATGATTATTGAGTTGGAGTATGCTCACCCTGTGTGGGGGCTGTTTCTGTTAAAACAGGTATAACAGGTACGACATTGTCACGGGAAGGAAGCTTAAGCTAATGGAAAATAGTGCTCGCAGGATTATGGTACAAGTATTGATTGGTGGCACATCCTACTTATGCATTGAGAATTAATTCATTTATTTGTTGCTCGTATGTGAGCAACAGGAAGCATGTATATGGACTGTATAAGGGTGTTGAAGCCCACTTTTGATGTCTTCTTAGTATGGTCTTTTTCCCTGGCTGGGAACTTATTTAGGGTTTTGTTTCCTTTTAAGTATTGTGTTTTTCCCTGGCTGGGAATTATATTGGTGATGTGTCTTATTTTGGGATAGCTCAATTTATGGGGAGACTCTCCCCAAATTTTTATAAAAACCCACAATATAAAAGTGGTGTAATGGGGATGATAATGGGTGAACCTTGAGTCTTATTGCTGAGTAGTGTTTATGTCATGGATAATATGTGAAGCATGTAATGATTCTTTAAAAGAAAAGAATTTTTTTTTATATACACAAATTACGTCATAATTGTACTAATGACGAGTTAAGGGGTTGGGGCCTTACAATTATTTATGTCATGGGGAATACGGGAAGCATGTAAAGATTCTTTTAAAGAATGAAAATTTTTATCTACATACGACGTCATAAATACACTAATGACGAGTTAGGTAGTTGGGGTCTTACATTAGTGGTATCAGAGCAGTGGTTGCTCTTTGGGGCAGTTAAGGGCCTAGGAAGTTATTGATAGCACATTATGCATGATGGCATTATTGTTGTATGACACAACTAGTTGTTTATGTGTTTTTATGATATGAAAAGTGGTGCTAATCATTGTAATTGCAGGAATCGTGTAGAATGCGATGGGATGGCATTAATGGTGATGTCTAGCACTTCATGTATTATGTGTTAAGGGATCTGATTTTGTAGGAAAATCAGGAAATGTGAGACGTACGGGCATCGGACGGTAAAACGTGGTATACCTTTGATTATGTATATCGTGGGTAGTGAATCCTTACATGTGATGTTATATGTGAAATGATTGTGATATACTGTGATAATGGAATCAACTGTTGTGTTTGATTAATGTGGTGGAATTGATGAATGTTCTGGTAGCCTTTATCTCCGAGCGAGGGAGGTACTTGCCGCTGTCATATGAAGCGATGGTAGTATGATATTTGCCGCTGTCATGTCTAAGCGAGGTAACATGCCGCTGTCATTGTCGAAGCGAGGGATATCATATGATGCCGCTATATGTCGAAGCGAGGGGTTCTAAAATTCCGCTGTTGTATTGGGACCGGAACAGTCACAATTCTAGTGATTAATGTGGAATATTGTGGTTACAACTGGAACGTGATATCGATCATTATATTTGTGAACTGTTGTATTAACCTGGATGCAGGTACATGGAGCTAGTGGAAGTTCCGGTAGTTGTTATATTCGAGCGAGGGAGGTACTTGCCGCTATCATATGAAGCGATGGTAGTATGATATTTGCCGCTGTCATGTCTAAGCGAGGTAACATGCAGCTGTCATTGTCGAAGCGAGGGATATCATATGATGCCGCTATATGTCGAAGCGAGGGGTCCTAAAATTCCGCTGCTATAACAAGATCGGAACAACCACATTATCGATATTGATAGCGATGTCTCATTCCGCTATATTGGTTGGCGATGGTTCATGCCGCCAGGTATATTGATAGCGATGTCTCATTCCGCTATATTGATTATGCCGCCGGGTACATGTATAGCGATGCCTCTTTCCGCTATGTCAATGGCGATGGCTCATGCCGCCAGACATGTGTTTAGCGATGGTGCATTCCGCTGATTCCATGGCGATGGTTCTTGCCGCCGATTATATATATAGCGACGTCTCATTCCGCTATTCTGTTGATGGTGAGTATATCAATTTGTGTATTGATATGAAATCATATTTTGTGGAATATTTATGTTGAGAGCAGGGACAATTTAAAAGATCAAGTGTGGATCAACTGTGTACAGTAAGTGTTATTACATCTTGTTGTTTTAAGAATGTATATTCATTGCGATTATGGATATTATATGTATGCCAGTAGTGGCGATGAGTATTATGTACCGCCGTAGGGCGATGAAGATTGATGCATTGCTATTGTGTTAGCAATGCATATTTTTAGCACCGCTATTGTGATTAGCGATGAATGCTGTTGTATCGCAATTGTGTTAGCAATGAGTATTGATGATGCTTTGATTGCAGATGGCAATAGAAGTTGTGTTATGTACAGTTATGTTATTGCTCATTGTGTATATGTGATTTAGGCCCAAGAAGATATTGGATCGATCCAGGAGGACGAAGTATCGAGGTAAACCGTTTCAGTTGGTCGAACATATTGATATATGTTGATTCGAGTTATTTTGTTGATTTATATTGATTTTGAAATCATGTACATGTAGAAAAGTTGATAATGGAATTGAAGTGGAACCTAGAGGTGTCATTCATATTTTTTTGCGGTAATAAGGCAAGAAGGGGTGTAACCTCTGTGATAACACTCTCATATCTACGGTGTGTAGTGATGAGATATTAAAAATAGATGTTAATCATTTTGTGACGATAATTATTGTTGTGAAAGCATGCTAGTTTTGTATGTGGTAGGATTAATAATTGATTAATCACCTATTATATTGAATGGAATACAATCAGATAGACATGAGTTTAATGAGTGTGTCACGGGATGACATGAGTATGTCGCGGGATGACGCGTGATTACTACGAATGTCGTGTGTGGACATGTGATCATTGTGAACATTCATGATTAATGAATTTTTATGTTTTGAAGATGAGTTAAAGATTGATATAAATTTCGTCATTAAAGCATGCAATTGATTCTTGTGTTAAAATTCAATCACCCTATGTGATAGTGTGCAGTAGCATGTTGTGTATAGAACTGCGAGAAACTTCTGATGCAGGGAATTAATGTTTGATGACAGAAACATTATGAATGTCGAAATGCGTAAATGACAAGGTACGCGTTATGTTACTAGTATTTGAGAAATACTAACGAGATTATTTTGTACTTGTCCTATGACAGATAATAGTTGGGTGAAGTAATGTGGAAATGTTGATACTTAAGAGTATGTGAGAGCTGTGATTAACATGATACTATGATGCCAATGTGCGTATAATCGTGACGTAAGAATATTCGTGGTAGATCATTCTTTATGAATTGATATTGATGATCTGTGGCTGTTGGTGCGTATAATGTGGATATATGTATGTGAGAATTAATAATGGGTTTCCTAGTAATTACTTTGCACCAGATAATAGCCAGGAGGTAATATATGAGATATTGATGCGTAAAGGCTCAGGAGTACCGCTACTTCATACGGACGGTGGTAGTAATGATTGGTATAAGTTGCATACATTTGCAACAACACAGGTAAACTGTGACGGATTTTGATCTTGTGCAAGGAAACTGTACCGATGCGAGTGCACAGGTACTGAAGTATGACAAGAAGTGCTTGATTGATAAACACTGTAAGTGTTGGCTTTATGAACTGTTAGCAATTTTCTTGATAAGTTAATTATGGGAATGAGCTTTGGAATGTAAACAAAAATTGAACAGGGCAAGTATGATGTTAACCTCGTATTGATTTACATGAATAGAGGAATTCATATGTTAGCTTATTAAATGCTAATGTTTGGATAGAGTAAAGTGAGGTGATTTGCAGTCTTACCATTGTTGACGTAATGGGGCTCATGTGCGAGTCATGATGATTCGGATGACTGTTGTCCTACAGATGATCAAGTCACTATCTTGAGCAGGATACTAGTAAATTTTATTGTTGGCTTTTATGGTAAGAATGCAATTAAATTTCGAGGACGAAATTTTAGTAGTTTGGGAGAATTGTGATGTCCGGGATAATTAATAATTATTTATATGGATTTAATCATGATATTTATATGATGTGTTGGGATTTAATTCTTGCGTATCGGATCTTGGGGCGGAGTTGGGATAAATGATTCCGGGATTGAATTTAGAATGTTAATTAAATCCGGGGAAATTCTTTAAATTCATGAGAATATAATTTCGGCCCGGAATTGGATTAAATTATTATGGGAAGAGCGTGTATCTTGATTTAAAAATTTAATTCAATGAGATTCTTAAATTCTTGGGAATGTCATTTTGGTCCGGAATTAAAATGAATACTTGCAAGTTAACTTGTAGTGTAAATTAAATTAAAAAGGGGCTCTTGCGATTTTATTTTATGAAATAATAATTGGTGGAGATAGAATCTAATATTAAGTTGTGAATTAAAATAATGAAGTGTAGAGGTGTAAATTAAATGGTGGGGGATTAATTCTAGGGTTAGATAAAATTAAAAAAAAAAAAGCCACACCCTCCTCTTCCCTCACCCAATCACCCGCCGCCCCCCTCTCATCTCCTCTCCCATTCTCACGCCGCCTACCACTCCAAGGAAGAGAGGATTTCATTTCGATTTTGAGCAATATTTCTTCGATCAGGTTTGTGTGGGTTTTGAATGCTATTCGATGCCTTAATCTCCTCATTTACATTTCGATTTTTGGCTACATTTTGTGAAAAGATTCGTTGCTGCCATTTTCGAAAAATCTTTAAGCTTTGGGTTCGATTTTTCTGTTGTTTTGGGGCTGAAATATTGTTGTTTCTTTGATTCAAAAAGCATGCTGAAGGAGGTTCGAATGTGCTGAGTTTGGTTCAAAAATGTGGGTTCTGATTCGAAAATGTTGCTGCTGTTTGGCTTCGAAATTATGCAGCATTTTGGCTCGAAAAACCTGTTGTTTTTATGCTCCAAATTATGCTGATTTGTGGTTCGAGACCTTAATGTTTTGTGCTCGATTTTCTGCACTATTTGGTTGATTTTGTTGCTGCGTATGACTCGACTTCCCTGCTGTATATTGTTAGAAAATCATGCTAGTTTTGGGTTTGTGAAATATGCTGTTGTTTGGGTTGAAAAGGATTTCTGAAAATGAATTGTTGAGTTTTGTCTTGGCTTAGTATTAGTGTTGGTTAAAAGATGAAGACAAAATCATGCTCATGAGTTGTTTGATAATATGTCTAAATGGTGTTTAAGTGTTGGCCTAAAGCATTGATCATTTGGTGGTGAAATCCTACACTTCCCAACTTAAAAGCATTATAGTGTCTTGGTGATTGGGTAATGATATGAGATGTTTGTGAGTTGTGTGTGATTATATGAGATAAAAGTTGGGAAATCTTGTTCTAACCTTATAATGGATATTAAAAATTGAGTTAAATGAATATTTATGATTTGCACGCTCATTTTATATGATGATTATGTTTTGAGGAATTCTTGAACAATGAGTTAAGGTTATATATTTTGAACCTTAGTAATATAAATATTACATACTTGAGTTAGTGATAACTCGAATAAATGGAAGGTAATGGCTTGTTTGTGTGGTATATGGGGTATGATAATTGGGATTGAGTATAATGGCGAAATTATATTGAATTGAAGTTGAAATGCATATAAATGATATCAGTTGTATTATTAATGAATTAGTTGTTGAATTGATATTCAACATAGATACTCCACGGTCTTAGGACATCAAGGGTGGTTTATTAACGTCGTCGACAATAAGGTACGTAGTGACGTACGAGCAGGTATAATATGAATTATTTCATATTCCAGTATTCATATATTGTTGAATTGTGATGATTGAATATAAGGGAACGAATATGTGAATTGAGTTGATATATGTGGTTGGGAACACGTAAATGTACGTTGTCTGGATTGAGAGTTGGGTATTATGTGAATTGAGTTTGATATATGTGATATGATGGACACGTAAATGTACGTGGTCCGGACATGGAGCTGGATACGGATGCCTTTGGGCATGAACGATATGAGAAAGTGTTAAGAATGAGACAGATTGATAGACAAATTCCACGCGATATGAAATCGTTTATGATTGAGCATAAATTATAGATTTCACTTGTATTGAATTTATCGTGATGATGAGTATCATGTTTTGAATGACGCTACTGAATTTAATGTTTATGAAAGTATATAAGGTTGGAACAGGAACAGTTCGTGAAAGCTTTATTGGTTCGGAACTGTACAAGGAGTATATTTTATGAGTCTTGAACAATTTAAATTAATGTATTACAGTTTTATATATTCATGTGTGAATGATTATTGAGTTGGAGTATGCTCACCCTATGTGGGGGCTGTCTCTCTGAAACAGGTTAAACAGGTATGACATTGGTTTTGAAGTGAATTCGAGCTATTGGAGTGGAATGCTACCAGGGGCATGGTATCAGTAATGGTAAATGAGAGGATGTGATATATGCGAGTAAAGTTATACTCATTTGTTCATTGCTCACCTGTGAGCGTTTTAATACATGTATATGGACTGTATAAGGGTGTTGAAGCCCACTTTTGATGTCTTCTTATTATGGTGTTTTCCCTGGCTGGGAACTTACCTAGTATTTTAGGATGCTGTTTTAGTATTGTGTTTGTCCCTGGCTGGGAGTTATTTTATTGTTGTGTTTTTATTTCTGGATAGCCCAGTTTATGGGGAGATTCTGCCCAAATTTTTATAAAAACCCACAATGTAAAAGTGGTGTAATGTGATGATAATGGGTGAAATCCTTGAGTCTTATTGCTGATAGAAGTGATCATATCATGTTGAGCATTATTTATGTCATGGGGAATACGGGAAGCATGTAAAGATTCTTTTAAAGAATGAAATTTTTTATCTACATACGACGTAATAAATACACTAATGACGAGTTAGGTAGTTGGGGTCTTACAACGATCCTAGCGATCGATCGGTCGACAACAGAATTTCAGAACATTGGCAATTTTGAGCTTATCTCCATGGTGTATCTCCTACAACTCGAAAATAAACATTTAATCATGTTTCATACAATCTCTAGTAACATGAAAACATGTTTCTCTCCTCATACAACTTAATTCTTTTCATGATAATAAATATCAATTCCAAACATAAAAGATTCAAACTCACATGCTTCAATTTCAACAACTAACCAACATAGACATCATGTACTATGAAATTCTTACCAAGCAAGTATAAAATCCCTTCCCTAAACTTCTTAGCTTGATTACCAAGTTTACTTCCAAGTTCAAGACCCAAAACCAAGAGAAGATTTAGAGGTGCTTGTGTAGGGATTTTGTAGGTGAAAATGGTGTATTGTGAGTTGCAAATCTGATTTTACCTATTTAATAAACTCTCCAAATACAAACTCAAACTCACATCCACATGCTAATGGAAACAAATGAAACCAAAGGCATAGGAAATTCAAGTCAAATGCATACTAGTCCATGTTACTTGATATGTCACTACACTTGATTTAATTCAAGTCATTTCTATGCACTACATCTTGTGCATCATATTTCATTCCTTGCCATATATCACATAGTCATGTCATGTATGTGAGTATTAACCCTCGGTTCAACCCGAACACGAGTCCACATCGTATCGTAATTATTCAAAATTACGCTATAATCATATGACACGTGTATAAAATAAATCGAGGCATTACAACATCCAACAAGTTACCAGTGGCAATCCGAGAGGAATGTGCCCAAGAGACCGATTGTGTGATGACCAGGGATTATAGATGTTAATCCAGGAGTATTAATGACCCCTAAAGTTGTTTTACGTGGCGATTTGGAGTTTAATCGCGGTGTTGGGCCTTCCGGGCTCGTCTATTTGAGTAGTGGGGATCGTTGGATCCCGAGGTTGAGATCGTATTCTCATTTGGGTGAAAAACCTATGAGTTGGATTTTTTAGTGTGACTCGGGATCAGGGGTGCTTTGTGTGGGCACCGGTAGGGGATTTTGGAGTTAGAGAGAGAATTTTTGAAAACAGATGATTTTTAATGAATCATGATGTATTTGTGGGGCTTTTAGAATTTCGGGGTAATTTTGCTATATATACCAGTTGAACCCGAGATTTTAATTATTGGAAGCCTTTTCTCCTCCAGCCCGTCTCTCTCTCTCTCTCCCCGTCTGCACCATTCCCGTCTCCCTCGACCCTCGTCGCTTCAGGCCGTGCGCCCGCCGCCGTCCGGCCACCATCCGGCGCGTCCGGACCGCCGTTAGCTTCGCCTCGTCCAGGCGCAGCTTTCCACACCGGCAATTCAAAGTTTCGTCGAGATTTGAGTTTGGATTTTGCAGAAAAGCGCGGAGGCCCAATTTTTAGGGTTCTTCGATTTTCGATCGATTTCCTCTCGATTTTCGACTGGGTAACCTTCTTTACCCCTTTTTCGTCCTTCTCATGTAATTCACTGCCATTTTTGTGTTATTGGTTCGAATTAAATCGCTGCTTGCGTGAGGGTTGTGTTCAAATTTAGGGATTTTGGTAGGGGGGTGGTGATTCTTGTTGTTAATCGTTTATTTCATGTTTTAGATGAATTATGGTGCTTGGTTGGGTTCGAAATTGTGATGTTAGGGTTCGAAAATTGAAAGGTGGTTCTTGAGCAATTTTCGTTGGTGCCTCATTCATTTTCCCTCCCTGCTTGTGCCCTGCCCCGGGTCTTTTAGATGGTTAATTGTTGTGTGTTGGCAATATTTTTGTATAAGGGTTATGGGTGTGCTTGAGCATGGGTTGCATGTTCGTAAATATTTGTGAATTATTTATCATGTTAGCACATCGTTCCTCGGGGCATGGAACACGAGCAAAGTTTGGCCCGAACTACGGAGATTTAAGGTACGTGCGACGTACGAGCATTACTTTATATGAGAGCATTTGTGAAATGCATAATGTATTTTGATTGCATTGATGGTTATGCGTATGGTTATATATATATGTTGATATAGTTATGGAACGACCCAATCTTGACATCGCCGCCACAAGCGTGCGTGATACTAGAGTAGTATGACCTTACAAGATATATGGGGTACTGGGTTTATATGACCATTGTAGGGCATTTGAGATGCCTGAGAATGATCGTGGAATCATGTAATCATTATAAGACATTTGAGATGTCTAAGTATAATTGAGAATTGGTAAAATAAATGCTAGGCATTTGAGCTATCTGTAATTGATAGCGAAGTTGAGAAATCAGTATTTGATATTGAGATATCCATATTTGCATGTATAATGAATTTGGAATCACTATCTATTGATATTCGAGAATTAGGCATGCGATGAGTTAAATCAATGTGTTGATTTACTGATTTTTGAGATTGATGAGTTTGATGATTGTGAGAACAGGGACAGTACACGGAATCCCGGATGAGGACGTTGCCATCCAGGGAGTATCATTTAAAATTCATTAGTATTTACTTTTGTTGTAAATTATGAATTTCATTATTGTGATTATGGGATTTTGTGTATTGGTATGCTCACCCCGTTGGGGGCTGTCTCTGTTGGGGCAGGTGAACAGGTACATCGATGGCTTTGGAGCTGAGCTCGAGCTGTTGATTGGATGTACTCCCAGGATCGTGGTACCAGGGCTTGATGGAGTACGGTATCGTATAGGGTACTTATATACACCTAAGGATTATATACACATTCATGATGCTCGCATATGAGAACGGTTATACTTGTATATGGGTTGTATATAAAGGCATGAGCCTTTCTCTCTTTCATTCTATGTTGCATGCAATTAAGGGTAGAATTGCTAATGATATGAGAGTCATTGGTGTATTATGTGGGTGTTGAAACCCACTTTTGTTGTCTTATGTGTGGTGTCTTCCCTGGCTGAGAATTTACTTAGTGTTGCTGTATTCTGTTGAGTATTGTGTTTCCCTGGCCGGGAATTATGTTATGTGATGTGCTTTTATTTCGGGATAGCTCAATTTATAGGGAGACTCTGCCCAAATTTTTATAAAAGTTCACAATGTAAAAAGTGGTGTAATGGGGATGGTAATGGGCGAAATCTATTAGTCTATTTGTTGGTAGAGATGATCTTATAACGTTGAATATTAAAGAAATTTTGTAATTGCCATTCAATGGTAAAGTATCATCTGAGTTTCCCGATTGATTTTTATTGAAAGCATGTGCCACACATATTGGTTAATACACTAATCAAGGGTTAAGGGCTAGGGATCCTTACATTAGTGGTATCAGAGCAGTGGTTAGCTCTTTGAGACTGTTGAAGGCCTGGAACATGCTGATAGGGACGAGTAGCACATATTTATGCATGATAGTAGCTAGTGTTGTGTGACACAACTATTTTGCTTATGTGCATTTGTAACATGTGATCATAGTGAAACAATTATATGTCATGACATCTATAGAATCATAATATAATCTGTTGATTATGATTGTGAGTTGTGACACAGGAACAACCAAATGGAGCATTTTGAAATGCATTGGGATACAGGAAGTACTTTGTACTCATAGTTTATGCATTTACTCATTATAATCACATTGTGGGGAATATGGATTATCGTATGCTCATGGTTTGTGATTGTTCCTGTAGGGACACTATGACGCGAAAGGCTAAGGCCAGGGTTGAAAGACACGAAACGGTAACCTGCGTTTTATATACATCATGGAATTATGCATTGTGGTTGCATGTGTACAATGGAGTGATAATTTTAATGCTCTGCCGCCAAATGTTGAAGCGAGGGGTGGGAGAGCCGCATGTCGCATTTGAGCGAGGTGCATTAAAATACACCCATGATGATGTATGTTGGAATATGGAATATGCTTTGTGTTGCAGGTATAGACGGGATATTTGGTGAATATCCCATGAGTCATTGTTATGGATGAGTGATGATTTTAAATGCTTGCCGCTATTTATTGTTTTGTGCCGCTGAAATGTGAAGCGATGGGTGGGAGCGCCGCATGTCACATTGAAGCGTGGTTATCATATGAGGCGAGGAAAGAATATTTGCCGCTAAAATGTGAAGCGAGGGGTGGGAGCGCCGCATGTCCATTTAAGCGAGGTTATTCTATGCCGCCTGTATGTGAAGCGTGGGGTGGGAGTACCGCATGTTTTATTTGAGCGAGGGGCATTAAAATACACTACCGTAACAATGACTAGGGACCGGCTATTCGATTGGCGATGGTTCTTGCCGCCAGGTATCTTGATAGCGATGTTTCATTTCGCTATATTGATTGGCGATGGTTCATTCCGCCAGATATATTGATAGCGATGGTTCATTCCGCTATATTGATTGGCGATGGTTCATTCCGTCAGATGTATTGATGGCGATGGTTCTTGCCGCCAGGTATATTGATAGCGACGGTTCATTCCGCTATATTGATTGGCGATGGTTCTTGCCGACAGGTATCTTGATAGCGATGTTTCATTCCGCTATATTGATTGGCGATGGTTCATTCCGCCAGATATATTGATAGCAATGGTTCATTCCACTATATTGATTGGCGATGGTTCATTCCGCCGGATGTATTGATGGCGATGGTTCTTGCCGCCAGGTATATTGATAGCGACGGTTCATTCCTTTATATTGATTGGCGATGGTTCTTGCCGCCAGGTATCTTGATAGCGACGTTTCATTCCGCTATATTGATTGGCGATGGTTCATTCCGCCAGATATATTGATAGCGACGGTTCATTCCGCTATATTGATTGGCGATGGTTCTTGCCGCCAGATATATTGATAGCGATGTCTCATTCCGTTATTCTATTGACGAGGGATCATGCCGCTGATTCTATAGCGATGTGTTATACCGCTATGTGCGTAGCGCTGGATTATGTCGCCTACGAGCGATGGGTGCTGCTTGTGTACCGCTGGTGGACGATGGATACAGGTATTCCGCTATCTTGATAGCGATGAGGTATGGCATATTACTTTTGTTAGCATTATTGTGGATACTACGTGTTGTTATATACGTCATGTGTTTGAAGATGAGATTATGGATGTCGTGTATTGACATGTACCGTCATATGTTGACGATGTTAATTGGATGTCATATGTTGACATATGCCGTCACCGGATGACGATCACATAGCGGGTGTTCTATGTAGACGTGTAGCGTCGTTTTGATGATTAATACATTTATGTTTATGTATTTTGTTGTATGGTTTAAGCACCGATGGTGAGCACATGTTAGTGTCTGGGTCACTAGTTGACGAGACCATTATGCCGAGCAAATTGCTCGATGGATTATTGGATGCATTGTACAGGTGAGGGTACCGCATCATGTACTACAGGTAAATGTTTTCGAGTAATGATGCCCTCCGGGTATACTCGCTGGATTGGCTTAGGCCAAGTGATTGGTGGTAAGAGTAGTCATTGAGGAAACTACTCGCTTGTTGTTGTGAAGTGTGTTGGGCATGGACACACCCACCCTGAGGGTGTGGAACAAGTCTTAACGGATTATGATTGCATCATAGTTGAGCAAGGACACCGGGTTGTCCATTGTGCTTGGTGTTTTAGAGATATGTTGGGCGATGACCCATAACTCTAATGGTTTGTTCGGTATGGTATACCGGGATGGGACGAGTGTCACGTTGATAGGATGGTATGAGCCTATGGGGCCAACGAACCGTTAGCCAGGTATAGTTACAATGTTTTAGTGTACTTGTGATAGCCATTATACTGCTCGTTGGGTTTGAGCTGGGTGAATCGTATGGTGATACGATGAGGGGTATGGTAGACTTTTGTAGCCTCCTTGTGGTATGATGATTGAGGCAGGGAGTGCCTCACGGAGACGTTTATACGTCAAATGTTTCGAGGGACTTGTTTTGGGAAATCTCAATTTGGTTAGGAATACCAACGTGAGTGTCGACAAGTCGTTGTTAGCTCTGGATGAGCATTCTTGCATATGGCATGCAATGGGAGCCGCAACGGTTTGTGAGATATAGTTAGTGGGGTGAAACTACTATATTGATTTTATCTCTTGGAGATATTTGGATCGTACTGTCATGGAGACATCTGGTTTTGGTTGACGGTTGATGGTGAATCAACCGGGGTAAGCCTACTAGTGTTGGCTTCGTACTTCCGGTGAGACGTTCGAGGAAACGTCTCCGGGGAAATGCTCGGTTTTGGAGAGTACTATGATATTAGTACAGAGCATCTTTAGGATGAGTATACATGGAGTATACGGGTTTCGGATTGGCAATAGTTGCAGGGATTTCTGAACCAGTCATCTTTTGTTGGTTCCGGGATATGTTTTGATATAAATATATCCAAGTTTTCCGAATGGCAGTTCGAAGTTGGAGGATCATGAGTTCATGACTTTTCCCTTGAAAGGAAAGTAGTATTGTTATACCTATCGGTTGAATCTTTTGGGAGATTCGTTGTTTTGGTTCGTGTGGTGTTGATGTTGAAATCACACCCTTTGGTTTGTTTGTCAACCATCATTCTCCGTGGGGTGAGAATAATTAGGGATTGACAGTTGGTTTTGGGACTTTGGGTATGATTGGAGATACCCGAGTTTATTGCTTTGTGTATGCATGTTGTGTTAGTGCATGGGCATGTATGCCGTGTGTGTATACGAATGCCAACTTTATTTGTTCCTTGTGGAACGTCGAGTTTGTGTGCTTGGTTTGGTGGATCTCCGGTGTGAGATTATCGAACCTTGAAATCGGTAATCTCAGTGGCACGATGCATTCTGATGAATGATCGTGAGGGTTGTTTGACTTCCCCTGAGGAGGGATCGTCGTATTTTGGAACCATGGTGGTTCTTATTGGATTATTCGATAGCCTTCCCAAGTTTAGATTGTTAAATCCTAGGGTTATCAAAGGATGGCAGGGATTCGGATTTGTTGGGTGTCGCTGACGACACAAGCGTTCAGGATGCAATGGGTTTATTGCATGTCCTTTCAGAATTTGAAACTCTGTGGAGTCTCGATGGTTTATTTATGATCAGAATGTAATTCTTGGAATATCCGGAGGTGGACATCTTGTGAGATGTCTTTTGCGTGAATCTGTGGCCGTGAGTTGCCCAAATTGAGTTGCAATTTTGCGACTGCTCCTTCGATGGAGGAGGTTTGAAAGTGGAAACTAGGTTTGGTATGTGTACACCGTGGTATACTAGTATTTCCCTCGTAATGATGTATGTTAGACATCGCGAGTCATGGTAGAGACGTCATTGAATGATATCTACGATGGAATCGGGAGCGATTCGAATCCTTGCAGTTTCTGTTGACTAACTGCTTTTGGATTGTTAGCGTTATGTTGTGCCGACGCTCTTTCATTTTTGGTGGACTGGAAGGTTTATTTCATTCCAGAGTTTGGTGCGAGGTAGGTACCATCGCGTTTATTAATACGATTCTGATATGGTCAAGAATCGAGGTTATCGCTTCATGTTGTTGTGTAGCCTGGGTGTTACGTGATACACCGGTGCTAATTTCGAGGACGAAATTCTTTTAGTGGGGGATATTGTGATGACCAGGGATTATAGATGTTAATCCCGGAGTATTAATGACCCCTAAAGTTGTTTTACGTGGCGATTTGGAGTTTAATCGCGGTGTTGGGCCTTCCGGGCTCGTCTATTTGAGTAATGGGGATCGTTGGATCCCGAGGTTGATATCGTATTCTCATTTGGGTGAAAAACCTATGAGTTGGGTTTTTTAGTGTGACTCGGGATCTGGGGTGCTTTGTGTGGGCACCGGTAGGGGGTTTTGGAGTTAGAGAGAGAATTTTTGAAAACAGATGATTTTTAATGAATCATGATGTATTTGTGGGGCTTTTAGAATTTCGGGGTAATTTTGCTATATATACCAGTTGAACCCGAGATTTTAATTATTGGAAGCCTTTTCTCCTCCAGCCCGTCTCTCTCTCTCTCCCCGTCTGCACCATTCCCGTCTCCCTCGACCCTCGTCGCTTCAGGCCGTGCGCCCGCCGCCGTCCGGCCACCATCCGGCGCGTCCGGACTGCCGTTAGCTTCGTCTCGTCCAGGCACAGCTTTCCACACCGGCAATTCGAAGTTTCGTCGCGATTTGCGTTCGGATTTTGCAGAAAAGCGCGGAAGCCCAATTTTTAGGGTTGTTCGATTTTCGATCGATTTCCTCCCGATTTTTGACTGTGTAACCTTCCTTACCCCTTTTTCGTCCTTCTCATGTAATTCCCTGCCATTTTTGTGTTATTGGCTCGAATTAAATTGCTGCTTGCGTGAGGGTTGTGTTCGAATTTAGAGGTTTTGGCAGGGGGTGGTGATTCTTGTTGTTAATCGTTTATTTCATGTTTTAGATGAATTATGGTGCTTGGTTAGGTTCGAAATTGTGATGTTAGGGTTCGAAAATTGAAAGGTTGTTCTTGAGCAATTTTCGTTGGTGCCTCATTCGTTTTCCCTCCCTGCATGTGCCCTGCCCCGGGTCTTTTAGATGGTTAATTGTTGTGTGTTGGCAATATTTTTGTATAAGGGTTATGGGTGTGCTTGAGCATGGGTTGCATGTTCGTAAATAATTGTGAATTATTTATCGTGTTAGCACATCATTCCTCGGGGCATGGAACACGAGCAAAGTTTGGCTCAAACTACGGAGATTTAAGGTACGTGCGACGTACGAGCATTACTTTATATGAGAGCATTTGTGAAATGCATAATGTATTTTGATTGCATTGATGGTTGTGCGTATGGTTATATATATATGTTGATATAGTTATGGAACGACCCAATCTTGACATCGCCGCCACAAGCGTGCGTGATACTAGAGTAGTATGACCTTACAAGATATATGGGGTACTGGGTTTATATGACCATTGTAGGGCATTTGAGTTGCCTGAGAATGATCGTGGAATCATGTAATCATTATAAGACATTTGAGATGTCTAAGTATAATGGAGAATTGGTAAAATAAATGCTAGGCATTTGAGCTATCTGTAATTGATAGCGAAGTTGAGAAATCAGTATTTGATATTGAGATATCCATATTTGCATGTATAATGAATTTGGAATCACTATCTATTGATATTCGAGAATTAGGCATGCGATGAGTTAAATCAATGTGTTGATTTACTGATTTTTGAGATTTGATGAGTTTGATGATTGTGAGAACAGGGACAGTACACGGAATCCCGGATGAGGACGTTGCCATCCAGGGAGTATCATTTAAAATTCATTAGTATTTACTTTTGTTGTAAATTATGAATTTCATTATTGTGATTATGGGATTTTGTGTATTGGTATGCTCACCCCGTTGGGGGCTGTCTCTATTGGGGCAGGTGAACAGGTACATCGATGGCTTTGTAGCTGAGCTCGAGCTGTTGATTGGATGTACTCCCAGGATCGTGGTACCAGGGCTTGATGGAGTACGGTATCGTATAGGGTACTTATATAAACCTAAGGATTATATACACATTCATGATGCTCGCATGTGAGCACGGTTATACTTGTATATGGGTTGTATATAAAGGCATGAGCCTTTTCTCTCTTTCATTCTATGTTGCATGCAATTAAGGGTAGAATTGCTAATGATATGAGAGTCATTAGTGTATTATGTGGGTGTTGAAACCCACTTTTGTTGTCTTATGTGTGGTGTCTTCCCTGACTGGAAATTTACTTAGTGTTGCTGTATTCTGTTGAGTATTGTGTTTCCCTGGCCGGGAATTATGTTATGTGATGTGCTTTTATTTCGGGATAGCTCAATTTATGGGGAGACTCTGCCCAAATTTTTATAAAAGTCACAATGTAAAAAGTGGTGTAATGGGGATGGTAATGGGCGAAATCTATGAGTCTATTTGTTGGTAGAGATGATCTTATAACGTTGAATATTAAAGAATTTTGTAATTGCCATTCAATGGTAAAGTATCATCTGAGTTTCCCGATTGATTTTTATTGAAAGCATGTGCCCCACATAGTGGTAATACATTAATCAAGGGTTAAGGGCTAGGGGTCCTTACAGATTGGGAGGCATCAAGTTGATGAGGTGACATCGATACAAGCTCAGTTGGAGGCGTTGAATAAGAAAATGGATAGCTTGAGCATGACAGCGATACAAGCTCAAGTGGTCATATGTTATTTATGTGGAGGCAACCATCCGAGCACGGAATGCCAGGCAGGTAATCCATTTGTACAATCTACTGAAAATGATAACTTTGTAGGAAACAGGCCACAACAGGGTAACTCTTAATCCAACAACCATAACCAATCATGGAGGAATCATCCAAACTTCTCTTGGTCTGACCAAAAGAATGTTTTGAACCCCCAACCACCAACGAGTTAACAACCAAAGCCGAGCATGGAGGAATTACTTGTCAAGTTCATATCATCTACGGAGACCAGGATGAATAACCAAGATGCATCTATTAAGAAGTTGGAGACTCGAGTCGGACAATTGGCAACCATCTTGGCTGGAAGAGCACAAGGAACTCTACCGAGTGACACCGAGAAGAATCCAAGGGAGCAAGCCAATGACGTGACCCTGAGGAGTGGAAAGGAACTTAGTGCCGAGAAGGAGACGGAAAAGAGTTCAATGAAGCAAGAGGAGAAGGAGCAACCATGCAACACCGATCTCACCATAAGAAAAGGTACACATTCCTCTCCCATTTCCTGCAGCAATTAATAGGGCAAAGGTAGATTCAAACTTTGCCAAATTTTTAGACATACTTAAGAATTTGCATATCGATATACCATTTATTGATGTGTTATGAGAAATGCCTAACTATGCCAAATTCTTAAAGAAAATGTTATCTAAGAAGCAGAAATTGGGAGAGCACGAGACTGTCTTTTTGACCGAGGAATGTAGTGCTATGAAAAGAAACCGGCCACTAAGTTAAAAGATCCAGGGAGTTTTTCAATTCCTTGCACTGTTGGGCCTATTTCTTCTATTAAATCGTTATGTGATTTGGGTGCTAGTGTGAACTTGATGCCGTTATCTATGTTTAGGAGACTTGGATTGTGAGAGCCAAAGCCCACAAGGGTGGTGTTGCAAATGGCAGACAAGTCTATCACCTATCCACTAGGAATTATCGAAGATGTGCCAGTCAAGATAGATCGATTCACCTTCCCGGGGGATTTCCTAGTGTTGGATATGGAGGAGGATGTGAGAACGCCATTGATCTTGGGACGCCCATTCCTAGCTACCGGAAGAACCATCATCGATGTTGAAGGAGGGAAGTTGATCCTCCGTGTAGGGGAGGATCGGGTTATAATTAATATGTTTAAATCTTCAACACACGCACACAACGAGCATGATTATTTAAAGGTTAATGTGATTGACACTTTGCTTGTTGATGTGGTGCAAGGTACTAATGAGGTGGAGGTAAAGACCGAGCTAGAGAGTAAAGAAGTAAGGAGTTGTGATATGGTGAAGCCGACGATGCAAAGAAGAAAAACGATAAAATGACGTTCATGAAAGGAGAGACAGTCCAACTACATAAAGCACCACCACATCGCATTTTCCAAAGCAAGCGAAAGGCTACATGGATTGGACAATTCACGGTGACTACCGTCTATGCTCATGGAGCAATTAAGGTAAGTGATCCTATTCTAGGCACTTATGTGGTAAATGATCAGCGGTTAAGGCACTGCAACGTGGATGGCACTAATCCACATACTCCGAACCGTTAAAGCGACTTTGGTAATAAGTCCATCTTGGGACTAAAAATTAAGAACACCCTTTTTCTCCCTTTTCTTTGCTTTAAATTTTTAGTTAGTGTTTGTTTTATTTGCAATTTTGTTATAAGGATTGACTCCGTGTGTCAATTTTGTAGAGTGGGTGGAGGAGAACGAATCCCGAGAAAAAAAGTGTTGATTTAAAAAAAACAATTGATTCGGGCAGTGAGTTTTGGCGATCGATCGCCATCCCATCGCGATCGATCGCCATCCCATCGCCATCGATCGCGGTGTCCCGAGAAGAAAAAAATTAGATGGCGCGATCGATCGGCATAAACATCGCGATCGATCGCGCCATTCCAGAAAAGTCTCACGATCGATCGATCGGGAAACATCCATGATCGATCGCGAGGAGAAAAATTTTGTTTTTTTAATATCATATTCAACATTTTACACACACTATACACACACCAAAATCGAAACCCTCCCCCAAATTCCCCAATTTTCCTCAAATCTTTCCCAATCCATCATAAATTCTTCAAATTTTCTTCAAATTTTCGAAAGTTATCCTCAATTCTAACATCAAGCTTCAATCTTTCACAGGAATTATCAAGGAAAAAGGAGTTTTGAACACCCTACACTCCAAGTTGAAGCTATGGAAACCTAAGGACTACCAAGTAGCAAATTTTTGAAATTTTTTGAGGTACTTTGTTATACATGGGCCATTAACTGATTGTCAATTAAGTGTTGGGATGTGAAAAAAAAATAAGATTTTGAATTCTGAATTGGTGAAGTTGGAATTGTTTGGTATTGATAAGTTTGGGGAAGAATTGAAGAGCTCCTTATTGATTATTGTGTGGTTTGGTTAGTAACCTAACTTGGATTGTTGGTTGGAGAACTTGTGCTTGATTTACATATTGTGTTGGTTGGGAGTGGTGTTGGTGATTTTTGATTCTAGGGATGGCACCAAAGCGAAAGCAAAAGTAGATAGTTTCCGCTCCTGAGGAGTTCGACTCCTACAAGTTTATAAATAAGGAAGCTGCAAAGTTTTATGAGGTGTACCAGAAGAAAAATCTGATCCGGGAACGGGGAATGGACACGAGCAAGCTCGGCTGTGCTGTGATCCAAGAGGCACTCTGTCGAGAGTGGTATACTTTTGTCCACCAACCACAAGATGTGGTGGTGTCTCTAGTTAGGGAGTTCTACTCCAACCTCCGGGCACAGAACCACATTGAAGCCAACGTTGTCTCCGTACGGCAACAGCCAATTCTTTTTTATTCACAGGCTATCAATGCGTTATACAACATGCCGAACATTCCGGAGGATGACTATTCCATATATTGCCGGAATCACATTGATTTTGATGCTATTTTGTCCACCATATGTGTAGAGGGAACTCAATGGCGACTGAACGCCGATGGAAAACCACAGCTGGTATTGATATCAGATCTGAAGGAGGAGGCCAAGGCTTGGTTTTCATTTATTGTAGCTCGAGTCATGTCATCGACTCACACATCGGAAGTCACAAGAGACCAAGCTATACTTGTTTATGCCATAGTTACCGGACTCACGATAGATCTCAGACGTCTTGTCGAGGCAGCCATCCGGAATTACACTCGTGGACCTCCCACTTCTGGCATACCATGCCCCTCCACTATCACATCTTTGTGCAAGTATGCAGAAGTTGTCTAGGACTCCGCAGAAGAGGAAATTCCACCGAAGGCATTACTCATGGTCGATCATCCTGCACCAGCCACATCAGACGGATGGCACAACCACGACCTAGCAGCAACCATCTTCCTGAACCATCATCATCTGCTGGTACAGTGCCTACTACGATCACTATGGAATCCCTCCACCGTGAACTACAGGAGATCCGACATGAACAAAGGAAATCCGATGGGGCCACCAGCAAATGTATCAGCAAAACATGGAGTTCATGCAGTATCAAGCTGCATGGAACTCTGCTTTGGCACAGGGTTTCCCTAACATCCCATTCCCGCCACAGCCTACATTTTCGCATCTCCAGCCATACCAGCCATACCAGCCCGAGGCACCATACTACCCAGAACCACCACCGGAGCAGGACGATGAGGACGACGATCACTGACGATCGTCATCGAGGTATGTGTGTTGCTACTGCACTTACTGTTTTCTGTACATTGAGGGCAATGCACATACTAAGTTTGGGGGGGGGTCCTTACTGAGTACTGTTGTTCTCTTGCTACTACTTTTCTTGCATGATATTTTTATCGAGTGGTACGAAGTCGTTCTTGAGCATCTTAAATTTAATTATTTGTGAAAAATGAGTTATTCGTTAAGAAATACATGAATTAAACTTGCAACTATACTAAATGATGAAAATAATCTCCATCTCAATTAGAGTTTTGAAATTTTTTTTGACTTGTTAGTGAATATCTTGGGTTGAGTTAATATGTCAAAATTGAGGAACATTTTTATGCACGTTTAAGTCATGATTGAGTGGAATATATATATGAAAGTGAAAAATTCTATTAACTATGATTTGTCTTGAGCATCTTAGAGCACTCTAGAATCTATTTGATGGCACTTTGAGGCGAAATTTTATATTTATGAACTTGACTTGGATGTGATTTAGGCGATCATTGGAACGTTTGAGCCTTTCGAGCATACATTGTCTATATACACCACTAGTGTCCCCTTTGAGCTTAAATGAATAAGAATGGAAATTAGCCCCAATTCAACAATTGTTTTTTTTGGCAAACTCATTATACCCACCTGTTTGAGCTGAAATTGAAAAAAATATCCTCACCCTCATGGAGTATAATGATTCTCATTAGATGCACATGAATTGCTATATTTTGATGAGCTTATTGAAAAAAAAATGATGAATGGGAAAAGAAAAGAATAGAAAAAGCCTTGAATTTTTTTTTTTTTTTGACTAAATTAGACCCAAATTGGCCAATGCTAAAAGAAAAATAAGAGAAGCTCAATTTTGTGCTAAAAATTTGAACATTACATGCTTATACTCTCTTCTTTGTGCTATCCTATCTTTTCTTTGATGCCAAACACCAAAGGACTGACATTATAAGCTTAAAAAGACCTTCTGATCCTAGTCTAGGGAATAATTACATTAGTGGAGAAGTGATTGAAAAGTAGGCTTATGGAGTGCTTGATAGTAATCTTGAATTTGAGTTTACTTGCAGAATTTGATCTCAAAGTAGGTATGAAACTTAAGATTGACAATAGCACACACGCACGTTCCAATTTTGCGATGTATTGCTTGGCAAAGGAGAAAACACTTCTTGTTGATTTTTGTATTGACTCTTGTAGAATTGTTAGTGGGATTTCTGAGCTGGTACATTTGAGTTGTTAAGTTAATTATGTTAAAGTACTGATGATAAACTCTACATTAGATCATTGCTTGCTCGAGGACGATCAAGTATAAGTTTGGGGGAGTTGATAAGTGTGAATTTTACACTTATTTTGCTGTGTTTTTGTATTGATTTCCGTGTTGATTCCTGGACGATTTTACGCTTTTTGGTATATATTTGTGTATTTCAGGAATCTAGGTCCAATGGCATAAAAGTGGAGGAAACAAAATGTTGAAAAAAGACCAAACCGAGAGAAGACGTTAAAATGTGAACTGAATTCTCGAAGTTTGAAAGTTAATCAGCTCGGCGATCGATCGGCATCCGATCGATCGCGGAGCTATATATTGAGATGCTGAGCAGATTACATTGGCGATCGATCGGCAAGAACTCGCGATCGATCGCCAATATACAGTGAAGTCTCGCGATCGATCGTCAGGGAACGAAGATCGATTGCGGATATGATAATTTTGGGACATCACATCCAGTAGAGACTCGCGATCGATCGGCATGGATTGAAGATCGATCGCCGCGAAGAATTTTAAAGAAAAAAAAAGGCTTTCCATGTTTGGTTCAAGGTGGACTCCTTCCTACTTGTTGTTACCCTATTTATCAGACCTAGGGACGATGGGACTTTGGCACAATTTTCTGAACCCCAAGAACAGCCACTCCTTCATCCCAAAGAGGAGAATCATGCCACAAATCATTGAAGAGCAAGAGCAGCACAAGGAACGGACGCACGGAGCGACGCACGGAGTGACATCCTCGTTATCTTAGTATTTATGAACTTAATTAATTTTTATTTCAGATTTTGATGTTGAATTTGTTTAAAGACATATTTTTGCATTATAATTTGATTATGGTTGTTGGCTAATTTTTATTTATCAAGACATAGGGGATCCTATGTTTAACCCTTGAGTTAATTACGATTTTGATTCGATTTATATGAGCTTTGCGCATAATTTATGTTTTTAATGCTTGTAAAAGATTAGCTACATTTTGCACGATTTTGGTAATCGTTATTGAATTGACAATAGGAGATTACGATACGACATAGTAAATTAGGCCGTGGGTTTTAGGTTGAGACGGACCAAGTAAAATCTAGCACACATGTGATAGCAATAGATTTACCAAAATAGAAGGCTAGTAGTTTTCACAAAGCGTTTTCGGTATTAATCATTCAATAAAGACACGGGAGTGGTTTATTGTAGATTAATGCTAGACTTGTTATAACCGGACCAAAGTATAACGAATGAAATAGGAAAACTCGTCACCCTAGAGTATAGAATTTTGAATCTTAACTAATAGACAACTTTTGCGGGATTACATGGGTGAACCGACATCTTGATAATTCATATATAATATTTCTTCAATTATCCATTGTGATGTTTAGGTTGATTTTTTTGTTTAAGTCAAATTAGTTTGATGATCATTCCATAATCGTAGGTTAAATATAGTAATTCTAATCGAACGTGGTACTTATTTTCTAATCCCTGTGGTTCGACGCTCGTACTTCTAATTTCATTATAATAAAACTTGACACCGTGCACTTGCGGTATAGAATCGCTACACTGAGAAATAATTGTTTAAAATAATAGCGATCAGAGCCTCACCAAGCGGCAGCACATCGCAGAGGATAGATTTTGAAATATCCCTACTTTTGGTGAAAAGGTACGTAAAGAAGTACGAGCTTGTAATTAATGTACTTGTTAATGTACGAATGTTATGATGTTTGAGCGAATATACAAGTAATTGGAATTGTTAAAGTGCCACCGTTATATCGAAGGGTGAAATACTTGCTACTGTTACACGAAGCGAGGGGTATTATGAAATAGAATACTTGCCGCTGTTACACGAAGTGAGGGGTATTATGAAATAGAATACTTGCCTTTGTTACACAAAGCGAGGGTTATTATGAAATAGAATATTTGTCGCTGTTACACAAAGCGATGGATATTGTGAATACTGATGATATAACGGGTTGTGCAATATTAGATTTGCTATGATTTGGTGATAATGTCATGTCAATTGATTAACTAAGGGTGGATTACATTTAATAATTATAACTATGAGTCGTGAAACAAGAACAACCAAGGAAAGAGTGATTAGTGCATTGAATACATTGTGCATTTTGATATATGATTGCAAGTAATGATGGACATCGTATTCATGCTCATGTATTATGGGTTGTTTCCTGTAGGATCTTTTGACAAGGAATTCTAAGGCAAGGGTTGATGGGGGTGAGCGAATGAGGAGTAGATCTACCAATATAGCAGTACATGAAGAACTTTTGAGAAATGGGTATGGAACTAGTAGTGTTATGTAATTACTATTCATCACATTCATGTTTTGGGGCAAATGTATCAATTTTTATTTTGAACTTTTGTAACTCCTCTGATGCTCAATGTATCAACATAGACCTTAATCTGAGTATATTATTGAACTCCCTTGCCACATGAAGACTTGTTAAGGTAGTCGAGACCTTACATTAGTGGTATTAGAGCAGTGGTCAGATAACCAGGGCTGAGAGAAGGGTAGTATTGGTGAACGAACTAGATGAATATTCCTTTTTGGACCTGTCTATGCATTTATGCGTAACAATGTACAATATGTTATATTGTCAGGCCTTGATATTTGTGACTCTACGTTTGATTTTTAACATGAGGTCATGATATATGAATTGATTGTTATATGCTATTGTCAATCATTGTAAGCCATCTCGGCACCAAGAGATCCTGAGGATGTCGGGGATGCTCGGAGCATCAATGCAAGTATTGGTCAGACAAATCTTTGCCACCCATACAAATCCTTTACCACCACCAGTTGTGGTTCAAGGACCCGTTGAACAACAATTGTTACCAGCCACCGCGATTTGAAGGGAATGAATCTGGGGAACAAGCTGAGAAGTGGCTAGAGAGATTTGAGCAGATTTTGTGTCAGCCCCTTGTGCTAAATCTGCATGGTTAAGATTAGCGGAGTTTCAACTATCAAAGAAACTGTCTATGTGGTTGGAGGCAACCGTGATGGAATTGAGGGCTCAAGGAAAACTTATTGATCGGGATTTATTCAGAACAAAGTTCTTGAATTGTTACTTCTCTGCTGCTGCTAGGCAAGTGAAAGAGGATGAGTTTGCTAATCTGAAGCAAGACAATATGACAATATCTGATTATGCCTTGTAGTATTCTTCATTACTGAGATACAAGCCGCATATTGCCATAAATGTCCATGCTAAAATGAGGCATTTTTCCTGAAAGGATTGAGGCATGAGCTATTTGATCGGGTTATCACTAATAACCCTAGTTCCTTCGATGATGCTCTTACACGAGCTGAGTTAGCTGAAATTGGAGTGGGTGCATACAAAGATGCAGTGCAGCCAAGAAACCGACAAAAGTTATTTTCTGAATTCACTCCTCTTATTCCCCTCTATAAAGTTGTCTAATCAATTAGGTTGATGTAAATTAAATAAATAAGTACTCCAAACAATTCTACGTTTATGCATACTGACAAATATTGTCATACTAAATTTATAGATATATGTCTTTTTCTTTATAAAACTAACATACTTTGTAATTTAATAGTATATTGTAAAAATACAAATAATAACCGACATTCACTCAAAAACATTTCGTTTCGTATTGGTGTTTTCAAGTGGTTAACAAAAATGAATTTCCATTAAGCATTTAAGATTGAATATATAATTATCCAACTCGAGTATTCTCAAGTTATTAGTACTGATTTTTTAAATATTATTTAATCTACTATTTTACCTTGAAATTTTGGATAAGCTGCATTTTTGAATGACAACTACACACGCTAGACCCATCTTATACTTAGCTTAAAGAATTTAATCATAATTAATATCTAAAAATAAAATGGAAAAAAAGACGTCAAAGTACGTATATATGTTAATAATTAAAGATTATATTTATTTCAACAAATACTCGAGCATAAATCATGTTCAAAGTTACTAATAAAAATTACTATATGGTTGTTCATAAATATATAACAATATATATACACAAAAAATAAAAAAAATAAAAAGAAAAGAGAAAAGTAACACATCATTAATATATATTTTTTCTAAACCTTGAAAAATAAGATATATATCAAAAATATATATCTGATATAACCCTTATATAGAGATGTTATACACGATAAGGCATATTTTATTCAAAAAAAATATGTCACACAATTTGCATCTGAATGATAAAATCCAGTAAACTACTTTCAAATCCTAAACAACGTATTCTCTAGTTCTAACAAATAAGAATCAAAAGTTTCGTCAAAAAGATGGGAACTTTATGCTCACAAACTGAAAAGAGAGCACTCAAAATCAAGCATGAAACCTTCACCATCTTCCCATCAGATAATGACCTTAACTACTTTAACCTAATCTAAACTAATCTGCTGTGTGTATCATGCTCGTTTGCCCTTCGGTAATCCACCTGATCAAATGCTCAGATTCTGTATTTCTTAATTTCGTAATAAAGAAGCTCGAAAACCCTATCCACACTATCTAGAATTGTAATAACGAGTAAACAAACAGTAAATTTTCCTTCTCCAAGCAAAAAAGAACAAGAAAAGTCGATACTCAGCTCTAACTGCAAGTGTGTACAAGTTCTTGAATGAAGTACCAGAGCCATGCTACGGAGGAAGGGTATCCAATTGGTATCCACCAAAGCCAAACTCGCCTTCAACAGGGCCCGTAACTTCTTGCTGACAAAAAAAGACAATATTCGAATTAGAAAATTCAAGGGGTTATATATATCTAAGAACTAACTTTTAATAATCTGAATGTAAGATGCAATGCAAACCTGTCTGAGAAGTGCACTCATGAGGTCATCTTCTTGAATATACTGTTCAGGGAAGAGGCCGTTTTGGAAGCCCGTATTAGGCAGTCTTTCATCCTCACTTCTCAATGAATTTTCAGATAAAGATGAATTAACAATGGGACTTTTACTTTGCCCTTGCCCACTCTTCTGGTCAGAAGGAAAACCTTGTTGAACTAAGGTTGACGGGGAAATGCCAAGAACCCCTCGTGTATTAGAATGTCGGGGAGACCCGAAGGTTGATCCGGCAATTTGCAAACCCCGATCTTGGGTCACGTTCGGATTTAACTCGTCAAAAACACCATAATTAGGACTAAAAGCTCTAGGCCCTCTTATTTCCGACCTCATGTCTTGGAACATCCCTTTAGAGGTCGGGATGGAAGTTCCTGAATTGCCAAGGAGAGAAAAGCTATTACTTGGGAACTCTGCATTCTGACGCCTTGAGAAATCTACAGCAGTTGACAGCGCAGAATGACCTACATTTGCTGGAAGATTCGAGACATGATTACTGTTAATTGCTGCATTACTTTGACCATTTAGACCTTGAATCCTCGACTGTTGAAGTTGACCCATCTGATTCATTGAAGGATTGTTTTGGACTCTGCCTGTGAATGGACATGCATATTCATACCAAAAGTCGGTGCAGAATGTTGCGACGACGCAGGCTGCTTTGAATTCATATTTGTTGCGATTCCATGAAGTAAGTTATTTTGCTTGCTACTGTTGTTTAGTCTAGCATTTTCGAAGTTGAAGATGTTTCCTTGATAATCTAGGGGAACCAATACCGAAGTTCTGGTAGAAGCCCCGCTAAGTGCTGCTGCCTGGATTGTAGCAAGATTCTGCAGATGGTGTTGCCCGGAAGTACCAAGGCTTCGAAAATCGACACCAGTGAATGGAGATACAGGACCAAATGATGCATTGGAAGGTCCCATAAAAGAGTTATCGAATCCAATATGGTTTTGTGATGGATCGTTTAGCTTTTTAAGGTAGAGCCGATATTTCTGCATAATTTGGTTGTTCAAGTTAGAATTTTAAGGCAAGAAGATGAAAGTGTTCGAACTATAATAAATAAAAAGAAAAACAATGACAATGAAATTTAACTCAAGATCGGTTCTCGAAGACTGGAAAAGATGGGGAACAAAATTGACAAACCTGAAGATGGCTCGCTACATTCTCTCTGGTAAGCCTAGGAACATTCATTAACTCCAGAATTTTCTTAGGAACAGCCTCTGCAGAGAGTAGGAAAATATCGCATCAATTTACATTATACAAGAACTATGAATTTTCTAAAGCATAGACACAAGAAAACAAGTGTGACACAAAACAGGGCAGAACAATAAAAAACTCAGAAAACAAGACAGATGGGATAAGGATTCATACTGTCAAGCCCAAGTTTATTAACGGCGTTCATAAATTCCAGGTGGAGTTCAGATGACCATACAACACGAGGTTTCTTCTGCGTTGACATATCGTCTCGTTCTTCTGCATCATCATCTTCCTCATCTTTTCTTTTCTTTGAGTTACTATTCTCTTCATTAGCGGAAGATGAGTAGTCGGCGTCTTCAAATGGTTTTTGCCGCAGGTCTCCATCTTCCACACCTCCCGAGTTTTTAAAATTCTTATCCTTACCATCATGCTTCTTTTTGCGAACCACGTGCTGCCATATGTTCTTCAGTGCTTCCATTTGAACAGGTTTTATGAGATAATCACAAGCACCATGAGTAACACCCTTCATCACCACATCTTTACAATCATCTGCTGACATCACTAAACACCAAAAAAAAAAGGAATTCAGAGCAAACTACATATAATCTATTGATTCCCTATTACATTTAGCTATTACTTCAATACAATAAACAAAAAGTGTACTACTTACTGATAACAGGCAAGTCCATTTCAAGCCCAACATGCTCTAAAAGTTTAAAACCATCCATATCTGGCATGTGGACGTCACTCATAACAATGTCAAAGCCATTTTTGTTATTCCTTAGATGCTGCAATGCAAGCTCGGCACAATTGCATTTGGTAACTAAAAAAATAAACAAAATTTAGCCATTATATATCCGATGGGCAATGAAGGCGGTTTTCCACCTCATCGAACCAAAAGAGTTAATGATAACTTGTGCAAAAGATCTAAATTCAACCAATTTAGCTTATAATTCAAACAATGAATTAGAATAAAAACGATGATTTCATAAACCATTCTCGAAATCTGTTCTGGTCAACCACACAATTACAACATTCAAAATGAAAATCCCCACAAATTAAATAGCATAAACACCAAGTTTTCATATAATCAAGCTCTAGGGAGTCCACACAAATAAAACCTCACACGAACATTATGAGCATCTCAACAATAAACAGGAAAATACGGAAAACAAAAAACAAAAACTAACGAGTTGCCCCTAAAGGGAGAAAAACAAAACAAAAAAACACACACACACACACGCAAAAACACGCAGATATGTGTGTTTTTGTAAATATGTCACCTTCATAAAGACAATTTTTAAGCATCTTCTCCATGATCCTGAGACAAGTTGGGTCATCATCCACGACAAGAACCCTAAGTCCCGCCGGAAACTGGCTGGATAATCCGTCGCCGGACTTCGAAGAACTTGCAAAAAACATGGGTTTCACTGCAAGACTCATTTTTTCTTCGAAATTGAACAATTTAATCTTACTTACATGCAAATAACAAACCCAAATGGTAAATTCATGCCACTACATCTTCTGAAAATTCCAATGCATGGAATCAAGTGTTTGTGGCATGTGATTTACATAAAATTCACGAAATCCAATAAACTACAGGATAAGATTAGGAGAGAGAAAAAGAAAAGGGATAGAATTGTTTCAAGTTTGAAATTTTTTTTTTCTTGATTCTTATAGGGTTTTCAGAAACATAGAAAATGAAACAAGAACAAGAAAAAGGAAGTAAAATTGCTTTATAGTCTCCGAGTTTTTGAAATTGAAAGCATTGTCTTTGTTTTAATTCGTTTTCTTGAATTAGTTCTTCTCCGGACACGGGGACAATTTTTTGTATGATTATTTATTTATTATATTATTATTAATTAGCCCATGGGCCCACTCCCTTGTGCGGATCCAACTCATTTGTTCTTCGAGTTAAAAATTCTTTAAATGGTAAATTTAAATTTGAAATTTGAATATTAAATTTTGATAATCTTTTTCACAATTTGATATCAATCAAAGGATATTCTTACCATAATAAATTAACTTGTCCTCTTAAACATACGGAACTTACTTTTTAAATATAACCAACTTATTTTTATTATTCGTCACGATTTGTTTTTTATGATATTAATGTTTATACATTGATTTCTTGTGCTTTTTACAGTCCTAAGTACTTGCAATTAAATTTTTCTATTTAGTTTTGATCGGAAATAATATAAAGTTTAATTCTATCTCACATCAAATTTTTTTGAAAAAATTATGATGTATGCCTCATGAGAGGTCACATTCCTAATCAAATGTTTAATTATCACACAATGAATATGTATTTATAAACAGCGAAAGATTCTTTAAAATTCTACCAATACGTTGTCCTAAAAATTTCGGTTTGACTCCCCGCAAGATGGACTTACCAAAAAAATGAAAACACAAAAAGAATATCCCCAGTGCAGATAGTAAATATATAATACTATATCATGCACAATAGGCATTCAACACATAATTCGTACTAAAAATATTTACATCATACCATAGCATCCACAATAATTCTCCACCACACATTTCATACTCAAAATATTTACATAATATCATCAGATGTTAATAACCACTTGATAAACACAATTATTCAAGACTGGACTTGAACAAACTCAATTTACATAACTATACGATCTAGGACACACCCTGATATATTTTAATTATCCTATGACTGGGATAGACAAAAAGAAAAAAACTCCAGGATGGCTTTCATCGAGCATTCCCTCTTTGGGATCCTGGTTACCTGTAATACTTGTCATTGTCCACACACAAAGACAACAACATCCCCCTTGGGGGTGAGCCAAAGCCCAATATGAAACTATCAAGTAATTACAACATGCATCTATAAAATTTTATATATGATGTAAAGCAGTGCAATAAAATGCAATGCATGTATTATACAATGAATCGAATGTCAAGATACAAAATATCGGAGTCCAAAGAAACGTATCAACAATCACTATTAAGCTCGAGCAGAGGGTGGCGGCATCGCGCGACATAACTCCCCCATTGACGTGCCCATCATCCCTCGTGTCTAGGTCCGACGACAACGTGCGTGACTACAGTTGCTACCTAAACTGCATGCCATCGTCGTGCCCTCCTTCCCCATGACACCATAGATCTCATCAATATCAAATGGAATCAAAGAATCGATAAGATCAATATGAAATGGCCAACGTGTATGTCATATATCGATGTATATTTGTCAAAATGATGTGTGTTAACAAAATAGTTATTTTCATACATCAATATACCAATTATGAATGCTATGAATGCTCATAAGTCAATTAAAATCAATAGCCAAGTAATTTCACGTAATTCACGTAAGTTAGCAAAACATGTATCAAATAATACAGATACATGTCGTATGTTACCGATTGCAACATACATATTCTTAATTGTCCAATCTCGATATTTTTGATCACATCAATGACATTTCAGTATGGAATTTAATAAGATCTACACAATTCCAAATATTCGTTCAATCATACTATGTCATTTAATTTGTTAAAATCAAGTAATTAGAATCATCATAATTCCAATCCGTATTCAATTTCCTTACATGTTTAAACCACATTCACTAGCATATTAATTTGATTTCCCAAGTTCGTGCAATTCATTTCCGAGGTTTTCAATATTTGAGGAAAAATTATGATGAAACCATATAGACTATCAATAATTAGAATTCAATATTATTGATCACTTGAAAACTAAACTCAGTTTAAACCTAGCTATTACAACAGGATGTGAGACCATCACTGAAATCATCAACTAAACCCCACATTGACTCAAGCATTGCAAAAACATGTATCTACACACGCATTATACTCGCATATGCACCTTATAGCAGAAGACATACATCATATTTTCAAACCCAAATAGTAGGAAACTTGAACTCTAACCAAAAATAACTTTAAGATTACATGCAATCCATTCATACATGATTCATCAAGCTAAAGTAGTATCTAAATGAGTTATTAGTTGACTCACTATGAATTTAGAGCATTCACCTAAAATCATGAATAAGTCGACATTTCTATAAAAACTCTTCAAAGCAAGATTAATTAAATTAGACATGATTCAATTAAGTTAAAAAATCGACCAAGACATGATTTAAGAAGGTTTACCCCCACATGCATGAAACTCAAACCTGTACTAGTCAATACATCGACAAAAATCGAACCAAACTCAACATGCAATGCAAGAACTTCAAACCACTAAATCTCAATTCAATCAAACCACATTAATCTGTCAAAATAAGTTCAAATGCATCAAAATCAACAGATATCAAAGATGGAAGGTGTTAGACATGTATAATCGAAACAATTTAAGATCAAAAATGAAGAAATCAAACGGAAAATCGAAGAACCCTAGAAATCACGAACTCAATCTTCTTGGGAAAAATCCGATGAATTTTGAACCTTTCACCGTGGATTCTTGGTGTGTAAAGTTGCGTCATTGTAATGCCTCGATTTGCTTTATACACGTGTTATATGATTATGGCGTAATTATGATTAATTACAGTACGATGTGGACTCAGGTTCGGGTTGAAACGAGGGTTAATGCTCGCATACATGACATGAATATGTAATATATGGCAAGAAATGAAACATGATGCACAAGATGTAGTGCATAGAACTGACGTGAATTAAATCAAGTGTAATGACATATCAAGCAACTTGGACTAATGGGCATTTGAATTTAATTTCATATGCATGTACATGTAAATTAGCATTTGAATTGCTAGGAATGTCATGTGAATTTGCATCTAAGATGAGGCCAAGTATATTAAGTTGATTTCAGCTATCAAAGCACATAATACACCACAACTCACCTACAAATCTCTGCACATGCTCTCTTGAACCTCTTGGTGTTTTTGTTTGGTTCTAACTTGGAAGCATGTTCAACATGAAGTATGGGGTAAGGAGAAGTTGCATACTCTACTTTATGTAGTTAGTTGGTGTAATAACTTAGTTATGATGCTTTGTATGCAATTTAAGAAACATGTGATTGTTAGAAGGAAGATGGAATTCATATGTTAGTGAATTCAATGAACTAAGTTGGATAGTGATAGAAACATGTTTATATGATGTTAAAGTATGCATATATCAAGTTTTGATTGTTTAACTTGAGGTGTAGGTTGAGAACCATGAAGATAAGCATTAAAAATCGCCATGGTTTTGAAAATCAGTTGTCGACCGATCGATCGCTAGGATCGTACCGATCGATCGGTAGAAACAGGGGAAGTAAGGCGGTTCATGTACCGATCGATCGCTGAAAGCGACCGATCGATCGGTGAAATGCCGTAGCATTTTTGAGAAATTCAAACATTTGAGCGATCGATCGCTAGCTTCTGACCGACCGATCGCTAGGGTTAAATGTTTGGACCGATCGATCGCGAGTGACCGATCGATCGGTAGACTTAAAATGTTATATTTTGTAGCTTTTGATATTGAAGCCTCTTATAACATGGTATATTGTTCATGTGCTTGTAGCATCATCACAGGGGACAGGGCAAAAAGGCAATTAACCATCAACGCCTGATTTATCGCTTTTGTCGTATACCAGGTACGTGTTGACGTACGGAGTATAGATATGATGTAATGATGATGTTATGGTTTTGATATCATATGATTTATGTTAGCTTTATGTCATATGATTGGTAGTATCATATGCATGTACATACATGGATTTCATATGATTGGGATGGATGCCTTGATAGATATGTGTATATGCTTTGGTAAGATCATTGCCTTGATAGATATGCCTGGTGTGGTATATGCTTTGGCTGGGATCGTTGCCACGATAGATATACTACATATGCTTTGGCTTGAGAGATATACGCCTGGTTTGGGTATATGCTCTGGCTATTATCACAGATGAGTATGGTACTATGATATGTGCTGCTAATATGAAGATGTGATGTGGTTCCACTGACATATTGAGCTGAATAGGCATATCATATGGGGCTCGTGATAATAGGGTGATTGTTGAGACATGTCATGACATGGTGCATTTGTGGATGCATAATACAGAACATTCACATTAGCTGATTTATTGTGCTTTATCATTGTTATTGATATTGTGTTTTGATATCGCACTGAGATAGTTGTTTATCTATACTCACGTTGTGTGAATGTTTCTGTAGGATTTCATAGACGTGGGAATCGTGAGTCGTATTCCGCTGCGAGGTGAACCACTGCATAGGAGTTGTACTGAATTAGGTTGTTAATTATACATGTAATGTATATGTGAAAAAGTTATTTGGTTTTGTACGAGTGGGTTTGGTACATCTGTAACAACCTATTAGTAAGAAACTCTTAAACAGTGTATGAATTACTTAATTCTGACTCACATATGTATGTTTAATTGAATACATAATGGATTAAGTAAAGAGGACCCCACAGTAGTGGTATCAGAGCAGTGGTTCGAGAACGGGATGAACAGGGGTAGAGGAAGTGAGTTAGGGAGTTACCTAATCACTTAAAGGCATGTTATACTTATGATATAGTGTCTGGGAACATGCTTTGTATTTGTATCTGTTATTGTTAACCCTTGTTTTGCAGGATGATAGTATGACTTGGTATGAATCCTTATGTGTGGCATAAGTGATGTTGTGGGTGTAACCGTGATTGGTATACCGGGTTTCTGTACTATCATTTGGCAGGGGAAACATGATATGTTTCGCGGGAGCTATTCCACTGATTCCGTGGTAATGGTATATAGGTCGATACCGAATTGGAGGAGTAAGTTGTACAGTGGTTGGAGCGTGAAAAGCAAAGCCTGGTATCAGCTCCATGTGCAAAGTCAGCCTGCATGAGATTGTGTATCAGACCTAATGATGGACTGGCCGCTGACACATGATGTGTGAATGGAAGTGACGATACAGGTTATTGATCACTGTATCTAGTTCAAGGGCATTCTTGATATTGCAATCCGTGGTTGCATTGTCAGTTCGACATGTATGGCCTGAATGGGAATGTAATACTTTGCTCTTGATCTGTGGATGGTAAAGGCTAACGCAGTGTGTTTACATTGGGAGATGATGCAGATATGGGTTACTTGTGGTACTCAAATGGTACATGTAGCGAATGCGATTCGTGTACAATAATAGTATTCCTTAGGATTGTATTCCACAGGGGTAATTAGTGATTTGTGAGATCACCGTGGTGATGATTTTCTTGTCAAGGTATCATCTATGTCTGGTTCTCCGGTGTATATGTGTATGTTGATCTCTATGTTTGTTGTCATGGAGTTGGCAAGGAACATGAAATTGGGAGAGTTCAATGATAGTGACGCTGAGGCGTATTGATGGAGCGGTACAACCGCAGTAACTGTGAGTTATATTGTTCGACTGTTATCAGCCTATATCGTTTAAGTCACTCGTGTTTTGGTGACTGGATAACGGACTGTTTGATCCTTTCTGTGTATTAGCTTCTTGTGTTCGTTCTTGTTGTATCATATGGATTTGGGCATGGAAGTCTTTCAGATTGAAAGAAAATGAGTACCAGCGGAGATTGCAGTGATGCAATGATCACCGACAAAGATTGTTGTGATGCCTGCACATGTGATCTTTGTGATGGCTGTACTGGTACATACATGGTGCTATGTGGCCCTGTATACTATCTGGATTGTGTATAGTACAGATGGGAATGGATAGCATTGTTTTGATGTGAACTCCATCCGAGCTATAAGGTTGTCCGTCTGAGAATCTATGTATATGGTATGTATGGCAACCATAGGTGTCTTTGATTGACACGAGATACCTCAAGTGCATACAGTTGTGTATGGGATGTTGTATATGAACATCTAGTTCTGTGTTTGTGAACTATATTTATGAAATTGAAATTGGTTGGTCTGCTTTGAACAGAGTATGAGTATCGGTGTTGTTGTTGAGTGCATTGGATACTTGTATGACTTCTGGATATAGAAAAGGACGGCATGAGAGACATCCGTAAATTGGTTCTTTAGTAGAACTGTGTATGACATCTTGTCATATTTTGGATTATTTCATGACAGTAGTGATCTGTACACATGAGACCAACAGAGAGTGGTTGGCAATGTGAGACCAACAGAGATTGGTTGGCAATGTGAGTATCCGGTAAGCATTGAGTGTGAACTATTGTCTGATACAATAGCTTGGTGGCTATGATGTATGGTTCACAAGTCTGATGTTGAAGGGCCAAGTTATCCAGATTGATAAGGAAGTTTGAATTTCCGTCGATTGCTTGTACACTACGACTCGTTGTGTTGTGATTGTACTATGCATTTGACATGAAATTCATATAGTCTTGAACGGAAGATGTATGACTGATGGGATCGTTATTGTGATATTCCGATCTCGTCATGCGATTGGTTTGCATAGTTGATTAGTTTACATTTTGTGCTCGATAGATGTTGGGTTGATATCTATTGATGGACAGTCTGCGAATATGTTTCATGAGCAAACAGTATGGTTGGTATACTAAACCATGTAATGGTTAATGAATAGTTGGTATGCTAAATCATGTGGTGGTTGATGAATCACAGATGGTTAAGAGAAGGTTGAAGAAGCTCACACATATGAGATAGTGTGATGGGACTTGATTTGTCCATGAAATGAATTATTTCTTGAGCTTGTTCGTGCACATATGTGTATAGCATTGAAGTTTGTTGGGAAAACGATTTCTAAGTTTTGGTGATTACAAACACCTACTGGATATTAAAGATCAACCGGATGCTAAAGACCTACCGGATGAAGACATCAACCGGATGAAGACATCAACTGGATAGAGACATCAACCGGATAAAGGCATCAACTGGATAGAGACATCAACCGGATAAAGGCATCAACTGGATAGATACCAACCGGACAAGCTATCAACAGAATAAAGTCATCAACCGGATAAAGTCATCAACCGGATGAAGACATCAACTGGATAAAGACATCAACTGGATAGATACCAACCGGACAAGCTATCAACTGAATAAAGTCATCAACCGGATAAAGTCATCAACCGGATGAAGACATCAACTGGATAAAGACATCAACTGGATAGACACCAACCGGACAAGTTATCAACTGGTAAAGACATCAACCGGATGAAGACATCAACCGGGTGAAGATATAAACTGGATAACTATCAACTGCAAAGTCTCTCACTGAACAAGGACATCAACTGGTCTTAAGAGGATGAACGACCAGTTGAACAAAGAAACCAGCAGAAGTCTAAGCAACAAGACAAAGTAAGTACAACATTCTCTGACAAAGGTACAACAGAGCGGCGCACCCTGCTATATCTCCGCCACCATTACCGTCAGAGTGAAAAGAGCCGTTGTTTTCCAAAATAGGAAAGAAGACAACAGGTATTTGGAAAGCCAATCCATTCCATATACAAAAAGGCTACCGTTGGACAACAAAACCTATAAATACGTCCAAACAGAGAATGAAGAAGAGCTGAGCAACTTTCAAACTAAGAGAAATACTTCAAAGCAAGAAAGCTATACGACTGATATTTCAAACGTTCAGCAAAGAGCAGACAAACCGCAAAACTGAATCTGTGACAGATTATTTTCAATTAAAGTCTGCTGCTCAGAAACTCTCAAAGCTAGAAAGTTTTATTCTGTAGAGAGTGTTGTAAAATCACTTGTATCCAAAAGATAAGAAGAGTGTGATTGCTAGGAGTTTAGGCCAAGTGTGTTAGTGCCTAAGGAGGTTGTATACTGTAAAGTGTAAACCAAGTCTTCTAGTGAATCCTTCCTGCAAAGGAAGAAGGGGAGACGTAGAAGCGTTGTGCTTCGAACTTCCAGAAACAACTCTCGTGTTATTCGTTTACTGCTTTATTACTTCAGTTTTATTCCTCACAAGTTTGGTAGACGTCTTCCGCACTATAATAAGTGTCTACTGACTTGCCTGTTATTGAGAAGCAACTGTAACACTTAACAGTTTACAGTTAACCAGAAAAGAAATCGAAATTATATCTAGTGTTTACTCAACCCCCCCCTTCTAAACACTACCCCGATCCTAACAAGTGGTATCAGAGCTTAGGTCTTCTCAATCTTGAGAAATTACCATTCACCAAAACTGATGGCCTCATTCAGCAAAATTCCAATGTTCAAGAAAGACGAATATGATGACTGGAGGATCCGCATGCAAGCACATCTAAGTGCTCAAGATGATGATATGTGGTATGTGATCACCGAAGGACCGTTGAAAATCATGAAAGTCAATACAGCTGCTTCTATCACAAGTGGTGATCCACAAATGGTAGAAAAGGAAAGATCTCAATGGTCAAATGAAGACAAGAAAAAAGCAAATCTAGACAATGTTGCTAAAGATATTTTGTTCAAAACTTTGGACAAAAATATGTTTAACAAAATCAAAATGTGCCCAACAGCCAAAGAAATCTGGGAGAAGATTGCTCAACTCTGTGAAGGAAATGATCAAACCAAAGAGAACAAGCTTACTGTGGCTTTGCAGAAGTTTGAGCATATCAAAATGATAAATGGAGAAACTCTCAATGAGTACGATGAAAGAGTGACTGGAATAGTAAATGAACTAAGCAGTCTGGGTAAGGAGTTACCCAACAGAGAAGTTACTCTCAAAGTGATGAGAGGTCTACCAAGAGAATGGGATGTCAAGACCATTGCTATGAGAGAATCGAAGGATATCAACAAGATAGATCTACATGATTTGTTTGCTGATTTAAAAGCCTATGAATTCGAATTAGGCATTCGGGTTGAAGATGAACCAAGTTCAAGTCAACCAACAAAAGCTCTCACTGCATCTGAGTCTCTGCCTACTCCTACCGAAATGACTCCAGAGAAGATGTGTAACGATGCGATGGCAATGTTCGTAAAGAAATTTGGAAAATTCATGAAGAAGAACCAGAGACCTTATCAATCATATCCTCGAAGGCAAAGCTCCAAAGGAAATTCAGAAGAAGAAGAGCGAGTATGCTTCAACTGTCTCAAACCAGGGCACTTCATCGCAGACTGTCCTAAACCCAAAAAGGATGATCACAAAAGAGGATCCAAGGATTACAGAAAATCCAAGGAAACCAGAAGAACATCCAAACGGGACAGAGATCAAAAGGTTTTAGTGGCAGAAGATAGTAAGAGCAAATGGGCTGATTCTGAATCAGAATCAGAGGAGTCAGATAGCTCATCCAGCGAGAGTGAAGACGAAGAAGTCCACTGCTTAATGGCGAATGATGAAAATGAGGTACATGAAACCAACCTATCTGAATTTACACATCATGAACTCACCAATGCATTGCAGGACATGATAAATGAGTATCAGACGCTATACGAATCTTTTGAAAGCTATAAGACTGAGCACTCAATTCCAACTAAAATGCTTGAAAACAAACTTGATTGTGAACAATCAAGGGAGTTGAATTGCTTAAGGGAAGCAGCCAGTCGCCTAGTGAAAGAAAGAGATGAAGCCAAGTGTGCGTACCAGAAACTCAGCAAACTGGTTAGCACTTGGAATGCGTCGACTACCAGAAAGGATGAAATGCTTGAGTCTATAAGGCTTGCTGGTGATTTAACTGGCATAGGCTTTAATAGCAATGACAGCAGATCATCTGGTAATGAGCCTCAACTGTGTCTAACAAAAGGCAAGGTTCAATCAATGAACTTTGTAAGATCTAGCACAGTATATGACCCATATGAACTGGTCAAAGAACCTGTTAAAGCAACACTCATCAAAGAACAGGTACAGCACAGAGGTATCGGTTATGTAGAACCACTCAAAGAAGCTAAACCAAGGCAAAAGTTCAGAAATGAACTTAAAACCACTGGTCGAGCAGCTAGAGAGGTTAAACCCAACTGGTACTACAACTGTAAACCTGTTCAGAAGAGGTATATGCTAAATAACAGGAACTACAAACCAAAAGCGCATGCATACACATATTATCACACTCCAAAGCTAAAATCATCACCTACATGTATAAATGCACACACATTTCAGAACACACACCGACCTAAGTCATTCAGGGTCATACAAGTGTGGGTTCCGAAAGGACTAATCCTACCAGGACCCAAGTAGGATTGGGTACCAATCAGTCTATCGCGTTAATTGCAGGAAACTAGAATGCATCCAGTTCGGAGCTCAGAATGGTTCCTAGACAGCGGGTGCTCTAGACATATGACAGGGAATGCAAGCTTATTGTCTGAACTAGTGGACTCCACTGGACCCAGAATAACGTTTGGAGATAACGCGAAAGGTAGAACCGTAGGTAAGGGTAAGATTATCTACGGTAACCTCATCATTAAAGATATTCTCTTAGTTGAAAATCTATGCTATAATTTGATTAGCATAAGTCAATTATGTGACAATGGTCATTCCGTAGAATTCATTCAGCATTCATGCATAATTAAATCTACTGATGGCAATGTATTACTTATAGGAAGAAGGCATGATAACACATATAAAATTGATTGGAATCTTAATCAGCCTACTTCCTTTACTTGCTTAGCTGCCCAGAATTCTTCCAAAAATTGGCTTTGGCACAAACGGTTGAGTCACTTAAATTTTAAAACTATTGCTAGTCTGCGTAAACTTGATCTAGTTGTTGGACTGCCCCAAATTGAGTTCTCAAAGGACAAGATCTGTGCAGCATGCCAACTCGGTAAGCAAATCAGATCCTCCTTTAAGAACAAAGGGAGTAAATCTTCTTCTCGGTGCCTAGAGTTGCTGCATATGGATCTGTTTGGTCCTATACCAGTAACAAGTCTAGGGGGAATGAAGTACACCCTAGTGTTAATAGACGATTACACTCGTTTCACGTGGGTCTTGTTCCTAAGTGGTAAAGATCAGGCTACTCCAAAGCTGATCAAATTACTGAAAAGACTCCAAAATGAGAAATCGTGTGGGATAGATAAAATTCGCAGTGATAAAGGTACTGAGTTCACCAATCAATCACTCGAATCATATCTAGATGACCTTGGCATTAAACACGAATACTCTGCAGCTAGAACTCCTCAACAAAATGGAGTTGCTGAGCGTAGGAACCGCACTTTGAAAGAAGCTGCGCGAACTATGCTCGCGGAATCAGAAATATCGCAGAAATTTTGGGCAGAAGCTGTCAACACAGCATGTTATACGCAGAACAGATCGATGATTAATAAGCGAGCAAATAAAACCCCTTATGAGATCTGGAATGGCAGTAAGCCAAATATTTCTTATTTCCATGTGTTTGGTTGCAAATGTTTTATTCACAACAATGGAAAGACTCATCTCACCGCCTTTGATGCCAAATCTGATGCTGGAATATTTCTTGGCTATTCTACAGTTAGTAAGGCATTCAGAGTATTTAATAATAGAACTCTTAATGTAGAAGAATCAGTGCATGTAAAATTTGATGAACCTACTGACTGTACACTATCCGATATACAAATAAACAACTTGAGTAATCGACTGGAAAGCACTTATATTGACGAAAATGTTGATGATGAGATTGATTACAGAAGCAGGGCTGACTGCTCCTTAGAACCAGAAATCCCTGAAGCTCAAGCAGAGGAGTCTGCAGGCCAACAAGCACTGCAGCCAGCCATCAATGAAACAGTGGCATCCACCTCTACTGCAGTTGAAGGAACCAATGAGAAAGATGGGTCAATCAGAATCTCTGATTTACCTACCCACATCCAGTCAACTGAAGAACTCAACCCACTAGGACCTTCGCTCCGGTGGAAGAAGGATCATCCACCCGAGCAGGTCATCGGTAACCCTCTTGCTCCTCTACGCACCAGAGGACAAATGATTAACGAATTTCTTCATGCTGCATTCATATCTCATATAGAACCTAAGAAGATTGATGAAGCTATATTAGACCCAAGTTGGGTAGAAGCAATGCAGGAAGAACTAAACCAGTTTGAGCGAAACAGAGTATGGTATCTAGTACCACGACCACAGCATCACACTGTAATTGGCACCAAATGGGTATTTAGAAATAAATTAGACGAAAATGGAACAGTAATTAGAAATAAAGCAAGATTAGTTGCACAGGGCTACAGACAGGAAGAAGGCATTGATTTCGATGAAACCTTTGCCCCTGTAGCACGATTAGAAGCAATTCGCATATTTCTTGCATTTGCTGCATTTAAAGACTTTAAAGTCTATCAGATGGATGTTAAGAGTGCATTTCTTAACGGCAAACTCCAGGAAGAAGTTTATGTTGAACAACCTCCTGGATTTGAAAACCATCAGCAGCCATCTCATGTTTTCCGACTGAATAAAGCTCTGTATGGTCTAAAGCAAGCTCCCCGTGCCTGGTATGAAACTTTATCAAAATATTTGACAGAGCACAACTTTGTTATTGGCACGGTGGACAAGACCCTTTTTAAATTTACAAAGGGAGATCATACGTTGCTAGTTCAAATATATGTTGATGATATTATCTTCGGGAGTACTAACCCAAAACTGTGCGAAAGATTTTCTAAAATCATGCAGGAACAATTTGAGATGAGCATGATGGGAGAGTTATCATTTTTCTTAGGATTGCAAGTCAAGCAATCTAGTGAAGGAATTCTGATAAATCAGTCCAAGTACACCAAAGAGCTACTGAAGAAATATGGAATGAGTACCAGCTCAGCTGCTGCTACACCAATGAGCTCATCTGCCAAACTCGACTTGGATAATTCAGGAATACCAGTCGAAGTTACAATGTATCGAGGCATGATCGGATCTTTACTATACTTGACTGCCAGCAGACCCGATATTATGTTTGCAGTATGTATGTGCGCCCGGTTTCAAGCAAATCCCAAGCAGTCGCACTTCACTGCTGTCAAGAGGATCCTAAAATACTTAAAAGGAACCGAGAATGTTGGTCTATGGTATCCAAGAGACTCAACCTTTAATCTCATTGGATACTCAGATGCTGACTATGCTGGATGTAAAATTGACAGGAAAAGCACCAGTGGATATTGTCAATTTCTTGGTGATCGATTAATATCATGGGGATGCAAGAAACAGACATCCATCGCAACCTCCACTGCAGAGGCAGAGTACCTTGCTGCTGGAAGCTGCTGTGCCCAACTGCTCTGGATTCAGCAACAACTCAGAGACTATGAAATTGAGTCCACAGAGGCTCCTATTTTCTGTGACAATACGTCTGCCATTGCCATTACATACAATCCAGTTCTTCATACTCGTACTAAACATATTGACATTCGTCATCATTTCATCAGAGATCATGTTATGAAGAAGGAAATACGGCTGGAGTACATTTCCACAGAACAACAGGCAGCAGACATCTTCACAAAACCCCTACCGGACGCTAAGTTTTCTTACTTTCGAAATATTCTTGGTTTAATTGAAATTACTTCTTGATTATTTTGATTGGGTAATGGATTCAGGGGGAATTTGTTAGTTTAATTGCATTTATTTAGGGGGAATTTCTGTTTTAATTTTATCATGGTTATTTAAGCTAAGCTGGTAATACAATGGTCAACTGCAGTGGGAGTATTCGTACCAGTAGGACTCTGCATCCAGTAGATGTTTTCCTACCAGTCGAACCCCACATACCAGTTGATGTTACCAAATAAGCTTTGACAAAAATAACCCTCGATACTAATTAACCTAATGAACGTCGGAATTCAAAATTACTTTTGTGTAAAATAAATTATTTCACTCCCGCCTAAATCCTGTCCTTTTATTTTTTGGTTAAAATCTTTCTAATCGTTAGATGATTGCCACGTATACATGTGTCCGCTCATCTACAGTACGACGTTACATATACTTCCTTTTTCACCGCCTTTAGTTTTTCTCCGCTTCATCTTCTCCAAACATCTTACTGCTACAATCGTTTCTTTCAGAAAATTTCCTTTAACAGATTGCTGCTGCTTCTTCACCTAAATCATTCAAAATGACGAACACTGTTCAACCAAGTTTTATCACAAATGCTGTTCACGTCGACTTTAACTCCATATACACTTCATCTGATGAGGAAACAAAGGATTTGATTCAAAAGCTGGATTCCTCAGGGCTATTAGTGATCCTAAGCCAGGCTCCCTCATTTTACCAGGATGAACTACAAGAATTCTTTGCCACAGCAACTGTTGTGGATGACACCGTTGTGGCATCCATCTCTGGGCAGTCAGTCACCATCACTCAACCAGAGTTTGCCACTCACCTGTGCCTACCCTCCACTGGACTCTCTGACTTTTCGACTATTCCGGCAGACCTGAGAGAAGAGATGCGGCTCACAGTGTCGGACTCTGACCATCGTATTCAACGACCTCCCTTCAGGAAGGTATTAATGAAGAGCCACTATCGACAACTGGCAGACATCATCTCAAAGGGGATCCTCTGTAAGGCAGGATCATTTGATATAATTACCCCTGAGAAGTTTGACGTCATGAGCGCCATATGCAAAGGGTTGGAGATCAACTGGTCAGCTGTACTATTTCAAATACTGACTAGTCTCGTCGTATCTGGCAAAGGTCAATCCGGTTTTGCTCTCCCTCTAAGCAGTCTATTTGAGAGCAAACACATCAAGACAGGAGCTCTCTCTCATCTTCATCCAGGGAGACTCATCACTCACAAGTACCTTCAGCTTCATCGCCAACGAAGTGGCAGAGAAGGTGGAGCCACAAAGCGCCGTTTGACTCAAGTCATTAGTGACTCGGAACAGACTGTCTCTGAATCCGCTGTGTCTCCTCCTCCTCCTCCTCCTCCTAAGAAGCCAAGGACCAGAAAAATTGCTCCTCTAGTTGCCCGTCAGAGAGACACTGCCACATCTGACACTATCTCCTCTGCCGGACCTACAGGTGTTATTTCTGACAGAGAACCCAGCCCTGTCATCCCTTCAACTGGGGAACCCACTGCTGTATTAGCCATGGTGTCTGCTCCATTAATAGACACTCCTTCAGCTCAGGTGAGCTCTCAGCAGGCTCCAGGCTCCATCAGCTTCAGGACACCCAAGTCTACGTGTCCTTACTGTCATCCCAAGGCCACTCCAGCTGACAAAGGAAAATCTCTTATTGCTCCAGTGTCCACTCCTGTTGCATTCGAGATTCAAATGGTCATGGATGCCGTTAACGCCCAACTGGAATCCCAACTGGAGATTTTTGATCGTTGGGTAAAGGCTCGAGTACAGGTTCGCTTTGATGATATCGACCCAATTCTGGCTCAGGCAAAGCAAGATGAAAACAAAATCCTGACCTATCTTCAAATCCCCGAACCTGAGAAAAGTTTGAAGCTGCGTGATGTCTTTAGGATTATGAACTATGTGGGCGGACTCCAAGATCTTGTTACATCCCGCGTTCAAATGTTTGATGGCCATTCAAGAACAGCGAATCATGATCGAGCAGTTCTAAACGCTCTAGGCCTCAAGCTGGAAATGGCTGAGCTTGCTCTTCATGATCTTCGCATATCCACTGGGATTCATACATGCTCCTCTTCTGAAATTATTGCAAGCCCTGATCAGCCAGATCTACCAATGGCTATTGCAAATTTAGAGGTTGTCCCTCCTACTGTGGAGCTTACTTCTACTGCTTTGGAGACCTCTCCTACTGGAGCAGACGCCACACCAACAACTTTGGAGGCAGCATCCTCTGCTCCCAGCTCTCCACATGATCAACAGCCCCACCAAATGATTGTTGATCACACCAATGTCGATTCAGTTATTCAGAATGTGGTTCAGCTGGTCACCATCTCCTCTGCAAATAATGAACCAAGTGAATCCTCTCATTCCAATGATCATACTCAAGCGTCTGCTGCTGAGATTGATCAAGACAATGCTGAACTGGATGCTCAGCATGTGGAAGAAACTGAAACTATGGATATAGCTATCTCCGCTTCAACTGCGGCCCCTCATGTTGACGCTACTATTTTGCCATCCACTGCAGTCGTCATTGCTCCTCCAAATGCGTTTGCCCCTGCTGCTGATATCCCGATGCTTGCCGGCGATCCGTCCATGGATCAGGAACTATCCGAGGGTTTCTTTGTCTTCACAAACCCTCTGGACGAGCCACCAAACATCGCTGCCCAGCTAGCTCATCTCTCCACCGCTATTACAGCACTGACCCATGATGTTCACAAGCTTAAGCAGGAAGAGAGGGCTGCAACACTTGTTTTAGGAACTCTTCAGCAGCAAACAGACTCTAAATTTCAGCAAGTCTACGCTGACCTAAGTAGTTTAACTACTACTGTCACTAGACTTCAAACCTTTGCTGAGAATGCGGTTGCAGAAGCAGTTTCTCATATTGGCCAGGCGCGTCTTCAGATCAATCAGAACAATGAATCTCTTCATACTGCCACCTCAATGGCTCTTGGAGAAAAGATTGACGACACCAAAAAGATTTTGACTGATCAATTGGCCACCATGCAAGCAGCGTTTGCATCTCAAATTCAAGATATCTGCAACAGTCTGCCTGCTGCTCCTAAAATTATCCGCAGGCTGCCTGAACCCAGTCGAACTGCTCCCTCTTCTCAGAGAGCGTCAAGTTCAGCTGCTCATTCATCCCCTGCAACTGGAGCACTCCCTCAGTCAAGACCCACTGCTCAACAAAGATCTCGAAGTCCGCGCCAACCGCCTACCGAAAAACGCGACTATACCAAACATTGGTTAGGGCGCAAATAGTATCACTTTCTGACTCACTCTTACTTACTCCTATTTACTTACTGTGTTAAATTGACTGTCTCTCTGTATTCACTATTTAACATAAATGCATTCACATTTATTGCTACCTTGTTTTTCCTATAAATAGAGGTTCTTGTTTGATCACATAACACACATTCACTCATCATGCTTACTTTTAAGTTATTTCTCATTCCCTGGTTTTCTGTTAGATCCTTTCCTGCTTCATGGGTTTATTACTTATCTAAATCAACCCCTCATGGGTTGATTACTTATCTAACCCAGCTCTGATAAGCTTCAGCGCTTTGATCCTGTTCTGGTGCTCCTCATCAGTCAGGAACTACTAACAGCAGATGCCTGGGTGCTGATGACAAAAAGGGGGAAGATAGAGATAGAGTATTCTCAACAGAGATAGAATATTTTTATTAGGTGATTCCATAAAAATTAAAGGAGCTGCCTGATGAATATTCATATGACTCTTCCTCTTCCCGACATTCTCTCTGAAACAAGGTGGATCGAGCTCTTCCTCTCCGCAACTAAGTGAATCGAAGCCCCCCGGTCTACTTTGTTTAATTAAAGAGAAATTTGTCATGTATCATCTATTTTATGTAAAACTAGACTTGTCTTAGACTCTATTCAAAGTGTAAGAATTCATCTTATATAAAGATGAATTTCTCTCAATTGTCCAGTTTGATTACAACTTGTAATCTGCTTATATTTAATGAAAATTTCTTTTTCATGATGTCTTCAAGCATTTTCAGGACTTTTACCTTATTTACTCTAGTAGGAAATCGATTACTGCTTAGTTTTGTCATCACCAAAAAGGGGGAAATTGTTGGGAAAACGATTTCTAAGTTTTGGTGATTACAAACACCTACTGGATATTAAAGATCAACCGGATGCTAAAGACCTACCGGATGAAGACATCAACCGGATGAAGACATCAACTGGATAGAGACATCAACCGGATAAAGGCATCAACTGGATAGAGACATCAACCGGATAAAGGCATCAACTGGATAGATACCAACCGGACAAGCTATCAACTGAATAAAGTCATCAACCGGATAAAGTCATCAACCGGATGAAGACATCAACTGGATAAAGACATCAACTGTATAGATACCAACCGGACAAGCTATCAACTGAATAAAGTCATCAACCGGATAAAGTCATCAACCGGATGAAGACATCAACTGGATAAAGACATCAACTGGATAGACACCAACCGGACAAGTTATCAACTGGTAAAGACATCAACCGGATGAAGACATCAACCGGGTGAAGATATAAACTGGATAACTATCAACTGCAAAGTCTCTCACTGAACAAGGACATCAACTGGTCTTAAGAGGATGAACGACCAGTTGAACAAAGAAACCAGCAGAAGTCTAAGCAACAAGACAAAGTAAGTACAACATTCTCTGACAAAGGTACAACAGAGCGGCGCACCCTGCTATATCTCCGCCACCATTACCGTCAGAGTGAAAAGAGCCGTTGTTTTCCAAAATAGGAAAGAAGACAACAGGTATTTGGAAAGCCAATCCATTCCATATACAAAAAGGCTACCGTTGGACAACAAAACCTATAAATACGTCCAAACAGAGAATGAAGAAGAGCTGAGCAACTTTCAAACTAAGAGAAATACTTCAAAGCAAGAAAGCTATACGACTGATATTTCAAACGTTCAGCAAAGAGCAGACAAACCGCAAAACTGAATCTGTGACAGATTATTTTCAATTAAAGTCTGCTGCTCAGAAACTCTCAAAGCTAGAAAGTTTTATTCTGTAGAGAGTGTTGTAAAATCACTTGTATCCAAAAGATAAGAAGAGTGTGATTGCTAGGAGTTTAGGCCAAGTGTGTTAGTGCCTAAGGAGGTTGTATACTGTAAAGTGTAAACCAAGTCTTCTAGTGAATCCTTCCTGCAAAGGAAGAAGGGGAGACGTAGAAGCGTTGTGCTTCGAACTTCCAGAAACAACTCTCGTGTTATTCGTTTACTGCTTTATTACTTCAGTTTTATTCCTCACAAGTTTGGTAGACGTCTTCCGCACTATAATAAGTGTCTACTGACTTGCCTGTTATTGAGAAGCAACTGTAACACTTAACAGTTTACAGTTAACCAGAAAAGAAATCGAAATTATATCTAGTGTTTATTCAACCCCCCCCTTCTAAATACTACCCCGATCCTAACAAAGTTTGTGTCATGATATAGTGGTACGACCAATATGAAACTGATTTGACATATACCAGATGGTGGATGGTATTTTTGCTATATGGTTGTACTTGACTTGAGTATTCTGATAAGATATCCTTTGATTGTACACGGAAGGTGTACTAGTAACATACTACGGTTACAGTATTGTGAAGGTATCATTGGCAATGCTATATGATATGGCAATTCTTTTGGGTCCGATTGTAAAGTCATAGTGCCAGAATGACCATGAGTGGTATGGTAATTTGATTGTCAGTCATGTCAACAATAGTTGTGGATTGTGTGATACAGTTGAGTTGGAATTTGTTACCTTCCATGTATTGTTGGATTGGCTATTCCTTTATGAACCAGAAGTGATAACGATTTGCTGGGAGCAGTTGTGTTTATCAGGAATGCATGCCAATAAAGAAAGATTCAATGAATATGGCGAGGTAAACAACTGTTGGTTTCGATTATGTACTATATGCGATCATGTGATATATCTGAGTGATATATTCAATCATGTGATATAGTCGGGTGATATCTTTGATTGTATGATTTATCCGGGTGATACGATAATCCGTATGGATAAGTTCGTGAAGTAGAACGGAATGGATTATCAGGTACCTGTGATGTGTGGGACTTGTTGGCGTAATCCATGTAGCAAGTGAATTGCACATGCGTGGAAAAATGTGTCGGTTGGAAAACGTATTGGTTTCCACCGCTACATGATATTTTGTGTTGATCATTATAGGGAGCAGTGAATAGAAAGTAGAAAGTAATGAATCGATGTAAACGCTTGTCATACTCAAGATGGTATCTTGGGGGAAAAGTTGATACAAAGAATGACATTTCCGGTACAGGGGTCAGGACAGGGAATATTGAACCACACAAATGGTGTGGATGAATTTCGATGAGATCATAGTCATTGGGTGAGATGACCATATACTCATATGGACATATGTATTGTATATGGCTTTGGTGTACATTATGCATTGATGACATATGAGTGTAATGTGGATTGCTTCTTGTGGTTTGGTCAAGTTCGTGTCCAGTGTTTGTTCTGAACTGGTATCGTGTCCAGTGTTTAATCTAGACTAAGAAGTCTGGCGTGGGAGATTAGTAAGCAAACGATAGATGGATATGTTGTATCTATCACATTGTGTAATTCCATACTACAATACAACTTTGTGAAATGTTAGATCAGGGTTCTGTGCACATTTGGATGTGTAGAATCTGAATGTGACAAGGACCGAAGTACTTGGTTTAGAGTATCTTGCTGATTTTGATATACACAGGAGTACAGACGAAAGGAAACATTCTAGACCGTTATACAATACACAACGCGGGTATGTGTGTTGCTGTGTTTATAAAGTGTGGCAAACTGTGTATGGAAAAGGTGTAATACCAGGATTTGAACCATTGACTGTATTACTATATGGTGACTAGTTGTCCAAGGAGGGACGGATGTTTTAGACATTAGACGAACCGATGCTCCATTGGGGATCATTTGTATGCATCTAGCAGGAATGGGAGTGGGCAGTGACTTGGTTAAAGAAAACCACCGGTACAATAAGTTGTATGAGATCAATTAAGTCTGATGGATACTGTTGTGTATGACAGGATATGTATATGTTCTACCATCCGGACATGATTTCTTGAGTGTTAAATGATACTAGTGAAATGTTTGTCTGTTGATGGTCTTACAACGATGCATATGCCGGCTGATGTAGAGTGTTGTGAGCATATGGCTACGTGGACAAAAGCGAATGGTAACAAGCTGTTATGCGAGAACATGAGTATGCAGTAGACTCCAAAGTGTAATGTCTGGTATGTTTTCTTTTGGTTTCTTATACTGCTGGTTTGGTAAGTATCTGCTAGTTGAGCATGTTGAGTATGTAGCAGATTTGCTTTTGATTATTTGTTCCGGCAAATAATGTTGCATTTATAATGCATGTTTGTGCAAAGCTTATGGCTTTCTGTATGAGATTCAGATGATATATGAGATTCATCTTATGACTATGAAATTTCGAGGATGAAATTCAATGAGTGGGGGAGATTTGTAATGCCTCGATTTGCTTTATACACGTGTTATATGATTATGGCGTAATTATGATTAATTACAGTACGATGTGGACTCGGGTTCGGGTTGAACCGAGGGTTAATGCTCGCATACATGACATGAATATGTAATATATGGCAAGGAATGAAACAGGATGCACAAGATGTAGTGCATAGAACTGACGTGAATTAAATCAAGTGTAATGACATATCAAGCAACTTGGACTAATGGGCATTTGAATTTAATTTCATATGCATGTACATGTAAATTAGCATTTGAATTGCTAGGAATGTCATGTGAATTTGCATCTAAGATGAGGCCAAGTATATTAAGTTGATTTCAGCTATCAAAGCACATAATACACCACAACTCACCTATAAATCTCTACACATGCTCTCTTGAACCTCTTGGTGTTTTTGTTTGGTTCTAACTTGGAAGCATGTTCAACATGAAGTATGGGGTAAGGAGAAGTTGCATACTCTACTTTATGTAGTTAGTTGGTGTAATAACTTAGTTATGATGCTTTGTATGCAATTTAAGAAACATGTGATTGTTAGAAGGAAGATGGAATTCATATGTTAGTGAATTCAATGAACTAAGTTGGGTTGTGATAGAAACATGTTTATATGATGTTAAAGTATGCATATATCAAGTTTTGATGGTTTAACTTGAGGTGTAGGTTGAGAACCATGAAGATAAGCATTAAAAATCGCCATGGTTTTGAAAATCAGTTGTCGACCGATCGATCGCTAGGATCGTACCGATCGATCGGTAGAAACAGGGGAAGTAAGGCGGTTCATGTACCGATCGATCGCTGAAAGCGACCGATCGATCGGTGAAATGCCGTAGCATTTTTGAGAAATTCAAACATTTGAGCGATCGATCGCTAGCTTCTGACCGACCGATCGCTAGGGTTAAATGTTTGGACCGATCGATCGCTAGAATGACCGATCGATCGGTAGACTTAAAATGTTATATTTTGTAGCTTTTGATATTGAAGCCTCTTATAACATGGTATATTGTTCATGTGCTTGTAGCATCATCACAGGGGACAGGGCAAAAAGGCAATTAACCATCAACGCCTGATTTATCGCTTTTGTTGTCGTATACCAGGTACGTGTTGACGTACGGAGTATAGATATGATGTAATGATGATGTTATGGTTTTGATATCATATGATTTATGTTAGCTTTATGTCATATGATTGGTAGTATCATATGCATGTACATACATGGATTTCATATGATTGGGATGGATGCCTTGATAGATATGTGTATATGCTTTGGTAAGATCATTGCCTTGATAGATATGCCTGGTGTGGTATATGCTTTGGCTGGGATCGTTGCCACGATAGATATACTACATATGCTTTGGCTTGAGAGATATACGCCTGGTTTGGGTATATGCTCTGGCTATTATCACAGATGAGTATGGTACTATGATATGTGCTGCTAATATGAAGATGTGATGTGGTTCCACTGACATATTGAGCTGAATAGGCATATCATATGGGGCTCGTGATAATAGGGTGATTGTTGAGACATGTCATGACATGGTGCATTTGTGGATGCATAATACAGAACATTCACATTAGATGATTTATTGTGCTTTATCATTGTTATTGATATTGTGTTTTGATATCGCACTGAGATAGTTGTTTATCTATACTCACGTTGTGTGAATGTTTCTGTAGGATTTCATAGACGTGGGAATCGTGAGTCGTATTCCGCTGCGAGGTGAACCACTGCATAGGAGTTGTACTGGATTAGGTTGTTAATTATACATGTAATGTATATGTGAAAAAGTTATTTGGTTTTGTACGAGTGGGTTTGGTACATCTGTAGGAACCTATTAGTAAGAAACTCTTAAACAGTGTATGAATTACTTAATTCTGACTCACATATGTATGTTTAATTGAATACATAATGGATTAAGTAAAGAGGACCCCACAGTCATTGAGTTGGATACAACCGTGGTAGGTCGAACTCGCCGGGCGGAGGTCGGACAGCGGTGAGCGCACGTCATTTATAGGCGGAGGTCGGACGTGAGTGGAAACAGAGATAAGGAAGAAGAAGGAATCGGGGTCTGTGTGCGTGAGTTTACACCTTTTTGTGTGTGAAATTTGAGCTGAATATGCATTAGTACTTGTGTTTCCAGACCAGTTACGTACATCGGAGTGTCAACGGTGTACTGATATATTAAATGTACAATCAACACCTGTGATTTATATCCACTACTATAACACACAATTAAATTCTTCATTTTTAATAAATTATTTGTACAATATTATCGGAGTTTATTTTACCATTTCAAATTTATCTCATGTTCCAATTAAATTACCAGTTGACATTCATATTGTCAATTTCACTTCTAATTAATTAATTTTTAAATTAATTATTAATTAATTCCCAAATTAAAGTTAATTAACATTAATCAAATCTTGGGGCCTTACACATCATTGTTAAACAAAATTTGTAAAATAACACGTTGATCAATTTGGCATAGCAAATTATTAACTTCATCTTTTCTTATTAATAATTGATTATCAACTACTTAATATTGTATTTGTTCCATAATTGTAACATATAATATCATGTATAGTAAATTCTATATATTAATTAATCGATAAATTAACAAGTAACAATTTAATAATTTAAAGATCGTTCTTCAATTCAGCGAATTTATCATGAAGAAGTCATTCATTAGTTTGAGAATATGATTAATAATCTCGGTTACGGCAGTAAAACGGATGTCAAACGGTGAGATTGATTTGGAATAATCCTTGTGACATTGTTGGGATGTCTAAGTTGGCTGTAAAACTAAAAAGTCTTAAGGGACATCTTAAGTAGTGGAGCCATGATATTTTTGGTAACATCTTGATAAAATCAATGGGGCTGAAGACAAATATCGTGACACTCAATTGGGCTTTGATCAAAATCCTACAATCTCCTTGAAAATTATAGTTTCTTCAAGGCGTTTTCATCAAAATCCTACAACCTACTTGAAAATTATAGTTTCTTCAAGCCTTGAAGAACTTAACCAAACTCTTAGAATTGAAGATTTATTCTGGTAGCAGAAGGCAATGTCAAAGTGGATTGTGGAAGGTGAACATTACACCAACTTATTTCACAATGTGGTCGACAAAAATCGAGCCAAAAGTAAAATATTCTGTATTTGGTATGATGGTGTTTGCCTTGAAGAACATTCTTTTGATTCAGGAATTTTTGCACTAAATTATTTGAAAAACTCCTGGTTGTTGAGGATACTGTTTTAAATCTCCCTATTGTTTCTCGCCTCCAATTATTGATGCAGATGACAATAATTGTCTACTCCTTCTATTGACGAGTTTAAACAAGTGGTATTCTTTCTAGACTCGGATAGTGCAGCTATCCCTGATGAGCAATCAACATGATTTTACGAAACGTGTTGAGATTCATCCAATGAGATGTTTATGAAGCAGTTTTGGCTTTCTTTCAAGGCAACGGAATGTCTTGTAGCTTCACTGCCACTACTATAGTGTTGATTCCCAAAGGAGGAAATGCTCAAAGTTGGACGGGTTTTAAACCTATCACTTTATGTGATGTTTCCAAGAAGATTTTAATCAAAGTGATTACCTTGCTAATGAAGCATATTATTTCTCCATCTCAAAGCATCTGGGGTAGACTACTTTTCAGGTATTGTATTACTAGCACAATAGCTAATTCATAAGATTAATCATCATGTAAGAGGTGGGAACTTTATGTTGAAGCTTGGCATGGGCAAGTCTTACAATAGAGTTCAATGGGAATTTCTCCATCAAATTTTACTGACCTTTGTATTTTCTGAGCTAGTTTTCAATATGATTCATATGTAAGGAATCCAACGAACAAACGCAGCGAAATGTATAAATAAATTCGGATTCCAGCTAAGGATCTATACAAAGAAACCATATCGGGCACTGGCGGAGGGAGATGAAGGCAAGGGAGGGGACTTGCCCTCCCTTGTTTTTAAAGTTGAAATTACCATTATGCCCTTTATATGTAGGGCCTCTCTACCTTAAGTATGATTTTAAGTGCAATAAGGGAACTAAGTATGCATAAATCAGAGTAAGAGTTCATGTTAATGTCCTGAGCTTAAGGGTTACATTGCCAAAAAGTTTCCAAAAAGGAATTAATTACATTCCTATCAAATGAATGTAAGTCTATAGATTTAGTCTACCCTGTGTAGAAACTATACAAAAGTTCCATGTCTTGCTAATCCAGTAGCACTCCTCACAGCTCAAAGTATCAACCCTGACCCTAGTCCTCCATGCCAAAATGCACCTACAAGGACAACCCCCAAACCATGAGCATATAACAATCCATATGCAACACAATATGATTATAAAGCATAAATGCATAAATCATAAATACAAAGCACTTCCTGTATTCGAATGCATTTAAAATGCTCCCTTTGGTTGTCCCTGTACCATAACTCATAATCATAATCAATGGATTATTTTATGGTTCCACAAATATCATGACATATAACATTTCAATTAACACCAATAACCAATAACCAATAACCAATAACCAATAACCAATCCCTAGTCTATTGTACCTCACTTGTCATGAACGCGGCACTAATACCCCTCGCTTCGACATATCAGCGGCATTGAATAACCTCGCTCATAAATGTGACATGCGGCATTCACCCTCGCTTCACATTTAGCGGCAAATATTCTTTCCTCGCAACGATATGATAGCGGCAAGTATTCTATCATCGCTTCAAGTGACAGCGGCAAAGCATTTAAAATCATCACTAGAATATAACCACGACTCATGGGATATGCACCAAGTATCCAACATATACATATATGCAACAACAACGTGCAACATGTATTGCATCCATAATGCACAATCCGATATATACTTGCATCCACAATGCGCAATCCAAAGTATATAAAATACATGTTACTGTTTGGGTGCCCATACGTCTCTCTACGTACCTTTCCAAAATATGGAATGTTGCATGACTCTATCCCCTGCGGTGTGTTGCTACCTGGGAAGGCTCTACACAAGTGCACAACACAATATTGGATGCCAATTTATAGACAAAAATCAAAATCCCATCAAAATTACAAAAATCAATATTTTTCAACATTTCAAGCCTCTCGATCGATCGGCACCTCGATAGTTTTGGTACCCAACTCACTGCTTCGCTCGATCGATCGAGGTGACCTCACCTATCGATCGAGGAGCTTCGTCGATCGATTAGATTTTTCACCGTTCGATCGAGCCGTGAATTATCTTTCCAAAAATTTGCTCTGCCATGCGCGATCGATCGGAGGAAGCTTCTCGATCGATCGAGCAGCTCTGTAAACGCGAGAAACCACCATTTTTGAGCATATACCTCATGCTACAATAAAACATACTACAAACCATCATACTTCAATAACCCAACACACAATATTCTCCATTAAACTATCATATAACCACTCAAATACTAATTCCAACAAAAACACAACATACATGCCATTTCCCCCAAGATAAAACTCAACACACAAACTCCACACACACAAGATTATCAACCAAGCACACAAGATGCTTACCCCTTTCTCTCCAAATCCTAGCAAGATTAAAGAAGTGCAAGCACTTGAAATCTCTCATCTTTCTCTTCTTCAGCTCGATGGAAAAGGGGCTATGGGAGAGGTGTTAGCATAAATGCCCAGCAAGCCAAATGTTGGCCCGATGGGCTTTATGAACCCTAGCCCAATTAGCTAACCACTATAAATATAACCTTGTCTAGGGTTAAAATTCATTCCATTCCATTCAATACACTCATCCTCATAGAAAAGCCGGCATCACACTAGCACTGGTGCCGGGCTTGTAGATCTGGTCAGGTTGATTGGACTCGAGGATCACCGTCATCAGATTGATTTCGCTGTTATCGGTAATCCCTTTTCGTGCATTATTTTATGATATTTGCATGTTAATATATGAATCAGGCGCGATCGACCGTCCCCGGGTCAGATCTGTTTATTGTATTTTTTCCGCTGCGTTTGGATCTGGCGCCGGGGTACGGAAACCCAACAGTGGTATCAGAGCCAGGTTGCGCTTTGATTTGTATATTCAATAATTATCTTCCACGACTAATTTGAATTTTTCAGAAATTTTGGAATCCAGAAAACATAGAAAATTGGAATGAAAGGAGTTTTAAACCATACCCATTCTGACCGGAAATTGTTTCCGGCCACTAGCCATCACCGGAAAAGTAACAGCGGTCAGCGGCCGGCGGCAGGCGTCAGCATGGAGGAGCGACGAGCGGCGGGGCAAGTTCCCGCCGCTGTGCTCCTCGACTCGAGCAAATCTTGAGCGATTTGGCCCCTAACTCCCGGAAATCTTCAGACGGTCAACAACAGGCGGCGTAAGTGGTGGAGAAATTGTTCTCCGCCGTCTAGCGCGCGGCTCGAATGACCGAGGTTCTGGATTCATGATTTTCGAGTGATTTGGCGATCGAGTTTTTAACCTGGATTTGCAAATGGGTTGCTGCTCCATGAAAATAAAAAATCGATTTATCGTTGAAACTCGACGGAAAATGAGGGGGAGGTGTTGCATCGCCGTTGCACGGTGCTGGTACTGGGTGCGTTGCGTGGTGCTGCGTGCAGACATGGCGGCTAGGGTTTCATCTTTATTGGAAGGGATGATGAATAGTAACCCTAGGGGCCAGAATGCAATTTTCAAAATTTTTAATTAAAAAAAAAAAAAAAATATTTTTTGATAAATCCGAAAAATGAGGGTATTTTTTGGGGTTGAAAATTGATTTTCTAATTTTGGATCCAAATTGTTTGGAGTCCATAAATTATTTGGGTCATTTTAGATGTTTTATCCGGATATTATTTTTGAAATAAATCATAATACTTAATTTATTAAAAATGTGATTTTTAATTTATTAAATGTAAAATAGAGATTTTACAATTAGTTGAAAATTTAATTAATTGAAAATTGAATGAAAATGTTTCATTTAATTTGTTAATTTTATTTTTGGCTAATATTATGATTTGGGGTAAAATAGTGATTTTACCAAGTAATTGAAAATTTAATTAACTGAAAATTAAATGAAAGTGTTTCATTTAATTGTTAATTTATTTTCGATTATCATTATGATTAAAGGTAAAATAGTGATTTTACCAATTAATTGAAAAGTAATTAATTAAAAATTAAATAAAATGGTTTTATTTAATTTGTTAATTTCATTTTCAATTAATGATGCGATTAGTGGGGAAACGATAGAATAAATTAATTATTGTGATCTAATTACATGTGATGTGATTAGTACAATTACATATGATGTAATTGTTTAGTTTAATGTTTAATTACATATGTTGTAATTGCATGATGGATGATTATGTGCCTTGACCAATGTGTTTAGGTGAATGTTTAGGTTTTTATTGTTTCATTATTATTGTGATTTTGGTTATCGGGCCTGCGAGCCTGCTCTCTCTATTTTCTGATGTATCCCACCCCGGATTTGTATCCCTATTCTCTTGTTTGCACGATTTAAATGTAAAATCATTAGAATTAGTGGGAGATCGAGATTGAAGATGGAGCACCAAGAATCAAGACATGTATAATGGAAGCAAAAATGTAATAGGATTGCATTGCATACCTGCATCACCTTAGACAGACTTGTGATCCACGTATGGCTCACGTGGATCAATTAGGAAAAGGCCGTAATCGTCCATATTTATTTTTATTATGCATGTGATGTATGATAAATGTTTGTTTGTATGTTTTATTAGTACATATGACTGCATGAATAAAACATAGTTGCATGAATCCGGCAATCAAACAAACAAGTACTTGATGAGATTTGAAAATTATTAAATCCCTCTTTTGAATATGATTCAAAATATTTTAATATCAGACTGTAAAGGGAGCTCAAAGGAGTTTGTTGCTTCCTGTCTTCCATCAACAGTTAAGCCATGAGACGCTACTTGTGTCAGGTGTCTTGTCTCACCCTCGTGGGGGGCATCTGGCATGGGAAAGCTGTGTGTTTAACTGCCACTTAATTATGGATAGGGTTCTGTTAACCTTTAAGATTACTCACCCTCGTGGGGTCTTATTGGCGAACATTACCATCCGTGGGATGGGTTAGTTTGACGTGAGAAGGCATAATTGGCCTGCCTCCGTAGGGTTATGTCAATCACGAGACGAATATCTTGGGGGTTGCATATGATGCAATTGTGAGCTACCTTTAGTATCATGAGGTCGGCTGGACCCTCGCCCGGGGCTATCATGAGCTAGTTGGACTCCAAGCCCACTAAGAAAATGCGATTTTCCGTTCATTTGTCATGAGGGTGACGAATTCGAAAAATTTAGTGGGAGCATTCAATAACTAAAGTCCATAGTTTTTGAATAAATTAATAATCAAACAGTTTGCATATATTTTCTGTTTATTCTCAGTATTGTGATTGCCGTGAATCCGATTGCATCAATTCTCGATACAAACAAAGTAACCGTACCAAATTATTCTGATTGACTAATAATTTTAAAATAGTGCTTGCTTCTAAAAGATTGCTATATACCCTTGGTGGGAGCCTCCTGTTGAAGTGTCTCCCGGTTCGTCTCATGAAGAGATTGCCACACTTGAGAAGTGATGGGACGATGATCTCTAGACTATGTGATATATGATAGCATCAATGTCACCAATGAGTTTCAACACAGATATGAGAAATTCGTTCACATTGCTGATATTTTCCAACACCTACAAATGTTGTTTGGTGAACGAACGCGATTACTGAAACTCGCGATTTCAAAAGAGCTATTTTCATTTCACATGCGAGATGGGGCTTCGGTCTATGAGCATGGTGTAAGAAAAATATCTCTTGTTGAGAAATTGGAAAATCTGAATGTGACAAATCCTCATTAACTGGCTATAGATTTGATCTTATAGTCAAAATGTTGGAAACTCATGAGTTCTTGATTCAAAAGGAGAAACGTGTTCTTCTTGTCGAATCTTCTACCAATGGTAGGAAGAGTTCAAGGATAAAGAAGAGGAAGGGAAATGGTTCCCAACCTTAAAAGATGAAAAATGACATAATAGCAACTAAGAAAGGAGAGGCATCTATGTTTTCACTGCTGGTCACTGGCGCAAAATTGTAAGAAATACCTAGACTAGAAGCGTTCTAGAAAGGGTATGTTTTATATTAAAATTAAATGTTTCTATTGGTTCTACTTCTTTGGTATATGATGTCAGTTGTGCTCGCATTTTTGCAAAGAGTTGCATGTGATGTGAAGAAGTAGAGAGCCCTAGGAAGGTGAACCTACCTGAGGCTAAGCATTGTAGCAAGAGTTGTTGCAATGGCTATTTGAAACATTTATTTAATATAAAATCTTGAACTGGTTAGGAACTGGTTTGAGCAATTATTTATTTGTTCTAGATTTAATCATGAACATTGTTCCTATTTTGATAGAGAATGATATTCTTTTAAATATGCGAATGTGATTTGCATTATTTTTAAGAATGCATGTTTTATTGAATCTGGTGAACTTATGAATGATTAGTATGATTATATTCAAAGAATATAAAAAGAATATAACTTAAATCCAACATATATTTAGCATGTGCTGAATGTCCATTGAATTTGATTCATATGGACGTATGTGGAGCACTAAATGTTAGTGCAAGATGATATTGAGTTATCTTAAAGAGAATGTGATTCTCTCTGAGTAACTCTCTAAAGTTACATATTTGTTGAATATAATTCATACCAATGCAGTGATCAAAACTCCATATACGATATGGATTGAAAAATAATCCAAATTTATATTTTGAGATTGTTCTGCTTATGTGAAGCAGCCAGTGGGAGATGAGTTGGATAGTTGATCCATCTTATGTTATGTTGTGGAAATTTATATTATCAATTGCAGGCAAAGAGTTTGTTTCGCAAGTGCAACCTTTCTAGAGAAAATGTTTCTATTAGAAAGGATGACAACATAATATAACTTGAAAGGGTTCAAGAACCACAAACCACTAGAAAAGTGAAAACGGTGAAATTAATTGAGTCAATCATAACCTTTGATTTACACGCACGAAGGAGATTTGAAAATGTTTCAAGAACTCCTGATAAATTGAATTTACTCCTAGAAAGTAGTCAAAATGATTTTGACCATGGATGTGATCCTAGAACTTTCAAGGAGACGATGTTGGACATCGTTTTGGGATATTGGCGAGATGCCGTAAAATTTGAAATAGACTCCATGTACTCCAATAAGGTATGGGCCTTAGTAGATCCTCTTTGGGAATTGTTCCCATTGGCTGCATAGATTTACAAGTGAAAGCTTGGAGTGGATGAGAAGGTAGCGACCTTCAAAGCTTAACTGATGTGAATAGATTATTCTCATAGGCAAAGAGTTGTCTGTGAGAAATTTTTAATCAGTTGTGATGCTATAGTCTATTTGGATTTTTATTAGTTATATCTGCATATTATGAATATGAGATATGATAGTTGGATGTGAATACAACATTTCTCAATGGTGACATTGAGGTAGAAATGTAGCAGCCAAATGTGTTCACAACTTATGGGCGTTAGCAAAATGTTTGTATACTCCATATGTCCATTTATAGGCCTAAGAAGACATCCCAAAGTTTAAACTTCCATTTTGATAACATCATCAAAGTGTTTGGTTTTGTTATAAATCCGGAAGTGGCATGTGTGTGCAAAAAGGTTAGTGGGAGCACGGTTACATTTGTGATGCTTTAAGTCGATTATATCTTGCTCATTGTGAATGGTATTGGATTAATCAATTAAAGCGTGATTATCTACTAATTTCTCCATGTAAGATTGAGAGAAGCGTCATACGTGCTTAGCATACGGATCTATAGGGATAGATCTAAAGGATGCTTGAGATCTCTCAATCTACGTACATAAAAACTGTGCTAAAAGGGTTTAGCATAGAATAGTCGAAAAATGAGTTACTTCATAATATGTCATAGTATTCATCTCTCGAGTCAATGGGTCTTCAGATTGATGAGGAGAGAGAAAAGATGACATTTGTACCTTATATTTCTACTTTTAATAGCATACTGTATGATATGGTATGTACTTGGCCTGATCTATGTTCTTAGAGTAATGGGCAGCCATCAAACAGATCCCGGTGAAGGTCACTGGAAAACTGTGAAAATAATCCTCAAGTTCTTATGAAGAACTTATGATATGTTCATGGTTTTTGGATCTGTAAGTGGAGAAATAAAAGTTGAAGGCTAAGCTGTTGCTAGTTTTTAATTTGGATGTAGATGATACCATATCGATGGTCGGATTTGTATTTAAGCTCAATGATGGTGATGTCTCTTGGAAACGTTCCAAGCAAGACACCACATTGGATTCCACCACTGAAGTTGAATATATTGCAGCATACGATGCAGCAAAGAGGCAGTTTGGATAAGAAATTTCATCCAAGAGTTGGGTGTAATTTCTAGTGCAGTTGACACAGTCTCTGTGTACTGTGACAACATTTGAGCTATTATGAATAGCCAAGATCTCATCAGGATCCAAACATATATTGAGAAAATACTATCTAATGAGACAGATGGTAGACGCGACATTATTATCGAGAGAATCGCTTCAACAGAAAAATATAGTGAATCCACTGACAAAGCATTTACAATGATTGGTGTCTGATAGACATCTTGGGAAGATGGTCTTAAGACACATGAGTAGTTGGCTTTGGGAAAGTGAAAGATATTGTTGTCATACATGATTAAGTAAATCAATAGTTGATTGATTGTACTTATAATCTTATTATGACAAATCTTTGTTTGAATATTAATATATATGGCACTTCTTCATCTGTTTACCCATGCATCTTGATGTATTGATGAAGTCCTTGAAGTTGCTATAGTCCATAGAATGTGGTTACGCATATGATGGTGACCATGAAATACATTCTAGACTGCGATTTCTAAATGTTCCTCGTCGATGAGCCTTCGAGAATGGGATATCGATATATGCTCGTTAGAGACTGGTATTCATGATGTGTCTAGTGTAGTGCGCCGCGTTTCATCGGCGTTGGCTTGGAGAAGTCAGCACACATGAATAGGTGCTCATTATGAATGAGTTCACTGAACGACCCTACTCGGAATTCTATAAGTGGTTACCACTTGTCGAGTATAGAATTTCTAGTCATAGTTGTGCACCATTACTCCTCATGACCCGAGGCATCATTGAGGTCTTGACAGATAGTTGTGTACTTTGATTTAATGACTGATCACATGCGGGTCATAAAGTTGTTATTTTGGGTATTCAGTGATGCTGTCAGAGGCCTATGATTGTCGTTGGGGATTCACCACTGGTCTTGATGAACCAGGATGTCCTATGTGTTTTTCTATATATGATTCGAGGAATCTCTGGCCAGAGTGGGTAGTGCTTGTGAAAAAAGAGTTTTTCATATACGCACACAAATGAATCATATAACGTGAAACAAATACATAGTTATTGAAATCATAAAGGGTCTCGATCAACCAATGCCCTTGATTCAATCGGGACATATTGAGTGAAAGGAATGTACTGCACGCTAACTATGGCTGACAGGTTCTCGTACGTTGCTAGTCATTTGTATCTAGGTCTTCGTGAAGCGCAGATGCTAGACGCTACCCACGATCGGTAGGTTCATACTGGAATTATATTTCGGTAATTGTCTATTAAAGGAGTTTAATTGACAATGGGGCATTCAGGGTAAGCCCAAAGAAGTTGTTTGACTTCTAAAATCACAAAGGTTGTGATCCTACTGCTATGATACACTTGAGCCTCGCTGGGTCACAATCAACCGGCCGCCGATCTATCGATGAGAATTGAGACTTAAATGTTAAGTGCTCAAACTGAGTGATTTAGAAGAGATGAATTTAATTTTTGAAAGCTCCTCAATTTAGTGGAGTTCTATTTTTGAAATTGTTTCATTTATAGAAAGTTCTAAAATTAAATCATTTGATATATTTATGTCTCGTAATTATGTACATTGGCAGTACATCAAGTTGTTCAATTAGATTGAGTTACTTGGATTATGAGTTTGTAGTTTTGTGTTGGCTTTTGGGCAAGTGGGAGATTGTTAGCATAAATGCCCAGCAAGCCAAATGTTGGCCCGATGGGCTTTATGAACCCTAGCCCAATTAGCTAACCACTATAAATATAACCTTGTCTAGGGTTAAAATTCATTCCATTCCATTCAATACACTCATCCTCATAGAAAAGCCGGCATCACACTAGCACTGGTGCCGGGCTTGTAGATCTGGTCAGGTTGATTGGACTCGAGGATCACCGTCATCAGATTGATTTCGCTGTTATCGGTAATCCCTTTTCGTGCATTATTTTATGATATTTGCATGTTAATATATGAATCAGGCGCGATCGACCGTCCCCGGGTCAGATCTGTTTATTGTATTTTTTCCGCTGCGTTTGGATCTGGCGCCGGGTACGGAAACCCAACAAGAGGAGAGTTGTTGTGATATGGAATGAGTGGTGTGGAGAGTTAGTGATAAAGCATGGTATGGGGCATGGGTTGTGTGGTGGAGGTTGTAAGGACCCCAAGCCCTTAAACCTTGATTAGTGTATTAACCACTATGTGTGGTACATGCTTTCTATAAAATGTCAATCGGGAAGCTCTGATGATACTTAATCATTGCCTGTCGAAGAAAGACTCATATGTTTGCCCTTTACCAACCCCTTGGTGCCACTTTTCACATTGTAAACTTTTATAAAAATTTGGGCAGAGTCTCCCCATAAATAGAGCTATCCCAAAAAAAAGAGTACAACACATAACCAAATTCCCGGCCAGGGAAAGCATAATACTCAACAGAAAGCAGTAATATAAGTAGATTCCCAGCCAGGGAAGACACCACACATATGTCAACAAAAGTGGGTTCCAACACCCACATAATACACCAATGACTCTCATATCATTCTAGCAATTCAACCTAATTGCATGCAACCTTAAATGAAAGAGAGAAAGGCTCATGCCTTTATATACAATCCATATACAAGTATAATTGTGCTCACATGCGAGCATCATGAATATGTATAAATCCTCAGGTGTATATATAGGTACTCTATACGATACCGTGCTCCATCAAGCCCTGGTACCACGATCCTGGGAGTACCTCAAATCAACAGCTCGAGCTCAGCTCCATAGCCATCGATATACCTGTCCACCTGTCCCAACAGAGACAGCCCCCAACGGGGTGAGCATACCAATACACAAAATCCCATAATCATAATAATGAAATTCATAATTTACAACAAAGGTAAATGCTAATGAATTTAAATGATACTCCCTGGATGGCAACATCCTCATCCGGGATTCCGTGTACTGTCCCTGTTCTCACAACATCAAACTCATCAAATCTCATAAATCAGTAAATCAACACATTGATTTACATATCGCATGCCTGATTTACAATATCAATAATGAATGATTCCAAGTTCATATACATGCAAAAATAGATATATCAATATCTAATATTGATTTCATAACCTTGCTTTCCATTATACTTAGACATCTCATATGTCTTATAATGAAAACATGAGTCTATGAACCTAGACATCTCAAATGTCTCATAATGAATACATGATTCTACGAACCTAGACATCTCAAATGTCTTACGAAGAATGCATGATTCTACAAACCTAGACATCTCAAATGTCTCATAATAAAGTCAAATAAACCCAGTACCCCATATATCATGCAAGAGTCATCCTACTCTAGTGTCACGCACGCTACAAGCGGCGATATCAAGATTTGGGTCATTCCTTGGCTATATCAACATATATGTATAACCATACGCAAAACATTCAATGCAATCAAAACACCTTATGCATTTCACATATATATAGTAATGCTCGTACGTCGCACGTACCTTAAATCTCCGAAGTCCGAGCCAAGCCTTGCTCGAGTTCCATGCCCCGAGGAATGATGTGCTAACACGATAAATAATTCACAATTATTTACGAACATGTAACCTATGCTCAAGCACACCCATATCCCTCACAACATTGTCAATACACGACAATTATCCTCTTAAAAGACCCGGGGCAGGGTACATGCAGGGAAGGAAATAAATGAGACAAATCGAAATTTGTTCAAGAATGCCCTACAAAAATCGAACCTTAATCTCACAATTTCGAACCCAATAAAATACCATAATTTATCTAAAATGCCAATTAAGCTATCCAAGCAAGAATCAACATCCCTTGACAAAAACTCCCCATTTTCGAACTCAACCCCCTTAAAATCGAACCCAAACAAGCCTTTAAATTCGAACCCTAACAATTCTTCAAATTCGAACCATAACATCTTAATTCGATCCCACTTAAGCATCATAATACACCTAAGATGTGAATTAAACCATCAATGGCAAGAATCAACACCTTTGCCAAAAACCCCCAATAATTCGAAAATTAAACCCTATGAAATTGGGGAAATTCGAAACAATAAAGGCATGGAAATACATGAAAAAGACGAACAAGGGGTTAGGGAGATTACCCAACGAAATCGGAAGCAAAAACAAACGAAAATCGAAGAACCCTAGAAATTGGGGATCGACGCTTACCAGCAAAATCCGACTTCCACACGCGACGAAACTTCCAATTGGCAGAGGGGAAAGGAGCGCCTCGTCGAGACGAAGCCGTGGGTAGGTCGCACGCGCCGATCGGCGGCCGGACGGCGGCGGGCGCACCGCTTGAAGCGGCGGGGGCGCTGTAGCAGCGGGAATCGCGCGCAGGGGAGGAGAGGGAAAAGATTTGGGGCTGAAATGATAATTTTCATAAAATTTCGGGTTCAACTGCTATTTATAGCAAAAATACTCCGAAAAAATAATAGCCCCACAAATACATCGTGATTCTTTAAAAATCATCTGTTTTCAAAAACTCTCTTTCTAACTCCAAAATCCCCTACCGGTGCTCACACAGCACCCGAGATTCCGAGACACATCAAAAACCCAACTCTTAGGTTTTTCACCGTAATGTGAATACAATCTCAACCTCTGGATCCAACGATCCCAACTGCCCAAATAAACGAGCCCAGAAGGCCCAATACCTCAATTAAACTCCAAATCGTCACGTAAAACCACTTTAGGGATTATTAATACTCCGGGATTAACACCTATAATCCCTGGTCATCACAATATCCCCCACTAAAAGAATTTCGTCCTCGAAATTAGCACTGGTGTATCACGTAACACCCAGGCTGCACAACAACATGAAGCCATAACCTCGATTCCTGACCATATCAGAATCGTATTAATAAACGCGAGGATACTTACCTCTCATCTAACTCTGAAACAGAGCGACTTACCAAAACCAACCTATCACCCAAGAGGCGAAACGTACCTCGATGCGGGTCATCCCAAAAGTCAGTCTCTCATGACTGAAAAACAACCTATATTTACGACTGTAGATCGGACAGTCATCCTTCGTTCTAATACAACCAGTAAGAACGCATCCTGAATGACACATCAACCGTGAGAACGTTGACCTCGTGTCAAACTCTGGAGTGGAACAGACTTCCAAATCCATCATAACGTCAAAGAGCGTCAGCACAGCTCAACGCTAATAATCCAAAAGCAGTTAGTCAACTGAAACTGCAAGGATTCGAATCGCTCTTGATTCTATCGTAGATATCATCCAATGATATTTTACTATGACTTACGATGTCTAACATACATCGTTACGAGGGAAACACTAGTACAACCACGGTGTACACATATCAAACCTGGTTTCCACTTTCAAACTTCCTCCATCGAAGGAGTAGTCGCCTCATTGCAACTTAATTTGGGCAACTCACGGCCACAAATTAAAACAAAAGACATCTCACAAGATGTCCACCTACGGATGTTCCAAGAATCACGTCCTGATCATAAATAACAACCGAGACTCCGCAGAGTTCAAAATTTCTTAAGGGCATGCAATAAACCCATTGCATCCTCAACGCTTGTGTCGTCAGCGACACTCAACAAATCCGAAATCCTGCCATCCCTTGAAAATCCTCGGATTTAACAATCCAAACTTGGGAAGGCTGTCGCATAACTCGAAGGAAAACACCAACAAGGGAAGTACCTTAACCCTCACAAGAAATCCCTCCTCAAGGGAGTCAACTAACTTCACGATCATTCCTCATAATCATCGTGCCATGGAGATTCCCAATCTCAAGGTGTTCCATATCTCATCAGATATTTAACCCTCCTAAAATAGCATAACTCTATGCTTAACAGAGAGGAAATCAATAACTGGCATCCGTATACTCACCGGTATACCTGCCTAAGCGCTGATATCGCATGCATACTCAATGCACTCGGCTCGGGTATCTACCACATATCCCTAAGCCCCGAACACAACCGTCAATTCTGAGTCATTCCTTACTCAGTGGAGGATGAAAATCGACGATTAACAATACACGGTGTGATTCCCAAAATCAACACCACTTGCACCAACTTACCGAATCTTTCAAGACTCCCAAATAGGTATAATACTACCTCCTTCCTCGCAAGGGAAGTGCCATCGAACTCGAGATCCACAAGTCTCGAACCATCGTTCGGAAAAACTGGATACAATAACACCCATTGTATCCCAATACACGGGTTCCTTTAGATTGAGTCAATAACAACCTGATGACTCTCTTGTTGGTACTCCAACATCCTGAGCTGTCCCAGACAAGTCTCCAAGATTAAACATAAACGTATACACGTTTCAGCGAGGCATGAACAACCTTAACCTCAATGACATGGTGACTACTAGAGTCCACCACAATCCACATCGTATCACCTTACGATTTGCCAAACTTGGTTCCAAAGAGCAGTATAACGGCTCTAGCAAGCCCATCATGGTGCTACACACACGCGGCAGACAACCTAGTCTCTGCCTCTTTAGGTTTACCTCAAACCTACCAATAAGACGGACGTTCCACATGGTATATCATACTATGGGAAGAAAACTCAATAGAGTAGTGGGTCTTTATCCAACATTCCTCAATGCCGATACACCCTGGACATCCCAATGTCCCTATGTACTTAACATAACCTGATCCTACTCCTTTAGGACCCATCCTACACCCTCAAGGGTGGTGTGACCATGTCCACCACATGTCACATCGACAGAAAGCGAGTACTTTCCTCCATGATTACTCCTGTCGTCAAATCACATGGCCAAAAGCCATTCCAACGAGCATACCTCAAGGGTATCACCACTCGTAAAATGATCCCCCAATCGTAAGCTGCGGTACAATCACATGTACAGCGCATCCAACCATTCCTCGAGCAACCCGCTCGGTATAAGGGTCACGTCCATCGGTGTCGCACACACCACCTTGTGCTCGGTACTGGCACCCAAGGCATACCACTGAATACGTATACTCAACGCATTGCTCATCGTAACGATGATGCATGTCTAATAAGACATCTCCTGCACTATCGTCATCGCCATCCCGTGACGACACATGCCCACTCATGGCATCTAAGGTATCGTCAACTAGTGACGGTACAAGTCAACAATGACATCTAAATGACCTAGTCAACTCGTGACGGTCCATGTACATCAACATATGTCATCCATCATCATGCTAGTAAATAGTCATAATAAAACATGCATATCAACGCATACCAGCAATAATAATGCTAATAAAATAGCAATATCTCATACCTCATCGCTGACAAGATAGCGGCATACCTATCTCCGTCGCTCCATAATAATACGTAATCAGCACCCATCGCTCGAAGGCGGCCAAAATCCTGTGCTGAATATATAGCGGTACAGTCCATCGATATAGCATCGACGGCATGATACCTCGTCATATAATAGGTGACATGAAACCTCGCTATACACCTGAGCATGAATCATCGTCCACATAATAGCGGAAAGAGGCATCGCTATCAATACATCTGGCGGAAAGAACCATCGCCAATCAATATAGCGGAATGAGGCATCGCTATCATACATCTGGCGGAAAGAACCATCGCAAATCAATATAGCGGAATGAGGCATCGCTATCATACATCTGGCGGAAAGAACCATCGCCAATCAATATAGCGGAATGAGGCATCGCTATCATACATCTGGCGGAAAGAACCATCGCCAGTCCTCATAAAAGAATGAGTCATCGTAAATCCTCATAATAATATCGTATGGCCTCTTACCATATGGGGCACCTTACCCCGTGGCACCTTACCACAATAACATCGCATGGCTACTTACCATGTGGGGCACCTTACCCCGTGGCACCTTACCACAATAACATCGCATGGCTACTTACCATGTGGGGCACCTTACCCCGTGGCACCTTACCACAATAACATCGCATGGCTACTTACCATGTGGGGCACCTTACCCCGTGGCACCTTACCACAATAACATCGTATAAACATCATCATATAAACATCGTATGCACATCATCATATAAACATCGTATGCACATCATCATATAAACATCGTATGCACGTCATCATTATAATCTTATTCCTCATAATCATCATCATAATCATTATCATAAACATCATATCATCTTTACTTATCATAAGCATTATCATAACTTACTTATCATTATCATCATCATAAACATCTTATCATCTTTACTCATCGTAAACATCATCATAACTTACTTATCATTATCATCATCATAATCATCTTATCATCTTTACTTATCGTAAACATCATCATAACTTACTTATCATTATCATCATCATAATCATCTTATCATCTTTACTTATCATAAACATCATCATATAAACATCGTATAAGCCTCATTGTATAAACATCGTATAACATCATCGTATACACATCATCATCTCATCGTGAATACTCATGCAATAAAAGCACAGTTGTAGTATAAGGATGTGTGTTACCGTCCGATGCCCGTACGCCTCTTACGTACATTCCTTGCTTGAACATTACATGAACAAACGCATTAGTATATTCAATAATAATTGAGACCATACCGAAGTATTCCACTGTCGGTGGTCTACTTAGTCTGTCCTCGGACAATACGTCATATCTTTCTTTTCCCTGATTTTCTTCCAAAATCAGATTCCTTGGCACGTAGCATATAGAGTGTTAGACATCGCTATTAATGCCATCCTATCGTGTTCCACACGATTCCTGCAACCACAATGGTTAGCAATACCACTTTCATATCATATAAGCACATAAACAATTAGTCATGTTGTATAACATTAATGCCATCATGCATAAATATGTGCTATCAATAACTTCCTAGGCCCTTAACAGCCCCAACGAGCAACCACTGCTCTGATACCACTAATGTAAGGACCCCAAGCCCTTAAACCTTGATTAGTGTATTAACCACTATGTGTGGTACATGCTTTCTATAAAATGTCAATCGGGAAGCTCTGATGATACTTAATCATTGCCTGTCGAAGAAAGACTCATATGTTTGCCCTTTACCAACCCCTTGGTGCCACTTTTCACATTGTAAACTTTTATAAAAATTTGGGCAGAGTCTCCCCATAAATAGAGCTATCCCAAAAAAAAGAGTACAACACATAACCAAATTCCCGGCCAGGGAAAGCATAATACTCAACAGAAAGCAGTAATACAAGTAGATTCCCAGCCAGGGAAGACACCACACATATGTCAACAAAAGTGGGTTCCAACACCCACATAATACACCAATGACTCTCATATCATTCTAGCAATTCAACCTAATTGCATGCAACCTTAAATGAAAGAGAGAAAGGCTCATGCCTTTATATACAATCCATATACAAGTATAATTGTGCTCACATGCGAGCATCATGAATATGTATAAATCCTCAGGTGTATATATAGGTACTCTATACGATACCGTGCTCCATCAAGCCCTGGTACCACGATCCTGGGAGTACCTCAAATCAACAGCTCGAGCTCAGCTCCATAGCCATCGATATACCTGTCCACCTGTCCCAACAGAGACAGCCCCCAACGGGGTGAGCATACCAATACACAAAATCCCATAATCATAATAATGAAATTCATAATTTACAACAAAGGTAAATGCTAATGAATTTAAATGATACTCCCTGGATGGCAACATCCTCATCCGGGATTCCGTGTACTGTCCCTGTTCTCACAACATCAAACTCATCAAATCTCATAAATCAGTAAATCAACACATTGATTTACATATCGCATGCCTGATTTACAATATCAATAATGAATGATTCCAAGTTCATATACATGCAAAAATAGATATATCAATATCTAATATTGATTTCATAACCTTGCTTTCCATTATACTTAGACATCTCATATGTCTTATAATGAAAACATGAGTCTATGAACCTAGACATCTCAAATGTCTCATAATGAATACATGATTCTACGAACCTAGACATCTCAAATGTCTTACGAAGAATGCATGATTCTACAAACCTAGACATCTCAAATGTCTCATAATAAAGTCAAATAAACCCAGTACCCCATATATCATGCAAGAGTCATCCTACTCTAGTGTCACGCACGCTACAAGCGGCGATATCAAGATTTGGGTCATTCCTTGGCTATATCAACATATATGTATAACCATACGCAAAACATTCAATGCAATCAAAACACCTTATGCATTTCACATATATAGTAATGCTCCTACGTCGCACGTACCTTAAATCTCCGAAGTCCGAGCCAAGCCTTGCTCGAGTTCCATGCCCCGAGGAATGATGTGCTAACACGATAAATAATTCACAATTATTTACGAACATGTAACCTATGCTCAAGCACACCCATATCCCTCACAACATTGTCAATACACGACAATTATCCTCTTAAAAGACCCGGGGCAGGGTACATGCAGGGAAGGAAATAAATGAGACAATCGAAATTTGTTCAAGAATGCCCTACAAAAATCGAACCTTAATCTCACAATTTCGAACCCAATAAAATACCATAATTTATCTAAAATGCCAATTAAGCTATCCAAGCAAGAATCAACATCCCTTGACAAAAACTCCCCATTTTCGAACTCAACCCCCTTAAAATCGAACCCAAACAAGCCTTTAAATTCGAACCCTAACAATTCTTCAAATTCGAACCATAACATCTTAATTCGATCCCACTTAAGCATCATAATACACCTAAGATGTGAATTAAACCATCAATGGCAAGAATCAACACCTTTGCCAAAAACCCCCAATAATTCGAAAATTAAACCCTATGAAATTGGGGAAATTCGAAACAATAAAGGCATGGAAATACATGAAAAAGACGAACAAGGGGTTAGGGAGATTACCCAACGAAATCGGAAGCAAAAACAAACGAAAATCGAAGAACCCTAGAAATTGGGGATCGACGCTTACCAGCAAAATCCGACTTCCACAAGCGACGAAACTTCCAATTGGCAGAGGGGAAAGGAGCGCCTCGTCGAGACGAAGCCGTGGGTAGGTCGCACGCGCCGATCGGCGGCCGGACGGCGGCGGGCGCACCGCTTGAAGCGGCGGGGGCGCTGTAGCAGCGGGAATCGCGCGCAGGGGAGGAGAGGGAAAAGATTTGGGGCTGAAATGATAATTTTCATAAAATTTCGGGTTCAACTGCTATTTATAGCAAAAATACTCCGAAAAAATAATAGCCCCACAAATACATCGTGATTCTTTAAAAATCATCTGTTTTCAAAAACTCTCTTTCTAACTCCAAAATCCCCTACCGGTGCTCACACAGCACCCGAGATTCCGAGACACATCAAAAACCCAACTCTTAGGTTTTTCACCGTAATGTGAATACAATCTCAACCTCTGGATCCAACGATCCCAACTGCCCAAATAAACGAGCCCAGAAGGCCCAATACCTCAATTAAACTCCAAATCGTCACGTAAAACCACTTTAGGGATTATTAACACTCCGGGATTAACACCTATAATCCCTGGTCATCACAGAGGTTTAATGAGTGTAGTAGTAGCATGGTATGATACATGTTTAATTGTGTTGGTATTTAGCATGATGTATTAAAATATCCCTATATGATATTTTAAAAGCATTTTCCAAAAATGCACCATAACTTCAATTACACATGCTTTACCAAAATAATTAACACCCACCCCAAAATAGACCATGCAATTACTCAAATTCTCAACATGCATCACATGCACCCTGAAATGCCTTATCAGGTCACGTCTACCGCATGACTAAGCATTTCATCATAATAATTAATTCAACACCAAATTAATTAGTACCATAGTCATCACATAAACATAATCCATGCTCAAATTCATATAATCATTTCAGGGACATCACAATACTCCCATACTTATAAAATTTCACCCTCGAAATCGGCATGCACTTACCAATACGAAACAAAACATAAATTACATACCAGAAAATAGTTCCGGATAGTGCTGCATCATATGTTTCTCCATCTCCCACGTGGCTTCCTCGATACCCCTACGATCCCACTGAACTTTAACAATCGGTATCACTTTGCTCCGCAGTCTGCGATTTGCCCGATCCAGAATTCTAACTGGTCGTTCTACGTAGGACATATCAGTATCTAAATGAACCTCTGAAGGCTGTAATACATGAGACGGATCTGGCTCATACTTCCTCAACATAGATACATGAAACATGTCATGTATACCAGACAAAGACGGTGGTAAGGCCAATCGGTAAGCTAAGGTGCCAATGCGTTGTAAGATCTCGTACGTCCCAACATACCTCGGAGATAATTTCCCGCACATTCCAAATCGTACAACACCTCTGAAAGGTGAGATCCTCAAAAAAGACCTTATCTCCCAACTGTAACTCTAACGACCGTCGTCGTTTATTAACATATGCTGCCTGTCTGTCTTGTGTTGCTTTCATTTTCTGTCTGACCACCTTTACCTTCTCTTCCATTTCCCGAACTAACTCCGGTCCTCTGACCTATTTACGGTCCAAGTCGTCACAACATAAAGGTGATCTACATCGTCTGCCATAAAGGGCCTCAAAAGGAGTCATCTGAATGCTTGCTTGGTAACTATTATTATACGAAAACTCTACCAAGGCCACTGAATCCTGCCATGAAGTATAAAGCTCCAATACACATGTCCTCAACATGTCCTCGAGCGTCTGTATAGTACGCTCGGTCTGGCAGTCCGTTTGGGGATGATAATCAGTGCTAAACCTAACCTCAGTTCCCAAAGCTGACTGAAGACCCTCCCAAAAATGAGATATGAACCGTGGATCTCGATCAGACACTATAGAAATAGGGATCCCATGCAATCTTACCACATCTCGAACGGATAACTGAGCCATCCTCAAATAGGTGAAGGTCATACTATATGGAATGAAGTGAGCCACTTTGGTCGGTCTGTCCACAATCACCCAAATGGCATCAAAATCCGAAGCAGTCCTCGACAAGTGGGTCACAAAGTCCATGGATATGTGTTCACACTTCCATTCCGGTATCTCTAAGCTCTTCAGCTCACCGCCAGGCCTCTGTCTCTCAGCCTTTACTTGCTGGCAGATCAAGCATCTCTTAACGAATGCTATTACATCTCGCTTCATCCGTTTCCACCAAAATTAATTACATAGATCCTTATACATTTTCCTCCCTCCTGGGTGGATACTAATCCTGCTGCTATGAGCACGTTGTAGGATTCCTTGACGCAACTCCGGCGTACTCGGAACTACCCAACGGTTACCGAGCCTCAAGGAACCGTCTTCAGCCACCCTAAACTTTGATGACTGTCCAAGACGTACCAATGATAACCATCTCTGTATCTCCTCGTCTGATTTCTGAGTTCTCCTGATATTCTCATAAATATCTGGCTCAGCTAATAAGGTCGATACACGTACTGGTGATGCATCCACATCGAAGTCATAGCCCAGATGACAATAGGAGGTCATCATGGCTGATAATTGAATGGCATCCTCAGCAGTACACCTCACTTTCCGGCTCAAGGCGTCTGCTGTCAGGTTCGCCTTTCCTGGATGGTACTCAATCTCACAATCATCGTCCTTGAGTAAGTACATCCATCTCCTCTGCCTCATATTTAGCTCTGCCTGAGTGAAGAGAAACTTCAGGCTCTTGTGGTCTGTATAAATGGTAAACAAAGTACCATATAAGTAATGCCGCCAAATCTTCAAGGCAAACACAATAGCCGCCAGTTCCAAATCATGAACTTGATACCTAGTCTCATGCGGCTTTAACTGTCTCGACGCATAAGCTACCACATGCTTATCTTGCATCAGCACACATCCTAAGCCTTGAAGCGATGCATCAATATAGAGAACGAATCTTTTGTACTGGTGCTGATGTCAACCGGTGCTTCAACTCCTGGAAACTCTGTTCAAAAACCTTAGACCAATAAAATGGTACTCCCTTTTGAGTCAACTGTGTCAGTGGCTTGGCAATCTTCGAGAATCCTTCGACAAAACGTCGGCAATATCCGGCTAAACCAAGAAAGCTCAGTATCTCGGGCACATAAGTAGGCGCAGACCATTCCATCACTGCCACTACTTTCCTTGGATCCACTGATATCCCGTCACTAGAAATGACATGTCCCAGAAATATCACACTGCTCAACCAGAATTCACATTTGCCGAGCTTGGCAAACATCTGATTATCTCAGAGGATCTGGAGCATCATCCGCAAATGTCTCACGTGCTCCTCCTCACTCCGAGAATAAATAAATATGTCGTCAATGAACACAATGGCGAACTGATCAAGATATTGTTGAAACACCCGATTCATCAGACCCATGAAGACAGCCGAGGCGTTCGTCACACCGAACGTCATAACCAAGAACTCGTAATGTCCATACCGAGTCCAAAATGTTGTCATCTGCACATCCTCCTCTCTAACCCGAATCTGATGATAACCCGACCTCAAGTCAATCTTGGAATAGACTTTCGTGCCCTGTAACTGATCAAACAAATCATCAATCCACGGAAGAGGGTACTTGTTCTTAACCGCCTCTTTGTTCAACTCACGATAATCGATGCACAACCGCATCGAACCGTCCTTATTCTTAACAAACAGGACCGGTGCACCCCAAGGAGATACACTCAGACGTATGTATCCCTTATCAAGGAGTTCCTGTAATTGCACCTTCAGTTCCCTCAGTTTCGCCGGCGCCATTCTATAAAGGGCACGAGAAATAGCAGAAGTCCCTGGTAACAACTCGATTCCAAATTCGACATCTCTACTCGGCGGAAACCCTGGAATTTCATCCGAAAATACATCGGTAAATTCCGCAACCACCGGTATTTCCTAAGCCCTCAGCTCTTTCTTCTTTTCCGCTATATCAACGGCATAAATAAGGTAACCTGTACGACCACGTTCCAATAACCGTGACATTTTAACATCTGAAACCAACGGAATCTTCGGACGAGAACCATTCCCATAAAAGATCCACTGAATCCCCTGATCAGAGCGGAAACGAACAGTTCTCTACCGGCAGTCACCCACGGCCTGATATTTGTTCAACACATCAATGCTCATAATGCAATCAAAATCTGACATACCCAGCACAATCAAATCAGCCTTCAAATCATTGCCCTCAAAATAAATGAGGCAGTCAGATATTACATTTTCAGCAATCACATTCCTTCCGGTGGGTGTCAAGACAATAAGAGGCGTGGGTAGCGGAGACGGGCACATACGATGTCTTTCCACAAAATCAGCAGATATAAAAGAATGGGAAGCACACGTGTCTATCAAAATAAAAGCAGGGTACGTAAATAAATGACACGTACCAACAATCGCCTCCTCTGGGGCTGCCTCGGCCTGCTCTCTAGTCAGTGCGTATACTTGTCCCTGAGGCGGTCCCACTGTCTGACCTCCCACTGGTCGAGGTATAAACTTCTGTCTCTGAGGCACCGCCCTAGCATCAAATATCGGTCTATTCAACCCATGGTCTGACTATCTCCCTCGGTTGGGGCAACACCGAGCAATGTGGCCCATCTTGCCACAACTATAACAAGCCGGACAGTCACGTGACAAGTGCGGTCCTCCATAATTTTCGCACTTTGTTTCCCCTGTTCTATCCATTTGCATTGGTCCTTGGTTAGTTGGTACATTGGTCTTTCAATTGTCCTATTTCCCATTATAAGACTTCTCCCCGTGACCTCAGGCTGTCAGCAACTGGCCTCCTCGGTGGCACATGTGGGGGTACAGTATCAGCATAAGCACCAACTCCGATCTCTGCCAGTTCCGCTCCTGTGAGAGTATCATCAAAGGAATTGGGGTTGTTGGAGATAACTCGGTCAAATAGCTCCGGTCTCGGACCTTTCAGAAAATGCCTCATCTTGGGTCCATTGGTAGCAACGTGAGGACATACCTTAACAGTGACGAGTAATGCATGGCATAATCCGAGACAGTCATATTGCCCTGTTTCAAGTTGGTGAACTCGTCCTCTTTCATCTGTCTGGCAGCAGCTAAGAAATATAGGTTTAGAAACCGGGTTCTGAACAAGCTCCAATCAATTGATACCCCTTGAGCTCTCAGCTCCATCACAGTCATCTTCCACCACATGGAAGACTTCTTAGCCAGTTGAAATTCCATTAACCTCAGCCAAGCAGTCTTGGCACATGGTGCCGACACGAAGATCTGCTCTATCCTCTCTAACCATTCCTCAGCTTCTTCCACAGTCTCAGTTCCCTCAAATCTAGGCGGATTGAAGGTCAGGAACTGCGTCAGACTCAGTACACCGGGCAATAACGACTACACAATAGGTTTCACACCCATAGTAGGTGGCGGTAGGGGATTGGTCTGAGCAATGCTAGCATTCACACTCCCTATATCACCAACTTCCTCATTGAGGTTCTCCAAATTTATGGCCGCCATGCTGTAATACAAGGGTTAACAACAATACCAGAAAACAATTCATGCATTACACCGTTAGATAACATGAGTAACAATATTCAAAGCATGTTAGTATAACAATCATATACTCTAATATGCATCACATGCATAAACATGCGCACAAGTGAATACCTAGCCAACTTGTTTCTAAGGATACCTTCACTCATTTCATGGTTCTCTAACCACTGCTCTGATACCACTAATGTAGGGCCTCTCTACCTTAAGTATGATTTTAAGTGCAATAAGAGAACTAAGTATGCATAAATCAGAGTAAGAGTTCATGTTGATATCCTGAGCTTAAGGGTTACATTGCCAAAAAGTTTCCAAAAAGGAATTAATTACATTCCTATCAAATGAATGTAAGTCTATAGATTTACTCTACCCTGTGTAGAAACTATACAAAAATTCAATGTCTTGCTAATCCAGTAGCACTCCTCACAACTCAAAGCATCACCCTGACTCTAGTCCTCCATGCCAAAATGCACCTACAAGGACAACCCCCAAACCATGAGCATATAACAATCCATAGGCAACACAATATGATTATAAAGCATAAATGCATAAATCATAAATACAAAGCACTTCATGTATAACAAATGCATTTAAAATGCTCCCTTTTGTTGTCCCTGTACCATAACTCATAATCATAAACAATGGATTATTTTATGGTTCCACAAATGTCATGACATATAACCTTTTGATTAACACCAATAACCAATAACCAATACCCAATCCCTAGTCTGTTATAACAGTGTATTTTAATGCACATCGCTTGTCATGACCGCGGCACTAATACCCCTCGCTTCAACATATCAGTGGCATTGAATAACCTCGCTCATAAATGTGACATGCGGCATTCACCCTCGCTTCACATTTTAGCGGCAAATATTCTTACCACGTTACGATATGACAGCGACAAGTATTCTATCATCGCTTCAAGTGACAGCGGCAAAGCATTTAAAATCATCACTAGAATATAACCATGACTCATGGGATATGCACCAAGTATCCAACATATACATATATGCAACAACAATGCATAATTCAACATGTATTGCATCCATAATGCACAATCCGATATATACTTGCATCCACAATGCACAATCCAAAGTATATAAAATACATGTTACCGTTTGGGTGCCCGTACGTCTCTCTATGTACCTTTCCAAAATATGGAATGTTGCAGGACTCTATCCCCTGCGTTGTGTTGCTACCTGGGAAGGCTCTACACAAGTGCACAACACAATATTAGCTGCCAATTTATAGTCCAAAATAAAAATCCCACCAAAATTACCAAAATCAATATTTTTCAACATTTCAAGCCTCTCGATTGATCGGCACCTCGAGCTCGATCGATCGGAAGATGATAGTTTTGGTACCCAACTCGCTGCCTCGCTCGATCGATCAAGGTGACCTCACCGATCGATCGAGGAGCTTCGTCGATCGATCGGGAGTTTTCACCGATCGATCGAGCCGTGCATTATCTTTCCACAAATTTCCTCTGCCACGCGTGATCGATCGGAGGAAGCTTCTCGATCGATCGAGCAGCTCTGTAAACGCGAGAAACCACCATTTTCGAGCATATACCTCATGCTACAATAAAATATACTACAAACCATCATACTTCAATAACCCAACACACAATATTCTCCATTAAACTATCATATAACCACTCAAATACTAATTCCAACAAAAACACAACATACATGCCATTTCCCCCAAGATAAAACTCAACACACAAACTCCACACACACAAGATTATCAACCAAGCACACAAGATGGTTACCCCTTTGTGATATCCCCGAAAGGATTATGTGTAAACATGCTTTGATGTACTAATTTTATTATGTGTTAAAGGCATGATTTAATTTGGGGTTTATGGGTTATGCTTTATGTGGTAAATGCATGTAATTAAGTTGGGGAATTAATGTATCTAGTTGGTGTTATATTTATTTTGAAGATGTGGTTTAGAAGGCATGTTAGGTATTTTTGAATGATGTATTGATGGGGTAAAATTATAAAATATCAAAGAGGGATGTTTTAATACATCGTACGAAATACCGGGACACAATTAAACACCACTTAACCACCCCACAAGCAACCCACCCCTCCCCCCCTGTCAGCATTAACCCATGCCCCTATCCCCTGAATCCAGCAACATGTTGGGCAATCATCCACTTTGCCATTATTCATTCCTCTTGCTCCTTCTCGTTTTTCTTTCCTCTTTTCTAGAAGAAGCCTTTCCAACATTTCATCTGAGTATAGGAGAAGAAATCCAACGTTTTTGTTGAAAGAAATTTATCAAAAATCGAGGAGCAAAAGTGGTGAGGAATCATATTTTTCCCAGTTTTCAGATTTTAAGCATGTATGTTCTTTATAGCAGATTTGGCATGCTACTTTAAGGTTCGATGAAATATTGTTTTGAGTGCTTGCATATACGTTTTATGAAGCCCCTAGCATGTTTGGTTAAGCAACTTACATGCTTTATGTGTTAGATTTTCGTTTGTGAAAAGTGTTCCTCGAAAATCTGGGTAAAGGAAGTGCCCTGTTTTAAGTTGAGTAGGGGTTTTATCATGAGGTTATGAAGCATGCTAGCTTAAGTTTCTTTAAACCTTCGAATTACGGGCTTGCATGGTGTTGTTATGAAGCTCCAAGTACTTTTCCCGGAGCATTTTGCGTGTGATATGTGAAGGATTCAATCTTGTGAAATGTAGTGTTCGAAAAATCTGGGTAGAGTAAATGCCCTGTTTTTCAGGAAAAGGTTGAATGGGAGTGAACTTTATGAAGGTGTTATTATGCATGTTAGCTAGGTTTTGATCAAACCGTTGATGTGGTTACGTGCATAGAAGTTTTGTGATGTTCCTAGCATAATTCCTCGAGCATGTTTTATGTTATATGTTGTAGTTTTAATAGCATGAAATGAGGTGCTCGACAATTCTGGAAAATCGCATTTTTGCAGGGGAGCTCGATCGATCGGTGGTGATTTTTGATCGATCGGGCGAGGCAGAAAGTTTTAAACAAAAGGGGTCGATCGATCGATGGTTTTCTCGATCGATCGCCTAAAGTCCTCGATCGATTGGTGGGGTCTTTTCGATCGATCGGTCGAGGCAGAAGTATGAAAAATGTGATTTTGATTTATTATGTCAAGTTTATGATTTTGAATCATAATGAAGTGCCTAATATTGTGTTATGTGGTTATGTAGAACCATCACAGGTACCAGCACAGTCGAGGAGATAAAGTCGGTTGACTGCTCTATCTTTTGAAAGGTACGTAAGCAACGTATGGCATCCCAACGGTAACATGTATTCATGTTTATTTATTTAACACAAGGTAATGTAAAGTATGCATAAGATAGTGCATTATGATATGATACATGTTGACATGCATTGTTTTTGCATATGAATGTTGTGGAATATAAGAGATGTGTTCCATGAGAGGAATATAAGAGGTGTATTCCAAGAGTCAAGGTTATCCCAGTGAGGATTTTAATGCTTACACTATAATTCCGCTGAAAATGTGGAGCGGGAGGTAGAGAATCGTTCGCACATGGAGGCGTGAATTTCCATAAGAAGCGAGGAAGACTACCGCTTACGTGGAGTTCCATAAGAAGCGAGGAAGAATTCCGCTTACGTGGAAAAGTAAGAAGCATTGCAATACACTAATGATAAAATGACTCAAGATTGAAGTAAGGATTTAAGAAGTAAAGATATGTCATGACATTTATATAAGGAAGCCATAATATCATATAATGTTTTTATCATGAGTTATGATACAGGGACAACTAATGGGCGTTTTAAATGTATTTGAAATACATGAAGTATTTTATGACTATGATTATGCATTAATGCTTTACATTCATATTATGTTTGATATGAATTACGATATGCTCATGTGATGGGGGTTGTCCTTGTAGGTGCTTTGGCTAAGGAGAACCAGGGTCAGGTTGATAAGCCGAGCTGTAAGGAGTGCTACAAGATAGCAAGATAAAGACTTATTTTGTATAGTTTCTACTAGGAGTACAGTAGAAGTAGCCTTACCCAAATTTGTTAAAGAATGTAACAAATTTCTTTTGGCATGTCATATATACATGTAAACCTTAAGCTCAATTGTCAACACGACTTACAACTCTGATTAGGTTTGATTAGTTCTCTTAATTGCACCTTATTGTATGTTTGAGATAACGGGGTCTCACATTTAGTGGTATCAGAGCATTGGTTAGATAACCAGGGAACGAGTAAAGGGTAGCCTTTAGAAACAAGTTGGCTAGGTATTCATTGGTAGGCATGTTTATGCATGTGGTGCATATTTTTGTATAAGTTGTTATACTAACATGCTTTTGAATATGATTACTCTTGTTATCTAACGGCTTATATTATGAACTGCTTTTGGTATTGTTGTTAACCCTTGTGTTACAGCATGGCGGCTATTAACCCGGAGAACCTCAACGAAGAGGTAGGGGATATGGGCAGTATGAATGCTAGTATTGCTCAGATGAATCCTTTACCGCCACCTGCTGTGGGCGTGGAGCCCAGTGCACAGATGTTATTACCAGGGGAGCTCAGCTTGACACAGTTTCTGAACTTCCATCCACCTATATTTGAGGGGATTGAGTCTGGTGAAGCAGCTGAAGAGTGGCTGGAGCGGATAGAGCAGATACTTGTGACTGCACCCTGCACGTACCGCATGGCTGAGGTTGGCTGAGTTTCAGATGGCGAAGAAGCCTTCTATGTGGTGGAAGATAACTGTGATGGAGCTGAGAGCTCAAGGTGTGGCAGTTGACTGGACTGTATTCAGGACCCGGTTCCTTAACCGGTATTTTTCTGCAGCTGCCAGACAATTAAAGGAAGATGAGTTCAATAATTTAAAGCAGGGTAGCCTGTCAGTGTCAAACTATGCTATGCAGTATTCCTCATTATTGAGGTATGTACCTCATGTCGCTGTGAGCAGTCATGCCAAGATGAGAAACTTTCTGAAGGGACTGAGACCAGAACTATTTGATCGGGTTGTCTCCAACAACCCCAGCTCTTTTGATGACGCCCTGACCTGGGCAGAGTTGGCAGAGATTGCAGTGGGCGCGTACAAGGAAGTTGTACCCCCTTTCCCACCACCGCAGAGACCTGTTGGTGACCGTCTGAGGCCACGAGGGGACCAGTTTAAGCCTCGTGGGGCCTCATCATCTTCTAGATTCAGTGGAAAGAAATCTCAGGGTCAGAAGCAAAGTAACCGAGGGCCATCCCAGGGAAGTAAGATAGGAGGAAACCGATGTAACAACTGTGGAGGATGGCACTTGTCACGTGACTGTCAGGGTTGCTATATTTGTGGCAAGATGGGCCACTTGGCTCGAGGTTGCCCCAATCGGGGAGGTCAGGCAGACACTGGGCCGAATAGGCCAAGATTTGACGCAGGAAGAACACCACAGAGGCAGCATTTTGCACCACGACCGCAGGGAGGTCAGGCGGCGGGACAGTCGCAGGGTCAGGTGTATGCATTGACGCGGGAGCAGGCTGAGGCAGCCCCGGAGGAGGTCATTGCTGGTACGTGTCATTTATTTACGTACCCTGCATTTTTATTGATAGATACAGGTGCTTCCCATTCTTTTGTGTCTGCTGCTTTTGTGGAGAGACACCGCTTGTGCCCGTCTCTGTTACCCTCGCCTCTCATGGTCTTGACACCCACGGGGAAGCATGTGATTGCAGACCGACTATTATCTGATTGCCTCATTTATTTTGAGGGCAATGATCTGAGGGCCGATCTGATTCAGTTAGAGATGACAGATTTTGACTGCATTATCGGCATTGATGTGTTGAGCAGATACCGAGCCGTGGTAGATTGCCGACAGAGGATGGTACGTTTCTTTCTGATCAGGGGTTCCAGTGGACCTTTTATGTGGATGGCTCTCGTCCCAAGATTCAAGTGATCTCAGCAGTTAAGATGTCGCGGTTATTGGAACGCGGCCACACGGGCTACATTATTTATGCCGTGGACGTCTCTGAGGAAAAGGAAGAGTTAAGGATCGAGGATATACCGGTCGTGATGGAATTCATTGATGTATTCCCGGATGAGATTCCAGGGTTTCCGCCGATCAGAGATGTGGAGTTTCCCATTGAGCTACTGCCCGGGACATCAGCCATTTCTCGTGCCCCATACAGGATGGCACCGGCAGAGCTGAGAGAGCTGAAAGTAGAGTTACAGGAGCTCCTCGACAAGGGATACATTCGTCCTAGTGTATCGCCTTGGGGTGCGCCAGTTTTGTTCGTAAAGAAGAAGGATGGTTCAATGCGTCTGTGCAATTGACTATAGGCAACTTAATAAGGCCACAGTAAAGAACAGGTTTCCGCTTCCAAGGATTGATGATCTGTTTGATCAGCTTCAGGGCACAGAGATCTACTCAAAGATTGTGATGACCAGGGATTATAGGTGTTAATCCCGGAGTATTAATAATCCCTAAAGTGGTTTTACGTGACGATTTGGAGTTTAATTGAGGTATTGGGCCTTCTGGGCTCGTTTATTTGGGCAGTTGGGATCGTTGGATCCAGAGGTTGAGATTGTATTCACATTACGGTGTAAAACCTAAGAGTTGGGTTTTTGATGTGTCTCGGAATCTCGGGTGCTGTGTGAGCACCGGTAGGGGGTTTTGGAGTTAGAGAGAGAGTTTTTGAAAACAGATGATTTTTAAGGAATCACGATGTATTTGTGGGGCTATTAATTTTTCGGGGTATTTTGCTATAAATACAAGTTGAACCCGAGAATTTTAAGAAAATATCATTTCAGCCCCAATTCCTCCTCCTCTCTCCCGCGCGCGACCCCTTTCCCGATCTCCCCTGCCTCCGCGCGCAAAAGCGGTGCGCCCGCCGCCGTCCGGCCGCCGCTCGCCGCGTGCGACCTATCACCGTCTTCGTCTCGACGAGGCGCTCCTTTCCCCTCTGTCAATTGAAGGTTTCGTCGCGTCCTGGAGTCGGATTTTGCTGGTAAGCGTCGATCCCCAATTTCTAGGGTTCTTCGATTTTCGTTTGTTTTTGCTTCCGTTTTCGTTGGGTAATCTCCCTTAACCCTTGTTCGTCTTTTTCATGTATTTCCATGCCTTTATTGTTTCGAATTTCCCCAATTTCGTAGGGATTAATTTTCGAATTATTGGGGGTTTTTTGGCAAAGGTGATGATTCTTGCCATTGATGGTTTAATTCACATCTCAGGTGTATTATGATGCTTGTTTGAGATCGAATTGAGAAACTTTGGTTCGAATTTGAAGAATTTTAAGGGTTTGAATTTAAGGGCTTGTTTGAGTTCGAAAATTGGGGGTTTTGTCAAGGGATGTTGATTCTTGCTTGGATTAGCTTAATTGACATTTTAGATAAATTATGGTATTTTATTGGGTTCGAAATTGTGAGATTAAGGTTCGATTTTTGTAGGGCATTCTTGAACAAATTTCGATTATCTCATTTATTTCCTTCCCTGCATGTACCCTGCCCCGGGTCTTTTAAGAGGATAATTGTCGTGTATTGACAATGTTGTGAGGGATATGGGTGTGCTTGAGCATAGGTTATATGTTCGTAAATAATTGTGAATTATTTATCGTGTTAGCACATCATTCCTCGGGGCATGGAACTCGAGCAAGGCTTGGCTCGGACTTCGGAGATTTAAGGTACGTGCGACGTACGAGCATTACTATATACATGTGAAATGCATAAGGTATTTTTGATTGCATTGAATGTTTTGCGTATGGTTATACATATATGTTGATATAGCCAAGGAATGACCCAAATCTTGATATCGCCGCTCGTAGCGTGCGTGACATTATAGTAGGATGACTCTTACATGATATAAGGGGTACTGGGTTTATATGACTATATTATGAGACATTTGAGATGTCTAGGTTCGTAGAATCATGTATTCATTATGAGACATTTGAGATGTCTAGGTTCATAGACTCATGTTTTCATTATAAGACATATGAGATGTCTAAGTATAATGGAAAGCAAGGTTATGAAATCAATATTAGATATTGATATATCTATTTTTGCATGTATATGAACTTGGAATCATTCATTATTGATATTGTAAATCAGGCATGCGATGTGTAAATCAATGTGTTGATTTACTGATTTATGAGATTTGATGAGTTTGACGTTGTGAGAACAGGGACAGTACACGGAATCCCGGATGAGGATGTTGCCATCCAGGGAGTATCATTTAAATTCATTAGCATTTACCTTTGTTGTAAATTATGAATTTCATTATTATGATTATGGGATTTTGTGTATTGGTATGCTCACCCCGTTGGGGGCTGTCTCTGTTGGGACAGGTGGACAGGTACATCGATGGCTATGGAGCTGAGCTCGAGCTGTTGATTTGAGGTACTCCCAGGATCGTGGTACCAGGGCTTGATGGAGCACGGTATCGTATAGAGTACCTATATATACACCTGAGGATTTATACATATTCATGATGCTCGCATGTGAGCACGATTATACTTGTATATGGATTGTATATAAAGGCATGAGCCTTTCTCTCTTTCATTTAAGGTTGCATGCAATTAGGTTGAATTGCTAGAATGATATGAGAGTCATTGGTGTATTATGTGGGTGTTGGAACCCACTTTTGTTGACATATGTGTGGTGTCTTCCCTGGCTGGGAATCTACTTGTATTACTGCTTTCTGTTGAGTATTATGTGTTCCCTGGCCGGGAATTTTGTTATGTGTTGTACTCTTTTTTTGGGATAGCTCTATTTATGGGGAGACTCTGCCCAAATTTTTATAAAAGTTTACAATGTGAAAAGTGGCACCAAGGGGTTGGTAAAGGGCAAACATATGAGTCTTTCATTGATAGGCAATGATTAAGTATCATCAGAGCTTCCCGATTGACATTTTATAGAAAGCATGTACCACACATAGTGGTTAATACACTAATCAAGGTTTAAGGGCTTGGGGTCCTTACATTAGTGGTATCAGAGCAGTGGTTGCTCATTGGGGCTGTTAAGGGCCTAGGAAGTTATTGATAGCACATATTTATGCATGATGGCATTAATGTTGTATGACATAGCAAATTGTTTATGTGCTCTTATGATATGAAAAGTGGTATTGCTAACCATTGTGGTTGCAGGAATCGTGTGGAACACGATAGGATGACATTTATGGGGATGTCTGGCACTCCGTGTGTTATGTGCCAAGGAAGCTGGTTTTAAGAAAAAATCAGATAAAGGGATATTTCCGAGGTAACATGTATTTTACGATGTCTTGTTGACACATGATGAATGCAAAGTGGTGCATTGAGGTTATGATATATGTTATTGTGCATTGTTTTTGCATATGTATGTTGTGAAATATAAGAGGTGTATTTCACGAGTCAAAGTTATCTTAGTAAGGATTTTAATGGCTTATGCTAAAGTCCATATGAAGCGATGAAGAGTCCCGCTTATATGGAGTAGCAATGCTAAAGTCCATTGGAAGCGATGAAGAGTCCCGCTTACATGGAGTAGCAACGCTAAAGTCCAGTGGAAGCGAGGAAGAATTCCGCTTTCCTGGAGTAGCAAGAAGCATTAAAATGTACTAATGATAAGGGCTCAGGATGAAATAAGGATTTAAGGAAAAAAGAATGTCATGACATTGCATATCCATACATTCATATAATGCGTTTTTATTATGTATTGAATGTTGATGCATAGCGTATATGGCTATTGTTGTTAACCCTGATGGTTGCAGGTTACATGAAATAAGGAATACGAAAAGGAATGATGATTATACATATGTATGGGCATCCCAAGGGCAACATGTATTATGTGGTTAGTCATTTAACACAAGGTAAATCAAGGTATGCATAAGATAGTGCATTATGATATAATACATGTTGATACGCATTGTTTTGCATATGTATATTGTGAAATATAAAGTGAGGATTTCAATGCTTACACTAAAGTCCATATGAAGCGAGGAAGGATTCCGCTTATATGGAGTGGTGAGAAGCATTGAAATGCACTGATATTTCACGAGTCCAGGTTATCCTAGTGAGGATTTCAATGCTTGCACTAAGGTCCATATGAAGCGAGGAAGGATTCCGCTTATATGGAGTAGTGAGAAGCATTGAAATACACTACTGATAAGTGACTCAATTCCAGGTGTATTTATAGCGATGGTTCATTCCGCTATATCTATTGGCGATGGTTCATTCCGCCAGGTGTATTAATAGCGACGGTTCATTCCGCTATATTGATTGGCGATGGTTCATTCCGCCAGGTGTATTGATAGCGATGCCTCTTTCCGCTACTATGTGGACGATGATTCATACTCAGGTGTATAGCGAGGTTTCATGCCACTTATTATATGACGAGGTGTCATGCCGTCGATTCTATAGCGAGGGATTTTGCCGCTATGTACTCAGCACAGGATTTTGCCGCCTTCGAGCGATGGGTGCTGATTACGCACTATTATTGAGCGACGGAGACAGGTATGACGCTATATCACTAGCGATGAGGTATGAGATATTGCTATTTTATTAGCTTTATTGTAGCTGGCATGCATTGATATACATGTTTTATTATGCCTATTTTACTAGCATGATAGTGGATTGACATACACTGATGTACATGTATCGTCACTAGTTGACAATGTTTTAGATGCCATGAGTTGGCATGTGTCGTCACAGGATGACGATGACGATGGTGTAGGAGATGTCTTATTAGACATGCATCATCGTTACGATGATCGATGCGTTGAGTATACGTATTCAGTGGTATGCCTTGGGTGCCAGTACCGAGCACAAGGTGGTGTGTGCGACACCGATGGACGTGACCCTTATACCGAGCGGGTTGCTCGAGGAATGGTTGGATGCGCTGTACATGTGATTGTACCGCAACTTACGATTGGGGGTAATCATTTTACGAGTGGTGATACCCTTGAGGTATGCTCGTTGGAATGGCTTTTGGCCATGTGATTTGACGACAGGAGTAATCATGGAGGAAATTACTCGCTTTCTGTCGATGTGACATGTGGTAGACATGGTCACACCACCCTTGAGGGTGTAGGATGGGTCCTAAGGGAGTAGGATCAGGTTATGTTAAGTACATAGGGACATTGGAGTGTCCAGGGTTTATCGGCATTGAGGAGTGTTGGATAAAGACCCACTACTCTATTGAGTTTTCTTCCCATAGTATGTTATACCATGTGGAAACGTCCGTCTTATTGGTAGGTTGAGGTGAACCTAGAGAGGCAGAGACTAGGCTGTCTGCCACGTGTGTGTAGTATCGTGATGGGCTTGCTAGAGCCGTTATACTGCTCGTTGGAACCAAGTTTGGCAATCGTAAGGTGATGCGATGTGGATCGTGGTGGACTCTAATAGTCACCACATCATTTGAGGTTGTGCGTGCCTCGCTGAAACGTGTATACGTTTATGTTTAATCTTGGAGACTTGTCTGGGACAGCTCAGGATGTTGGAGTACCAACAAGAGAGTCATCAGGTTGTTATTGACTCAATCTAAAGGAACCCGTGTATTGGGATACAATGGGTGTTATTGTATCCAGTTTTTCCGAACGATGGTTCGAGACTTGTGGATCTCGAGTTCGATGGCATTTCCCTTGCGAGGAAGGAGGTAGTATTATACCTATTTGGGAATCTTGAAAGATTCGGTGAGTTGGTGCAAGTGGTGTTGATTTTGGGAATCACACCGTGTATTGTTAATCGTCGATTTTCATCCTCCACTGAGTAAGGAATGACTCAGAATTGACGGTTGTGTTTGGGGCTTAGGGGTAGGTTGTAGATACCCGAGCCAAGTGCATTAAGTATGCATGTGATGTCAGTGCTTAGGCAGGTATACCGGTGAGTATACGGATGCCAGTTATAGATTTCCTCTCTGTTAAGCATAGAGTTATGCTATTTTTGGATGGTTAAATCTCTGATGAGAGATATGGAACACCTTGAGATTGGGAATCTCCATGGCACGATGATTGAGGGATAATCGTGAAGTTAGTTGACTCCCTTGAGGAGGGATTTTCTTGTGAGGGTTAAGGTATTTCCCTTGCTAGTGTTTTCCTTCGAGTTATGCGACAGCCTTCCCAAGTTGGATTGTTAAATCCGAGGATTTTCAAGGGATGGCAGGATTTCGGATTGGTTGAGTGTCGCTGACGACACAAGCGTTGAGGATGCAATGGGTTTATTGCATGCCCCTTAAGAATTTTAAACTCTGCGGAGTCTCGGTTGTTATTTATGATCAGGACGTGATTCTTGGAACATCCGGAGGTGGACATCTTGTGAGATGTCTTTTGTTGAATTTGTGGCCGTGGGTTGCCCAAATTAAGTTGCAATGAGGCGACTACTCCTTCGATGAAGGAAGTTTGAAAGTGGAAACCAGGTTTGATATGTGTACACCGTGGTTGTACTAGTGTTTCCCTCGTAACGATGTATGTTAGACATCGTAAGTCATAGTAAAATATCATTGGATGATATCTACGATAGAATCAAGAGCGATTCGAATCCTTGCAGTTTCAGTTGACTAACTGCTTTTGGACTGTTAGCGTTGAGTTGTGCTGACGCTCTTGACGTTATGATGGATTTGGAAGTCTATTCCACTCCAGAGTTTGACACGAGGTCAACGTTCTTACGGTTGAGGTGTCATTCAGGATGTGTTCGTACTGTTGTATTAGAACGAAGGATGACTGTCTGATCTACAGTCGTAAGTATCAGTTGTTTCGCAGTCATGAGGAACTGACTTTTGGGATGACCCGCATCGAGGTACGTTTTACCTCTTGGGTGATATGTTGGTTTTGGTATGTCGCTCTGTTTCAGAGTTAGATGAGAGGTAAGTATCCTCGCGTTTATTAATACGATTCTGATATGGTCAGGAATCGAGGTTATGGCTTCATGTTGTTGTGTAGCCTGGGTGTTACGTGATACACCAGTGCTAATTTCGAGGACGAAATTCTTTTAGTGGGGGATATTGTGATGACCAGGGATTATAGGTGTTAATCCCGGAGTATTAATAATCCCTAAAGTGGTTTTACGTGACGATTTGGAGTTTAATTGAGGTATTGGGCCTTCTGGGCTCGTTTATTTGGGCAGTTGGGATCGTTGGATCCAGAGGTTGAGATTGTATTCACATTACGGTGTAAAACCTAAGAGTTGGGTTTTTGATGTGTCTCGGAATCTCGGGTGCTGTGTGAGCACCGGTAGGGGGTTTTGGAGTTAGAGAGAGAGTTTTTGAAAACAGATGATTTTTAAGGAATCACGATGTATTTGTGGGGCTATTAATTTTTCGGGGTATTTTGCTATAAATACAAGTTGAACCCGAGAATTTTAAGAAAATATCATTTCAGCCCCAATTCCTCCTCCTCTCTCCCGCGCGCGACCCCTTTCCCGATCTCCCCTGCCTCCGCGCGCAAAAGCGGTGCGCCCGCCGCCGTCCGGCCGCCGCTCGCCGCGTGCGACCTATCACCGTCTTCGTCTCGACGAGGCGCTCCTTTCCCCTCTGTCAATTGAAGGTTTCGTCGCGTCCTGGAGTCGGATTTTGCTGGTAAGCGTCGATCCCCAATTTCTAGGGTTCTTCGATTTTCGTTTGTTTTTGCTTCCGTTTTCGTTGGGTAATCTCCCTTAACCCTTGTTCGTCTTTTTCATGTATTTCCATGCCTTTATTGTTTCGAATTTCCCCAATTTCGTAGGGATTAATTTTCGAATTATTGGGGGTTTTTTGGCAAAGGTGATGATTCTTGCCATTGATGGTTTAATTCACATCTCAGGTGTATTATGATGCTTGTTTGAGATCGAATTGAGAAACTTTGGTTCGAATTTGAAGAATTTTAAGGGTTTGAATTTAAGGGCTTGTTTGAGTTCGAAAATTGGGGGTTTTGTCAAGGGATGTTGATTCTTGCTTGGATAGCTTAATTGACATTTTAGATAAATTATGGTATTTTATTGGGTTCGAAATTGTGAGATTAAGGTTCGATTTTTGTAGGGCATTCTTGAACAAATTTCGATTATCTCATTTATTTCCTTCCCTGCATGTACCCTGCCCCGGGTCTTTTAAGAGGATAATTGTCGTGTATTGACAATGTTGTGAGGGATATGGGTGTGCTTGAGCATAGGTTACATGTTCGTAAATAATTGTGAATTATTTATCGTGTTAGCACATCATTCCTCGGGGCATGGAACTCGAGCAAGGCTTGGCTCGGACTTCGGAGATTTAAGGTACGTGCGACGTACGAGCATTACTATATACATGTGAAATGCATAAGGTATTTTTGATTGCATTGAATGTTTTGCGTATGGTTATACATATATGTTGATATAGCCAAGGAATGACCCAAATCTTGATATCGCCGCTCGTAGCGTGCGTGACATTATAGTAGGATGACTCTTACATGATATAAGGGGTACTGGGTTTATATGACTATATTATGAGACATTTGAGATGTCTAGGTTCGTAGAATCATGTATTCATTATGAGACATTTGAGATGTCTAGGTTCATAGACTCATGTTTTCATTATAAGACATATGAGATGTCTAAGTATAATGGAAAGCAAGGTTATGAAATCAATATTAGATATTGATATATCTATTTTTGCATGTATATGAACTTGGAATCATTCATTATTGATATTGTAAATCAGGCATGCGATGTGTAAATCAATGTGTTGATTTACTGATTTATGAGATTTGATGAGTTTGATGTTGTGAGAACAGGGACAGTACACGGAATCCCGGATGAGGATGTTGCCATCCAGGGAGTATCATTTAAATTCATTAGCATTTACCTTTGTTGTAAATTATGAATTTCATTATTATGATTATGGGATTTTGTGTATTGGTATGCTCACCCCGTTGGGGGCTGTCTCTGTTGGGACAGGTGGACAGGTACATCGATGGCTATGGAGCTGAGCTCGAGCTGTTGATTTGAGGTACTCCCAGGATCGTGGTACCAGGGCTTGATGGAGCACGGTATCGTATAGAGTACCTATATATACACCTGAGGATTTATACATATTCATGATGCTCGCATGTGAGCACGATTATACTTGTATATGGATTGTATATAAAGGCATGAGCCTTTCTCTCTTTCATTTAAGGTTGCATGCAATTAGGTTGAATTGCTAGAATGATATGAGAGTCATTGGTGTATTATGTGGGTGTTGGAACCCACTTTTGTTGACATATGTGTGGTGTCTTCCCTGGCTGGGAATCTACTTGTATTACTGCTTTCTGTTGAGTATTATGTGTTCCCTGGCCGGGAATTTTGTTATGTGTTGTACTCTTTTTTTGGGATAGCTCTATTTATGGGGAGACTCTGCCAAATTTTTATAAAAGTTTACAATGTGAAAAGTGGCACCAAGGGGTTGGTAAAGGGCAAACATATGAGTCTTTCATTGATAGGCAATGATTAAGTATCATCAGAGCTTCCCGATTGACATTTTATAGAAAGCATGTACCACACATAGTGGTTAATACACTAATCAAGGTTTAAGGGCTTGGGGTCCTTACAAAGATTGACTTGAGGTCAGGCTATCACCAGATAAGGGTTAGAGCTGACGATATTCAAAAGACAGCCTTTCGAACTCGGTATGGGCACTATGAGTTCTTGGTAATGCCTTTCGGTGTGACAAATGCCCCTGCAGTTTTTATGAGCTTGATGAACAGAGTATTTCAAGAGTACCTCGATCAGTTCGTGATCGTGTTCATTGATGACATCCTTGTCTACTCAAGGAGTGAGGAGGAACATGCCGATCATTTGTGGACGGTGCTTCAAATCGTCAGAGATCACCAGTTGTACGCCAAACTCAGCAAGTGTGAGTTTTGGCTGAGCAGTGTATCATTCTCGGGTCGCATTATCTCTCGAGAGGGGATATCAGTAGCTCCCAGGAAGATTGAGGCAGTTATGGATTGGTCCGCCCCTACTTCAGTCAGTGAGATTCGAAGTTTTCTTTGTTTGGCTGGCTATTATCGACGTTTCGTCGAGGGTTTCTCAAAAATCACCAAGCCACTTACACAGCTAACTCAGAAAAGAGTCCCATCTGTTGGTCAGAGGCTTGTGAGCAGAGTTTTCGGGAATTAAAGCACAGACTGACTACTGCACCAGTTTTGGTGATTCCCAGGGAGAACAAAGGATTTGTTCTTTATACTGACGCATCGCTACAGGGCCTAGGATGCGTACTGATGCAGGACAGACATGTGGTGGCTTATGCTTCTAGGCAGTTGAAGCCACACGAGACGAGGTATCCAGTCCATGATTTGGAATTAGCTGCTATAGTGTTTGCCTTGAAGATATGACGACACTACTTATATGGTACCTCATTTACCATCTTCACTGATCACAAGAGCCTGAAGTTCTTGTTTACGCAGGCTGAGCTGAATATGAGGCAGAGGAGATGGATGGATATGTTGAAGGACTATGACTGTGAACTCGAATACCATCCGGGAAAAGCAAACTTGACAGCCGACGCTTTGAGTCAGAAAGTGAGGAGCACGACAAAGGATGTCATGTATGTATCAGCTATGATGGGCTCCTACTGTCAGTTGGGGTTTGATTATGATGTGTCTTCTTCTCCGGTACAGGTGTTGACCTTGCTAGCTGAGCCAATCATTTATGAACACATCCGGAAGGCTCAGGGGACCGACGCAGAGGTTCAGAGATGGATGTCAGTGGTTCATTCAGGTAAGCCATCGAGATCCAGAGTGGCTGAGGACGGTTCTCTGAGGCTAGGCGACAGATGGGTGGTTCCAGATACACCCGAGTTGCGACAGGGTATATTACAGCGAGCTCATTGCAGCAGGATGAGTATCCACCCGGGCGGGAAGAAGATGTTTAAGGATTTATGCAGCCAGTTCTGGTGGAGGCGAATGAAACAGGATGTTACCTCATTCGTCAAGAGCTGTTTGATTTGTCAGCAGGTGAAGGCTGAGAGGCAAAGGACCGGTGGTGAACTAAGGAGTTTGGAGATACCCGAGTGGAAGTGGCAGTACATGTCTATGGATTTCGTGACCCACTTACCGAGGACTGTTTCGGGTTTTGATGCCATATGGGTAGTCGTCGACAGATTGACAAAGAGTGCTCATTTCATTCCCTACTGTATGACCTTCACATACCTAAGGATGGCTCAGCTATATATCAGAGATGTGGTGAGACTGCACGGGATCCCTGTTTCGATTGTGTCTGATCGAGATTCCTGACAGCTTTATTTTTAAACAGAAAATATTCAAAGTGTAGTGTGAAGCGATTCTACCGCAAGTGCACGTTTGTCAAGTTTTAGTATAGTGAAATGAAAGTAAAGGTTGTCGAATCCACAGGGACTAATGTATAAGTATCAAATAAGACTAGCAAAATTATATTTAGCCTACGATTAACAAAGGAGTAGATTAACTAATGCAATCTTAGAACAAAAGGACAAAAATAACACAAAAATGAAATAAAACAAATCGGATTCCGGACATGCAAAGGTAATTTGCTTGAGAAATTTATCTCGCTCTTTGTTCAACTGTATTATCTTTAATGATTCGTCTGAATAATCAATTATCAAACAATTTTTTCTTAAGGTGAAAGGTTTTCGTTATTACTCAATACATCTCTCGAGCTGTAAAGAAACTAATATCAAATTAGAACAAGTCACTCTCGTGCACCTATTTACTAATCCAATATTGCATAAATCTTCAAAACCTCGTTACTCTAAATCTCTCGATTCGAAGTTCTCACGTATGCGATTTCATCTCTCGATCTCAATCTTAACATACATCATGAATTAATATAGCGTATTATAACGTTATCTCTCGATCTCGGTTATAAATCACAGATTTCAACCAAAGTCAGCTAGGCTTTGATCTTAATAAGCGTTTAATTCATGACCATAAGAACTCAATCCACTTAAACACAAACGAATCAATAAATGAAACACAATTTCACTAAAACTCAATAAAATAAACTAGATTCAATTCAAGTCAATTACATAAGAAGTTTAATCGTCTCTCGACCTCAAAAACATCAAATGAGAATGAAAATAAAATAAATCAAAGTTTAGAAATACGATAAACGGCTGGAATGAATCCGTACGTTGCACCGTGATTTCTTCTCTTGCTCCTTCCTTGCACTCCGGATTGTACGCTCAAGCTTGGATGAAAACCGGAAGAAGATGGCTCTCCTTGGCGGCGGCTAGGCGGCAGCTAGGGTTCTCTTTTTCTGGAGAATTTTCGTCTGATATGATATATGGAAGGGAATGAATGATATCCCCCTTAAAACCCCCGAAGATCAATTTAAATTTGGAAGATAAGTTTTTTCAAAAATCGCGTATCGATCGATCGAGAATTATGTCCGATCGATCAGTGCACTGTTCACGTCAGTCTTTGAAACTCACTGCCTCGCTCGATCGATCGAGATTTTCCTTCCGATCGATCGATCCTTCGATACTTTTGATGCTCAACATTCTGCCTGGCTCGATCGATCGAGAAATAATCTCGATCGATCGAACCTTTGAAAAATCAAACTTCTTATTTTCATCTCTTTTTCGCCTCGATTTCGCCCGTTTTCTTCATTTTAGCTCATTTCTTCCATTTCCGATCTATTTTCCTGAAACAAGCAAATAAATACCAAAAAGCATAATATCATCCAGGAAAAAGTACGAAAAACGGGAAGAAATTACAGCTAAAAACACTTAAAATCTAAGCCTATCAACTCCCCCAAACTTAGACTTGATCGTCCTCGAGCAAGCAATAAGCTCAAAAAGAAGAGTTAACCTTAATACTATGCATGAATCATCTTTACAACTCACGTAAAAACTCAGAAGTCCTACTTACACATCGATAAGAGTCATTCAAAATTCAACAAGAAGCAATTTCTCTTAAATTAAACAATACATCGCAACATTGGAATGTGCGTGTGTGCTATTGTCAAACATGAGTAATGTACATATCTTTAAGATCAAACTGTGCTATAAAAACTCAAAGTCAAGAATACTTTGAATTACTCTACAAATCTACTATCCAGCACTTCTCCACTAATGTAATTATTCCCTAGACTTGGATCAAAAGGTCTTTAAAAGCTTATAGCGTTAGGCCTTTTGGTGTCGGTTCCAAAGAAAAGGTAGGATGAATGCAAAGAAGAGAGTATAATAAAATCAGTTCAACAATTTTGAGCTTCTCTTCAACTTTTTCTAGCCTTGGCCACTTTGGGTCTTATTTGAATTTTTCTTTTCAAGGCTTTTCTCTACATCTTTTCTTTTTGCTCATTCTTTTGTTCATTTTATTTTTCACAATGAACTCATTTACATATAACAATTCAGTGCAATGAATGAGATTCATTATACTCCCTTAGGGATGGATAAAAATTTTCTTTTAGGCTTAAACCAAGGTAGGTATAATGAGTTTGCCAAGAATGTCGAATGGGGGTCTAATCATATGCAATGCATATACCATTCTTTTTCAATAAGGCTCAAGAGGGGACACTAAGGAATGATGTATAAGAGGTAGGCTTGAAAGGTACAAACGGTCCAAAGATCGCCTAAATCATCTCCAAGTCAAGTTCCTAATTATAAATTTCGCCTCAAAGTGCTTTCAAATAAATTGTAGTGTTATCTAAGATGCTCAAGACTAATCATAGTTAACACAAATTGTCACTTTAATCAATACATACTTCACTCAATCATGACTCAAAACGTGCTCGAATTATTCCTCAATTTTGAAATATGCTTAACAAAGGATATAAACAAACAAGTTAAACATTTTCATGACTCCTATCTAGATGAGGATTAATTTCATCATGTATTACCGTTGCAAATCTAATTCCTCATTTCTCAAGAATAACTCAATAAAAAATTTTTTTTGTTGGTAATGCTCAAGGATGAATCAGTCACAAAATCGTGCAGTCATGCAAGGAAAAGAAACCAGACAAGTAGCAGAATGCAAAAAAAACAAGATATATACAAATACACAAACCCCCCCCAAACTTAATATGTGCATTGCCCTCAATGAACAAGAAAAATAAATGTAATGGCAAAAACACATACCATGACAACGATCATCACTGATCGTCGTCCTCATCATGCTCCGGAGGGGGAACTGGGTAGTGATGCTCCGCACCCTGATATGGCGGAAATGGTGGGTATTCAGAAGGTGGAGGTGCATGCGGCTGTTATGGTGGAAAGTGTGGCTCTGGCGGGAACTGGAAACCTGGGAAGCCCTGGGCCATGGCAGTGTTCCATGCACTCTGGTAGTGCATGAACTCCATCTGACGCTGAGCTACCTGCTCATGGTCCATCTGCAATGCTCTCTGCATCTGTGAATGTCCCGCTGCATGCTATGAATACTCTGCTGCTCCAGGCGAATATCTTGGAGATCCCTGTGAAGAGAGTCCAATGTAACACGTGTACGCTCTGCAGCAGAGGATGATGATGCTCCGGCCTGTCTAGTGTCCGAGGGTCGTGGGGCAGCCCTTCTTCGGCTTGTAGGTGGTGGTGGACCGTCAACAACAATCGGGGTCTTTGGTGGGAGTAGCTCCTCATCCTCTGCCCATTGCACTCCGCATCGCTTGCATAAAGCTGTGATAGTAGATGGAAACGGTAGTGCGGAGGTAGGTGGGCTGCTACCGATCTCATAGATGTGATCACTAATGATCTCACCCAAATCCACCTCCTGCCCTGTGAGAATGGCAAAAACCAGGGTCGCTCTGTCTTTTGTCACCTCAGAAGTGTGGATCAAAGGCATGACCCGTGAGGCGACAAATGAGAACCATGCTTGGGCCTCTGGTGTCAAATGCTTCTTGAGAACCACCTGTGGCTCTCCCTTGTCATTCCGCTGCCAATCTACTCCCGGCATGCCAATAACTGCGAGTACCTCATCATAATTGATCATACTCTTTCGAAAGGATTGGTATGCACAGTTATGTATGAATGGCATCCGGTAAATATTATTGATTGCTGCTTGATCTATCAACACATCCTTCCCTCGAACATAAACATTTACTTGGTGCCCTGGTGGAATAACTCGAAGATTTGTGTAAAATTCCCTCACCAGTGGAACCACAACATCAATAGGTGTCTGAACAAATTGAAACCACCCTCTACGTCGTACTGTCCTAATGACTGGACACTCAATTTTTTTCCATGCTCATGCCCCTTTCACGACTAAGGGGTTTCTTATGATAAGTGGGATATAACTCAGCAACTGTGGCATTGACAAACTTCTGTTCGTCATGCTCTTGCTCAGAAGTAGTAGCCTCCGCCTGCTTTTGCTTTTGTGAAGCCTCTGCCTGCTTTGACCTCTTTCTCAGAGCCATTGTCTTGCTAATTTATTCTCAAATATCTCACTTAATCGCACTTAAACACCACACCAAAAACACAGCAATGCCAATACCCCTCAACACAACAATAATTCCCCCAAACTTTGATCCTTCTTTACCCAATTCAACTCACAAATGTAATTGCACCAAAAGAGAAAAAGATGTGAAATTTGAAAACAATTACCACTTAAAAATCTGATCTTTGAAGAGTTTGACACTTGGCGTGGAATTCTCTTTTGGATGCACTTCTACCCAATTTGGCTTGTAATTCTTCAAATCTGCAATTAAAATCTCATCAGATCGATTATTACTTCAAAGATTTGAAACAAATTGGAAATTTGATGGAATTTGGATGAGAGAAGATGAAAAATTTGAAAGAGGCGATTTGGGTATGTGTTGGAGAGGAGAGAAAATGAGTCTGATTCTGTGCAGAAAGCTCCTCGGTGCCCTATTTTTTTTCAAAATTTTCTCTCGCTCGATCGATCGAAAATAATTCTCGATCGATCAAGCGAGGCAGTACTCAAATCATATTTTAAAAGCTTCGGGCGATCGATCGAGATTTTGTCTCGATCGATCGCCAGCACCAGAAGACAAAAATTGACATTTTTCTCAAAAAACTTTTCTCTCGGGTTGCCTCGCCTACATCCTTATTGCTCTTGTTTTTACACCTGTAATAAAATTTCACGAATTCATTCATGGAAAAACTAAAAACACAAAAAAAAAAAAAAAAAATCAAACTAAAACAAGGAATTAAAAACAAAAACTCGAGGAAGGAAAAGAAAGTTCTTAATTTATACTCCCAAGCTGGACTGTCACCTCCTCGTCTGTCAATTCGATTGCTCATTTGGATTCTTTACAGAATCACTCAGGAGCGTACCTTGCGTCCTTCCCGAAATCAATGTAGTCAACTGCCCTATTTGCACTTCCAAATTCTTAATTGATGCATCTTGATTTTGCATCCTCACCTCAGTCGACGAAATCAGCTTGGCCATCAATTCCTCCATACTCGGTTTTTGTGTGAACCCCGCCTGTGGTTGTGGGTTCAACACATTCTCATGGTTCGACCATCTCAGATTTGGATGGTTCCTCCACCCCGGATTGTAGGAGTTCGAGTACGGATTATTCTGCTGCCTGTTTCCTACAAAATTCACCACTTCATTAGTTTGCAAAAATTGGTTACCTGCCTGGCACTCGATGCTCGGATGATCGCCTCCACACAAGTCACAGAAGATGGCTTGAGCTTGCATCGCTGCTGCTCCCATGTGTCTATCTTCCGGTTCATAGCTTCCAACTGAGCCGAAAGAGCAGTAATCTCATCCACTTGATGGACTTCTATTGGTTTCAATGGCGTGTTCCTCTCTGACTGCCATTGATAGCTATTGGACGCCATTTCCTCCAATAGTTCATATGCTTCTTCCGGTGTCTTCCGCATAATTGATCCCCCAGATGCTGCATCTATCATTGAACGGTTAGCAGAAAATAAACCATTACAAAAAGTTTGTACCTGCAGCCAGATGGGTAGACCGTGGTGTGGGCATCTCCTCAACAATTCTTTAAAACGATCCCACGCTTCATATAACGTCTCGGGGTCGAACTGCCCAAATGTAGTGATATCGTTCCGCATCTTTGCCATCTTGGAGGGAGGGAAGTACTTTGATAAGAAAGCTTTTGTCATTCCTTCCCACGTTGTAATTGATCCTGCAGGCAATGAGTTTAACCAGGATTTAGCCTTGTCTCGTAATGAAAAAGGAAAGAGCCTTAACCTGATGGCGTCGTCGGAGACACCATTATGTTTAAACGTGTCACATATCTCCAAGAAGTTGGAGATGTGATTGTTTGGATCGTCCGTGGCAGCTCCCCCAAACATTACAGAATGCTGTATCATTTGGATAATCGCAGGCTTTATCTCAAAGTTGTTTGCTTGAATCGTCGGCCTCGTTATACTGGATAAAGATCCATGAAATGCCGGCTGTGCAAAGTACATCATTGATCTAGGGTTCTGTGCTTCGTTATTGTCAGCCATCGCTCGAGCTTCTCGTAATCTTCTTAGTAGAGTTCTCTCTATTTCCGGATCAAATGGCTCGAGAATGGGCTCCTCTCTTCTGAGCATGCACTAGACAATTGCTTCCTGTACTGGATCAGACAAAAGGAGACAACAACGAAAAAAATACAAAAATATTAACAAAGATCAACAAAAGAAAGAAAAAGAAAAACAGAAACACAATAATAAAAATTGGCTAAATTACAATTAACTAATCTCGTATGATATTATACAGATTAGTCCCCGGCAACGGCGCCAAAAACTTGACCGCTTTATTTTTAAACAGAAAATATTTCAAAGTGTAGTGTGAAGTGATTCTACCGCAAGTGCACGGTTGTCAAGTTTTAGTATAATGAAATGAAAGTAAAGGTTGCCGAATCCACAGGGACTAATGTATAAGTAAATAAGACTAGCAAAATTATATTTAGCCTACGATTAACAAAGGAGTAGATTAACTAATGCAATCTTAGAACTAAAGGACAAAAATAACACAAAAATGAAATAAAACAAATCGGATTCCGGACATGCAAAGGTAATTTGCTTGAGAAATTTATCTCGCTCTTTGTTCAACTGTATTATCTTTAAGGATTCGTCTGAATAATCAATTATCAAACAATTTTTTCTTAAGGTGAAAGGTTTTCGTTATTATTCAATACACTCTCTCGAGCAGTAAAGAAACTAATATCAAATTAGAACAAGTCACGCTCGTGCACCTATTTACTAATCCAATATTGCATCAATCTTCAAAACCTCGTTACTCTAAATCTCTCGATTCGAAGTTCTCACGTATGCGATTTCATCTCTCGATCTCAATCTTAACATACATCATGAATTAATATAGCGTATTATAACGTTATCTCTCGATCTCGGTTATAAATCACAGATTTCAACCAAAGTTAGCTAGGCTTTGATCTTAATAAGCGTTTAATTCATGAACATAAGAACTCAATCCACTTAAACACAAACGAATCAATAAATGAAACACAATTTCCCTAAAACTCAATAAAATAAACTAGATTCAATTCAAGTCAATTACATAAGAAGTTTAATCATCTCTCGACCTCAAAAACATCAAATGAGAATGAAAATAAAATAAATCAAAGTTTAGAAATACGATAAACGGCTGGAATGAATCCATGCGTTGCACCGTGATTTCTTCTCTTGCTCCTTCCTTGCACTCCGGATTGTACGCTCAAGCTTGGATGAAAACCGGAAGAAGATGGCTCTCCTTGGCGGCGGCTAGGAGCGGCTAGGGTTCTCTTTTTCTGGAGAATTTTCGTCTGATATGATATATGGAAGGGAATGAATGATATCCCCCTTAAAACCCCCGAAGATCAATTTAAATTTGGAAGATAAGATTTTTCAAACATCGCGTATCGATCGATCGAGAATTATGTCCGATCGATCCGTGCACTGTTCACGTCAGTCTTTGAAACTCACTGCCTCGCTCGATCGATCGAGATTTTCCTTCCGATCGATCGATCCTTTGATACTTTTGATGCTCAACATTCTGCCTGGCTCGATCGATCGAGAAATAATCTCGATCGATCGAACCTTTGAAAAATCAAACTTCTTCTTTTCATCTCTTTTTCGCCTCGATTTCGTCTGTGTTCTTCATTTTAGCTCGTTTCTTCCATTTCCGATCTATTTTCCTGAAACAAGCAAATAAATACCAAAAAACATAATATCATCCAGGAAAAAGTACGAAAAACGGGAAGAAATTACAGCTAAAAACACTTAAAATCTAAGCCTATCAATCCGCGGTTTACATCTCACTTCTGGGAGGGTCTTCAGTCAGCCCTGGGCACAGAGTTAAGGTTGAGCACAGCATATCATCCCCAGACAGACGGGAAGACCGAGCATACGATACAGACGCTCGAAGATATGTTGAGGGCTTGTGTGCTGGAGTTCGACACTTCTTGGCAGGACTCAGTAGCCTTGGTGGAATTTTCTTATAATAACAGCTACCAGGCTAGCATACAGATGGCTCCATTTGAAGCCCTATATGGCAGGCGTTGCAGGTCGCCTTTGTGTTGGGATGATGTGGACCGTAAATCGGTCGGAGGACCAGAGTTGGTCTAGGATATGGATGAAAAGGTAAAGGTCATCAGGAGAAAGATGAAGGCAGCTCAGGACAGACATGCAGCGTATGCCAATCAGCGGCGAAGGCCGTTGGAGTTTCAGTTAGGCGACAGAGTATTTTTGAAGATCTCACCTTTCAGAGGTGTGGTACGGTTTGGGAAGCGGGGAAAGTTATCCCCAAGATATGTAGGGCCGTATGAGATCTTGCAGCGTGTTGGTACTCTGGCCGTTTGGCTTTACCGCCTTCTCTGTCTGGTATACACGATGTATTCCATGTGTCTATGCTGAGGAAGTACGAGCCAGATCCTTCGCATGTGTTGTAGCCTTCAGAGGTGCAGTTTGAGTCCGATGTTTCCTATGTGGAGCTGCCTATTAGGATTTTGGATAGGGCAGACCGCAGGCTTCGGAACAAAGTTATTCCTATGATCAAGGTTCAGTGGGATCGTAGGGGTGTCGAGGAGGCCACGTGGGAGACAGAGCGACACATGGTGCAGCACTATCCAGAACTGTTCTCTGGTATGTGTTTTATTTTTATATTATTTTGGTAAGTAAGTGTGATTTCGGGGACGAAATCTTATAAGTAGGGGAGTATTGTGATATCCCCGAAAGGATTATGTGTAAACATGCTTTGATGTACTAATTTTATTATGTGTTAAAGGCATGATTTAATTTGGGGTTTATGGGTTATGCTTTATGTGGTAAATGCATGTAATTAAGTTGGGGAATTAATGTATCTGGTTGGTGTTATATTTATTTTGAAGATGTGGTTTAGGAGGCATGTTATGTATTTTTGAATGATGTATTGATGGGGTAAAATTATAAAATATCAAAGAGGGATGTTTTAATACATCGTACGAAATACCGGGACACAATTAAACACCACTTAACCACCCCACAAGCAACCCACCCCCCCTGTCAGCATTAACCCATGCCCCTATCCCCCGAATCCAGCAGCATGTTGGGCAATCATCCACTTTGCCATTATTCATTCCACTTGCTCCTTCTCGTTTTTCTCTCCCCTTTTCTGGAAAAAGCCTTTCCAACATTTCATCTGAGTATAGGAGAAGAAATCCAACGTTTTTGTTGAAAGAAGTTTATCAAAAATCGAGGAGCAAAAGTGGTGAGGAATCATATTTTTCCCAGTTTTCAGATTTTAAGCATGTATGTTCTTTATAGCAGATTTGGCATGCTACTTTAAGGTTCGATGTAATATTGTTTTGAGTGCTTGCATATACGTTTTATGAAGCCCCTAGCATGTTTGGTTAAGCAACTTACATGATTTATGTGTTAGATTTTTGTTTGTGAAAAGTGTTCCTCGAAAATCTGGGTAAAGGAAGTACCCTGTTTTAAGTTGAGTAGGGGTTTTATCATGAGGTTATGAAGCATGCTAGCTTAAGTTTCTTTAAACCTTTGAATTACGGGCTTGCATGGTGTTGTTATGAAGCTCCCAGTACTTTTCCCGGAGCATTTTGCGTGTGATATGTGGAGGATTCAATCTTGTGAAATGTAGTGTTCGAAAAATCTGGGTAGAGTAAATGCCCTGTTTTTCTGGAAAAGGTTGAATGGGAGTGAACTTTATGAAGGTGTTATTATGCATGTTAGCTAGGTTTTGATCAAACCGTTGATGTTGTTACGTGCATAGAAGTTTTAATAGCATGAAATGAGGTGCTCAACAATTCTGGAAAATCGCAATTTTGCAGGGGAGCTCGATCGATCGTGGTGATTTTCGATCGATCGGGCGAGGCAGAAAGTTTTAAACAAAAGGGGTCGATCGATCGTTGGTTTTCTCGATCGATCGCCTAAAGTCCTCGATCGATCGGTGGGGTCTTTTCGATCGATCGGTCGAGGCAGAAGTATGAAAAATGTGATTTTGATTTATTATGTCAAGTTTATGATATTGAATCATAATGAGGTGCCTAATATTGTGTTATGTGGTTATGTAGAACCATCACAGGTACCAGCACAGTCGAGGAGATAAAGTCGGTTGACTCCTCTATCTTTTGAAAGGTACGTAAGCAACGTACGAGCATCCCAACGGTAACATGTATTCGTGTTTATTTATTTAACATAAGGTAAAGTAAAGTATGCATAAGATAGTGCATTATGATATGATACATGTTGACATGCATTGTTTTTGCATATGAATGATGTGGAATATAAGAGGTGTGTTCCACGAGAGGAATATAAGAGGTGTATTCCACGAGTCGAGGTTATCCCAGTGAGGATTTTAATGCTTACACTATAATTCCGCTGAAAATGTGGAGCGAGAGGTAGAGAATCATTCGCACATGGAGGCGTGAATTTCCATAAGAAGCGAGGAAGAATACCGCTTACGTGGAGTTCCTTAAGAAGCGAGGAAGAATTCCGCTTACGTGGAAAAGTAAGAAGCATTGCAATACACTAATGATAAAATGACTCAAGATTGAAGTAAGGATTTAAGAAGTAAAGATATGTCATGACATTTATATAAGGAAGCCATAATATCATATAATGTTTTTATCATGAGTTATGATACAGGGACAACTAATGGGCGTTTTAAATGCATTGGAAATACAGGAAGTATTTTATGACTATGATTATGCATTTATGCTTTACATTCATATTATGTTTGATATGAATTACGATATGCTCATGTGATGGGCGTTGTCCTTGTAGGTGCTTTTGCTAAGGAGAACCAGGGTCAGGTTGATAAGCCGAGCTGTAAGGAGCGCTACAAGATAGCAAGATAAAGACTTATTTTGTATAGTTTCTACTAGGAGTACAGTAGAAGTAGCCTTACCCAAATTTGTTAAAGAATATAACAAATTTCTTTTGGCATGTCATATATACATGTAAACCTTAAGCTCAATTGTTAACACGACTTACAACTCTGATTAGGTTTGATTAGTTCTCTTAATTGCACCTTATTGTATGTTTGAGATAACGGGGTCTCACATTTAGTGGTATCAGAGCAGTGGTTAGATAACCAGGGAACGAGTAAAGGGTAGCCTTTAGAAACAAGTTGGCTACGTATTCATTGGTAGGCATGTTTATGCATGTGATGCATATTTTTGTATAAGTTGTTATACTAACATGCTTTTGAATATGATTACTCTTGTTATCTAACGGCTTATATTATGAACTGCTTTTGGTATTGTTGTTAACCCTTGTGTTACAGCATGGCGGCTATTAACCCGGAGAACCTCAATGAAGAGGTAGGGGATATGGGCAGTATGAATGCTAGTATTGCTCAGATGAATCCTTTACCGCCACCTGCTGTGGGCGTGGAGCCCAGTGCACAGATGTTATTACCAGGGGAGCTCAGCTTGACACAGTTTCTGAACTTCCATCCACCTATATTTGAGGGGATTGAGTCTGGTGAAGCAGTTGAGGAGTGGCTGGAGCGGATAGAGCAGATACTTGTGACTGCGCCCTGTGCATGTACCGCATGGCTGAGGTTGGCTGAGTTTCAGATGGCGAAGAATCCTTCTATGTGGTGGAAGACCACTGTGATGGAGCTGAGAGCTCAAGGTGTGGCAGTTGACTGGACTGTATTCAGGACCCGGTTCCTTAACCGGTATTTTTCTGTAGCTGCCAGACAATTAAAGGAAGATGAGTTCAATAATTTAAAGCAGAGCAGCCAGTCAGTGTCAGACTATGCTATGCAGTATTCCTCATTATTGAGGTATGTACCTCATGTCGCTGTGAGCAGTCATGCCAAGATGAGAAACTTTATGAAGGGGCTGAGACCAGAACTATTTGATCGGGTTGTCTCCAACAACCCCAGCTCTTTTGATGACGCCCTGACCCGGGCAGAGTTGGCAGAGATTGCAGTGGGCGCGTACAAGGAAGTTGTACCCCCTTTCCCACCACCGCAGAGACCTGTTGGTGACCGTCTGAGGCCACGAGGGGACCAGTTTAAGCCTCGTGGGGCCTCATCATCTTCTAGATTCAGTGGAAAGAAATCTCAGGGTCAGAAGCAAAGTAACCGAGGGCCATCCCAGGGAAGTAAGACAGGAGGAAACTGATGTAACAACTTTGGAGGATGGCACTTGTCACGTGACTGTCAGGGTTGCTATATTTGTGGCAAGATGGGCCACTTGGCTCGAGGTTGCCCCAATCGGGGAGGTCAGGCAGACACTGGGCCGAATAGGCCAAGATTTGACGCAGGAAGAACACCACAGAGGCATCATTTTTCACCACGACCGCAGGGAGGTCAGGCCCGGGACAGCCGCAGGGTCAGGTGTATACATTGACGCGGGAGCAGGCTGAGGCAGCCCCAGAGGAGGTCATTGCTGGTACGTGTCATTTATTTACGTACCCTGCATTTTTATTGATAGATACAGGTGCTTCACATTCTTTTGTGTCTGCTGCTTTTGTGGAGAGACACCGCTTGTGCCTGTCTCTGTTACCCACGCCTCTCGTGGTCTCGACACCCACGGGGAAGCATGTGATTGCAGACCGACTGTTATCTGATTGCCTCATTTATTTTGAGGGCAATGATCTGAGGGCCGATAAGATTCAGTTAGAGATGGCAGATTTTGACTGCATTATCGGCATTGATGTTTTGAGCAGATACCGAGCCATGGTAGATTGCCGACAGAGGATGGTACGTTTTCTTTCTGATCAGGGGTTCCAGTGGACCTTTTATGGGGACGGCTCTCGTCCCAAGATTCCAGTGATCTCAGCTGTTAAGATGTCGCGGTTATTGGAATGCGGCCACACGGGCTACATTATTTATGCCATGGACGTCTCTGAGGAAAAAGGAAGAGTTAAGGATCGAGGATATACCGGTCGTGACGGAATTCATTGATGTATTCCCGGATGAGATTCCAGGGTTTCCGCCGATCAGAGATGTGGAGTTTGCCATTGAGCTACTACCGGGGACATCAGCCATTTCTCGTGCCCCATACAGGATGGCACCGGCAGAGCTGAGAGAGCTGAAAGTACAGTTACCGGAGCTCCTCGACAAGGGATATATTCGTCCTAGTGTATAGCCTTGGGGTGCGCCAGTTTTGTTCGTAAAGAAGAAGGATGGTTTAATGCGTCTGTGCATTGACTATAGGCAACTTAATAAGGCCACAGTAAAGAACAGGTATCCGCTTCCAAGGATTGATGATCTGTTTGATCAGCTTCAGGGCACAGAGATCTACTCAAAGATTGACTTGAGGTCAGGCTATCACCAGATAAGGGTTAGAGCTGACGATATTCAAAAGACAGCCTTTCGAACTCGGTATGGGCACTATGAGTTCTTGGTAATGCCTTTCGGTGTGACAAATGCCCCTGCAGTTTTTATGAGCTTGATGAACAGAGTATTTCAAGAGTACCTCGATCAGTTCGTGATCGTGTTCATTGATGACATCCTTGTCTACTCAAGGAGTGAGGAGGAACATGCCGATCATTTGAGGACGGTGCTTCAAATCCTCAGAGATCACCAGTTGTACGCCAAACTCAGCAAGTGTGAGTTTTGGCTGAGCAGTGTATCATTCTTGGGTCACATTATCTCTCGAGAGGGGATATCAGTAGATCCCAGGAAGATTGAGGCAGTTATGGATTGGTCCGCCCCTACTTCAGTCAGTGAGATTCGAAGTTTTCTTGGTTTGGCTGGCTATTATCGACGTTTCGACGAGGGTTTCTCAAAGATCGCCAAGCCACTTACACAGCTAACTCAGAAGGGAGTCTCATTCTGTTGGTCAGAGGCTTGTGAGTAGAGTTTCCGGGAATTAAAGCACAGACTGACTACTGCACCAGTTTTGGTGATTCCTAGGGAGACCAAAGGATTTGTTCTTTATACTGACGCATCGCTACAGGGCCTAGGATGCGTACTGATGCTGGACAGACATGTGGTGGCTTATGCTTCTAGGCAGTTGAAGCCACACGAGACGAGGTATCCAGTCCATGATTTGGAATTAGCAGCTATAGTGTTTGCCTTGAAGATATGGCGACACTACTTATATGGTACCTCATTTACCATCTTCACTGATCACAAGAGCCTGAAGTTCTTGTTTACGCAGGCTGAGCTGAATATGAGGCAGAGGAGATGGATGGATCTGCTGAAGGACAATGACTGTGAACTCGAATATCATCCGGGAAAAGCAAACTTGACAGCCGACGCTTTGATTCGGAAAGTGAGGAGCACGACAGAGGATGTCATGTATGTATCAGCTATGATGGGCTCCTACTGTCAGTTGGGCTTTGATTATGATGTGTCTTCTTCTCCGGTACAGGTGTTGACCTTGCTAGCTGAGCCAATCATTTATGAACACATCCGGAAGGCTCAGGGGACCGACGCAGAGGTTCAGAGATGGATGTCAGTGGTTCATTCAGGTCAGCCATCGAGATTCAGAGTGACTGAGGACGGTTCTCTGAGGCTAGGCGATAGATGGGTGGTTCCAGATACACCCGAGTTGCGACAGGGTATATTACAACGAGCTCATTGTAGCAGGATGAGTATCCACCCGGGCGGGAAGAAGATGTATAAGGATTTATGCAGCCAGTTCTGGTGGAGGCGAATGAAACAGGATGTTACCTCATTCGTCAAGCACTGTTTGATTTGTCAGCAGGTGAAGGCTGAGAGGCAGAGGCCCGGTGGTGAGCTAAGGAGTTTGGAGATACCCGAGTGGAAGTGGCAGCACGTGTCTATGGATTTTGTGACCCACATACCGAGGACTGTTTCGGGTTTTGATGCCATATGGGTAGTCGTCGACAGATTGAATAAGAGTGCTCATTTCATTCCCTACTGTATGACCTTCACATACCTAAGGATGGCTCAGCTATATATCAGAGATGTGGTGAAACTGCACGGGATCCCTGTTTCGATTGTGTCTGATCGAGATCCGCGGTTCACATCTCACTTCTGGGAGGGTCTTCAGTCAGCGCTGGGCACATAGTTAAGGTTGAGCACATCATATCATCCCCAGACGGACGGACAGACCGAGTGTACGATACAGACGCTCGAAGATATGTTGAGGGCTTGTGTGCTGGAGTTCGACACTTCTTGGCAGGACTCAGTAGCCTTGGTGGAATTTTCTTATAATAACAGCTACCAGGCTAGCATACAGATGGCTCCATTTGAAGCCCTATATGGCAGGCGTTGCAGGTCGCCTTTGTGTTGGGATGATGTGGACCGTAAATCGGTCGGAGGACCAGAGTTGGTCCAGGATATGGATGAAAAGGTAAAGGTCATCAGGAGAAAGATGAAGGCAGCTCAGGACACACAGGCATCGTATGCCAATCAGCGGCGAAGGCCGTTGGAGTTTCAGTTAGGCGACAGAGTCTGTCTGAAGATCTCACCTTTCAGAGGTGTGGTACTGTTTGGGATGCGGGGAAAGTTATCCCCAAGATATGTAGGGCCGTATGAGATCTTGCAGCGTGTTGGTACTCAGGCGTACCGTTTGGCTTTACCGCCCTCTCTGTCTGGTATACACGATGTATTCAATGTGTCTATGCTGAGGAAGTACGAGCCAGATCCTTTGCATGTGTTGCAACCTTCAGAGGTGCAGTTTGAGTCCAATGTTTCCTATGTGGAGCGGCCTATCAGGATTTTGGATAGGGCAGACCACAGGCTTCGGAACAAAGTTATTCCTATGATCAAGGTTCAGTGGGATCGTAGGGGTGTCGAGGAGGCCACGTGGGAGACAGAGCGACACATGGTGCAGCACTATCCAGAACTGTTCTCTGGTATGTGTTTTATGTTTTATATTATTTTGGTAAGTAAGTGTGATTTCTGGGATGAAATCTTATAAGTAGGGAAGTATTGTGATAACCCCGAAAGGATTATGTGTAAACATGCTTTGATGTACTAATTTTGTTATGTGTTAAAGGCATGATTTAATTTGGGGTTTATGGGTTATGCTTTATGTGGTAAATTCATGTAATTAAGTTGGGGAATTAATGTATCTGGTTGGTGTTATATTTATTTTGAAGATGTGGTTTAGGAGGCATGTTAGGTATTTTTGAATGATGTATTGATGGGGTAAAATTATAAAATATCAAAGAGGGATGTTTTAATACATCGTACGAAATACTGGGACACAATTAAACACCACTTAACCACCCCACAAGCAACCCACCCGCTCCCCCCCCCCCCCCCCCCCCCCTGTCAGCATTAACCCATGCCCCTATCCCCTGAATCCAGCAGCATGTTGGGCAATCATCCACTTTGCCATTATTCATTCCTCTTGCTCCTTCTCATTTTTCTCTCCCCTTTTCTGGAAAAAGCCTTTCCATCATTTCATCTGAGTATAGGAGAAGAAATCCAACGTTTTTGTTGAAAGAAGTTTATCAAAAATCGAGGAGCAAAAGTGGTGAGGAATCATATTTTTCCCAGTTTTCAGATTTTAAGCATGTATGTTCTTTATAGCAGATTTGGCATTCTACTTAAGGTTCGATGAAATATTGTTTTGAGTGCTTGCATATACGTTTTATGAGGTCCCTAGCATGTTTGGTTAAGCAACTTACATGCTTTATGTGTTAGATTTTCGTTTGTGAAAAGTGTTCCTCGAAAATCTGGGTAAAGGAAGTGCCCTGTTTTAAGTTGAGTAGGGGTTTTATCATGAGGTTATGAAGCATGCTAGCTTAGGTTTCTTTAAACCTTCGAATTACGGGCTTGCATGGTGTTGTTATGAAGCTCCCAGTACTTTTCCCGGAGCAGTTTTGCGTGTGATATGTGAAGGATTCAATCTTGTGAAATGTAGTGTTCGAAAAATCTGGGTAGAGTAAATGCCCTGTTTTTCTGGAAAAGGTTGAATGGGAGTGAACTTTATGAAGGTGTTATTATGCATGTTAGCTAGGTTTTGATCAAACCGTTGATGTGGTTACGTGCATAGAAGTTTTGTGATGTTCCTAGCATAATTCCTCGAGCATGTTTTATGTTATATGTTGTAGTTTTAATAGCATGAAATGAGTCGCATTTTTGCAGGGGAGCTCGATCGATGGTGGTGATTTTTGATCGATCGGGCGAGGCAGAAAGTTTTAAACAAAAGGGGTCGATCGATCGGTGGTTTTCTCGATCGATCGCCTAAAGTCCTCGATCGATCGGTGGGGTCTTTTCGATCGATCAGTCGAGGCAGAAGTATGAAAAATGTGATTTTGATTTATTATGTCAAGTTTATGATATTGAATCATAATGAGGTGCCTAATATTGTGTTATGTGGTTATGTAGAACCATCACAGGTACCAGCACAGTCAAGGAGATAAAGTCGGTTGACTCCTCTATCTTTTGAAAGGTACGTAAGCAACGTACGGGCATCCCAACGGTAACATGTATTCGTGTTTATTTATTTAACACAAGGTAAAGTAAAGTATGCATAAGATAGTGCATTATGATATGATACATGTTGACATGCATTGTTTTTTCATATGAATGCTGTGGAATATAAGAGGTGTGTTCCACGAGAGGAATATAAGAGGTGTATTCCACGAGTCAAGGTTATGCAAGTGAGGATTTTAATGCTTACACTATAATTCCGCTGAAAATGTGGAGCGAGAGGTAGAGAATCATTCGCACATGGAGGAGTGAATTTCCATAAGAAGCGAGGAAGAATACCGCTTACGTGGAGTTTCATAAGAAGCGAGGAAGAATTCCTCTTGCGTGGAAAAGTAAGAAGCATTGCAATACACTAATGATAAAATGACTCAAGATTGAAGTAAGGATTTAAGAAGTAAAGATATGTATGACATTTATATAAGGGAGCCATAATATCATATAATGTTTTTATCATGAGTTATGATACAGGGACAACTAATGGGCGTTTTAAATGCATTGGAAAAACAGGAAGTATTTTATGACTACGATTATGCATTTATGCTTTACATTCATATTATGTTTGATATGAATTACGATATACTCATGTGATGGGGGTTGTCCTTGTAGGTGCTTTTGCTAAGGAGAACCAGGGTCAGGTTGATAAGCCGAGCTGTAAGGAGTGCTACAAGATAGCAAGATAAAGACTTATTTTGTATAGTTTCTACTAGGAGTATAGTAGTAGTAGCCTTACCCAAATTTGTTAAAGAATGTAACAAATTTCTTTTGGCATGTCATATATACATGTAAACCTTAAGCTCAATTGTCAACACGACTTACAACTCTGATTAGGTTTGATTAGTTCTCTTAATTGCACCTTATTGTATGTTTGAGATAACGGGGTCTCACACCCTTTCTCTCCAAATCCTAGCAAGATTAAAGAAGTGCAAGCACTTGAAATCTCTCATCTTTCTCTTCTTCAGCTCGATGGAAAAGGGGCTATGGGAGAGGAGAGTTGTTGTGATATGGAATGAGTGGTGTGGAGAGTTAGTGATAATCATGGTATGGGGCATGGGTTGTGTGGTGGAGGTTTAATGAGTGTAGTAGTAGCATGGTATGATACATGTTTAATTGTGTTCTGGTATTTAGCATTATGTATTAAAATACCCCTACATGATATTTTAAAAGCATTTTCCAAAAATGCACCATAACTTCAATTACACGTGCTTTACCAAAATAATTAACACTCACCCCAAAATAGACCATGCCACTACTCAAATTCTCAACATGCGTCACATGCACCCTGAAATGCCTTACCAGTTCATGCACACCGCATGACTAAGCATTTCACCATAATAATTAATTCAACACCAAATTAATTAGTACCATAGTCATCACATAAACATAATCCATGCTCAAATGCATATAATCATTTCAGTGACATAACATTATATTTAAATAACATAATATAAACATATATATAATAAATTATAAAATATAAGAAGGACATAAACTTGGGTCACTTTCCTTCCCACATCACCCGATCTCTATTTCCCCTCCCCCACTCTTGTTTTCCTTTTCTTCACCCAAATTTAGGTTGTCTACGGAGCCAATATCCTGCTAAATCACTGATGTTGCATTTGGATTGAAGGATTTGGATTTGATAAAAGTGTTTGGGAAAGGATTTCAAATAACTCCATTTTATAGGAATTTGAAATCCATTATATTTGATAATAAATAAGTAGAAAACATAAAGTGATAGATTTCAAATCTATGGATTTTATGTGTACCTAAACAAATTGGATGTATTTATTGTTATGGATTTGAAATCCTTAACCCTAAATCCATCAATCCAAATGCAACGTAAGATAATATTCTTTGTTTGATTGTTGTTTGAATTGGATATTTATTGTGAGTTAATGAGTTGAGTTCTTTGTGTTGATTGCTGAGAAAGAGTCAATAATTTTGGAAGCTTAATGTTGAGTTTTTATTCCTTGAACTTGATATGAGGAATTGTTTTGACCTTTTAAATTTTAACGATGAATTTGCATCTTCATTGGTGCTTTCATGTGTGTTGATTGAATTGTAGTCAAAATACTGTATTTCTTGTACTTTTTTCTAATATTCTTGGCAGTTAATTTTGAGTTTTTGCTATGGAAACTGCAACTATTCTTTCGTGTTTTCAGGGTAATGGTATTCAGTGAACTTCATAAAATAGTAGAAGTTAGTTTGATTGGAGGAAATTTATCCAAATGATCAGTGTCGAACTTTTGGCATTGTTGGACCAGCTCGAGAATTTCGTTATGGATATGAGCTTAAATATTGATACTTTGAATGCAGAAGGGCTTGGTGATTTAACTCAAAGAATTGTTGAAACTAGAATAGTTGTGGCATACTCATTGGTTTACAAGCTTATAAGTTTAGCCTAGGTTTTGCCGGTTGCAACTGCTAAAGTAGAAAGAGTATTCTCTGCTATGAATATAGTGAAGGATAGGCTTCACAACCGAATGTGTGATGAATAGATGAATGATAATTTGGTGGTTTATATTGAAAATATATATTATGTCGTGTACTTAGTGAAGCTATCATTCATAAATTTCAACATATTGCGAACCGTCGTGGTCAATTGTAAATTAGATTTTTTAGATTAAATGTAAGTAAATTACTTTTTGCTATTGAATTTTGTATCATATTTTATTTTTTATAATTTGCCCCCATTGTCGAGAATCTTGCATTCGCCACTGATATCAGGTGTTGAGAGTTATACATTTGCAGCATGTTTGATGCAGGATAACGTCCACGAGTCGTCTAGCAAAACATCACAGCTTTGCCTCTACAGCATCCACTCGATCGAATTGATAAGGGATGTTGAAATTATCATGTTGCTAGACTTGATATTTCAACCAACAAAGAACGAGTCGTCCAAAACGAGGTGATGGCTGCTCGATAGGTTTAAAATATATTAAACTGTTGTAAGGACCCCCGTGCCCTTATCCTGTTATTAGTGTATTAACCCAAGCATTTAGTGCATGTAATCATATATGTAGGGGGAAAACCACTTGTCATCATAGCAACTCAGGCCAATAATAAAATTCTTTACATTATTCCATATAATGTCTAATTTCCCCCAACCAAGTCCACATACATATCATGCACCATTATAATACACTAACATGTTCTCAGTTCATTTAGCAATTCAATAAATAATTGCATGCAACTCGTAAATGAAGAGAGAAAGGCCTTTGCCTTTTTATACATACCGTATACACATAATAGTGCTCACATGCGAGCATCAAATAAGTATGTGTGTATCAAATGTATAAAACACGGAGCTCAATACCGTCACTGGTACTTCGATCCTGGAAGCACCTCCAATCCATAGCTCGAGCTCACCTCCAAAGCCATCGATGTACCTAATCACCTGCCCCCAACAGAGAGCCCCCACACGGGGTGAGCATACCAATACCCCAAATCCAATAAGCAAAATATTACAATTCATAATTTACACAAGTAAATGCTATGAATATTAAAAGACACTCCCTGGATGACATCATCCTAATCCGGGATCCCCTGTGCTGTTCCTATTCTCAAAATAACTGAAACCATCAAATTCCCAAATACCAGTTAATCGTCACATTGATTAACAAATCCGTTTGCCACGTACCGATACGATAATCAATAATATCAAATCATTAAACAATGATTACGCATGCTCAACAACAGTGGCGTCATAACTGATGTTCGCTCAAAGGCGACAACATCCCAATCATTGCTCGCTCAAAAGCGGCACCATATAATGTCTATCCATTTATTGCAATATAATGTACCATGCATTCAACAATTGCAATTACATAAAAGGGCTATGCTCGTATGTTATACGTACCTTATAATTCCGTAGTTCGAGCTAAACCTTGACTGAGTCATGCGACCCGAAGAATCATGTGCTAAACACATAAATAACTCGCAATTAAAAACAAGCATGCAACCACGTGCCCAACCATGTCTACAATCCCCAAAAATATCATCAATCAATGACGATTAACCATTTAAAAAGACCCCGGGCGAAGCATGCATCGATTCCATAACATCAACCCAAAATATGCCATGAAATCAGGCCTCTCGATCGATCGGACATCAGCTCTCGATCGATCGAGAGCCACATCAAGATTGGCACAAAATTTCCCTCGAGCTCGATCGATCGGTGAGACTGGCCGATCGATCGCCACGCGCCTGGGATAGATCGATAGTCTCGTTCGATCGATCGCGAATCACTGTTCACCATCTTCCATTTTCTGAAATAAGCGCGATCGATCGAGCCCCTGATGCCGATCGATCGGCGAGCTCTGAACAAGCCCAAAAATGGCGTTTTATGGCTTAAAACCTCCAAGTAAACACCCCAACACCCCTTACACCATTAATCCCCAACAAAAAAGCCACAAATCTCCCTAAAACATATCAACCCAAAATCTTTAAAATTTCAAAACTCAAACTCAACATAATACTAAACCATACTCCACAATACTACTATCAAATCGAAGATAAATGCGAGGGGAATGATAATACCTTGTTATCTTTGAGAAATTCGACTCCCGAGCCGAAATTCCAACCATTTCTTCAAAAGGGGAAAAGAGGGGTTTGGGGAGAGGGGAAGTCGCAGGCGTGAGGAGAGAGAGAGGGAGGAGAATTCGTGCAATGACGAAACATCAAGTCCACTTGGTATATATAGCACCAAGACTCCAAAATACCAATTCCTCCACAAATACATCATGACTCATTAAAATCATCTGTTTTCAAAAATCATCCCTCCAATCACCATTTCCAATACCAACCCCAATACAAAGTACCCCGGACCCCAGATACCACCAAAAACCCAATTCCAAGGTTTTTCACCACGATGAGAATACAATCTCAACCTTTGGATCCAACGATCCCAAATGCCCGATTTAACATCCTCAGGTGTTCCAACACCGCAATTAATTCATAATTGACATAATTAAAATCCATTAAGGATCATTACCACTCCGAGATTAACATCATTAATTCCCGGGCATCACAATTATCCCCCACTAAAAAAATTTCATCCTCGAAATTTGCACAACGTACTCCACGTATTGCCGCGACTACAAAATCCAAACGGATTTACATCGTCGAATCATGAACATATCATGAACGACACACCCACCGCGAGGATACCGACCTCGCACCAAAACCTGGAATGGAGTAACCTCCCAAACCAATACAAACTCAAAAAAGACATCAGCATTCCCCGATGCTAACCATCTCAAAAGCAGTCAGCCAACCCCAACTGCAAATCAAACGAATCATTCGTGATTCCAAAATAGATATCGCCTCGATGATATCTCTACGATTTAGCCTACGATGTTAATCATACATCATTACCAAGGAAACCACCAGTACACTACAGTGTACTTATACTAAATCCGGTTCCCGCTTTCCAATTCCACCTCCATCAAAGGAGTAGTTGCACCACTTTGCAACATTGATCGGGCAACTCACCGCTACCGATCAACACAAAACACATCTCCAAATACGTCTACATCCTTATGTTCCAAGAAATCACATCTTTGTCCAAACACATCATCGAGACTCTACAAGGTCTCAAGTTTCCAAAAGGACATGCAAGAAAATCAATTGCATTCCCGCCACACGTGTCAACCACGACACCTAACAAATCCGACACATGGCCATCCCTCGTTTACCTTAGGATTCAACAATCCTAACACTGGGACGTTAGCAAATTAGTCAGAAATGACTTACCATGGCCTCAACACACAACAATCCCTCCTCAAGGGAGTCAATCAGACCTCACGGTCATTCTTCAGAATACATTGTGTCATTGAGATTACCAATCTCAAGGTGCCACAATCTCTCACTGGAGATTCATTCATCAAAGCATATAAATCCGATGCTCAATGAGTACCAAGAAAAAGCTGGCATTCGTATACACACACCGACATACATGCCTAAGCACCAATATTACCTGCATACTCAATGCAATCGACTCAGGTATCACCAATCATACCTAACAGTCCCAAACTCAGTTGTCAATCCTCCATCATTCTTACTCAACGGAGAATGATGATTGACAAATCAATGACTAATGGTGTGATTCCCAGATCAACACCACACGACCGACTCGTTGAATCTCCCAAAGATTCCCAACCGGTAGGTATATCAATACCGCTTTCCTCATAAGAAAAGTGTCATGAATCCATGACCCTCTAACCTCGAACCACCGTTCGGAAAAACTGGATGTATTTATACCAAAATATATCCGGGAATCAACAAATATACAACTAGATCAGAATAGTGCATCAATGCCACTATTGCCAAATCGAAAACCGTATACACATCGTATACACATCTAACGATGTTTTTTACTAATACCATAGTACTCTACAAATCTCGAGCATTTCCCCAGAGACGCCTCCTCTTACGTCTCGCCGGAAATATAAAGCCATTATCTAGTCCAACACTAGTAATGCTTACCATGGTTGATTCACAATCAACCCTCGACCAATACTAGCTGTCTCCATGACAGTACAATCCAAATCTCTCCAAGAGATAAAGTCAATATAGTAGTGTTACCTCACTAACTATATCCCACAATTCCAATTGTGTCCCCCATTGCATTTCACATGCAAGGATGCTCAACCAGTCCAAACAACGACTTGTTGACACTCATGTTTGTACTCCCAACAAAATTGAGCTGTCCCTGTACAAGTCCTTCAAACTATTTGACGTATGAACGTCTCCGTGAGGTATTTCCTGCCTCAATCCTTATGCCACAAAGTGACTACCAAGTTTACCATAAGTCCTCATCGTATCATCGTACGATTCACCAAACTCGGTTCCAACGAGCAGTATAACGGCTATAACAAGCACACTATATCACTGCCACAATACCTGGCTAGCAAATCGCTGCCTCCATAGGCTTATACCAAACCCACCAACGTAACATACGTTCTAACCCGGTATGCCATACCGTACAAACCATTAGAGTCGTGGGTCATCACCCAACATTCCTCTAATCATTAAGGCACAACGGACATTCCAGTGTCCTTACTCATCCATAAAGCAATCCTAATCCGTAGGGTTTATTCCACACCCTCATGGGTGGATATGATCATGGCTACCACATGTCACCTTAGTATAAGCAAGTAGTTTATAAAATGGGCCGATATATATATAAAGATATATATATATATATATAAATATGCAAGATATGTATACGGATAGATATTGGGCTTAAGGTTTTTTCGAAAAACCATATTCTGATAACAGCCGCCTCATTTGATCAATATATATTATGCATGTTAGGGTTAAGAGATCATACATTAATACAGTTGTGATGGCCGAGAATTAATGGTGTTAATCCCGGAGTGGTAATGATCCTTAATGGATTTTAATTATGTCAATTATGAATTAATTGCGGTGTTGGAACACCCGAGGATGTTAATCCAAAGGTTGAGATTGTATTCTCATCGTGGTGAAAAACCTTGGAATTGGGGTTTTGGTGGTATCTGGGGTCCGGGGTACTTGGTATTGGGGCTGGTATTGGAAATGGTGATTGGAGAGATGATTTTTGAAAACAGATCGAGTCCACTTGGTATATATAGCACCAAGACTCCAAAATACCAATTCCTCCACAAATACATCATGACTTATTAAAAATCATCCGTTTCAAAAATCATCACTCCAATCACCATTTTCAATACCAGCCCCAATACCAAGTACCCCGGACCCCAGATACCACCAAAATCCCAATTCCAAGGTTTTTCACCACGATGAGAATACAATCTCAACCTTTGGATCCAACGATCCCAAATGCCCGATTTAACTTCCTCGGGTGTTCCAACACCGCAATTAATTCATAATTGACATAATTAAAATCCATTAAGGATCATTACCACTCCGGGATTAACACCATTAATTCTCGGGCATCACAACTGTATTAATGTCTGATCTCTTAACCCTAACATGCATAATATATATTGATCAAATGAGGCGGCTGTTATCAGAATAGGGTTTTTTGAAAAAACCTTAAGCACAATATCTATCTGTGATGCCCGGGGATTAATGGTGTTAACCCCGGTGTGGTAGTAATCCTTAATGGATTCTAATTGTGGCAATTATGAATTGATTGCGGTTTTGGGTCTCCCGAGGTTGTTACATCGGGCATTTGGGATCGTTGGATCCAAATGTTGAGATTGTATTCTCATTTTGGTGGAAAACCTATGAGTTGGGTTTTTTGTGGGACTTGGAGTCCGGGGTGCTTTATGTTGAGGTTGGTATGGGGATTTGATGTTGGAGAGAGAGTTTTTGAAAACAGATGATTTTTAATGAATCATGATGTATTTGTGGAGGTATTGGTATGTTGGGGCATTTTTGCTATATATACCAGTTGGACTCGAGATTTCCGTCATTTTGCACGGAATCACTTCTTTCTCTTCTCTCCCCTCTCTATCGTGCCATCCCCTCTTTCCCCTAACCCTTATCCTTTCTCTTTGGAGAAAAATGACCGGAGGCTCGGTTTAGGAGCCGGATTCTTCGAAGATAAGTTGGTAATCTCTTTCCCCTCGCTTTTATCTTTGTTTTGATTGTGTTTTGGTTGAATTTGGTCAAGTTTTTGGTTTGGGTTGGTTTGGGTGATTTTGGTGGAAATCACAAAATCTTTTGGGCTGGTTTTATTTTGAGTTGAACACCCTTGTTGGAGGTTCTTGTGGGTGGATTTGTTGTGGTTTTGAGTTGGGAAAAGTTGGGGTGTGATTTGTGGAGGTTTTAAGCTTTCAAAAATGGAGATTTTCGAGTTGCAGGGCATGGCGATCGATCGCCCGAAGCAGGCGATCGATCGCATGCGAGCAGTAGGCTTTTCTTCGAGGTAGCGATCGATCGCCACTCTTGAGCGATCGATCGCCTCGCGCCAGTAAAGTCTGGCGATCGATCGCTATATCGAGCGATCGATTGCCAAGGGGCTAGCGATCGATCGCCCGGGATAGCGATCGATCGCCAGCAGGGGTTTTGTGGTTTTCTTGGCTTTTTCGTGGGATTTTGGATTTGCAACTTAAATGGTCGGCTTCCGGGGTAGTGTTCACATTCCAATGGGAATGCTAGACTTTTAAAATGGTTTTGTTGGAGCCAAGTTAAATTAACGGAACTCTCGGTTGAGTTTTTGGCTATCTTTTAAACGTTTTAAATGGTATATTTTTGGGTATTATGCATGCCTAGCTGGGGCTTTTATTTTGGTAATCGTCATGGATTGACGATATGTTTGGGGGTTATGAACGTGCTTGGGCACGTGGTTGCATGCTTGTGTTTAATTGCGAACTATTTATGTGTTAGCACATAATTCATCGGGTCGTGGGACTCAGGCGAGGTCGGACTCGAACTACGGAAGTATAAGGTACGTGTAACGTACGAGCATGACCTTAATTATATTATTGCAATTATTGTGCATGAGATAGATGAATGGTAAGGGTTATTAGTCGATGCTTAGTATATTGTGTCTTGCATAAATTGGTTATTGGAAATGGGACCGGGTTGTGTTATGTTGATTGGTCTTATGTAATGTTTGGTGCCACTTTGGAGCGAGCAATTGTCGGGATGTGGTCGCTATGGAGCGAACATCGGTAAGTGATGCCGCTACTTTTGAGTGAGCGAGGAAATGTGACCTTTGGCTAGATATCTAGGATATCTGTATTTTATTCCTCTATTGATATTGAATTGGAATAGGGATATAGTTAATCAGTGTAATGATTAACTAGATATTTGGAATTTGATGATTTTAGTTGTTTTGAGAACAGGGACAATACATTGGGATCCCGGATGAGGATGATGCCATCCAAGGAGTATCATTTAAATTCTTGGAAATTACATTGTTGTAATTTACGAATTATATAATTGTGATTATTGGTTTGGTGGTATTGGTATGCTCACCCCGTGTGGGGGCTGTCTCTGTTGGGGCAGGTGAAACAGGTATAATGGTAGCTCTGGAGCTGTGATCGAGCTATGGATTGGAGGTGATTCCAGGATCGAGGCACCGGAGCTCATGTGGAGCTGGATATTGTATATGCCCTTTTTTATACATTACGTACACATAGGTTTATTCGATGCTCGTGTGTGAGCAATAATTATGTGTATATGTGTTGTATAAAGAGGCATGGACCTTTCTCTTTTCATTATATGTGTGAGCAATTAACTAGGGAATTGCTAGATGAATTGAGATTGTGAGTAGTGTATTACATGGGTGCATGATGTATTAAATTGTCTTAATCTAGGGAATCGGATATTGCATGGAATGGAATAAATGAAACAAGAAATTTTATAGGTGGTATGGTGTACCACGTTTACATATAATTTCCCTTTATACGTGATTGTATGCACCAAATGCATGGCTTAATGCACTAATTGTGGGTTAAGGGCTCGGGGGCCCTTACATTAGTGGTATCAGAGCAGTGGTTGCTCTTTGGGGCTGTTAAGGGCCTAGGAACTTGTTGATAGGAATTGGTAGCACATATTTATACATGATGGTATTAGTGTTGTGTGACACAACTAATTGCTTATGTGCTTTTACGATATGCAAAGTGGTATTACTGATCATTGTGGTTGCAGGATTCGTGTAGAATACGATGGGATGGCATTAATGGTAATGTTTGGCACTCCATGTATTATGTGCTAAGGGATCTGATTTTGTAGGAAAATCAGGAAATGGGAAATGTGATATGCTGACTAAGGACAGGGATGGTTGACAACAGATAGTGGGATATTGTGGTATGATTTCAATTGTTATTGAATATACAATGTGTTGCTTTTATCGTCCTACTACGGGTATATCATCAGCAATGGATCATAATATTTGCCGCTGTCATGTCGAAGCGATGTACATGCCGTTGTCATTGTCGAAGTGAGGGATATTATTGAGCCACCGATATGACGTAGTAGGATTTGTGAACTGTTGTATTAAACTGGATGCAGGTATATGGAGCTAGTGGAAGGTTCCGGTGGTTGTTATATTCGAGCGAGGGAGGTACTTGCCGCTGTCATATGAATCGATGGTAATATGATATTTGCCGCTGTCATGTCGAAGCGATGTACATGCCGCTGTCATTGTCGAAGCGAGGGGTCCTAAAATTCCTGCTGTTATAACAAGACCGGAACAGCCACATTATCGATATTCGAGCGACGTAATCGGGAACAAAGTGCTGCGTGTAATGTGAGCAACCTCTTGGGTCCGAAAGGAACAATGTGTTACATGCATGTGAGTACCTCTTGAGTCCTTGATCTGTTCCGCTGATTCAGTTGGCGATGGTTCATGCCGCCAGGTATATTGATAGCGATGCCTCTTTCTGCTATGTCATGGGCGATGATTCATGCCGCCAGGCATTCTATTGGCAATGGTTCATGCCGCCGAGTATTATATTGGCGATGGTTCATGCAGCCGGGTATTCTATTGGCGATGGTTCATGCCGCTGTATTATTGGCAATGGTTCATGCCACCAGGTATATCGAGCGATGATTCATGCCTCTGTATTATTGGCAACGATTATTCCACCAGGTGCGTGTATAGCGATGTCTTTTCCACTATGTTATTAGCGATGGTTCATGTCGCCGGACATATGTTTAGCAATGGTACATTCCGCTGATTCCATGGCGATGGTTCTTGCCGCCGATTATATATATAGCGACGTCTCATTCCGCTATTCTGTTGATGATGGTTTGTACCCGGATGTGCATAGCAAGGCTCATGCTGCTGACTGTGTGACGAGGGATCATGCCGTCAATTCTGTAGCGATGGATTATGCCGCTAGGTACACAGCACAGGATTATGCCATCCTCGAGCGACGGGTGCTGATTGCATATTGCTGTTGAGCGATGGAGACAGGTAGACCGCTACTTTGTTAGCTAGGAATGGAGGTATATTACTGTTTCTTTAGTGTTGTTTTAGATACCATGTATTTTGGCATGTGCTGTCACGGGTTGGTGTTGTTGTATTGAGTATTATGTGTTTTGGCATGTATTGTCACGGTTGACGATGTAGTTGTAGTTGTTGTATGTTGCCATGTACCGTCACTAGTTGACGATGAATTGAATGTCATGTGTCAGCATTACCATCATGAGATGACGCATAGTGGATGTTTTATGTCCGTGTAACGTCGTTGCGTTAAATAATACAATTGTATAGACGTTTTTAGTGGTATATTTTTGAGGTGCCGATGTTGGGCGCAAGGTGGTGCCTACGTCACCGGTTGACGTGACCCTTATGCCGAGCAAGTTTGCTCGATCAAGGGCTGGATGTGCTATACATGTGTGTATACCGCAGCATGTGTTCAAGTATTTATGTTGCGAATAGTGGTACCTTTAGGTGTACTCGTCGGGATGGTCTTTAGCCAAGTGATTGGCGATAGGAGTAGTCGTTGAGGAAACTACTCGCTTTTGTCGATGTGACGTGTGGTGGACATGGTCACGCCACCCTTGAGGGTGTGGGATAAGTCCTAAAGGATTAGGATGGCTTCGTGGTTGAGCAAGGACGCCGGGATGTCCTTTGTGCATTGGTATTAGAGAAATATTGGGTGATGACCCACTACTCTAATTGTGACATCCCCGAAATGGTTAATTGCATTTGGGCATTAATTGTGCTTATATGATTAATTATGTGGTAATTAATTATGCATTGGTTTGATTTATCATATGGAAATGCATGGTCATGTGGGTAGGGTGACCCGGGAGTGCATTTCGGGGTGCATGTTGTGCATGCTTGGAAGTTGTTGGGAACATGATTTATTTGCCTTGGTTAGCAATTGATTGGGAATCATGTGTTTAATTGATATTTTGGTGCATTTTGAGTTAATGCTTTGAAAAATATCATGTTGGGGTGTTTTATACACCAGGGAATTCTTTTGGTATGTATTTTAATAAACTCACTTTATACCCCAACCCCACCTCATCCACTCTTACTTTACCTTTACCAAAACAAACACCCAAACCCTTCCTTTTCTCCTCATTTTCGTTTTTGAGCTTAAGGGTGAAGAGAAGTTCTTGCAAAACTTTGATTTGTGGAGTTTGTTGGGTGATTTGAGGTCCCCAAGAGGTATGGATACCTCATGGTTAATCTTGTTGTGTTTTGTTTAAGTTTGATATGGTTTGAAGGGTTTTAAAATGGGTTTGTGTTGGGTTGTTGTGGTTTTGGTATTATTTTGGTTAGGTGTTAAAATTTTGAGTATATGAGGATGTTTATTGATGGTTTTGAGTGGTTGGGTATGGTTGATGTTGAGTTATTTGAGTTTGTTTGTGTTGGGGTTGAAGATGGGTGAATAGTGCCCGAAAATCGGATGCCCAGAGCTCGGCGATCGATCGGCGCCTTCCGCGATCGATCGCGAGCAGCAGTGCTGAAGACAGTGAGCTTCAGCGATCGATCGCGAGTTTGGCGCGATCGATGGGCGAGGCCGCGATCGATCGGCGCAAACTCAGCGATCGATCGCGGATTGTTTATTTTTGTTGGGCGAGGCAGTGTGGTCTCGCGATCGATCGGGGCCATATGGCGATCGATCGCGAGACACCAAAAATGGTGTTTTTGGATTTTTTTTTGTAGGATTTTTGGTATCGGACTATTATTGGGTTCTAATATTGATTTGTGTGAATATGTAGAACCAACCCAGGTGGCAACACAGCCAAGGAATTGAAGTCCTACCACATCCTACTTTTGAAAGGTACGTAGTGGACGTACGGGCACCCAATGGTACATGTATCTTATATACTCATTGTTTATGCATTGTGGATGCGAGTATATATGTGATTATGCATTGTGGATGCAAATACATGTTGATTTATGCATGATGATGATAGATGCATATGGTGATTATTGGTGCACATCCCACGAGTCGTGGTCATCCCTTGATGATTTTAATGCTTGCCGCTATTTGTTTTGGTTCCGCTAAATGTGAAGCGAGGGGTGGGAGCGCCGCATGTCACATTTGAGCGTGGTTATCATATAGGGCGAGGAAAGGGTATTTGCCGCTCTATGCCGCCTATATGTAAATAAGCGAGGGGCATTAAAATACATTGTGATGGACAGACTAGGGAATGGTGACCAGTATTTGATATTGATGAGATGGTATTATGTCATGACATGTTTAGACCATTAAAAATAATCTATTGATTATACTCATGAGTTATGGTACAGGGACAACCAAACGGGAAGCGTTTGAAATGCATGGGGAAAACAGGAAGTGTTTTATTATGATTATGCATTTACGCTTTATCTTCATATTGTGTTGAATATGAATGATTATTATTGCTCATGTTTGGGGGTTGTCCTTGTAGGTACCTTTTTGGCATGATAGAAGGGCTTGAGCGGGTTGAGGTGGTGAGCCTTGTGAAGAATTCTTTTGAGGCAGAAAGGACAGGATTATTTTGAATAGTATCTACTCTAGGAGTAGTATAAAACTATAGTTGAACACATTCATTGATTGGAATGTAATTAATCCATTTGGTAGTCCTTATTTTTGGCATGTAATGCTTAAGCTCATAGACTCAACACGTTCTTTTACACTCTGATCTTTTATATTAGCTCTATTATGCCTTGATTCCGCACTTAAGGATTAGGGTCCTTACATTAGTGGTATCAGAGCAGTGGTTAGAGAACCCGGGAACGAGTGAAGGGTAGCCTTAGCATGATTGGCTAGGTGCTTACATTTGAGGCATGTTTATGCATGTGGTGCATATTGATGTATAACCTGTTATACTAACATGCTTATTATCATTCCTGTTATCTAACGGCATAACATGTATATTTGTTTTGGAATTGTTGTTAACCTTTGTGTTACAGCATGGCTGCTATGAATGCGGGGAACCTTAACGAAGAAGTTGGCGATGTGGGCAGTGTTAACGCTAGCGTTGGACAAGTGAACCCTCTACCTCCACCAGCAGTAGGCATGGAGCCAGTGGCTCAGTTATTGCTACCCGGTGAGATTAACTTGACTCAGTTTCTGTCTTACCACCCGCCCCGGTTTGAGGGAACAGAATCAGGGGAGGAAGCTGAGGAGTGGTTGGAGAGACTTGAGCAGATATTTGTGTCGGCTCCTTGTGCTGTTACAGCGTGGCTGAGGCTGGCAGAGTTCCAGTTGGCAAAGAAACCTCTAATGTGGTGGAGGGGCACTGTATTGGAGCTAAGAGCACTAGGTGCTGTGATTGATTGGACACTCTTCAGGACCCGGTTTCTGAACCGGTATTTCTCCGCAGCGGCGAGACAGACAAAGGAGGACGAGTTTACAAGTTTGAAACAGGGGAACATGACAGTGTCAGACTATGCCACGCGGTACTCTTCGTTGCTGAGGTATGTTCCCCACATTGCCACCAGTGGACACGCAAAGATGAGGAGTTTTATGAAGGGGTTGCGACCGGAGCTCTATGACCGGGTTATCACCAATAACCCAACTTCTTTTGATGATGCTCTCACAAGAGCGGAGCTTGCTGAGCTTGGAGTGGGAGCTTATCCTAGTGCTATGCCACCACCAGTACCACAACAGAGGCAGACTAATGACAGTTTGAGGCCCCGGGGAGAACCATTTAAGCCTCGTGGCGCCTCTTCATCTTCACGGTTTGGTGGAGAGAAGTACTTTGGTCAGAAACAGGAGAACAAGAAGAGCAATTGGTCCGCCAATCGAGGGTCTTCACAAGGGAATAGGCCGGGAGAGCCGAGGTGCGACAATTGTGGAGGACCACATTCTTCAAGCAAGTGCCCTGCCTGTTATAGCTGTGGCAAGATGGGCCACATCGCTCGGTATTGCCCCACCCGGGGAGGACAGTCAGAGTTTCAGGGCAACATGTCGAGGTTTGACGATAGGACTGTACACCAGAGGCAGCAGTTTGGGTCTCGACCATCGGGAGGTACGACAGTGGGACCGCCCCAGGGACAGGTGTATGCACTGACCAGAGAGCAGGCCCAGGCAGCCCCAGAGGAGGTGATCGCCGGTACGTGTCATTTATTTACGTACCCTGCTTTTATTTTGATCGATACAGGTGCCTCCCACTCTTTTGTATCGGTGGGTTTTGTGGAAAGACACCATATGCGCACGTCTTCTTTACCCACGCCTCTCCTTGTCTCGACACCCACTGGAAGAAATGTCGTTGCTGATCAGTTTATGGCAGACTGCCTCATTTATTTTGAGGGCAGCGAGTTGAAGGCAGACTTGATCGTATGGCATGTCAGACTTTGACTGCATCTTGGGTATTGATATTCTGAACAGATATCAGGCAGTGGTAGATTGCCGGCAGAGGACAGTGAAGTTCAGACCTGATTTGGGCAGTCAGTGGACTTTCTTTGGCAACGGGTCTCGTGCGAAGATTCCGTTGATTTCAGCGATCAAGATGACTCAACTGTTGGAACGTGGACACACAGGCTATCTCATCTATGCCGTGGACACGTCGGGAAGAGTAAAGAATTGAGGATCGAGGATGTGCCAGTGGTAGCAGAGTTTGCTGATGTATTCCCAGAAGAGATCCCAGGATTTCCACCGGCTAGGGAAGTTGAGTTTGGGATCGAGTTGTTGCCAGGGACATCCGCTATCTCTCGTGCACCTTATAGGATGGCACCGGCAGAGTTGAGAGAGTTGAAGGAACAGTTGCAGGATCTCCTTGACAAAGGATATATACGCCCGAGCGTATCGCCATGGGGCGCACCGGTTCTCTTTGTGAAAAAGAAGGACGGTTCGATGCGGTTGTGCATCAATTACCGGCAACTGAATAAGACTACAGTGAAGGACAAGTATCCTCTCCCAAGGATCGATGATCTGTTTGACCAGTTGCAAGGCACCAGGTTGTATAGTAAGATTTATTTGAGATCCGGGTATCATCAGATTCAGGTCAGAGAGGAAGATGTGCAGAAGACAGCATTCTGGACCCGATATGGACATTATGAGTTCCTAGTGATGCCGTTCGGTGTGACGAATGCTCCAGCGGTCTTCATGAGTCTGATGAACAGAGTGTTTCATCCGTATCTTGATCAGTTCGTCATTGTGTTTATTGACGACATTCTCATCTACTCCCGGAGTGAAGAAGAGCATGTGAAACACTTGAGGACAGTGCTTCAGATTCTTAGAGAGCATCAGTTGTATGCTAAGCTCAGTAAGTGTGAATTTTGCCTGAGCAATGTTGTGTTTCTGGGGCATGTCATATCGAGCAGCGGGATATCTGTAGATCCCAGGAAGATTGAGGCGGTGATGGAGTGGGCTGCCCCCACTTCTGTGCCTGAGATACGGAGTTTTCTGGGCTTGGCCGGTTATTATCGACGCTTCGTCGAGGGCTTTTCGAAGATTGCCAAGCCGCTGACACAGTTGACTCAGAAGGGAGTGCCTTTCTTTTGGTCATAAGCTTGTGAGGAGAGCTTCCGGGAATTAAAGCACCGGTTGACGACGGCGCCAGTATTAGTGATTCCGACGGAGAACTCCAGATTTGTTTTGTATACTGATGCATCACTCCAGGGTCTTGGGTGTGTTCTGATGCAAGATAAGTACGTGGTAGCTTATGCATCGAGGCAGTTGAAGCCGCATGAGACCAGATATCCAGTTCATGACTTGGAATTGGGGCTATCATCTTCGCCCTGAAGATTTGGAGGCATTATTTATATGGTACTTCATTCACCATATACACCGATCACAAGAGCCTCAAGTTTTTATTTACTCAGGCAGAGCTGAACACGAGGCAGAGGAGATGGATGGACCTACTCAAGGACTATGACTGTGAGATAGAGTACCATCCGGGGAAAGCCAATTTGACAGCAGACGCTTTGAGCCGGAAAGTGAGGAGTTCTGCTGAGGATGTCATCCATTTGTCGGCTATGATGACCTCCTATTGCCATCTGAGCTATGATTTAGACATAGATGCATCACCAGTGTATGTCTCTACCTTGTTAGCTGAGCCAGATATTTATGAGAACATCAGAAGAGCTCAGAGGTCAGATGCTGAGATTCAGAGATGGTTGTCTTTAGTGCAGCTTGGTCAGCCGACGAAGTTCAGAGTGGCCGATGACGGATCTTTGAGATTGGGTAACCGCTGGGTAGTTCCGAGTACGCCGGAGTTGCGTAAAGAAATCTTGGAGCGAGCTCATAGTAGCAGACTTAGCATCCACCCAGGCGGGAAGAAAATGTACAGAGATCTGCGTGGTCAGTTGATAAGTGTGATTTTTACACTTAATTTGATATATGATTATGGGTGTTTTTGTAGTGATTCCTAGAAAATATTACACGTTTTGGTATATATTTGTATATGTCAGGAATCTAGGTCCAAATGCATAAAACTGGATGAAATGGGCTTAAAAATGCTGAAAAAGGACCAAACTGAGCAATCTGGAAAAGCAGGGACCAATTCGCAAGATTGGAGATTTGAGGTCCGCGATCGATCGCCAATGACGAAGATTGATCACCACCATCCAGAATGTTTCCGAGATCGATCGCCAAATGACGAAGATCGATCGCCAAACCCTGAAAAATCGAGATTTTGTTTCCTACTTGGTGATTTTGTGTCCAAACTTTGCAAAACTCCTCCACATTATTTATAGAAGATTTTCAAACGTTTTGAGGGACTTTTGCCCACTTTTCCACAGACCTAACAGCCTCTCCTCCATCCAAAGCACCACCACAATTCATTGAAGAGCAAGAGCAACGCAAGGAACGAAAGAACGGAGCGACGCACGGAGCGACATCCTCGTTATCTTAGTATTTCTGAACTTATTAATTTTTATATCAGATTTTGATGTTGAATTTGTTTAAAGACATGTTTATGCATTATAATTTGATTATGGTTGTTGGCTAAATTATTTGTCAAGACATAGGGGATCCCATGTTTGAACCCTTGAGTTAATTAACGGTTTTGATTTAATTTCTATGATCTTTGCGCATAATTTATGTTGTTAATGCTTGTAAAAGATTAGCTACCTTTTGCATGATATTGGTAATCGTAACTGAATTGACCATAGGAGATTATGATACGACGTAGTAAATTAGGCCGTGGGTTTTAGGTTGAGGCGGACCAAGTAAAATCTAGCACACGTGTGATAGCAATAAATTTACCAAAATCGAAGGCTAGTAGTTTTCACAAAGCGTGTTTCGGTATTAATCATTCAATAAAGACACGGGAGTGATTTATTGTAGGTTAATGCTAGACTTGTTATAACCGGACCAAGGTATAACGAATGAAATAGGAAAACTCGTCACCTTAGAACATAGAACATTGAATCTTAATTAATAGACAACTTTTGGGGGATTACATGGGTGAACCGACGTCTTGATAATTCGTTTATAAATTCTCTTCAATTATTCATCACTGTTGTTTAGGTTGATTTTTGTGCTTAAGTCAATTTAGTTTAATAATCATTCCATAATCGTAGGTTAAATATAGTAATTCTAATCGAACGTGGTAATTGCTACTAGTCCTGTGGGTACGACATTCCTTACTCTTAAACCATTATATTAAAACTTGACACCGTACACTTGCGGTCTAAAATCGCTAGTTTGGAATTAATTGTTTAAAATAATAGCGATCAAGTTTTTGGCGCCGTTGCCGGGGACTAGTTTAAGTAATATCATACTAGATTAGTTGACTGTAATTTAGCCATTTTCTTTTTTTTTTGTTTTTGATTTTTTTTCTTCTCTCTTTTCCTATCTACTATTCTACTATTGCCTTCTTTTTGGTTGGATTTTGTAGGTTATTACTCCTTAGTGCATGCTAAGGAGTGAACAACCGGCACTTGAGCCTTTTGACCCTGAAATTGAAAGAACTCTTCTTAGAAGACTAAGAGAAGTTCGAACAATGGCTGAAAACAATGCAGGAGGAGGTGGAAGAGATGAAAGACGGAACGAAGAGGTGCCTAATAGAAGATCCCTCATGGATTATGCTCATCCTTTGTTCCATGGGTCATTGTCTAGTATCACTAGACCAAGTATACAGGCGAACAACTTTGAAATCAAGCCTGCAATCATACAAATGATCCAGCACTCGGTGCAGTTTGGGGGAGCGACCACTGATGATCCCAACACTCACATAGCGAATTTCTTGGAAATTTGCGACACCTTCAAGCATAATGGCGTCACTGATGATGCCATCAGGTTACGACAGTTCCCTTTCTCTTTAAATAATAAAGCTAAATCTTGATTGCATTCTTTGCCTACAGGATCAATTACCACTTGGGATGGGATGGTGCAAGCTTTCATGTCAAAATACTTCCCACCATCAAAGACTGCTAAGATGCGAAATGATATCACTACATTTGCGCAACATGATCCTGAAACACTGTATGAAGCATGGGAGCGCTTCAAGGACTTACTGAGGAGATGCCCACACCATGGCCTTCCCATCTGGCTGCAGGTACAAACTTTCTATAACGGTTTATTTTCTGATAACCGTTCTATGATTGACGCAGCATCAGGAGGTACTGTGATGAGAAAGACGCCGGAGGAGGCCTATACACTGTTGGAGGAGATGGCTGCTAATAGCTGTCAATGGGAGTCCAAGAGGAACGTGCCAAAAAAGCAAGCTGGAGTTCATCAAGTGAGCGAAGTTACTGCGTTGGCCGCTCAAATTGAGGCATTGAACAAAAGACTAGATAGCATGAGCACGACAGGGATGAAAGCTCAAGGGATTACTTGTGACCTATGTGGAGGAAATCATCCAAGCGTTGAATGCCAAACAGGTAACCCATTCGTTCATACTAATGAAGCTGTGCATTATGTAGGAAACCGGCCGCAAAACAACCCCTGCCCATATCCATACAATACGGGGTTGAGGTATCAACCGCAACCACCACCGGGTTATCTACCACAGCCGAGCATGGAGGAGCTATTGACCAAGTTCATATCCTCAACTGAAACAATGATGAATAAACAAGATTCGTCTATCAAAAGCTTGGAGCTTCAAGTAGGGCAGTTGGCAACTATCTTGGCTGGGAGAGCACAAGGAACTCTACCGAGTGACACAGAGAAGAATCCAAGGGAACAAGCCAATGCCGTGACCCTAAGGTGTGGAAAAGAACTTGGTGATGAGAAGGAGACTGAAAAGATTGCTATTAAGCAAGAGGAGAAGGAGCAGCCACGCAACAAGGGTAAGTCCACTAGAGACACAACACCTATCACACCACAAGAAAAGGTACACATTCCGCTCCTATTCCCTGCAGCAGTTAATAGGGCAAAGGTTGATTCAAACTTTGCCAAATTTTTAGACATGCTTAAGAATTTGCATATAGATATACCATTTATTGATGCCTTACGAGAAATGCCAAATTATGCTAAATTCTTAAAGAAGATGTTGTCTAAGAAGCAGAAATTGGGAGATCACGAGACTGTCTTTTTGACTGAGGAATGTAGTGCTATTGTGCAAAAGAAATCGGCTACCAAGTTAAAAGATCCAGGGAGTTTCTCTATTCCTTGCACTATTGGGCCTATTTCTTCCATTAAATCATTATGTGATTTGGGTGCTAGTGTGAACTTAATGCCTTTGTCTGTTTTTAGGCGACTTGGACTGGGAGAGCCGAAGACCACAAGGGTGGTGTTGCAAATGGCGGACAAGTCTATCACCTACCCACTAGGAATCGTCGAGGATGTTCCAGTCAAGATAGATCAATTCACTTTCCCGGTGGATTTTCTAGTGTTGGATATTGAGGAGGACGCGAGTATGCCATTGATCTTGGGGCGCCCATTCCTAACTACTGGAAGAGCTATTATCGATGTTGAAGAAGGGAAGTTGATCTTCCGTGTAGGAGAGGATCATGTTACCTTTACTATGTTTCAAACTTCACAACGTGCACAAAACACACACACATGTTTTATTATTGATAAAATTAATATTTTGCCTGATGATGTGGTGCAAGATACTGATAAAGTGAAGGTGAAGACAAAACTAGAGAGTGAAGAAGGCAAGAGCCATGACATGGTGAAGCCAAGGAAGGCGAAGAAGCAAAAAGATAAAAGGACGTTTATGAAGGGAGAGACAGTCCAATTGCATAAAGCACCACCACCTCGCATTTTCCAAAGCAAGCGAAAGGCTTCATGGGTTGGACCATTCACTGTTACCAAGATATACCCGCATGGAGCCATTAAGGTAAGTGATCCTATTCTAGGAACTTATGTCGTTAATGATGAGAGGTTGCGGCATTACCCAGTTGATCACGGAGATTCATGCTCCACATACCATCCCAACCTTTGAGAAAATGTGGTAATAAGTCCAGCTTGGGACAATAAATCAAGAACTCTTCCCTATCCCTTTGCTTTGTTTTTAGTTTATGTTGGTTTGTTTTGTTTTTGTTTTTGATTTTGGTGAGACTCCATGCGTGTTGTGACGTGTTCCAACACTATACCCCATGAGCTGACGAGGAATTGGACAATGATCTCTGACTGTCGTTGTCAACGGTAACTGCTTTGTCTTATTTTCCATGCCTAGTACATTGAGGACAATGCATGAATTAAGTTTGGGGGAGTGCATTATTGTGTCATGCTTTTTATTTGGAACTGGATCGTTTATTGAGCACCAACAAAAATTTTCTTGAAAATGAGTTCAATTAGTAAGATAATAATAAATCATAGTAGTGGTCTCAATTCCATGATGATATTAATCTCACTATGCATGTCAACTTGAGTTTTGATGATTGTAAGACTTGTTTGTGAATATCTTGTTTTGAGTAGCATGTCAAAGATGAGGAATATTTTGAGCACATTTGAGTCACAATCTTGTGAATTGCACTTGTAGTAGTGAAATTTTTTTTGTGAACTTAATGAATTGTTTTTGAGCATCTTAGAGTACCCTATTTGATGATGACACTTTGAGGCGAAATTTTATAGTTATAAACTCGACTTGGAAATGATCTAGGCGATCTTTGGACCGTTTGAGCCTTTCAAGCTTACCATGTATTTATCAATCTATAGTGTCCCAATTTGAGCCTAATTGCAAAAGAATGGAGTATGTTTAACATACTATTAACCCCCATTCAATATTTTTTTGGCAAACTCATTATACCCACCTTTATGAGCTTAAATTGAAAGAATTCATCCATACCTAAAGGGAGTATAATGAATCTCATTGGATGCACATGAATTGCTACATTTGGATGAGCTTATTATTGAAAAAAAAATGATGAATGAGAAAAGAAAAAGATAGATAAAGCCTTGAGAAAAAGTGATTAAATAAGACCCAAAGTGGCCAATGTTAAAAAGAAAAAGAAGAGAAGCTCATTTTTGTGCTAAAACTATGAACATTACATGCTTATACTCTCTTCTTTGTGCTATCCTATCTTTTCTTTGAAGCCAAACACCTAGGCCTAACGCTACAAGCTTAAAAAGACCTAGTGATCCAAGTCTAGGGAGTGACTACATTAGTGGAGAAGTGTTTGAAAATATGATTTTGGGGTGCTCAATGATAATCTTACTTTTCATTGACTAGCATGATTTGATCTATGAAAATTGCATGAAACTTGAAAGTGACAATAACACACACCCACGTTCTGATTTGGCGACGTGTTGCTTGATCTAGGAGAAAACACAACTTGTTAAACTTTCTGATTTATTCTGGTTCGTCTGTAAGTGATATGTCTGAGCTACATGATTGACTACAAATTGGTTTAGTTGAATCTTCAAATATTGAACTCTACTTTTTGATTTCATTTCTTGCTCGAGACGATCAAGCTTAAGTTTGGGGGAGTTGATAAGTGTGATTTTTACACTTAATTTGATATATGATTATGGGTGTTTTTGTAGTGATTCCTAAAAAATATTACACGTTTTGGTATATATTTGTATATGTCAGGAATCTAGGTCCAAATGCATAAAACTGGATGAAATGGGCTTAAAAATGCTGAAAAAGGACCAAACTGAGCAAATCTGGAAAAGCAGGGACCAATTCGTAAGATTGGAGATTTGAGGTCCGCGATCGATCGCCAATGACGAAGATCGATCACCACCATCTAGAATGTTTCCGAGATCGATCGCCAAATGACGAAGATCGATCGCCAAACCCTGAAAAATCGAGATTTTGTTTCCTACTTGGTGATTTTGTGTCCAAACTTTGCAAAACTCCTCCACATTATTTATAGAAGATTGTCAAACGTTTTGAGGGACTTTTGCCCACTTTTCCACAGACCTAACAGCCTCTCCTCCATCAAAAGCACCACCACAATTCATTGAAGAGCAAGAGCAATGCAAGGAACGAAAGAACGGAGCGACGCACGGAGCGACATCCTCGTTATCTTAGTATTTCTGAACTTATTAATTTTTATATCAGATTTTGATGTTGAATTTGTTTAAAGACATGTTTATGCATTATAATTTGATTATGGTTGTTGGCTAAATTATTTGTCAAGACATAGGGGATCCCATGTTTGAACCCTTGAGTTAATTAACGGTTTTGATTTAATTTCTATGATCTTTGCGCATAATTTATGTTGTTAATGCTTGTAAAAGATTAGCTACCTTTTGCATGATATTGGTAATCGTAACTGAATTGACCATAGGAGATTATGATACGACGTAGTAAATTAGGCCGTGGGTTTTAGGTTGAGGCGGACCAAGTAAAATCTAGCACACGTGTGATAGCAATAGATTTACCAAAATCGAAGGCTAGTAGTTTTCACAAAGCGTGTTTCGGTATTAATCATTCAATAAAGACACGAGAGTGATTTATTGTAGTTTAATGCTAGACTTGTTATAACCGGACCAAGGTATAACGAATGAAATAGGAAAACTCGTCACCTTAGAACATAGAACATTGAATCTTAATTAATAGACAACTTTTGGGGGATTATGTAGGGCCTTCCTACCTTGTCATCGTCTTAATCACCTATTAGGGACTAAACATCCATTTAATACGTCTTAGGGTTTCAGTTGTAGCTTAGAGCTAGCAAAAATATGGGCCGAGAATGAAATTTTTAAAGGCTAAATAATTACATTCACAAAATGAATATTAAGGCGATAGGATTATTCTACTCCTAGAGTAGATATTATCCAAAAGTTCTTGCATCCTAACTTCTTCCATGCTTCTCAAAGCTCACTGCCTCAACCCGGCCCTTAGTCCATTAGTCAAAAGGTGTACCTACAGGAACAACCCATCATGAGCATAACATCGTTACTTAATAATCATAAGGAAATGGCATATAATAAATAAATGCATGAAAGTAATTGATAACATATACTTCCTGGTTAATCGTATTAACCCTCTTTGGTTGTCCCTGTTTCATAGTCACGCGTAAAATCATTAGTTCTTGACATAAATGATTAAACATCATACTTCACATATATGCTCACAACAAACTATGTTAATTAGGAATGGGACTGTCCGGGTTCTATTATGACAGCGGCACAATTGGCCCCCTCGCTCGACATAACACATCTTATGATACCCATCGCTACGCCTTGATAGCGGATGTATCTCTTATTCAGCGGATGATACCCGTCGCTACACCTTGATAGCGGATGTACCCCATCGCTCAGCGGATGATACCCATCGCTACACCTTGATAGCGGATGTACCCCATCGCTCATCAGCGGATGATACCCATCGCTACACCTTGATAGCGGATGTACCCCATCGCTCAGTTATGTGAGCGGCAAGACCTTCCTCGCTTGCCCATAATAACCACCGGACATTCAACCATTCTTAAGAACATAGTTTTTATATTCATCATAAACATCATAGCATCTTATAAACATCATCATCTAGTAGACATCATTATCATATAAGCATTATCATCTTATAGACATCATCGTCTCATCATAATCGTTATAGTAACGTCTTATCATCATCATTTATCATAACATAATCTTAAGCACCTTGTCATCTTTATTCATCACAAAATCATCTTTATTCATCATGACATCATCGTCGATATCTTATCATCTTGATTCATTATCAAATCGTTTTCATCGTGAACTTACTTATCATAACATCGTCTTAAACGTCTTATCATCTTGATTCATTGTCAAATTATCTTCATCGTGAACTTACTTAACATAACATCATCTTAAACATCTTATCATCTTCATGCATTATACACATCATCGTGGCATTGTAGATTCTTATGCATTCATAGTCATAATATAGGAGTATGTCCTCTCATCATGTGGGCATCTTACCCTGTGGCATCTTACCACATCATAAACATCGTATTGCATCATCATAACTTACTTATCAAAATCATTATCATAAGCTTCAACATCATAATTATCATCATCATAACTTACTTATCATAATCATCTTTATAAACATCATATCATCTTCATTTATCATAACATCATCATAAACATCGTAAATACTTATGCAATTAATGCATAGTCAGAGTCAGGAGTGTGTTACCGTCCGATGCCCGTACGCTTCTTACGTACCTTAATTCCAAAAGTGGAGAAATTGATGAACTCTATCTTCTTGATATTGTTAGCACCTGGGATGGTTATACATAACCATACAAATTGATATTAGAAGCTAAACATAGTCCAATATCCAAAAATCCCACAAAAAATATCAAAATCCACTTTTTTTTTACAGCTCGCGATCGATCGCCGCCCAGGCGCGATCGATCGCGAGATCGCACTGGACGAGGGGCCAAAATCTCCTTCTTGGCGATCGATCGCCACTTTTGGCGCGATCGATCGCCAGGCCCGTCGATCGATCGCCCAAAAGTGGCGATCGATCGCCAAATGCTTCTGGCGGGTACTGGACGCTCGCGATCGATCGCCAAGGACGGGCGATCGATCGCCGAGTGCTGTACATCGAATTTTCGCCATTAATGCTCATTCTTCAAGCTCTTTCACATGCTACCCAAAACCAAACTTCTTAACAACTTCAATAACATCATAACCCACCAAAACCAACATAAAACACTTCAAAAATCATACCCCAACCATAAACAACACATACCCAAACAAACCCACATAAAACATCAAAAACTTAACCCATTTCAACACCAAATATCATAAAACTTATAGGAATGGTTCCATACCTCTTGTAGGCTCCAAATCCTAGCAAAGATCACACAAACAAGGTTTTTGTGGAACTTTCCTTCTTCCTTTTTGGTGGATTTCGAAAATGGGTAGGGTTTGGGATTGGGAAGTGATTTGGGGATTTTTAAAAGGTGAAAGTAAAGTGGGGGGTTTAAAGTGATGGGTAGGGGATTTAAAAAGGGGTTGTAATAACTTAATAAAAATTGTACCCCAAACTTAACATGATGTATAAAATACCTTACTTGGTATTTCAAAAGCATTTTTCAACAATGCTCTAAACTTCATTTAAAATCACATCTTCCTCATATTTGATAATTTAACACAATTAATCATGTTAACATCTTAATACCCAACACATAAATCCATCAACACATGATACATCATATAAACATAATTAATGTCCAAGTTACCATTAATTAATTTCGGGGCATCACATTACTCCCCTACTTACAAGATTTCGTCCTCGAAATCGCATGCACTTACCCAAAAGAAACTAAACATAAATCATACCAGAAAATAGTTCGGGGTAATGCTGCATCATATGCCGCTCCGTCTCCCACGTAGCCTCCTCGACACCCCGACGATCCCACTGAACTTTGACCATTGGTATAACTTTGCTTCGTAGTCTGCGATCCTCACGATCCAAAATTCTGACTGGTCGTTCAACGTAGGATACATCTGAGTCTAACTGCACTTCAGTAGGCTGTAAAACATGAGACGGATCTGGCTCATACTTTCTCAACATAGAAACATGGAAGACATCATGAATTCCAGATAAGGACGGTGGTAGAGCCAATCGGTAAGCCAAAGTGCCGATACGCTGTAACACCTCATACGGTCCAACATACCTCGGGGATAACTTCCCCCGCATACCAAATCGAACAACACCCCTGAAGGGTGAGATTTTCAAGAAGACCTTGTCTCCCACTTGGAAATCTAGCGGTCATCGCCGCTTGTTGGCATAGGCGGCTTGTCTATCCTGGGTCACCTTCATCTTTTGGCGTATCAACTTAATCTCATATCCTTAATCATATCCGGTCATCCAACCGCTTTACTGTCAAGTCCTCCCAATACAGCGGTGACCTACATCGTCGTCCGTAAAGAGCTTCAAAAGGGGCCATTTGAATGCTCGCCTGATAGCTGTTATTGTATGAGAACTCTACCAGTGGTATAGATTCTTGCCACGGAGTATCAAACTCCAAAACACATGCCCTCAGCATATCTTCGAGCGTCTGTATAGTACGCTCCGTTTGGCCATCAGTCTGAGGGTGATAAGCTGTACTTAGTCTCACCTCTGTGCCCAAAGCTGTCTGGAGACCCTCCCAGAAATGAGAAGTAAACCTTGGGTCTCTGTCAGACACGATCGAGACTGGAATCCCATGCAACCTCACTACATCCCGTACATATAATTGGGTCATCTTTATGTACGCAAAAGTCATACAGTAGGGGATGAAGTGAGCTACCTTCGTTAGCCTACCCACGCTCACCAGATCGTATCAAATCCAGAGGCCGCTCTTGGCAAGTGGGTTACAAAGTCCATAGGTACATGTTCCCACTTCCATTGGGTACTTCCGAGCTCTTCAGCTCGCCATCAGGCCTCTGTCTTTACCTGCTGGCAGATCAAACATCTTTTGACAAGGCCATAACATCACGCTTCATACGTCTCCACTAGAAGCGACTACTTAGGTCCTTGTACAACTTTCTTCTTCCTGGGTGGATACTGAACCGGCTACGGTGAGCTTGCTCCAAGATCCTTTACGCAACTCCGGCGTATTTGGGACTACCCATCGGTGGCCCAATCTCAATGAATCATCTTCTGCCACTCTGAACTTTGATGACCGTCCTTGAAGTACTATAGATGACCATCTTTGAACCTCATCATCCGATCTTTGGCTTTTCTGAAAACCTCAAATATGTCAGGCTCAGCCAACAGGGTCGACACTCGCACCGGCGACGTGTTCACATCAATATCATAGCCCAGTTGGCGATAAGGAGTCATCATCGTTGATAAACACATAGTGTCCTCAGCAGTACTTTTCACTTCCGACTTAAGGTGCCTGCTATTAAGTTGCTTTACCAGGATGGTACTCAATCTTACAGTCAAAATTCTTGAGTAAGTCCATTCATCTTCTTTGTCGCATATTCCACTCAGCCTGTGTGAACAAGACTTCAGGCTCTTATGGTCCGTGTAGATGGTAAACGACGTACCATCCCAGTAATGCCTCCAAATTCCAAGGCAAATATAATGGCTGCCAGCTCCAAAACGTGGACTGGGTACTTAGCCTCACGTGGTTTCAACCGCCTCGATGCGTAAGCCAGCACAAGCTTATCTCGCATCAACACATAGCCCAAACCTTGGAGTGATGTATTCGAGTACAAGGCAACCTCTTGTCTTCAGAAGGAATCACCAACCCTGGCACTGTCGTCAGACGACGCTTCAATCCTTGGGAGTTTTTCTCACAAGCTTCGAACCAAAAGAATGGGACTCCTTCCTGAGTCAACCGCGCCAGTGGCTTAGCGATCTTGACATAACATGATCTAAGAATACTACACTGCTCGACCAGAACTCGTACTTACTGAGCTTTGCATATAACTGATGATCCCTAAGGATCTGGAGTACTGTTCTCAAGTGCTTTACATGTTCCTCTTCAGTTCGAGAGTAAACAAGTACATCGTTAATGGAAACTATAACGAACTGATCCAAACATGGTTGGATCACCCTGTTCATCAGGCTCATAAAATAGTTGGGGCATCCGTCACCCCAAAGGGCATGACTAAGAATCCGTAGTGCCCACATAAGGTCCTGGAAGCTGTCTTCTGTACATCATCCTCTCGAACTCGAATCTGATGATACCCCGATCTCAGATCGATCTTACTGTAGAGCCTCGTACTCTGCAGCTGATCAAACAAATCATCCATCCCTGGAAGCGGATACTTATTCTTCACTATGGCTTTGTTCAGTTGTCTGAAATCGGTGCACAACCGCAACGAACCATCTTTCTTTTCGACAAATAGGACTGGTGTATCCCAAGGCGATATGCTAGGGTGTATATAGTCCTTGCCAAGGAGCTCTTGCAACTGAACCTTTAATTCCCTTAACTCCGCTGGTGCCATCCTATACGGGCACGAGAAATGGTAGGCGTTCCTGGTAGTAACTTAATCCCAAACTCGACCTCTCTCGTCGGTGGGAAATCCGGGAATCCCTTCCGGAAATGTATCAGGAATTACTGTCATTACGGGCATAATCTCAACCTTTAACTCTTCCCTCTTTTTAGTACTAACAACAGTACATTTGAGACATCCTTTGTAGTCTCGTTCCAATAACTGTGCCATCTTGACAGCAGGTATTAACGGCATCCTCGAACTGAAATCATCCTTATAGAATGTCCATCGGACTCCCATATCCGACCTGAATCGGACAGTCCTTGTCTGCAGTCCACAACTGCCTGATACCTGTTCAGAACATCAATGCCTACAAACTGACATCCCCAGAAAATCAAGTCTATCCTCGGTTCGTTATCCTCAAAATAAATGAGGCCGTCTTAACCGATCTGATCAGTTATCAAACTTCTTCTAGCGGGGGTCGAGGCTACAAGAGACGTGGGCGACGGAGAAGTGCATATAACATCGTATCACTTACTTCTGCATTTGCTGCTATGCTGCAACACAAGGGTTAACAACGATACCCAAAAGCAGTTCATAAAATACATCGTTAGAGAAGCGAAACATGTTAGCATCACATCATATACTTCATATGCAACTTATGCACAAAACATGTTTAAAGTAAGCACCTAGCCAACTTATTGCTAAGGCTACCCTTCACTCATTCCGAGTTATCTAACCACTGCTCTGATACCACTAATGTAGGGCCTTCCTACCTTGTCATCGTCTTAATCACCTATTAGGGACTAAACATGCATTTAATACGTCTTAGGGTTTCAGTTGTAGCTTAGAGCTAGCAAAAATATGGGCCGAGAATGAAATTTTTAAAGGCTAAATAATTACATTCACAAAATGAATATTAAGGCGATAGGATTATTCTACTCCTAGAGTAGATATTATCCAAAAGTTCTTGCATCCTAACTTCTTCCATGCTTCTCAATGCTCACTGCCTCAACCCGGCCCTTAGTCCATTAGTCAAAAGGTGTACCTACAGGAACAACCCATCATGAGCATAACATCGTTACTTAATAATCATAAGGAAATGGCATATAATAAATAAATGCATGAAAGTAATTGATAACATATACTTCCTGGTTAATCGTATTAACCCTCTTTGGTTGTCCCTGTTTCATAGTCATGCGTAAAATCATTAGTTCTTGACATAAATGATTAAACATCATACTTCACATATATGCTCACAACAAACTATGTTAATTAGGAATGGGACTGTCTGGGTTCTATTATGACAGCGGCACAATTGGCCCCCTCGCTCGACATAACACATCTTATGATACCCATCGCTACGCCTTGATAGCGGATGTATCTCTTATTCAGCGGATGATACCCGTCGCTACACCTTGATAGCGGATGTACCCCATCGCTCAGCGGATGATACCCATCGCTACACCTTGATAGCGGATGTACCCCATCGCTCATCAGCGGATGATACCCATCGCTACACCTTGATAGCGGATGTACCCCATCGCTCAGTTATGTGAGCGGCAAGACCTTCCTCGCTTGCCCATAATAACCACCGGACATTCAACCATTCTTAAGAACATAGTTTTTATATTCATCATAAACATCATAGCATCTTATAAACATCATCATCTAGTAGACATCATTATCATATAAGCATTATCATCTTATAGACATCATCGTCTCATCATAATCGTTATAGTAACGTCTTATCATCATCATTTATCATAACATAATCTTAAGCACCTTGTCATCTTTATTCATCACAAAATCATCTTTATTCATCATGACATCATCGTCGATATCTTATCATCTTGATTCATTATCAAATCGTTTTCATCGTGAACTTACTTATCATAACATCGTCTTAAACGTCTTATCATCTTGATTCATTGTCAAATTATCTTCATCGTGAACTTACTTAACATAACATCATCTTAAACATCTTATCATCTTCATGCATTATACACATCATCGTGGCATTGTAGATTCTTATGCATTCATAGTCATAATATAGGAGTATTGCCTCTCATCATGTGGGCATCTTACCCTGTGGCATCTTACCACATCATAAACATCGTATTGCATCATCATAACTTACTTATCAAAATCATTATCATAAGCTTCAACATCATAATTATCATCATCATAACTTACTTATCATAATCATCTTTATAAACATCATATCATCTTCATTTATCATAACATCATCATAAACATCGTAAATACTTATGCAATTAATGCATAGTCAGAGTTAGGAGTGTGTTACCGTCCGATGCCCGTACGCTTCTTACGTACCTTAATTCCAAAAGTGGAGAAATTGATGAACTCTATCTTCTTGATATTGATAGCACCTGGGATGGTTCTACATAACCATACAAATTGATATTAGAAGCTAAACATAGTCCAATATCCAAAAATCCCACAAAAAATATCAAAATCCACTTTTTTTTTACAGCTCGCGATCGATCGCCGCTCAGGCGCGATCGATCGCGAGATCGCACTGGACGAGGGGCCAAAATCTCCTTCTTGGCGATCGATCGCCACTTTTGGCGCGATCGATCGCCAGGCCCGCCGATCGATCGCCCAAAAGTGGCGATCGATCGCCAAATGCTTCTGGCGGGTACTGGACGCTCGCGATCGATCGCCAAGGACGGGCGATCGATCGCCGAGTGCTGTACATCGAATTTTCGCCATTAATGCTCATTCTACAAGCTCTTTCACATGCTACCCAAAACCAAACTTCTTAACAACTTCAATAACATCATAACCCACCAAAACCAACATAAAACACTTCAAAAATCATACCCCAACCATAAACAACACATACCCAAACAAACCCACATAAAACATCAAAAACTTAACCCATTTCAACACCAAACATCATAAAACTTATAGGAATGGTTCCATACCTCTTGTAGGCTCCAAATCCTAGCAAAGATCACACAAACAAGGTTTTTGTGGAACTTTCCTTCTTCCTTTTTGGTGGATTTCGAAATGGGTAGGGTTTGGGATTGGGAAGTGATTTGGGGATTTTTAAAAGGTGAAAGTAAAGTGGGGGGTTTAAAGTGATGGGTAGGGGATTTAAAAAGGGGTTGTAATAACTTAATAAAAATTGTACCCCAAACTTAACATGATGTATAAAATACCTTACTTGGTATTTCAAAAGCATTTTTCAACAATGCTCTAAACTTCATTTAAAATCACATCTTCCTCATATTTGATAATTTAACACAATTAATCATGTTAACATCTTAATACCCAACACATAAATCCATCAACACATGATACATCATATAAACATAATTAATGTCCAAGTTACCATTAATTAATTTCGGGGCATCACAGATTACATGGGTGAACCGACGTCTTGATAATTCGTTTATAAATTCTCTTCAATTATTCATCACTGTTGTTTAGGTTGATTTTTGTGCTTAAGTCAATTTAGTTTAATAATCATTCCATAATCGTAGGTTAAATATAGTAATTCTAATCGAACGTGGTAATTGCTACTAGTCCCTGATGTCGTCGCTTTTGTGAAGAGGTGTTTGATCTGCCAGCAGGTTAAGGCAGAGAGACAGAGACCTGGCGGCGAATTGAGAAGCTTGGAGATACCGAAGTGGAAGTGGGAGCACATTTCCATGGACTTCGTGACTCATTTGCCGAGGAGTGCTTCAGGCTTCGATGCTATTTGGGTGATTGTGGATCGTCTGACTAAAGTAGCTCACTTTATCCCCTATAGCATGACTTTTACCTTTTTGAGGATGGCGCAGTTGTATATTAGACATGTGGTGAGATTGCATGGGATCCCCATTTCCATAGTGTCGGATCGAGATCCGCGATTCACATCTCATTTTTGGGAAGGTCTTCAGTCAGCCTTGGGAACTGAAGTCAGATTGAGCACTGCTTATCATCCTCAGACGGATGGCCAGACCGAGCGTACTATCCAGACGCTCGAGGACATGTTGAGAGCTTGTGTTTTGGAGTTCGATGTTTCTTGGCAAGATTCAGTGCCTTTGGTAGAGTTTTCGTATAATAATAGCTACCAGGCGAGTATTCAGATGGCTCCTTTCGAAGCTCTGTATGGCAGACGGTGTAGATCACCCTTGTGTTGGGATGATTTGGACCGCAGATCGGTCGGAGGACCGGAGTTGATTCGGGAGATGGAAGAGAAGATAAAGACGATAAGGTAGAAAATGAAAGTAGCCCAGGACAGACAGGCAGCTTATGCGAACAAACGGTGGAGACCGTTGGAATTTCAGTTGGGAGATAAGGTCTTTTTGAAGATCTCGCCTTTCAGAGGCGTTGTGCGATTTGGGATGCGCGGGAAACTGTCTCTGAGGTATGTTGGACCGTACGAGATTTTGCAGCGCATTGGCACCTTAGCTTACCGACTGGCTTTGCCGCCTTCTTTATCTGGGATACATGATGTGTTTCATGTATCGATGCTGCGGAAGTATGAGCCGGATCCGTCTCACGTGTCAGCCTTCAGTTAGAGTCAGACGTATCTTATGTGGAACGGCCTGTTAGAATTCTGGACCGAGCAGACCGTAGACTTCGGAATAAAGTGATACCTATGATCAAGGTTCAGTGGGATCGCAGGGGTGTCGAGGAGGCTACGTGGGAGACGGAGCAGCATATGGTGCAGCACTACCCGGAACTATTCTCTGGTATGCGTTTATGTTTAGTTTCTTTTGGGGTAAGTGCATGTGATTTCGAGGACGAAATCTTATAAGTAGGGGAGTATTGTGACATCCCCGAAATGGTTAATTGCATTTGGGCATTAATTGTGCTTATATGATTAATTATGTGGTAATTAATTATGCATTGGTTTGATTTAGCATATGGAAATGCATGGTCATGTGGGTAGGGTGACCCGGGAGTGCATTTCGGGGTGCATGTTGTGCATGCTTGGAAGTTGTTGGGAACATGATTTATTTGCCTTGGTTAGCAATTGATTGGGAATCATGTGTTTAATTGATATTTTGGTGCATTTTGAGTTAATGCTTTGAAAAATATCATGTTGGGGTGTTTTATACACCAGGGAATTCTTTTGGTATGTATTTTAATAAACTCACTTTATACCCCAACCCCACCTCATCCACTCTTACTTTACCTTTACCAAAACAAACACCCAAACCCTTCCTTTTCTCCTCATTTTCGTTTTTGAGCTTAAGGGTGAAGAGAAGTTCTTGCAAAACTTTGATTTGTGGAGTTTGTTGGGTGATTTGAGGTCCCCAAGAGGTATGGATACCTCATGGTTAATCTTGTTGTGTTTTGTTTAAGTTTGATATGGTTTGAAGGGTTTTAAAATGGGTTTGTGTTGGGTTGTTGTGGTTTTGGTATTATTTTGGTTAGGTGTTAAAATTTTGAGTATATGAGGATGTTTATTGATGGTTTTGAGTGGTTGGGTATGGTTGATGTTGAGTTATTTGAGTTTGTTTGTGTTGGGGTTGAAGATGGGTGAATAGTGCCCGAAAATCGGATGCCCAGAGCTCGGCGATCGATCGGCGCCTTCCGCGATCGATCGCGAGCAGCAGTGCTGAAGACAGTGAGCTTCAGCGATCGATCGCGAGTTTGGCGCGATCGATCGGCGAGGCCGCGATCGATCGGCGCAAACTCAGCGATCGATCGAGGATTGTTTATTTTTGTTGGGCGAGGCAGTGTGGTCTCGCGATCGATCGGGGCCATATGGCGATCGATCGCGAGACACCAAAAATGGTGTTTTGGATTTTTTTTTTGTAGGATTTTTGGTATCGGACTATTATTGGGTTCTAATATTGATTTGTGTGAATATGTAGAACCAACCCAGGTGGCAACACAGCCAAGGAATTGAAGTCCTACCACATCCTACTTTTGGAAAGGTACGTAGTGGACGTACGGGCACCCAACGGTACATGTATCTTATATACTCATTGTTTATGCATTGTGGATGCGAGTATATATGTGATTATGCATTGTGGATGCAAATACATGTTGATTTATGCATGATGATGATTAGATGCATATGATGATTATTGGTGCACATCCCATGAGTCGTGGTCATCCCTTGATGATTTTAATGCTTGCCGCTATTTGTTTTGGTTCCGCTAAATGTGAAGCGAGGGGTGGGAGCGCCGCATGTCACATTTGAGCGTGGTTATCATATAGGGCGAGGAAAGGGTATTTGCCGCTCAATGTGAGGCGAGGGGTGGGAGTACCGCATGTCCGTTGAAGCGAGGTTATCCTATGCCGCCTATATGTAAATAAGCGAGGGGCATTAAAATACATTGTGATGGACATACTAGGGAATGGTGACCAGTATTTGATATTGATGAGATGGTATTATGTCATGACATGTTTAGACCATTAAAAATAATCTATTGATTATACTCATGAGTTATGGTACAGGGACAACCAAACGGGAAGCGTTTGAAATGCATGGGGAAAACAGTAAGTGTTTTATTATGATTATGCATTTACGCTTTATCTTCATATTGTGTTGAATATGAATGATTATTATTGCTCATGTTTGGGGGTTGTCCTTGTAGGTACCTTTTTGGCATGATAGAAGGGCTTGAGCGGGTTGAGGTGGTGAGCCTTGTGAAGAATTCTTTTGAGGCAGAAAGTACAGGATTATTTTGAATAGTATCTACTCTAGGAGTAGTATAAAACTATAGTTGGACACATTCATTGATTGGAATGTAATTAATCCATTTGGTAGTCCTTATTTTTGGCATGTAATGCTTAAGCTCATAGACTCAACACGTTCTTTTACACTCTGATCTTTTATATTAGCTCTATTATGCCTTGATTCTGCACTTAAGGATTATGGTCCTTACACTAATGGATGTGACGGTATGGTGTACCGGGATGGAACGTGTGATGCATTGGTAGGTTTGGTTAAAACCTAAGGAGGCAGCGATTTTGCTTGCCACGTGTTGCACAGTGTCATGATGGTCTTGTTGTAGCCGTTATGTTGTTCGTTGGGGTCGAGTTTGGTAAATCGTACGGTGATAACGATGATGTTTTTGGTGGACTCTAGCAGTCACCACTATACATGAGGTTGAGGTTGGAAATACCTCACGGAATGGTTGTGCGCTTTTGTTGTGGGACTTGTCTGGGGACAGCTCAAATTTGTTGGGGGTACCAACAAGAGTGTCACCAAGTCATTGTCAACTCGGTCTGGGAATCCATGAATTTGGGATGCATTGGGAGACATGATCGTATTGTGGATTATAATATGTAGTTTGGCACTACTTCGTTGCTCGTATCTCTCGGCGAGATGTGGTGTTTACTGTCATGGAGACAGTTAATGTTGTTTGGAGGTTGATCGCAGATCAGCCATGGTGAGCATTACTAGTGTTGGACTAGGTAATTGCTTTACATTTCAGTGTGACGCACGAAGAGACGACTCTTGGGAGACGCTTGGATATGTGAAACACTATGGTGTTAATACCTAGCGTCGTTGGTGGGTAATCGTTGTGTTTACGATTTTGTTTCGGCAATAGTGGCATTGGCAACCAATTCTGAACCATTGTGTGTTTGCTAGTTCCGGGATGCGTGTCGATGTAGGTGTATCCATATTTTTCCGAACGCTGGTTCAAGGTTGGTGGGTTATGGGAACATGACACTTTCCTTGTGAGGAAAGAGGTATTGGTATACCTATTGAGAATCTTTGAGAGATTCGATGGGTTGGTGGTGTAGTGTTGATTTTGGGATCACACTGGGTGTGGTTGGTTCGTCGATCATCGTTCTCCTTTGAGTGAGAATAACTGGGGATTGACAATTGTATGTGAGGCTCATGGGTGTATTTGAGGATACCCTAGCCGGGTATTTTGAGTATGCATGTGGCGTTGATGCTTGGACATGAATACCGGTGGTTATTCAGAGGCCAGCTTATTGGTACTTGTCGAGCGTCGGGTTAATATACTATGCTCGGACGAATGAATCTCTGATGAGAGATTTGGGAAGCCTTGAGATTGGAAATCTCAATAGCACGATGTTTTCTGAGGGATAATCGTGAGGTCCGGTTGACTTCCCTGAGGAGGGATTGTCGTGTTTTGGGACCATGGTAATTCTTGCTGGTTAGTTCGATAGCCTCCATGTGTTAGGATTGTTGAATCCTAGGGTAAGCGAGGGATGGCCAAGATTCGGATTTGTTTAGTGTCATGGTTGGCACATGTGGCGGGAATGCAATGGATTGTCTTGCATGACCTCTGTGGAACTTGAAACCTTGTGGAGTCTCGATAGTGTGTTTGGACCAAGATGTGATTTCTTGGAACACACCGGTGTAAACATCTTCTGAGATGTGTTTTGTGCGGATCGGTGACCGTGGGTTACCCGATCCGTGTTACAAGTGGTGCAACTACTCCTTTGGAGTAGATAGGGGTGGAAAGCGGAACCGAGTTTACTGTGAGTATATTGTTGTATGCTAGTAGTCCCCATCATAACGATGAGTGTTAAGCATCGTGGACAAGTGATGGAGATATCATGGGGAGATATCTATGTCCGTACCAATGAAGATTTGGTTGATTTGCAATCGTAGTAGACTGACTTCTGGGATGACTCGCATCGAGGTATGTTGTTATCTTTTTGGTTTTATATTGGTTTTTGGAGGTTTGCTCTATTTTAGAGCTTGGTGCGAGATTGATGTCCTCGCAGTTGATAATTCGATTCTGATGTGGTCCAGAATCGGGGTTGTGGTTTTGTTTTGTTTTGTGTAGCCTTGGTGTTACGTGGAGTACACCAGTGCAAATTTCGAGGACGAAATTTTATTAGTGGGGGATAATTGTGATGCCCGGGGATTAATGGTGTTAACCCCGATGTGGTAGTAATCCTTAATGGATTCTAATTGTGGCAATTAGGAATTAATTGCGGTTTTGGGTCTCCCGAGGTTGTTAAATCGGGCATTTGGGATCGTTGGATCCAAATGTTGAGATTGTATTCTCATTTTGGTGGAAAAACTATGAGTTGGGTTTTTGGTGGGACTTGGAGTCCGGGGTGCTTTATGTTGGGGATGATATGGGGATTTGATGTTGGAGAGAGAGTTTTTGAAAACAGATAATTTTTAATGAATCATGATGTATTTGTGGAGGTATTGGTATGTTGGGGCATTTTTGCTATATATACCAGTTGGACTCGAGATTTCCGTCATTTTGCACGGAATCACTTCTTTCTCTTCTCTCCCCCCTCTATCGTGCCATCCCCTCTTTCCCCTAACCCTTATCCTTTCTCTTTGGAGAAAAATGACCGGAGGCTCGGTTTAGGAGCCGGATTCTTCGAACATAAGTTGGTAATCTCTTTCCCCTCGCTTTTATCTTCGTTTTGATTGTGTTTTGGTTGAATTTGGTCAAGTTTTGGGTTTGGGTTGGTTTGGGTGATTTTGGTGGAAATCACAAAATCTTTTGGGTTTGTTTTATTTTGAGTTTAACACCCTTGTTGGAGGTTCTTGTGTGTGGATTTGTTGTGGTTTTGAGTTGGGAAAAGTTGGGGTGTGATTTGTGGAGGTTTTAAGCTTTCAAAAATGGAGATTTTCAAGTTGCAGGGCATGGCAATCGATTGCCCGAAGCAGGCGATCGATCGCATGCAAGCAGTAGGCTTTTTTTCGAGGTAGCGATCGATCGCCACTCTTGAGCGATCGATCGCCTCGCGCCACTCTTGAGCGATCGATCGCCTCGCGCCAGTAAGGTCTGGCGATCGATCGCTATATCGAGCGATCGATCGCCAAGGGGCTAGCGATCGATCGCCCGGTATAGCGATCGATCGCCAGCAGGGGTTTTGTGGTTTTCTTGGCTTTTTCGTGGGATTTTATATTTGCGACTTAAATGGTCGGCTTCCGGGGCAGTGTTCATATTCCAATGGGAATGCTAGACTTTTAAAATGGTTTGGTTGGAGCCAAGTTAAATTAACGGAACTCTCGGTTAAGTTTTTGGCTATCTTTTAAACGTTTTAAATGGTATATTTTTGGGTATTATGCATGCCTAGCCGGGGGCTTTTATTGTGGTAATCGTCATGGATTGACGATATGTTTGGGGGTTATGAACGTGCTTGGGCACGTGGTTGCATGCTTGTGTTTAATTGTGAATTATTTATGTGTTAGCACATAATTCATCGGGTCGTGGGACTCAGGCGAGGTTGGACTCGAACTACGGAAGTATAAGGTACGTGTAACGTACGAGCATGACCTTAATTATATTATTGCAATTATTGTGCATGAGATAGATGACTGGTAAGGGTTATTAGTCGATGCTTAGTATATTGTGTCTTGCATAAATTGGTTAATGGAAATGGGACCGGGTTGTGTTATGTTGATTGGTCTTATGTAATGTTTGGTGCCGCTTTGGAGCGAGCAATTGTCGGGATGTGGTCGCTATGGAGCGAACATCGGTAAGTGATGCCGCTACTTTTGAGTGAGCGAGGAAATGTGACCTTTGGCTAGATATCTAGGATATCTGTATTTTATTCCTCTATTGATATTGAATTGGAATAGGGATATAGTTAATCAGTGTAATGATTAACTGGATATTTGGACTTTGATGATTTTAGTTGTTTTGAGAAAAGGGACAATACAGTGGGATCCCGGATGAGGATGATGCCATCCAGGGAGTATCATTTAAATTCTTGGAAATTACATTGTTGTAATTTACGAATTATATAATTGTGATTATTGGTTTGGTGGTATTGGTATGCTCACCCCGTGTGGGGGCTGTCTCTATTGGGGCAAGTGAAACAGGTATAATGGTAGCTCTGGAGCTGTGATCGAGCTATGGATTGGAGGTGATTCCAGGATCGAGGCACCGGAGCTCATGTGGAGCTGGATATTGTGTATGTCCTTTTTTATACATTACGTACACATAGGTTTATTCGATGCTCGTGTGTGAGCAATAATTATGTGTATATGTGTTGTATAAAGAGGCATGGGCCTTTCTCTTTTCATTATATGTGTGAGCAATTAACTACGGAATCGCTAGATGAATTGAGATTGTGATTAGTGTATTACATGGGTGCATGATGTATTAAATGGTCTTAATCTAGGGAATCAGATATTGCATGGAATGGAATAAATGAAACAAGAAATTTATATGTGGTATGGTGTACCACGTTTACATATAATTTCCCTTTATACGTGATTGTATGCACCTAATGCATGGCTTAATGCACTAATTGTGGGTTAAGGGCTCGGGGGCCCTTACACTATCCGTATACATATCTTGCATATTTATATATATATATATATAGGCCCATTTTATAAACTACTTGCTTATATCAAGGTGACATGTGGTAAACATGATCACATCCACCCATTAGGGTGTGGAATAAATCCTACGGAATTAGGATTGCTTCGTGGTTGAGTAAGGACACCGGGATATCCGTTGTGCTTTGGTGTTTTAGAGAAATATTGGGTGATGACCCACTACTCTAATGGATGTTACGGTATGATTTACTGGGATGGAACGTATGATACATTGGTAGGCTTGGTATAAGCCTATGGAGGCAGCGATTTGCTAGCCAGGTATTGTGGCAGTGATATAGTGTGCCTTTTGTAGGCATTATACTGCTCATTGGGACCGAGTTTGGTGAATCGTATGATGATACGATGAGGACTTATGGTAGACTTGGTAGTCGCTTTGTGGCATAAGGTTCGAGGCAGGAAATACCTCACGGAGACGTTTTATGTCAAATGTTTTGAGGAGCTTGTGCTGGGACAGCTCAATTTTGTTGGGAGTACCAACGTGAGTGTCAGCAAGTCGTGTTAGCTTTGGTTGAGCATCCTTGCATATGGAATGCAATGGGAGTCACAATTGGAATTGTGGGATATAGTTAGTGGGGTAACACTACTATGTTGATTGTATATCTTCGAGAGATTTGGGTCGTACTGTCATGGAGACAGCTGATATCGGCCGTGTGTTGATTGTGAATCAGCCATGGTAAGCATTACTGGTGTTGGACCGAGTAATGGATTTCTTACCTTTCGGTGAGACGTTCGAGGAGACGTGTAAGACCCCAATTCTCAAGACGACATTTAAGCATTTATGACGTCGTATGTGTATAAATTTTTTTATTTTCTTTTCATTCTTTAAAAAAGAATCATTTCATGTTTCCCATAATCCCATGAGATAAATAATGTTCAACATTATATGATCATCTCTACCAACAAATAGACTCAAGGATTTCGCCCATTACCATCCCCATCACACCACTTTAATATTGTGGGTTTTTATAAAAATTTGGGCAGAGTCTCCCCATAAATTGAGCTATCCCAAAATAAGACACATCACCAATATAATTCCCAGCCAGGGAAAAACACAATACTTAAAAGAAAACAAAACTCTAAATAAGTTCCTGGCCAGGGAAAACACCATACTAGGAAGACATCAGAAGTGGGCTTCAACACCCTTATACAGTCCATATACATGCTTCCAATTGCTCACATACGAGCAACAAATAAATGAATATCAATCTAACTGAATAAATAGCGTATCCTATTTACCCACTCTCATATACGCTTCTGCTTCTGGAAGCTACATGATCCAACAAATCTCGAACCAATATCTCAAAGTAGTTTAGTACCTGTTGTACCTGTTTCAACAGAAACAGCCCCCACACGGGTGAGCATACCTTGTTACGATACTCATATTCATGGCAATGCATAACAATTATAATTAATTCATAATATAACAATTTAAGAGTATTTAAAATCCATAAAAATGTACTCCCTGTACAGTTCGGAATCCGCATAGCTCCCACTGGCTGTTCCTGTTTCAGTCTCTCATGCTTTCATAAACATCAAGTTCAGTATCGTTAATCACAATATGAAACTCATCAATGCAATAATTCAATGTAATCACAATTCATCATTTATGCTCAATCATAACGAGTCTCATATCGAAGGTAGCTCCGCCTGCACGTTAATCTCATTCTCAACCATTTCTCATATCGATCGTGCCAAAGGCATCCATACCCAACTCCATATCCGGACCACGTACATTTACGTGTCCATCATACCACATATATATCAACTCAATTCACATATTCATTTTCTTGTATTCGGTTATCACAATTCAACAATACATGAATACTGGAATATGAAATAATTCATATTATACCTGCTCGTACGTCACTACGTACCTTATAGAAGACAACATGAACAAGCTATCATCAACGTCCGAAGTCTCATGTAGTGTCTATATCTAATATCAATTCAATATTAGCTCATAATCCAAGCAATGAATATCCATCAAATAGTTCTTACTTTCATTTCCATATCACAATCAATAACTCAATATTATGAATCAAATCATAATCAATACTCTGATGCACACATCCTCACATGAATCATGATATTTCATTGGTAATGCAAAACCCCATTTTCTCCCACCAACCGCTACATCAACGCACATGATGCAGAAAACATACACCCATGCGTGCTAGATTACACCCAACTCACATAGCAGTTCACTAGATACAGCAGTTCAACAGGGGGAAAGGAAGTGCAGGGTGTTTGCATAATAACATCCAACTAGTGTCTAACTAAAACAATCCAATTAAGCCAATTAACATGTTCCAACATTCAAACCAAGACATGAAGAAAGGATCCATGTAGATACGAGATTCTACCTTTTTAAATCTAATTCCCTTAATCTCAACATAAAGTCATTTATTTGTTTGAATTCAACTTAAACAATTAAACATGTATTGAGTTTCAATTTAAACTCATATAATGCCCATTCATGCAAACACATCCCCACAATCTTATTCCATGTCATAACTCACACTACCATGATAATTTTTCCAAAAGTAGGCTTTCTTTCCAAACATTTAGTATAGCTTTTGGTTACACTTGAACTCCACTTAAGCATTATATCAAACACTTAATGAGCATTATTTTTAAGCCAATACCATAGAAATCTCTAACCATGGCAAGCAGGATTTCGAGCCAAGATAACAAGGAGTTTAAACCCATAATGCAGCAGAATCTTGGAAGCCGAAACAGCAAGAAAATTGAGCCAACTAGTAGCTGGAATTTTCGAAATAAAAACCACAAGATTCAAGCCAAAGTAGCATATTTTCAGAAGTAAAATCAGCAAGGGGTCATGCCAACTAGCAGCTGGAATTTCTAGAGTAAAACAGCAAGATTCAAACTCAATGCAACATCACAATTCCAGCCTCAATACAGTATACATTTCACACATAATTGTATCAGCTTTTTCGAACCAAAAACCACCTAAAATTCGAAATCATTGCCATGATTTTTCTCCCCAAGAACACAAGCAAAACGCCTCCAAAACAGCATTAAAATTCCGACCAAAATAGCAAGAAATCGTTCCAAATAATTTGTCCCAAAACACACCAAAAGATCGAACACATGCAGTAATAATTTTGAACCCAAATACAGCAGAAATCGAACCACATTGCAGGAAAATTTCGAACTCAAAACAAGCACCATTTTCAAAACCAAAGCATAAAAAAATCGAACCCAATAGCCTCAGATTTCGACCATAATAGCAGTATGAAAATCACCCAAAACATAGTAGAAAAATTGGGTATAAATTGAGCCTTCAACGCAATAAATTCAAGGAAGAGAAAGGCTTAGGTGCAAGAAGACATTACTCACCCAAATCAGCGACAAAATCGTCCAAAAATACCAAGTTTCGATCGGTTCTTGGCTGGCAAGAAGGGTTGGACGAAAATGGAGGGAGGGGGAAAGAATAGAGACGTGAGTGGCGGCTGTGAGGGTGAGGGAACGAGAGAAAATGATGTGTTTTAATTTTAACCCCTAGGTTAAATCTCCACCCTACAATTATATCATCTCAACCCTTGATTGATATTACAATTTAAATTTCAACTCAAATAATATATAAGGAATTCCCACGAATTTAATTTACACTACAAGTTCAACCCGGAATTATTTATTCCAACCCGGACCAAAATCCGATACCCAAGAATTAATTCCCGGCACATCATATAAATATCATAATTAAATCCATTTGAGAATTAATAATTATTCCGGACATCACAAGACGTCTCCGGGGAAATGCTCAAAATTGTGGAGTACTAAGGTATTAGTACAGAACATTGTTAGATGTGTATACGTTGTGTATACGGTTTTCGATTTGGTAATAGTGGCATTGAGGCACTATTCTGAACCAGTTGGGTATTTATTGGTTCCGAGATATATTTTGGTATAAATATATCCAGGTTTCCGAATGGTGGTTCGAGGTTGGAGGGTCATGGGTTCATGACACTTTCCTTGTGAGGAAGGAAGTATTCATATACCTATTGGGAATCTTTGGAAGATTCGTTGATTGGTTTGCGTGGTGTTGATGTTGGAATCACACCCTTTGGTTTTTGATTTGTCAATCATCATTCTCCATTGAGTGAGAATAAGTGAGGATTGACAGTTGGGATTGGGACTTTTGGGTATGATCGGTGATACCCGAGTCGATCGCATTGAGTATGCAGGTAGTATTGGTACTTAGGCATGTATACCAGTGTGTGTATACTAATGCCAGCATTTAATTGTTCCTTGTTGAGCATCGATTAGTATGCTTGGTTTAGCGAATCTCCGGTGGGAGATTGTGGCACCTTGAGATTGGTAATCTCAATGGCACGATGTATTCTGAGCAATAATCGTGAGGTCCGGTTGACTTCCCCTGAGGAGGGATTGTCGTATTTTTAGGCCATGGTAATTAAATTCTGAGTAATTCGATAGCCTCCCTGTGTTAGGATTGTTGAATCCTTGGGAAACAAGGGATGACCAGGATTCGGATTTGTTAGGTGTCGTGGTTGACAAATGTGGCGGGAATGCAATTGATTTTTTTTTCTTGCATGTCCTTTCGAGAACTTGAGACCTTGTGGTGTCTCGATGGTGTATTTGGACCCAGATGTGTTTTCTTGGAACACACAGATGTTGACATCTTTGGAGATGTATTTTGTGTTGATCGGTAGCGGTGAGTTGCCCGATCCGTGTTGCAAAGTGGTGCAACTACTCCTTTGATGGAGATGGAAATTGGAGAGCGGAAACCGGATTTGGTATAAGTACACTATAGTGTACTGGTGGTTTCCTTGGTAACGATGTATGTTTAACATCGTAGGCTAAAAATCGTGGAGATATCATGGCGATATCTATTTTGGAATCACGAATGATTCGTTTGATTTGCAGTTATGGTTGGATGACTGCTTTTGGGTGGTTAAAATCGGGGTATGCTGACATCCTTTTGAGATTGTGGTGGTTTCGGAGGTGTACTCCATTCCACAGGTTTGGTGCGAGGTCGGTGTCCTCGCGGTTGGGGTGTCGTTCATGATATGTTCATGACTCGACAAGGTAGATCCTTTAGGATTGTGTGATCTCGGCGTTAATTGGAGTACGCCTGTGCAAATTTCGAGGATGAAATTTTATTAGTTGGGGATAATTGTGATTCCCGGGAATTAATGGCATAAATACCGGTGCGGTAATGATCCTCAAGGGATGCTAATTGTGGCAATTGTGAATTATTTACCGTGTTGAGACTCCGGGGTATTTTGGATCCTGTATTTGGAGTCATTGGATCCAAGGGTTGAGATTGTATTCTCATCGTGATGATAACCTTGGGATTTGGTCTTTGGTGGGATTTGGGGTCCGGAGTACTTAGTACTGGGGCTGGTAATGGAAATTGAGGTTGAGAGATAATTATTGAAAAAAGATGATTTTTAATGAGTCATGATATATTTGTGGAGGACTCGGGATTTTGGAGTTTTGGTACTATATATACCAAGTGGACTAGGTGTTCGATCATTTGGATATCATTTCTCTCACCCTCACCAGCGCTCCCCCATTTCCCCAACCCTTCTCTCTTTTCTCCTTGAGCAAAAATCGTTGGAGGCTCGATTTGGGAGTCAAAATTCTCGAAGATAATAAGGTATTATCCATCCCCTCGCATTTATCTTCGATTTGATAGTAGCATTGTAGATTATTGTTGAGTTTTGGGTTGGGTTTAAGAAATTGGTTTTTAAAGTTTCTTGGGTTGCTGTTTTGGGGTTGATTTATAGCCCTTGTTAAGGATTTATGTTGTTTAGGGTGTGAGGATTATTGTTTTGGAAAATTTTGGAAGAAAAAACGCCATTTTTGGATGATACAACGACGTTGATGAAATTTTGAGGAAAATGAACAATGAGGCGATCGACCGCCTCAAATGAGGCGATCGATCGCCAAGGGACAGTGGCCATTTTGTGTAGAGAGGCGATCGACCGCCTCAAAGGAGCGATCGATCGCCATGAGACAGTAGCCAAATACACTGATAGGCGACCGATCGCCTGGAATGGAGCAATCGATAGCCCATGCCATTTTTGTGAGGCGATCGATCGCCTGGGATGAAGCGATCGATCGCTAGTGTCTGTTTTTGAGAAATAATTTCGTGTTGAGTTTTCGATACATGCTTCGCCCGGCATCTTTTAAAATGGTTAATCGTCATGAATGACGATATAATTTGGGATTATGAACGTGCTTGGGCACGTGGTTGTATGCTTGTGTTTAATTGTGAGTTATTTATGTGTTAGCACATAATTCATCGGGTCGTGGGACTCAGGCAAGGTTGGGCTCGAACTACGGAATTATAAGGTACGTATGACGTACGAGCATAGCCCTTTTATATAATTGCAATTGTTGAATGCATGGTACATTATATTGCAATAAATGGATAGATATTGGAAATTATGTGGTGCTGCTATTGAGCGAGCAATGATAGGGATGTTGACGCTATTGAGCGAACATCCATTATGATGCCGCTGTTGTTGAGCGTCCGTAGGGTTAAAATGCCGCTATTATGGAGCGAGCTATGAAATAAAACTATGGAATCATTGGCTAGATATATGAGATATCTGTGGTACTTTATTAATGATTTACTCATATTTGATTATGGAACTGGTATGACAGGAATGGTTTTAGGTAATCAATGTGGTGATTAACTGGCTTTGGGAATTTGATGGTTTTGGTTATTTTGAGAACAGGGACAGTACAGGAAATCCAATGTGGTAACGATACTATACAGGGGGTATCCTTTTACATTATAGTTTCATATTCTGTAAATTACGTACTGTGATTATTGGAATGTTGGTATTGGTATGCTCACCCCGTGTGGGGCTGTCTCTGTTGGGGCAGGTGGTACAGGTGCAGCAATAGCTTTGGAGTTGAGCCCGAGCTGTTGATTTGAGGTACTTCCCAGATTGAAGTACCAGAGCTGGTTGAATAAGTATAACGGTAGATCCAGAGTTGAGATCGAGCTATGCATGGGAGGTGCTTCCAGGATCGAAGTACCAGTAACGGTATTTGGTAGAGTATCTTATACATTAGATACACGTATACTTATTCGAGGCTCGCATGTGAGCACTATTATGTGTATATGGAATGTATAAATGGGCATGGTTTTTCTCTCTTCATTTATTGTCTGCATGCAATTAAATATGGAATTGCTAAATGAACTGAGAGCATGTTAGTGTATTATGAGTGTGCATGCTATGTAAATGGTCTTGGTTGGAGAATTTGAATATTATGGGGTTCTAATGCAAGAAATTTTATAGATGGTATATGATGCTATACTTGCATATGGTTATATTCTCCATGATAATATGATTGTATGCACTAATGGCATGGATTAATACACTAATAACGGGATAAGGGCACGGGGGTCCTTACATTAGTGGTATCAGAGCTAGGTTTGCTCCTTGGGGCTGTTGAAGGCCTAGGAATATATTGACGGAAATGAGTAGCACATAATTATGCATGATGATAGCCAGTGTTGTGTGACACAACTATTTTGATTATGTGCGTTTATGATATGTGATCATAATGGAAAAATTATATGTCATGACATCTATGGAATCAAAATATAATCTGTTGATTACGATTGTGAGTTGTGGTACAAGGACAACCAAAGGGAGAATTTTGAAATGCATTGAGATACATGAAGTACTTTGTAATTATGGTTTATGCATTTACCCTTTATAATCATATTGTGGTGAATATGGATTATTATATGCTCATGGTTTGGAATCGTTCCTGTAGGGACACTTTGGCATGAAGGGCTAAGGCCAGGATTGACGGACACCAAATGGTAACATGTATTATATATACATTATGGATTATGCATTGTGGTTGCATATATATTAGAGTGATGATTTTAATGCTTTGCCGCTAAATGTTGAAGCGAGGGTATTGCCGCATGTCACATTTGAAGCGAGGTGCGTTAAAATACACTCATTGTGGTTGCATATATATTAGAGTGATGATTTTAATGCTTTGCCGCTAAATGTTGAAGTGAGAGTATTGCCGCATGTCACATTTGAAGCGAGGTGCATTAAAATACACTCATTGTGGATGCATATATATCGGAGTGATGATTTTAATGCTTTGCCGCTAAATGTTGAAGCGAGGGTATTGCCGCATGTCACATTTGAAGCGAGGTTCATTAAAATACACTCATAGTGATGTAATTGGGATATGGATTATGCATTGTGTTGCAGATATAGATTGGATGCTTGGTGAACATCCCATGAGTCGTTGTTATGGACGAGTGATGATTTTAAATGCTTTGACGCTGTCACTTGACGCGATGATAGAATACTTGCCGCTGTCATATCGTAGCGAGGAAATAATATTTGCCGCCAAATGTTGAAGCGAGGGTATTACCGCATGTCGCATTTGAGCGAGGTTATTCAATGCCATATGTCTAAGCGAGGGGTATTAATGCCGCGGTCATGACAAGCGAGGTGCATTAAAATACACTGCTGTAACGAGACTAGGGATCGGCTACATCTATTGGCGATGGTTCATGCCGCCAGGTATTATATAGCGATGGTTCATTCCGCTACATCTATTGGCGATGGTTCATGCCGCCAGGTATTATATAGCGATGATTATTCCGCTACATCTATTGGCGTTGGTTCATGCCGCTAGGTATTATATAGCGATGGTTCATTCCGATTCATCTATCGGCGATGGTTCATGCCGCCAGGTATTATATAGCGATGGGTCATTCTGCTACATCTATTGGGGATGGTTCATGCCGCGAGGTATCATAGCGATGGTTCATTCCGCTATTCTATTGGCGATGGTTCATACCGCCGGGTATCTATATAGAGATGGTACATTCTGATAATCCTATGGCAATGATTCATACCGCCGGATATCTATAGCGATGGGTTATGCCGCTATATACGTAGCACGGGATCACGCCGCATTCGAGCGATGAGTGCTGCTTGCGTATAACAGTTGGGCGATGGATACAGGTAAACCACTATCTTGTTAGCGATGAGGTATGGTATATTACTGTTTTATTAGCGTTATTGTGGATGTCATTGAATGCATTAGGAGAACTCGTCACCTTAGAAATATTTGGATATTCAATCGAGAATTGTAGGGATTGCATTTGTGAGCCAAAGTCTCGATAATCTTCTCTAGTGGATTTTCTCGTTAACTTTGATTTTGTTGGTTGGATTATATTAGTAGTTTAATTTAGTTAATTAGTTTAATTGTTTAATTTATTATCGTAGGTTAAATATAGTTTAAAGACATCTTATTTGGTACTTACAGTTAGTCCCTGTGGGTTCGACAATCCGTATTCTTCCTATATATACTAAAACTTGACACCGTGCACTTGCGGTATAATCACGATGTTGTGGAATTTTATTGTTTAAATAAATTACGATCAGGTGAGCCAAAGGCCAATATGAAACTATCAAGTAATTATAACATTCATATATAAAATGTAATATATGAAGTAATGCAGTGCAATGAAATGCAATTCATGTATTGTACAACGAATCGAATGTCAAGACACCAAATATCGGAGTCCAAAGAAAAGGTACCATATCAATCATTATTAAGCTCGAGCAGAGGGTGGCGGCATTACGCGACATAACTCCCCCATTGCTACCTAAACTGTCATTCATCGCCGTGCCCAAGGTCCCCATGGCACTATAGAACTCATCAATATCAAATGAATCAAAGAATTGATAAGATCAATATGAAATGTCCAACGTGTATGTCATATATCGATGTACATTTGTCAAAATGATGTTTGTTAACAAAACAGTTATTTTCATATATCGATATGCCTATTATGAATGCTATGAATGCTCATAATTCAGTTAAAATCAGATAGCCAAGATATTTCACGTAATTCATGTAAGTTCAACAAATCATGTATCAAATAATACAGATATATGTCGTTTGTTACCGATTGCAACATACATATTCTTACTTGTCCAATCTCGATATCTTCGATCACATCAATGACATTTCAGTTTGGAATTTAATAAGATCTACACAATTCCAAATATTCGTTGTCATTTAATTTGTTAAAATCAAGTAATTAGAATCATCATAATTCCAATTCGTATTCAATTTCCTTACATGTTTAAACCACATTCACTAGCGTATTAATTTGATTTCCCAAGTTAGCATTTATGAGGTTTTCAATATTTAAGGAAAAATATGATGAAACCATATAGTCTATCAATAATTTGAAATTCAATATTATTGATCACTTAAAAACTAAACTCAATTTAAACCTAGCTATTACATCAAGGATGTGAGACCAGCACTGAAATCATCAACTAAACCCTACATTGACTCAAGCATTGCTAAAACATGTACCTACACACGCATTATACTCGCATATGCACCTTATAGCAGAAGACATGCATCATATTTTCAAACCCAAATAGTAGGAAACTCGAACTCTAACCAAAAATAACTTTAAGATTACATGCAATCCATTCATACATGATTCATCAAGCTAAAGTAGTATCTAAATGAGTTATTAGTTGACTAACTATGAATTTAGAGCATTCACCAAAAATCACAAATAAATCGACATTTCTATAAAATCTCTTCAAAGCAAGATTAATTAAACTAGACATGATTCAATTAAGTTAAAAAAATCGATCAAGACATGATTTAAGAAGCTTTACCCCCACATGCATGAAACTCAAACATATACTCGCTAATACATCGACAAAAATCGAATCAAACTCAACATGCAATGCAACAACTTCAAACCACTAAATCTCAATTCTATCAAATCACATTATTCTGTCAAAATAAGTTCAAATGCATCAAAATCAACAGATATCAAAGCTGGAATTCGAAACTCACTTTTCCCCAAAATCTGTGAACAGTAGCTGAACCTGCATGCACGATTTTCGACCACCATGGCGGCTGCAGGGGCGGTGACTGGAGGGGAAACATTGGTCTAGGCGATGGGAAGGTGTTAGACATGCATAATCGTAACAATTTAAGATCAAAACAAAGAAATCAAATCAAAAATCGAAGAAGTCTGATACCACTAAATGTGAGACCCCGTTAACTCTAACATACAATAAGGTGCAATTAAGAGAACTAATCATACCTAATCAGAGTTGTAAGTCGTGTTGACAATTGAGCTTAAGGTTTACATGTATATATGACATGCCAAAAGAAATTTGTTACATTCTTTAACAAATTTGGGTAAGGCTACTTCTACTGTACTCCTAGTAGAAACTATACAAAATAAGTCTTTATCTTGTTATCTTGTAGCACTTCTTACAGCTCGGCTTATCAACCTGCCCTGGTTCTCCTTAGCAAAAGCACCTACAAGGACAACCCCCATCACATGAGCATATCGTAATTCATATCAAACATAACATGAATGTAAAGCATAAATGCATAATCATAGTCATAAAATACTTCCTGTATTTCCAATGCATTTAAAACGCCCATTAGTTGTCCCTGTACCATAACTCATGATAAAAACATTATATGATATTATGGCTTCCTTATATAAATGTCATGACATATCTTTACTTCTTAAATCCTTACTTCAATCTTGAGTCGTTTTATCATTAGTGTATTTCAATGCTTCTTACTTTTCCACGTAAGCGGAATTCTTCCTCGCTTCTTATGGAACTCCACGTAAGCGGTATCCTTCCTCGCTTCTTATGAAATTCACGCCTCCATGTGCGAACGGTCCTCTACCTCTCGCTCCACATTTTCAACGGAATTATAGTGTAAGCATTAAAATCCTCACTGGGATAACCTTGACTCGTGGAATACTCCTCTTATATTCCTCTCGTGGAACACACCTCTTATATTCCACAGCATTCATATGCAAAAACAATGCATGTCAACATGTATCATATCATAATGCACTATCTTATGCATACTTTACTTTACCTTGTGTTAAATAAATAAACACGAATACATGTTACCGTTGGGATGCCCGTACGTTGCTTACGTACCTTTCAAAAGATAGAGGAGTCAACCGACTTTATCTCCTCGACTGTGCTGGTACCTGTGATGGTTCTACATAACCACATAACACAATATTAGGCACCAAATAATAATTCGATACCAAAAACTAAACAAAATTCAACATTTGCCCCAATATGTCATCTCGCGATCGATCGCCCCTTAGCCCCGATCGATCGCGAGATGTTACTGCCTCGTATACCAAAGATATACAATCAGCGATCGATCGCCCCTTATTGGCGATCGATCGCCAAAACCTACTGGAACGTCGTGATCGATCGCGCCTTCTTGGCGATCGATCGCCAACTCTGCTCCTTTGCGCGATTTCCAGAATTGTCGAGCACCTCATTTCATGCTATTAAAACTACAACATATAACATAAAACATGCTCGAGGAATTATGCTAGGAACATCACAAAACTTCTATGCACGTAACCACATCAACGGTTTGATCAAAACCTAGCTAACATGCATAATAACACCTTCATAAAGTTCACTCACATTCAACCTTTTCCAGAAAAACAGGGCATTTACTCTACCCATATTTTTCGAACACTACATTTCACAAGATTGAATCCTTCACATATCACACGCAAAATGCTCCGGGAAAAGTACTGGGAGCTTCATAACAACACCATGCAAGCCCGTAAATCAAAGGTTTAAAGAAACCTAAGCTAGCATGCTTCATAACCTCATGATAAAACCCCTACCCAACTTAAAACAGGGCACTTCCTTTACTCAGATTTTCGAGAAACACCTTTCACAAACGAAAATCTAACACATAAAGCATGTAAGTTGCTTAACCAAACATGCCAGGTAAGCGTAACAAGATTTCATCGAACCTTAAAGTAGCTGCCAAATCTGCTATAATGAACATACAGACTTAAAAACTGAAATCTGGGAAAAATATATGATTCCTCACCACTTTTTGGCTCGACTTTCCTTCAAGAAAAAGAGCAATAAAAAGTGATCTTCTTCTTCCTACCTGTTGTCTGAGTGTGGTTCGAGTTTTAGGAGAGAAGGAGGAGACTTTGGAGGAGGAGAAAGTGATCAAATCAGATAAACAAAAGGCATGATTGGCCAAGAAAGCTTTCCAGGAAAACAGGGGAGGGGCGTGGGTTGCAGGCAAGTGGGGGGGGTGGTGTGTTTGGGTGGCCTTGCGGTGTTTAATTGTGTCCCGATATTTCATACGATGTATTAAAATATCCCTCCTTGATATTTTATAATTTTACCACATCAATACATCATCAAAAACACCTAACATGCCTCCTAAACCATATCATTAAAATAAATATAATACCAACCACATACATTAATTCCCCAACTTAATTACATGCTTTTACCACATAAAGCATAACCCATAAACCCCAAATTAAATCATGCCTTTAACACATAATAAAATTAGCACATCAAAGCATGTTTACACATAATCCTTTCGGGGATATCACACCTATGCTCCCCCTCGAATGTAACTCGAGGAATTCTCTAAATCATGTAATTGTTATATAGTTTAGTTAGAGTTTTATTGATGGAGATCAATGAAGATGGACCATGGTGCCGGGATGAAAAGGTCATTCACAAAAGGGAGCCAAAGAGGTGCTTGGAGAAGTTACCCTTAGGTTGACCTTTTAGATTTTCTCATTGGCTTGAGAAATCTTTAGTTGGGGCTATAACCATGTCACGTTTACTTTATGTTGTTGTATGAGATGCATGTTTACTATTTCATTTAATATTGATGCTTATATATATATGTAGATATGTATATATGTACATATATATATGAGATTCATATATGTACGGGACATATTTTCAATATTAATAAAATCATGAGATCAATAAATCCCTCTATAATATTAAGTTTAAGATGCTTTCCAATTAAAAATACTCGTCAAGACTTCGATTGAACATGTGTGGGTTTGCCAAAGCAAAGCACCGTGACAATCTTAGTAAGGTGCGAAAGGATAATAGTGATATCCGTGTTATTTTAAATTGAGTTCGAATTAACTAGTGTTATCTCAATAGGATTGGGAACCTAGAGGCATGGGGTTGGATAATAATTCATTAGATGAATTTGAACAAAGTGTTGTTCGTCCAACCATCCAAGAATTACATGTGATGTAATTGACAAAGTGTTGTCTACCTAAATAACCGAGTCTTGGGCGATTAGCCAAAGCTAACTCAAGATTAAGTGAAATATGGATCTTGGCCCACTAATAGTTTCGAGGGTTGATAATATTAAACAAAATAGTGGGAGTGTCATTTAATATAAGACCATATTAAATGATTAAAATCATAAACTTATTTTGCATATTTATATTGTAGATATCCATGGCAACTAACAACGTCACAAGCACATTATCATTGCGATCGGTCCTTGAGAAGGACAAACTGAATGGGACAAATTTCCTAGACTGGTATAGGAATTTGAGGATTGTCCTCAAACAAGAAAAGAAGCAATATGTTGTAAGGACCCCAAGCCCTTAACCCTTGATTAGTGTATTAATCATTATGTGTGGCACATGCTTTCAATAAAATCAATCGGGAAACTCAGATGATACTTTACCATTGAATGGCGATTACAAAATTTCTTTAATATTCAACATTAAGATCATCTCTACCAACAAATAGACTCATAAATTTCGCCCATTTCCATCCCCAATACACCACTTTTTACATTGTGGATTTTTATAAAAATTTGGGCAAAGTCTACCCATAAATAGAGCCATCCCGAAATAAAAGCACATCACATAATATAGTTCCCGGCCAGGGAAAACACATACTCAACAGAATACAGCAACACTAAGTAAATTCCCAGCCAGGGAAGACACCACACATAAGACAACATAAGTGGGTTTAAACACCCACCTAATACACCAATGACTCTCATATCATTAGCAATTCACCCTTAATTGCATGCAACATAGAATGAAAGAGAGAAAGGCTCATGCCTTTATATACAACCCATATACAAGTATAACCGTGCTCACATGCGAGCATCATAAATGTGTATATAACCCTCGGGTGTATATAAGTACTCTATACGATACCGTGCTCCATCAAGCCCTGGTACCTCGATCCTGGGAGTACATCCAATCAACAGCTCGAGCTCAGCTCCACAGCCATCGATGTACCTGTTCACCTGCCCCAACAGAGACAGCCCCCAATGGGGTGAGCATACCAATACACAAAATCCCATAATCACAATAATGAAATTCATAATTTACAACAAAAGTAAATACTAATGAATTTTAAATGATACTCCCTGGATGGCAACGCATGCCTGATTCTCAAATATCAATAATTAATGATTCCAAATTCATTATACATACAAATATAGATATCTCAATATCTAATACTGATTTTCAACTTTGCTACCAATCACAGATAGCTCAAATGCCTAGCATTTATTTTACCAATTCTCCATTATACTTAGACATCTCACATGTCTTATAATGAATACATGCTTCCACGATCATTCTCAGGCATCTCAATGCCCTACATTGGTCATATACATCCAGTACCCCATATATCTTATGAGGTTATGCAACTCTAAAATCACGCACGCTTGTGGCGGCGATATAGTCGTTCCATATCTATATCAACACACATATATATAACCATACGCACAACCATCTAATGCAGTCAAAATACACTATGCATTTCACAATGCTCTCATATAAAGTAATGCTCGTACGTCGCACGTACCTCAAATCTCCGAAGTCCGAGCCAAACCTTGCTCGAGTTCCATGCCCCGAGGAATGATGTGCTAACACGATAAATAATTCACACGACAATTTAACCATTTAAAGGACCCGGGGCAGGGCACATGCAGGGAGGGAAACGAATGAGACATTATCGAAAAATTGCTCAAGAACACCCTTCAATTTTTCGAACCCTAGCAACACAATTCGAACCCAACCAAGCACCATAATACATCTAAAACATGTAATAATCGATCAATAACAAGAATCACCCCCCCTCTGCCAAAACCCCCAAAATCGAACATAACCCTACGCATACAGGGAAATATTTCGAACCAACATCACCAAAAATGGCAGGGAATTAAATGAGAATAACGAAAAAGGGGTAAGGAGGTTACACAATCGAAAATCGGAAGGAAATCGTTCGAAAATCGAAGAACCCTAGAAATTGGGCATCTGCGCTTTCTGCAAAAATCCGAACGCAAATCACGACTAAACTTCGAATTACCGGTGGGGAAAGCTGCGCCTGGACGAGACGAAGCTAACGGCGGTCCGGACGCGCCGGATGGCGGCCGGACGGCGGTGGGCGCACGGCTGGAAGCGGCGGGGTCGAGGGAAATCGGGAATGGGGCAGACGGGAGAGAGAGTGACGGGCTGGAGGAGAAATGCCTGTTAAAAAATTAAATCTCGGGTTCAACTGGTATTTATAGCAAAAATACCCCGAAATACTAATAGCCCCACAAATACATCATGATTCATTAAAAAATCATCTGTTTTCAAAAACTCTCTCTCTAACTCCAAAACCCCCTACCGGTGCCCACACAAAGCACCCCAGATCCCGAGTCACACTAAAAACCCAACTCTTAGGTTTCTCACCGAAATGAGAATACAATCTCAACCTCAGGATCCAACGATCCCAACTACTCAAATAGACGAGCCTGGAAGGCCCAACACCGAGATTAAACTCCAAATCGCCACGCAAGAACAACTTTAGGGATTATTAACACTCCGGGATTAACATCTATAATCCCTGGTCATCACAATATCCCCCACTAAAAGAATTCCGTCCTCGAAATTAGCACCGGTGTAACACGTAACACCCAGGCTACACAACAACATGAAGCCATAACCTCGATTCTTGTCTATATCAGAATCGTATTAATAAACGCGAGGGTACCTACCTCGCACCAACTCTGGAATGAAATAACCCTTCCAGTCCACCAAAAACGAAAGAGCGTCGGCACAACATAACGGTAACAATCCAAAAGCAGTTAGTCAACTGAAACTGCAAGGATTTGAATCGCTCCTGATTCCATCGTAGATATCATTCAATGACATCTTTACTAAGACTCACGATGTCTAACACACATCGTTACGAGGAAAAACACTAGTATACCACGGTGTACACATACCAAACCTGGTTTCCACTTTCAAACCTCCTCCATCGAAGGAGCAGTCGCATCATTGCAACTCAATTTGGGCAACTCACGACCACAGATTCACACAAAAGACATCTCACAAGATGTCCACCTCCGGATGTTCCAAGAATCACATCCTGATCATAAATAAACAATCGAGACTCCACAGAGTTTCAAATTCTGAAAGGACATGCAATACCATTGCGTCCTCAACGCTTGTGTCGTCAGCGACACTCAACAAATCCGAATTCCTGCCATCCCTTGTTGCCCTAGGATTTAACAATTCAACTTGGGGAGGCTATCGTATAACTCGGAGGAAAACACCCATAAGGAAATATCTTAACCCACACAAGATAATCCCTCCTCAAAGGGAGTCAACTAACTTCACGATTATTCCTCATAATTATCGTGCCATGGAGATTCCCAATCTCAAGGTGTTCCATATCTCTCATCAGAGATTTAACCGGCCAAAAAAAAGCATAACTCTATGCTTGACAAAAGGAAATCAATAACTGGCATCCGTATACTCATCCGCATACCTGCCTAAGCACGGACACCACATGCATACTCAATGCACTTGGCTCGGGTATCTACAACATATCCCTAAGCCCCAAACACAACCGTCAATTCTGAGTCATTCCCATCCAGTGGAGAATGATAATCGACGATCAACAACACGGCGTGATTTCCAAAATCAACACCACATGCACCAACTTACCGAATCTTTCAAAGATTACCAAATAGGTATAATACTACCTCCTTCCTCACAAGGGAAGTGCCATCGAACTCGAGATCCACTAGTCTCGAACCACTGTTCGGAAAAACTGGATACAATAACACCCATTGCATCCCAAATACACGGATTCCCCAGATCGAGTCAACGACGACTTGATGACTCTTTTGTTGGTACTCCAACATTATGAGCTGTCCCAGACAAGTCTCACCAAGATTAAACAGAAACGTATACACGTCTCAGTGAGGCATGCACAACCTCAACCTCAAATGACGTGGTGACTACTAGAGTCCACCACAATCCACATCGTATCACCTTACGATTTGCTAAACTTGGTTCCAACGAGCAGTATAACGGCTCTAGCAAGCCCATCATGGTACTGCACACACGCGGCAGACAAACCAGTCGCTGCCTCTTTAGGTTTACCTCAAACCTACCAATAAGACGGGCGTTTCCGCACGGCATACCACACCGTGGGAAGAAAAGTCAATAGAGTAGTGGGTCTGTACCCAACGTTCCTCTAATGCCGATACATCCTGGACACTCCAGTGTCCCTATGTACTTAACATAACCTGATCCTACTCCTTTAGGACCCATTCTACACCCTCAAGGGTTGTGTGACCATGTCTACCACATGTCACTTCGATAGAAAGCGGGTAATTTCCTCCACGATTGCTCCTGTCATCAATTTACATGGCCAAAAAGCCATTCCAACGAGCATACCTCAAGGGTATCACCACTCGTAATATGATCACCTCAAACATATGCTGCGGTACAATCACATGTACAGCGCGTCCATCCATTTCTCGAGCGACCCGCTCGGTCTAAGGGTCACGTCAATCGGTGACGTAAACACCACCTTGTGCTCGGCACTAGCACCCAAGGCATACAACTGAATACGTATACTCAACGCATTGTTCATCGTAACGATGATGCATGTCTAATAAGACATCCCCCACACCATCGTCATCATCATCCCGTGACGACACATGCCCACTCATGGCACCTAAGGCATCGTCAACTAGTGATGATACATGTCAACAATGACATCTAAACAACCCAGTCAACTCGTGACGGTCCATGTACATCAACGTATGCCATCCACCATTATGCTAATAAAATAGTCATAATAAAACATGCATATCAACGCATGCTAGCTACAATAATGCTAATAGAATAGCAATATTCCATACCTCATCGCTAACAAGATAGCGGCATACCTGTCTCCGTCACTCGGTAATAGTGCGTAATCAGCACCCATCGCTCGAAGGAGGCAAAATCTTGTGCTGAGTACATAGCGGCACAATCCATTGCTATAGAATAGACGGCATGATACCTCGTCATATAATAAGTGGCATGAAACCTCGCTATACACCTGAGCATGAATCATCGTCCACATAATAGCGGAACGAGACATCGCTATCAACATATCTGGCAGCACGAATCATCGCCAATCCTCATAGAAGAATGAATCAGCATCATCGACACAGCGGAATACATCGTCGCTATCATCCGTGTCATCGTAAAGAAATGAATCATCATAAATCGACATAGCGGAATACATCACCGCTATCATCCGTGTCCTCATAAAGAAATGAATCATCATAAATCGACACAGCGGAATACATCACCGCTATCATCCGTGTCCTCATAAAGAAATGAATCATCAAAAATCGACACAGCGGAATACATCGTCGCTATCATCCGTGTCATCATAAAGAAATGAATCATCATAAATCGACACAGCGGAATACATCGTCGCTATCATCCGTGTCCTCATAAAGAAATGAATCATCATAAATCGACACAGCGGAATACATCACCGCTATCATCCGTGTCCTCATAAAGAAATGAATATAAATCGACACAACGGAATACATCACCGTTATCATCTGTGTCCTCATAAAGAAATGAATATAAATCGACACAGCGGAATACATCATCGCTATCATCCGTGTCCTCATAAAGAAATGAATATAATCGACACAGCGGAATACATCACCGCTATCATCCGTGTCCTCATAAAGAAATGAATCAACACAACAAACGGCATCTCATCCTCGCTTCTTCATACAAGCGGTATCTCATCCTCGCTTAGTATGGAATACCCCGCCTCCATGTGCAAGCGAGCCTCCCCCCTCCCGCTCCACATTTTTAGCGGTATAAGCATAAGCTTCTTCATACAAGCGGTATCTCATCCTCGCTTCGTATGGAATACCCCGCCTCTATGTGCAAGCGAGCCTCCCCCCTCCCGCCACATTTTTAGCGGTATAAACGTAAGTATAAAAATTCTCAAGACTCCTGGAATGTATAATCATCATTCCTTTTTATACTTCATATTTCCTGTAACCTGCAACCATCATGGTTAGCAACAATAGCCATATACGCTATGCATCAAACATTCAATGCATATATGCAACCACTTGCAAGTCAATACGTATACCAAGACATGTTACCTCGGAAATATCCCTTTACCTATTTCCTTACAAAATCAGATTCCTTGGCACGTAACACACGGAGTGCCAGACATCACTATTAATGCCATCCTATCGTGTTCCACACGATTCCTGCAACCACAATGGTTAGCAATACCACTTTTCATATCATAAAAGCACATAAACAATTAGTTATGTCGTACAACATTAATGTCATCATGCATAAATATGTGCTATCAATAACTTCCTAGGCCCTTAATAGCCCCAATGAGCAACCACTGCTCTGATACCACTAATGTAAGGACCCCAAGCCCTTAACCCTTGATTAGTGTATTAATCATTATGTGCGGCACATGCTTTCAATAAAATCAATCGGGAAACTCAGATGATACTTTACCATTGAATGGCGATTACAAAATTTCTTTAATATTCAACATTAAGATCATCTCTACCAACAAATAGACTCATAAATTTCGCCCATTTCCATCCCCAATACACCACTTTTTACATTGTGGATTTTTATAAAAATTTGGGCAGAGTCTCCCCATAAATAGAGCCATCCCGAAATAAAAGCACATCACATAATATAGTTCCCGGCCAGGGAAAACACATACTCAACAGAATACAGCAACACTAAGTAAATTCCCAGCCAGGGAAGACACCACACATAAGACAACATAAGTGGGTTTCAAAACCCACCTAATACACCAATGACTCTCATATCATTAGCAATTCTACCCTTAATTGCAAACAACATAGAATGAAAGAGAGAAAGGCTCATGCATTTATATACAACCCATATACAAGTATAACCGTGCTCACATGCGAGCATCATAAATGTGTATATAACCCTCGGATGTATATAAGTACGCTATACGATAACGTGCTCCATCAAGCCCCAGTACCTCGATCCTGGGAGTACATCCAATCAACAGCTCGAGCTCAGCTCCACAGCCATCGATGTACCTGTTCACCTGCCCCAACAGAGACAGCCCCCAACGGGGTGAGCATACCAATACACAAAATCCCATAATCACAATAATGAAATTCATAATTTACAACAAAAGTAAATACTAATGAATTTTAAATGATACTCCCTGGATGGCAACGTCCTCATCCGGGATTCCGTGTACTGTCCCTGTTCTCACAATCATCAAACTCATCAAATCTCAAAAATCAGTAAATCAACACATTGATTTAACTCATCGCATGCCTGATTCTCAAATATCAATAATTAATGATTCTAAATTCATTATACATACAAATATAGATATCTCAATATCTAATACTGATTTTCAACTTTGCTACCAATCACAGATAGCTCAAATGCCTAGCATTTATTTTACCAATTCTCCATTATACTTAGACATCTCACATGTCTTATAATGAATACATGCTTCCACGATCATTCTCAGGCATCTCAATGCCCTACATTGGTCATATACATCCAGTACCCCATATATCTTATGAGGTTATGCAACTCTAAAATCACGCACGCTTGTGGCGGCGATATCAAGATTAGGTCGTTCCATAGCTATATCAACACATATATATATAACCATACGCACAACCATCTAATGCAGTCAAAATACACTATGCATTTCACAATGCTCTCATTGGGGCTGTTGAGGGCCTAGGAAGTTATTGATAGCACATATTTATGCATGATGGCATTAATGTTATACGACATGACTAATTGTTTATGTGCTTTTACGATATGAAAAGTGGTATTGCTAACCATTGTGGTTGCAGGAATCGTGTGGAACACGATAGGATGACATTAATAGTGATGTCTAACGCTCTATATGCTACGTGCCAAGGAATCTGATTTTGGAAGAAAATCAGGGAAAAGAAAGATATGACGTATTGTCTGAGGACAGACTGGGTAGACAACCGACAGTGGAATACTTCGGTATGGTCTCAATTATTATTGAATATACTAATGCGTTTGTTCATGTAATGTTCAAGCAAGGAAGGTACGTAAGAAACGTACGGGCATCAGACGGTAAACCATACTTCTACACTATGATTATGCGATGATTGCACAAGTACATATGATAAGTAAAGATGATATGATGTTTATGATGATGATTATGATAAGTAAGTTATGATGATGATGTTTATGATAAGTAAAGATGATATGATGTTTATGATGATGATTATGATAAGTAAGTTATGATGATGATGTTTATGATAAGTAAAGATGATATGATGTTTATGATGATGATTATGATAAGTAAGTTATGATGATGATGTTTATGATAAGTAAAGATGATATGATGTTTATGATGATGATTATGATAAGTAAGTTATGATGATGATGTTTATGATGAGTAAAAAAGGATATGATGTTTATGATGATAATTATGATGAATAAGTTATAATGATGATGTTTATATGATGTTTATATAATGATATGAGGTTGTTTGTGGTAAGATGCCACGGGGTAAGATGCCCCACATGGTAAGAGGCCATGCGATGTTATTTGTGGTAAGATGCCACGGGGTAAGATGCCCCACATGGTAAGAGGCCATGCGATGTTATTTGTGGTAAGATGCCACGGGGTAAGATGCCCCACATGGTAAGAGGCCATGCGATATTATTTGTGGTAAGATGCCACGGGGTAAGATGCCCCACATGGTAAGAGGCCATGCGATGTTATTTGTGGTAAGATGCCACGGGGTAAGATGCCCCACATGGTAAGAGGCCATGCGATGTTATTTGTGGTAAGATGCCACGGGGATGCCCATATGGTAAGAGTCCATATGATATTATTATGTGGATTTACGATGACTCACTCTTTTATGAGGATTGGCGATGATTTATGCCGCCGGATATGATGATAGCGATGCCCCATTCCGCTATTTTACGATGACTCATTCTTTTATGAGGATTGGCGATGATTTATGCCGCCGGATGTGATGATAGCGATGCCTCATTCCGCTATTTTATGATGACTCACTCTTTTATGAGGATTAGCAATGATTTATGCCGCCAGATATGATGATAGCGATGCCCCATTCCGCTATTTTACGATGACGCATTCTTTTATGAGGATTGACGATGACTTATGCCGCCGGATATGTTGATAGCGAGGCCCCATTCCGCTATTATGTGGATTTACGATGACTCATTCTTTTATGAGGATTGGCGATGATTAGTGCCGCCAGATACGTTGATAGCGATGCCTCTTTCCGCTATTATGTGGACGATGATTCATGCTCAGGTGTATAGCGAGGTTTCATGCCACTTATTATATGACGAGGTATTATGCCGTCGATTCTATAGCGATGGATTGTGCCGCTATGTACTCAGCACAGTATTATGCCGCCTTCGAGCGATGAGTGCTGATTTCGCACTATTATCGAGCGACGGAGACAGGTATGCCGCTATATTGCTACCGATGAGGTATGGGATATTGCTATTCTATTAGCATTGTTATAGCTGGTATGCGTTGATATGCATGTTTTATTATGACTATTTTACTAGCACGATGATGGATGACATACGTTGATGTACATGGACCGTCACGAATTGACTAGGTCATTCAGATGTCATTGTTGACATGTATCGTCACTAGTTGACGATGCCTTAGATGCCATGAGTGGGCATGTATCGTCACGGGATGACGATGACGATGGTGTAGGAGATGTCTTATTAGACATGCATCATCGTTACGATGAACAATACGTTGAGTATACGTATTCAGTTGTATGCCTTGGGTGCCAGTACCGAGCGGGTTGCTCGAGGAATGGATGGACGCGCTGTACATGTGATTGTACCGCAGAAATTGTTTGAGGTAATCATATTCCGAGTGGTGATACCCTTGAGGTATGCTCGTTGGAATGGCTTTTTGGCCATGTTTTTGACGACAGGAGTAATCGTGGAGGAATTACTCGCTTTCTATTGATATGACATGTGGTAGACATGGTCACACCACCCATGAGGGTGTAGAATGGGTCCTAAGGGAGTAGGATCAAGTTATGTTAAGTACATGGGGACATTGGAGTGTCCAGGGTATATCAGCATTGGAGGAATGTTGGGTAAAGACCCACTACTCCATTGATTTTCTTCCCATGGTATGGTACGCCGTGCGGAAACGTCCATCTGATTGGTAGGTTTGAGGTGAACCTAGTGAGGCAGCGACGCACCATGATGGGCTTGCTAGAGCCGTTATACTGCTCGTTGGAACCAAGTTTGGCAAATCGTAAGGTGATACGAGGTGGATTGTGGTGGACTCTGGTAGTCACCACGTCATTTGAAGTTGAGGTTGAGTATGCCTCACTGAAACGTATATACGTTTATGTTTAAATCTTGGTGAGACTTGTCTGGGACGGCTCATGATGTTGAAGTACCAACAAGAGAGTCATCAAGTCGTCGTTGATTCGATCTGAGAATCCATGTATTTGGGATGCAATGGGTTTATTGTATGTCCTTTCAAATTTGAAACTCTGAGGAGTCTCGATTGTTTATTTATGACCAAGATGTGGTTCTTGGGATATCCGGAGGTGGACATCTTATGAGATATCTTTTGTGTGAATCTGTGGCCGTGAGTTGCCCAATTTGAGTTGCAATGATGCGACTGCTCCTTCGATAGAGGAGGTTTGAAAGTGGAAACCAGGTTTGGTATGTGTACACCGTGGAATACTAGTGTTTCCCTCGTAACGATGTATGTTAGACATCGTGAGTGATGATAGAGATGTCATTGAATGATATCTACGATGGAATCGGGAGCGATTCGAATCCTTGCAGTTTCAGTCGACTAACTGCTTTTGGATTGTTAGCGTTGAGTTGCGCTGACGCTCATTGACGTTATGATGGATTTGGAAGTCTATTCCACTCCAGAGTTTGACACGAAGTCAACGTTCTCACGGTTGAGGTGTCATTCAGGATGCGTTCTTACTGGTTGTATTAGAACGAAGGATGACTGTCCGATCTACAGTCGTAAGTATCGGTTGTTTTGCAGTCATGAGGGACTGACTTTTGGGATGACCCGCATCGAGGTACGTTTTGCCTCTTGGGTGATATATTGGTTTTGGGTAAGTCGCCCTGTTTCAGAGTTTGATGAGAGGTAAGTATCCTCGCATTTATTAATACGATTCTGTTATGGTCAAGAATCGAGGTTATGGCTCCATGTTGTTGTGGAGCCCGGGTGTTACGTGATACACCGGTGCAAATTTCGAGGACGAAATTCTTTTAGTGGGGGATATTGTGATGACCAGGGATTATAGGTGTTAGTCCCGGAGTATTAATAACCCCTAAAGTTGTTCTACGTAGCGATTTGGAGTTTAATCGTGATGTTGGGTCTTCTGGGCTCGTTTATTTGGGTAGTTGGGATCGTTGGATCCCGAGGTTGAGATTGTATTCACATTACGGTGTAAAACCTAAGAGTTGGGTTTTTGATGTGTCTCGGAATCTCGGGTGCTTGTGTGAGCACCGGTAGGGGGTTTTGGGGTTAGAGAGAGAGTTTTTGAAAACAGATGATTTTTAATGAATCACGATGTAATTTTGGGGCTATTAGTATTTCAGGGTATTTTGCTATAAATACCAGTTGAACCCGAGATTTTAATAAAAAAATCCATTTCAGCCCTCCAACCCGCCTCTCTCTCTCTCCCCGCCGATTCCGTCTGCTCCAGCCCCCCCGCGCACAAAAACGCTTCGCCCGCCGCCGTCCCGCCGCCGTTCGGCGCGTGCGACCCGCCACCGGCTTCGTTTCGTCGAGGCCCAGCTATCCCCTCCGGCAATTGAAAGTTTCGTCGCGTTTTGAAGTCGGATTTTGCAGATGAGCGCCGATCCCCAAATTCTAGGGTTCTTCGATTTCGGTCGATTTTACTTCCGATTTTCGATTGGGTAACGTTCTTTACCTCTTTTTCGTCCCTCTCATGTATTTCCCTGCTATATTTGGTGGTTTTGGTTCGAAATTATTTTCGAATTTTGTGGGGTAATTGGGGGTTTTTGGCAAGGTGATGATTCTTGCTATTGATGGTTTAATTCATGTGTTTAGATGATTATGATGCTTTATTGGGTTCGAATTGAGATGTAAGGGTTCGAAAATTTGTAGGGTGTTCTTGAACAATTTTCGATATTGTCTCATTTATTTCCCTCCCTGCATGTACCTGCCCCGGGTCTTTTAAATGATTTATTGTCGTGTGTTGACAATATTTTGAGGGTTATGGATGTGCTTGAGCATGTGTTACATGTTCGTAAATAATTGTGAATTATTTATCGTGTTAGCACATCGTTCCTCGGGGCATGGAACTCGAGCAAGGTTTGGCTTGGACTTCGAGGATTTAAGGTACGTTTAGCGTACGAGCATAGCTTAAATGATGTTTTACAAGTATGATGCATGATCTAATATACATGAAACGTTTTACTATGATGGCACCGGGACTTGGTTACGTTATTTTGATTCACATGGTGAAATGCTTGGTGCCGCTATGAAGCGAGCAAATGATGGGGTGTGGTTGCTACGGAGCGAACACCGATAGTATGACGTTACTTTGAAGTAAGAAATGAAAATATGGTATTTGATTAGATATCTAAGATATCTGTATTTTATTCCCTATTGGTAATGAATAGGAACAGAGACGTATTTAATCAGAGAAGTGATTAACTAGTATCGAAGTTAAGGAAATCTCAATATGATATCTAGAATTATGATAATTGCTAGATAAAGAAAGATGTTATGAAATGTTGTTAATTTGAAACCGGCTAGGGTTAACCAATGTGATGATTAACTGCATATTCAGGATTTGATGATTTATCTGTTTTGAGAACAGGGTTATTACAGGGGTACGCTAGGATGAGGATGATTCCATCCAGGAAGTATCACATATGTTCCACAACATTTACATTTTTGTAAATTATGTATTATGTCATTATGATTATGAAATTGTGGAATTGGTATGCTCACCCCGTGTGGGGGCTGTCTCTGTTGGGACAGGTGAACAGGTACATCGATGGATGTGGAGCAGAGCTCGAGCTGTTGATTGGATGTACTCCCAGGATCGTGGTACCAGGGCTTGATGGAGCACGGTATCGTATAGAGTACCTATATACCCATGATGGTTATATACATATTCATGATGCTCGCATGTGAGCACGATTATACTTGTATATGGGTTGTATATAAAGGCATGAGCCTTTCTCTCTTTCATTCTATGTTGCATGCAATTAGAGGTAGAATTGCTAAATGATATGAGAGTCATTGGTGTATTGTGGGTGTTGAAACCCACTTTTGTTGTCATATGTGTGGTGTCTTCCCTGGCTGGGAATTTACTTGATATTGCTGTATTCTGATGAGTATTATGTTTCCTTGGCCGGGAATTATGTTATGTGTTGTGCTTTTATTTCGGGATAGCCCTATTTATGGGGAGACTCTGCCCAAATTTTTATAAAAATCCACAATGTAAAAAGTGGTGTCATGGGGATGGTAATGGGCGAACCCTATGAGTCCATTGTTGTTAGGATGATGAACTTATAACATTGTATGTTAAAGAAAATTTTGTAATTGCCATTCAATGGTAAAGTATCTGAGTTTCCCGAATGATTTTATTGAAAGCATGTGCCACACATAATGATTAATACACTAATCAAGGGTTAAGTATATGGGGTCCTTACACTTCAGTTCCCAACGCTGTCTGTAACCCTTCCCAGAAATGAGAAGTAAATCTCGGATCGCTATCCGATACAATGGAAACTGGAATACCATGTAGTCTCACTACATGTTGAATGTACAACTGTGCCATTCTTAGATATGTAAACGTCATACAATATGGCACAAAATGAGATACTTTGGTGAGTCGGTCAACAATCACCCAAATAGCATCGCAACCAGAAGACGTCCGTGGCAAATGAGTCACAAAATCCATCGTGATATGTTCCCATTTCCACTGAGGAATTTCCATACTATGTAATTCACCTCCTGGTCTCTGTCTTTCCGCTTTCACTTGTTGACAGATCAAACATCGTTTCACAAAGTTCAACACATCCTGTTTCATACGTTTCCACCAAAATTGGGTACGTAAGTCATGATACATTTTCTTTCCTCCAGGATGTATACTGTATCTACTACAATGAGCACGTTGTAGTAGTTCTTGGCGTAGTCCTAATGAAGCAGGTACTACCCAACAGTTGCGGTACTTCAATGTTCCATCACTTGTAAGTACAAATTGAGATGTTTGTCCTTGACTTATCATTTCCTTCCATTGTTGTACTTCATCATCAGTCAGTTGTGCTGTTCTGATTTTCTCAAAAATGTCAGGTTCAACCAACAATGTTGATACCCGTACTGGCTCTATTTCCATATTAAAATCATAACCCAAAGTACAACAAGAAGTCATCAAAGCAGATAAATGAATCATCTCATCAGCCGTATGATGTACCTTTCGACTCAGAGCATCTGCTGTAAGATTAGCCTTTCCTGGATGATATTCAATCTCACAATCATAATCTTTCAACAGATCCATCCATCTCCTTTGTCTCATATTCAACTCCGCTTGAGTGAATAGAAATTTTAAACTTTTATGATCTGTGTATATGGTAAAAGACGTACCATATAAATAATGTCGCCATATCTTCAATGCAAAGACAATGGCAGCCAATTCCAGATCATGTACTGGATATCTCATTTCATGTGGCTTCAACTGTCGTGATGCATAAGCCACTACATGTTTTTCCTGCATCAATACACAACCCAAACCAAGTAATGATGCATCCGTATATAATGCAAACCTGTCATGCTCCGATGGAATGATCAAGACTGGAGCTGTAGTCAATCGATGTTTTAATTCCTGAAAACTACGCTCACAAGCCTCTGACCATTGAAATGATACTCCCTTCTGTGTCAAATGTGTCAATGGTTTGGCGATCGCTGAAAATCCTTCAACAACCCGTGTATAATATCCAGCCAAACCCAAGAAACTACGAATCTCTGGCACAGAAGTAGGTGCTGACCAATTCAACACTGCTTCCACTTTCTTTGGATCAACTGATATACCTTCTTCTGAAATTACATGTCCCAAAAAGCCGACACTAGTCAACCAAAACTCACACTTACTGAGTTTGGCATACAATTGATGTGTCCTCAACAATTGCAATACCATATGCAAATGTTGAACATGTTCTGCATCACTCTGCGAATAGATTAGTATATCATCGATAAAGACAATGACAAATCGATCAAGGTATTCCTGAAAAACCCGATTCATTAGACTCATAAAGACAGCAGGAGCATTTGTCACTCCAAATGGCATTACCAGAAACTCATAATGTCCATAACGAGTTCTGAATGCTGTCTTCTGTATATCTCCTTCCCTCACACGTATTTGATGATATCCTGACCTCAAATCAATCTTAGAATAAATCCTTGAACCCTGCAACTGATCAAACAAATCATCAATACGAGGAAGAGGATATTTATTCTTTATCGTTACCTTGTTCAACTGTCTATAGTCAATACACAATCTCATTGTCCCATCCTTCTTCTTAACAAATAAAATCGGAGCACCCCAAGGCGATACACTAGGACGTATGTACCCCTTGTCCAATAAATCTTGCAATTGAGTTTTCAACTCTTTCAATTTAGTTGGCGCCATCCGATAAGGAGCCCGTGAAATTGCAGAAGTACCAGGTATTAAATCAATACCAAATTCTACTCTCGACTCGGTGGGAATCCAGGTATCTCATCTGGAAACACATCCGCATATTCTGCAACCACTGGTATCTCCTTCACTCTCCTTTCTCTTTTCTGTTCAGTTACATCAAGGGCATATATCAAATAACCCGCATGTCCACGTTCTAACAAACGCGACATTCGGATTGCTGATATCAAAGGAATCCTTGCCCTCGATCCCTGACCATAAAAATACCATTGAGTTCCAGTATCAGACTGAAATCTCACTATCTTCTGACTACAATCCACAACAGATTGATATTTACTCAACACATCAATTCCAATGATGCAATCAAAATCTGTCATATCTAACACAATCAAATCAGTTTGTAGTCCATACTCAGTCTCAAACTGAATATCACAATCAGACACACTCTGACAAGTCATCACAGTAGTTCCCATGGGTGTCGAAACATAAAGAGGCATCAACAGTGGAGACGAGCATATATGATACTGATCAATAAAAGCTTGTGCAATAAAAGAATGTGATGCACCAGTATCAATCAACAGTAAAGCAGGATAAGCTAATAAAGTACACTTACCCGCTATCACAGCATCAGAAGCTGCCTCTGCTTCCTCCCTGTTTAATGCATACACCTGAGCCTGAGGTGTTCCTGTCCTCTGTCCTCCACCAGACTGTGATACACCCTGTGATCTCTGTTGTACTGTAGTCTCTGAAATGGGTCCTCTCCTCTGTTGTCCACCCACTTGAGTACAATCACGGATCACATGTCCTTGCCTCCCACAACGGAAACAAACTACTGGATTCAATTGAGGACAATCTCGTTTCAAATGTGGTCCACCACATTTAAAGCATTGCACACCACTGCCACTACTACTACCTTGGAACTGTCCCTTTGTTCTTCGGTCATCTCCTTTCCGTGGTCCAAAACGTTTCCCACTAAACCTAGATGAAGATGCACCACCTCGTGATAATTTAAATGGTTCTCCTCTAGGTCTCATACTGTCCGATGTAGGTGGTTGGGCTTGTCCAACATCCTTGTAGACCCCTACAGCAATCTCAGCCATCTCAGCTCTCGTCAATGCTTCTTCATAAGAGGTAGGATTATTGGACATGACCCTATCAAACAATTCAGGCCTCAAACCTTTCACAAATTGTCTGATCTTAGCTTTTGTGTTAACAGCAATATGTGGCACATACCGGAGCAAAGAAGAATAGTGCACAGCATAATCAGATACTGTCATTGCTCCTTGTCTCAAGTTTGTAAATTCATCCTCTTTCCTCTGCCTTGCAGCAACAGAGAAATAATGCTCCAGAAACTTCGTTCTGAACACATCCCAGTTAACTGTCTATTCTTGAGCCCTCAACTCAAGCACTGTGGATTTCCACCACATCATAGCTTTCTTGGCTAACTGGAATTCAGCTAAACGTAACCAAGCTGACTTGGCACACGGTGCTGATACAAATATTTGTTCTATACGTTCCAGCCACTCCTCTGACAGTTCCCCTGATTCAGTCCCCTCAAACCTGGGTGGCTGATAACTCAGAAACTGCGTCAATGTCAATTCTCCAGGCAACAGTACCTGTTCCACTGGCCCTTGCTCAATCGATGGTGGTGGCACAGGCATCATCCTCACACTAGCATTGCCACTTAAGGCATTCCCAACATCCTCATGATACCCTCTGTCTGTCATAGCTGTAGATCAAGGGTTAACAATAACATTCACAAGGATATAACATGTTAGAAGAACATCATATTTCAAATACTAACATGCTATTACCATTCTCAAATTGTTTAGGTAACTCCCTAATACACTTCCTCTACCCATATTCACCCCGTTCTCGAACCACTGCTCTGATACCACTAATGTGGGGTCCTCTTTACTTAATCCATTATGTATTCAATTAAACATACATATGTGAGTCTGAATTAAGTAATAACATGCACTAATTTAGATTATCTTACTAGTTAAGTTGTTACATGGTTTACAAAACCTTAAACAACTATACATCACATATACAAGTAACAACCTAGTACAAGATAACCCCTATGCAGTGGTTCCCCTCGCAGCGGAAATCACGACTCATGCTCCCCACGTCTATGAGTCCCTACATAAACATTCACACAATGAGTATAGATAACAATTATCTCAGTGCAATATCAAAACAATAACATCAATATCAATGATAAAGCACAAATAAATCATCTAACGTGAATGCTCTGTATCATGCATCAACAAATGCATCATGTCATGACATGTCTCAACAAGTACCCTATTATCACGAGACTAAAATGATATGCCTATTCAGCTCAATATGTCAGTGGAACCACCTCACATCTTCATATTAGCAGCACATATCATAGTACCGTCCTCAAATGATAATAGCCAGAGCATATACCCAAAACCGGTGTATATCTCTATATAGCATAACCGAGCATATACCCAAACCAGGCGTATATCTCTATGTAACATAACCGGGCATATACCCAAACCAAGCGTATACCTCTATGTAACATAACCGAGCATATACCCAAACCAGGCGTATATCTCAAACACATGATATCCATGAATGTACATGCATATGATACTACCAATCATATGATACAAACATAACACAATTCATACGATATCAAAACCATAACGATATCAAAACCATAACATCATCATCGCATAATATCTATACTCCGTACGTCAACACGTACCTGGAAAGCGACACAAACGAGATAAATCAGTCGTCCCTGGCTAATTGCCTCGTTGTCCTGTCCCCTGTGATGGTGCTACAACAATGCCAATAATATATCATGTTATCATAGGCATTAAAATCAAATTCTCAAAAATATACACATTTTAAGTCTACCGATCGATCAGTCACCCTAGCGATCGATCGGTCCAAACAAGTAACCCTAGCGATCGATCGGTCCAAATCCAGCGATCGATCGCTTAAATAGTTGAATTTCTCAAAAATGCTACGGCATTGTACCGATCGATCGGTCGCTTTCAGCGATCGATCGGTACATACACCGCCTTAACTTTTCCCCTGTTTTACCGATCGATCGGTACGCTCCAGCGATCGATCGGTCGATGATAAAATTTTGAAACCATGGCGATTTTGAGCTTATCTTCCTAGCCCTTCTCCTACAACTCGAAATTCAACATTACAACATGTTTCTTGCAATCTCTAGGAACATAGTAACATGATTCCAACATCATAGATTCCAATTCAAAGCATAGAAACATGATATGATTCTTCATATGAACACTTGAATAGTTTACTTCACATATACAACACCAATGACATAATTCAAGTATAAAGCTATGAATTCTTACCAAGATGTGAAGAAATCACTTCACCTAACTTCCTAGCTCAAATCACAAGTGAAAAACCAAGCTTCAACTAACAAAAGCTCTAAGGGTTTGGAGAGGAGCTTTGTAGAGATTTTGAGGTGAAAGTGGTGTTAGTATGTGATTCCACCTCTCTAACCACTTGATATAGATCCTTAGTTCCCTAATTCACTTGCTATCATGCCATTTAAAGGTAATTACATGTTAAGTAACATGTACATGAAATGAACTCCAAATTCAAATGCATTTCCAATTGCAAGTAAATTCACATGCATAATCAAATGCTTACTAGTTCAAATCATATCTTTGCACTACATTTTGTACATCATGTTTCATTCCTTGCCATATATCATTTCACACATGTTTTACTTCTTTCTTGGTTCCACCCGAACCCCCATTATTATACCGCTAAGTGATATAATTACACCATAATCATATCACACGTGTATACAACAATTCGAGGCATTACACTCTCTAACTCCAAAACCCCCTACCGGTGCCCACACAAAGCACCCCAGATCCCGAGTCACACTAAAAACCCAACTCTTAGGTTTCTCACCGAAATGAGAATACAATCTCAACCACGGGATCCAACGATCCCAACTACTCAAATAGACCAGCCCGGAAGGCCCAACACCGCGATTAAACTCCAAATCGCCACGCAAGAACAACTCTAGGGATTATTAACACTCCGGGATTAACATCTATAATCCCTGGTCATCACATATGTCCTTGAGGAACCCTTACCTGCTGAGGAACCTCCCCTGACGGCTGCTAAGGCCGATAGAGATGCTTACAAGAAGCATCAAAATGACGCACTTGATGTTGGGTGCCTTATGCTTGCCACCATGAACTCTGAGCTTCAGAAGCAACATGAGGAATGGAGGCGTTCGATATGATCAAGCATCTAAAGCAACTGTACCAACAACAAGCAAGACAAGAGAGGTATGACGTCTCTAAAGCGTTATTCCAGTGTAGAATGGTAGAGGGAAGTCATGTTGGAACTCATGTACTCAAGATGATTGGGTACATTGAGAATCTGGAGAAGCTGGGTTTTCCTTTGGACTAAGAGTTGGCCACTGACGTGATCTTGCAATCGTTGCTTGAAAGCTTCAGTCAATTTGTCTTGAATTACAATATGATTGAAATTGAAAAGACTCTACCACAGTTGCTAGGCATGCTGAGAACTTTTGAAGCTAACAGCAAGAAGTCTAAGCCTACTAATGTTCTTATTGTGAATAAGAGCAAAGGAAGGGCTAAAGCAAAAGGCTTCAAGAAGAACAAGAAGGTCCTTGTTAAGTCTAAGCCACATGTTTCTGCACTAAAGCCAAAGGGAGGAGTGGCAAAAGAGGGGAATTGTTTCCATTGCGGTGAGACCGGACATTGGAAAAGAAATTGCAAAGTTTATCTGGAGGATCTTAAGAAGACGAAGGGAAGTGTGACTTCCACTTCAGGTATTTTTGTTATAGAAGTCAATTTATCTACTTCTTCATCATGGGTATTAGATACTGGATGTGGATCTCACAGTTGTGTTAATGTGCAGGATCTTAAAAGGAGTAGGATATTGGTAAAAGGCGAAGTGGATTTCCGAGTAGGAAATGGAGCAAGAGTTGCTGCATTAGCTATAGGAGATTATTCATTATCTTTGCCTTCCGGTTTATCTTTAGATTTAAAAGATTGTTATTCTGTGCCTTCAATTACTAGAAACATTATCTCTATTTCTTGTTTGGACAAGTTTGGATTTTCATTTATTATAAAGGACAATTGTTGCTCCATTTATTTAAATGATATGTTTTATGCTAGTGCACAAATGATTAATGGTCTTTATGTATTAAATCTTGATATGCCTGTCTATAACATAAATACTAAAAGGATTAAGAATAATGATTCTAATCCAACTTATCTCTGGCATTGTCGCTTGGGCAATATAAACGAGAATCGCATATCAAAACTTCATAAGGATGGAGTATTGGATTCATTTGATTTTGAATCATATGAAACATGTGAATCTTGTTTAATGGGTAAGATGACTAAAGCTCCTTTCAAGGGACATGTTGAAAGGACAAATGATTTATTGAGTCTCATACATAGTGATGTATGTGGACCAATAAGCACACATGCTATAGGAGGTTTTTAATACTTCGTTACATTTACTGATGACTTCAGTAGATATGGGTATGTGTACCTAATGAAACATAAACATGAAACCTTTGAAAAGTTCAAGGATTTCAATAATGAAGTACAAAACCAACTTGGTAAAAGTATCAAAATCCTTCGATCAGATCGAGGAGGTGAATACCTTAGCCAAGAGTTTCATGACTATCTAAAGGAGTGTGGGATAGTCCCACAACTCACTCCTCCGTATACTCCACAATGGAATGGTGTATCCGAGAGGAGAAATCGAACATTGTTGGACATGGTTAGATCAATGATGAGTCATGCAGATCTTCCGATATCCTTTTGGGGACATGCTTTAGAAACAGCAATATTCATACTGAACCGTGTTCCATCTAAATCTGTGGAAAAGACACCATATGAGATATGGACTGGGAAACGTCCTAGTATGTCTTTTATGAAGATTTGGGGTTGTGAGGCTTTCGTGAGACGTCACGCCTCTAACAAACTTGGACCAAAATCTAATAAGTGTTTATTTATGGGGTATCCTAAGGAAACGAAAGGATACTATTTCTATTATCCCACCGAGAACAAAGTGGTTGTTGCTCGGACTGGTGTCTTTCTTGAAAGAGAATTTATTTCTAGAAAAACCAGTGGGAGACATATAGAACTTAGTGAAGTTCAACCACAAGAAAACACTGAACATGATATTGAGATGGAAACAGAGCAGACACCACAAGCTGTTGAGGATAAAGTGCCTGCTCAAGAGACACAAGCCCAGCGTAGGTCTGTAAGAGAACACCGGGAGCCACAGAGATACGGATTTCTTGTGACTCAACAAGGTGACTTACTACTTATTGATGATGATGAGTTGTCATCTTATCAAGAAGCTATAATGGGCACTGATTCTGAGAAATGGCAAGAGGCCATGAAATCTGAAATGGAATCCATGTATGCAAACCAAGTATGGACTTTGGTTGACCCACCTGAAGGGGTGAGACCCATAGGGTGCAAATGGATTTTCAAGAAGAAGACCGACATGGATGGTAATGTATAAACCTTTAAAGGTCGACTTGTAGCAAAAGGTTTCAAACAAATTCATGGTATTGACTATGATGAAACTTTTTCACCAGTTGCCATGGTTAAATCCATTAGGATCTTACTTGCAATAGCTGCATTTCATGATTATGAAATTTGGCAGATGGATGTCAAAACAACTTTCCTTAATGGAAATCTGCTTGAGGATGTGTAGATGACACAACCCGAGGGTTTTGTCGATCCAAAGGATGCTGGAAAGATATGCAAGCTACAACGATCCATTTATGGATTGAAGCAAGCTTCTCGGAGTTGGAATCTTCGTTTTGATGATGTAGTCAAAGAGTTTGGTTTCATCAAAAACGTAGATGAACCTTGTGTCTACAAGAAGGTCAGTGGGAGCATAATTATCTTCCTAATATTGTATGTAGATGACATACTTCTAATTGGGAATGATATCCCTGCCTTACAATCTGTAAAGATTTGGCTAGGGAATTGCTTTTCTATGAAAGACTTGGGTGAAGCCACCTATGTACTAGGAATCAAGATCTATAGAGATAGATCGAGAAGATTACTTGGCCTAAGTCAAAGTACATACATAGACAAAGTGCTAAAACGGTTTAGCATGCAAGAATTTAAGAAAGGATTCATGCCTATGACGCATGGAATACATCTCTCGAAGGAACAATGTCCTTCAACACCAGATGAGAGACAACGCATGAGTAAGATTCCATATGCGTCAGCTATTGGATCTATCATGTATGCCATGATATGTACTCGTCCCGATGTCTCGTATGCTTTGAGCATGACGAGCAGATTGATCCAGGTGAATGTCACTGGATTGCAGTCAAGAATATCCTGAAGTACTTGAGAAGAACTAAGGATACATTCTTGATTTATGGAGGTGAGGAAGAGCTCAATGTAATTGGTTACACTGATGCAAGTTTCCAAACCGACAAAGACGATTTTCGATCGCAATCAGGATATGTGTTTTGCCTAAATGGAGGTGCTGTAAGCTGGAAGAGTTCAAAGCAAGAAACAGTAGCCGGTTCTACAACTGAAGCTGAATACATTGCTGCCTCAGATGCATCAAAGGAAGCTGTTTGGATCAAGAAGTTCATTTCTGAACTTGGGGTGATGCCTAGCATTCTAGATCCGATTGAACTCTATTGTGACAACAATGGAGCCATCGCATTGGCTAAGGAACCTAGATCTCACCAAAGACCAAGCACATACTTCGGCGCTTTCATTTCATTCGAGAAATCGTTGAAAGAGGAGATGTAAAGATATGCAAAGTACCAACAGATGATAATGTATCTGACCCATTGACGAAGCCACTATCACAGCAGAAGCAAGATCGTCATACTAGATCTCTAGGCATTAAGTATATGTCTGATTGGTCTTCGTGAAAGTGGGAGATTTGTTGGGATATGCCATAAGACATGTCATTAGATGATTGTTTATGACATACAATGTATTATGATTTTATAAATGGCAAATCATTTTTAAATATTATTCGAATATCTGTGCAATATGAATTGATATATAAGTTAATGTCCTTAGAATAATATTGTATTATTCTTAAAACCCCTTTCGATTTGATCGTGTGGATACCGTAGAGACAAAGGTGCAAACTTTTGTTTGTGACTCGTGGTGCTACAACGAGGATTCTGCATCAAACACGCTACAAGGGTGAGACTCTTATTATCTTTATTCCGATATGAACCCTTTGTATAGATCCGCGGTTTTAGTAATCCAAATTTTATTATTCCACTGCGTTGTATGCTCGTTGGATTACTTACACAACGAAGTAGTGTCAAACCACTTACTATAATCCACAATTCGATCATGTCTCCCAGTGCATCCCAAATTCATGGATTCCCAGATCGAGTTAACAATGACTTGTTGACACTCTTGTTGGTACCCCAACAAAATTGAGCTGTCCCCAGACAAGTCCCACAACAAAAGCGCACAACCATTCCGTGAGGTATTCCCAACCTCAACCTCATATATAGTGGTGACTGCTAGCGTCCACCATAAACATCATCGTATCACCGTACCATTTACCAAACTCGACCCCAACGAGCAACATAACGACTACAACAAGTCCATCATGGCACTGCGCAACACGTGGCAAGCAAATTCGCTGCATCCTTAGGTTTTAACCAAACCAACCAACGCATCACACGTTCCATCCCGGTATACCATACCGTCACATCCATTAGAGTAGTGGGCGTGACCATGTCCACCACACGTCACATCGACAAAAGCGAGTAGTTTCCTCAACAACTAGTCCTATCGCCAATCACTTGGCCAAAGACCATCCCGACGAGTACACCTAAAGGTACCACTACTCGTAACATAAATACTTCAACACACGCTGCGGTATACACACATGTATAGCACATCCAGCCCTTGATTGAGTAAACTTGCTCGGCATAAGGGTCACGTCAACCGGTGACGTAGGCACCACCTTGTGCCCAACATCGGCACCTCAAAATATACCACTAAAAACGTCTATACAATTGTATTATTTAACGCAACGACGTTACACGTACATAAAACATCCACTATGCCGTCATCTCGTGACGGTAATGCTGACACATGACATTCAATTCATCATCAACTAGTGACGGTACATGGCAACATACAACAACTACAACTACATCGTCAACTGTGACGATACATGTCAAAATACATAATACTCAATACAACAACGCCAACCCGTGACGGCACATGCCAAAACACATGGCGTCTAAAACAATACTAAAGAAACAGTAATATACCTCCATTCCTTTGTAACAAAGTAGCGGTCTACCTGTCTCCGTCGCTCAACAGCAATATGCAATCAGCACCCGTCGCTCGAGGACGGCATAATCCCGTGCTGTGTACCTAGCGGCATAATCCATCGCTACAAAATTGACGACATGATCCCTCGTCACACAGTCGGCAGCATGAGCCTTGCTTTGCACATCCGGGTACGAACCATCATCAACAGAATAGCGGAATGAGACGTCGCTATATATATAATCGGCGGCAAGAACCATCACCATGGAATCAGCGGAATGTACCATTGCTAAACACATGTCCGGCGGCATGAACCATCGCTAATAACATAGCAGAAAGACATCGCTATACACGCACCTGGCGGAATAATCATCGCCAATAATACAGCGGCATGAACCATCGCTCGATATACCTGGCGGCATGAATCATCGCCAATAATACAGCGGCATGAACCATCGCTCGATATACCTGGCGGCATGAACCATCGCCAATAATTCAGCGGCATGAACCATCGCCAATGACATAGCGGAAAGAGGCATCGCTATACACGCACCTGGCGGAATAACCATCGCCAATAATATAGCGGCATGAACCATCGCTCGATAATGTAGCTGTTCCGGTCTTGTTATAACAGCGGAATTTTAGGACCCCTCGCTTCGACATATAGCGGCATCATATGATATCCCTCGCTTCGACAATGACAGCGGCATGTACATCACTTCGACATGACAGCGACAAATATCATATTACCTTCGCTTCATATGACAGCGGCAAGTACCTCCCTCGCTCGAATATAACAACCACCGGAATCTTCCACTAGCTCCATATACCTGCATCAAGGTTAATACAACAGTTCACAAATCCTACTACGTCATATCGGTGGCTCAGTAATATCCCTCGCTTCGACAATGACAGCGGCATGTACATCGCTTCGACATGACAGCGGCAAATATTATGATCCATTGCTGATGATATACCCGTAGTAGGACGCTAAAAGTAACACATTGTATATTCAAAAACAATTGAAATCATACCACAATATCCCACTGTCTGTTGTCAACCATCCCTGTCCTTAGACAGCATATCACATTTCTCATTTCCTGATTTTCCTATAAAATCAGATCCCTTAGCACATAATACATGGAGTGCCAGACATTACCATTAATGCCATCCCATCGTATTCTACACGATTCCTGCAACCACAATGATCAGTAATACCACTTTCCATATCGTAAAAGAACATAAGCAATTAGTTGTGTCACACAACACTAATACCATCATGTATAAATATGTGCTACCAATTCCTATCAACAAGTTCATAGGCCCTTAACAGCCCCAAAGAGCAACCACTACTCTGATACCACTAATGTAAGGACCCCCGTGCCCTTAACCCGTTATTAGTGTATTAATCCATGCCATTAAGTGCATACAAACATATTATCATGGGAAGGAAACCATATACAAGAATGACATCATTTACCATCTATAAATTTCTTGCATTAGAACCTCATAATACTCAACTTCCCCAACTAATAACCACTGTTATAGTATGCACCCTAATAATACACTAACATACTCTCAGTTCATTTAGCAATTCCATATTTAATTGCATGCAAACCATAAATGAAGAGAGAAAACCATGCCCATTTATACATTCCATATACACATAAAATGTACTCACATGAGAGCACCCAATGAATAGGCGTGTGTCTAATGTGTAAAAATACTCTGCCAATATCGTTACTGGCACTTCAAGCCTGGAAGTACCTCTAAAGCACAACTCGATCTCAACTCTGGATCCATGTACTTATTCAACCAGCTCTGGTACCTCGATCCTGGAAGTACCTCAAATCAACAGCCCGATCTCAACTCCAAAGCTGCTGCTACACCTGTATCACCTGCCCCAACACAAAGACAGCCCCCACACGGGGTGAGCATACCAATACCACCAATCCAATAATCATAATATTACAATTCATAATTTACAGAATGTAAATGCCATGAATTTCAATGATACTCCCTGGATGGTAACATCCTCATCCGGGATCCCCTGTACTGTCCCTGTTCTCAAAATAACCAAACCATTAAATTCTTATAAGCCAGTTGATCATCTCATTGATCAACTAAAACCATTCATGCCATACAGTTCCATAACTAAATATGATTCAATCATCCAATGGAGCATTACAGATATCGTATGTAACTAGCCAATGATTCCATTTTTATGTTTCATAGCTGTGAGACCCCGTTATCTAACAACGTTATAAGGTGCAATTAAGAGAACTAATCATGCATAAATCAGAGTAATAGACCGTGTTGATGCCCTGAGCTTAAGAGTTACAGTACCAAAAATTTCAAAAAGGAATTAATTACATTCCTAACAAAAGAGTGTGAAACTATAGTTTTACTCTACTCTATGTAGAAACTATACAAAAAGACAGATTCTGTTCTGCTATCCCTGAAGCACTCCTTACAGCTCACGCATCAACCCCGACCCTGGTTCTCCATGCCAAATGCACCTACAAGGACAACCCCCAACACATGAGCACATAATAATTCATATTCAACACAATATGAATAAAAGCGTAAATGCGTAAAGCATAAATACAAAATACTTCATGTATTCCAATGCATTTAAAACGCCCCCTTTTGGTTGTCCCTGTACCATAACTCATAATCGAATCAATGAATGATATTATGGTTTTAAACAAATGTCATGACATATTTCAATTCCTCAAATCATCAAACCAATCCCTAGTCTGTTTATCACAATGTATTTCAAGTCCGTTTATCACAATGTATTTTAATGCCCCTCGCTTCACATATAAGCGGCATAGAATAACCTCGCTTCAATGGACATGCGGTACTCCCACCCATCGCTTCACATTTTAGCGGCAAATATTCTTTCCTCGCTTCATATGATAACCTCGCTTCCATGTGACATGCGGTACTCCCACCCCTCGCTTCACATTTAGCGGCACAAAATAAATAGCGGCAAGCATTAAAATCATCAAGGCGTGAGACCCCGTTATCTAATCAACAATATACTAAGGTGCAATTAAGAGAACTAATCATAATCATCAGAGGTTTTGATCGTGTTGATATCCTGAGCTTATAGAGATTACAGTTCCAAAAGAATTTAAAAAGGGATTAGTTACATCTCTTAGTAACAGCGTGTAAGACTATAGTTCTACTACACTCCTTGTAGAAACTATACAAAATGAAACTCTGTTCTGCTAATCCTTTAGCACTCCTTAAAGCTCAACGTGTCAACCCCGACCCTTGTTCTCTGTATCAAATGCACCTACAAAGACAACCCCCAACACATGAGCACATCATAATTCATATTCAACATAATATGAATGTAAAGCATAATGCATAATCACAGATATAAAATACTTCCTGTATTTCCAATGCATTTAAAACGCCCATTGGTTGTCCCTGTACCATAACTCATAATCAAGTCATTATATGAAATTATGGCTTCTTTAAATAAATGTCATGACATAACTTCACTTCTTAAATCTTAAATCTTTCTTAGTCAGTTTATCATCAGTGTATTTTAATGCCCCTCGCTTCGTAATTTTCTTAACAAGCGGTGCTTCTTCCTCGCTTCTTCATACAAGCGGTATCTCTTCCTCGCTTCGTATGGCATACCTCGCCTCCATGTGCAAGCGAGCCTCCCCCCTCCCGCTCCATATTTTTAGCGGTATAAGCGGTAAGCATTAAAAATCATCACTGGGATAATCCTGACTCGTGGAATACACACCATTTATTCCACAACATACATATGCAACAACAATGCATAACAACATGTATCATACTCATAATGCACAACTTTGCATCTATCATGTGTCAAATGAACAGACATAAAATGCATGTTACCGTTGGGTGCACGTACGTTGCTTACGTACCTTTCCAAAATATGGTGTGTCGCAGGACTCTATCCCCTGCGTTGTGTAGCTATCTGTGAAGGCTCTACACAAGTGTACAACACAATATTAGATGCCTCATTATAACCCAATAACAAAACTAAACAAATTCCACATTTTTTTCAAAAACAGGGCATACCGATCGATCGGCCCTCATCACCGATCGATCGGTGATCACTTAGAATTTCATAAAAATGCTACGGTTTTTACCGATCGATCGGTGTTAGTTACCGATAGATCGGTCGCTCTGTTTCAGTGCGATTTTCCAGAATTCTTGAACACCTACTTTCACACCATTCAATCTACATATAAGACACACCAAATGCTTGAACAAACATGCTAAGAGTTACAATACACTACCATGAGTGTATTCATATTGAAGTTCCACCCAAACTTAAAACCCACATGCTTGAAAATCATCCATTTACATCAGTACTCAATCAAGTTCTTCTGAAACAGGGTATATGTTTCTTTTTTCCAGATTTTCAAACACTACTTTTCAAGCCAACATATCTACCACATAACACATATAACATGCTCATATAAACATGCTAGGAACTTCATAAAAACACCATGAATGAGCTTGAATCGAAGGTTTAACAAAACCTAACCTAGCATGCCATTTTCACCAAAACCCATCACAACTCAACCAAAACATTAAGCAAAAACAGGGTATGGTTCCTTACCCTTTTTACTCCACTTTCTTAGCAAGAAATTTGCTGATATTTTCAATACTTCATGCACCTTCTTGGAGTTCAGATGTGGGATGATTTTTGGGTGAAGAAAGGAAGGAATTTCTGAGAGGAGAAGGTGTTGTGTGAGAAGGGAAAAGAGGCATGGGCAATCAGCTGTGCAGGCATGGGTTGGGGAGGGTGGTTGAGTGTTGGGTGGGTTGATGTGTTATGTTTTGGTCCCGCTATATAGAACGATGTATTAAAATATCCTCAGATGATATTTTATAGTATTTAACCAATAAAATACTTCAAATCCCATTTAAACATGCTTCACCAAAACAAATAACACTCACCCCAAATTAATCATGCCACAACCCCAAATTCCCAACATATAACACATGCACCCTGAAATAACTTTCCCAAATATAATTAATTCAATCCAATGAATTAATACCATAATCCTCATAACATAATTAATGTTTAAATTCACATAACCATTTCGGGGATATCACACAAGGTGATAACCATGACTCATGGGATGCGCATCAATCAATCAACATATACATATGCAATCATAATGTATGGATCAACATGTATTTGCATCTACCATGCACAAGCCAATACACACTTGCATCTACAATGCATATCCCAATGCGTATATAAATTACATGTTACCGTTGGGTGCCCGTACGTCTTCTACGTACCTTTCCAAAATATGGTATGTTGCAGGACTCTATCCCCTGCGTTGTGTGGCTATCTGTGAAGGCTATACACAAGTGTACAACACAATATTAGATGCCAATAATAGCCCAATATTAAAAATCCTACAATAATTAATCAAAACACAACATTTGGCTTCTCGCGATCGATTGCCAATAAGCCCCGATCGATCGCGAGATGCTACTGCCTCAACATTCAAAATTCTGTATTCTGCGATCGATCGCTGAAGACATGTCGATCGATCGCTCAAATCTCGCGATCGATCGCCGAATGTTTCTGCCTCGTACTCTGGTTCTCGCGATCGATCGGGAAGAACGCACCGATCGATCGCCGAAGTCTGTAATCGCGAGAAATCTCCATTGTCGAACACATTTCAAAAGCTACTCAAAAACATACCACAAACCACTATAACCCAACAACTTAACATGCAAAATACACCAATATACTACTATAAAGAAACACAAAACATTGTCTTCAACAAAACTCATCAAGACATGCCATTTCCACTCAAAAGAATAACTCTCCTTAACCAAGAAAATGTGCAACAATTAACACTACTAGTTTCCTAACCACTTTGGCTCCAACTTTAGCAAGATCAAGCAACTAAATTTCAAGTCTTCTTCTCCTTCCCCTTGCTAGGTGCTGGACGTCTTTTGTGAGGAGAGAGGGGGAGGATTTTGAGTGGTAAAGAATGAAGTGAGTTGAGTGGTGGGATGGTAAGGTGAGGTATGGGAGGTATGGGCATGAATGAGTGGTGGGGTTTAATTGTGTAGTTGAAGTATGATAAGTGTTAATTTGTGTCACATGATATTTTATAGTATTTGTGTAATACCCCGAAATGTCTATGTGTTTATGTGCTATCATAATCGGTTATGATATGTTTTAAGGGTTGTGGCGCATTTAAATTGGGGGTTATATTTATGTTATGATGATATGATTTAGCGGGCATGGTAGGTGTTTTAAGGGATGTATTAATTAAGTAATGTTATGAAATATCGCGTGAGGATATTTTAATACATCGTGCTAAATACCGGGGCACAATTAAACACCACATGACACCCCAACCCACACCACCCCACCACCCCTAATCGGCCAACTCCCCCCCCCCCCCCCCCCCCCCCCCCCAAGTTGGTCCAGCCCATGCTTCATCATGCCAATCAATCACTTCTCCCCCATCCCTCCTCAACTCAAAAATCCTCCACCTTTTTCTTCCATTTTCGTTCATAATCTAAGCTGTAAGTGGGAGGAGGAATCTCAAAAATTCCTGGCCATTTTCTTGTCAAAAAGGAGGAGTAAAAAGGGTAAGATGTTATTGGCTAACTTTTCTGAAAGTTTAATTGAGGTTAAGTTTTGTTATGATGTTTTCATGCATGTTAGTGTAGCTTCGGGTGGAATCTTGGTTTGAGTACATACATGGCAGTGTTATGAAGCTCCTAGCATGTTTATTTGAGCATGATGCATGTTTAATTGGGTGGATTTGTTTGTATGAAAAGAAGTGCTCGAAAATCTGGGCAAGGTTATTATACTCTGTTTTTTGGAGAGTTTGGGTGAGTAGTGTTAGAGTTGGGTGGTTTTGATGCATGTGGGTTTAAGTTTGGGTGGAACTTCGATTTGAATACATGCACTGTAGTTTTTTTGTAGCCCTTAGCATGTTTGTTCAAGCATGTTATATGTTTTATGTTGAAGTTTGGATGGTATGAAATGAGGTGCTTGGTAATTCTGGAAAAATTGCACATGAAACAGGGCTACCGATCGATTGCTGAAGAACACCGATCGATCGGTGTATATGCCGTCTCATTAAATTTTAATTCCAAGTTAGTACCGATCGATCGGTGGAAGTAAGGATCGATCGGTGAAGGCTAGCGATCGATCGGTTGGTTTATACCGATCGATAGATGAAAGTCGTAGCTTTAATTTTTAATCCAAAGTTTTACCGATCGATCGGTGGGGGCTACCGATCGATCGATAATGCACTATTCATGTGGTATTGAATTTTTGTGTTTTATTTTGAAGAAATGGTTATGATTCTTGTATTGGTGCCTAATATTGTATTATGTGGTTATGTAGAACTATCCCAGGTACCAGCACAGTCGACGAGATAAAGTCTATTGACTCCTCCACCTTTTAAAAAGGTACGTAAGAGATGTACGGGCATCGGACGGTAAAACACACTCTTATACTATGACTATGCAATGATTGCATAAGTAATTAAGTAACATGTTGAAGATGTTAATGATAAGTAAGGATGCTATGATGTTTATGATGTATGTTAAACTATGTTATTAAAATGGTAGAGTGTTCCGGTGGTTGTTATGGGCAAGCGAGGAAGGTACTTACCGCTGACATAGCTAGCGAGGAGATATATCCGCTATCAAGGAGTAGCGAGGGATATCACAGTACCGCCATATGTCAAGCGAGGGGTCCAATTGTGCCGCTGACATAACAGGACCAGGACAGTCACATTTCTAATTAACTTTGTTGATTATGTGCATATAAATGAAGTACGATTTTAATCATTTATGTCAAGAACTAATGATTACATGCATGAATATGAAACAGGGACAACAAAAGTGGGTTAATACGATTAACCAGAAAGTATATGTTAACGATTATTTCATGCTTTTATTTATATGCCATTCTCTTATGTTATTAAGAGATGATGTACATGCTCATGATGGGTTGTCCCTGTAGGTACACTTTTGAACTGAAGGGCTAAGGGTCGGGTTGAGGCAGTGATCTGCAAGGAGCCCAAAAAGGAATAGGATTCAGGATGATAGTATCTACTCTAAGAGTAGTATAAACCTATAATTAGCATTCGTTTAAGGGAATGTAACTATTAAGTTTTGAAATTTTATTTTTGGCCTGTAATCCTGTTAGCTCATGTAACAACCGGAACCCTAAAATGTTATTAATGCATGTTTAGTCCATATTATGTCATTCTAACACTGTTAAGGTAGGAAGACCCTACAATTTATTCAATAAAATACTTCAAATTCCAATTAAACATGCTTTACCAAAACAAACAACACCCACCCCAAATAATCATGCCGTACCCAAATTCCCAACATATATCACATGCACCCTGAAATGCACTACTAGGCCATGACCACCACATGACTAAGCATTTCCCAATATTATTAAATCATTACCAATAAATTAACACCATAATCCTCACATAACGAAATTAATGTTCAAATACACATAATCATTTCGGGGATATCACAATACTCCCCTACTTATAAGATTTCTTCCTCGAAATCAGTATGCACTTACCAAAAATGAAACAAAACATAAATCACATACCAGAAAGCAGTTCCGGATAGTGCTGCACCATGTGTCACTCCGTCTCCCACGTGGCCTCTTCGACACCCCTACGGTCCCACTGAACTTTGACCATAGGTATCACTTTGTTCCGAAGTCTGCGGTCTGCACGATCCAGGATTCTAACAGGCCGCTCTACATAAGATACATCGGACTCTATCTGAACCTCAGAAGGTTGCAACACATGAGAAGGATCTGGCTCGTACTTCCGCAACATAGATACATGAAACACATCATGTATGTCAGACAGAGAGGGTGGTAAAGCCAGTCGGTATGCCAAAGTACCAATACGCTGTAATATCTCGTACGGTCCAACATACCTCGAAGACAATTTCCCCCGCATTCCAAATCGTACCACACCTCTGAAAGGTGAGATCTTCAAAAAGACCCTGTCGCCCAACTGAAACTCTAACGGCCGACGCCGTTGATTAGCATACGCTGCCTGCCTGTCCTGGGCAGCTTTCATTTTCTGCCTTATCACCTTTATCTTCTCTTCCATTTCCCGGATCAAATCTGGTCCTCCGACTGATTTGCGATCCACGTCGTCCCAACATAACGGTGACCTACAACGTCTACCGTAGAGAGCCTCAAAAGGAGTCATCTGTATGCTTGTAAGGACCCCAAGCCCTTAACCCTTGATTAGTGTATTAATCATTATGTGTGGCACATGCTTTCAATAAAATCAATCGGGAAACTCAGATGATACTTTACCATTGAATGGCAATTACAAAATTTCTTTAATATTCAACATTAAGATCATCTCTACCAACAATTAGACTCATAGATTTCGCCCATTTCCATCCCCATTACACCACTTTTTACATTGTGGACTTTTATAAAATTTTGGGCAGAGTCTCCCCATAAATTGAGCTATCCCGAAACGAAAGCACATCACATAAAATAATTCCCGGCCAGGGAAAACACAATACTCAACAGAATACAGAACACGAAGTAAATTCCCAGCCAGGGAAGACACCACACAATAAGACAACAAAAGTGGGTTTCAACACCCACATAATACACCAATGACTCTCATATCATTTAGCAATTCTACCCTTAATTGCATGCATCATAGAATGAAAGAGAGAAAAGCTCATGCCTTTATATACAACCCATATACAAGTATAACCGTGCTCACATGCGAGCATCATGAATGTGTATATAATCCTCAGGTGTATATAAGTACACTATACGATACCGTGCTCCATCAAGCCCTGGTACCACGATCCTGGGAGTAAATCCAATCAACAGCTCGAGCTCAACTCCGAAGCCATCGATGTACCTGTTCACCTGCCCCAACAGAGACAGCCCCCAACCGGGTGAGCATACCAATACACAAAATCCCATAATCACAATAATGAAATTCATAATTTACAACAAAAGTAAATACTAATGAATTTTAAATGATACTCCCTGGATGGCAACGTCCTCATCCGGGATTCCGTGTACTGTCCCTGTTCTCACAATCATCAAACTCATCAAATCTAAAAAATCAGTAAATCAACACATTGATTTAACTCATCGCATGCCTAATTCTCGAATATCAATAGATAGTGATTCCAAATTCATTATACAGGCAAATATGGATATCTCAATATCAAATACTGATTTCTCAACCTCGCTATCAATCACAGATAGCTCAAATGCCTAGCATTTATTTTACCAATTCTCCATTATACTTAGACATCTCACATGTCTTATAATGAATACATGATTCCACGATCATTCTCAGGCATCTCAATGCCCTACAATGGTCATATATATCCAGTACCCCATATACCTTATGAGGTTATACAACTCTAATATCACGCACGCTTGTGGCGGCGATATTAAGATTAGGTTGTTCCATAGCTATATCAACACATATATATATAACCATACGCACAACCATCTAATGCAATCAAAATACATTATGCATTTCACAAATGCTCTCATATAAAGTAATGCTCGTACGTCGCACGTACCTTAAATCTCCGTAGTTCGAGCCAAACTTTGCTCGTGTTCCATGCCCCGAGGAATGATGTGCTAACACGATAAATAATTCACAATTATTTACGAACATGCAACCCATGCTCAAGTACACCCATAACACTTATACAAAAATATTGCCAACACACAACAATTAACCATCTAAAAGACTCGGGGCAGGGCACATGCAGGGAGGGAAAACGAATGAGGCACCAACGAAAATTGCTCAAGAACCACCTTTCAATTTTCGAACCCTAACATCACAATTTCGAACCCAACCAAGCACCATAATTCATCTAAAACATGAAATAAACGATTAACAACAAGAATCACCACCCCCCTGCCAAAACCCCTAAATTCGAACACAACCCTCACGCAAGCAGCGATTTAATTCGAACCAATAACACAAAAATGGCAGGGAATTACATGAGAAGGATGAAAAAGGGGTAAGGAAGGTTGCCCAAACGAAAATCGGAAGGAAAACGCTCAAAATCAGAAGAACCCTAGAATTTGGGCCTCAACGCATTTCTGGAAAACCCGAGCGCGATTCACGACGAAACTTTGAATTACCGATGTGGAAAGCTGCGCCTCGGAGAGACGAAGCTAGCGGCGGTCCGGACGCGCCGGATGGTGGCCGGACGGCGGCGGGCGCGGCGCTTTTACGCGCGGGGGTTGGGGCGACGGGAAAGGGCAGAACGCGGGGAGAGAGAGTGACGGGCTGGAGGAGAAAAGGCTTCCAATAATTAAAATCTCGGGTTCAACTGGTATTTATAGCAAAAATACCCTGAAATACTAATAGCCCACAAATACATCATGATTCATTAAAAATCATCTATTTTCAAAAACTCCCTCTCTAACTCCAAAACCCCCTACCGGTGCCCACACAAAGCACCCCAGATTTTGAGACACATCAAAAACCCAACTCTTAGGTTTTACACCGTAATGAGAATACAATCTCAACCTCGGGATCCAACGATCCCAACTACCCAAATAAACGAGCCCAGAAGGCCCAACACCGCGATTAAACTCCAAATCGCCACGTAAAACAACTTTAGGGGTTATTAACACTCCGGGATTGACATCTATAATCCCTGGTCATCACAATACCCCCCACTAAAAGAATTTCGTCCTCGAAATTAGCACCGGTGTATCTGTAAGTGACCCCATGAGCATACAACGCAGCGGAATAAAATTTTGGGATTACAAACCAGCGATCTATACATAGGGAATCATATCGGATTAGAGAATTACAAGTGTCTTACCCTTGTAGCGTGTTTGAAGCCGAATCCACGGAGCTGCACCACGTCCTACGCCTTTTCGAGTCACTAAGCAAAACTCGATTGGTTTTGCCTCAACGGTATCCACACGATCAAATCGAATGAAGGAATAGTTTAAGAACAAGGTGCTAGATTTGTTCTTAAACCAATACACGAAGCACGCTCGATTCACAATCGAAAGATGGCCCGAAAACCACCAAGAACTCCTCGACTTTGAAGGAGGCCGAGAGTGATTCAATGGTGCGGCCGAATCCACTTGGCTTGTGTAGGGTTTTGAGTGTTATGAATTGTCTTACAATTAAACTCCATGCAATCATATTAAATATGATTAATTAAAGGCTTTCTTAAAGCTTCATGGGCTTAAGCCCATGATTTAATTAATCCTTATGATTATTAATTAAGACTCCTCTTAATTATTTAATTCATCCCATGAATTTAATTTCCCTTCTCGATTTAATCTTTTGTGCGACCCGATAGGATCTCGTAATGTTGGCAGTGACATAAAATCTCATTTTATGTCGTAAGCATTGAGCGGTATCTAGCAACACATCGATGCTACCCAAATTACGAGAATGTCAATGACTCGACATAACCTTTAGAACTTGTGATAATATTAACCATGTAACTTAATCCCTTTGTCCTTTGTGTTTAGATTGAACACGAGTCATGGAATAGTCATACTCGTATATCCAATCTTTATTTCTTGATCCCCAAGTAGAACTAGAATAAACGAATAAGCTCGATATCTCATATCGACTCATTCGAGCATGGCCATGCATTTTAGTTCTCACTTGATCAAGGGCCAAACACATCTCCTGTTATATAGGAGGGACAAATCCTATCTCGATCAGTCAACATCCCTCTACATAATTCGTAGTGTATCCAATAGTCGCCTTTATAGTATATCCTGTTACGGGTAACGTTTGACGATATCAAGATACATAACTCCTTATGTTGGGATCTCTGATGATCACAAGTCGTAAGGATTACATACATTATTATCACTATGAGAATTGCATATGACGATCATATAACTATCCATGTTGCATTCTCATGGTGGGTCTGTTCAGTACATCGTTCTCTAACATGTACCCATATGTTGATTTGATATCTCATATCAATGAACAATTCATCGATCAACATATACTAGTCTCTACGTATTATCATTATCCCTTTTCATGATAATACTTGACTAGGAACATCTTTAAGAATAATACAATATTATTCTAAGGACATTAACATATATATTAATTCATAATGCACAGTTAAAAGAATAATATATAATAATGAATTGCCATTCATAAATCCATAAACATTGTATGTCTTAAACAATCATCTAATGACTTGTCTTAGGGCATATCCCAACAAATCTCCCACTTGCACTAAGACCACTCAGACATATACCTAATGCCTAGAGATCTAGTATGACGATCATGCTTCTGCTGTGACAGCGGCTTCGTCAATGGGTCAGATACATTATCATCTGTTGGTACTTTGCATATTTTAACATCTCCCCTTTCAACGATTTCTCGAATGAAATGGAAACGCCTAAGTATGTGCTTGGATCTTTGGTGAGATCTTGGTTCCTTAGCCAATGCGATCGCTCCATTGTTGTCACAATAGAGTTCTATCGGATCTTTAATGCTAGGCACCACTCCAAGTTCAGAAATGAACTTCCTCATCCAAACAGCTTCCTTTGCTGCATCCGAGGCAGCAATATACTCAGCTTCCGTTGTAGATCGGCTACTGTTTCTTGCTTTGAACTCTTCCAGCTCACAGCACCCCCATTTAGGCAATACACATATCCAGATTGCGATCGAAAATCATCTTTGTCGGTTTGGAAGCTAGCATCAGTGTAACCCATTACATTGAGCTCTTCCTCACCTCCATAAATCAAGAATGTATCCTTAGTCCTTCTCAAGTACTTCAGGATATTCTTGACAGCAATCCAGTGACCTTCACCTGGATCAACTTGATATCTGCTCGTCATGCTCAAAGCATACGATACATCGGGACGAGTACATATCATGGCATACATGATAGATCCAATAGCTGATGCGTATGGAATCTTACTCATGCGTTCTCTCTCATCTGGTGTTGAAGGACACTGTTCCTTCGAGAGATAAATACCATGTGTCATAGGCACGAATCCTTTCTTGGATTCTTGCATGCTAAACCTTTTAAGCACCTTGTCTATGTATGTACTTTGACTTAGACCAAGAAGCCTTCTCGATCTATCTTTATAGATCTTGATTCCTAATACATAGGTGGCTTCTCCTAAGTCTTTCATCGAAAAGCAATTCCCTAGCCAAATCTTTACAGATTGCAAGGCAGGGATATCATTTCCAATAAGAAGTATGTCATCTACATACAACACTAGGAAAATGATTACGCTCCCACTGACCTTCTTGTAGACACAAGGTTCATCTTCATTTTTTATAAAACCAAACTCTTTGATTGCATCATCAAAACGAAGATTCCAACTCCGAGAAGCTTGCTTCAATCCATAAATGGATCGTTGTAGCTTGCATATCTTTCCAGCATCCTTTGGATCGACAAAACCCTCGGGCTGTGTCATGTACACATCCTCGAGCAGATTTCCATTAAGGAAAGCTGTTTTGACATCCATCTGCCAGATTTCATAATCATGAAATGCAGCTATTGCAAGTAAGATCCTTATGGACTTAACCATGGCCACTGGTGAAAAGGTTTCATCATAGTCAATACCATGAATTTGTTTGAATCCTTTTGCAACCAGCCGACCTTTATAGGTTTGTACGTTACCATCCATATCGGTCTTTTTCTTGAAAATCCATTTGCACCCTATGGGTCGTACCCCTTCAGGTGGATCAACCAAAGTCCATACTTGGTTTGCATACATGGATTCCATCTCAGATTTCATGGCCTCTTGCCATTTCTCAGAATCATTGCCCATAATAGCTTGTTGATAAGATGACGGCTCATCCTCATCAATAAGTAGTAAGTCACCTTGTTGAGTCACAAGAAATCCATATCTCTGTGGCTCCCGGTGTTCTCTTACAGACCTACGCTGGGCTTGTGTCTCTTGAGCAGGTGCTTCTTCCACAACAGCTTGTGGTGCCTGCTCTGTTTCCATCTCAATTTCAGGTTCAGTGTTTTCTTGTGGTTGAACTTCACTAAGTTCTATTTTTCTCCCACTGGTTTTTCTAGAAATAAATTCTCTTTCAAGAAATATACCAGTCCGAGCAACAACTACTTTGTTCTCGGTGGGATAATAGAAATAGTACCCTTTCGTTTCCTTAGGATACCCCACAAATAAACACTTATCAGATTTGGGTCCAAGTTTGTTAGTGGCGTGACGTCTAACGAAAGCCTCACAACCCCAAATCTTCATAAAAGACATACTAGGACGCTTCCCAGTCCATATCTCATATGGTGTCTTTTCCACTGATTTAGATGGAACACGGTTCAGTAAGAAAATTGCTGTTTCTAGAGCGTGTCCCCAAAATGATATCGGAAGATCTGCATGACTCATCATTGATCTAACCATGTCTAACAAGGTTCGATTTCTCCTCTCGGATACACCATTCCATTGTGGAGTATACGGAGGAGTGAGTTGTGGGACTATCCCACACTCCTTTAGATAGTCATGAAACTCTTGGCTTAAGTATTCTCCTCCTCGATCTGATCGAAGGATTTTGATACTTTTGCCAAGTTGGTTTTGTACTTCATTCTTGAAATCTTTGAACTTTTCAAAGGTTTCATGCTTATGTTTCATTAGGTACACATACCCATATCTACTGAGGTCATCAGTAAATGTAACGAAGTATTGAAAACCACCTCTAGCTTGTGTACTTATTGGTCCACATACATCACTATGTATTAGTCCCAATAAAACATTTGCCCTTTCAACATGTCCCTTGAAAGGGGCTTTAGTCATCTTGCCCATTAAACAAGATTCGCATGTTTCATATGATTCAAAATCAAATGAATCTAATACTCCATCCTTATGAAGTTTAGATATGCGGTTCTCGTTTATGTGGCCCAAGCGACAGTGCCAGAGATAAGTCGGATTACAATCATTATTTTTAATCCTTTTAGTATTTATGTTATAGATAGGCATATCAAGATTTAATACATAAAGACCATTCACCATTTGTGCACTAGCATAAAACATATCATTTAAATAAATAGAACAACAATTGTCCTTTATTATAAATGAAAAACCATACTTGTCTAAACAAGAAATAGAAATAATGTTTTTAGTAATTGAAGGCACAAAATAACAGTCTTTTAAAATCAACGATAAACCAGAAGGTAAAGCTAAATGATAATCTCCTATAGCTAATGCAGCAACTCTTGCTCCATTTCCAACTCGGAGATCAACTTCACCTTTTGCCAATGTCCTACTCCTTTTGAGATCCTGCACATTTACACAAATGTGAGATCCACATCCAGTATCTAATACCCATGATGAAGAAGTAGATAAATTGACTTCTATAACAAAAATACCTGAAGCGGAAGTCACACTTCCTTTCTTTAGATCCTCCAGATATACTTTGCAGTTCCTTTTCCAATGGCCGGTCTCACCGCAATGGAAACAGTTCCCTTCCTTTGCTATCCCTCCCTTTGGCTTTAGTGCAGAAGACTTTGGCTTAGATTTAGCAAAGACTTTCTTTGTTTTCTTGTTGCCTTTAGCTTTGGCCCTTCCTTTGCCTTTATTCACAATAAGGACATTTGTGGCCTTAGTCTTCTTAGTGTTTGCTTCATATGTTCTCAACATACCAAGCAACTGGGGCAGAGTCTTTTCCATATCAGTCATATTGTAATTTACTACAAATTGACTGAAGCTCTCCGGCAACGATTGCAAGATCACATCGGTGGCCAACTCTTGGTCCAATGGAAAACCTAGCTTGTCCAGATTCTCAATGTACCCAATCATCTTGAGCACATGAGTTCCAACTAAGCTTCCCTCTACCATCCTACACTGGAATAACGCTTTAGAGACGTCATACCTCTCTTGTCTAGCTTGCTGTTGGTACAACTGCTTTAAGTGTTCGATCATATCGAACGCCTCCATTTCCTCATGTTGCTTCTGAAGCTCAGAGTTCATAGTGGCAAGCATGAGGCACCCAACATCAAGTGCGTCACTCTGATGCTTCTTGTAAGCATCTTTTTCAGCTCTTGTAGCTGTTAGGGGAGGTTCCTCAGCGAGCAAGGGTTCCTCTAGAACATATTGTTTCTTTTCTTGTTTGAGGACTATCCTCAAGTTCCTATGCCAGTCTAGGAAATTTGTCCCATTTAATTTGTCCTTCTCAAGGACCGATCGCAGTGATAAAGTGCTAGTAACGTTGTTAGTTGCCATGGATATCTACAATATAAATATGCAAAATAAGTTTATGATTTAAATCATTTAACATGGTCTTATATTAAATGATACTCCCACTATTTTATTTGAAAAATATCAACCCTCGAAACTTTTAGTGGGCCAAGATCCATATTTCGCCTAATCTTGAGTTAGCTTTGGCTAATCGCCCAAGACTCGGTTATTTAGGTAGACAACACTTTGTCAATTACATCACATATAATTCTTGGATAGTTGGACGAACAACACTTTGTTCAATTCATCAAATGAATTATAATCCAACCCATGCCTCTAGGTTCCCAATCCTATTGAGATAACCTAGTTAAGTCGTACCCAATTAAAGTATAACGGATATCACTTTTATCCTTTCGCGCCTTACTAAGATTGCCACGGTGCTTTGCTTTGGCAAACCCACACATGTACAATCGAAGTTATTGACGAGTACTTTTATTTGGAAGGCATCTAAAACTTAATATTTTAGAGGGATTTATTGATCTCATGATTAATTTGATAATTTAAAATATGTCCACTACATATAGTTGTATACATATCTACATATATGTGTAATACTATTATCAAACTAAAACATAAGATAAATCATGCATCAACATACATAATTAAAGCGTGACATGGTTATAGCCCCTACTAATGAGTTTCTCAAGCCAATGAGAAACTCCTATGAGTCAACCTAAGGTAACTTCATAAGCACCTTCATTTGGCTCCAATTTTGTGAATGGCCTCCTCATCCCGGCACGATGCTCCATCTTCATTGATCACCATCAATAAAATAAACTATACTATTTACAAGATATAGAATTCCTCGATTCACATTCGAGGGGAACATAGGGGAGGGATTACATTTAGAATAAAATAGAGAAAGGCACGACTCGCAGGTCGTATTATAAATTACAATCATTCACAAATCCTATCTAATAGGTCAAAGGGCTATAACCACGCACCATGCTCAAACAACACATAAAGCATGTATTAACATTTAATTAATTAAATTCTAAACATTTTAAATTTAATTTTAATTAAAACTGTAATATAATTTTTGAAAAATTATCGTACGCTCGGGACATCACATGCCACGAACTAAAGCGACTAAAACACGAACCACCATGGTTCGAACCAAAACCCACGGCTGGACCAATAGTGGGCCTAGGGTTCGAAACCCTAGCCCATGGCCGAGCCATGGTCCATGCGGCGGCGGCACTAGGGTTCCAACCCTAGCCGCCTCGCACCCTTTTGATGTTTTTATCGAGCCATCTTATTTTAAACGCCGGAATTTGTTAGCCACGAGTCACGGTCATGCCATGCACGGGGTTCGCTCAACCATCTCGAGCTAAGGGTTCGAAAATCCTTGCTCTCATGTGGTAAAGTTACTAATCCATGCATGCATAAACCATTATCGAGTCAAGGAGTTCAAAACTCATCCAAGCATCAAAATTTAAGAAAATAGGGCGATGATGGCCGAGCCATGCACGGCTATTAGGGTTCGAAACCCTAGCCGTCATGAGCTAGCCGTCATGCCCAATGGGTTCTAAACCCTAATTAATTTTCGACACTTCCATGCACAATTATTAGTCACAACGACTAAGCCATCTCGAGCCAAGGGTTCCAAAACCCTAGCCCTCATGTGGCTAGCCATGGTGACATTTGTGATGGTGGTGGCCGAAAGTTTATGCTCAATAAATAATTTTATTCGCCAATTATATCAAATACAATTACTACGATGATTTTCATAAACTAAAATTAATTTCATATCAAATATGAATTTAAACAGTTTAATTAACATGCAATATTAATTCTAACATGATTAAACTATTTAACCACATAAAATCCGATATGAGCCTTGAACCTGGCTCTGATACCACTGTAAGTGACCCCATGAGCATACAACGCAGCGGAATAAAATTTTGGGATTACAAACCAGCGATCTATACATAGGGAATCATATCGGATTAGAGAATTACAAGTGTCTTACCCTTGTAGCGTGTTTGAAGCCGAATCCACGGAGCTGCACCACGTCCTACGCCTTTTCGAGTCACTAAGCAAAACTCGATTGGTTTTGCCTCAACGGTATCCACACGATCAAATCGAATGAAGGAATAGTTTAAGAACAAGGTGCTAGATTTGTTCTTAAACCAATACACGAAGCACGCTCGATTCACAATCGAAAGATGGCCCGAAAACCACCAAGAACTCCTCGACTTTGAAGGAGGCCGAGAGTGATTCAATGGTGCGGCCGAATCCACTTGGCTTGTGTAGGGTTTTGAGTGTTATGAATTGTCTTACAATTAAACTCCATGCAATCATATTAAATATGATTAATTAAAGGCTTTCTTAAAGCTTCATGGGCTTAAGCCCATTATTTAATTAATCCTTATGATTATTAATTAAGACTCCTCTTAATTATTTAATTCATCCCATGAATTTAATTTCCCTTCTCGATTTAATCTTTTGTGCGACCCGATAGGATCTCGTAATGTTGGCAGTGACATAAAATCTCATTTTATGTCGCAAGCATTGAGCGGTATCTAGCAACACATCGATGCTACCCAAATTACGAGAATGTCAATGACTCGACATAACCTTTAGAACTTGTGATAATATTAACCATGTAACTTAATCCCTTTGTCCTTTGTGTTTAGATTGAACACGAGTCATGGAATAGTCATACTCGTATATCCAATCTTTATTTCTTGATCCCCAAGTAGAACTAGAATAAACGAATAAGCTCGATATCTCATATCGACTCATTCGAGCATGGCCATGCATTTTAGTTCTCACTTGATCAAGGGCCAAACACATCTCCTGTTATATAGGAGGGACAAATCCTATCTCGATCAGTCAACATCCCTCTACATAATTCGTAGTGTATCCAATAGTCGCCTTTATAGTATATCCTGTTACGGGTAACGTTTGACGATATCAAGATACATAACTCCTTATGTTGGGATCTCTGATGATCACAAGTCGTAAGGATTACATACATTATTATCACTATGAGAATTGCATATGACGATCATATAACTATCCATGTTGCATTCTCATGGTGGGTCTGTTCAGTACATCGTTCTCTAACATGTACCCATATGTTGATTTGATATCTCATATCAATGAACAATTCATCGATCAACATATACTAGTCTCTACGTATTATCATTATCCCTTTTCATGATAATACTTGACTAGGAACATCTTTAAGAATAATACAATATTATTCTAAGGACATTAACATATATATTAATTCATAATGCACAGTTAAAAGAATAATATATAATAATGAATTGCCATTCATAAATCCATAAACATTGTATGTCTTAAACAATCATCTAATGACTTGTCTTAGGGCATATCCCAACAGTATCACGTAACACCCAGGCTACACAACAACGTGAAGCGATAACCTCGATTCTTGACCATATCAGAATCGAATTAACAACTGCGAGAACACCTATCTCGCACCAAGCTCTAAAATAGAGCAAATGCCAAAACCAATACAAACCCGAAAGATAATAAAATACCTCGACGTGAATCGCCCCAGAAGTCAGTCCACCAAGACTGCAAATCAACCAAATCTCCATTGGTTCTGACATAGATATCATCCCGTGATATACACCACCTGTCCACGATGCTCGACACGCATCGTCATGATGGGGACCACAAGTATACAACAGTATACTCATAGAAAATCCAGTTTTCGCTTCCCAGTCCATCTCCTCCAAAGGAGTAGTTGCACCACTTGCAACCGGAATCGGGATACCTACGGTCGCTGGTCCACACAAAACACCTCACCACAGACGTCTAAACAAGGTGTTCCAAGAAATCATATCTTGGTCCTGACACACCATTAAGACTCCACAAAGTCTCAAGTTCCACAGAGGACATGCAAGACAAACAGTTGTATTCCCAAACACGTGTCGACCGTGACACTAAACAAATCCGAATCCTGGCCATCCCTCATTTATTCTGGGATTCAACAATCCTAAAATAGGAAGGCTATCGAATTATCCAACAAGAACAACCATGGTTCCAAAACGCGACGATCCCTCCTCAGGGAAGTCAAACAACCCTCACGATCATTTGTCAGAATGCATCGTGTCATCGAGATTACCGATCTCAAATTGCCACAATCTCCCACCGGAGACTCATCAACCAATCACACTAACCCGACGTTCAACAAGGAACGAAATAGAGTTGTCATTCGTATACACACACGGGTTACATGTCTAAGCACCAACACAACAGGCACACTCAAAGCAATAGACTCGGGTATCTCCAAGCATATCCAAAGTCCCAAAACCTACTGCCAAACCTCGATTATTCTCACTCCACGGAGAATAGTGGTCGACAGACCAAAGCCAAAGGGTGTGATTTCAGCATCAACACCACAACCAACGCAACTAATCTCCCAAAAAAAGATTCAACCGGCAGGTATATCAATACCGCCTCTCCCACAAGGATAGTGTCATGAATCCAACATATATCCCGGAACCAAAAGTACGCAATTGGTTCAAATAGCGCATCAAAGCAACTATTACCAAAACGAAACCCGTATACGCCATGTATACTCAAACTAAAGATGCTCTGTACTGATGCTATAGTACTCCACAATCTCGAGCATTACCCCGGAGATGTCTCCTCGAACGTCTCACTGGAAGTACGAAGCCATCACATAGTCCAACACTAGTAGAGCTTGCCCCGGCTAATTCACAATCAACCCTCAACCAATACCAGCTGTCTCCACGACAGTATAATTGTGGGATCCTCGATTACTTAATCCATTATGTATCATGTTCACATACATATGTGAGTCTGAATTAAGTAATAACAGGCACTGATTAAGAGTATTGTACTAGTTAAGTTGTTACAGGGTTTATAAAAACCTATCCACTACACATCATATGTACAAACAACAACCTACTACAAGATAACTCCTAAGCAGTGGTTCAGCTCGCAGCGGAAAATGACTCACATCCCGTTTTCCCACGTCTATGAGTCCCTACAGAAACATTCACACAACATGAGTATAGATAAACAACTATCTCAGTGCGATATCAAAACCCAATATCAATGATAAAGCAATAATAATCATATCCAATGTGAATGCTCTGTCTCATGCATCAACAAATGCAACTATGTCATGACATGTCTCGACAATCACCCCATTATCACGAGCCCAATATGATATGCCTATTTAGCTCAATATGTTAGTGGAACCACATCACATCTTCATATTAGCAGCACATATCATAGTACCGTACTCATCTGTGATAAGAACCAGAGCATATACCCAAACCAGGCGTATATCTCTCAAGCCAAAGCATATGTAGTATATCTATCGTGGCAACGATCCCAGCCAAAGCATATACCAACCCTGGCATATCTATCAAGGCAATGATCTTACCAAAGCATATACACATATCTATCAAGGCATCCATCCCAATCATATGAAATCCATGTATGTACATGCATATGATACTACCAATCATATGACACAAAGCTAACATAAATCATATGATATCAAAACCATAACATCATCATCACATAATATCTATACTCCATACGTCAACACGTACCTGTACTGCGACACAAACGAGTTAAATTAGGCGTCACTGGCTAATTGCCTCGTTGTCCCGTCCCCTGAGATGATGCTACAACAATGCCAACAATATATCATGTTATCATAGGCATGAAAATCAAATTCTACAAAATATAACATTTTTCAACAATCTGGCTGTGGCGATCGATCTCATGTTTTGAGGCGATCGATCGCCTAAAGCTTTGGTCCTAGGTGATCGATCTCTTAATTTCATGCGATCGGTCGCCTCCCCTAAGGAAAACATACTGCCTCAAGGCGATCGATTGCCACATGAAGCGATCGATCACTTAATGCACCGCCACTCTCATGTTTAGCCACAGGCGATCGATTGCCTCAAACGTCGCGATCGATCGCCTCCTCTGTTTTCAGAAAATTCATGGCGATTTTGAGCTTATCTTCCTAGCTCTTCTCCTATAATTCAAATTGAACCATTTCAACATGTTTCTTGCAATCTCTAGGAACATATTAACATGTTTCTATCATCATAGAATCCAATTAATAGCAAATAAACATGATATGATTCTTCACATGAACATTTGATATTCTACTTCTCATACATCAACACCAATTACATAATTCAAGTATAAAACCATGAATTCCTTACCAAGATGGTACAATTTCACTTTACACAACTTCCTAGCTCAATTCACAAGTGAATCCCAAGCTCAAACCAACAAGAACTTGAAAGAGATGGAGAGGAGCTTGTGTAGTGTTTTAGTAGGTGTAAAATGAGAAACTATGTGTTCTCCTCCCTAAATCACTTGATATAAAGTTATTAGCTCCCTAAATCCCTTGAAGTTAATGACATGATAAGTAACATGTACGTGAAGATGAAATCCAAATTCAAATGCAACTCCAATTCAAATTCAATTCACATGCATATTCAAATGCCTACTAGTCATTGTACACCATGTTTCATTCCTTGCCCTTGCCATGTATCATTTCATACATGTATTAATTCATTCTTGGTTCCACCCGAACCCCCATTATCATACTGCCAATTGATATAATTATACCAGAATCATATCACACGTGTATAAAACAAATCGAGGCATTACAATTCTCCCCTACTCAATGAATTTCGTCCTCGAAATTGCATATACAAACATAATACATGCATATGAGATATACAACATAAGAAACATGTATAAATAACATATCAACATACCAGAAAACAAATCCGGATACCGTTGCATCATATGCTGCTCCGTCTCCCACGTTGCCTCTTCGACACCCCTTCTGTCCCACTGTACCTTAACCATAGGAATCACTTTATTACGCAACCTGCGTTCAGCTCGATCCAAGATCATAACCGGTCATTCCTCATACGACATATCGGTAACCAACTGTACATCAGGTAACTGTAATACATGACTCGGATCTGGTTCATACTTCCTCAACAGTGAAACATGAAAGACATCATGAATATTACTCAAGGCCGGCGGTAGTGCCAAGCGATATGCCAATGTACCAATACGTTACAATACCTCATACGGACCAACGTATCGTGGAGATAATTTTCCACGCTTACCAAACCGTACTACACCTTTAAAAGGTGAGATTTTCAAGAACACACGGTCACCAACTTGAAATTCAAGTGGTCTACGTCGCTTATTGGCATAAGCAGCCTGTCTGTCCTGAGCAGCTTTAAGTTTCAGTCGAATTAATTTTATTTTCTCTTCCATATCATGAATCATATCCGGTCCATGTAAGGAAGACTGATCCACATCATCCCAATACAATGGCGATCTACATCGTCGCCCATACAAAGCCTCAAATGGTGCCATCTGTATACTAGATTGATAACTGTTGTTATATGAAAATTCCACTAATGGCAACGACTCTTGCCACGAGTTATCAAACTCTAATACACAGGCACGCAACATATCCTCAAGTGTCTGCATCGTACGCTCTGTTTGTCCATCTGTCTGAGGATGATATGCTGTACTCAACCGCACTTCAGTTCCCAACGCTGTCTGTAACCCTTCCCAAAAATGAGAAGTAAATCTCGGATCCCTATCCGATACAATGGAAACTGGAATACCATGTAGTCTCACTACATGTTGAATGTACAACTGTGCCATGCTCAGATATGTAAATGTCATACAATATGGCACGAAATGAGATACTTTAGTGAGTCGGTCAACGATCACCCAAATATCATCGCAACCAGAAGACGTCCGTGGCAAATGAGTCACAAAATCCATCGTGATATGTTCCCATTTCCACTGAGGAATTTCCAAACTGTGTAATTCATCTCCTGGTTTCTGTCTTTCCGCTTTCACTTGTTGACAGATCAAACACCGTTTCACAAAGCTCAACACATCCTGTTTCATACATTTCCACCAAAATTGGGTACGTAAATCATGATACATTTTCTTTCCTCCAGGATGTATACTGTATCTACTACAATGAGCACGTTGTAGTAGTTCTTGGCGTAGTCCTAATATCGCAGGTACTACCCAACAAGTCCTATATTTCAGAATTCCATCATTTGCAAGTACAAACTGCGATGTTTGTCCTTGACTTATCATTTCTTTCCAAGGTTGTACCTCATCATCAGTCATTTGTGCTTTTCTGATTTTGTCAAAAATGTCAGGTTCAACCAATAATGTTGATACCCGTACTGGCACTATTTCCACATCAAAATCATAACCCAAAGTACAACAAGAAGTCATTAACACTGATAAACGAATCATCTCTTCAGCCGTATGATGTACTTTTCTACTCAAGGCATCTGTTGTAAGATTAGCCTTTCCTGGATGATATTCAATCTCACAATCATAATCTTTCAACAGATCCATCCATCTTCTTTGTCTCATATTCAACTCTGCTTGAGTGAATAAAAACTTTAAACTCTTATGATCTGTATATATGGTAAACGATGTACCATATAAATAATGTCGTCATATCTTTAAGGCAAAGACAATGGCAGCTAGTTCCAGATCATGTACTGGATATCTCATTTCATGTGGTTTCAATTGTCGTGATGCATAAGCCACTACATGTTTATCCTGCATCAATACACAACCCAAACCTAGTAAAGATGCATCAGTATATAAGGCAAACCTGTCATGCTCCGATGGAATTATCAAAACTGGAGCTGTCGTTAATCGATGTTTCAATTCCTGAAAACTACGCTCACATGCCTCCGACCATCGAAACGGTACTCCTTTCTGTGTCAGTTGTGTTAATGGTTTGGCAATTGATGAAAATCCTTCAACAAATCGTCTATAATAGCCAGCCAAACCTAAGAAACTACGAATCTCTGACACAGAAGTAGGTGCTGACCAATTCAACACTGCTTCGATTTTCTTCGGATCAACTGATATACCTTCTTCTGAAATTACATGCCCCAAAAAGCCGACACTAGTCAACCAAAACTCACACTTACTGTATATAACTGATGTGTCCTCAACAATTGCAATACCATATGCAAATGTTGAACATGTTCTGCATCACTCTGTGAATAGATCAATATATCATCGATAAAGACAATGACAAATCGATCAAGGTATTCCTGGAAAACACGATTCATTAAACTCATAAAGACAGCTGGAGCATTTGTTACTCCAAATGGCATTACTAGAAACTCATAATGTCCATAACGAGTTCTGAATGATGTTTTCTGTATATCTCCTTCCCTCACACGTATTTGATGATATCCTGACCTCAAATCAATCTTAGAATAAATCCTTGATCCCTGCAACTGATCAAACAAATCATCAATACGAGGAAGGGGATATTTATTCTTTATTGTTACCTTGTTCAATTGTCGATAGTCAATACACAATCGCATTGTCCCATCCTTCTTCTTAACAAATAAAATCGGAGCACCCCAAGGCGATACACTAGGACGTATGTACCCCTTGTCTAATAAGTCTTGCAATTGAGTTTTCAATTCCTTCAATTCAGTTGGTGCCATCCGATAAGGAGCTCGTGAAATTGCAGAAGTACCAGGTATCAAATCAATACTAAATTCCACTTCTCGACTCGGTGGGAATCTAGGTATCTCATCTGGAAACACATCCGCATATTCTGCAACCACTGGTATCTCCTCCACCTTCCTTTCTCGTTTCTGTTCAGTTACATCAAGGGCATAAATCAAATAACCCGCATGTCCACGTTCTAACAAACGCGACATTCGGATTGCTGATATCAAAGGAATCCTTGCCCTCGATCCCTGGCCATAGAAAAACCATTGATTTCCAGTATCAGACTGAAATCTCACTATCTTCTGACAACAATCCACAACAGACTGATATTTACTCAACACATCAGTTCCAAGGATGCAATCAAAATCTGTCATATCTAACACAATCAAATCAGCTTGTAGTCCATACTCCGTCTCAAACTGAATATCACAATCAGACACACTCTGACAAGCCATCACAGTAGTTCCCATGGGTGTCGAAACATAAAGAGGCATCAACAGTGGAGACGAGCATATATGATACCGGTCAATAAAATTTTGTGCAACAAAAGAATGTGATGCACCAGTATCAATCAAAAGTAAAGCTGGATAAGTAAACAGAGTACACTTACCCGCTATCACATCATCAGGAGCTGCATCTGCTTCCTCCCTATTCAATGCATACACCTGAGCCTGAGGTGGTCCTGTCCTCTGTCCTCCACCAGACTGTGGTACACCCTGTGGTCTCTGTTGTACTGTCTTCTCTGACATGAGTCCTTTTCTCTGTTGTCCACCCAATTGAGGACAATCACGGAGCACATGTCCTGGCTTCCCACAACGGAAACAAACCACGGTATCAAACTGTGGACAATTTCTTTGAAAATGTGGCCCTCCACATTTAAAACATTGTAATCCTCGTCCACTACTACTACTACTACTTCCTTGGGACTGTCCTTTTGAACCTCGTTCACTACCCTTTCGCATTGTAAACCGTTTTCCACTAAATCGAGAGGAAGATGTACCACCTCGTGGTGTAAATGGTTCTCCTTTAAGTCTCATACTCTCAGATGTAGGTGGTTGGGCTTGTCCAACATCTTTGTATACCCCTACGGCAATCTCAGCCATCTCGGCTCTCGTCAATGCTTCTTCATATGATGTAGGGTTATTGGACATGACCCTATCAAACAATTCAGGCCTCAAACCTTTCACAAACTGTCTGATCTTTGCCTTTGTGTTAACATCAATATGTGGCACATATCGGAGTAAAGAAGAATAGTGCACAGCATAGTCAGATACTATCATTGATCCCTGTCTCAAGTTTGTAAATTCATCCTCTTTCCTCTGCCTTGCAGCAACAGAGAAATAATGCTCAAGAAACTTCGTTCTAAACACATCCCAGTTAACTGTCTGTCCTTGAGCCCTCAGCTCAAGCACTGTGGATTTCCACCACATCATAGCTTTCTTAGCTAACTGGAATTCAGCTAAACGTAACCAAGCAGTCTTGGCACACGGTGCTGATACAAATATCTGTTCCACACGTTCCAGCCATTCCTCCGCCAGTTCCCCTGATTCAGTCCCCTCAAACCTGGGTGGCTGATAACTCAGAAATTGCGTCAATGTTAATTCCCCAGGCAACAGTACCTGTTCCACTGGCCCTTGCTCAATCGGTGGTGGTGGCACATGCACCATCCTCACACTAGCATTGCCACTCATGGCATCCCCAACATCCTCATGATACCCTCTGTCTGTCATAGCTGTAGATCAAGGGTTAACAAAAACATTCACAATTATATAACATGTTAGAATAACCTCATATTCCAAATCCTAACATGCTATTACCATTCTCAACATGTTTTCAAGTGTTTAGGTAAATCCTGAATACACTTCCTCTACCCATGTTCACCCCGTTCTCGAACCACTGCTCTGATACCACTAATGTAGGGTCCTCGATTACTTAATCCATTATGATGTTAGCTTTGTGTCATATGATTGGTAGTATCATATGCATGTACATACATGGATTTCATATGATTGGGATGGATGCCTTGATAGATATGTGTATATGCTTTGGTAAGATCATTGCCTTGATAGATATGCCAGGGTTGGTATATGCTTTGGCTGGGATCGTTGCCACGATAGATATACTACATATGCTTTGGCTTGAGAGATATACGCCTGGTTTGGGTATATGCTCTGGTTCTTATCACAGATGAGTACGGTACTATGATATGTGCTGCTAATATGAAGATGTGATGTGGTTCCACTGACATATTGAGCTGAATAGGCATATCATATTGGGCTCGTGATAATGGGTTGATTGTCGAGACATGTCATGACATAGTTGCATTTGTTGATGCATGAGACAGAGCATTCACATTGGATATGATTATTATTGCTTTATCATTGATATTGTGTTTTGATATCTCACTGAGATAGTTGTTTATCTATACTCATGTTGTGTGAATGTTTCTGTAGGGACTCATAGACGTGGGAAGACGGGATGTGAGTCATTTTCCGCTGCGAGCTGAACCACTGCTTAGGAGTTATCTAATTTCACTTTACACAACTTCCTAGCTCAATTCACAAGTGAATCCCAAGCTCAAACCAACAAGAACTTGAAAGAGATGGAGAGTGTAGTGTTTTAGTAGGTGTAAAATGAGAAACTGTGATTCTCCTCCCTAAATCACTTGATATAAAGTTGATCGCTCTTATTTTAAACAATATTTCTCAGTGTAGCGATTTATGTACCGCAAGTGCACGGTGTCAAGTTTTAATATAATGGTTTAAGAGTAAGGAGTGTCGTACCCACAGGGACTAGTAGTAATTACCACGTTCGATTAGAATTACTATATTTAACCTACGATTAAGGAATGATTATTAAACTAAATTGACTTGAGCACAAAAATTAACCTAAACAGCAGTGATGGATAATTGAAGATAATTTATAAACGAATTATCAAGACGTCGGTTCACCCATGTAATCCCCCAAAAGTTGTCTATTAATTAAGATTCAATGTTCTATGTTCTAGGGTGATGAGTTTTCCTATTTCATTTGTTATACCTTGGTCCTGTTATAACAAGTCTAGCATTAATCTACAACAAATCACTCCCGTGTCTTTATTGAAATTTTAATACCAAAAAACGCTTTGTGAAAACTACTAGCCTTCGATTTTGGTAATTCTATTGCTATCACACGTGTGCTAGATTTTACTTGGTCCGTCTCAACCTAAAACCCACGGCCTAATTTACTACGTCGTATCGTAATCTCCTATGGTCAATTCAATTACGATTACCAATATCATGCAAAAGGTAGCTAATCTTTTACAAGCATTAAACACATAAATTATGCGCAAAGATCATAGAAATTCAATCAAAACCATTAATTAACTCAAGGGTTCAAACATGGGATCCCCTATGTCTTGACAAATAATTTAGCCAACAACCATAATCAAATTATAATGCATAAACATGTTTTTAAACAAATTTAACATCAAAATCTGATATAAAAATTAATAAGTTCAGAAATACTAAGATAACGAGGATGTCGCTCCGTGCGTCGCTCCGTTCTTTCGTTCCTTGCGTTGCTCTTGCTCTTCAATGAATTGTGGTATTACTTTGGATGGAGGAGAGGCTGCTAGGTTTCAGAAAATTGTGCCAAAAGTCCCACAAAACGTCGGAAAATCTTCTATAAATAGTGTGGAGGAGTTTTGCAAAGTTTGGACACAAAATCACCAAGTAGGAAACAAAATCTCGATGCTTCGTCACCTCGCGATCGATCTTCGTCACCTCGCGATCGATCTTCAATCTCTACTGGACGTGATACCCAAATTAAACAAATCCGCGATCGATCTTTGTCATTTGCCGATCGATCGCGGAAATCTGGCGATCGATCTTCGTCATTGCCGATCGATCTTGGACCTCAAATCTCCAATCTTGCGATTTGGTCCCTCCTTTTCCAGATTTGCTCAGTTTGGTCCTTTTCAGCATTTTTAAGCCCATTTCATCCAGTTTTATGCATTTGGACCTAGATTCCTGACATAGACAAATATATACCAAAACGTGTAATATTTTCTAGGAATCACTACAAAAACACCCTTAATCATATATCAAATTAAGTGTAAAAATCACACTTATCAACTCCCCCAAACTTAAGCTTGATCGTCTCGAGCAAGAAATAAAATTAAAAAGTAGAGTTCAATATTTGAAGATTCAACTAAACCAATTTGTAGTCAATCATGTAGCTCAGACATCTCACTTACAGACGAACCAGAATAAATCAGAAAGTTTAACAAGTTGTGTTTTCTCCTGGATCAAGCAACACGTCGCCAAATCAGAACGTGGGTGTGTGCTATTGTCACTTTCAAGTTTCATGCAATTTTCATAGATCAAATCATGCTAGTCAATGAAAAGTAAGATTATCATTGAGCATCCCAAAATCCTATTTTCAAACACTTCTCCACTAATGTAGTCACTCCCTAGACTTGGATCACTAGGTCTTTTTAAGCTTGTAGCGTTAGGCCTAGGTGTTTGGCTTCAAAGAAAGGATATGATAGCACAAAGAAGAGAGTATAATCATGTAAATTTCAATTTTTTAGCACAACTTGAGCTTCTCTTCTTTTTCTTGTAGCCTTGGCCACTTTGGGTCTTAATTAGATATATATATATTTTTCAAGGCTTTAACTATCTTTTTCTTTTCTCATCATCAAATTTTTTTTTTCAATAATAAGCTCATCCAAATGTAGCAATTCATGTGCATATAATGAGAATCATTATACTCCCTTTAGGTAAGGATGAATTCTTTCAATTTAGGCTCATAAATGTGGGTATAATGAGTTGCCAAAAAAATGTTGAATGGGGCTAATAGTATGTTAAACACACTCCATTCCTTTTCAATTATGCTCAAAATTAGATACTAGGGATTAATGTAAACATGGTAAGCTTGAAAGGCTCAAACGGTCCAAAGATCGCCTAAATCATTTCCAAGTCGAGTTTATAACTATAAAATTTCGCCTCAAAGTGTCATCATCAATTAGTTTCCAAGGTACTCTAAGATGCTCAAAAACAATTCATTAAGTTCACAAAACGTTTCACTACTCCAAATGCAATTCACAAGATTGTGACTCAAATGTGCTCAAAATATTCCTCATCTTTGACATGCTACTCAAAACAAGATATTCACAAACAAGTCTTACAATCATCAAAACTCAAGTTGACATGCATAGTGAGACTAATATCATCATTGAATAGAGACCACTACTATGATTTATTCTTATCTTACTAGTTGAACTCATTTTCAAAAAAAATTTTGTTGGTGCTCCAGAAACGATCAATTTCCAAATAAGAAGCATGACACAGTAATGCACTCCCCCAAACTTAATTCATGCATTGTCCTCAATGTACTAAGCACGGAAAATAGGACAAAACATTTACCGTTGACAACGATCGTCAGTGATCGTTGTCCAATTCCTCATCAGCTCATGGGGCATAGTGTTGGAACACGTCACAGCACGCATGGAGTCTCACCAAAATAAAAAAAAAAATAAAACAAAACAAACCAAAATAAACTAAAAACAAAGCAAAGGGATAGGAACAAGTTCTTGATTTATAGTCCCAAGCTGGACTTATTACCAACATCGCTCTAACGGTTCGGAGTATGTGGATTAGTGTCATCCACGTTGCAGTGCCTTAACCGCTGATCATTTACCACGTAAGTTCCTAGAATAGGATCACTTACCTTAATTGCGCCATGAGCATAGACGGTGGTTACCATGAATGGTCCAACCCATGACGCCTTTCGCTTGCTTTGGAAAATGCGAGGTGGTGACGCTTTATGCAACTGCACTGTCTCTCCCTTCATGAATGTCCTTTTCTCCTTGAGCTTCTTAGCCTTTTTTGACTTGACCATGTCATGGCTCTTGCCTTCCTTAGGCTCTAGCTCAGACTCCACGTTCACCTCATTAGTACCTTGCACCACATCAACAAGCAAAGTGTCAATCATGTTAACTTTTAGATAATCATGCTCGTTGTGTGCGTGTGTTGAAGATTTGAACATATTGAATGTAACACGATCCTCTCCTACACGGAGGATCAACTTCCCTTCTTCAACATCAATGATGGCTCTTCCAGTAGCCAAGAATGGGCGTCCCAGGATCAATGGCATTCTCACATCCTCCTCCATATCCAGCACTAGGAAATCCAATGGGAAGGTGAATTGATCTATCTTTACTGGCACATCTTCAATGATTCCTAGTGGGTAGGTGATAGACTTGTCTGCCATTTGCAACACTACCCTCGTGGGCTTCGGCTCTCCTAATCCAAGTCTCTGAAAAACAGACAAAGGCATCAAATTCACACTAGCACCCAAATCACATAATGATTTAATAGAAGAAATAGGCCCAACAGTGCAAGGAATAGAGAAACTCCCTGGATCTTTTAACTTGGTGGCCGATTTTTTTTGCACAATAGCACTACATTCCTCAGTAAAAAAGACAGTCTCGTGCTCTCCCAATTTCTGCTTCTTAGACAACATCTTCTTTAAGAATTTAGCATAATTTGGCATTTCTCGTAAGGCATCAATAAACGGTATATCTATATGCAAATTCTTAAGCATGTCTAAAAATTGGGCAAAGTTTGAATCAACCTTTGCCCTATTAACTGCTGCAGGGAATGGGAGAGGAATGTGTACCTTTTCTTGTGGTGTGATAGGTGTAGTGTCTCTAGTGGACTTACCCTTGTTGCGTGGCTGCTCCTTCTCATCTTGTTTAATTGCAATCTTTTCAGTCTCCTTCTCATCACCAAGTTCTTTTCCACTCCTCAAGGTCACGGCATTGGCTTGCTCCCTTGGATTTTTCTCGGTGACACTCGGTAGGGTTCGTTGTGCTCTTCCGGCCAAGATGGTTGCCAATTGTCCGACTTGAGTTCCAAATTCTTGATAGATGCATCTTGGTTACTCATCCTTGTCTCAGTAGATGATATAAACTTGACAAGTAATTCGTCCATGCTCGGCTTTGGTTGGTAACCCAGTTGTGGTTGAGGGTTCAAAACATTCTTTTGGTCGGACCAAGAGAAGTTTGGATGATTCCTCCATGGTTGGTTATAGTTGTTGGAGTAAGAATTACCCTGTTGTGGCTTGTTTCCTACAAAGTTAGCATTTTCAGTATTTTGCACAAAAGGATTACCTGCCTGGCATTCCGTGCTCTGATGGTTTCCTCCACACAAGTCACATATGACCACTTGAGCTTGCATCGCTGTCATGGTCAATCCATCCATTTTCTTATTCAACGCCTCCAATTGTGCTTTTATTGCTGTTACCTCATCAACTTGGTGCACCCAAATCGGTCTTTTGGGCACATTCCTTTCGGACTGCCACTGGTAAGTGTTGGATGCCATCTCCTCCAAGAGTATGAAAGCTTCCTCAGGTGACTTTCTCATAATGGTACCTCCTGCTGCTGCATCAATCATGGATCTATTAGCAGAATATAAACCATTGTAAAATGTTTGTACCTGAAGCCAAATCGGAAGGCCATGATGTGGGCATCTTCGAAGTAGATCCTTGAAGCGCTCCCAAGCTTCATATAGAGTCTCCGGATCATGTTGCACGAATGTGGTGATATCATTGCGCATCTTAGCTGTCTTGGAAGAGGGAAAGTATTTTGATAGGAATGATTGAGCCATCCCCTCCCAAGTAGTGATCGACCCTGCAGGCAATGAATTCAACCAGCTCTTAGCTTTATCGTTTAAAGAAAAGGGAAAGAGTCGTAACCTGATGGCGTTGTCAGTGACGCCATTGTGCTTGAATGTGTCGTATATCTCCAAAAAGTTGGAGATATGAGCATTAGGATCATCAGTATGCGATCCTCTGAATTGCACAGAATGTTGAATCATCTGAATTATGGCAGGCTTGATCTCGAAGTTATTAGCCTGAATCCTTGGTCTAGTGATGCTAGACATGGTGCCTTGAAAAGATGGTTGTGCATAGTCCATCATGGACCTTGTAATTGGCACTTCATCATTGTGTTGTTCACCATTCCCTCGATTATTCTCAGCCATCTCTCTAGTTTATTTCCGAAGTCTTCTGCAAGTTCGCTCAATCTCTAAGTCAAGTGGCTCTAATATAGGTCTGTCACTTCGTAGCATGCACTACAAAGATAACTCCCTGCAAAATTCAACACAACGAAGGAACAATAGTGGTGAAATCGTATAAAACGTAATAAAAGTAAAAATAAAAAATATGGCTAAATTATAGTCAACTAATCTCCTATGATCTTACTTAAACTAGTCCCCGGCAACGGCGCCAAAAACTTGATCGCTCTTATTTTAAACAATATTTCTCAGTGTAGCGATTTATATACCGCAAGTGCACGGTGTCAAGTTTTAATATAATGGTTTAAGAGTAAGGAGTGTTGTACCCACAGGGACTAGTAGTAATTACCACATTCGATTAGAATTACTATATTTAACCTACGATTAAGGAATGATTATTAAACTAAATTGACTTAAGCACAAAAATTAACCTAAACAGCAGTGATGGATAATTGAAGATAATTTATAAACGAATTATCAAGACGTCGGATCACCCATGTAATCCCCCAAAAGTTGTCTATTAATTAAGATTCAATGTTCTATGTTCTAGGGTGACGAGTTTTCCTATTTCATTTGTTATACCTTGGTCCGGTTATAACAAGTCTAGCATTAATCTACAACAAATCACTCCCGTGTCTTTATTGAAATTTTAATACCGAAAAACGCTTTGTGAAAACTACTAGCCTTCGATTTTGGTAAATCTATTGCTATCACACGTGTGCTAGATTTTACTTGGTCCGTCTCAACCTAAAACCCACGGCCTAATTTACTACGTCGTATCGTAATCTCCTATGGTCAATTCAATTACGATTACCAATATCATGCAAAAGGTAGCTAATCTTTTACAAGCATTAAACACATAAATTATGCGCAAAGATCATAGATATTCAATCAAAACCATTAATTAACTCAAGGGTTCAAACATGGGATCCCTTATGTCTTGACAAATAATTTAGCCAACAACCATAATCAAATTATAATGCATAAACATGTTTTTAAACAAATTTAACATCAAAATCTGATATAAAAATTAATAAGTTCAGAAATACTAAGATAACGAGGATGTCGCTTCGTGCGTCGCTCCGTTCTTTCGTTCCTTGCGTTGCTCTTGCTCTTCAATGAATTGTGGTATTACTTTGGATGGAGGAGAGGCTGCTAGGTTTCAGAAAATTGTGCCAAAAGTCCCACAAAACGTCGGAAAATCTTCTATAAATAGTGTGGAGGAGTTTTGCAAAGTTTGGACACAAAATCACCAAGTAGGAAACAAAATCTCGATTTTTCAGGGGTTGGCGATCGATCTTCGTCACCTCGCGATCGATCTTCAATCTCTACTGGACGTGATACCCAAATTAAACAAATCCGCGATCGATCTTCGTCATTTGCCGATCGATCGCGGAAATCTGGCGATCGATCTTCGTCATTGCCGATCGATCTTGGACCTCAAATCTCCAATCTTGCGATTTGGTCCCTCCTTTTCCAGATTTGTTCAGTTTGGTCCTTTTTCAGCATTTTTAAGCCCATTTCATCCAGTTTTATGCATTTGGACCTAGATTCCTGACATATACAAATATATACCAAAACGTGTAATATTTTCTAGGAATCACTACAAAAACACCCTTAATCATATATCAAATTAAGTGTAAAAATCACACTTATCAAAAGTTATTAGCTCCCTAAATCCCTTGAAGTTAATGACATGATAAGTAACATGTACTTGAAGATGAAATCCAAATTCAAATGCAACTCCAATTCAAATTCAATTCACATGCATATTCAAATGCCTACTAGTTCATGTTGCTTGATATGTTATAATTTAAATCATTGTACACCATGTTTCATTCCTTGCCCTTGCCATATATCATTTCATACATGTATTAATTCATTCTTGGTTCCACCCGAACCCCCATTATCATACTGCCAATTGATATAATTATACCAGAATCATATCACACGTTTATAACACAAATCGAGGCATTACAATAATCCAAGTCTCTGCAAGAGATAGAATCAATATAGTCGTGTCACCCCACTAACTATATCTCACAAACCATTGTGACTCCCATTGTATGCCATATGCAAGGATGCTCAACCAGAGTTAACAACGACCCGTTGACACTCACGTTGGTATTCCCCAACCAATTCAAGATGTCCCAAAACAAGTCCCTCAAAACAAAAGACGTATAAACGTCTCCGTGAGACACTCCCTGCCTCAATCATCATACCACAAGGAGGCTACAAAAGTCTACCATACCCCTCATCGTATCACCATACGATTCACCCAGCTCAAACCCAACGAGCAGTATAATGGCTATCACAAGCACACTAAAACATTGTAACTATACCTGGCTAACGGTTCGTTGGCCCCATATGCTCATACCATCCTATCAACGTGACACTCGTCCCATCCCGGTATACCATACCGAACAAACCATTAGAGTTGTGGGTCATCGCCCAACATATCTCTAAAACACCAAGCACAATGGACAACCCGGTGTCCTTGCTCAACTATGATGCAATCATAATCCGTTAAGACTTGTTCCACACCCTTAGGCTGGGTGTGTCCATGCCCAACACACTTCACAACAACAAGCGAGTAGTTTCCTCAATGACTACTCTTACCACCAATCACTTGGCCTAAGCCAATCCAGCGAGTATACCCGGAGGGCATCATTACTCGAAAACATTTACCTGTAGCACGTGATGCGGTACCCTCACCTGTACAATGCATCCAATAATCCATCGAGCAATTTGCTCGGCATAATGGTCTCGTCAACTAGTGACCCAGACACTACCATGTGCTCACCATCGGTACTTAAACCATACAACCAAATACATAAACATAAATGTATTAATCATCAAAACGACGCTACACGTCTACATAGAACACCCGCTATGTCATCGTCATCCGGTGACGGCATATGTCAACATATGACATCCAATTAACATCGTCAACATATGACGGTACATGTCAATACACGACATCCATAATCTCATCTTCAAACACATGACGTATATAACAACACGTAGTATCGACAATAATGCTAACAAAAGTAATATGCCATACCTCATCGCTATCAAGATAGCGGAATACCTGTATCCATCGTCCACCAGGGGTACACAAGCAGCACCCATCGCTCGTAGGCGACATAATCCAGCGCTACGCACATAGCGGTATAACCCATCGCTATAGAATCAGCGGCATGATTCCTCGTCATAAAGTCAGCGGCATAAAACATCGGTATAGATAACCATTTCCATAGGTGTAGCGGAATGACACGTCGCTATGTAATACCCGGCGGCACGAATCATCGCCAATAGAATACATGGCGGCATGAACCATCGCCAATAGAATAGCGGAATGAGACATCGCTATCAATATATCCGGCGGCAAGAACCATCGCCAGTCAATATAGCGGAATGAACCATCGCTATCAATATATCCGGCGGCAAGAACCATCGCCAATCAATATAGCGGAATGAACCTTCGCTATCAATATGCCTGGCGGCAAGAACCATCGCCAATCAATATAGCGGAATGAACCATCGCTATCAATATATCCGGCGGCAAGAACCATCCCAATCAATATAGCGGAATGAACCATCGCTATCAATATGCCTGGAGGCAAGAACCATCGCCAATCAATATAGCGGAATGAACCATCGCTATCAATATATCCGGAGGCAAGAACCATCGCCAATCAATATAGCGGAATGAACCATCGCTATCAATATATCCGGCGGCAAGAAACATCGCCAATCAATATAGCGGAATGAACCATCGCTATCAATATGCCTGGCGGCAAGAACCATCGCCAATCAATATAGCGGAATAAACCATCGCTATCAATATATCCGGCGGCATAAACCCTCGCCAATAGAATAGCCGGTCCCTAGTCATTGTTACAATAGTGTATTTTAATGCCCCTCGCTCAAATAAAACATGTGGTACTCCCACCCCTCGCTTCACATATAGGCGGCATAGAATAACCTCGCTTAAATGGACATGCGGCGCTCCCACCCCTCGCTTCACATTTTAGCGGCAAATATTCTTTCCTCGCCTCATATGATAACCACGCTTCAATGTGACGTGCGGCGCTCCCACCCCTCGCTTCACATTTTAGCGGCACAAAACAATAAATAGCGGCAAGCATTTAAAATCATCACTCATCCATAACAATGACTCATGGGATATTCACCAAGTATCCCGTCTATACCTGCAACACAAAGCATATTCCATATTCCATACATCATCATGAGTGTATTTTAATGCACCTCGCTCAAATGCGACATGCGGCACTCCCACCCCTCGCTTCAACATTTGGCGGCAGAGCATTAAAATCATCACCCCATTGTACACATGCAACCACAATGCATAATCCATGATGTATATAAAACGCAGGTTACCGTTTCGTGTCCTTCGACCCTGGCCTTAGCCCTTCGGGTCATAGTGTCCCTACAAGAACAATCCCAAACCATGAGCATATGATAATCCATATTCTCCACAATATGATTATAATGAGTAAATGCATAAACTATGAGTACAAAGTACTTCCTGTATCCCAATGCATTTCAAAATGCTCCATTTGGTTGTCCCTGTGTCACAACTCACAATCATAATTAACAGATTATATTATGATTCTATAGCTGTCATGACATATAATCGTTTCACTATGATCACATGTTACAAATGCACATAAGCAAAATAGTTGTGTCACACAACACTAGCTACTATCATGCATAAATATGTGCTACCCATCCCTATCAGCATGTTCCAGGCCTTCAACAGCCCCAAAGAGCTAATCACTGCTCTGATACCACTAATGTAAGGACCCCAAGCCCTTAACCCTTGATTAGTGTATTAATCATTATGTGTGGCACATGCTTTCAATAAAATCAATCGGGAAACTCAGATGATACTTTACCATTGAATGGCAATTACAAAATTTCTTTAATATTCAACATTAAGATCATCTCTACCAACAATTAAATTTATAGATTTCGCCCATTTCCATCCCCATTACACCACTTTTTACATTGTGGACTTTTATAAAATTTTGGGCAGAGTCTCCCCATAAATTGAGCTATCCCGAAACGAAAGCACATCACATAAAATAATTCCCGGCCAGGGAAAACACAATACTCAACAGAATACAGAACACGAAGTAAATTCCCAGCCAGGGAAGACACCACACAATAAGACAACAAAAGTGGGTTTCAACACCCACATAATACACCAATGACTCTCATATCATTTAGCAATTCTACCCTTAATTGCATGCATCATAGAATGAAAGAGAGAAAGGCTCATGCCTTTATATACAACCCATATACAAGTATAACCGTGCTCACATGCGAGCATCATGAATGTGTATATAAACCTCATGTGTATATAAGTACACTATACGATACCGTGCTCCATCAAGCCCTGGTACCACGATCCTGGGAGTAAATCCAATCAACAGCTCGAGCTCAACTCCAAAGCCATCTATGTACCTGTTCACCTGCCCCAACAGAGACAGCCCCCAACGGGGTGAGCATACCAATACACAAAATCCCATAATCACAATAATGAAATTCATAATTTACAACAAAAGTAAATACTAATGAATTTTAAATGATACTCCCTGGATGGCAACGTCCTCATCCGGGATTCCGTGTACTGTCCATGTTCTCACAATCATCAAACTCATCAAATCTCAAAAATCAGAAAATCAACACATTGATTTAACTCATCGCATGCCTAATTCTCGAATATCAATAGATAGTGATTCCAAATTCATTATACAGGCAAATATGGATATCTCAATATCAAATACTGATTTCTCAACCTCGCTATCAATCACAGATAGCTCAAATGCCTAGCATTTATTTTACCAATTCTCCATTATACTTAGACATCTCACATGTCTTATAATGAATACATGATTCCACGATCATTCTCAGGCATCTCAATGCCCTACAATGGTCATATACATCCAGTACCCCCATATACCTTATGAGGTTATACAACTCTAATATCACGCACGCTTGTGGCGGCGATGTTCCATAGCTATATCAACACATACATATATAACCATACGCACAACCATCTAATGCAATCAAAATACATTATGCATTTCACAAATGCTCTCATATAAAGTAATTCTCGTACGTCGCACGTACCTTAAATCTCCGTAGTTCGAGCCAAACTTTGCTCGTGTTCCATGCCCCGAGGAACGATGTGCTAACACGATAAATAATTCACAATTATTTACGAACATGCAACCCATGCTCAAGCACACCCATAACCCTTATACAAAAATATTGCCAACACACAACAATTAACCATCTAAAAGACCCGGGGCAGGGCACATGCAGGGAGGGAAAACGAATGAGGCACCAACGAAAATTGCTCAAGAACCACCTTTCAATTTTCGAACCCTAACATCACAATTTCGAACCCAACCAAGCACCATAATTCATCTAAAACATGAAATAAACGATTAATAACAAGAATCACCACCCCCTGCCAAAACCCCTAAATTCGAACACAACCCTCACGCTAGCAGCGATTTAATTCGAACCAATAACACAAAAATGGCAGGGAATTACATGAGAAGGACGAAAAAGGGGTAGGGAAGGTTACCCAAACGAAAATCGGAAGGAAAACGCTCAAAATCGGAAGAACCCTAGAATTTGGGCCTCAACGCATTTCTGGAAAACATGAGCGCGATTCGCGACGAAACTTTGAATTACCGGTGTGGAAAGCTGCGCCTCGGAGAGACGAAGCTAGCGGCGGTCCGGATGCGCCAGATGATGGCCGGACGGCGGCGGGCGCGGCGCTTTTACGTGCGGGGGTTGGGGCGACGGGAAATGGCAGAACGCGGGGAGAGAGAGTGACGGGCTGGAGGAGAAAAGGCTTCCAATAATTAAAATCTCGGGTTCAACTGGTATTTATAGCAAAAATACCCCGAAATACTAATAGCCCCACAAATACATCATGATTCATTAAAAATCATCTGTTTTCAAAAACTCTCTCTCTAACTCCAAAACCCCCTACCGGTGCCCACACAAAGCACCCCAGATTCCGAGACATCAAAAACCCAACTCTTAGGTTTTACACCGTAATGAGAATACAATCTCAACCTCGGGATCCAACGATCCCAACTACCCAAATAAACGAGCCCAGAAGGCCCAACACCGCGATTAAACTCCAAATCGCCACGTAAAATAACTTTAGGGGTTATTAACACTCCGGGATTAACATCTATAATCCATGGTCATCACAATGCTTGCCTGGTAGCTATTGTTATAAGAAAATTCTACCAAGGCTACTGAATCCTGCCAAGAAGCATCAAACTCCAACACACATGCCCTCAACACCTCGAGCGTTTGGATAGTGCGTTCGGTCTGACCATCCGTTTGAGGATGGTATGATGTGCTCAACCTCAATTCTGTACCCAGAGCTGACTGAAGACCTTCCCAGAAGTGAGATGTAAACCGCGGATCTCGATCAGACACAATCGAAACATGGATCCAGTGCAGTCTCACCACATCTCGAACATATAAATGTGCCATCCTCAAATAGGTGAAGGTCATACTGTATGGAATGAAGTGAGCCACTTTAGTCAATCTGTCTACAATCACCCAGATAGCATCAAAACCCGAAACTTTCCTCGGCAAGTGGGTCATAAAGTCCATGGATACGTGTTCCCACTTCAATTCAGGTATCTATAAGCTCTTAAGCTCACCACCAGGCCTCTACTTCTCAGCCTTCACCTGCTGACAAATCAAGCATCTCTTAACGAATGTAGTAACATCTCGTTTCATTCGTTTCCACCAAAACTGATCACATAAATCCTTGTACATCTTTCTCCCGCCTGGGTGGATACTCATCCTGCTGCTATGAGCTCGTTGTAAGATCCCCTTACGCAACTCCGACGTATTCGGAACCACCCATCGGTCACCAAGCCTCAAAGAACCATCCTCAGCCATCCTGAACCTTGATGACTGACCCAGACGAACCACTGATAACCATCTCTGGACCTCTTCGTCTGCTCCCTGAGCCTCCCGGATGTGATCATAAATGTCCGGCTCAGCTAATAAAGTTGATACACGTATCGATGAAGCAGACACGTCATAATCAAAACCCAACTGATAGTAGGAAGTCAGCATAGCTGACAAACACATGACATCCTATGCTGTGTTCTTCACTTTCCGACTCAAAGCGTCGGCTGTCAAATTTGCTCTACTCGGATGGTACTCGATTTCACAATGTGATGTCCGGGAATTATGGTGGTAATCCCGGTGTTGTATTAATCCTTGATGGATTTTTAATTGTGGCAATTAGGAATTAATTGCGGTTTGGCATCTCCCGAGGTTGGTAAATCGGGCATTTGGGATCGTTGGATCCCGAGGTTGAGATCGTATTCTCATTCCGATGAAAACCTACGAGTTGGGTTTTTAGTGTGACTCGGAATCTCGAGTGCTTGGTGTGGGCACCGGTAGGGGGTTTTTGAGTTAGAGAGAGAATTTTTGGAAACAGATGATTTTTAATGAATCATGATGTATTTGTGGGACTATTGATATTTTGGGGTATTTTTGCTATAAATACCAATTGAACCCGGGATTTTAATTATCGGAACCATTTTCTTCCCCCTCCTTCTCTCTCCCCGAACCCGCCGATTTTCGATCCCCTTTGGACCACCGCGCACAAATGTGCTTCGCCCGCCGCCGTCCGGCCGCCGTTCGGCGCGTCCGACCCGCCGCCGCGTTCGTCTCTTCCAGGCGGTCATTTCCATACCAACAATTTGAAGTTTGGTCGAGGATTGAGCTCGGATTTCTGCAGAAAGCGCTAGGGTTCGTCACTGCAGTTCATCCGATTTTTGGGGCTCGATTTTGGTATGTTTTTGGCACGAGTTTTCTGGTGTTTTTGGGGCGTTTTTATGGTGTTTTTGGGTCGAGCATTGCAGACTTTTTGGTTCGAAATTTTGGTTGCATTTTGGTTCGAATTTCAGCTAGTTTTTGTGGGTTAGGGTTCGAAAATTTGGGGGTTTCGCTTGTGGGGCGATTATTGTTGTTGGTAATTGATTAATTCATGTTGTAGATGCATTATGATGCTTGATTGTGTTCGAATTCGAAGAATTATAAGGGTTCGAATTTAAGGGCTTGTTTGGGTTCGAATTTAAGGGTATTGAATTCGAAAATTGGGGGTTTTTTGGCAAGGGGTGTTGATTCTTGCTTGGATAGCTTAATTCATGTTTTAAATGAATTATGGTGATTATTTGGGTTTGATTTGTGTTGTTGGGGTTCAAATTTAGGGGTGGTCCTTGAGCAATTTTCGATATTGTCTCATTCGATTTCCCTCCCTGTATATGCCCTGCCCCGGGTCTTTTAAATGGTAAATTGTCGTGGGTTGACAATATGTTGAGGGTTATGGGTGTGCTTGAGCATGGGTTGCATGTTCGTAATTAATTGTGAATTATTTACCGTGTTAGCACATCGTTCTTCGGGGCATGGAACTCGAGCAAGGTTCGGCTCGGACTTCGGAAATTAAGGTACGTATAACGTACGAGCATAGCCTTTTATAATGTTGCAATAGTGAAATGCATGATATATGGTATTTGTAATAAATGGGCATTGAAATGCATGGTTGGTGGTATTTACAATAAATGAGTATTAAAATGCATGGTATAGGGTATTGGAAATAGATGGGTATCGAAGTGCATGGTTTATGGTACTTGCAATAATTGGATAGTGAAATGCATGGTATATGGTAAATGTGATAAATAGACATACATTGGGAATCATAGGGTGCCGCTTTCGAGCGAGCAACGATTGGGTGTTGTCGCCGTTGAGCGACCATCGGTTATGACGCCGCTATTGTTGAGCGTGCGCTGGGTTTAGAATGCCGCTATTGTGGAGCGAGCAATGTTATGGGAACATGGAATCCTTGGTTAAATATATGTGAAATCTATGGCATATATATATATGATTTTACACATTGATTATGGAACTGGCATGGTAGAACTGCATTAGTTAATCTATATGGTGATTAACTGGCTTTGAGAATTTGATGAGTTTGGTTATTTTGAGAACAGGGACAATACAGGGGATCCCGGATGAGGGTGTTACCATCCAGGGAGTATCATTTAAATTATGGCATTTACATTCTGTAAATTATGAATTGCAATATTATTATTTTGTGATTGGTGGTATTGGTATGCTCACCCCGTGTGGGGGCTGTCTCTGTTGGGGCAGGTAACACAGGTGTAGCGGCTTTGGAGTCGAGCTCGGGCTGTTGGTTAGAGGTACTTCCAGGATCGAGGTACCAGAGCTGGCTGGACGGACACTCAGATCCAGAGTTGAGATCGAGTGGCGCTTGGGAGGTGCTACCAGGACTGGTATCCGGTAGAGTGTTATACATCAGATACATGCTTATCCATTTGGTACTCTTATGTGAGTACATTTTACGTGTGTATGGAATGTATAAATGGGCTACGGCTTCTCTCTGTTCATTATGGTTGCATGCAATTAATTATGGAATTGCTAAATGAACTAAGAGCATGTTAGTGTATTATGTGGGTGCATGTTATATGATTAATCTTGGTTGGGGAATCTGAATATTTTGGGAATTGGATGCAAGAAATTTTCTGGGTAGCATACGGTGTTGCACTTGCATGTGGTTTTCCCCATTATGATATGATTATATGCACTAATGGTATGGCTTAATACACTAATAACGGGTTAAGGGCACGGGGGTCCTTACATTAGTGGTATCAGAGCAGTGGTTAGCTCTTTGGGGCTGTTGAGGGCCTAGGAACATGTTATTGGGAATGAGAAGCACATACTTATGCATGATTGCTTATGTGCGTTTATGATATGTGTTCATAATTGGAATATGTGTTGCTAACCGTGGTGGTTGCAGGGTCTTTTGAGACATGGACTATGCATTACGGTTGCATAGGTATACATCGGAGTGATGATTTAATGCTTTGCCGCTACGTGTTGGAGCGAGGTGCATTAAAATACACTCATGGCGATGTTTATGGGAATACGGATTATGCATTACGGTTGCATGCACGTCGAAGCGATGATGCCGCTGTCGTGTCGAAGCGATGGTAAATGCCGCTGTCACGTCGAAGCGATGATGCCGCTGTCGTGCCGGAACAATTATTGAAATACGGGTTATGCATTACGGTTGCATGCATGGCGTAGCGATATGAATACTTGCCGCTGTCGTATTATAGCGATGAAGAATATTTGCCGCAAATATGTCGAAGCGAAGGAAAATGCCGCTGTCATATTATTATTGCGAGGGATATTATGCCGCTAATACGTCGAAGCGAAGGGTATTTCCGCTGTCATGCCGGAATGATGGTAAATGCCGCTGTCGTGTCGAAGCGATGGTAAATGCCGCTGTCACGTCGAAGCGATGGTACCACCGTCATGTCGAAACGATGATGCCGCTGTCGTGTCGAAGCGATGATACATGCCGCTGTCACGTCGAAGCGATGATGCCGTTGTCATGACGTAGCGATGCGATCGGGAACAAAGTACTACGTGAGTGTGAGTACCTCTTGAGTCCGCGATTATTCCGCTATTTTATTGGCGATGGTTACGCCGGGTATTTTATTTGGCGATGGTTACGCCGGGTATTTTATTGGCGATGGTTACGCCGGGTATTTTAATTGGCAATGGTTACGCCGGGTATTTTATTGGCGATGGTTACGCCGGGTATTTTATTGGCGATGGTTACGCCGGGTATTTTATTTGGCGATGGTTACGCCGGGTATTTTATTGGCGATGTTACGCCGGGTATTTTATTTGGCGATGGTTACGCCGGGTATTTTATTGGCGATGGTTACGCCGGGTATTTTATTGGCGATGGTTACGCCGGGTATTTTATTGGCGACGGTTACGCCGGGTATTCTATTGGCGATGGTTTATACCGCCGGATATCTATAGCGACATTTTATGCCGCTGACTCCATGGCGAGGGATCATGCCACTGATTCTACAGCGATGGGTTATACCGCTATGTGTGTAGCACTGGATTATGCCGCCTACGAGCGATGGGTGCTGCTTATGTACCGCTGGTGGACGATGGATACAGGTATTCCGCTATCTCGATAGCGATGAGGTATGGCATATTACTTTTGTTATCAGTATGGTGATTATGGTGTATTATTATTTACCGTCATGTGTTTGACGATGAGATTATGGATGTCGTGTATCGACAGGTACCGTCATATGTTTGACGATGTTATTTGGGATAGCTATGTGGACGCTTGGCGTCATTTTGGTGATTTATACATTCATGTTTATGTATATGGTTGTATGGTTTGAGTGCCGATGGTGGGCACATGGCAGGGTCTGGGTATTTAGTTGACGAGACCTTTTGCCGAGCAGGTTTGCTCGATGGATCATTGATGCATTGTACCGGTGAGAGTACGCATCGTATTATGGAGGTATATTATTGACGAGCAATGATACCCTTGGGTATGCTCGCTGGGATGGCTAAGGCCAAGTGAATGGTGGTAAGAGTAGTCATTGAGGAAACTACTCGCTTGTTATTGTGATGAGGAGTAAACATGGTTACACCCACCCTAAGGGCGTGGAAGAAGTCCTAATGGATTAGGATTGCTTGATAATTGAGCATGGACGCTGGGTTGTCCAGTATGCTTTGGTGTTTTAGAGATATGTTGGGCAATGACCCACAACTCTAATGGTTTATGCGGTATGGTATACCGGGATGGAGCGTGTGTCACGTTGATAGGTTGGTATAAGCCTATGGGACCAGCGAATCACTAGCCAGGTATTGTTACAGTACTTTGGTGTGCTTGTGTTAGCTATTATAATGCTCGTTGGATTCGAGTTTGGTGAATCGTATGGTGATACGATGAGGGTTATGGTAGACTCTTGTAGTCTCTATGTGGCATGGTGTTTGAGGTAGGGAATACCTCACGGGGACGTTATACGTCATTGTTTTGAGGGACTTGTGCTGGGACAGCTCAAGTTTGTTGGTGTTACCAACGTGAGTGTCAACAAGTCGTGGTTAGCTCTAGTTGAGCATCCTTGCAATTGGCATGCAATGGGAATCACAATGGTTAGTGAGATATAGTTAGTGGGGTGACACTACTATATTGATTTTATCTCTTGGAGAGATTTGGATTGTACTGTCTTGGAGACAGCTTACATCGGTCGTGGATTGATTGTAAATCAGCCATGGTAAGCATTACTGGTGTTGGACCGGGTAATGGATTTCTTACCTCGGTGAGACGTTTGAGGAGACGTCTTCGGGAAGATGCTCGATTTTGGAGTACTATGGTATTAGTACAGAGCATCGTTGGGATGTGTATACATGGCGTATACGGATTTTGGATCGGGTAATGATAGTCTTGATGCACTACTCTAACCAGTTGTGTATTTCTGGTTCCGGGATATGTTTTGGTATAAATATACCCAGGTTTCCGAACGGTGGTTCGAGGATTGGAGAATCATGGATTCATGACTTTTTCCTTGAGAGGGAGACGGTATTATGATTCCTACCGGTTGAGTCTTTTGGGGAGATTCGTTATTTTGGTTCGTGTGGTGGTGATGTTGAAATCACACCCTTTGGTTTTGGTTTGACAACCATCATTCTCCGTGGGGTGAGAATAATCGAGGTTTGACAGTTGGCTTTGGGATGTGGGTATGATTGGAGATACCCGAGTCTATTGCATTGTGTATGCATGTTGTGTGGGTGTATGGGCATGTATGCCGTGTGTGTATACGAATGCCAACCTTATTTTGTTCATTGTGGAACGCCGAGTGTGTATACTTGGTTTAGTGGATCTCCGGTGTGAGATTGTGGAACCTCGAGATCGGTAATCTCGATGGCACGATGCATTCTGATGAATGATCGTGAGGGTTGTTGATTCCCCTGAGGAGGGATCGACGTGTTTTGGAATCATGGTGGTTTTTGTCGGATAATTCGATAGCCTTCCTATTTTAGGATTGTTGGATCCAAGGATAAATGAGGGATGGCCGAGATTCGGATTTGTTTAGTGTCATGGTTGACACTTGTGTAGGAATGCAATTGGTTGCCTTCCATGTCCCCTGTGGAACTTGAGACTTGGTGGAGTCTTGATGGTGTGTCGGGACCAAGATATGATTTCTTGGAACACACCGGTGTAAACATCCTCGGTGATGTATTTTGTGTGGATCAGTGACCGTGGGTAACCCGGTCCGGGTTGCAAGTGGTGCAACTACTCCTTTGGAGGAGATGGACTGGGAAGCGAAATCTGGTTTTTCTGTGAGTATACTGTTGTATACTAGTGGTCCCCATCTTGACGATGCGTGTCAAGCATCGTGGGCAGGTGGTGAATATCACGGGATGGTATCTTTGTCAGAACCAATGGAGATTTGGTTGGTTTGTAGTTTTGGTGAACTGACTTCTGGGACGATTCACGTCGAGGTACGTTATTATCTTTCGGGTTTGTATTGGTTTTGGCGTTGCGCTATTTTAGGGCTTGGTGCGAGACTGGTATTCTCGCAGTTGTTAATTCGATTCTAAGGTGGTTCAGAATCGGGGTCTTGGCTTTGTTTTGTTTGTGAAGTCCTGGTGTTACGTGGGATACACCGGTGCAATTTCGAGGACGAAATTTTTTATTAGTGGGGGATAATTGTGATGTCCGGGAATTATGGTGGTAATCCCGGTGTTGTATTAATCCTTGATGGATTTTTAATTGTGGCAATTAGGAATTAATTGCGGTTTGGCATCTCCCGAGGTTGGTAAATCGGGCATTTGGGATCGTTGGATCCCGAGGTTGAGATCGTATTCTCATTCCGATGAAAACCTACGAGTTGGGTTTTTAGTGTGACTCGGAATCTCGAGTGCTTGGTGTGGGCACCGGTAGGGGGTTTTTGAGTTAGAGAGAGAATTTTTGGAAACAGATGATTTTTAATGAATCATGATGTATTTGTGGGACTATTGATATTTTGGGGTATTTTTGCTATAAATACCAATTGAACCCGGGATTTTAATTATCGGAACCATTTTCTTCCCCCTCCTTCTCTCTCCCCGAACCCGCCGATTTTCGATCCCCTTTGGACCACCGCGCACAAATGTGCTTCGCCCGCCGCCGTCCGGCCGCCGTTCGGCGCGTCCGACCCGCCGCCGCGTTCGTCTCTTCCAGGCGGTCATTTCCATACCAACAATTTGAAGTTTGGTCGAGGATTGAGCTCGGATTTCTGCAGAAAGCGCTAGGGTTCGTCACTGCAGTTCATCCGATTTTTGGGGCTCGATTTTGGTATGTTTTTGGCACGAGTTTTCTGGTGTTTTTGGGGCGTTTTTATGGTGTTTTTGGGTCGAGCATTGCAGACTTTTTGGTTCGAAATTTTGGTTGCATTTTGGTTCGAATTTCAGCTAGTTTTTGTGGGTTAGGGTTCGAAAATTTGGGGGTTTCGCTTGTGGGGCGATTATTGTTGTTGGTAATTGATTAATTCATGTTGTAGATGCATTATGATGCTTGATTGTGTTCGAATTCGAAGAATTATAAGGGTTCGAATTTAAGGGCTTGTTTGGGTTCGAATTTAAGGGTATTGAATTCGAAAATTGGGGGTTTTTTGGCAAGGGGTGTTGATTCTTGCTTGGATAGCTTAATTCATGTTTTAAATGAATTATGGTGATTATTTGGGTTTGATTTGTGTTGTTGGGGTTCAAATTTAGGGGTGGTCCTTGAGCAATTTTCGATATTGTCTCATTCGATTTCCCTCCCTGTATATGCCCTGCCCCGGGTCTTTTAAATGGTAAATTGTCGTGGGTTGACAATATGTTGAGGGTTATGGGTGTGCTTGAGCATGGGTTGCATGTTCGTAATTAATTGTGAATTATTTACCGTGTTAGCACATCGTTCTTCGGGGCATGGAACTCGAGCAAGGTTCGGCTCGGACTTCGGAAATTAAGGTACGTATAACGTACGAGCATAGCCTTTTATAATGTTGCAATAGTGAAATGCATGATATATGGTATTTGTAATAAATGGGCATTGAAATGCATGGTTGGTGGTATTTACAATAAATGAGTATTAAAATGCATGGTATAGGGTATTGGAAATAGATGGGTATCGAAGTGCATGGTTTATGGTACTTGCAATAATTGGATAGTGAAATGCATGGTATATGGTAAATGTGATAAATAGACATACATTGGGAATCATAGGGTGCCGCTTTCGAGCGAGCAACGATTGGGTGTTGTCGCCGTTGAGCGACCATCGGTTATGACGCCGCTATTGTTGAGCGTGCGCTGGGTTTAGAATGCCGCTATTGTGGAGCGAGCAATGTTATGGGAACATGGAATCCTTGGTTAAATATATGTGAAATCTATGGCATATATATATATGATTTTACACATTGATTATGGAACTGGCATGGTAGAACTGCATTAGTTAATCTATATGGTGATTAACTGGCTTTGAGAATTTGATGAGTTTGGTTATTTTGAGAACAGGGACAATACAGGGGATCCCGGATGAGGGTGTTACCATCCAGGGAGTATCATTTAAATTATGGCATTTACATTCTGTAAATTATGAATTGCAATATTATTATTTTGTGATTGGTGGTATTGGTATGCTCACCCCGTGTGGGGGCTGTCTCTGTTGGGGCAGGTAACACAGGTGTAGCGGCTTTGGAGTCGAGCTCGGGCTGTTGGTTAGAGGTACTTCCAGGATCGAGGTACCAGAGCTGGCTGGACGGACACTCAGATCCAGAGTTGAGATCGAGTGGCGCTTGGGAGGTGCTACCAGGACTGGTATCCGGTAGAGTGTTATACATCAGATACATGCTTATCCATTTGGTACTCTTATGTGAGTACATTTTACGTGTGTATGGAATGTATAAATGGGCTACGGCTTCTCTCTGTTCATTATGGTTGCATGCAATTAATTATGGAATTGCTAAATGAACTAAGAGCATGTTAGTGTATTATGTGGGTGCATGTTATATGATTAATCTTGGTTGGGGAATCTGAATATTTTGGGAATTGGATGCAAGAAATTTTCTGGGTAGCATACGGTGTTGCACTTGCATGTGGTTTTCCCCATTATGATATGATTATATGCACTAATGGTATGGCTTAATACACTAATAACGGGTTAAGGGCACGGGGGTCCTTACACACAATCATAGTCTTTCAGTAGGTCCATCCATCTTCTTTGTCTCATATTCAGCTCAGCCTGTGTAAACAAGAATTTCAGGCTCTTGAGATCGGTGTAGATGGTAAATGATGTACCATATAAGTAGTGTCGTCATATCTTCAAAGCAAACACTATAGCCCCTAACTCCAAATCATGGACTGGATACCTCGTCTCATGCGGTTTCAACTGCCTTGACGTGTAAGCCACTACATGCTTATTCTGCATCAGCACGCATCCTAAACCCTGAAGGGATGCATCAGTATAGAGAACGAACCGCTTGTTCTCCCTGGGAATCACCAATACTGGTGCCGAAGTCAATCTGTGCTTCAACACCTGGAAGCTCTGCTCACAAGCTTCCGACCAAAAGAATGGAACTCCCTTTTGAGTTAGCTGCGTCAGTAGTTTGGCAATCTTAGAAAACCCTTCGACGAAGCGTCGATAATACCCTGCCAAACCAAAAAAACTCCGAATCTCGGGTACTGAAGTAGGCGTAGATCAATCCATTACTGCCTCTACTTTCCTGGGGTCTACTGATATCCCGTCTCTAGAGATAATATGACCCAGAAATGCCACGCTGTTCAGCCAGAACTCACACTTGCTGAGTTTGGCGTACAACTGATGATCTCTGAGGATCTGAAGCACCGTCCTCAAATGATTGGCATGCTCCTCCTTACTTCTCGAATAGACAAGAATGTTGTCAATAAATACGATCACGAACTGATCAAGATACTTCTGAAACACTCTGTTCATCAGGCTCATAAAGACAGCCGGGATATTCGTCACACCGAACGACATAACTAAGAACTCGTAGTGCCCATACCGAGTCCGAAACGCTGTCTTTTGAATGTCATCAGCTCTAACCCGTATCTGATGGTATCCTGACCTCAAGTCAATCTTAGAATACAGTTCTGTGCCGTGAAGCTGATCAAATAGGTCATCAATCCGCGGAAGAGGGTACTTATTCTTAATCGTCACCTTATTCAACTGACGGTAATCGATGCACAAGCGCATCGAACCAACCTTTTTCTTTACAAACAGTACTGGCGCACCCCAAGCGATACACTAGGATGTATGTATCCCTTGTCGAGAAGTTCCTGTAATTGTACTTTCAGCTCCCTCAGTTCCGCCGGTGCCATCCTATAAGGAGCACGAGAAATAACAGATGTACCTGGTAGTAACTCAATCCCAAACTCAACATCTCTGATCGGAGGAAATCCTGGAATTTCATCCGGAAACACATCGGTAAATTCCGCGACTACTGGTATATCCTCAATCCTCAACTCTTCCTTTTTCTCCGATATGTCTACGGCATAAATAAGATAGCCAGTGTGACCCCGTTCCAACAACCGTGTCATCTTAACTGCTGAAATCAACGGAATCTTTGGACGGTAACCGTCCCCATAAAAGATCCACTGCAATCCCTGATCGGATTGAAAACCTACCATCCTCTGACGGCAATCAACCACGTCCTGATATCTATTCAGCACATCAATGCCCACAATACAATCAAAGTCTGCCATATCCAGCAAAATCAGATCAGCCCTCAAATCATTGCCCTCAAAATAAATGAGGCAGTCAGATAGCTGTCGATCCGCAATCACATGCCTTCCGGTGGGTGTCGAGACCATGAGAGGCGTGGGCAACGGAGACGGGCACATATGGTGTCTCTCAACAAAGGCAGAAGATATGAAAGAGTGGGAAGCACCTGTATCTATCAAAATAAAAGCAGGGTACGTAAATAAATGGCACGTACCAGCAATCACCTCCTCTGGGGCTGCCTCTGCCTGCTCTCGAGTCAGTGCGTACACTTGACCCTGCGGTGATCCCACTGCCGAACCTCCCGGTGGTAGGGGCACAATCTGCTGTCTCTCAGGTACTGTCCCGGCATCAAATCTCGGCCTACTCGGTCCAAAGTCCGTCTATCTTCCCTGACCGGGGCAATACCGAGCGATGTGGCCCATCTTGCCACAACTGTAACAGGCTGGACAATCACGTGGCAAGTGCGGTCCTCCACAGTTGTTACACTTGCTTTCTCCTGTCCTATTTCCTTGCGCTGGTCCTCGATTACTTGGCACATTATTCCTCATATTTCCTTGCTTCTGATTCTGAAACCTCTTCCCACTAAATCGAGAAGATGAAAAAGCCCCACGAGGCTTAAACTGATTCCCTCGTGGCTTCAGACTGTCTGCAACTGGTCTTTGTGGTGGTATAGGTTCCTTGTAAACAATCACTCCAATCTCTGCCAGCTCCGCTCTAGTCAGAGCATCATCAAACGAGCTGGGGTTGTTGGAAACAACCCGATCAAAAAGCTCCAGTCTCAGACCCTTTAGAAAATGCCTCATCTTAGTGTGACCATTTATAGCGATGTGAGGCACATACCTCAGCAGCGAAAAATACTGCATGACATAATCTGATACAGTCATTCTACCCTGTTTCAAATTAGTGAACTCGTCCTCCTTCAATTGTCTGGCAGCTGCAGGGAAGTACCGATTAAGGAATCGGGTTCTAAACACAGTCCAGTCTACCAACATGCCCTGAGCCTTCATTTCAATAACTGTTGTCTTCCACCACATGGAAGACTTCTTTGCTAACTGAAACTCTACCAACCTCAGCCAGACAGTCCTTGCACATGGCGCTGATACAAATATCTGCTCAAGTCATTCTAGCCACTCCTCTGCTTCTTCCCCTGTCTCAGTTCCCTCAAAGAGCGGCGGATGGTAGCTCAAGAACTGGGTCAAACTAAGCTCTCCTGGTAGCAGTATCTGTGCACTAGGCTCTACGCCTACAGCAGGTGGCGGTAGAGGATTCGTCTGAGCCATACTTGCATTGATACTGCCTACATCTCCCACCTCTTCATTGAGGTTCTCCAGATTAATAGCCAACATGCTGTAACACAGGGGTTAACAACAATACCAAAAGCAATTCATAATATAAGCCGTGAGATAACAAGAGTAATTGTGAGACCCCGAGATCTCAAGATACTAATAGGTGCGATTTAAGAGAACTAAACATTCATATGAATAAATCAGAGTAATGAGTCATGTTGATAGTCCTGAGCTTAAGGGGTACAGTAGCGAAAGTTTCAAAAAGGAATTTCACAAATTCCTACAAAATGTGCTACACTATAGTCTTAGTCTACCACATGTAGAAGCTATATAAAATTTTCTCAACAAGCAGCTAATCCTGTAGCTCTCCTTACAGCTCAGCTTCTCAACCCTGACCCTGGTTCTCAACATCAAAAGCACCTACAAAGACAACCCCCAACACATGAGCATAACACAATTCATATTCAACATAATATGAGAATAAGGCGTAAATGCACAATCATAAAATACAAATCACTTCCTGTATTCCCATCGCATTTACAATGCCCATTGGTTGTCCCTGTACCATAATTCATAATATAACACATTATATGAATGTATGGTTTCACAAATGAATGTCATGACATTTCCTCATTTTCTTTAGTCAGTCATCATCAGTTATTTTAATGCTTCTTCGCTTTCATAATCTCAAAATAAGCGGTATCTCATCCTCGCTTCTTCATACTAGCGGTATCTCATCCTCGCTCAGTATGGTATAACCCGCCTCCATGTGCAAGCGAGCCTCCCCCCTCCCGCTCCACATTTTTAGCGGTAAAGCGTAAGCATTAACACCTTAACCGTGATCGCCCTGACTCGTGGAATACATCTCTTTATCCCACATCACAATATGCAACAACAATGCATAATATGCAACAACAATGCATAATAACATGTATCAATTCATAATGCATCACATTGCATTCATCATGTGTCACACAGACAAACGTAAATACATGTTACCGTTGGGATGCCCGTACGTCGCTTACGTACCTTTCCAAAAAGTAGTGTGTGGTGGGACTCTATCCCCTGCGTTGTGTAGCCGTCTGTGAAGGCTCTACACCAGTGTACAACACAATATTAGATGTCTCATTACAATCCAATATCAAAATTTAACAAAATATAACAATTTATATTTTTTTCAACATTCTGGGCCTCTCGATCGATCGGCCCCTCTTCCCGATCGATCGAGAAGACGCTTAAAATCAAAATCAAGATTCTGCCTCGCTCGATCGATCGAGATGAAATGTCGATCGATCGAGATGCTCTGTTCGAGAAATACCAACCCAGAATTTTCGAACACCTATATTTACACCCTTCGATCTAGCATAAAACATACACCAAATGTTTAAACACTCATGCTAGCAAATAGAACACATTCCCCTGAGTGTATTCATATCAAGATTGCACCCCAAACACAAACCCACATGCATTAAAATCACCCATGAACATCAGTACTCATCCAACATTTTCTGAAAACAGGGCATTGTCTTCCTGCCCAGATTTTTTGAGTACACACTTTCAAGCAATGAAATCTACCACATAAGTCATGCAATTTGCTCGAATAAAAATGTCCAGGGTTTCACCAAACTACCATGCATATTTTCACATCGAAGGTTCATTCAAAAACCCTTCTAACATGCATAATACCACCCCTTCAATATCACTCCCAGATCACATATTTCCAGAAAACAGGGGAAAATATCTACCCAGATTTTCGAACACCTTACTTTACATGCTTAAATCTACCACATAAAACATGTAATGTGCTCAAGGAAAAATACTGGAAGCTTCATAAAAACATGATAAATGAACATGAATCGAAGGTTTAACAAAACCTAAACTAACATGCCATTTTTCACACCAACAAAGTATGAGTTCAACAACATATTTTACAAACCCAGAAATGGTTTCTCACCCCTTTTGGCTCCGATTTTTTGCAAGCTTTCCAAGCAAGAAAAATGGTGGATCTCCTCTTGTTTTCCCTTACCAGATGTTGGACGAAAAAGTTGGAGAGAATGGAGTGATTTCAGTTATGACAAGGTGGAGTGGGAGATGAGGGAAGAGGTATGGGCAAGCTGCAGCTGGCAGCAGGGTATGGGTCAAGGGGGGGTGGTTTGTGGTGGGTTATGTGATGTGTTATGTTTTGGTCCCAGTATTTCGCACGATGTATTAAAATATCCTCACATGATATTTTATAGTATTTTCTCAATAAAAATACTTCAATTCCCATTTACAATATACTTTACCAAAACGATTAACACACACCCCAAATTAATCATGCCACAACCCCAAAATCCCAACATACAACACATGCACCCTCACATGCATCTCCCAATATTATTAATTCAACACAAGAATTAATATCATAATTTTCACAACAATGATTAATGTCTAAATAACATTAATCATTTCGGGGATATCACAGTAATAATATTCATAAGCATGTTAGTTGTAGGGTCTTCCTACCTTAACATCATTATAATAACGTATTATGGACTAAACATGCATTAATAACATCTTAGGGTTCCGGTTGTAGCCTTGAGCTAATAGGATTACAGACCAAAAATAAAATTCCAAAAGCTAATTAATTACATTCTCGATAATGAATGTTAAAGCTATAGATTTACCCTACTCCTAGAGTAGAGACTATCTAAAAAAATCCTGTAACTTAAATTCTTTCATGCTCCTCGTAGCTCACAGCCTTAAGCCGACCCTTAGCCTTCAGTCCAAAAGTGTACCTACAGGAACAACCCATCATGAGCATGTACATCATTACTTAACATCATAAAATAATGGCATATAAATAAATGCATGAAATAATCGTTAACATATACTTCCTGGTTAATCGCATTAACCCACTTTTGTTGTCCCTGTTTCATAGTCATGCATGTAATCATTAGTTCTTGACATAAATGATTAAAATCGTACTTCACTTATATGCTCATAAACAACAATGTTAATTAGAAATGTGACTGTTCTGGTCCTGCTATGACAGCGGCACAATTGGCCCCCTCGGTACGACATATAGCGGTACTGTGATATCCCTCGCTACACCTTGATAGCGGATATATCTCCTCGCTAGCTATGTCAGCGGTAAGTACCTTCCTCGCTTGCCCATAACAACTACCGGAACATTCTAATATTTCTAATAACATAGTTTAACATACATCATAAACATCATAGCATCTTTACTCATCATAAACATAATCTTTACTTAACATAAACATCACCGTAAACATTATATCATCTTTTCCTCATCATAGACATCATCGTATATTTACCTATCATAATCATCATAAATACTTATGCAGTCATTGCGTAGTCATAGTATAGGAGTGTGTTTTACCGTCCGATGCCCATACGTCTCTTACGTACCTTAATCTCAAAAGTGGAGAAGTTGAAGAACTTTATCTCCTTGAAGTTGTGGCTACCTGGGATGGTTCTACACAACCATACAAATTGATATTAGAAGCTAATTATAGTCCAATATCCAAAAATCCCACAAAATAACCAAAAACACACATTTTTGCATCTCGCAATCGATCGCCGCCCAGGCCCGATCGATCGTGAGATCATACTGGCCGTTTCTGAAATTTTTAGCTCTTGGCGATCGATCGCCAAATGTTACTGGCGCCTACTGGTTGCGCGTGATCGATTGCCAAAAACCGGCGATCGATCGCCGCTGCCTGTGCGCGGAAAAACACCATTTTTGCACTACATTTTCTTCCCCATCTTCACCAACACTTACACCAACAAACCAATAACATAAAAACACTTCAAACCTTCATTTTACATCATTAAACAACTAAAAATCCTACACCCATCCAAAAATCATACCAACCCAAAATGAACCCATTTCAAACAATCAAAACCCATTTCAAAATCAAACCAAACATCATAAAAACTTTAGGAAGGGTTCCATACCTCTTGAGGACTCTAAATCTTAACAAAAATCCCACAAACAAAAGTTTTGTGGAGATTTCTCCTTCCTTCCTTGCCAAAATTCGAAAATATGAGATGGGTTAGGGTTGGGGATGAATTTGGGGATTTAAAAGTGAGGGTTAAAAGTGAATAGAGTGGGGGGTATAGTGGGGTAAAGGGGTTATAAGGGTTATAAAAATTGTACCCCAAAATTAACATGATGTATAAAATACCACAACATGGTATTTTAAAATCATTTTACAAAAATGCAACAACTTCCACTAAATTCATATCTTCCACATAATTAACAACCAATACGAATAAATCATGTTAACACCCCATTTTCTAACATGCATAACATGCACCCTGAAATGCAATCCCCAGGTCATGCCTACCATGTGACTAAGCATTTCAACAAGATAATTAATTTCAACACATAAATCAATTATCACCATAATTAATCATATAAACATCATTAATGCCCAAATTGCATATGATTAATTTCGGGGTGTCACATTAGTATAACAAATTATACGCAAAGTATGCACTACATGCATAAACATGCCCACCAATGAATACCTAACCAACTTGTTTCTAAAGGCTACCCTTCACTCGTTCCCTGGTTCTCTAACCACTGCTCTGATACCACTAAATGTGAGACCCCGTTATCTAACAACGTTATAAGGTGCAATTAAGAGAACTAATCATGCATAAATCAGAGTAATAGACCGTGTTGATGCCCTGAGCTTAAGAGTTACAATACCAAAAATTTCAAAAAGGAATTAATTACATTCCTAACAAAAGAGTGTGAAACTATAGTTTTACTCTACTCTATGTAGAAACTATACAAAAAGGGAGATTCTATTCTGCTATCCCTGAAGCACTCCTTACAGCTCACGCATCAACCCCGACCCTGGTTCTCCATGCCAAATGCACCTACAAGGACAACCCCAACACATGAGCACAAAATAATCATATTCAACACAATATGAATAAAAGCATAAATGCGTAAACCATAATACAAAATACTTCCTGTATTCCAATGCATTTAAAACACCCCCTTTTGGTTGTCCCTGTACCATAACTCATAATCGAATCAATGAATGATATTATGGTTTTAAACAAATGTCATGACATATTTCAATTCCTCAAATCATCAAACCAATCCCTAGTCTGTTTATCACAATGTATTTTAATGCCCCTCGCTTCACATATAAGCGGCATAGAATAACCTCGCTTCAATGGACATGCGGTACTCCCACCCTCGCTTCAGATTTTAGCGGCAAATATTCTTTCCTCGCTTCATATGATAACCTCGCTTCCATGTGACATGCGGTACTCCCACCCCTCGCTTCACATTTAGCGGCACAAAATAAATAGCGGCAATGTAAGGACCCCAAGCCCTTAAAACCTTGATTAGTGTATTAACCACTATGTGTGGTACATGCTTTCTATAAAATGTCAATCGGGAAGCTCTGATGATACTTAATCATTGCCTGTCAATAAAAGACTCATATGTTTGCCCTTTACCAACCCCTTGGTGCCACTTTTCACATTGTAAACTTTTACAAAAATTTGGGCAGAGTCTCCCCATAAATAGAGCTATCCCAAAACAGAGTACAACACATAACAAAATTCCCGGCCAGGGAACACATAATACTCAACAGAAAGCAGTAATACAAGTAGATTCCCAGCCAGGGAAGACACCACACATATGTCAACAAAAGTGGGTTCCAACACCCACATAATACACCAATGACTCTCATATCATTCTAGCAATTCAACCTAATTGCATGCAACCTTAAATGAAAGAGAGAAAGGCTCATGCCTTTATATACAATCCATATACAAGTATAATCGTGCTCACATGCGAGCATCATGAATATGAATATGTATAAATCCTCAGGTGTATATATAGGTACTCTATACGATACCGTGCTCCATCAAGCCCTGGTACCACGATCCTGGAAGTACCTCAAATCAACAGCTCGAGCTCAGCTCCATAGCCATCGATGTACCTGTCCACCTGTCCCAACAGAGACAGCCCCCAACGGGGTGAGCATACCAATACACAAAATCCCATAATCATAATAATGAAATTCATAATTTACAACAAAGGTAAATGCTAATGAATTTAAATGATACTCCCTGGATGGCAACATCCTCATCCGGGATTCCGTGTACTGTCCCTGTTCTCACAACATCAAACTCATCAAATCTCATAAATCAGTAAATCAACACATTGATTTACACATCGCATGCCTGATCCTCGAATATCAACATATAGTGATTACAAATTCATTAAACATGCAATTACAGATATCACAATATCTAATACTGATTTCACAACCTTGCTATCAATCACAGATAGCTCAAATGCCTTAGCATTTATTTTACCATTCCTTCATTATACTTAGACATCTCAAGTGTCTTATAATGAATACATGAGTCTACAAACCTAGACATCTCAAATGTCTCATAATGAATACATGATTCTACGAACCTAGACATCTCAAATGTCTTACGAAGAATGCATGATTCTACAAACCTAGACATCTCAAATGTCTCATAATATAGTCATATAAACCCAGTACCCCATATATCATACAAGAGTCATCCTACTCTAGTGTCACGCACGCTACAAGCGGCGATATCAAGATTTGGGTCATTCCTTGGCTATATCAACATATATATATAACCATACGCAAAACATTCAATGCAATCAAAAACACCTTATGCATTTCACATATATATAGAAATGCTCGTACGTCGCACGTACCTTAAATCTCCGAAGTCCGAGCCAAGCCTTGCTCGAGTTCCATGCCCCGAGGAATGATGTGCTAACACGATAAACAATTCACCATTATTTACGAACATGTAACCTATGCTCAAGCACACCCATATCCCTCACAACATTGTCAATACACGACAATTATCCTCTTAAAAGACCCGGGGCAGGGTACATGCAGGGAAGGAAATAAATGAGACAATCGAAATTTGTTCAAGAATGCCCTACAAAAATCGAACCTTAATCTCACAATTTCGAACCCAATAAAATACCATAATTCATCTAAAACGTCAATTAATCAACCCATAGCATGAATAATCATCCCACATGCCAAACCCCCAAATTCGAAATCCAAAGCCCTAATTTCGAATCCAATTCTTCAATTCCGAACACAATCAAGCATTATAATGCGTCAACAACATGAATTAATCAATCCATAACAAGAATCACCACAACCCTTCCAAAACCCCCAAAATTCGAACCCACTTCATGCATACAACCAAAATTTCGAACCAATCCCACCAACAACAATAATCCGAACAAATCGAACACAAAAATGGCAGGGAATTGCACGAAAATAACGAAAAAGGGGTTAGGATGATTACCCAAACGAAAATCGGAAGAAATCGGACCAAAATCGAAGAACCCTAGAAATTGGGGATCGGCGCACATCCGCAAAATCCGACTTCCACACGCGATGAAACTTCGAATTGATGGAGGGGAAAGAAGCGCCTCGTCGAGACGAAGACGGTGATAGGTCGCACGCCCCGAACGGCGGCCGGACGGCGGCGGGCGAGGCGCTTTTACGCGCGGAGGCAGGGGAAGATCGGGAATGGCGCGGCCGCGGGAGAGAGAGAAAGATGAGGGCTGAAATGAAAATTTTCTTAAATTTTTGGGTTCAATTGGTATTTATAGCAAAAATACCCCGAAAACTTAATAGCCCCACAAATACATCATGATTCCTTAAAAATCATCTGTTTTCAAAAAACTCTCTCTCTAACTCCAAAATCCCCTACCGGTGCTCACACAGCACCCGAGATCCCGAGACACATTAAAAACCCAACTCTTAGGTTTTACACCGTAATGTGAATACAATCTCAACCTCTGGATCCAACGATCCCAACTACCCAAATAAACGAGCCCAGAAGGCCCAACACCTCGATTAAATCCCAAATCGCCACGTAAAACCACTTTAGGGATTATTAACACTACGGGATTAACACCTATAATCCCTGGTCATCACAATATCCCCCACTAAAAGAATTTCGTCCTCGAAATTAGCACTGGTGTATCACGTAACACCCAGGCTGCACAACAACATGAAGCCAGAACCTCGATTCTTGACCATATCAGAATCGTATTAATAAACGCGAGGATACTTACCTCTCATCTAATCTCTGAAACAGAGCGACATACCATAACCAACATAACACCCAAGAGGTAAAACGTACCTCGATGCGGGTCATCCCAGAAGTCAGCCTCTCATGACTGCAAATCAACCAATACTTACGACTGTAGATCGGACAGTCATCCTTTGATCTAATACAACAGTACGAACACATCCTGAATGACACCTCAACCGTAAGAACGTTGACCTCGTGTCAAACTCTGGAGTGGAATAGACTTCCAAATCCATCATAACGTCAAAGAGCGTCAGCACAACTCAACGCTAACAGTCCAAAAGCAGTTAGTCAACTGAAACTGTAAGGATTCGAATCGCTCCTGATTCTATCGTAGATATCATTCCATGACATCTCTATCAAGACTCACGATGTCTAACATACATCGTTACGAGGGAAACACTAGTACAACCACGGTGTACACATATCAAACCTGGTTTCCACTTTCAAACTTCCTCCATCGAAGGAGTAGTCGCCTCATTGCAACTTAATTTGGGCAACTCACGGCCACAAATTCAAACAAAAGACATCTCACAAGATGTCCACCTCCGGATGTTCCAAGAATCACGTCCTGATCATAAATAACAACCGAGACTCCGCAGAGTTTAAAATTCTTAAGGGGCATGCAATAAACCCATTGCATCCTCAACGCTTGTGTCGTCAGCGACACTCAACCAATCCGAAATCCTGCCATCCCTTGAAAATCCTCGGATTTAACAATCCAAACTTGGGAAGGCTGTCGCATAACTCGAAGGAAAACACCAACAAGGGAAGTACCTTAACCCTCACAAGAAAATCCCTCCTCAAGGGAGTCAACTAACTTCACGATCATTCCTCATAATCATCGTGCCATGGAGATTCCCAATCTCAAGGTGTTCCATATCTCTCATCAGAGATTTAACCATCCAAAAATAGCATAACTCTATGCTTAACAGAGAGGAAATCAATAACTGGCATCCGTATACTCACCGGTATACCTGCCTAAGTACTGATGTCGCATGCATACTCAATGCACTCGGCTCGGGTATCTACCATATATCCCTAAGCCCCAAACACAACCGTCAATTCTGAGTCATTCCTTACTCAGTGGAGGATGAAAATCGACGATTAACAATACACGGTGTGATTCCCAAAATCAACACCACTTGTACCAACTTACCGAATCTTTCAAGATTCCCAAATAGGTATAATACTACCTCCTTCCTCGCAAGGGAAGTGCCATCGAACTCGAGATCCACAAGTCTCGAACCATCGTTCGGAAAAACTGGATACAATAACACCCATTGTATCCCAATACACGGGTTCCTTTAGATTGAGTCAATAACAACCTGATGACTCTCTTGTTGGTACTCCAACATCCTGAGCTGTCCCAGACAAGTCTCCAAGATTTAAACATAAACGTATACACGTTTCAGTGAGGCATGAACAACCTTAACCTCAATGACATGGTGACTACTAGAGTCCACCACAATCCACATCGTATCACCTTACGATTTGCCAAACTTGGTTCCAACGAGCAGTGTAACGGCTCTAGCAAGCCCATCATGGTGCTACACACACGCGGCAGACAACCTAGTCTCTGCCTCTTTAGGTTCACCTCAAACCTACCAATAAGACGGACGTTTCCGCATGGTATATCATACTATGGGAGAAAACTCAATAGAGTAGTGGGTCTTTATCCAACATTCCTCAATGCCGATACACCCTGGACAACCCAATGTCCCTATGTACTTAACATAACCTGATCCTACTCCCTTAGGACCCATCCTACACCCTCAAGGGTGGTGTGACCATGTCCACCACATGTCACATCGACAGAAAGCGAGTACTTTCCTCCATGATTACTCCTGTCGTCAAATCACATGGCCAAAAGCCATTCCAACGAGCATACCTCAAGGGTATCACCACTCGTAAAATGATTGCCTCAATCGTAAGCTGCGGTACAATCCCATGTACAGCGCATCCATCCATTCCTCGAGCAACCCGCTCGGTATAAGGGTCACGTCCATCGGTGTCGCACACACCACCTTGTGCTCGGTACTGGCACCCAAGGCATACCACTGAATACGTATACTCAACGCATCGATCATCGTAACGATGATGCATGTCTAATAAGACATCTCCTACACCATCGTCATCGTCATCCCGTGACGACACATGCCAACTCATGGCATCTAAAACATTGCCCACTAGTGACGATACATGTACATCAGCGTATGTCATCCACTAACATGCTAGTAAAATAGGCATAATAAACATGTATATCAATGCATGCCAGCTACAATAAAGCTAATAAAATAGCAATATCTCATACCTCATCGCTAGTGATATAGCGTCATACCTGTCTCCGTCGCTCAATAATAGTGCGTAATCAGCACCCATCGCTCGAAGGCGGCAAAATCCTGTGCTGAGTACATAGCGGCAAAATCCCTCGCTATAGAATCGACGGCATGACACCTCGTCATATAATAAGTGGCATGAAACCTCGCTATATACCTGAGTATGAATCATCGTCCACATAGTAGCGGAAAGAGGCATCGCTATCAATACACCTGGCGGAATGAACCATCGCCAATAGATATAGCGGAATGAACCGTCGCTATAAATACGCCTGGCGGAATGAACCATCGCCAATAAATATAGCGGAATGAACCGTCGCTATAAATACACCTGGCGGAATGAACCATCGCCAATAAATATAGCGGAATGAACCATCGCTATCAATACACCTGGCGGAATGAACCATCGCCAATCAATATAGCGGAATGAACCGTCGCTATAAATACACCTGGCGGAATGAACCATCGCCAATAGATATAGCGGAAAGAACCATCGCTATAAATACACCTGGCGGAATGAACCATCGCAAATCAATATAGCGGAATGAACCGTCGCTATAAATACGCCTGGCGGAATGAACCATCGCCAATAGATATAGCGGAATGAACCATCGCTATCAATACATCTGGCGGAATGAACCATCGCCAATAGATATAGCGGAATGAACCGTCGCTATAAATACGCCTGGCGGAATGAACCATCGCCAATAAATATAGCGGAATGAACCGTCGCTATAAACCGTGTCCTCATAGAGAAATGAATATAAATCGACACAGCGGGACACATCACCGCTATCATCCGTGTCATCACATAGGAATGAATCATCATCCTAACAAGCGGCATCTCATCCTCGCTTCTTCATACAAGCGGTATCTCATCCTCGCTTCGTATGGCATACCCCGCCTCCATGTGCAAGCGAGCATCCCTGCCCGCTCCACATTTTTAGCGGTACAAGCATAAGCTTCTTCATACAAGCGGTATATCATCCTCGCTTCGTATGGAATACCCCGCCTCCATGTGCAAGCGAGCATCCCCGCCCGCTCCACATTTTTAGCGGTCAAGCATAAGTATAAAAATTCTCACTGTCATAAGCAGGACTCCTGGAATGCATAATCATCATTCCTTTTTATACTCCATATTTCCTGTAACCTGCAACCATCAGGGTTAACAACAATAGCCATATACGCTATGCATCCACATTCAATTCATAATAAAAACACATTATGAGAATGTATGGTTTCACAAATAAATGTCATGATATCCTTCTTTAAATCCTTATTTCATCCTGAGCCCTTATCATTAGTACATTTTAATGCTTCTTGCTACTCCAGGAAAGCGGAATTCTTCCTCGCTTCCACTGGACTTTAGCGTTGCTACTCCATGTAAGCGGAACTCTTCATCGCTTCCAATGGACTTTAGCGTTGCTACTCCATATAAGCGGGACTCTTCATCGCTTCATATGGACTTTAGCATAAGCCATTAAAATCCTTACTAAGATAACTTTGACTCAAGACATGCATATGCAAAAACAATGCACAATAACATATATCATAACCTCAATGCACCACTTTGCATTCATCATGTGTCAACAAGACAACGTAAAATACATGTTACCTCGGAAATATCCCTTTATCTGATTTTCTTAAAACCAGCTTCCTTGGCACATAACACACGGAGTGCCAGACATCCCCATAAATGTCATCCTATCGTGTTCCACACGATTCCTGCAACCACAATGGTTAGCAATACCACTTTTCATATCATAAGAGCACATAAACAATGTGTTATGTCATACAACATTAATGCCATCATGCATAAATATGTGCTATCAATAACTTCCTAGGCCCTTAACAGCCCCAATGAGCAACCACTGCTCTGATACCACTAATGTAAGGACCCCAAGCCCTTAAAACCTTGATTAGTGTATTAACCACTATGTGTGGTACATGCTTTCTATAAAATGTCAATCGGGAAGCTCTGATGATACTTAATCATTGCCTGTCAATAAAAGACTCATATGTTTGCCCTTTACCAACCCCTTGGTGCCACTTTTCACATTGTAAACTTTTACAAAAATTTGGGCAGAGTCTCCCCATAAATAGAGCTATCCCAAAACAGAGTACAACACATAACAAAATTCCCGGCCAGGGAACACATAATACTCAACAGAAAGCAGTAATACAAGTAGATTCCCAGCCAGGGAAGACACCACACATATGTCAACAAAAGTGGGTTCCAACACCCACATAATACACCAATGACTCTCATATCATTCTAGCAATTCAACCTAATTGCATGCAACCTTAAATGAAAGAGAGAAAGGCTCATGCCTTTATATACAATCCATATACAAGTATAATCGTGCTCACATGCGAGCATCATGAATATGAATATGTATAAATCCTCAGGTGTATATATAGGTACTCTATACGATACCGTGCTCCATCAAGCCCTGGTACCACGATCCTGGAAGTACCTCAAATCAACAGCTCGAGCTCAGCTCCATAGCCATCGATGTACCTGTCCACCTGTCCCAACAGAGACAGCCCCCAACGGGGTGAGCATACCAATACACAAAATCCCATAATCATAATAATGAAATTCATAATTTACAACAAAGGTAAATGCTAATGAATTTAAATGATACTCCCTGGATGGCAACATCCTCATCCGGGATTCCGTGTACTGTCCCTGTTCTCACAACATCAAACTCATCAAATCTCATAAATCAGTAAATCAACACATTGATTTACACATCGCATGCCTGATCCTCGAATATCAACATATAGTGATTACAAATTCATTAAACATGCAATTACAGATATCACAATATCTAATACTGATTTCACAACCTTGCTATCAATCACAGATAGCTCAAATGCCTTAGCATTTATTTTACCATTCCTTCATTATACTTAGACATCTCAAGTGTCTTATAATGAATACATGAGTCTACAAACCTAGACATCTCAAATGTCTCATAATGAATACATGATTCTACGAACCTAGACATCTCAAATGTCTTACGAAGAATGCATGATTCTACAAACCTAGACATCTCAAATGTCTCATAATATAGTCATATAAACCCAGTACCCCATATATCATACAAGAGTCATCCTACTCTAGTGTCACGCACGCTACAAGCGGCGATATCAAGATTTGGGTCATTCCTTGGCTATATCAACATATATATATAACCATACGCAAAACATTCAATGCAATCAAAAACACCTTATGCATTTCACATATATATAGAAATGCTCGTACGTCGCACGTACCTTAAATCTCCGAAGTCCGAGCCAAGCCTTGCTCGAGTTCCATGCCCCGAGGAATGATGTGCTAACACGATAAACAATTCACCATTATTTACGAACATGTAACCTATGCTCAAGCACACCCATATCCCTCACAACATTGTCAATACACGACAATTATCCTCTTAAAAGACCCGGGGCAGGGTACATGCAGGGAAGGAAATAAATGAGACAATCGAAATTTGTTCAAGAATGCCCTACAAAAATCGAACCTTAATCTCACAATTTCGAACCCAATAAAATACCATAATTCATCTAAAACGTCAATTAATCAACCCATAGCATGAATAATCATCCCACATGCCAAACCCCCCAAATTCGAAATCCAAAGCCCTAATTTCGAATCCAATTCTTCAATTCCGAACACAATCAAGCATTATAATGCGTCAACAACATGAATTAATCAATCCATAACAAGAATCACCACAACCCTTCCAAAACCCCCAAAATTCGAACCCACTTCATGCATACAACCAAAATTTCGAACCAATCCCACCAACAACAATAATCCGAACAAATCGAACACAAAAATGGCAGGGAATTGCACGAAAATAACGAAAAAGGGGTTAGGATGATTACCCAAACGAAAATCGGAAGAAATCGGACCAAAATCGAAGAACCCTAGAAATTGGGGATCGGCGCACATCCGCAAAATCCGACTTCCACACGCGATGAAACTTCGAATTGATGGAGGGGAAAGAAGCGCCTCGTCGAGACGAAGACGGTGATAGGTCGCACGCCCCGAACGGCGGCCGGACGGCGGCGGGCGAGGCGCTTTTACGCGCGGAGGCAGGGGAAGATCGGGAATGGCGCGGCCGCGGGAGAGAGAGAAAGATGAGGGCTGAAATGAAAATTTTCTTAAATTTTTGGGTTCAATTGGTATTTATAGCAAAAATACCCCGAAAACTTAATAGCCCCACAAATACATCATGATTCCTTAAAAATCATCTGTTTTCAAAAAACTCTCTCTCTAACTCCAAAATCCCCTACCGGTGCTCACACAGCACCCGAGATCCCGAGACACATTAAAAACCCAACTCTTAGGTTTTACACCGTAATGTGAATACAATCTCAACCTCTGGATCCAACGATCCCAACTACCCAAATAAACGAGCCCAGAAGGCCCAACACCTCGATTAAATCCCAAATCGCCACGTAAAACCACTTTAGGGATTATTAACACTACGGGATTAACACCTATAATCCCTGGTCATCACAGGCAAGCATTAAAATCATCAAGGTGATAACCATGACTCATGGGATGCGCATCAATCAATCAACATATACATATGCAATCATAATGTATGGATCAACATGTATTTGCATCTACCATGCACAAGCCAATACACACTTGCATCTACAATGCATATCCCAATGCGTATATAAATTACATGTTACCGTTGGGTGCCCGTACGTCTTCTACGTACCTTTCCAAAATATGGTATGTTGCAGGACTCTATCCCCTGCGTTGTGTGGCTATCTGTGAAGGCTCTACACAAGTGTACAACACAATATTAGATGCCAATAATAGCCCAATACCAAAAATCCTACAATAATTAATCAAAACACAACATCTGGCTTCTCGCGATCGATCGCCAATAACATACCACAAACCACTATAACCCAACAACTTAACATGCAAAATACACCAATATACTACTATAAAGCAACACAAAACATTGTCTTCAACAAAACTCATCAAGACATGCCATTTCCACTCAAAAAAATAACTCTCCTCAACCAAGAAAATGTGCAACAATTAACACTACTAGTTTCCTTACCACTTTGGCTCCAACTTTAGCAAGATCAAGCAACTAAATTTCAAGTCTTCTTCTCCTTCCCCTTGCTAGGTGCAGGATGTTTTTTGTGAGGAGAGAGGGGGAGGATTTTGAGTGGTAAAGAATGAAGTGAGTTGAGTGGTGGGATGATAAGGTGAGGTATGGGAGGTATTGGCATGAATGAGTGGTGGGGTTTAATTGTGTAGTTGAAGTATGAGAAGTGTTAATTTGTGTCCTGGTAATTAGCATGATGTATTAAAATATCTACACATGATATTTTATAGTATTTATTCAACAAAATACTTCAAATTCCAATTAAACATGCTTTACCAAAACAAACAACACCCACCCCAAATAATCATGCCGTAACCCAAATTCCCAACATATATCACATTCACCCTGGAATGCACTACTAGGCAATGACCACCACATGACTAAGCATTTCCCAATATTAATAAATCATTACCAATAAATTAACACCATAATCCTCACATAACGAAATTAATGTTCAAATACACATAATCATTTCGGGGATATCACAATAGCTCGCTCTACCATAGCGGTATTTTAATCTCACGCACGCTCAACAATAGCGGCGTCTAACCCCACGCACGCTCAACAATAGCGGTGTCATAACCGATGGTCGCTCAATGGCGACAACATCCCAAATCATTGCTCGCTCAATAGCGGCACCGTATGATTTCCAATGTATGTCCATTTAATATAATTAACATTTACTCTGCATATCACTATCCATTTATATCAAGTATCATATACCATGCATTTACAGCTGCAACATTATAATAGGCTATGCTCGTACGTCATACGTACCTTATACTTCCGTGGTTTGAGTCCGACCTCGCCTGAGTACCACGACCCGATGAATTACGTGCTAACACATAAATAGTTCATAATTAAACACATGTATGCCACCACGTGCCCAGCACGTTCATAACCCCCAAACACATCGTCGATCCATGACGATTACCCAAAATACACCATTTTAAAAGTTTAAAAGATAGCCAAAAATCCAACCGAGAATTCCGTTTTATTAAACTTTGGCTCCAACAAATCCATTTTAAAAGTATAGCATTCCCATTGGAATGTAGACATTGCCCCGGAAATGGCCCCTTAAAACCTCGATTCCAAAATCCCGACATATTCCAAAATTCCAAAAAAAAACAACCCAAACAGTGCCGCGATCGATCGCCCATCAGGCGCGATCGATCGCGCGAGCACACTATCCACAGCACTGTCTTCCGCGATCGATCGCCACACCTCGCGATCGATCGCCAAGACCCTCGTGATCGATCGCCTACTTCTCGCGATCGATCGGCGAGACTGTTCATCGCCTTCCCAAATCAGTAACATGTCGCGATCGATCGGCGCCAAGCCACGATCGATCGCGACCTGCGGGTTTCCGAAAATTTCGAGCTTCAATGGTGCTTTTCACACCCAAACTCCAAACCAACACCCCATACAACCTCAACACCTCAAATACAACATTTAAAACCCATAAAAACTTCAAAAACTCAACTTTGGATTTTCCAACCCAAAATCCCTAATTTCAAAACCCACCAAATCTCAACAAAAAACTACAATACTACTACCAAATCGAAGACAACGGTGAGGGGAAGATGAATACCTGATTATCTTCGAGAAAACCGGCTCCCGAGCCAAGCTACCAACAATTTTTCTTCCAAGGGAAGAAGAGGGGAAATGGGGGGAAGGGCTTGAGCGAAGAGAGAGGGAAGAGAGGGGAGGGTTCCGTGCCAAATGATGGAATACCGAGTCCACTTGGTATATATAGTACCAAAACTCAAAAATACCAATCCCTCCACAAATACATCATGACTCATTAAAAATCATCTGTTTTCAAAAATCATCTCTCCAACTCTAATTCCATTGCCAGCCCCACTACAAAGTACTCCGGACCCCAAATCCCACCAAGGACCAAATTCCAAGGTTATCACTACGATGAGAATACAATCTCATCCCTTGGATCCAACGACTCCAAAAATAGGATTTAAAATCCCCGGGAGTCCCAAAACTGCAACTAATACACAAATGCCACAATTAAAATCCATTAAGGATTATCACCACACCGGATTAACACTAATAATTCCCGGGTATCACAACATAGGTGATGCTAGTAAGAAAAGAAATTAAATTGAATTAAAGGCTTTGTTAATGAATTTCTCTTGTATTGTTAAATTCATGTAGAGCATTTGCAGACCTCTGGCAGAGGGGTGGATAGCTTGATATAAATCTTGGACAAAGAGGTAAACGTAGTGACGTACGATCATAATGATAATGTTGAGATATGCTTAAATGTGTAAGCTAGACTATGGTGATTAAGATATAAATGTTATGGAGTATTATTGGAGAACTATTATTATAGAGATGAGTATTATAAGACCGCTATTATTATAGCGATGAGTATTCTTGGACCGCTATTATTATAGCAATTAGTATTATTGGACCGCTATTATTATGACGATGAGTATTAATGGGCAGCTATTATTATAGCGATGAGTATTATTGGACCGCTATTATTATCGCGATGAGTATATCGATATGTGTATTGATATGTGATGGTTACGAGTATTGATATGAGTTTATATTCTGCGAGAATATGAAATGTTGAGAACATGGACAATCTGAAGGATCGTGTGTAGATCTGTTGTATACGGGGAGTGTTTTATAACTTAATGTTTAGTTATGTGTTGTTATTCATTATGGTTATGAATATGATGGTTGTGCTCACCCTGTATGGATGTTGTCCTGTAGGAACAGGTTTTGGGGTAGACTTTTGAAGGACTTGAGAGCGATAGAGTCTTATGATTAAGAGAGTATCAGAAGACCTTTTGGAGCTACTGGTCATGACTAGAAACATATTAGTTATGTTAGTCATTTTTTTTGTGAAGCATTTTGTTATATTGTACAAGTTGTATAATACTTTTCCTGATACTCGTGTAAAGTCATGAACACTATGTATTTAACTTTAGCCTTATTTTGATTGTGGAAACTTTCATATTAATGGGTGTTGATGTTAAAGAAATTTCAAATTTTCCACGTCATTTGGCATTAGTTGTTGTTTGAGAATTGGGGTCTTACACTTATATATTGTTAACTAGGTAAGGCCCGTCGCAAACTGCGCGACGAGTAACTCTCGGCCAAAATAAGTACCTATATAAGGTAGTTATATGATTTTGATTTATGAAATAGTACAATATATATTTATGTGAATGATTAGAATTTATCAATTAAGTATATTATCAAAGAACACCGTGTATACATTAAATCTGGTCCCTGGATTTAAATTTGATAGAATGGAGAAGTTTTTACAAGAATTCAAATGGAATTCTATATGTATCTGAAATTTCGCAGAAGCTTAACCTAAAGTGTCTGGAAAGGCAAAGTTTCTGTGAACAGCATATTAACAGCAAAAAACTTTCTTATATCATATAATGAACATATTAACATATAAAAAAAAAATCATGCTAGTTTAAAGGAAAATTATTTGAAGTCATATAACAACTTAGTTGGAGAGGAAGGCTCTTGGAGTGTAGACCATAATTTGTTTTTAAATTTTTGAAGTTAGCTCATTTTGCTATTTTGAATTTGTTTGTATGTGTTAGAGTTATTGTTTAATATATGAATCTATGTTGATGAATGTAATCTTGTTGACTGATTAAGCATTTATTTAATAATATATGAACGAACAGATTATATGAGTCTTCTAGAATTCTCTTTTATGGCCTGATAACATACTCTTTTGGAGAGATTAATTTGTTCACTTTCTTGTGTGTAGGAGGGGATCAAAAAATATTTGGATTGCACCAAGTGGTGGACGGGACCGCCCAGATCCTTCCACAAAAGAGTGGTATCCAGTATGTGTTCTTTCCTTGAACAATAAGTTTTCCTACATTTTTATTAATAGTGTAAGAATATAAAAGCAAGGGATGAATCCCAATTGTATTGCACAGAAATCATCTGGTGAAACCAGGAGCCTTTGGGTCCTTGAGCTATAATTGCTATTTCTGTTTGTTCTTTATTAGATGAGTGCATGGAATTGAGAACATCAAGAGCTGTTTGTAGCTTTTTCGTTTTCATTAGGTGATATTAGCAATAGATGCTCTCTGACTTTATGGTTTTTCTGGTGAGAGATCATTTTTATGCTCCTGCGATGAAATAAGTGGGTGATTACTCATAGAGTCATAGTAAGCATATCTGATATGAGTCACCCATAAAAGTGCTAGTTGTCTGAGCGGTGGAAAGAGCTAATTTTCAGTGCCTCTTGTCCGAGTTCCATCCACCTCTTTTCTTTTTCCTTCTTTTTCTTGTTATGTCAACTGACTGATTATCAAACAACGGACAATCTTATGATAATAATGGCTAGAAATATATTCAACCAACTCCCATCCTTGTACCCATTAAAATTTTAGAAGATGTCATAAAGTGTCCGAAATAAGCAAGAATACTATTTCTACCGAAATGCCATTTTCATGTGGGTGGACACACAAGATACCAGGAATTCATGCACTTAGTAACGATATTTGTTATTCACGTAGCAACACACGCAAATTCGAAGAGCATCAAATCAATAAATTTACCCCACAAAAGTTGCATTGCAAAAGAACTCCTGGTGGTGGGAAACTGAAAACACATCTCAAATTCGGCAAAAATAAAGTGGCACTGATCTATTCCTCTCGTCGAGTAGCTCCGCCATTTCCCGAAGCTTCGAAGAACAGTAAATAAAATACTATGAATGAGCTTTTACAACATTTTTCTAACCGTGAGCCTTTATAATTTGATTTTACATAAAGTTCCAACTCATATAAATTTGATTAATCAATAATATTCAACAAAAAACAAATATAATAGCCCTTGTTTTTTTTTTTTTTATTTATCATAGTATAAACGCATTAGTGAACGTTTGCTGCTTGACCCTGGGGATGAACCTAATACAAGTGATGAATATTGTTTTAGTTTTCTTAGGATGATAGGAATATCAGGCGAGATGGCACGCTGGCATACATAAAATATATCTTAATTATATGGGCGTAAATTAATTTTAAAATAAATAAATGGCAATAGCAAATTATGTAATAAGGAAGAATAAGGTGATCAAAATTATGTTGTTTTTTTTTATTATTACATCAATGCGATTTGTAAGGTGGTAGGGAAATTGTAGGTTGGGTTAGGACGAGCATTGCTTCATCATAACCATCACAGATTCACAACTTTGTGAATGTCCGGGTTGATATACAGATGGAGAATTATATTGAATTATTAAATCATTAGATTTATACATTCAAATCTATACATATGTTCTTGTACGTGTTGTAGTTATTTTTTTTAGCAACTATTACAACAAATCCATGTTTTAGCGGAAAAATGTATGAAGGAAAAAGGTGTAAAAGCCACTTATCATTTTCAGAGCTATTAATATTTTCATCAAAAATAGATATTATATTCATATAAACAAACTTAGAAGAATTATAAGCCATATTTATTTATAGGTAACAAGTGATGAAATCCAAGTACAAGCACTAAATAAAATTTCTACATTAATATTTAATATAAGAACATCTAGACTAAATAAAAGAACACCTAATATTACATTTTGGGCAAATTTAACACGAACTCAAACAAAGCAAACTATTGAAAATCTCTAAAAGTTCACAGAGCTACAATTGAAAATCAAATTAACTACGCTGGCCTTTTCAATCCAACATATGAACTATGAAGGGAATCAACTTTATCACAAATTCAAGCTCAAAGGAATCAAATGATCTTAACAGAAACAAGCAGAACGAATTATCTGCAGCAATATGTGTAATGAAACACAATGAGTAAAAACATTAAACAATGGTGGGAAGGAAAAAAGTGTATCATCAGCAATCAATGTGCCGCATAAACCATTCATCTTGATCATAAAAAGGAGAGGAAAAAAGAATTTGCAGAAGATAATTAAACTCTAAATGATCAATTTGAAATATAAAATATTTTTCCAAAAAAATAATATATATTTAAAAACACCCATTAAAACGATAAATAAAGAAACTGGTAACAATAACAAAAAACCCAAATAAATAGATGGATACCTTATTTCATGCCCAGGTCCACAAATTATGTTGCTAATTGTTATAAAACACGATCCTGATTGAAATGCAATCATCATCTGCATTTCATGCTCATTTTAAACCAAAAAAAAACCCTGAAGATTTCATAAAACATACTCCAATATGAATCGATACAATCTGCCATCATATAAATCACATAAAAGTAATTTTCATAACATAAAGAAAGATTGAATCCAGAAGTGCCAAAAACAAAAAGCAAAAAACAACAACCAATAGCACTCTGAATTTAGTAGATAGGTAGACAAATCACCATCGCCATTTAGTCCTATCTTACCAAAAAGTAATTTCCAGAAATACCACTCTCCTCCAATCTATATTTGGAAAGTAGGACCTCAATTCCAATTCAATTTCGTACAAAAAACTCGCACAAATTCACTTGGAACAACTAGTTTAAACTGATTCACCATGAACTTCTATCTGACCTGGACTAATAATTCTGAGCTTTACTTTTGTTCTGGTATTAGAAGTAAAGACCAATCTCATCAACTACCACAAATCTAAACTATAAACAAACTATAAGCCACGTGATGATTCACATACTTTACAATAAATTGTGGGATTCATAATATATCAAACACATAGTGAAGAAGATATAGAACACAAGGATGTGACTAACAAAAAGTACATTTTACATATTAAACAAAAATAAACTAAAACTAACAGAGAGATTACAGAAGATCACTAACAGATGTAATTCACAACAAGAACACTTTTCATATTAAACACAGACATACTAATCAACTAAACCAAACCAATTGCAAGCTATAAACTTTGAGCCATAAAAAAACTGGACCTTTGCTTTAGGAATAATTTTAACAGCCACATCCAGTACATTCACTTAAATCTACCTCATATCGAAGCCTTCATCATCTGTACATCATTTTCTGAACTTCTACGCGCCTCCAGCTTTTACCAAACACTTGGAGTTCATATAAATTCCACCGCAAATTCATCGTTCTCCACCCTTCCGTCCACAAATCCGACTATGTCAGTGGCCCAACTGTCCACTTACGTCTACCACGAATCGGAGGAGTATTCCACGAATTTTTTTGTTTTTTTTTAAATATTTATATTTAAAATTTGAAATTAAAGTGTGCTAATGAAGATTCGAACTCTTGACCTCCAACATGTATAACCAACTTCTTATCACTAAGCTATTGTCTTGATTGTTTTATTTTAGATAATATAATTATATATACTAACAGACAATATATATTATAAATGTAATGTAATGATAACTATTTTATATTGACAAATATAAATAAAAATTATCTAGAAAAATATGTTACGCTCTTAAATAAATATCATAAAATAGAAACAAATTATAACAAAGTAAATATAATAAAAAATATTGGATAAATTCATAAGTACTAGAGAAATAGTGGTTAATAATGGAGTAAATTATTATAAACGAATATATTATATACATTTTAATTGTTCTACGAGAACTTTATGTTCATTATTTGATTTATATTATATATAACAATTAAATAAATAGATCTTAATTTCCCACAATATGATGTACCATAGAAACTCGATAATGTAATATTTGATTAATTAATAAAAAAATTTATTAATTTGCTTATACTGATTTTGAAACTCGAACCGTAACCGTAATCGGAGGTTAATCGTAACCGTAACTATAATCGGCGGTTCACGAACCGTAACCAAAAACGTCTACGAAGATTAAAGTTAAGAGTCAAGTTTTTATGAACCATCTAATCGATGGTTCCGAATTATCAACAGACGATTTACGAACTGTCTAAAAGTAGCGCCTGTACAATTTCATCCAAAACGTCTTCATTCCTCTGTATTCTTCATTCTCATTCGTTCTTTATTTTAAAAACCCAACGCTAAATTTCCTCAAAAAATAAATAAATAAATAAAACCCAACCCTAAATTAGTATCCAACAACAAGGAATGCCCAAAATTACTGAACTTTGCATTTTCAATCACAGCACTGTCTGATTGCTGTTGTACGAACATTTTCTTAATTCGCAAACACGCACGGAAGTATAATAAAGCTACTATTGTATAAGGGAAGCGTTTGAAATTCCAAGAAAACAGAAAAAAAATGGCATTTCCTGGGGGATTCGGAAAGAACTCAGGCCCTGGAACGGCTCCGCAGCCTGAAACCCCTGCTGTTGGTTTTCCTCAATCCGTTCCTCCAGCTCATCCTCTTCACACGTTGCCGAAGTATGTGTCGATACACAAGTTTATTACTCGATTTTATTGTAATTTTTTTTAGAAGTTTACGTGTAATGAAATGAAATGAACGCCTTTGGCTGTTGCTGATGGTTGGAGTTTTCTTCTGGAACCAGCGACTCTCGTTTGAGGTGGAGTGATCCAAAAGTTTCTTCAAGTACAAATTACAGCTTCCAGTCTTATCATAGGACTCCTGAGCTTATTCCACGAGTTGCATCAAGGAATCCAAGAACTGTTTCCCCGGAAAATGCTGCTCAAGATCCTAAACGGACGAGATCACCCTCTTCTCTGTCTCAACATGAAGAAATTTCAAAGAACTCCGGAAGATTTGTGGGAGGGTATACTGCTTTATTTGCCAATCCTCTTCAAGTTACACTTTACTGTTTCTGTGCTTTGAGTCATGCATCCTCCTTTGTGATGTTCTCAAATAATAAGGTCCACACATTTTTATTTAGTTTGTTGCTTCTATTTAAGTTTATGGTTATGGCCGAAAGTTCCAATGCTGTCTTTTGACTGTATCAATTCGGAAAACGTAATTCAAATTGTTTACAAGGTGGGGTTCTTGAATTGAGAATGTAGTTACATAAAATTACTTTGATACTTCAGTTTGGTGGTTTCTTGATGCACAATTTACATTGACCTAACCTTTGATTTAATTTATATTTTTGAATATTACTCCTATGTTATTGGTTATTCACTTGAACTTGAGCCTATGGGCTAGAGTCAGTTAGGGCTAGGCATTCAAATACAAAATTGGAGCAATAGCACGTATGGCTATGGATGTTTGAAACAGGCTTTCTGCAATGGCTGCAGAAATAGAGCAACTGAAAAATGAAAATCAAGAGCACCGTAGAGTGCTAGACTGCTTTTTGAGAAGTATGACCTAAACATTGTTGTCCTTGCTTCTGTAGTTGGTAACAAGGGATATGCATTTCCTTATCAAGCCCAATCACCTTCCCTAGCTTTTCAGAGCAATCTATATTTTGGTGACTAGCATTCTCGTAGCGAACTTCAAGCTATAAGTTCTTTATCTGTTGTACTTTATGGATCTTTTATTGGAGTCCTCATTCCTCCACCCTGTTTTGTCGTGTTTTCACGGCCCCATGTGCATATGTATGCAATTGTGTGAAGATACATTTGCTGGATTAATGACACTTATGGGAGTAGGGTTGGAGGAAATTCAAATATTAATTACTGTTTTGGTCCTTAGGAACACATTGTTCTTATTGTTTCTCTCTCCATCCATCTGTCAAGGCTCACCACTTTCTAGACTCTGTCTTCATAGTAGTCGCCCGTTTTATAAATATAGATCTTTTTACCTTTGTTCTCCAAATCCCTCTAAATGTCTTTTGATTGGATTTAGAGCTGTTGATCTGTTTAATTGAACACCTCTTTTGTGCAATTAGAGTGGCATCTAACTAAAGGTTTTCAGGTTTTGACACGCCTTCGCTTGCAGTTGTTTCATTGAGGTTGAGGTAAACTAAATCTGCATATCTAATATCTGTGATTTTGTTATGTAGGACTTCTTTCTCCTCCACATTGTGGATTAACATGCGAAAGTCACAAAGCAATAATAACATTTCACCATATCAAGAAAACATGTTATTAACCCAGACAAATGGAGGCTCCTATCAATCTGGACGAACGTTTCAGACCAAGCATGTAGATGTTCCGGTTCCAAAACAAACAAGGACCCCAACATTTCCCTCCATTCGTGGAGCCTCCCCATTGTATAGCGTTTCAGCTTCGGATGGTCAGAAAAGGTTCAGAAGGATTTTTCTTACTTTGATGACAGCTTTGTTTAGCTAGTGAATTATTTTGGAGGCATTTTGAAGTTCTATTTGAAAAGAAATCAATCATACTTTTTAATGTTAGGATTGAATTTATCATTGAAGTACATCTAGAACAAATGTGATTATATGTAAGAACTTTATGAGTTTGATTTATGGCGTTTGTTGTCAAAGTAGTAAATAAGAGTATGTCTGGAAGCAGAGATCTGTATCTCGAAAGTGTTTTTTTGGAAAAATGTTTATGGTTAAAAATGGTTTTTTACTCTTTTTTAAGAAAAGCTCTAAAAAAACCGAGAAGCGAAAAGCCAAAAAATGTGGCATTTAGGCTTCTGGTTCAGCTTCTTTTCAGAAAATTTTGAAAGCACATTTTCACCACGCTTGATAAAGCATTCTTTTAATCCAAAGTGCTTCTGTATCCAAATTCCAAACTGGCCCTTACTTTTTTGAAGCATTAAATATGAATTGTTTCCCAGTTGATGGCTCTGACTTACCAAGGGGCAGCGAAAAGGATGCTTCTTTGTTCTGGCAGGGGCTGTTGATTTAGCAAATTATTTTTGTTTGCAACTCACAAACTGGAAAATAGAGTATTATTATTGGTGTGAATTAAATGATTCAACATTTTTTTTCATTATATAGCGGCTGTATTACCTTCATGTCGATGCAATTGATATGCAATTAAGTTTCTCATGTTTCCTTGTATTATTTGGAATTTCTTGTAGATCTCCAATTGACTACAGGGACCTTGATGCTCCTGAGGAAATGCCTTCACCACCTCTGGCCTTTGAGAGCAGCTTCTCTGCAATTGATTCTTCTCGGTCTTTTACTGGATCCAAGATGTGTGTCTATGCAATCTTGTTTATCCTTCAACCATATAACTTTCAAGCTTTAATATAACCCTAGACTATGGGTGCATCTTAATTCTGGCACACAAGATATCTTTGCTAGAAAATTTCTTCTAATCACGTAAACATTGTCTGTACGAACATTTCTGTCTTTTTTAGTTGTCTGGACGAACATTTCTCTGCCTTTTTATTTCGGTTACTCATTTCACTATCAACTTTGAATTGGTGAGGGTTCAAACCATATTTCTTTCATTATTTTTTCATTTTTACCCTATCTCAGTTTTATGTGTGCTTGTGAGTGGGTTAATACGGTTTAAATCTGTAGTACTTTAATTGGTCTACATAGTTAAAGCTAGTGTTAAAGCTAGTGATCCAAAGGGACATGTGTCAAGCCCATGTATCACTCAGATATCAAAGCCCATGCATGATGTACAATTCAAAGAACCCAGCCCATGTCCTGGAACTCTCTGGAAGAATTAAAGAATCTAGGTTGTTATATTTGTTTTGTTTGTTGTAACAAGAATGATAGGTTCTCATTATATGATTGGTAGTTCAGTATGCAGATTACTATAAATATGTACTGAACGTTGTGAATCAGATTAATGCAATGGAAAGATTTCCAGGCATTCATCTTTTCTTTAAACTCTATATTGGTATCAGAGCCACCATGGCTCACACCACTCCAAATATCGATCCAATCATCAATGCCATAGCCACAACCCAAATTTTTGTTAATCAATCTTGCAAATCAAATTAGTGCAGTTAAACTCAATGACCAGAAGTTTCTCCTATGGAATCTCCAAATATTATCTGGCAGCAGAGGTCTGGGCCTTGAAGTGTTTATTCTTAGCAATACACCAATACCTCCTCGTATGGTTTCCACAGAAAATGCTGCAGAAACATTGAATCCAAGTTTTGTTACCTGGTGTAGACATGATCAGCTTCTTCTCCTTCCTCTTGGCCTCAATGAGCGAAGGAGTTCAAGCCCAAATGATTGGGTGTGAGGCTTCTGCTGAGCTCTGGACGAGGATCTCAAAACTTTTTTGCAACTCGATCCAAAGCTAGAGTAATGCAATACAAACTTCTTCAAACTCTTAGAAAAGGAAACCTCCCTATGAAAGATTACCTGGTCAAAATGAAGAGCTACATGGATATTCTAGCTGCTTGTGGGCATCCAATATCCAATGAAAATAAAATTTTGTATGTTCTCGGAGGAGTTGGTCTAGAGTATGACTATGTCGTCGTACATGTTACATCCTAGACAGAATCCCTCAACATGCCCGATGTTGGTGCTCTCCTTATGGCACACGAAGGAAGGATAGACTCCTACAACACTCCTGCTGCAAACTCCTCGTCATCGGCCCTTGTTACTAAACTTAATCAACCACACAAGTCAGAACCTCAAGGCAAACCAGAAAATCAGTATCCACCTCAAAATTCTTCCCAACGAGGCAGAGGACTTGGAAGGAGTTTTAGAGGAGGCCGAAGGAATTGGCAAAATAATAGTGGGCCCCCCATATTCTAGATTTGTGGGATCACTTGTCATGCAGCTGGAATAGCTACTATATGTTCGATAAAGCACAGGCTCGGAATCAAAGACCCCCATGGACTCCTAGACCATCTTCTTCAGGCCTTAACAGGCCTGTGCAAGGTTCTCACTGCTGCTCTGGCCGCAACAAAATCCGAGCCATGCAATGAAGAATGGTGGTTTCCCGATTCCGGTGCCTCCCACCATGTCACCAATGATTTCTCCAACCTGTCTATCGGATCTGAGTACAATGAAAATGACAAGATTCACATGGGAAATGGTGCAGGTTTGTCGATATCTCACATTGGTCAATCTAATTTCATGTCCCCTTCATCCATACATACATTTAAATTGAATAATCTTCTTCATGTTCCTACTATCACCAAGAATCTACTTAGTGTGAGCAAGTTTGCTCAAGATAACTATGTCTTGTTTGACTTTCAACCTCGATTTTGGCTTGTGAAGGATCTAGCAACACAGGAGGTTCTTCTCCGTTGAACTTTACATGAAGGTCTTTACAAGTTTTGCTTCGGGAAGCCTGATTCCAGTGTCGATCATTTCAAATCTGCTATTACTACAAGTTCTCCACACCAGAAGTCGTGCACTTCACCATCGACCTCAACACATAAATTAGATCGATGGTATCATAGGCTAGGTCATCCCACTTTGTCTGATATCAAACAAGTCTTATCATAATGTAATTTTCCTTTTTCAAGAAATGAAACCATGAGTTTTTGTTCCTTTTGTGAGCTTGGATAAAGTTGTCAATTACCTTTTCCCTTATCACAATCTGTCACTCTTGCACCATTTGAAGTTAATATACTCAAATGTTTGGTGTCCAACCCACACGTTATCTCGAAATGGCTCACGCTATTATATTAGTTTTGTTTACGCTTTTAGTCGCTACACTTGGATTTGCTTCATTAAACTCAATCCGAAGTCTTTGAAATGTTCTTTTCCTTCAAGAATTTTGTTAAAATACAATTTAACAGCAACATTAAAGTTCTTCAACAGATTTTGGAGGGGAATTTAAATCTTTAACATCATTTTTTCAAACTAATGGGATTGTCCATCGGTTCACATGTCCCTACACATCCCAGCAAAATGGAGACGTAGAGCGTTAACACCGTCATATAGTTGAGACAACTCTTTTTCTTCTTGCTCATGCATCCATGCCCTTGACCTTTTGGGAGGATGCATTCTTCACGGCTGTCTTTCTCATCAACAGGCTTCCCACGGAAAGTCTTCATGGACTAGTCCCTCTACAAACTCTCTACAATAAGGTACCAAATTACTCTATTCTTCGCATTTTTGGATGCACTTGTTTTCCTTGTCTCCGTGCTTACAACAAACATAAACTCGAGTTTAGGTCTACCCCATGCACATTTCGTGGCTACAGTGATATTCATAAAGGATACAAATGTCTTAGTAAATATGGGAATTTATAATGTCAAGTTCAATGAGCGTGAATTTCCCTTTATTTCCTGTCCAACTGATACATGCTCCCCTTCCAGTAACGATTAAACATCCAACTTATATGTTTCTGTCACAAACAAAATACATTAAAGACCTACTGCATCACACCAAAATGTTGGATGCCAAATCATTTCCTACCCCAATGTCCAGTGGTACTAAATTGTCTTCTCACGGTGGAGAAGCTTTTGAGCAAGTCACTCTTTATCGAAGCACGGTTGGGGCCCTTCAGTTCTTAACCTTCACCCGCCAGACATTGCATTTAGTGTTAACAAAGTCTGCCAGTTTATGCGAAATCCATTACTCTCTCTTTGGAAGCTGTGAAACACATTTTGCGATACCTCAAAGGCACTTCAGATTATGGCATCACACATCGGACAACCTCGACCTTTCTTCTTCGTGGGTATTGTGATGCAGATTGGGCCAGTGACCCTGATAATAGACGATCCACGTCTGGTTTCTGCTGGTTTCTAGGTTCCTCACCAATTTCTTGGAGCTTTAAAAAGCAAACGGTTGTGTCTAGATCAAGCACGGAAGCTGAATATCGCAGCCTAGCTAATGCAACTTCTGATATGCTTTGATCAAATCTCTTCTACATGAACTTCATGTGCCGTTATAGCAATCTCCGGTTCTTTGGTGTGACAACATAAGCGCGATAGCCTTAAGTGCTAATCCAATTTTACATGCTCGTACCAAGCATGTTGAACTTGATCTACATTTTGTTCGAGAGAAGGTCTTAAATCAGTCTCTTCACGTCCAACATGTCCCCTCCTTTGATCAAATGGCAAATATTTTTACCAAACCTTTGTCTGCCCTCACTTTTCATCATCTTCGTTCCAAGCTCAGAGTGGAATGTAGTCCCCGGCTGAGCTTGAGGGAGGAAGTTAAAGCTAGTGATCCAAAGGGACATGTGCCAAGCCCATGCACCATTCAGATATCAAAGCACATGCATGATGTACAATTCAAAGAACCCAGCCCATGTCCTGGAACTCTCTGGAAGACTTAAAAGAATCTAAGTTGTTATATTTGTTTTGTTTGTTGTAACAAGAATGATAGATTGTCATTATATGATTGGTAGTTCAGTATACAGATTACATATAAATATGTACTGAACGTTGTGAATCAGATTAATGCAATGAGAAAGATTTCCAGGCATTCATCTTTTCTTTAAACTCTATCTTACATGGCCTGGAGGCTTGATCAGCGCTTTGATTATGCTGTCTTTTCCTGCCCTTGTCTTGAGATTATCTGTAGATCCACTATCTTCATGGCAACAACCATTACCTTAAGTTTGGTATTTGTTGTACCTCTTTCTCCCTTTTTCGCGGACACACACTCTAAATTATTATTTTTAATATTATTATGTGACATGATAATTATGTATTAGAGTTTTTGACATGATTTTTTAGTATCAGAGTTCGGCCACATTTACATGTGTTGCTTTGTCAAAGATATAGCCATTGCTATGAAGGATCCACATTTTTAATACCCTATCTTGATGCTCAATGCTGTGCATTTGTTATGCAGGCCTTTTTCCACTTACCCCGCCAGGGCTTACCGGTTGCATTCTTCAAGCAATAACATCAATCCTCCAATCCGAGATGACCTGGTTCCTCTCTCAACAACTGTAGGCTTGTATCAATCTCAACAAGCATCTCACATGAAGCATGCAGATGCTTTGCTTCCAAAACGAGCAAGGTCCCCAATGTTCGCTTCTACGTCTGAGTCTTTCCCAGAAAATCCTTTTTTTTCTTCGGATGGTTATGGAAGGTATATGAGATTTTCCAACTTTTTGACATCCTTTGTTTTTTTTTTTTGGCAAGAGAATAATGTTAAAAGGCATGATGCACGAGTCCTGTCCATGTTAAGTTAGTCAGATTTTCATTGCTGTAGTATAAACTGAGAAAGATCATTCTACTTACAGCAATGTTTCTCTCCCTTAAACTAGAATGAATCAAATTTCGTTGTTTATTATCATATTCTTTCTTTGTTCCTCTATGTCTGCACTCATACTGAAAGACTTTTCTTCCAGAGTGCCTGATTCTCAAAGTCACGAAGAGTTTTCAAAATCTGGAAAAACACTGAATTTTCCAATCGGAAAAAGAGCCAAATTACCTCTTTTACCAGCATCCGATCAAGTCATCCAAGATAACGTAGATTCTATGCAGGAGATTGAGCGGTAGGATATTACCTGTGTTGTGTCATTACCTAAGCGGAACTGTGGGGAAACCTTTGTTGTATTAGCTGAGTATTTTTGCAGAGAATTACAGTCCAAAGCCAAGCGCTTGGCCCGCTTCAAGGATGAACTAAGCCAACCATTGCAAAGCACGACTACGTCCAGAAACCAAAAACATCAGGCTGCTTTGGAGAAACCGAAACCTTATGAAGATCCGAAAATGGATGCGACAGCAGATTTCGGTGATAGTGATGCTATTTCTGACTATCGAGGTGGGACATCGTCTGGAAGCATAGTTGGTGTGTGTCCAGATATGTGTCCAGGTATGTCATGTAAACTATCATTGTAATTTATTTGGTGAAACAAGTAGCAAGCTAAGGTCTCTGCTACTTGTTCATTGAATTATCTTTGCCTATTCTAGTGTAAGCACTAAACATGTTTTGTTTTTAATATACCTGTACCTTTCCTGGGATTGATGAAACAAGATGTGAGGAGTATCATGATAATGGTGATATTATTGTAATGGTGATATTATTGTGCCAGTTGGAGGGAAAATATTTCTGCCCTCTAAGGACTCAAATATCATTGTTTGCTTTTTGATGCACTTTTTTTTGTCTCTCACTTTGCCCCTGCCCCTCTTCATCCTAGAAATGGAGGAAGAATGTGATATGATGCAAATCAAGTGACCAACTTCTCTTATGTCATGATTTTTCGATCTGGTTTACTGAATTACGTATGAAGTGCGCCAGTAACTTTTTCTCAGAGTCTGAGAGAGCCGAACGTGAAAGAAAAGGAGACCTGGATCATTATGAACGCTTGGATGGGGATAGGAATCTGTCAAGCAAATTTATTGCTGTTAAGAAGGTTTGCATTTGCCTCGATAACCTAATTGATGTGAACCAACTATCGGGAAAAATGCTTTTTTTCTGCATAATGCAGATTAGTTACTTGGACGATATATGTATTAGTAGTGATGATTGTGCTGATATTTTTCTCTTTGATTATTCAGTACACAAGGACAGCTGAGAGGGAAGCAGAGCTGATACGTCCCATGCCAGTTTTGCAAAAAACGCTGGATTATCTTCTGAACTTACTAGATCAGCCTTATGACGATCGGTTTCTTGGCTTGTATAACTTCCTGTGGGATAGAATGCGTGCAATTCGTATGGATCTGAGGATGCAACATATTTTTGATCTGCAGGCCATCAGGATGCTGGAGCAAATGGTCTACTTCTTTTTGTGTAGTCACAAAGAATTTTACACACGTTTATGGTGGCAGTTGCAATCCAAAAGTGTGGATGACTGGTGTGTTTTGCGAGGGTGGATGTTCAAATGTAGTAACTTTAATTAATAAGAACCTAATGCTGGTAGTAGTTAGTATGTATTGATCACTGTGTAGCATTTGTCTTTCTCAGAATAGCAAAAATGGATATCAGAATTAGGATTCTGAAACTAGAAAATTGTTAATTGCTTTTTGTAGCGATTCTGAAACTAGAACGACTAACATGATTTTTTCTGATATTCTAGTTCTTTCTGTTCTTGAATGATTTCCTTTGCATGTTAAACTTTTATCATTGAAAACTACTTCACAAAAAACACTGAACCTCACCCCCAGAAAACAAAAATCTGATCCCTTCTTCCATATTCTCTTCAGTCTTTTTGGTATCAATGACTTTCTTAGGTGTTTGAAACTTCTAAGCGACTAATTGGCTCTTCTAATATTTATCTCGACAGATAAGACTTCATATATTAGCCATGCACGAGTTATGTGAATACACCAAAGGAGAGGGATTTTCTGAGGGATTTGATGCACACCTTAATATTGAGCAGATGAACAAGACATCCGTTGAATTATTCCAGTTTTACGATGATCACAGGAAGAAAGGAATACACGTACGATCAGAAAGAGAATTTAGAGGTTATTATGCACTCCTCAAGCTTGACAAGCATCCAGGGTATAAAGTAAGTCATCGAAGATGGAAAATGGTTCTCTACCCCTCTTGATTTACTGATGCCTTTGAAATAAGAAAATCATGTCAGGTTGAACCTGCAGAGTTGTCACTTGATCTGGCAAAGATGACACCAGAAATGCGACAAACTCCAGAAATATTTTTTGCACGTGATGTTGCCAGGTTTGGTTAGCCCTAACATTAAATTTTACTTTTTGTAATTTTTCCTCGTCAAATTACTGATTCAGTTATCTACTAATAATTATGTTACTTTTACTACAGAGCCTGCAGAACAGGCAATTTTATTGCCTTCTTTAGACTTGCCCGCAGAGCTAGCTATCTTCAAGCTTGTCTAATGCATGCTCATTTCTCTAAGGTATGGGCTTTGCTTCATATGTTATCGCTTCCTATTGAATCAGACTCTGAGCTCAGTCTTCAGTTGGGAAAGTTATCAATTGGCTTTTCTTTTCCATAGAGTTTGATGTGTTGCCAACTTGTCTGATCAACTCTATGGATCTTATTGCCATTTAAGTTTGGATAATTCTCATCTCTTGGGGTTTGTCAGAAAATGGAATAGCTAGTAGCCTATGACAGCTCAACCCTACTTCAACCATTTGGCATTAATCAGCATAGTCTATTCTTCTGCATGATTGCAAAACATGCCAATTTTATTTCATATTAGTGTTGAAAACAATTTCTGCAATCATTGATTCAAAGTATTTAGATGATCCTTTGTTGATGTCTCATCTCAATGCTGTTCAACCAGTTACGTGCCCATGCCTTTGCGTCATTGCACAGTGGTCTGCAGATTAACCAAGGAATTCCCATGACTCAAGTTGCTACATGGCTTGGGATGGAGGTAAATTTTCTTGTTGATTGTAGCTTGCCATTGCTTCAAGCATCTTGAAGGTAAGTCAATTTTTTCTGCTGTTTCTGTTCATATCAGGAAGAAAACATAGAAGATCTTCTGGAATACTATGGCTTCTCGGTGAAGGATTTTGAAGAACCATACATGATGAAGGAAAATGCACTTATTAATAGTGATAATGACTATCCTATCAAGTGTTCTAAACTTGTTGGTAGGAAAAGATCTAAGATGATTGTCAGTGACGTATCTACCCCTTCACTTGTTGAATCTTATGATATCGACGAATTAAAAGAGTCATCACAGAAAAGGGATCCTGAGCAAAAATCTAAACATTTGCAGCTCATTGTGCCTGGAAGTATGGCAGAGCCCATTGATCAGGAAATGCATGATTCTGTTACCAACTTATCGCCTAGAACCGATGTACAAACTCACATGCATAGAACATTCAATGATCTAATGTTTCAGAATGAACAAAGTACTGTATTTGAGAGCCAGGTGGTCCCAGCTAGTCCGATGTCCTTGGATTTCAGCAATAGTTCCTCTGATAATCATCATATTAGGTTTCAAAACGATCAGAAATTAAAGTATGACTTTGGTTTTAGAAACTCTTTTGGTAGAACAGTTGAGCATGATTTTGAATTAACACCACCCCCAAGTACACGAGAAAGAGATGAGGAAAAGAGTCTGGCCACTCTGCCTATTGATTCTGTTGTAAGTACTTCAATACCTCAGCCAATGTTTACTGAACACTTGGAAGAGGAAGAACAAACAGGCGTCAGGGAAGATACAGCTAATGGTGTGGGAACAAGTTATTTTGATGACGAAGTTGCTGAGGCAAAGCTTAAGCTAGTGTTGAGGTTGTTGATTTTTCTTAATTGTGAATTCAATTTGTATGGAATGCAATTTTGCCCTTTTTTACTTGATTCATATTATGATTTTTCCTCCAAGCTGTGCTCATTCTTATTGGTCAGGACATGGAGGCGTCGTACAATAAAGGAAAAGGAATTGCGCGACAACAAAAGGGCAGAAGCAACTGCCGCATTGAATTCTCTATCTCTGGGCCCACCAATTTTTCAATACGAAGTGGTAAGCAGTTTTCGAAGCCTTTTTTCTAGACTTATGCATCACATAATGCACGCTGCTTATTTCCCATTATAATGCATTGCGATGGTTGTTAAGTGCCTGCAACCTTGTTGTGGTGTCATTGTGATGGTTGTTAAGAGCCTGCAAGCTGGTTGTTTTGTCATTATTATGGCTGTTAAGTGCTTGTGATGTCATCGTGTTGTCTGTATATACTATGCATGGTTTGGCAATCATTAGGCTGTCAAATTTTTTTGAGATCCAACTTTCCTGATTATGCTAGTTGATCGATCAGTTCGTAAGTATATACTAGAGTGCATGGTTTTTACTATTATGCACTTCACTAGTTTGGTTTTAACTTTAGCTACATCCCTCACACGGTTGATATGTTTATGCAACTGTAATGTTTAAATTCTAGAGAACAGACATACTAATTGCTATAGTTTTTTTTTTGGCTATGTAATAATGACTTCTTATTACCTTTTCTCTCCAAAAGCAATCAGATGCTCATGGTGTATTTGACATTGATTGCATCATGAACATGAGACATGAAATTCATGGAAGATCATGGTCTGTACTAAATCCTTCTGATGTGGTAGCTGCTAAACTCGCTGAAAAGAATCCAGATGCTAAGTTCCTTTGCTGGAAGATGTTATTATGTTCTCAGGAGGAGACTGCTTATGCAGACAATATAGGGCAGAGAAATGAAACTGTCCCCTCAACGGCAGGTTCATGGTTGCATTCCAAGCTCATGGATGCTAGCAATAACGGGGATGGTGATCTGCTTATTTCATCTCCTGGCCTTGCAATTTGGAAAACTTGGATTCCTTGCCAATCTAGTGCTGACCAGATCTGCTGTTTGTCGGTTATTAAGAGTGCCATTTTTGAGGATCTGAACAATGCAATAATAGGTGCAAGCGCTGTTTTGTTCCTTTTGTCTGAAAACACTCCACTAGAACTCCAGAAGGTTCATCTTCATGACTTGGTAATGTCACTACCTTCTGGTTCTTGTGTGCCCCTGCTAATCTTGAGTGATACAGAAAATCCTTCTACTGTAGCCAAAGTTTTAGGACTCCATGATATTGACAAATCTAAGGTGAGCACGATTTCCTTTTCGTTTCTCAGAGACCAGCAAACAAAACAGTTCGATGGTTTTTTTAGTGGTGAATGCCTCAGAGGAGGACTAGAATGGCTGGCAAGCGAATCACCCCAACAGATAGATATTCGCAGCATAAAGTTGCGTGAGTTGGTTATTTCTCACCTAAATTCTACTCTGGAGGTTCTTGATGATGAGATGGATGCTTATAAAGTTGGTCCCAACCACTGTATTTTGGCGTTCAATGAAGCTTTGGATCGATCCATGGAAAACGTAGCTACGGCAGCTCATGCAAATCCTATCTGCTGGCCTTGTCCTGAAATTGACCTACTCGAGGAGTCCAGTGATGAATACCGAGATGCGACGTGGTACTTACCGAGCGGAGGATGGAGTACATCTGCAAGGACTGAAACACTCAGACATGCATTAAACCATTCCAAACTTCCGGTCTGGGAGGATGACATTTCCTGGTTATACCGGGGTTTTAGCATTAGTGAGATCGAGAACCATAAAATGCAACTTGAAAGTTACTTAATGAAATATTTAACAGAAACTAGCCAGATGATTGGGGTGGGATTGGCAAGAAAAGAAGCTAGTACACTACTTCAAAAGTGCGCTCAGCTCGTGTCCCATGACTCAACATACTACATTATCCCGAGTTGGGTTAAGATTTTCCGAAGGATATTCAATTGGCGGCTGATGAATCTAACCACTGATGAAGTGTCATCAGCATACGTCTTGGCGCAGCGAGATATCTCTGCCCAAACTTCTGAAATCCGGAATATTTCAGAATCAGAAGTTCATGCATTCGTACCATCTTACATTGACTATCCGTCGTTCGACGAATTGGTTGAAGTTGGCCGTAGAACGCAGGTTCTCCTTCACACCGAATATAAAGCCTTTAAGCCTCTATCACCCATTGCTCGCAGCGATGATGAAAGTCCGAGTTTTAATGAAAATGATGTTTTGATGGAGAGTGGAAATAGAAATGGGGATGATGGCAAAATGGTGACATTTGATGACCATTCAAGTACTGCAGTAAACAATGGAGATCAGCTGATATCAAGCAGTAAGCCTGCTAGAGAGTCTGACGGATTGAGTGAGTTGTTACAAAAGTGTAATATTTTGCAGAACAAGATAGACAAAAAATTGTCCATTTACTTTGATATATAGTGTATTACCTGTTTTTTTTTCCCTTCCATTTTTGTTTACAGTTGCCAATTGTTTTTAGATATATTGTACCCTGTATCATTTTTTAAAAAATTAAATATTGTGGAATGTTTAGACATGCCAGACAAATTTTCCTACTTTCAAATAGAGTGTACTGTGTCAATTTTGTTTTTACTGATATTTCCATTTATTATGTATCATTTTTGTTACTTAAATATGGTAATTTCTAGCTTAAGCATCTCGCTCTAAAATGCCACAAAAATCAGAAGAGGAATATTAGACATGCTTGTCACGCACAATCCCTAGAGGATAAAACTTCTCCATATTTATACTCGGTGATAGTAGAAATAATAGAAGCATTTTGAACGATCGAGTATTTATCACTTTATTAAAAGTTATAACTTATGGTACGTGTAACTCAAATTATAATTGTACAATATCTCAAATGTCATGTTTCAATCGTTCTTCTACTAAGAGCAATTGTTGCTTTCTAACTATCTCATTCTACTCAAGAATTGTTCCAGTTTGCAACTTTTGAGAATTGAAAACATGGTCTTAACTATAACTCATCATTTTATTAAAAGTTTTAACAAATGAAACCGTGCAACTCAAATATTTTTAATTATACAACAACCTTGACACTATATTTCAATTCTTCAAGCATAAACAAACTCTGCAGCACTTAGATGAAAAAATCTTGAGAAAATTTATACTTTGACTGTGCCTTCTGTCAAATCTTCTACAAAGGACTCACATCATTATGCAATATTTTCCTTTTAATTGAGAAGTATGTAGATTTGAATTATTAGAAAAGGTCATCCAATATATGAGTATCATCCAGCATACATGAATTGCTTTCATAAAGGTTGATTACCTACTTTAATTTTTTTTTGTTTTTATTACAACGCATACAACAAGGAGAGGGGATGAAGGGATTCGAAACTGAATCCTGTGTTTCAAAGGGAGCACGCATGCCACTGAGACCCCGAGGGTCGTGGCACCTACTTCAAGTTTTATTTCTATTTTTTCAATGTTGGGAATTTGACCCTCCAAATCCACCCCCAGGATTTGCACATTTTTATGTGGAAAACAAGCAAAATGAGAAATAATGACAAAGATTTAACGTGGAAAACTCTCAAATCAGGAGAAAAACCACCAGGACCATAAAAGAAAATACACTATACGAAAAATTATTACAACCACATAATTTCTCCTCACCCCAAACACACCCACAAAGCTTTCCCACTAGCAACACTTTATAACTCACACCCCTCATCTTACAAGAAAGACACCTAATAAAAAAATTTCTGATGTGGAAGCTCAATCACAGCTGCAACCACAGAGCATACTAAGAATTTTACTAGATTCTAAAACAAGAGAGAAATTTATCTAATCTAAAATCAAAAATTGCTAGACAAGTTATTGACTGGTGCACTTAAAACTGAAGGCATAAAACTCCTTTTATAGCCAAAAGTTTGGCCAAGCTCAGTTTCCCATCCGATGTGGGATTTACAAAGGCAAGCCCAACACTCAACACACATATAAACATACACAACATATTTTTTGACGTAATTCATTATCTAATTGTAAATAATTATTAAGTATGATTCAAAAACATAGTTCATGTATCAGTATTACCGTAAGTTCACTTGCTAACAACTGGGATTGAATCCCATGACTTCTCTCATTGCAGGAGAGGTCTATGCCACTGCAATCCCATTGTGGTGGCACATTTTTTGGTAGCTTGAGAATTTGAAAACATGATGACAATGTTTTAAGATACAAATGAGCTGTTTATTACATCAGACATATATGGTGACTTTTACTTAATAACAGAAGATCTTTATGTAAAATAACCAAAACATTTTTTATGAGATTAATAATAAATAAAATATATGGTATGGGTAAAATATACACATAAGTATACATACATAAATGCATCTTTACATGCATACATATACTAATACCTCCCATAAAGTGCAGCAAAATGTCAATTTTTTTGAATTCTAGTGATCACAAAGATAACTGCAACCTTCCAAAATATTAAACCAAAAGCAAATCTGGCATTCAAAATGATAAGCCATGAGTAAAAATTCAAGTTTTTTATACGTTAGTCAAGTCTTTTGAGGTGTACAATGATGATTGTTATGTCGTCGGTCCGACTTTCATGCTCTAACCACAGCTTGTATGATTCTCTGGCAATGGCAGAACATGCATCTCCTGGATCCGCATGTTTATTCACCTGTAACCAAGGACGTAAACAAGAAAATCTAATAAGCGACGTATGGACTTTGATGCACGCTGATTCTTCTTCGTGGTCACTGGAATTTTCGGAAGCACATCAAATGGTACATGTAAGAGAGAGCAAGCAAGTGGTACTATGTGAATTGGCTAAAAATGAACACAGAACACATCTTATATAAGATACTTCATGTGAGTCCGTATGATGGCACGCCTGCTTGTTAGGGGCGGAGCCAAGAGTCGAGAGTTAAAAGTTGCAAATTCTCAAATTAAGTTTTCAGAAAGGTCAAAACTAAAGATTTTGTTTATAATTTTATTCACAAAAGTCAAATAAATTATTCGGTTTTTGGCCAATGAATAAACAGCGAATGAAGAAACCTAAAACGAAACCAAATTACTCATAGCTGAACGTCGCATTGCATAAACTTCATTATGTAACTTCTCTTTAACATGAAATTGCAACAGAAGAGTATCAAAAAACTCATTAGTAAACTCAGATGAATCTTGTGAAAAGTGATTAGAGTATTGTGTTCAATGTGCATGACCTAAGAAACATCTACGAACATGCAGTGTACTTCGCAACCACACGATATGTAGAGTTGAAGGCCGACTTATCATGCCAGTTGCACAGAAATGTGAATGGAACATGAAACAATGATCCCACATACCTAGAGAAGTATCAACAAAATATAGGCAGCATAACAAAACATTGTTTTATTACATAAAAATATCTTCCATGAATGACTTGTTGATTGCACAGTTCCAAATATCATACTCTATAAGTTAATTGGATCCAGTTGAACTCTGGGTTACAGCAAAAGAGTGATTTCACATAAAGTTCATATGAATGTAAAGTTAGGATTTATAATTCAACTTACAGTTCTTTATCAGATTTTATAGCAGACAGATGCATTGACATTAAAAGAAAAGTATATGAAAGGATGTTAAATGAACTTCGAATTTATTGATCAAGAAATTAAATAGATAAATGAAATTCTGGAATTAAAGCACGTAAAACTCACCATGTCCACCACAGTTTGGCTGGACAAGAACTCGAAGACCCCATCACTTGCAACAACAAAGAAAGGATGGTTAGATGTTAACTGCACCATTGACACCTCTGGATCAGCAACCACACCAATTTTCTCCGCAGTACTATCCCCAACGCTCCGTGTAAATGCAGTTCCGGGATACATCCCATCTTGGACCCACAATCTTGGTGGATCACCCCCCTCGGTTTCTTCATCCCCCCAAGATTGAATTCCGGGGTCCTTAAGCCCTTCAACTTGATCAACACTCAAAACTCTAGCCCCACAAAGCTTCACTCTGTCACATTCATCCTTCCTAAACGGCGTCTGATCGTATGACAGGTCTTGTGCAAGTACTTTATCCCCTTCTTTTACAGCTAAAACGGCCCTTGAATCGCCAACGTTTGCCACATAAAGCTTATCTCCTATGAAGAGAGCTGTAATCGCCGTCGTACCACTCATGGTATCATCTATATCACTATTGTGAAGTTCATTGTTTGTTGCTAAAAAGGCAGTGCTATACGACTTAACAGGATCATCAAACAAACCATCATCAGCAGAAAGGAATTCAACAAGCCTATCCTTAACAAAAGTAGAGCACCGAGTACCAAACATCCCATGCCCATCAAACACCCCAAAGAAATGCACATTTGGGTTGCCATGAATGCTTGTTCTAACACAATAACTATCTTGATTTTCTTTATCAGGGGTTTCAGGGTAGTAACCTCGTTGAGTAAGCACATAATATTCTAACATGAAATTGTGAGAAGGAACATTAACAACATCTGAAGAGCTGTTAGCAAGAATATGTGTATTTTGCCCCGTATACACTCCCAATTCTTCATTTTCATCATCATTTGAAGATGGTGGATATCTGCTACAACACTTCCCATGAATACAACCCATTTTTCCAACCCTTCAACAACTTGTCAAATAAAAAAAAAAGCTCACAAATTGCACACCAAATGAAAAAAAATATCTTAAAAAAAACTTAGGCCTAAAGAATACTAAACCCACATCAAGGTTTTGATTCTTTTGTCACACGGCCAAAAGAGCTCCTCAAATCCCACATTTCGAGAATTTCAAAACATTTTTGTAAAGGTTTTTCCACAGAACAACAACAAAGAATACCCAAAATGTGGTTTTCTTGTAATGGAATCCCAATTGTTAAAATTGGTGACGCAACGTAAAAATCTTAAACGTAAAACAAAAAACGGGGGTAAGCAAAGGCTGGATCAAGATTGGAATAAACCAGTTAACAAGAAACGATCGTAAAGATAGTTGAAAAAGAGGAAGACTCGAGCGTGGAAAAAGGGGAGATTATGAGACCCTAAAATAAACTCCAAGAAAACGAAGCCGAAAAGTTTTTTGGTTTGATCATACAGTGGAAATATAAATTTATTTAAAAAGCAATTTTCAAGAACTAACAGAGGGGTGGGGTTGTTTGTGGGAGGGATCCCACTGCGAAATTGAACCTTTTTCTTCCGATAAAGAAATGTAATCAGCATTAAAAATAAATATTATTTTTATTCTTTTAAATAAAACATTAAACTTTAAGATACATTCTAGAAGAATCAATTTACTATCATACATTATTTAATAATATACATTATTAAATCTACGTTGCCTGTTTTAAATACAATCCAGCATTCTATGTAAATCAAAACAAAATTTTTTGTGCCAATCAGAATTTTCCATAAAAAATTTGAATAATTCAAAACTTAAAAACCTATCATTTAGTGGGATCATTTATATGCATTCTTCCTATCCATGAGAAATTTATTAATATTTTACACTATGTCTACCTAACCAACTTTCTTTTTTTACCCGATATTGAGACCGCCCATGACGGAAATTAAAACTTACGAACCTAAATCTCATTGATCAATGCACAAGATAATATAACATAACAACATGAAGGTTCTTCCAAAATAAATAAACTAAAATTTTCGAATTTAAGTTTGGATTTTATTTGTTTTGCAAGCACTAATATTGGTGTGTGCTTCTTTGTTAAAAAATTCTTTACTTTGGACGATACAACTGTAGACACCATAAAAAGGGGTTATTTATCTAAATAATTCATTTTTAAAAAATATTTAACAAAATAACCTAAAATATAAAAACTTAATTTTCTAACCCAAAACGCCAACTGGGTCGGCGTATTCAAGGGTCACGCCAACCCAGTTGACGGAACCAACTTGAAAAGTTGGTCACGCCAACTCGGTTGGCGTTTTGGACACGCCAACTTTTGATTTTTTTTTTCCTTTTAAATTTTCAAACATTTGTTTATTTTTTTTAATAAAAAAATTAAAATAAAAATATAATGCATAAAATATAGAAATCAACTATTACTTCTGTACAGTGATTAAATGTTCGCTTACTGTAAAAGCAACTCCCAAGTCCATACATGAGTAGCAATCTTTCAGGAGTCATCCAGCGAGACTAGTGCGGGGAAATATTTGTATGAACTTGGTTTGCGCACAACTCATAAATCAACTCAATATGATTAGTAGAGCCATCTAGAAGATGATAGAGTCATAGACGTGGTTGTGGAACTAAAATACATATTTAAGAGTTAATATAAATATAAATTCAGTTTATAATATTTATATCAAGATAAAAATTTGCTTTAAATATTATTTCAACTGTTTCAAGCCTTTATTTTTCTTTCAGTTGTATATGTCTATAAATTTTAATTTAATATTCAAACTTATCCAAAACCCAAACATTAATAAACCCTGAACCAAATTTAAAAACAGAATTTGACGGAAAATAAATGAAATTCAACAAATGCACGACTAACATGCGTTTCTTCAATATATTTTTTATTTTTTTATAAATTCACCAAGAAACGCAATTTGATTTTGAGTTACTTAAATATAATTTTAAAAAATTTATAACTATTGTATTGTTGTGATTTTTTTAAAAATTAATAATGATTAAATAACTTAGCCCCCAAATAATTCATGAAAAAAATAAGGATGTGTCATTTTCTTGAAGGTATAATATATATCACATGTTTTGTTTGATATTTATTAGTGTTGATTTAGAAAATGACAGCTCATAGGTACACTCATGCACAACTCAATATGTTAAGAAACTCGAGATGAACTCTTGCAGATGGTAGTGCTTCTATATTGGTTAGGAGTTTCTTACTTTTTACAGTAAATAAATATTTAATCACAGTGCATAAATAGTAGTTGCTTTCTATATTTTATGTATTGCATTTTAATATTTTTTTATTAAACAAAAAAAAGGATATGTGTTTGAAATTTTTTTTTTTTTAAAAAAAGAAAAGAAAAACAACAACAGTTGGCGTGGCCAACTTTGGAAAGTTGGCCACGCCAACTAGGTTGGCGTGATCCGTGAATGTGCCAACCCAATTGGCGTTTTGGGTTAGAAAATTAAGTTTTTATATTTTAGATTATTTTGTTAATTATTTTTAAAAATGAATTATTTAGATAAATAACCCCAATAAAAAGTTATCATTTTTCTAGACTTTGGTTTAAGGATAATTAAAATAAATAGAATTATATGCATTAAATCATAATTACTATTGGAGGACACAATAGACACCATATGAAGTTATCATTTTTCTAGACTTTGGTTTAAAATATTACATCAATTTAAATCATATATACGGTCAAATGCATGTGGACAAAAGGGATGAAAAGAAAAAATAAGAAATATAAAATTTGTTTTATTTTTGCTCTAAAGTCATTGATCTTTGATATTGGATGGTGTATTGTCAATTCAAATCACATAAAATTCATATCCTATCTCATTGGGAGATTTTTTATGTCAGCTCCGGTGACAATAATTCGGGTGCATCAATATTTGATATACCTCTAATGACACTGCCCCATTTGGGTGTTCGTCTTTTATATTCAAACCAATCATCATCTTATCTTATATTTAAATTATTATCCCATGCCTTCATATGTGTGCATATAAATTAAAATGCAGTTTTAATGGAGAATATGTGATGTGACTAGAAATAGACACATCTTTAGCGCTTAATTGTCTACGATTTGGTAGGTTATAATTTGATACGTATGCTGCCTAATCGTATATTTGTGTAATTGTAGGTACAATCGAAGAAAACGAGCTAAAAATGATGTGTAAAGACCAAGAAAAGACATGGACATGACAAGGACCCAAAGTTGATCAAGAAAAGGGCAAAAACTTAATTTTGGAGGAGGCGATCGATCGCATGGAAGAGGCAATCGATCGCCTATGGACAGAAACTTGAGCAACAAAATCAACGAAGCAGCGATCGATCGCCACTCTATAGCGATCGATCGCCTGAGGCTACTGGAGGGAAGCGATCGATCGCCACTTTATAGCGATCGATCGCCTCAAGTTTTCTGCTGAAAAAAAATAACGAAGCGATCGATCGCCGAAGAGTCCGAGAATTTGGAAATTAAGTCTTTTACCATGTTTAAAAGATTGTAACCTAATTATTAGCCTCCAATACCTTGAACTCGATTTTTTATCACCTCTTGGACAGAATTTCGAGACTTGAGAATAGTTTTAGGTTTTTAGAAGATTTTATTTCAAGTTTTATCAAGAACAATGCGAAGAACGGAACCGGAATCGACAAGCCGGAATCGTGATTCGTCTTAGTAATTTCTTTTCCTTTGTTTATTTAATGATTTCGAATCAGATTTTGCTATTTTTAGATTCAATTATGCTAGGCTAAATTCCTAGATTCTTGGTTTAAGGAAGACTTGCTTTTGGATTCAAATCTCTTGTGAGAATTTTGGTTTGTTTATAGAATTTAATTTCGATTTCAATTCTGTTTCTTGGTATCGATTTCCATGATTATTGTGTTTGTTTATTAGTTTGATCACCTAGTATTCATATGTATAATCGATAGCTAATTAAGAAGCAACTAAGATTAATAATTACCGGCTGTAGGTGTTGTTGAGTTCTTAGGAGAAACGATTGGGTAATCAATAGTTAACAGCTGTAGTTTCTATTGATTAGATTTATCGAACTCACTAGTTTTGAAATCTATCATTGATTTAATCATTAACGGCTGTAGTTTTGATTAGAGATTTGATAAGGGTCGGATTGAATGCTTTTTTTCTCTTTGACTACGATTAAGGTGGGTAGGAATTCAATTTCCAATCGATTAATAATTGAAAGAATTTGAATTTTAGTGATTTGATGATCAAGAGAGAATTTTCCAAAAGTAAAGTTGACCGACAACCAAGAATCGCTTCACTCTCATAAGTTTTAACCGTTTTAGTTAATCTCGTTAATTAGTTTAATTCTTAAAATTTGCTTAGTAGTAATCACTCAACTCAAAACCCCCTTTTATTATTCATTTTTAATTTGACACGAAAAAATACTACCTTCCCTGTGGGATCGATCCCTACTTTCGCTACTACATACTTTTGCTATTAACTTGAGAATGGTTAATTTGGGCGTACGCGATAAGCGCTACCAAATTTTGGCGCCGTTGCCGGGGAGGGAATTGGTATTATTTTGTGTCGATTTTTTTATTTGTTATCCCGCATTACTACTTTGGTTTGTTGATGAGTACATGTGGATCGTTTAATCACGAAGATAACTTTCACTACGATCCTGAGATCGAGAGGACACTACATCAGAGAAGAAGAGAAGCAAGGCTGCTTGAAGAAGAAGAAGAGAGGACCATGATGGCTGCAAATCAAAGCTTGAGGCAGTTGGCGAATCCTAACTTGGATCAACAACCTCTCTGCATCACTTTCCCTGCCCTCGCAAATAACGTAAATTTTGAACTCAAATCTGGTTTAATTCACTTATTGCCATCTTTTCATGGTCTTGCAGGTGAGAACCCGCACAAGCACTTGATGGAGTTCCACGTGGTATGCACTACTATGAAGCCAGCTGGCATAACGGAGGAGCAAATTAAACTGCGAGCATTTCCATTCTCGCTAAAGGATACTGCAAAGGACTGGCTATTCTACTTACCGTCAGGCTCAATCACAACATGGACTGACCTCCAAAGAACGTTTCTGGAGAAGTACTTTCCAGCTTCAAGGGCGACTAACTTAAGGAAGGAAATCTACGGTGTGAAGCAACACCAAGAGGAGTCGCTGCACGAATACTGGGAACGATTTAAGAAGTTGTGTGCAAGCTGCCCACAACATCAGATAAGTGAACACTTGTTAATTCAATATTTCTATGAAGGTTTGCTTTCTGGTGACAGGAACTTAGTGGATGCGGTAAGCGGAGGAGCTTTCATTGACAAGATAGCGGAGGAGGCAAGGAACTTAATAGCTAACATGGCGGCCAACTCCCAACAATTTGGACATGTTCGCCATGGACAACCGCCAAGAAAAGAGGTAAATGTATCCAATTTGGAACAACAACTGGTTGATCTAACTTTTCTTGTGCGTAATCTTGCAGGAGGCAACGTGGGGAAGATGAAGCCGTGTGGAATCTGTCTAGCTGTGAATCATCCCACTGATGCATGTCCATCACTACAAGAGACATCCACTGAGCACGTGAATGCAGCGGGAGGATTCCCAGGGCCACCACAAAGGGGCCATGACAATCCATCAAGCAATTACAATCAAGGGTGGAGGGACCATCCGAACCAAGGATATGGGCACCCACAGATGCACCAACCTCCACCCTATAGACCGCCATATCAAAGACCTCCACCACCTCCAATGCACCCTCCTTCTGACAGGTTAGAAAATATTATCAAAGTTATTGCTGAAAATAGCTTACAATTTCAACAGGAGACGAGGGCGAGCATCCAGAGTTTGACTACGCAAATGGGACAATTGGCGACTTCGCTCAATAAGCTTGAGACGAGTATGTCAAATGGACTTCCGGCACAGCCGATTGTCAACCCAAGGGAGAACGTGAGTGCCATCACTTTGAAGATGAGCGAAGGTAAAGATGAGGAGAAAAGGCTGCTGACACCACCCGGAAGAGAAGAAGTGAAAGAGATGAAGGATGTTGAGGAGCTTATACAAGAGGATGAACCACGAGGTAAGTCCCCGCCACTCCGGGAGTACAAAAATGAACCCCCATTCCCCCTTGCATTGAAGGATAATAGGAGAGACGCTGGGCTTAAGGGACTCTATGACACTTTCCGACGCTACGAGGAGAACATCCCACTACAAGATACCATGATAAAAGTGCCTCGGTATGCTAGATTCACAAAGGAGGTATGGAAAGTGGGTAAGAACAAGGAAGGCAAAAGGTACCCCAAGATCAAGTTAGGTGAGAATGTTTCCGCGGACATCCAAAGAAGCATTCCCACGAAGTGTAAGGACCCTGGTATGTTCTCTATTCCTTGTGTGATAGGAACCACTAGAATTGAGAAGGCGATGCTAGATTTAGGATCTTCAATTAATGTCATGCCTTACTCAATCTACACTCAACTGACACCTGGACCTTTGAAACAAGACCATACGGTGATTCAATTAGCTGATAGGTCCACGGTAAGTCCTAGGGGAATAGTAGAGGATGTACTTGTTCATATAGAGAATTTGGTTTTCCCCGCCGATTTCTATGTTTTAGACATGGAAAATGGTGTTACATCTAGCCCCATTCTTTTAGGGAGACCATTCTTGAAAACATCAAAATCTGTGATCGACGTGAATAGCGGCCTGTTAACAATGGAGTTTAATGGTGAAATTGCAAAATTTAATATCTATGAACCCATTAAAACTCGCGAGCATTCTAGTTATGCTATTGATATAAATGATGCATATGATTCTGATTTTGATAATGATGAATTGTGGGAGATGGGAAAGGCTACTGATGGCCTTGATGACAAATGAGGTATGGATTCGAGCCCTGTGCATACGGTTCACATTATTGCTGCTTTATTTATTCATGATACTGCTGACTCTCGCTCTTCTCACTTGCAGGATCGTACCATTGAAAAGACACGCCCTCCGGATCGATCACAACAAGCCACATATGTTGAAGGAGGAACAAGGACTGAGGATGCCCACTCAAAGGCGAACAAACCAAAATTTAGAGGAGTCAAAAAGATATTGAGGTGGAGGAGGAAAGATAGAGCGACACCACATCACCCACCTTGATAGAGGACTAGCGTCGGACCACCGACGTTAAACAGAGGCGCTGCTTGGGAGGTAACCCAAGGGGAGTTAGTTTCCTTTCTCCCTTTTATTTTTATTGCTTTAGTAGTTAGACTTTTCTCTTTTCTTGTATTTTTGCCTTACATTGGGGACAATGTAAGATTTAAGTATGGGGGAGGGATTAGTGTGTGTTATTGTTTTCTTATTTCAAAGCTACAAAAAAATCGAAAATTTGAAAATTTTGAGCTCATAGTTAGTAATGAACACATGCTTAGAATCACTAGCCCATGATGAAACCTAATTGATATGATGCATACTTTTGCACATAGGTGAATTGTTAACCTTGGAACACTTTGAACTCTAATGCAAGTTTACTTTAACTTAGTAGTGAATATTTTGAGCACATTATTGTCATGGTTTGTGAAGTGTCATAACATAGTGAAGATTGTGTGAACTTTATGATAGTCTTAAGAAGTCTCTAATACATGCTAGAACTTAACTACATGCTCTTTGAGGCGTATGTCTAGACTACTTGCAAACATGAAAGTGATATAGGCAATCTTTGATGCGTTTGAGCCTTTCAAGCCTACCATATAAACAAAATCAATCTCTAGTACCCTTTTTGAGCTTTAATGTAAAAGAATGGTAGTATGCTAAGCATACTAAAGACTCCCATTTGACATTCTTTGACTAGCTTATCATCCTTCCCTAATGAGCCTAAATATGAATCCTATCCATACCTTTGAAGGGAGTATGATGCTTTTCATTCACATGCATTTATGTTATCAATGAGCTTTATGGTCAAAAGAATGGAATGCATGAAAGAAAAGGAATGCCTTGAGAAATTTGATAAAAATATGACTCCAAGGGGAGCCAAGGCACAAAAGAAGAAAAATGTTGAAATAAACCTTGAAAAAGGAACAAGGTTTGAAAAATTCATGCAAGAAGAGAAATTTTAGTGTGCATTTCATCATACTCTCTTGTTTGATATATCTTTATCCTTTCTTTCATAAGCCAATACCTAGGTCAAGCTACAAGCTAATAAAGACCTACCTGATTTATGTTTGCAAAGTAACTAAGATAGTGGAGAAGAGTGTGCAAGTGAGCTTATACTTGTGTTAGTGTATGACTTGAACTATTATGGCTTTGCATATTTTGGATCTATAATTTGTACATAACACTTGTTTATGACCACACACACACGTTCACTACTTTGTTGAGTATGAAATGTATAGGGATTGAACTTGTTCCACTGTTAACTTTTCACCGCCTTTCATTACTGTGCATGTTAAAATTGTTGATGCATTAAAGTGAGGACAAGTTGCTTTGTTATGAATCTATGTGCTAACCAAAAATATTGTAGTTTTATTTGTTTACTCGAGGTCGAGTAAGGAGTAAGTATGGGGGAGTTTGATGTGACTAGAAATAGACACATCTTTACCGCTTAATTGTCTACATTTGGTAGGTTTTGATGGATAATTTGATACGTATGCTACCTAATCGTATATTTGTGTAATTGTAGGTACAATCGAAGAAAACGAGCTAAAAATGATGTGTAAAGACCAAGAAAAGACATGGACATGACAATGACTCAAAGTTGATCAAGAAAAGGGCAAAAACGTAATTTTGGAGGAGGCGATCGATCGCATGGAAGAGGAAATCGATCGCCTATGGACAGAAACTTGAGCAAAGCAGCGATCGATCGCCACTCTATAGCGATCGATCGCCTGAGGCTACTGGAGAGAAGCGATCGATCGCCACTTTATAGCGATCGATCGCCTCAAGTTTTCTGCTGAAAAAAATAACAAAGCGATCGATCGCCATAAAAGGGGCGATCGATCGCCGAAGAGTCCGAGAATTTGGAAATTAAGTCTTTTACCATGTTTAAAAGATTGTAACCTAATTATTAGCCTCCAATACCTTGAACTCAATTTTTTTATCACCTCTTGGACAGAATTTCGAGACTTAAGAATAGTTTTAGGTTTTTAGAAGATTTTATTTCAAGTTTTATCAAGAACAACGCGAAGAACGGAACCGGAATCGACAAGCCGGAATCGTGATTCATCTTAGTAATTTCTTTTCCTTTGTTTATTTAATGATTTCGAATCAGATTTTGCTATTTTTAGATTCAATTATGCTAGGCTAAATTCCTAGATTCTTGGTTTAAGGAAGACTTGCTTTTGAATTCAAATCTCTTGTGAGAATTTTGGTTTGTTTATAGAATTTAATTTCGATTTCAATTCTGTTTCTTGGTATCGATTTCCATGATTATTGTGTTTGTTTATTAGTTTGATCACCTAGTATTCATATGTATAATCGATAGCTAATTAAGAAGCAACTAAGATTAATAATTACCGGATGTAGGTGTTGTTGAGTTCTTAGGAGAAACGATTGGGTAATCAATAGTTAATGGCTGTAGTTTCTATTGATTAGATTTATCGAACTCACTAGTTTTGAAATCTATCATTGATTTAATCATTAACGGCTGTAGTTTTGATTAGAGATTTGATAAGGGTCGGATTGAATGATGTTTTCTCTTTGACTACTATTAAGGTGGGTAGGAATTCAATTTCCAATCGATTAATAATTGAAAGAATTCGAATTTTAGTGATTTGATGATCAAGAGAGAATTTTCCAAAAGTAAAGTTGACCGACAACCAAGAATCGCTTCATTCTCATAAGTTTTAACCGTTTTTGTTAATCTCGTTAATTAGTTTAATTCTTAAAATTTGCTTAGTAGTAATCACTCAACTCAAAACCCCCTTTTATTATTCGTTTTTAATTTGACACGAAAAAATACTACCTTCCCTGTGGGATCGATCCCTACTTTCGCTACTACATACTTTTGCTATTAACTTGAGAAGGTTAATTTGGGCGTACGCGATAAGCGCTACCAATATGTTTATGTTAATAATTTTTTGTATGAAAAATTTTAGAAATTATATTTGAATAATTTTTTGTAGAGATTATCTTTTATAAGATTTTTGGTAATTAATTCGAATACTATTTGATTAGGATAATGTTGTGTTATTTTTAAGATTTATGGTGTTTTTTGATAATTGTTTAGAAATTTTACATTCGGCGTGAAATAATCATTTTGTGATGATATTATACATCTGATGTTTATTCTACACCTCTTATTTACTACACTATAGTATATATTTGTCATTATGTTTCAAGAAAGTATCTGATAGCTTAATATATATACTTGTCTTTGATGTGTTACTAGGGATGAATAAAGTTTCGGTTAAATCGAATTAATCGAGCGAGTCGTATTAATTTCAAAATTCGGTTCTGATTTTTTTAAAAAAAATCGGCTAATTTGGTTTAATTTGGTTTTTATTTTAGAAATATCGGTTAATTGAATTTGTAAGGACCCTAGTTCCTTAAGTGCGGATTAAAGGCATAAATAGAGCTAATCATGCTATATCAGAGTTTAATAGTTCGTGTTGAGGCTTTGAGCCCTAAGAATTACATCCCAAGTTAAGGACTATCAAATGGATTAATTACATTCTCAAATAAATGAATGTTATTCCCTATAGTTTTACACTACTCCTAGAGTAGATACTATACAAACATAATCATGTCCTTCTAATCAAAAGCGTTCTTCACGAGCTCACCGCCTCAACCCGCCTTAGCCCCTTTAACATGCCAAAATGTACCTACAAGGATAACCCCCAAAACATGAGCATAATATTATTCATATCCAACACAACATGAATATAATGCGTAAATGCATAAATCATAATAAAACACTTCCTGTTTTTCCCATGCATTTTAAACGCTCCCTTTTTTGTTGTCCCTGTACCATAACTCATGAGTATAATCAATAGATTATTTAATGGTTCACACATGTCATGACATAACACCATTCCATATTCATCAATTACTAATCCCTAGTCTGTTCATCACAATGTATATTAATGCCCCTCGCTTCACATATAGGCGGCATAGAATAACCTCGCTTCAATGGACATGCGGTACTCCCACCCCTCGCTTCACATTTTAGCGGCAAATATTCTTTCCTCGCCTCATATGATAGCCACGCTTCAATGTGACATGCGACACTCCCACCCCTCGCTTCACATTTAGCGGCACCAAATAAAATAGCGGCAAGCATTAAAATCATCAAGGGGATGACCATGACTCATGGGATGTGCACCAATAATCATCATATGCATATACAATCATCATGCATAATTCAACATGTATTTGCATCCACAATGCATAATTCCATATATACTCGCATCCACAATGCATAATCAATGAGTATAATAGATACATGTACCGTTGGGTGCCCGTACGTCCTCTACGTACCTTTCCAAAAGTGGAATTTGATATGGCTTCACTTCCTTGGTTGCGTCGCCACCTGGGATGGTTCTACACAATCACACAACCCCATATTAGAAGCCAAATAATAGCCAAATACCAAAAATTCGTCAAAAAAATCCATTTTCCAAAATTCTGCTGCTGGCGATCGATCACTGCATCGAGGCAATCGATCGCGAGCCTTACCGATCGATCGCTTCGATGTAGCGATCGATCGCCTGATCTTTCTTCCTCGCGGCGATCGACGCGCCCTATATGGCGATCGATCTCCTGCCTTGCATTTTCGCCACTACCCTTCGGCGATCGATCGCTGCATTTGTAGCGATCGATCGCCACCTGCTGTGTGCACGATTTCTCCATTGTTATGCCATAATTTCTTCCCCATTCTTACCAACACATACACCAACAAACCAATAACATAAAAACACTATAAACCTTCAACAAACATCACAATACTACCCAAAAATCCAACACCCAACCAAAGTAATACCAATCCCAACAAACCTATCTCAAAAACTCAAATATCAAACCCAAATCAAAATAAATCCTTACAAAAACAACAAGGAAGGATATATACCCTTCATAGACCTCAAATCTTACCAAGAATCACACCAATGGAGTTTTTGCAAAGGTTTCTCTTCCACTTTAAAGCCAAAATCGAAAATGGGGGAAAGGGGTTAGGGTTGTGAGAGAAATTGGGGATTTTGTAAAGTGATGGGTAAAGGTTGTGTGATATCCCCGAAATGATTATGTGCTTTTAAACATTAATTATGTTATGAAGATTATGGTATTAATTCATTGGGTTGAATCAATAATAATGGGGAAATGCGTTTCAGGGTATATGTGATATAAGTTGGGAATTTGGGTTATGGCATGATTATTTGGGGTGGATGTTGTTTGTTTTGGTGAAGCATGTTTAAATAGAATTTGAAGTATTTTATTGATTAAATACTATAAAATATAATGTGAGGATATTTTAATACATCATGCTAAATACCGGGACCAAAACATAAAACATCACATAACCCACCACCCAACCACCCCCCAACCCATGCTGCTACAGCTGCTTACCCATGTCTCTTTCCCACTCTCCCACTCCACCTTCTCATCTCAGAATCCTCCCCCTTTTTCACCAAAAAAATCGTCCAACATATGCTAAGCAAGTAGAAGGAGAGATTTGATGATTTGTTGGCCAAATTCTTGCAAGAAAAGAGGAGCAAAAGAGGGTGAGGAACCATAACCTGTTTTGGTTTAAGTCTTGTTTGAATTCATGTTTTTATTTGGTGTAAAAATGGCATGTAAGTGTAGGTTTGGATGAACCTTCGATTTAAGTACTTGCATGGTGTTTTTATGAAGTTCCTAGCACGTTACTTGAGCATGAAACATGTTTAATTGGGTGGATTTATTGATGTGAAAAGAGGTGTTCGAAATTCTGGAAAAGAATTAAGATACCTGACCGCTTTATTTTTAAACAAAAAGATTTTAGAGTGTGACGCGATACTACCACAAGTGCACGGTGTCAAGTTTTAGTATAGTTAAATGAAAGTAAGGGTTTTCGAATCCACTGGGACTAACGTATAAGTACCAAATAAAACTAGTAAAATTACATTTAGCCTAATTAAAAAGAGGGTAGATTAACTACTGCAAATTTAGAACTAAAATATCCAAATAAAATAAGAATAAATAAAATGAATGGTTTCCGGATATGCAAAGGAATTTCGCTCGAGAAATCTATCTAGCTTTTTGTTCAATTATGTTATCTTCAAAGATTCATTTGAATAGGTAATTACCAAAAAATTGATTCTTAAGGTGAAAGGTTTTCGTTATTATTCAATACACTCTCTCGAGCTGTATAGAAACTAATATCAAATTAGACAAGCAACTCTCGTTCACTTATTTACTAATCCGATATTGCATAAATCTTCAAAACCTAGTTACTCTAAATCTCTCGATTCAAAGTGCTCACGTATGTGATTTTATCTCTCGATCTCAATCTTAAACATACATCATGAATTACTGTTGCGTATTATAACGTTATCTCTCGATCTCGGTTATAACTCACAAAATTCAATCAAAGTTAGCTAGGCTTTGATCTTAATAAGCATTTAATTCATGAACAATAAGAAATCAATCCACTCAAACACATTCGAATCAATAAATCAAACACAACTATACTCAAACTCGATAAAATAAACTCAATTCAATTCAAACAAATCAATAAGACGTTTAATTGTTTCTCAACCTCAAAAACATCCAATGAAAATGAAAATCAAATAAATCCGAGTTTAGAAATACGATAAATGCTGGAACGAATCCGTGCGTTGCACCGTAATCTCTTCTCTTGCTCCTTCCTTGCACTCCGGAAATGGCTCGCTCAAGCTTGGACGAAGAACAGAGGAAGACGACTTTTCCTCCTTCTTTTCGGCGGCGGCTACTAGGGTTTTTTTGGTGATCAAAATCGGCTCTCCTCCCTCTCTGATATGATATGATATGATATGGAAAAGATTTCCTTTTAAATCCACCGAGAATCAAGTTATTTTTGGAAGATAAGATTTTCAGAAAATCGCGTATCGATCGATCGAAAAGATTTTTCGATCGATCAGTGCACTGTTCGCTTCAGCGTTTAAATTATCTGCCTCGATCAATCGATCGAGATTTTGTTCCGATCGATCGACACTTCGATAACTTTGCTGCTGAACTCTCTGCCCGGATCGATCGATCGAGAAATATTCTCGATCGATCGGTGCCTTAAAAATCTGAATTCTTCATTTTTTTCTCTTTTTTCGCCTCGATTTCACCCGTTTTCTTCATTTTAGCTCATTTCTTCCATTTCCGACCTGTTTTCCTGAAACAAGCAAATAAATACCAAAAAGCGTAATTTCATCCAGGAAAAAGTACGAAAAACGGAAAGAAATTACAGCTAAAAACACTTAAAATCTAAGCCTATCAACTCCCCCAAACTTGGACTTGATCGTCCTCGAGCAAGCAATAAGCTCAAAACGTAGAGTTAAACTTAATACTTTGAATGAATCATCTTTACAACTCAAGGTAAAAGCCCAGCAATCCTACTTACACATAAATAAGAGTCATTCAAAGTTCAACAGGAAGCGTTTTCTCCTAAGCTAAACAATACATCACAACAGCGGAACGTGCGTGTGTGCTATTGTCAAACATGAGTTATATACATATCTTTTAAGATCAAATTGTGCCATAAAAACTCAAAGTCAAGATTACTTTAAAATACTCTACAAATCTAATATCCAGCACTTCTCCACTAATGTAATTATTCCCTAAACTTGGATCAGAAGGTCTTTAAAGCTTATAACGTTAGGCCTTCTGGTGTCGGCTCCAAAGAAAAGGTAGGATGAATGCAAAGAAGAGGGTATAAAAGAATCAGTTCAAACTTATTCGCACAATATTGAGCTTCTCTTCAACTTTTTCTAGCCTTGGGCCCTTTGGGTCTTATTTGAATGTTTTCATTTTTTCAAGGCTTTTCTCTACATATTTTCTTATTGCTCATTCTTATGTTCATTTTGTTTTTCACAATGAACTCATCTACATATACAATTTAGTGCAATGAATGAGATTCATTATACTTCCTTAGGGACAAATAAATTTTTTTCTTTAGGCTCAATCCAAGGTAGGTATAATGAGTTAGCCAAAAATGTCGAATGTGGGTCTAATTATATGCAATGCATATACCATTCTTTTTCAATAAAGCTCAAGAGGGGACACTAAGGAATGATGTAGACAAGGTAAGCTTGAAAGGCACAAACGGTCAAAGATCGCCTAAATCATCTCCAAGTCAAGTTCCTAATTATAAAATTCCGCCTCAAAGTGCTTTCAAATAAATTGTAGAGTTTTCTAAGATGCTCAAGACTAATCATAGTTAACACAAGTTTTCACTTTATTCAATACATACTTCACTCAATCATGACTCAAAACGTGCTCAAAATATTCCTCAATTTTGACATAAGCTCAACAAAGGATATATACAAACAAGTTAAAAATTTTCATGACTCCTATCTAGATGGGGATTAATTTCATTATGTATTACCGTTGCAAATCCAACTCATCATTTCTCAAGTATTGACTCATTTTCTAAAAAAACAAATTTTTGTTGATAGTGCTCAAGGACGAATTAGTCTCAAAAGAGTGCAGTCATGCAAGGAAAGAACCAAGACAAGTAGCACGAAATGTAAAAACAACAAAAAACTAAAAATATAAACAAACCCCCCAAAATTAATATGTGCATTGCCCTCAATGTACAAGACAAATAAGCGTAAAGGCAAAACACATACCATGACGACGATCGTCACTGATCGTCGTCCTCATCAAGCTTTGGAGGGGGAACTGGGTAGTACGACACAGCACACACGGATTCATGCTAAAAACAAAAAACAAAATCAATTAAACTAAACTAAAGAAAAAGAAAAAGAAACAAAGGGAATAAGAAAGAGTTCTTGATTTATAGTCCCAAGCTGGACTGTCATCTCCTCTCTCTCAGTTGTCAAGATAAACTATAGAGGTAACTGTTTGGACTTCATTGCTCATGTGATAATGCTTTAAGCGCTGTCCATTCACTGTAAATGTTCCCCTGCTGGGATCGGTAACTTCAATTGCTCCAGAGGGGTAGATTTTTGAAATGGTGAATGGCCAAGACCAACGAGAACGTAGTTTGCTTGGAAAGAGTCGCAGTCTGGAGTTGAACAAGAGTACGGCATCTCCTACCTTGAAGTCCCTCTTTTGTATATGAGAATCATGCCACTTCTTGGTTTTCTCTTTGTAAATCTTGGCATTCTCATATGCCTGATTCCTAAATTCTTCCATCTCATTTATTTGTAAAAGACGCTTCTCACCTGCAACATGACAGTCAAAGTTTAACCATTTAATAGCCCAATATGCTTTATGCTCAAGTTCAACAGGGAGGTTACATGCCTTACCAAATACCAACTTATAGGGTGATGTGTCAATAGGTGTCTTAAAAGCAGTTCTATAAGCCCATAGTGCATCATCTAAGCGTAAGGACGAATCCTTTCGGCTTAGAGTCACTGTCTTTTCTAAAATCCTCTTCAACTCTCGATTCGAAACTTCTACTTGCCCACTGGTTTGTGGATGATAAGGCGAAGACACTTTGTGGGTGACACCATATTTACTCAAAAGCTTTTCAAATTGTTTGTTACGAAAATGAGTGCCACCATCACTAATAATTGCTCGAGGGGTGCCAAAACGAGTAAAAAATTTTCTTTTCAAAAATTGCACAACCACTCGAGCATCATTAGTGCGCAAAGCTTCCGCCTCTACCCACTTTGACACATAATCTACTGCGCAAGTATGTATTTATTTAAACAAGAGCTTGGGAAAGGTCCCATGAAATCAATTCCCCACACATAAAAAATCTCACATTCAAGAATATTGGTCAATTGTAATTCATTCCTCCTAGAAATATTACGGACCCTTTGACATCTATCACATGAAGAGACATACCTGAATGTATCCCTATACAGCGTTGGCCAATAAAACCCAGAAGCAAGTACCTTAGCAGCTGTTTTGGTAGCTCCAAAATGCCCACCTGTATCTCCATCATGGCATTGCCTCTAGATATCTTGCATATCCTCCTCGGGATTACATCGCCTTATGATGTTGTCTGCACAAACTTTGAACAAATATGGCTCCTCCCACATAAGATGTTTAACCTCAGAAAAGAATTTTTCCTTTTGATAAAAAGTTAGATTTTGTCGGAGGATACCACTAACAATATAGTTTGCAAAATGTGCATACCAAGGTACCATATCAACACTAAACAATTGCTCATCAGGGAAATTTTCATTAATTTCATCTACCTCATTGTCACTTGCATCATTACTATTCTCAATTCGCGATAAATGATCTCCAACCAGATTTTCAACACCTTTCTTATCTCTTATCTCCAAGTCAAATTCTTGCAATAACAAAATCCACCTAATAAAGCGTGGTTTGGCATCTTTCTTTGCAAGTAAGTATTTAAGTGCAGCGTGGTCGGTGTACACAATAACTTTAGCAAGACATAGGTAGGAGTGAAACTTATCAAAAGCAAAAACTATGGCTAGAAGCTCTTTTTCAGTGGTGGCATGGTTAATTTGTGCTTCATTCAAAGTGCGACTAGCATAGTAGATCGTATGAAATACCTTGTTTCTCCTTTGACCTAAGACTACTCCTACCGTGGTGTCGCTGGTGTCACATCAGTTCAAAAGGTAACTCCCAATCAGGTGCGACCAACACAGGTGCGGTTACCAATTTCTCCTTGAGAGTATTGAACACCTGCATACAATCAGAATCAAATTCATATGATGCATCTTTAGTTAACAAATGAGATAAAGGTTTAGAAATTTTTGAGAAATCCTTAATGAAACGTCGATAAAATCCCGCATGTCCTAAGAAGCTTCGGATTCCCTTTACTGTTGTCGGTGGTTGCAATTGTTGTATCACTTGAATCTTTGCCCGATCCACTTCAATACCCTTCTCAGATATCTTGTGTCCCAAGACTATTCCTTCTTGAACCATGAAGTGACACTTCTCCCAATTCAGCACAAGATTTGTCTCTTCACACATTGCCAACACTAAAGTCAAGTTAGACAAACATATATCAAAAGAAGAACCAAACACAGAAAAATCATCCATGAATACTTCTAGGAATTTCTCGATCATGTCATGGAATATGGCCACCATACATCTTTGGAAGGTGGCGGGTGCATTACATAATCCAAATGGCATTCGTCGGAATGCAAATGTGCAATAAGGACAAGTGAAGGTGGTCTTCTCTTTATCCTTAGGTGTAATTGCAATTTGGTTATATCCCGAATATCCATCTAGAAAGCAATAAAAATCATACCCCGCTAACCTCTCTACCATTTGATCAATGAAGGGAAGGGGAAAATGGTCTTTACGAGTGGAATCATTTAACCTCCTATAATCAATGCACACTCTCCACCCCGTGACTGTTCTTGTAGGTATTAACTCATTGTTCTCATTAGGGACAACAGTAATACCCCCTTTCTTTGGTACACATTGAATAGGACTTACACATGAGCTATCAGAGATAGGATAGATAATACCTGCGTCCATTAGCTTAATAATCTCAGCTTTTACTACCTCTTGCATTTTTGGATTAAGACGACGTTGTGGTTGGACCACGGCCTTGAATGTGTCCTCCATAAGAATTTTATGCATGCATACCGATGGGCTAATTCCTTTAATATCTGATATCTTCCATCCAAATGCTTTCTTGTGCTCCTGAAGGACTTTCAGAAGCTTTTCCTCATTATCACCTGTCAAAGATGAAGAAATAATGATTGGTAAAGATTTTTCAGCATCTAAGAAAATATACTTGAGATGTGATGGAAGAGGTTTGAGCTCGAGAGAAGGTGACTCTTCAATTGATGGCTTTTGAGGTTTAATATCCCCTTTTCCCAATTCTCCAAGATTCTCAGTGGCTCTTTTCATGTAAGGATTGGTGTTGTTCATATAAGCTATACTCTTGATGTCTTCCTCGCAATGTTGCTTATCAGCTTCCACTAAGCATGCTTCCATGTTATCCCTGAATGTATCTTGCAACACTCACCTGTCAAAACATCAATAATATCTACATTGAAACACATGTGTTCATCGTGTGGGTGTTGAAGTGCTTTAAAAACATTAAAAGTAACTTGATCCTCCCCTACTCGGAGGATCAACTTCCCTTGTTGAACATCAATTATTGCTTTTCCCGTTGCTAAGAATGGTCGACCCAAAATCAGTGGTGTCTCTGAATCTGCTTCCATATCTAGTACCAGAAAATCAACGGGAAAGATGAATTTATCCACTTTGACTAAAACGTCTTCAATGATACCCCTGGGGTATGTGATGGATCGATCGGCTAATTGTAGTGAAACCTTAGTAGGTTTCGGCTCCCCTAGCCCCAACTTCCTGAAACTAGAAAATGGCATCAAATTTATACTAGCACCCAAATCACATAATGACTTTGTAAAAGATACTGATCCTATGGTGTAAGGTATAGTAAAACTCCCTGGGTCTTTTAACTTTGGAGGCATTTTATTTTGCACAATTGCTGAGCACTCCTCTGTCAAGCTTACCGTTTCATATTCTCCCAACTTTCGCTTATTCGACAAAATTTCCTTCAAAAACTTAGCATAACTAGGCATCTGAAGTAAAACATCAGCGAATGGAATATTAATATGTAGTTTCTTAAATACTTCAAGAAACTTACCAAATTCTGCGTCCATCTTAGCCTTTTTTAATGCTGCGGGAATGGGGTAGAAATTACTATCCTATCAGTGTGTGTGATCGGTGTAGTGTTAGAATTCTTACCTTTCTCCGTCGCCTTTTCCTTAGTCTTATCCTTGCCTTCAGGTGTCTCTCCATGACTCTCTTCTGCTTCAGCTTGCGGTCTTAACTCTTTTCCACTCCTTAACTCAATGGCCTTTGCTTGCTCGTTTTGGTTCTTCACTGTCCCATTTGGTATCATGCCCTGCGTTCGTCCAGATATTAATGATGCGAGCTGCCCCACTTGCACTTCCAAGTTCTTTATGGATGCATCCTGAGTTGTCATCCTGGTTTCAGTTGATGCTATGAACTTGGCTATTAGCTCTTCCATACTCGATTTATTCGACCCTCCCGGTTGTAGCTGTGGATTTAACACATTTTCTTTGTTTGACCACCTCAGATTTGGGTGGTTCCTCCACCCCGGGTTGTATGAGTTCGGGTATAGATTGTTGGGATGCCTGTTACCTACAAAATTCACCACTTCATTAGTTTGATTAAATTGGTTACCTGCTTGGCACTCAATGCTCGGATGACCGCCTCCACATAAATCACAGAAATAGGTTGAGCTTGCATCGCTGCTGCACCCATGCTATCTATCTTCCAGTTCATAGCTTCCAACTGAGCCGAAATAGCAGTAATCTCATCCACTTGATGGACTCCCATTGGTTTCTGTGGCGTGTTCCTTTCCGATTGCCACTGATAGCTATTGGACGCCATTTCCTCCAATAAGTTATATGCCTCTTCCAGTGTCTTCCGCATGATCGATCCTCACTATATGATACCTGGCGGCATGAACCATCGCCAATAGATGTAGCGGAATGACCCATCCCTATATAATACCTGGCGGCATGAACCATCGCCAATAGATGTAGCGGAATGAACCATCGCTATGAATACCCGGCGGCATAAACCATCGCCAATAGAATAGCGGATGAACCATCGCTATGAATATCCGGTGGCATAAACCATCGCCAATAGAATAGCGGAATGAACCATCGGTATGAATATCCGGCGGCATAAACCATCGCCAATAGAATAGCGGAATGACGCTATGAATATCCGGCATCATAAACCATCGCCAATAGAATAGCGGAATGAACCATTGCTATGAATACCCAGCGGCATAAACCATCGCCAATAGAATAGCGGAATGAACCATTGCTATGAATACCCGGCGGCATAAACCATCGCCAATAGAATAACTGATCCCTAGTCTTGTTATAGTAGTGTATTTTAATGCACCTCGCTTGTCATGACCGCGGTACTAATACCCCTCGCTTCGACATATCGGCGACATTGAATAACCTCACTCAAATGCGACATGCAGCAATACCCTCGCTTCAACATTTGGCCGCAAATATTCTTTCCTCGCTACGATATGACAGCGGCAAGTATTCTATCATCGCGTCAAGTGACAACGGCAAAGCATTTAAATCATCACTCATCCATAACAACGACTCATGGGATATTCACCAAGCATTCCATCTATATCTGCAATACAATGCATATTCCATATCCCAATATATATCACCATGAGTGTATTTTAATGCACCTCGCTTCAAATGTGACATGCGACAATACCCTCGCTTCAACATTTAGCGGCAAAGCATTAAAATCATCACTCTAATATACATGCAACCACAATGCATAATCCATAATCCAATATACATCGCCATGAGTGTATTTTAATGCACGTCGCTCAAAACCACACAAACCGATTCAACGAATCTCCCAAAGATTCCCAACAGGTAGGTATATCAATATCGCCTTCCTCATAAGGAAAGTTTCATGAACCCATGACCCTCCAACCTCGAACCACCGCTCGGAAAACCAAGATATATTTATACCAAAATATATCCCGGAACAAATAAATACACAACCGGTTCAGAATAGTGCATCCTTGCTACTATTACCAAATCGAAATCCATACACACATCGTATACCCATTCTAACGATGCTCTGTACTAATACCATAGTACTCCACAATCTCGAGCACCTCCCCAGAGACGTCTCTTCGTACGTGTGAGGGCCTGGTCCTAATCAGAGGTTTTATTAACACACGATTGTTATATTAACGTAAACAGCGGAAGATTTAGTTAAAAACTTTCAAAAAGTGACCCTCAAAATTTTTTGCAGTTTGTTTCTAAAACATTTCCGAATAGTGAAAATATGTATTTCCAGTTTTACATCTAACATGATATTCATTGCATAAGCATTACATATAATTTCTCAGTCAAGTAATACTTAAAAATACAGATACTCAGGGCATACCCCGGTAATTTAAAACATAAGTAAAAATACTAAACAACTACTGGGACTCAAAACATAAACCATATACCTGAGCTCGCTCTCAAGGAGCTCTGGTATTTATCTGTGATGACCAGGGATTATAGGTGTTAATCCCGGAGTATTAATAATCCCTAAAGTGGTTTTACGTGACGATTTGGAGTTTAATTGAGGTATTGGGCCTTCTGGGCTCGTTTATTTGGGCAGTTGGGATCGTTGGATCCAGAGGTTGAGATTGTATTCACATTACGGTGTAAAACCTAAGAGTTGGGTTTTTGATGTGTCTCGGAATCTCGGGTGCTGTGTGAGCACCGGTAGGGGGTTTTGGAGTTAGAGAGAGAGTTTTTGAAAACAGATGATTTTTAAGGAATCATGATGTATTTGTGGGGCTATTAATTTTTCGGGGTATTTTTGCATAAATACCAATTGAACCCAAAATTTGTCATAAATTTCCATTTCAGCCCACTTTTCCCTCTCTCTCCTCGCGTCACCCCTTTCCCGATCTCCCCTGCCTCCGCGCGCAAAAGCGCTTCGTCCGCCGCCGTCCGGCCGCCGTTCGCCGCGTGCGACCTATCACCGGCGTCGTCTCGGCGAGACGCTCCTTTCCCCTCCGTCAATTGAAGGTTTCGTCGCGTTTCTCGTTCGAATTTGGCTGGAATGCGTCGATCCCCAAAAGTTAGGGTTCATCGGATTTCGTCCGATTTTGCTTCCGATTTTCGTTGGGTAACATCCCTTACCCCTTGTTCGTCTTTTTCATGTATTTCCATGCCTTTATTGTGATTTTTTGGTTCGAATTTCTGTTCGAATTTTAGGGCTTGGATTTCGAAATTTGGGGGTTTTTGGCATGGGTGTTGTTTCTTGCAATTGATGGATTATTGCATGTTTTTGAGGTATATTGGTGTTTAATTGGGTTCGAATTTGGGAGATTAAGGTTCGATTTTTGTTGGGTATCCTTGAACAAGTTTCGTTGTTGTCTCATTCGTTCCCCTCCCTGCATGTACCCTGCCCCGGGTCTTTTAAGAGGTTAATTGTCGTGTGTTGACAATATTTTGAGGGATATGGGTGTGCTTGAGCATAGGTTACATGTTCGTAAATAATTGTGAATTATTTATCGTGTTAGCACATCATTCCTCGGGGCATGGAACTCGAGCAAGGTTTGGCTCGGACTTCGGTGATTTAAGGTACGTGCGACGTACGAGCATTTCTATATTTTAAGGCATATGTGAATGCATAATGAAAATTGATTTCATTGAATAATCGCGCATGAGGATTATATATATATGTTGATATAGCCAAGGAATGACCCAAATCTTGATATCGCCGCTTGTAGTGTGCGTGACACTAGAGTAGGATGACTCTTGCATGATATATGGGGTACTGGGTTTATTTGACTATATTAGGGCATTTGCGATGCCTGAGAATGATCGTAGAATCATGTATTCTTCGTAAGACAATTGAGATGTCTAAGTTCGTAGAATCGTGTATTCATTATAAGACATTTGAGATGTCTAGGTTTGTAGACTTATGTATTCATTATAAGACACTTGAGATGTCTAAGTATAATGAAGGATTGGTAAAATAAATGCTAAGGCATTTGAGCTATCTGTGATTGATAGCGAGGTTGTGAAATCAGTATTAGATATTGTGATATCTGTAATTGCATGTTTAATGAATTTGTAACCACTATATGTTGATATTCGAGGATTAGGCATGCGATGAGTTAATCAATGCGTTGATTTACTGATTTATGAGATTTGATGAGTTTGATGTTGTGAGAACAGGGACAGTACACGGAATCCCGGATGAGGATGTTGCCATCCAGGGAGTATCATTTAAATTCATTAGTATTTACTTGTGTTGTAAATTATGAATTTCATTATTATGATTATGGGATTTTGTGTATTGGTATGCTCACCCCGTTGGGGGCTGTCTCTGTTGGGACAGGTGGACAGGTACATCGATGGCTATGGAGCTGAGCTCGAGCTGTTGATTTGAGGTACTCCCAGGATCGTGGTACCAGGGCTTGATGGAGCACGGTATCGTATAGAGTACCTATATATACACCTGAGGATTTATACATATTCATATTCATGATGCTCGCATGTGAGCACGATTATACTTGTATATGGATTGTATATAAAGGCATGAGCCTTTCTCTCTTTCATTTAAGGTTGCATGCAATTAGGTTGAATTGCTAGAATGATATGAGAGTCATTGGTGTATTATGTGGGTGTTGGAACCCACTTTTGTTGACATATGTGTGGTGTCTTCCCTGGCTGGGAATCTACTTGTATTACTGCTTTCTGTTGAGTATTATGTGTTCCCTGGCCGGGAATTTTGTTATGTGTTGTACTCTGTTTTGGGATAGCTCTATTTATGGGGAGACTCTGCCCAAATTTTTGTAAAAGTTTACAATGTGAAAAGTGGCACCAAGGGGTTGGTAAAGGGCAAACATATGAGTCTTTTATTGACAGGCAATGATTAAGTATCATCAGAGCTTCCCGATTGACATTTTATAGAAAGCATGTACCACACATAGTGGTTAATACACTAATCAAGGTTTTAAGGGCTTGGGGTCCTTACATTAGTGGTATCAGAGCAGTGGTTGCTCATTGGGGCTGTTAAGGGCCTAGGAAGTTATTGATAGCACATATTTATGCATGATGGCATTAATGTTGTATGACATAGCAAATTGTTTATGTGCTCTTATGATATGAAAAGTGGTATTGCTAACCATTGTGGTTGCAGGAATCGTGTGGAACACGATAGGATGACATTTATGGGGATGTCTGGCACTCCGTGTATTATGTGCCAAGGAAGCTGGTTTTAAGAAAATCCGGTAAAGGGATATTTCCGAGGTAACATGTACTTTACGTTGTCTTGTTGACACATGATGAATGCAAAGTAGTGCATTAAGGTTATGGTATATGTTATTGTGCATTGTTTTTGCATATGCATGTTATGAAATATAAGAGGTGTATTTCACGAGTCAAAGTTATCTTAGTAAGGATTTTAATGGCTTACGCTAAGGTCCATTGGAAGCGAGGAAGAATTCCGCTTACATGGAGTAGCAAGAAGCATTAAAATGTACTAATGATAAGGGCTCAGGATTGAAATAAGGATTTAAAGAAGGATATCATGACATTTATTTGTGAAACCATACATTCTCATAATGTGTTTTTATTATGAATTGAATGTGGATGCATAGCGTATATGGCTATTGTTGTTAACCCTGATGGTTGCAGGTTACAGGAAATATGGAGTATAAAAAGGAATGATGATTATACATTCCAGGAGTCCTGCTTATGACAGTGAGAATTTTTATACTTACGCTTGACCGCTAAAAATGTGGAGCGGGAGGGGGGAGGCTCGCTTGCACATGGAGGCGGGGTATTCCATACGAAGCGAGGATGAGATACCGCTTGTATGAAGAAGCTTATGCTTGTACCGCTAAAAATGTGGAGCGGGAGGGGATGCTCGCTTGCACATGGAGGCGGGGTATGCCATACGAAGCGAGGATGAGATACCGCTTGTATGAAGAAGCGAGGATGAGATGCCGCTTGTTAGGATGATGATTCATTCCTTTGTGATGACACGGATGATAGCGGTGATGTGTCCCGCTGTGTCGATTTATATTCATTTCTCTATGAGGACACGGTTTATAGCGATGGTTCATTCCGCTATATCTATTGGCGATAGTTCATTCCGCCAGGTGTATTTATAGCGACGGTTCATTCCGCTATATTGATTGGCGATGGTTCATTCCGCCAGGTGTATTGATAGCGATGGTTCATTCCGCTATATCTATTGGCGATGGTTCATTCCGCCAGGTGTATTGATAGCGATGGTTCATTCCGCTATATCTATTGGCGATGGTTCATTCCGCCAGGTGTATTGATAGCGATGGTTCATTCCGCTATATTGATTGGCGATGGTTCATTCCGCCAGGTGTATTGATAGCGATGGTTCATTCCGCTATATCTATTGGCGATGGTTCATTCCGCCAGGTGTATTTATAGCGATGGTTCATTCCGCTATATCTATTGGCGATGGTTCATTCCGCCAGGTGTATTGATAGCGATGCCTCTTTCCGCTACTATGTGGACGATGATTCATACTCAGGTGTATAGCGAGGTTTCATGCCACTTATTATATGACGAGGTGTCATGCCGTCGATTCTATAGCGAGGGATTTTGCCGCTATGTACTCAGCACAGGATTTTGCCGCCTTCGAGCGATGGGTGCTGATTACGCACTATTATTGAGCGACGGAGACAGGTATGACGCTATATCACTAGCGATGAGGTATGAGATATTGCTATTTTAGTAGCTTTATTGTAGCTGGCATGCATTGATATACATGTTTTATTATGCCTATTTTACTAGCATGATAGTGGATTGACATACACTGATGTACATGTATCGTCACTAGTGGGCAATGTTTTAGATGCCATGAGTTGGCATGTGTCGTCACGGGATGACGATGACGATGGTGTAGGAGATGTCTTATTAGACATGCATCATCGTTACGATGATCGATGCGTTGAGTATACGTATTCTGTGGTATGCCTTGGGTGCCAGTACTGGGCACAAGGTGGTGTGTGCGACACCGATGGACGTGACCCTTATACCGAGCGGGTTGCTCGAGGAATGGATGGATGCGCTGTACATGTGATTGTACCGCAGCTTATGTTTGGGGGTGTAATCATTTTACGAGTGGTGATACCCTAGAGGTATGCTCGTTGGAATGGCTTTTGGCCATGTGATTTGACGACAGGAGTAATCATGGAGGAAATTACTCGCTTTCTGTCGATGTGACATGTGGTAGACATGATCACACCACCCTTGAGGGTGTAGGATGGGTCCTAAGGGAGTAGGATCAGGTTATGTTAAGTACATAGGGACATTGGAGTGTCCAGGGTGTATCGGCATTGAGGAGTGTTGGATAAAGACCCACTACTCTATTGAGTTTTCTTCCCATAGTATGTTATACCATGTGGAAACGTCCGTCTTATTGGTAGGTTTGAGGTGAACCTAGAGAGGCAGCGACTGGTTTGTCTGCCGTGTATGTGCAGCACCATGATGGGCTTGCTAGAGCCGTTACACTGCTCGTTGGAACCAAGTTTGGCAAATCGTAAGGTGATACGATGTGGATCGTGGTGGACTCTAGTAGTCACCACATCATTTAAGGTTGTTTATGCCTCACTGAAACGTGTATACGTTTATGTTTAATCTTGGAGACTTGTCTGGGACAGCTCAGGATGTTGGAGTACCAACAAGAGAGTCATCAGGTTGTTATTGACTCAATCTAAAGGAACCCGTGTATTGGGATACAATGGGTGTTATTGTATCCAGTTTTTCCGAACGATGGTTCGAGACTTGTGGATCTCGAGTTCGATGGCACTTCCCTTGCGAGGAAGGAGGTAGTATTATACCTATTTGGGAATCTTTGAAAGATTCGGTAAGTTGGTGTAAGTGGTGTTGATTTTGGGAATCACACCGTGTATTGTTAATCGTCGATTTTCATCCTCCACTGAGTAAGGAATGACTCAGAATTGACGGTTGTGTTTGGGGCTTAGGGATATGTGGTAGATACCCGAGCCGAGTACATTGAGTATGCATGTGATATCAGTGCTTAGGCAGGTATACCGGTGAGTATACGGATGCCAGTTATTGATTTCCTCTCTGTTAAGCATAGAGTTATGCTATTTTTGGATGGTTAAATCTCTGATGAGAGATATGGAACACCTTGAGATTGGGAATCTCCATGGCACGATGATTGAGGAACAATCGTGAAGTTAGTTGACTCCCTTGAGGAGGGATTTTCTTGTGAGGGTTAAGGTACTTCCCTTGTTGGTGTTTTCCTTCGAGTTATGCGACAGCCTTCCCAAGTTTGGATTGTTAAATCCGAGGATTTTCAAGGGATGGCAGGATTTCGGATTGGTTGAGTGTCGCTGACGACACAAGCGTTGAGGATGCAATGGGTTTATTGCATGCCCTTAAGAATTTAAACTCTGCGGAGTCTCGGTTGTTATTTATGATCAGGACGTGATTCTTGGAACATCCGGAGGTGGACATCTTGTGAGATGTCTTTTGTTTGAATTTGTGGCCGTGAGTTGCCCAAATTAAGTTGCAATGAGGCGACTACTCCTTCGATGAAGGAAGTTTGAAAGTGGAAACCAGGTTTGATATGTGTACACCGTGGTTGTACTAGTGTTTCCCTCGTAACGATGTATGTTAGACATCGTAAGTCATAGTAAAATATCATTGGATGATATCTACGATAGAATCAAGAGCGATTCGAATCCTTGCAGTTTCAGTTGACTAACTGCTTTTGGACTGTTAGCGTTGAGTTGTACTGACGCTCTTTGACGTTATGATGGATTTGGAAGTCTATTCCACTCCAGAGTTTGACACGAGGTCAACGTTCTTACGGTTGAGGTGTCATTCAGGATATGTTCGTACTGTTGTATTAAAACGAAGGATGACTGTCTGATCTACAGTCGTAAGTATCAGTTGTTTCGCAGTCATGAGGGACTGACTTTTGGGATGATCCGCATCGAGGTACGTTTTACCTCTTGGGTGATATGTTGGTTTTGGTATGTCGCTCTGTTTCAGAGTTTGATGAGAGGTAAGTATCCTCGCGTTTATTAATACGATTCTGATATGGTCAGGAATCGAGGTTATGGCTTCATGTTGTTGTGTAGCCTGGGTGCTACGTGATACACCAGTGCTAATTTCGAGGACGAAATTCTTTTAGTGGGGGATATTGTGATGACCAGGGATTATAGGTGTTAATCTCGGAGTATTAATAATCCCTAAAGTGGTTTTACGTGACGATTTGGAGTTTAATTGAGGTATTGGGCCTTCTGGGCTCGTTTATTTGGGCAGTTGGGATCGTTGGATCCAGAGGTTGAGATTGTATTCACATTACGGTGTAAAACCTAAGAGTTGGGTTTTTGATGTGTCTCGGAATCTCGGGTGCTGTGTGAGCACCGGTAGGGGGTTTTGGAGTTAGAGAGAGAGTTTTTGAAAACAGATGATTTTTAAGGAATCATGATGTATTTGTGGGGCTATTAATTTTTCGGGGTATTTTTGCATAAATACCAATTGAACCCAAAATTTGTCATAAATTTCCATTTCAGCCCACTTTTCCCTCTCTCTCCTCGCGTCACCCCTTTCCCGATCTCCCCTGCCTCCGCGCGCAAAAGCGCTTCGTCCGCCGCCGTCCGGCCGCCGTTCGCCGCGTGCGACCTATCACCGGCGTCGTCTCGGCGAGACGCTCCTTTCCCCTCCGTCAATTGAAGGTTTCGTCGCGTTTCTCGTTCGAATTTGGCTGGAATGCGTCGATCCCCAAAAGTTAGGGTTCATCGGATTTCGTCCGATTTTGCTTCCGATTTTCGTTGGGTAACATCCCTTACCCCTTGTTCGTCTTTTTCGTGTATTTCCATGCCTTTATTGTGATTTTTTGGTTCGAATTTCTGTTCGAATTTTAGGGCTTGGATTTCGAAATTTGGGGGTTTTTGGCATGGGTGTTGTTTCTTGCAATTGATGGATTATTGCATGTTTTTGAGGTATATTGGTGTTTAATTGGGTTCGAATTTGGGAGATTAAGGTTCGATTTTTGTTGGGTATCCTTGAACAAGTTTCGTTGTTGTCTCATTCGTTCCCCTCCCTGCATGTACCCTGCCCCGGGTCTTTTAAGAGGTTAATTGTCGTGTGTTGACAATATTTTGAGGGATATGGGTGTGCTTGAGCATAGGTTACATGTTCGTAAATAATTGTGAATTATTTATCGTGTTAGCACATCATTCCTCGGGGCATGGAACTCGAGCAAGGTTTGGCTCGGACTTCGGTGATTTAAGGTACGTGCGACGTACGAGCATTTCTATATTTTAAGGCATATGTGAATGCATAATGAAAATTGATTTCATTGAATAATCGCGCATGAGGATTATATATATATGTTGATATAGCCAAGGAATGACCCAAATCTTGATATCGCCGCTTGTAGCGTGCGTGACACTAGAGTAGGATGACTCTTGCATGATATATGGGGTACTGGGTTTATTTGACTATATTAGGGCATTTGCGATGCCTGAGAATGATCGTAGAATCATGTATTCTTCGTAAGACAATTGAGATGTCTAAGTTCGTAGAATCGTGTATTCATTATAAGACATTTGAGATGTCTAGGTTTGTAGACTTATGTATTCATTATAAGACACTTGAGATGTCTAAGTATAATGAAGGATTGGTAAAATAAATGCTAAGGCATTTGAGCTATCTGTGATTGATAGCGAGGTTGTGAAATCAGTATTAGATATTGTGATATCTGTAATTGCATGTTTAATGAATTTGTAACCACTATATGTTGATATTCGAGGATTAGGCATGCGATGAGTTAATCAATGCGTTGATTTACTGATTTATGAGATTTGATGAGTTTGATGTTGTGAGAACAGGGACAGTACACGGAATCCCGGATGAGGATGTTGCCATCCAGGGAGTATCATTTAAATTCATTAGTATTTACTTGTGTTGTAAATTATGAATTTCATTATTATGATTATGGGATTTTGTGTATTGGTATGCTCACCCCGTTGGGGGCTGTCTCTGTTGGGACAGGTGGACAGGTACATCGATGGCTATGGAGCTGAGCTCGAGCTGTTGATTTGAGGTACTCCCAGGATCGTGGTACCAGGGCTTGATGGAGCACGGTATCGTATAGAGTACCTATATATACACCTGAGGATTTATACATATTCATATTCATGATGCTCGCATGTGAGCACGATTATACTTGTATATGGATTGTATATAAAGGCATGAGCCTTTCTCTCTTTCATTTAAGGTTGCATGCAATTAGGTTGAATTGCTAGAATGATATGAGAGTCATTGGTGTATTATGTGGGTGTTGGAACCCACTTTTGTTGACATATGTGTGGTGTCTTCCCTGGCTGGGAATCTACTTGTATTACTGCTTTCTGTTGAGTATTATGTGTTCCCTGGCCGGGAATTTTGTTATGTGTTGTACTCTGTTTTGGGATAGCTCTATTTATGGGGAGACTCTGCCCAAATTTTTGTAAAAGTTTACAATGTGAAAAGTGGCGCCAAGGGGTTGGTAAAGGGCAAACATATGAGTCTTTTATTGACAGGCAATGATTAAGTATCATCAGAGCTTCCCGATTGACATTTTATAGAAAGCATGTACCACACATAGTGGTTAATACACTAATCAAGGTTTTAAGGGCTTGGGGTCCTTACATTATCGATGCTTCGTCTCTAGCATCCACAGTACGTCCACCTGTACCACCTGTCATGCCCATACAACAAAGACATGACAGCCCCCCGCGAAGGGGGCCAGCACCCAGTACGAGAAACAGATAATATCACAGTGTATGACAAATAACATGCGATGCATGCCGTGCATGAATGCAAATGCATATGAAGGGTATCAAATCTCGAATATCCATATCTCCGGAGTCCAAAGGAATATCATCAATCAAATCATCATCATGCTCGAGCAGGATGCCGACCCGCTCGTCGCTCCGATCTATCTCTCAGTCGAGCCATCGGCGATCCATCATCCTCGTGTCTGGGCGATGTCGGCAGGCTCGTCGCTACGGCATCACTCACCTCACTCTCTCCGCCGAGCCATCGGCGTGCCCATCATCCCCAGACACGCATCACAGATACCAAAGAAAAGATATAGGTACCAAGAAACGAATCGATATGATCAACATGACATGCTCAATGTCCATGCGTGTCAATGCATCATGCAATATCATAATCTCATGTGAAGCATCTCAAATCTCATGTCATCATATATCATGCAGTCAATGTACCATGTAATTCACATACTGCAGATCAACTTATCACATAGTCACATAAGGAGCAAGTAATGACAAGTAAATCATACCCGGGAACATCACATGTCTTTGCCAGACATTGTGATAAAACCCGTTTCTACGTAACTCGGACCAATGTTGTATCTACCGAGTACTCCTCGAATAAATCTCGAGATCTGTTAACCTGATCATAATAGTTCCAAATACAACATAATGTCACATACTAGCCTTAAACTTATCAAAATAAAACTCAAACTTAGACCCAAAACCAATTCTGTAAATTTCAGTGTGCGCAACCGTATAGATCGGCTCATAACTTGTCCGATACTTAATAAAATCACATGGGTCCAATTTATTTTCAAAGATAACTCAAAAATGAACATTTCATCAGTTCAACTCATCTTCAAATTTGTTTAGACTAGGTAAAATGGCCACGAACAATCTGCTAGAAAAACAGGACAATTCACCAAATTCCATCATGACCCATTTTCGTATAAAAATCGTAATATATTCATATGACTTCCAAATGACTTGCGGGTAGTGGGAAAATCACGAAAACACAAAGTAATACAGTTCATATTTGAAGTCTAGAAGCTAGTTCGCTCATCTATAGGTACATGCAAAACAAAGTATGGTAGTTTTAGAAATACTTATACACTCTGTTTTGACAGAGTGAGCAGTTCTAGGAAAAAGTAGATATCTTGCACAAATAAACTCCAAATCATGTGAGGCCAGTTTCTAATGCAAGATAACTCAAAGTTTTACAATTTTTATTCAGACACCAAGGTCAAAATCGTAGCAAATCTTGCCCAGATTTACCAAGAACATACTGCATGTGCAACCCGCCTACATGCATGTTCCAGATTGTGCACCTTGTGGTAAAAACATCATAACTCATTAATTTTAAGTCCAAATCGTCTCAAATTTAACCACATGACGACAACTCATATATCTACAATTTTTGTATAGAACTCTAAGTCAGATTCAGTCGCTAAGAAGACCGAAAATGCAACACTAGGTACTGCATGCAACAACATTTCTGCTGAATCTTATGACAGCATGAGTTTCTTATTTCATAATAAAACTCTAAAAATCGACCCAACCAGTATATATTCTAAGTTAAATACATATAGGTGATGATATACCTCCAAAGCCTTCAATTACTCCCAATTCCTTGAAGCTCTTCTTAATTCCTATCCAAATCCAAGCTTGCATGCAAGATTTGAGCAAGTTTTGATGGAGGAAGAAGGGTGGAGTTTTTCGAATTCTTGGAGGGGAGAGGAGAGAAGGAATGGCTTGTTGGAGATGAAGGGAAATCAGATTGTTAAAAATAATGGCAACCCCATGTCTTGATAAAGGTGTGGGGCGATGGGACCTATGTTGGGGAATGGAATTTTTAATCAATTTTTGTGCCAACTTTGCTCCATGTGTCCAACATGATGGTTGATCGTGTGATATGTTTTGAGTTGGCCGAAATTGATGCCCATAATATTAATTTTTGATGTATTTTATCTTGTTTAAAAATAAGGTGTTGTGCTCTGGAACACCTTAATTCGAAAACTCGGCTTTTAGTCACCCGAGTTTGATTAATCGGTAATTACCCTTATTAATTTGTAACGGGGTCTTACATTTCTTCCCCTCTTAAAAAGATTTCGCCATCGAAATCGCAAAATCGAGTATAACTCAATAAATTAAATCATATGAGTTGTCCCAATCATAGATACATAAGAATCATCATGTATCAGTGACAACTGATGTGGTCGTGTCAACGATATACCACTGAACCAAACTTCTATATGATTCCATAAAGTTCAAAATATCGAGGCAACATTATACCTCACTTAACGAATCATATCGATCACCGTAAAGGTAAAAACTTCAGATTTACCTGACTCTCCACTCGAAAGTCTAACGATATATTTCTCTTTGGCATACAAATCTGCTCACTTTAAGCCAATTTCAATCGTTTTTGCAGAAAATTTATCGTTCCTGGCATTTCTCAACAATCTACTAGTGAATAGTGATTTTTGTCAATTCTCACTAAATTCATCACTATTAATCGAGACATAACTTCCAAAGTCTGGATATTTTCTCAGTTATTCATCAGTTTGGATATGCTAAGTCATACTCATTAAACCACATTATCCATATCTTAAACATCTCCTCTTCTCATAGACATATAGACTATCATATGAAATCAATATCTTGTATTGAATAGTCAATGAATTCCGATTCAACTTGTTTCACAATCTATGTTTGTTCTAAACAATTTGAGCTATAAAACTCAAAACTAGAAATTTCCCAAATCTTTAACCCACGTATTTGCTCAAATACATATCTCCCTGAACCAGTTAAACAAAATCAACATTGGGGTTGTAGTCCATTTCAGTTTCAGTTATGAAAATTGCTTTCTCATTCATCTGACCAAACGAATATCAAATTTCTTCTTGGTCAATTTGTTCATAAGTCAGGCTATCCTAGAATATCCTTCGGTCAAAGCCTGTAGTATCTGCCAAAATTCATAATACTTTTCATCTTGAGTACAATGATTGGTGTTGGCCAAATTAATACTATTTTTACTTTACTGGAATCAACAGGTATCTGATGAGATGGTATCACCTATCCCAAAACAACACTTGATTCAACCAAGATTTACATTTCGATAACTTGGTACACACTCTGAGCTTCACGAAGCGTCTGAAAAATCAATCACAGGTGTTCTGTGTGGTTCCTTCCGGATCTCGTATACACTAGTATACCACTGATGAATATGATTACACTTCCGCCCAAAAGTTACGGAATATGTTCTTCATCAAATTCATAACTCTACCGGTATAGTTGTCAGACCACACGACATTTCCAAAAATTCAAAATGTCAATATCTGGTTTGACCAATTGCCTGGAGAACATTTTCTCTTCTGACTCAAACTGATGGTAACCAGAGTAAAAATCGTTCTTCTTATACATTAAAGTTCCTTACAACTTGATCAGTTACTTTTCGATCTTAGGCAGTGGGTATTTATTCTTGACAATAGCCCGATTCAACTACCTTTAATCGATACACATCTTCATCATATCATTTTTCTTCTTCACGAACAATACTGATGTTCCCTCAAGGTGACAAACTCAGACATATGTACCAGTATCGAGGATATTCAGCAACTGTTCATCTATATCTGTCAACTCTGCTGATGACATTCCGTACAGTGCTTTTGATATCAAATCTATTCCTTGTCATCAACGAATAGTTAAAATCAATTTCCTTCTTTAGTGAAAATTCTTTCATTTCCTCAGGAAAATCTTGGTAGGTTTTCTTACCTCTATAATATCAGTCAACCTCGACTCTTTTTGATAAGCATCAGCTGCTTATTATCAAATATCCCTCATTTTCCAAGTATTGCAACCACAATATTTTCATTGCTGATACTATCAATATCTTAGCTTGCTATTCGTGGCGATAAACATTTCATTTTTATCCACAAGACGGTTAAAAATTCATTATACCCTGAAATCAACTTACGATATCTTCAAAATTTATCAGAGTATCCGTGCCCTTGATACAATCAAAACCATATTTCGACAACACCAATTAATTCAAATCCACAACACTATCAACAAACTGTAATCTGCAGTTCACTATTACAAGTGTGGATAGTATAATTGTGATATCCCCGAAATGGTTAATTGCATTTGGGCATTAATTACGATTATTATGATTAATTATATGGTAATTAATTATGTGTTGGAATTTATTTACCTTATGGAAATGCATGGTCATGTGGATAGGGTGACCCGGGGATTGCATTTCAGGGTGCATGTGGTGCATGTTGGGTAAATATTATTGGAAGCATGATTTATTTGCCTTGGTTAGCAATTAATTGGAAATCATGTGTTTAATTGATATTTGGTGCATTATGAGTAAATGCTTTGAAATATATCATGTTGGGGTGTTTTATACACCATGGAATTGTTGATATGTATTTTAATTAAATAACTCACTCTTTATACCCTTATAACCCCACACCTTTACCCAACTCATTCACTTTACCAAAATCAAATCCACAAACCCTACCCCTTCACATTTTCGAGCTTGAGCTCAAGGGTGAAAAGAAGTTCTTGCAAAATCTTATTTTGTGGAGATTATTGGGTGATTTGAGGTCCCCAAGAGGTATGGATACCTCATTGTAAATTTTGTAAGGTTTTGTTTAAGTTTGGGTTGATTTTGAATGATTTTGAAATGGGTTTTGTGTTGGGTTGTTGTGGTTTTGGTATTATTTTGGTTGGATGTTAAATATATGAGTTTATATGGATGTTTATTGTTGGTTTTGAGTTATTGGGTTTGGTTAATGTTGGTGTATGTGGGTGTGTATGAGTTGGGGGTTGAAGATGGGTGAATAGTGCCCAAACCCCGCATGCCCAGAGCTCGGCGATCGATCGGCGTTTTTCTCGCGATCGATCGCGAGCAGCAGTGCTGAGGCAGAGGGCTTCAGCGATCGATCGCGAGATGGGCGCGATCGATCGGCGAGGCCGCGATCGATCGGCGCTAGCTCCGCGATCGATCGCGGATTGTTTAAAATTGTTGCCCGAGACAGTGAGGTCTCGCGATCGATCGGGACTTGATGGCGATCGATCGCGAGACACCAAAAATGGTGTTTTTGGTTATTTTTGTGGGATTTTTGGTATTGGACTATTATTGGGTTCTAATATTGGTATTTATGAATATGTAGAACCAACCCAGGTGGCAACACAGCCAAGGAATTGAAGTCCTACCATATTCCACTTTTGGAAAGGTACGTAGTGGACGTACGGGCACCCCAACGGTACATGTATCTTATATACTTATTGTTATGCATTGTAGATGCAAGTATATATGTGGTATTGCATAGTGGATGCAAATACATGTTATGCATGATGTTTATAGATGCATATGATTATTGGTGCATATCCCATGAGTCGTGGTCATCCCTTGATGATTTTAATGCTTGCCGCTATTTGGTTTGGTTCCGCTAAATGTGAAGCGAGGGGTGGGAGCGCCGCATGTCACATTTGAGCGTGGTTATCATATAGGACGAGGAAAGGGTATTTGCCGCTCAATGAGAGGCGAGGGGTGGGAGTCCCGCAGTCCATTGTAGCGAGGTTATCCTATGCCGTCTATATGTAAATAAGCGAGGGGCATTAAAATACATTGTGATGGACAGACTAGGGATTGGTGATCAGTATTTGGTATTGATGAAATGGTATATGTTCATGACATGTTTAGACCATTAAAAATAATCTATTGATTATACTCATGAGTTATGGTACAGGGACAACCAAACGTGAAGCGTTTGAAATGCATGGGGAAAATAGGAAGTGTTTTATTATGATTATGCATTCACGCTTTATCTTCATATCGTGTTGAATATGAATGATTATTATTGCTCATGTTTGGGGGTTGTCCTTGTAGGTACCTTTTTGGCATGATAGAAGGGCTTGAACGGGTTGAGATGGTGAGCTTTTGAGGATGCTTTTTGGGACTTGAAGGACGGGATTATTTGGATAGTATCTACTCTAGGAGTAGTATAAAACTATAATTGAACATTCATTGATAGGAATGTAATTAATCCTTTTTGGTAGTCCTCATTTTTGGCATGTAATGCTTAAGCTTATAAACTCAACACGTTATTTTTCACTCTGATCATTTATATTAGCTCTATTATGCCTTGATTCCGCACTTAAGGATTAGGGTCCTTACATTAGTGGTATCGGAGCAGTGGTTAGAGAACCCGGGAACGAGTGAAGGGTAGCCTTAGCATGATAGGCTAGGTGCTTACATTTGAAGCATGTTTATGCATGTGGTGCATATTAATGTATATCATGTTATACTAACGTGCTTATTCTCATTCCTGTTATCTAACGGCATAACATATATACTGCTTTGGAATTGTTGTTAACATTTGTATTACAGCATGGCTGCTAATGAGGAGGTTGGAGATATTGGTAGTGTGAACGCAAGCGTCGGTCAAGTGAACCCTCTACCTCCACCGGCCGTAGGCATGGAACCAGTGGTTCAGTTATTGCTACCGGGTGAGATTAGCTTGACGCAATTTCTATCTTATCATCCGCCCCGGTTTGAGGGGACAGAGTCCGGAGAAGAGGCTGAAGAGTGGTTGGAAAGGCTTGAGCAGATCTTTGTATCGGCTCCTTGTGCTGTGACAGCTTGGCTGAGGCTGGCGGAGTTTCAATTAGCCAAGAAACCTCTGTTGTGGTGGAGGAGCACAGTAATGGAGATGAGAGCACTGGGTGCTGTGATTGATTGGACACTCTTCAGGACTAGGTTTTTGAATCGGTACTTCTCCGCAGCAGCAAGACAGACAAAGGAGGATGAATTTACAAGTCTGAGGCAGGGGAACATGACAGTGGCAGACTATGCCACACGGTACTCTTCATTGCTGAGGTACGTTCCCCACATTGCCACCAGTGGACACGCTAAGATGAGGAATTTTATGAAGGGGTTGCGACCGGAGCTCTATGACCGGGTTATCACTAATAACCCAACTTCTTTTGATGACGCTCTCACAAGAGCGGAGCTTGCTGAGCTAGGAGTGGGAGCTTACGCTATGCCACCACCGGTAACGCAACAGAGGCAGACCAATGACAGCTTGAGGCCTCGGGGAGAGCCATTTAAACCCCATGGTGCCTCTTCATCTTCACGGTATGGTGGAAAGAAACACTTTGGTCAGAAACAGGATGGCAAGAAGGGTACTTGGTCGGCCAATAGAGGATCTTCACAAGGGGATAGGCCGGGAGAGCCGAGGTGCAACAATTGTGGAGGGCCACATTCTTCAAACAAGTGTCCTGCATGTTATATATGTGGCAAGATGGGCCACATCGCTCGGTATTGCCCCACACGGGGAGGACAGTCTGAGTTTCAGGGCAACAGGCCGAGGTTTGAGGATAGGACAGTGCAGCAGAGGCAGCAGTTTGGGCCTCGACCATCGGGAGGTCAGACAGTAGGACCGCCCCAGGGACAGGTGTATGCACTGACCAGGGAGCAGGCTCAGGCAGCCCCAGAGGAGGTGATCGCCGGTACGTGTCATTTATTTACGTACCCTGCTTTTATTTTGATCGATACAGGTGCCTCCCATTCTTTTGTATCGGTGGGTTTTGCGGAAAGACACCATATGCGCACGTCTTCTTTACCCACGCCTCTCCTTGTCTCGACACCCACTGGAAGAAATGTCGTTGCTGATCAGTTTATGGCAGACTGCCTCACTTATTTTGAGGGCAACGAATTGAGATCAGACTTGATTGTGCTGGGTATGTCAGACTTCGACTGCATCTTGGGTATTGATGTTCTGAACAGATATCAGGCAGTGTAGATTGCCGACAGAGGACAGTGAAGTTCAGACCTGAGTTGGGCAGTCAGTGGACCTTCTATGGCAACGGTTCTCGTGCGAAGATTCCGTTGATTTCAGCGATCAAGATGACTCAGTTGTTGGAACGTGGTCACACGGGCTATCTCATTTATGCCGTGGACACGTCTGGGAAGAGTAAAGAACTCAGAGTTGAGGATGTACCAGTGGTAGCAGAGTTTACTGATGTATTCCCAGAAGAGATCCCAGGATTTCCACCGGCTAGGGAAGTTGAGTTTGGGATCGAGCTGTTGCCAGGAACATCCGCTATCTCTCGTGCACCTTATAGGATGGCACCGGCCGAGTTGAGAGAGTTGAAAGAACAGTTACAGGATCTCTTGGACAAGGGATATATACGCCCGAGCGTGTCGCCATGGGGCGCACCAGTTCTCTTTGTGAAAAAGAAGGACGGTTCGATGCGGTTGTGTATCGATTACCGGCAACTGAATAAGGCTATAGTGAAGAACAAGTATCCTCTTCCCAGGATCGACGATCGGTTTGATCAGTTGCAAGGTACCAGGGTGTATAGCAAGATTGATTTGAGATCCGGGTATCATCAGATTCGGGTCAGAGAGGAAGATGTGCAGAAGACAGCGTTCCGGACACGATATGGACATTATGAGTTCCTAGTGATGCCGTTTGGCGTGACGAATGCTCCAGCAGTCTTCATGAGTCTGATGAACAAGGTGTTTCAGCAGTATCTTGATCAGTTCGTCATTGTGTTTATTGACGATATTCTTATCTACTCCCGGAGTGAGGAAGAGCATGTGAAACACTTGAGGACAGTGCTTCAGATTCTCAGAGAGCATCAGTTATATGCTAAGCTCAGTAAGTGTGAATTTTGGCTGAGCAGTGTAGTGTTTCTGGGGCATGTCATATCGAGCAGCGGGATATCTGTAGATCCCAAGAAGATTGAGGCTGTGATGGAGTGGGCTGCCCCCACTTCTGTGCCAGAGATTCGGAGTTTTCTTGGTTTGGCCGGGTATTATCGGCGCTTTGTCGAGGGCTTTTCGAAGATTGCCAAGCCGCTGACTCAGTTGACCCAGAAGGGAGTGCCTTTCTTTTGGTCAGAAGCTTGTGAGGAGAGCTTCCAGGAGTTGAAGCACCGCTTGACGACGGCGCCAGTGTTAGTGATCCCTACGGAGAACTCCAGATTTGTTCTGTATACTGACGCATCACTTCAGGGCCTTGGGTGTGTTCTGATGCAAGATAAGCATGTGGTAGCTTATGCATCGAGGCAGTTGAAGCCACATGAGACCAGATATCCAGTTCATGACTTGGAATTGGCGGCTATCATCTTCGCCCTGAAGATTTGGAGGCATTATTTGTATGGTACGTCGTTTACCATATACACGGATCACAAGAGCCTCAAATTTTTATTCACTCAGGCAGAGCTGAACATGAGGCAGAGGAGATGGATGGACATACTCAAGGACTATGACTGTGAGATAGAGTACCATCCGGGGAAAGCCAATTTGACAGCAGACGCTTTGAGCCGGAAAGTGAGGAGTTCTGCTGAGGACGTCATTCATTTGTCGGCTATGATGACCTCCTATTGCCATCTGGGCTATGATTTTGACATAGATGCATCGCCTGTGTATGTATCGACCTTGTTAGCCGAGCCAGACATCTATGAGAACATCAGGAGAGCTCAGAGGTCAGACGATGAGGTTCAGAGGTGGTTATCTTTAGTACATCTTGGTCAGCCAACGAAATTCAGAGTGGCCGATGACGGGTCTTTGAGATTGGGTGACCGTTGGGTGGTTCCGAGTAGCCGGAGTTGCGTAAAGGGATCTTGGAGCGAGCTCACAGTAGCAAACTTAGCATCCACCCAGGCGGGAAGAAGATGTACAGAGATTTGCGTGGTCAGTTTTGGTGGAAGAGAATGAAATCAGATGTCGTCGCTTTTGTGAAGAGGTGTTTGATCTGCCAGCAGGTTAAGGCAGAGAGGCAGAGACCTGGCGGCGAGTTGAGAAGCTTGGAGATACCGAAGTGGAAGTGGGAGCACATTTCCATGGACTTCGTGACTCATTTGCCGAGGAGTGCTTCAGGCTTCGATGCTATTTGGGTGATTGTGGATCGATTGACAAAGGTAGCCCACTTTATCCCCTATAGCATGACGTTCACATTTTTGAGGATGGCGAAGTTGTATATTAGAGATGTGGTGAGATTGCATGGATCCCCGTTTCCATAGTGTCAGATCGAGATCCGCGATTCACATCTCATTTCTGGGAAGGCCTTCAGTCAGCCTTGGGAACTGAAGTCAGATTGAGCACTGCTTATCATCCTCAGATGGATGGCCAGACCGAGCGCACTATTCAGACGCTCGAGGACATGCTGAGAGCTTGTGTTTTGGAGTCCGATGCCTCTTGGCAGGATTCAGTGCCTTTGGTAGAGTTTTCGTATAACAATAGCTACCAGGCAAGTATTCAGATGGCTCCGTTTGAAGCTCTTTATGGCAGACGGTGTAGATCACCCTTGTGTTGGGATGATTTGGACCGCAAATCGGTCGGAGGACCGGAATTGATTCGGGAGATGGAAGAGAAGATAAAGACAATAAGACAGAAAATGAAAGCGGCCCAGGACAGACAGGCAGCTTATGCGAATAAACGGCGGAGACCGTTGGAATTTCAGTTGGGAGATAAGGTCTTTTTGAAGATCTCGCCTTTTAGAGGCGTTGTACGATTTGGCATGCGCGGGAAACTGTCTCCGAGGTATATTGGACCGTACGAGATCTTGCAGCGCATTGGCACCTTAGTTTACCGACTAGCCTTGCCGCCTTCTTTATCTGGGATACATGATGTGTTTCATGTATCGATGCTGCGGAAGTATGAGCCGGATCCGTCGCATGTGTTACAGCCTTCCGAAGTTCAGTTAGAGTCCGATGTATCTTATGTGGAACGGCCTGTCAGGATTTTGGATCGAGCAGACCGTAGACTTCGGAACAAAGTGATACCTATGATCAAGGTTCAGTGGGATCGCAGGGGTGTCGAGGAGGCTACGTGGGAGACGGAGCGGCATATGGTGCAGCACTACCCGGAACTATTCTCTGGTATGTGTTTATGTTTAGTTTGTTTTGGGGTAAGTGCATGTGATTTCGAGGACGAAATCTTATAAGTAGGGGAGTATTGTGATATCCCCGAAATGGTTAATTGCATTTGGGCATTAATTACGATTATTATGATTAATTATGTGGTAATTAATTATGTGTTGGAATTTATTTACCTTATGGAAATGCATGGTCATGTGGATAGGGTGACCCGGGGTTGCATTTCAGGGTGCATGTGGTGCATGTTGGGTAAATATTATCGGAAGCATGATTTATTTGCCTTGGTTAGCAATTAATTGGAAATCATGTGTTTAATTGATATTTGGTGCATTATGAGTAAATGCTTTGAAATATATCATGTTGGGGTGTTTTATACACCATGGAATTGTTGATATGTATTTTAATTAAATAACTCACTCTTTATACCCTTATAACCCCACACCTTTACCCAACTCATTCACTTTACCAAAATCAAATCCACAAACCCTACCCCTTCACATTTTCGAGCTTGAGCTCAAGGGTGAAAAGAAGTTCTTGCAAAATCTTATTTTGTGGAGATTATTGGGTGATTTGAGGTCCCCAAGAGGTATGGATACCTCATTGTAAATTTTGTAAGGTTTTGTTTAAGTTTGGGTTGATTTTGAATGATTTTGAAATGGGTTTTGTGTTGGGTTGTTGTGGTTTTGGTATTATTTTGGTTGGATGTTAAATATATGAGTTTATGTGGATGTTTATTGTTGGTTTTGAGTTATTGGGTTTGGTTAATGTTGGTGTATGTGGGTGTGTATGAGTTGGGGGTTGAAGATGGGTGAATAGTGCCCAAACCCCGCATGCCCAGAGCTCGGCGATCGATCGGCGTTTTTCTCGCGATCGATCGCGAGCAGCAGTGCTGAGGCAGAGGGCTTCAGCGATCGATCGGCGCTAGCTCCTTTTTGGTAGTCCTCATTTTTGGCATGTAATGCTTAAGCTTATAAACTCAACACGTTATTTTTCACTCTGATCATTTATATTAGCTCTATTATGCCTTGATTCCGCACTTAAGGATTAGGGTCCTTACAATAATTATCATTGCTGGTGTATTTTCCAAATCATCGTTCTCAATGCACATTTGATGCAATGTATGAAAACAATGCGTTTGTCTCAAATCAAACTCGTGCAGTGTGATCAAATACACAACATGTATCTGTGATCACTACTCCTATAGCATCTCTATCATTGCCGAAATCAAAATGGTTCTATATCCTGGAGATATCTCAATCTCATTGTCAAGGTATACTCTCTGGTCTACAGGTAATTAACTAATGCTGAAACTGAGTGGTCATAAAGAATAACCACCATGATATCTACCCCTAGCTCAGAGTATTTGTTGTTATGGCTGCATATGTTCCTGGGCACGTAACGACATGCTCTGACTGGCCACAATCAATAACTGTTCCTTTTATTCTTTCATCAGGATCAGTAGATACTTATATCTACAATGACTTCAACGATCTCGAAAGATATGGTATTCTACAATCTCTTAGTACCTCCAGCATTACTAGAGCTGGATGAACTGGAATGATACTTCTGAAACTGTTCTAGGACTACTTGGATTATCCCAATGATATTCACTTCATTAATCTTTAATCCAGTTCTAACTACTTTGCACCACATCGGTGTCTTATTCTTCAGTCGATATCTAATCTCTTCACTAGTGAATAGCCATTGAGATTAAGCAGATATTTCCATTTATCAAGTCCAAGATAATCGATTATCATTTTTCATGTAATCAGCATGGCTTTCTCGTAAACATCATTTCCAGTGTCTACAAGAGGGAAAACTCGTCTTCCATCACTACCATTACTCTAGATACTCTCATCTAAAAGAGTTCATCTTGTAGTATTTATTCATAATTTGGACATATAAACTGGAACTGAATTACGACAGTCCACATATCCAAGTCCTCATTCAAACCTATTCTCGTTGTTTCTCACAACAACTACATTCTATTCTTCTATTGAAATATTGATAGTTCCAATATTCTCAAGTTCTAAATTATCATCTTGGCGTACACAGTTTTGACGTAAACTCATACGTATAACCTTGGTCTTTCAGACTTAAATTCCCGATGTCAATCGACGCAAAGCATTTTAATTAGTTCTAGATCATCCCACTAATCACAAGGATAAGTCCCAAAGTGATAAAAATTTTCAATAATTATCACTATGTTATAATTCATTAACAGTTTACAGTGCCTACATGTTTGCTAGATAACCATTAAAGTTCATATAACTGCTATCTGTCCAAACACTAACTGTCCATCATAAAATCAAAACATCATATACAATCTCAAGTAAAAGATGTTCTCAGTACTTATTCTATATCATCATCCGGTCAGCAACTATCAGTGCTAACAAATAAATTTTCAAAATCTCTAGAATATAAGCAACTCAGCATTCAAATTCTCTAGATTATATGCAACTCAGCATATTAAAATCTTCAGAGATATGACGTCTCTTTATTACTGCTTACTTATCCAGTACATGCATAAAATCTCATTATCGAACATGTAAACATATCAGGCAAGAGCATATAAAATCACATAGTCAGACACATGCACAAAAAAAAATTCATTTGTGTCTATTCTCAGTGTCCTAACTCTAGTTCGAGCATATCCCAGACTACGCTCTGATACCAACTGTGAGGGCCTGGTCCTAATCAGAGGTTTAATTAACACACGATTGTTATATTAACATAAACAACGGAAGATTTAGTTAAAAACTTTCAAAAAGTGACCATCAAAAATTTTCGCAGTTTGTTTCTAAAACATTTCCGAATAGTGAAAATATGTATTTCCAGTTTTACATCTAACATGATATTCATCGCATAAGCATTACATATAATTTCTCAGTCAGGTAATACTTAAAAATACAGATACTCAGGGCATACCCCGGTAATTTAAAACATAAATAAAAATACTAAACAACTACTGGGACTCAAAACATAAACCATATACCTGAGCTCGCTCTCAAGGAGCTCTGGTATTTATCAATGCCACAGTACGTCCACCTGTACCACTTGTCATGCCCATACAACAAAGACATGACAGCCCCCCGCGAAGGGGGTCAGCACCTAGTACGAGAAACAGATAATATCACAGTGTATGACAAATAACATGTGATGCATGACGTGCATGAATGCAAATGCATATGAAGGGTATCAAATCTCGAATATCCATATCTCCGGAGTCCAAAGGAAGATCATCAATCAAATCATCATCATGCTCGAGCAGGATGTCGACACGCTCGTCGCTCCGATCTATCTCTCAGTCGAGCCATCGGCGATCCATCATCCTCGTGTCTGGGCGACGTCGGCACGCTCGTCGCTACGGCATCACTCAGCTCACTCTCTCCGCCGAGCCATCGGCGTGCCCATCATCCCCAGACACGCATCACAGATACCAAAGAAAAGATATAGGTACCAAGAAACGAATCGATAGGATCAACATGACATGCTCAATGTCCATGCGTGTCAATGCATCATGCAATATCATAATCTCATGTGATGCATCTCAAATCTCATGTCATCATATATCATGCAGTCAATGTACCATGTAGTTCACATACTACAGATCAACTTATCACATAATCACATAAGGAGCAAGTAATGACAAGTAAATCATACCCGGGAACATCACATGTCTTTGCCAGACATTGTGATAAAACCCGTTTTCTACGTACCTCGGACCAATGCTATATCTACCGAGTACTCCTCGAATAAATCTCGAGATCTGTTAATCTGATCATAATAGTTCCAAATACAACATAATGTCACATACTAGCCTTAAACTTATCAAAATAAACATAATGTCACATACTAGCCTTAAACATAATGTCACATACTAGCCTTAAACTTAGACCCAAAACCAATTCTCTAAATTTCAGTCTGCGCAACCGTAGAGATCGGCTCATAACTTGTCCGATACTTAATAAAATCACATGGGTCCAATTTATTTTCAAAGATAACTCAAAAATGAACATTTCATCAGTTCAACGCATCTTCAAATTCATTTATTTAGCCTAGGTAAAATGGCCACGAACAATCTGCTGGAAAAACAGGACAATTCACCAAATTCCATCCTGACCCATTTTTGTATAAAACTCGTAATATATTCATATGACGTCCAAATGACTTGAGGCTAGTGGTAAAATCACGAAAACGCAAAGTACTATAGTTCATATTTGAAGTCTAGAAGCTAGTTCGCTCATCTATCGGTACATACAAAACAAAGTATGGCAGTTTTAGAAATACCTATACACTCTGTTTTGACAGAGTGAGCAGTTCTAGGAAAAAGTGCATATCTTGCACAAATAAACTCCAAATCAGGTGAGATCAGTTTCTAATGCAAGATAACTCAAAGTTTTACAATTTTTATTCAGACACCAAGGTCAAAATCGTAGCACATTTTGCCCAGATTTACCAAGAACACACTGCATGTGCAACCCGCCTACATGCATGTTCCAGATTGTGCACCTTGTGGTAAAAACATCATAACTCATTCATTTTAAGTCCAAATCGTCTCAAATTTAACCACATGAAGAAAACGCATATATCTACAATTGTTGTATAGAACTCTAAGTCAGATTCAGTCGCTAAGAAGACCAAAAATGCAAAACTAGTTACTGCATGCAACAACATTTCTGCTGAATCTTATGACAGCATGAGTTTCACTTCTTATTTCATAATAAAACTCTAAAAATCGACCCAACCAGTATATATTCTAAGTTAAATACATATAGGTGATGATATACCTCCAAAGCCTTCAATTACTCCCAATTCCTTGAAGCTCTTCTTAATTCCTATCCAAATCCAAGCTTCCATGCAAGATTTGAGCAAGTTTTGATGGAGGAAGAAGGGTGGAGTTTTTCGAATTCTTGGAGGGGAGAGAAGAGAAGAAATGGCTTGTTGGAGATGAGAGAGATGAAGGGAAATCAGATTGTTAAAAATAACGGCAACCCCATGTCTTGATAAAGGTGAGGGGCGATGGGACCTATGTTGGGGAATGGAATTTTTAATCAATTTTTGTGCCAACTTTGCTCCATGTGTCCAACATGATGGTTGATGGTTAATTTTCGATATATTTTATCTTGTTTAAAAATAAGGTGTTGTGCTATGGAACACCTTAATTCGAAAACTCAGCTTCTAGTCACTCGGATTTGTTTAATCGGTAATTACCCTTATTAATTTGTAACGAGGTCTTACAATACGTCTCACCAGTAACGCAAAGTCATTACCCGGTCCAACACCAGTAATGCTTACCGTGGCTGATTCACAATCAACCCTCGACCACTACCAGCTGTCCCCATTACAGTATGTTCCAAATCTCTCCAAGAGATACAATCAATATAGTATTGTCACCCCCACTAACTATATCCCACAACTCCGATTGTGTCCCTCATTGCATTCCATATGCAATGGTTCCCAACCAGCGCTAACAACGACTTGTCGACACTCACGTTGGTACTCCCAACAAAATTGAGATGTCCCAGTACAAGTCCCTCAAAACATTTAACGTAAAATGTTCTCGTGAGGTATTCCCTGCCTCAAACCACATGCCACACAGTGACTGCAAGAGTCCATTATAAACTTGAACAATTGCCACCACCAACAACAGTTAAAGGAATCCGAAACTTCTTAGGCCATGCGGGATTTTGTCGTCGTTTCATTCATGATTTTCAAAGATTTCTAAACGCTTATCTCATTTATTAACTAAAGATGCACGATTTGATCTTAATTTTGATAGTGTGCAGGCGTTCGAGACCCTTAAGGAAAAGCTGCTGACAACACATGTCTTGGTAGCACCTGAATGGGAGCTTCCCTTTGAAATGATGTACGACGCTAGTGACACGACAATAGGTGCGGTTTTAGGCCAAAGGAGGAACAATGTATTTCATACTATTTACTATGCTAGTCACACTTTGAATAAATCATAACAAAATTATGCTACTACTGAAAAAGAGCTTCTAGCCATAGTACTTGCATTCGATAAGTTTCACTCCTATCTGTGTTTAGCCAAAGTTATTGTCTACATCGATCATGCTGCACTTAAGTACTTACTTGTAAAGAAAGATGTCAAATCACTCTTAATTAGATGGATACTTTTGTTGCGAGAATTCGACTTAGAGATAAGAGATAAGAGACAAGAAGGCTGTAGAAAATGTTGTGGCTGATCATTTGTCTAGAATTGAAAATGCTGATGATACAACTGAAAGGTGGAAGAAATTAATGAGAAATTCCCTGATGAGCAATTGTTTCACGTTGATTCCTTACCTTGGTATGCCCATTATGCAAATTATATTGCTAGTGGTATCCTCCCACAAAATCTGATTTTTTTATCAAAAGAAGAGGAATTCTTGTTCAAAGTTTGTGCAGATATCATGATAAGGAGATGTATCCCCGATGGGGATATGCAATCTATCTTGAAGCGTTGCCACGACTGTAAGGACCCTAGTTCCTTAAGTGCGGATTAAAGGCGTAAATAGAGCTAACATACATCTATAGCGTATAAAGTTTGTGTTGATGCCTTGAGCTGTTAAGATTACAGTGCCAAAATAAAATTTCCAAAAAAGGTTAATTACATTCCCAACCAATTGAATGTTAATCCTATAGCTTTACACTACTCCTAGAGTAGAGACTATACAAAAGAATTATGTCTGCTACACCAAAAGCACTCCTTACAAGCTCATCGCATCCGCCTTAGCCCGTCCGCCCAAAAGTACCTACAGGAACAACCACAAAACCATGAGCATGCAATAAACCATATTCACAATAATATGATTGTAATTTAGAAATGCATAAACCGTAAATACGAATCACTTCCTGTATTTAATACATTTAATGCTCCCTTTGGTTGTTCCTATACCACAATCAATCCAATAGATTATAACACCAATATGTATGTCATGACATGCATCCATTCCATGTATACCATGTTCAATTTCCAAGTCTTATTATATCAGTGGCATAATACCCCTCGCGTTAACATGACAGCGGAAATACCCCTTGCTAAGACAATACCAGCGGCAATAATATCACTCGCTATAATATGACAGTGGTCGTGTTCTTCGCTTTATATTAGCGGCAAATATTCTCCCATCGCTACGGTATGACAGCGGCAAGTATTCACATCGCTACGCCACTGTCGGCAAGTATTCTTCATCACTGTAATATAATCTCGACTTACAATTACATGCACCAATGCATCCAATGTACTCATGCAACCATAATGCATGACCAAGACCATGTATGCAACCATAATACATAACGAATACCATGTATGCAACCATAAAGCATAACTAAATCCATGTATGCAACCAAAATGCATAACCAATCCAAATGCGTAAAATACGTTTTACCGTCAGATGCCTATACGTCTCACTACGTACCTTTCCAAAAGTAGGATTTGGTATAACTTCACTTCCTTGGCTGTGTCGCCACCTGGGATGGTTCTACACAATCACACGAACCAATATTAGAAGCCAAATAATAGCCCAATACCAAAAATCCAACATACAAATCATTTTCCAAAAATTTGACTGCCGGCGATCGATCGCTATGTCGAGGCAATCGATCGCTATGTCGAGGCGATCGATCGCGAGCCTTACCGATCGATCGCTTTGACATAGCGATTGATCGCCAGACATCACTGTCTCGAGGCGATTGATCGTGCCATTTACGGCGACCGATCGCTCGCACCCAATTTTGCCACTGCCTCTAGGCGATCGATCGCGCCATTTACAGCGATCGATCGCCACAGCCTGTGCACGCGATTTCCACCATTTTTCACCTCAAATCTTTTCCCAAACCAACCCAACTCAAACACCATTACATCAATAATACAAAAAACACTAAAAACATTAAATATACACCTCAATACAACCAAAAATCTAACACCCAACCAAAAACAACACATACCCAAAAATGAACCATTGTCAAAACCCAAAATCCAAAACAATTTCAACACAAATCAAAAGAATAACAGAAGGAAGACATCATACCCCTTTAGAGCTTCAATTTCCTTCCAAGAATCCAACCAAAAACAAGTTTTTCAAAGCTTCCTCTTCCTCCTTGGCACCAAAAACGGGTTGGGGGTTTTTGGGGATAGGGTTGGGAGTGAAATTGAGTGGTAAAGAGTGATGGGAGGGTGAGTGGGGTAGTGGGGTAGTGGGGTATAAGTGGGGGGTTTAATTAAAACTTGTATCCCATAAATTAGCATGATGTATAAAATATCCCAACATGATATTTTAAAAGCATTTTCCAAAAATGCACCAAAATCTCAATTAAATACACGCTTTACCCATAATTATCAACCATCACAATTAAACCATGATAACACCCAATTTCCCAACATGTATAACATGCACACGCACCACCGGATCACACCCACCATGTGACTAAGCATTCCACCATAATAATTAATTCCAACACGTTAAATTAATTAACACCTTAAATAATCACATAAACATAATTAATGCCCAATTTGCATATAATTATTTCGGGGATATCACAACGACGGAGAGGTAGGTTAGCACTTTGGCCCAACCAAAATGGCTGCTAAGGTACTTGACTCAGGTTTCTATTGGCCTTCTTTATTTAAGGATGCATTCAGGTCTCCACTTGTGATAGATGTCAAAAGGTCGGTAATATTTCTAGGAAGAATGAATTGCCTCTGATTAATATTCTTGAATGTGAGTTTTTTTTGTGTATGGGGTATAGATTTTATGGGACCTTTTCCATGTTCATGTTCAAATAAATACATACTTGTCGAGGTGGATTATGTGTCAAAGTAGTTTGAGGCAGAAACTTTGCACACAAATGATGCTCGAGTAGTTGTGCAATTTTTAAAAAGAATTTTTTTACTCACTTTGGCACCCCTCAAGCAATCATTAGTGATGGTGGCACTCATTTCACAAAATAATTTGAAAATCTTTTGAGTAAATATGGTGTCACCCACAAACAAGAGGACAAGTAGAGGTTTCAAACCGAGAGTTGAAACTAATCTTGGAAAAGACAGTGACTCTAAGCCTGAAGGATTGGTCCTTGCTCTTAGATGACGCTTTATGGGCCTATCGTACTGCTTGTAAGACACCTATTGGCACATCAGTGTAAGTAATCCCTTGAGCATACAACGCAGCGGAATAAAATTTTAGGATTACAAACCAGCAGATCTATACATAGGTTATCATATCGGATTAAGGAATACGAAGGTTCCCACCCTTGTAGCGTGTTTGAAGCAGAATCCACGGAGCAGCACGTCCAACGAACTCCGAGTCACAAGCAACACCTCCAAGGTCTTGCTTCTACGGTATCCACACGATCAAATCGAAAGGGATGTTCAAGAACAAGTTGCTAGACTTATTCTTGAACCTATACCAAAACACGGTTCAAAACCGATCAATAGCCACCAATCTCCAACCTTTTCTCACGGCGGCGGCGGCAAGGAAGGTGGCGGCCGAGAGCCTTTTGGAGGATGGCTAGGGTTTATGTTTGATATCAAAGAATGATATGAAAGTATGATTAACCATTAATCAAAACCTCTTATTTATATTATAAGGCTTTTAATTAAGGTTCAAGACTTTCTTAAAGTCTTATGGGCCCAAACCCATGATTTAATTAAAACCTTTTAATCACTTAATTAAGACTCTTCTTATTAATTAATTCATCCAATGAATTTAATTTCCCTTATCGATTTAATCTTTTGTGCGACACGATAGGATCTTGTAATGTTGGCAGTGACATAAAATCTCATTTTATGTCTCAAGCATTGAGCGGTATCTAGCAACACATCAATGCTACCCAAATTACAAGAATGTCAATGACTCGACATAACCTTTAGAACTTGTGATAATATTAATCATCTTTGTCCTTTGTGTTTAGATTGAACACGAGTCATGGAATAGTCATACTCGTATATCCAATCTTTATTTCTTGATCCCCAAGTAGAACTAGAATAAACGAATAAGCTCGATATCTCATATCGACTCATTCGAGCATGGCCATGCATTTTAGTTCTCACTTGATCAAGGGCCAAACACATCTCCTGTTATATAGGAGGGACAAATCCTATCTCGATCAGTCAACATCCCTCTACATAATTCGTAGTGTATCCAATAGTCGCCTTTATAGATTACCCTGTTACGGGTAACGTTTGACGATATCAAGATACATAACTACTTATGTTGGGATCTCTGATGATCACAAGTCGTAAGGATTGCATACATTATTATCACTATGAGAATTGCATATGACGATCATATAACTATCCATGTTGCATTCTCATGGTGGGTCTGTCCAGTACATCGTTCTCTAACATGTACCCATATGTTGATTTGATATCTCATATCAATGAACAATTCATCGATCAACATATACTAGTCTCTACGTATTATCATTATCCCTATTCATGATAATACTTGACTAGGGACATCTTTAAGAATAATACAATATTATTCTAAGGACATTAACATATATATTAATTCACAATGCACAGTTAAAAGAATAATATATAATAATGAATTGCCATTCATAAAACCATAAACATTGTATGTCTTAAACAATCATCTAATGACTTGTCTTAGGGCATATCCCAACAAATCTCCCACTTGCACTAAGACCACTCAGACATATACCTAATGCCTAGAGATCTAGTATGACGATCATGCTTCTGCTGTGACAGCGGCTTCGTCAGTGGGTCAGATACATTATCATCTGTTGGTACTTTGCATATTTTAACATCTCCCCTTTCAACGATTTCTCGAATGAAATGGAAACGCCTAAGTATGTGCTTGGATCTTTGGTGAGATCTTGGATCCTTAGCCAATGCGATCGCTCCATTGTTGTCACAATAGAGTTCTATCGGATCTTTGATGCTAGGCACCACTCCAAGTTCAGAAATGAACTTCCTCATCCAAACAGCTTCCTTTGCTGCATCCGAGGCAGCAATATACTCAGCTTCCGTTGTAGAATCGGCTACTGTTTCTTGCGTTGAACTCTTCCAGCTCACAGCACCTCCATTCAGGCAATACACATATCCAGATTGCGATCGAAAATCGTCTTTGTCGGTTTGGAAGCTTGCATCAGTGTAACCCATTACATTGAGCTCTTCCTCACCTCCATAAATCAAGAATGTATCATTAGTCCTTCTCAAGTACTTTAGGATATTCTTGACAGCAATCCAGTGACCTTCACCTGGATCAACTTGATATCTGCTCGTCATGCTCAAAGCATACGATACATCGGGACGAGTACATATCATGGCATACATGATAGATCCAATAGCTGACGCGTATGGAATCTTACTCATGCGTTGTCTCTCATCTGGTGTTGAAGGACACTGTTCCTTCGAGAGATAAATATCATGTGTCATAGGCCGAATCCTTTCTTGGATTCTTGCATGCTAAACCTTTTAAGCACCTTGTCTATGTATGTACTTTGACTTAGACAAAGAAGCCTTCTCGATCTATCTCTATAAATCTTGATTCCTAATACATAGGTGGCTTCTCCTAAGTCTTTCATCGAAAAGCAATTCCCTAGCCAAATCTTTACAGATTGCAAGGCAGGGATATCATTTCCAATAAGAAGTATGTCATCTACATACAACACTAGGAAAATGATTACGCTCCCACTGACCTTCTTGTAGACACAAGGTTCATCTTCGTTTTTGATAAAACCAAACTCTTTGATTGCATCATCAAAACGAAGATTCCAACTCCGAGAAGCTTGCTTCAATCCATAAATGGATCGTTGTAGCTTGCATATCTTTCCAGCATCCTTTGGATCGACAAAACCCTCGGGCTGTGTCATGTACACATCCTCGAGCAGATTTCCATTAAGGAAAGCTGTTTTGACATCCATCTGCCAGATTTCATAATCATGAAATGCAGCTATTGCAAGTAAGATCCTTATGGATTTAACCATGGCCACTGGTGAAAAGGTTTCATCATAGTCAATACCATGAATTTGTTTGAATCCTTTTGCAACCAGCCGACCTTTATAGGTTTGTACGTTACCATCCATGTCGGTCTTTTTCTTGAAAATCCATTTGCACCCTATGGGTCGTACCCCTTCAGGTGGATCAACCAAAGTCCATACTTGGTTTGTATACATGGATTCCATCTCAGATTTCATGGCCTCTTGCCATTTCTCAGAATCATTGCCCATTATAGCTTGTTGATAAGATGACGGCTCATCCTCATCAATAAGTAGTAAGTCACCTTGTTGAGTCACAAGAAATCCATATCTCTGTGGCTCCCGGTGTTCTCTTATAGACCTACGCTGGGCTTGTGTCTCTTGAGCAGGTGCTTCTTCCACAACAGCTTGCGGTGCCTGCTCTGTTTCCATCTCAATCTCAGGTTCAGTGTTTTCTTGTGGTTGAACTTCACTAAGTTCTATTTTTCTCCCACTGGTTTTTCTAGAAATAAATTCTCTTTCAAGAAATACACCAGTCCGAGCAACAACTACTTTGTTCTCGGTGGGATAATAGAAATAGTATCCTTTTGTTTCCTTAGGATTTCCCACAAATAAACACTTATCAGATTTGGGTCCAAGTTTGTTAGTGGCGTGACGTCTAACGAAAGCCTCACAACCCCAAATCTTCATAAAAGACATACTAGGACGCTTCCCAGTCCATATCTCATATGGTGTCTTTTCCACTGATTTAGATGGAACACGGTTCAGTAAGAAAATCGCTGTTTCTAGAGCGTGTCCCCAAAACGATATCGGAAGATCTGCATGACTCATCATTGATCTAACCATGTCTAACAATGTTCGATTTCTCCTCTCGGACACACCATTCCATTGTGGAGTATACGGAGGAGTGAGTTGTGGGACTATCCCACATTCCTTTAGATAGTCATGAAACTCTTGGCTTAAGTATTCTCCTCCTCGATCTGATCGAAGGATTTTGATACTCTTGCCAAGTTGGTTTTGTACTTCATTCTTGAAATCTTTGAACTTTTCAAAGGTTTCATGTTTATGTTTCATTAGGTACACATACCCATATCTACTGAGGTCATCAGTAAATGTAACGAAGTATTGAAAACCACCTCTAGCTTGTGTACTTATTGGTCCACATACATCACTATGTATTAGTCCCAATAAAACATTTGCCCTTTCAACATGTCTCTTGAAAGGGGCTTTAGTCATCTTGCCCATTAAACAAGATTCGCATGTTTCATATGATTCAAAATCAAATGAATCTAATACTCCATCCTTATGAAGTTTAGATACGCGGTTCTCGTTTATGTGGCCCAAGCGACAGTGCCAGAGATAAGTCGGATTACAATCATTATTTTTAATCCTTTTAGTATTTATGTTATAGATAGGCATATCAAGATTTAATACATAAAGACCATTCACCATTTGTGCACTAGCATAAAACATATCATTTAAATAAATAGAACAACAATTGTCCTTTATTATAAATGAAAAACCATACTTGTCCAAACAAGAAATAGATATTATGTTTTTAGTAATAGAAGGCACAAAATAACAATCTTTCAAAATCAATGATAAACCAGAAGGTAAAGCTAAATGATAATCTCCTATAGCTAATGCAGCAACTCTTGCTCCATTTCCAACTCGTAGATCAACTTCACCTTTCGCCAATGTCCTACTCCTTTTGAGATCCTGCACATTTACACAAATGTGAGATCCACATCCAGTATCTAATACCCATGATGAAGAAGTAGATAAATTGACTTCTATAACAAAAATACCTGAAGCGGAAGTCACACTTCCTTTCTTTAGATCCTCCAGATATACTTTGCAGTTTCTTTTCCAATGGCCGGTCTCACCGCAATGGAAACAGTTCCCTTCCTTTGCTATCCCTCCCTTTGGCTTTAGTGCAGAAGACTTTGGCTTAGATTTAGCAAAGACTTTCTTTGCTTTCTTGTTGCCTTTAGCTTTGGCCCTTCCTTTGCCCTTATTCACAATAAGGACATTTGTGGCCTTAGTCTTCTTAGTATTTGCTTCATATGTTCTCAACATACCAAGAAACTGTGGTAGAGTCTTTTCCATGTCAGTCATATTGTAATTTACTACAAATTGACTGAAGCTCTCAGGAAACGATTGCAAGATCACATCGGTGGCCAACTCTTGGTCCAATGGAAAACCTAGCTTGTCCAGATTCTCAATGTACCCAATCATCTTGAGCACATGAGTTCCAACTAGGCTTCCCTCTACCATCCTGCACTGGAATAACGCTTTAGAGACGTCATACCTCTCTTGTCTAGCTTGCTGTTGGTACAACTGCTTTAAGTGTTCGATCATATCGAACGCCTCCATTTCCTCATGTTGCTTCTGAAGCTCAGAGTTCATGGTGGCAAGCATGAGGCACCCAACATCAAGCGCGTCACTTTGATGCTTCTTGTAAGCATCTTTTTCAGCTCTTGTAGCTGTTAGGGGAGGTTCCTCAGCGGGCAAGGGTTCCTCTAGGACATATTGTTTCTTTTCTTGTTTGAGGACTATCCTCAAGTTCCTATGCCAGTCTAGGAAATTCGTCCCATTTAATTTGTCCTTCTCAAGGACCGATCGCAGTGATAAAGTGCTAGTAACGTTGTTAGTTGCCATGGATATCTACAATATAAATATGCAAAATAAGTTTATGATTTAAATCATTTAACATGGTCTTATATTAAATGATACTCCCACTATTTTGTTTGAAAAAATATCAACCCTCGAAACCTTTAGTGGGCCAAGATCCATATTTCACTTAATCTTGAGTTAGCTTTGGCTAATCGCCCAAGACTCGGTTATTTAGGTAGACAACACTTTGTCAATTACATCACATATAATTCTTGGATAGTTGGACGAACAACACTTTGTTCAATTCATCAAATGAATTATAATCCAACCCATGCCTCTAGGTTCCCAATCCTATTGAGATAACCTAGTTAAGTCGTACCCAATAAAGTATAACGGATATCACTTTTATCCTTTTGCGCCTTACTAAGATTGCCACGGTGCTTTGCTTTGGCAAACCCACACATGTACAATCGAAGTTATTGACGAGTACTTTTATTTTGGAAGGCATCTAAAACTTAATATTTTAGAGGGATTTATTGATCTCATGATTAATTTGATAATTTAAAATATGTCCACTACATATAGTTGTATACATATCTACATATATGTGTAATACTATTATCAAACTAAAACATAAGATAAATCATGCATCAACATACATAATTAAACGTGACATGGTTATAGCCCCTACTAATGATTTTCTCAAGCCAATGAGAAAATCCTATGAGTCAACCTAAGGTAACTTCACAAGCACCTTCCCTTGGCTCCAATTTGTGAATGGCCTCCTCATCCCGGCTCGATGCTCCATCTTCATTGATCATCATCAATAAAATAAACTACACTATTTACAAGATATAGAATTCCTCGATTCACATTCGAGGGGAACATAGGGGAGGGATTACATTTAGAATGAAATAGAGAAAGGCACGACACGCAGGTCGTATTATAAATTACAAACATCCACAAATCCTATCTAATAAGTCAAAGGGCTATAACCACGCACCATGCTCAAACAACACATAAAGCATGCATTAACATTTAATTAATTAAATTCTAAACATTTTAAATTTAATTCTAATTAAAACTGTAAAATAATTTTTGGAAAAATTATCGTACGCTCGGGACATCACATGCCACGAACTTAATGCGACTTAGCTACGAACCACCATGGTTCGAACCAACCATGCACCACGGCTGGACCAATTATGGGCCTAGGGTTCGAAACCCTAGCCCACGACATGGTCCGAGCCGATGGCATGGGTGCGGCGCAGCTAGGGTTCCAAACCCTAGCCGCCTTGCACCATGTTGGTTTTTCATCGAGCCAACTTGCTCGAAACACCGAAATCCATGAGCCACAAGCCACGGTCCAACCATTGACGGTCCATGACGGTGACGGCTTAACCATCTCGAGCCAAGGGTTCGATAAACCCTAGCCCAAGCGGCGGCCGAGTGGCTTATGTGACTAGGGTTCAAAACCCTAGCCTTTTGGAAGCGGCGCGGCCCCATGCATGAGCCAAGGGTCCGAACCCTAGCTCACTAGCGGCGGCCCGAGGGTTAAGTCATGAAGTGGTCGAACCACCTTGAGCCAACACCTCGATTTTACGCTTTCGTGTATCGTATACAATTATTCGCCTATTATATCAAATACAATTATTACGATGATTTTAAAAAACTAAATATTTATTTCATATCATATATGAATTAAACAGTTTTAATAAGCATGCAATATAAATTCTAATATGATTAACACAATTTAATCACATAAATCCGATATGAGCCTTGTACACGGCTCTGATACCACTGTAAGTAATCCCTTGAGCATACAACGCAGCGGAATAAAATTTTAGGATTACAAACCAGCAGATCTATACATAGGTTATCATATCGGATTAAGGAATACGAAGGTTCCCACCCTTGTAGCGTGTTTGAAGCAGAATCCACGGAGCAGCACGTCCAACGAACTCCGAGTCACAAGCAACACCTCAAAGGTCTTGCTTCTACGGTATCCACACGATCAAATCGAAAGGGATGTTCAAGAACAAGTTGCTAGACTTATTCTTGAACCTATACCAAAACACGGTTCAAAACCGATCAATAGCCACCAATCTCCAACCTTTTCTCACGGCGGCGGCGGCAAGGAAGGTGGCGGCCGAGAGCCTTTTGGAGGATGGCTAGGGTTTATGTTTGATATCAAAGAATGATATGAAAGTATGATTAACCATTAATCAAAACCTCTTATTTATATTATAAGGCTTTTAATTAAGGTTGAAGACTTTCTTAAAGTCTTATGGGCCCAAACCCATGATTTAATTAAAACCTTTTAATCACTTAATTAAGACTCTTCTTAATTAATTAATTCATCCAATGAATTTAATTTCCCTTATCGATTTAATATTTTGTGCGACCCGATAGGATCTTGTAATGTTGGCAGTGATATAAAATCTCATTTTATGTCTCAAGCATTGAGCGGTATCTAGCAACACATCAATGCTACCCAAATTACAAGAATGTCAATGACTCGACATAACCTTTAGAACTTGTGATAATATTAATCATGTAACTTAATCCCTTTGTCCTTTGTGTTTAGATTGAACACGAGTCATGGAATAGTCATACTCGTATATCCAATCTTTATTTCTTGATCCCCAAGTAGAACTAGAATAAACGAATAAGCTCGATATCTCATATCGACTCATTCGAGCATGGCCATGCATTTTACTTCTCACTTGATCAAAACACATCTCCTGTTATATAGGAGGGACAAATCCTATCTCGATCAGTCAACATCCCTCTACATAATTCGTAGTGTATCCAATAGTCGCCTTTATAGATTACCCTGTTACGGGTAACGTTTGACGATATCAAGATACATAACTCCTTATGTTGGGATATCTGATGATCACAAGTCGTAAGGATTGCATACATTATTATCACTATGAGAATTGCATATGACGATCATATAACTATCCATGTTGCATTCTCATGGTGGGTCTGTCCAGTACATCGTTCTCTAACATGTACCCATATGTTGATTTGATATCTCATATCAATGAACAATTCATCGATCAACATATACTAGTCTCTACGTATTATCATTATCCCTATTCATGATAATACTTGACTAGGGACATCTTTAAGAATAATACAATATTATTCTAAGGACATTAACATATATATTAATTCACAATGCACAGTTAAAAGAATAATATATAATAATGAATTGCCATTCATAAAACCATAAACATTGTATGTCTTAAACAATCATCTAATGACTTGTGTTAGGGCATATCCCAACAATCAGCATATAGGTTGGTATTTGGTAAGGTGTGTCATCTCCCTGTTAAACTTGAACATAAATCATATTGGGCTATTAAATGTCTAAACTTTGATTGTCATGATGCAGGTGAAAAGCGTCTCTTACAGCTTAATGAGATGGAGGAATTTAGGAATCAAGCATATGATAATGCCAAGATTTACAAAGATAAAACTAAGAAGTGACATGACTCTCGTATACAAAGGAGAGAATTCAATGAATGAGATATGGTACTCTTGTTCAATTCCAGACTATGACTCTTTCGAGGTAAACTATGTTCTCGTTGGTGCGGACCATTCATAGTCTCCAAGGTGTACCCGTCTGGCGCTATTGAGGTTAGAAATCCCACTATGGGTACATTCATAGTAAATGGGCAGCGGTTGAAGCACTACCACATAAATGAAGAAGTAAATTTGTGCACCACTATCTTTTATTTTGACAACTGAGAATAATAGGTGACAGTCCAACTTGGGACTATAAATCAAGAACTACATATTTTCCCTTTTAGTTTAGATATTTGTTTTTTTAGTTGTTTGTTTTATTTCTTTGGTTGAATACTCTTGGTGTTGAAAGGTTAATTTCAATAATGAGGAATTCACTATACAAGGATGGTTGGAATTCAATCCCTACAGCAGCAGAATTTGGCTAGTCACACTACCTCTGTCCTCATGCAAGCATCTTGATCATGGAAGTTTGCTGTTTTCCCTTAGATTCTGTTGCACATTGAGGGCAATGTATGCTTTATGTTTGGGGAGTGACTTGCATGTTTGGTGGTGTTAATCTGCATGCTGTGTACTGAAAAAAAGACCTTGAATCGTCTGATGATGAGCTAATTTTTGTTATGAGTTCAAACTTGAGAAAAGAATGAATTATAGTAGCGACTTTAGTCCATGATGAAATTGATCTCACTTTGCATCTCAACTTGAATCCTAAAATTATTTTTGAAACTGTGAATATTCTATGTTGAGTAGTTTGTCAAGATTGAGGAATATTTTGAGCACATTGAGGAATAGTGAAATTTTTTGTAAACTATGATTTATCTTGAGCATCTTAGAGTACCATAGAACCTATTTAAGAACACTTTGAGGCTAAACTTTATAGTTACAAACTTGACTTGGAAATGATTTAGGCGATCTTTGGAAAGTATGAGCCTTTCAAGCCTACCAGGTCTATATCATTCTCAAGTGTCCCAATTTGAGCCTTATTTATAAAAGAATTGTGTATGTATTGCATACAATTATCCTCATTCGACATTTATTGGCAAACTCATTATCCTACCATTTTATGAGCTTAATCTGAAATTTTATCCTATTTAAGGGAGTATAATGAATCTCATTTGATGCATATAAATTTTCATATTTTTATGAGCTTAAAGAAATTAACATGGATGAGATGAAAGAAAAGAAAAAGGAAGTGCACCACAATAAGAGCACAAAAAGAAGAAAAAAAAAGAAAAGGAAAAGAAAAGAGTTAAAATAGCCTTGTGAGAAGATAAAATGAAACCCAAAGGGGTCAAGGCTAGAAAAAGAGAAGAGAAACTCAGATTGTGCTAACACGTGAACTTTATATGTTATACACTCTTCTTTGAATCTCATATCTTTTCTTTGTAGCCGACACCTAGGCCTTACATTACAAGCTTAAAAAGATCTTTTCATCCAAGTTTAGGGAGTAACTACATTAGTGGAGAAGTGTTTGAAAGTAGGCTTATTGGGTGCTCAACGATGATCTTGACTTTGAGTTATTAGGATTATTTGATTTAGGAGATATGCATGAAACTTGAGATTGAAAATAGCACACAAAACGTTTCGATTTTGCGATATATTGCCTGGCTTAGGAGAAAACACGTCTTATTTGATTTCAGGATGGACACTTGTTTGTGTGTAAGGGAGATTTCCGAACTTTATATGTGAGTTGCAAATTAATTTGTTTCAAGTATCACATTAACTCGACTTTGATTTTAATGCTTGCTCTAGGACGATCAAGTTTAAGTTTGGGGGAGTTGATAAATGTCATTTTTACACTTATTTTGCCAAGAGTTTCTAGTGATTTTCATATTATTCTTGGATGATTTTACGCATTTTGGTATATATTTGTTGATTTCATGAATCCAGGTTTCAATGCATAAAAGTGAAGATTTTTGCACTAATTAACGATAAAAAAGACCAAGCCAAGCAAGCATATTGAAAAGAGGAATAAGTTTTAAGGAGTGAAATTTGTAAAGCACGCGATCGATCTTCAATAATCTCCCGATCAATTGTCGTGTGACGTAAGTTGGGCAACAAAAATGGACATTTCGCGATTGATCAGGAAGAACTCAGCAATCGATCAGTGAAGAGCGAAGCTGAACAACACAAATATTATCCCTGGGATTGATCGGCAGCTTTCATGCGATCGATCGCGGAAGTGCGTGCTTTGAAAAAATAAATTGTGTAGCCTACCGATCGATCGCAAGGACTTCGTAATCGATCGCCATGACGAATTTTCAGAATTTTAAAGAGGTTGCTAGGTTTTGCATGGAGGAAACTTTCATTTCTTTGGACTCTCCTCCACTCCAATTGTGATATCCGGAAATTACGGTGTTGATCCTGGAGTGATTATAATCCTTAATGGATTTTAATTGGAGTAATTAAGAGATAATTATGGTGTTGAGATTCCCGAGGGTTTTATTCCGGCCGGGGTCGTTGGGCCCAAGGGTTGAGTTTATTATCATTAAGGTGATAAACCTTGCATTTGTATTGGTAGTGGGATCCGGGACCTGGGGAGCTTTGGTTTGAGATTGGTAATGAAAATAGTGAGTGAGAGATAATTATTGAACACAGATGATTTTTAATGAGTCAGGGTGTGAGTATTTGTTATTCGGGTTTTTGAAGCCTTGGTACTATATATATCAAGTGGACTCGGTGTTCAATCAGTTGGCGTTTCATTCTCTCTCTCACCCTCTCACGTTTCATCTCCCCCCAACCCTTTTCCTTTTTTTCTTCTTGGAGCAAAATCGAGCAAGGATTGATCTCGGAGCAAGGTTTCTCGAAGATAGTTTGGTAATACTCTTCGCCTCTCTTCTATCTTCGATTTGATACTAAAGTTGTGGTATTTGGTTAAGTATAGAGTTGGGTTTGGGTTTTTGGATTTTTGGATATTTTTGGTTTTTGTGTTTTGGGAAGGATTTATGGTTCCTTGTTGAGGTTTTTGGGTGTATTAGGTGTTGGTATTAAGTTTGTGGGGGGGTTTTAGCTTGTAAAACGCCTTTTTTGGCTGTTACGGGGTTCACCGATTGGTCGGCAATTGGGCTCGATCGATCGTGCGCCGTTAACAAAATTTGACGACAATGAATAGTGTGCTCGATCGATCGAGCAGTTTGCTTGATCGATCGAGAATGTTGAGCGATCGATCGAGCTGTGTGCTCGATCAATCGAGCCAGGGCGATTTCTGTTGCCCAAAGTTATGTGACTCTCGATCGATTGAGAGCCTTTGGCCAATCGATCGAGAGTCCATTTTTTTTAGAAATTGTTGGTTGTTGTGGAATCGATGCATGCTTCGCCCGAGTCTTTTAAATGGTTAATCATCATGATTGATGATGTATTTGGAGGATGAATACTTGCTTGGGGTATGTGTTTGTGGGCACGAAATTAATTGTGAGTTATTAACTGTGTTTAGCAAATAATTCACGGGATCTCGGGGCAAAGGCTAGGATTGGCTCTTGCTATTGGATCATAAGGTACATGCAACGTACGAGCATCGTAGATATATTATTGTCATGTGCATGAATAATATATGAATGCTGGAAACATTAAGGTATGTTTTGAGAATCATACGGTGCCGCTATGGAGCGAGCGATGATTGGGATGTTGTCGCTATGGAGCGAACATCGGTTATGAGGCCGTCGGTGTTGAGTGTACGAGGTAATGGAATTGTGAAATTATGTTAGAGATATATGTGTTATTTGTAAATCATTAGAGCAAAGATTTAATTACATTTGATTCTATTATCGGTTTGAGCATGGGTAAAGTTAATCAATGAAATGATTAACTGACTTTGGGGATTTGATAGTTTGGCTAATGTGAGAACAGGAACAGCACAGGGGATCCCACATAATAACGATACTATACAGGGAGTATCTTTTGCATTTACAGTTTTATATTCTGTAAATTATGAATTTTGATATTGCGGTTATGGAAATGGTGGATTGGTATGCTCACCCCGTGTTGGGACAGGTGAACAGGTACATCAATGGCTCTGGAGTTGAGTTCGAGCTGTTGATTGGAAATGCTTCCAGGGCTAAGGTACTAATGACGGTATTGGGTAGCATTCTTATACGGTAGATACACATTATTCATTCAATGCTGGCATGTGAGAATTCGTATATGTGTATATGGGTTGTATAAATGTTGCTAGAGTTCTCTTTTCATATATGGTTGCATGCAAGTAATTATGGAGTAACGCATGATGAATTGAGAACGTGTTAGTGTATCATGAGGCATATGTTCATGCTAGTGGGACGGTATTGGGAATTGAACATTAAGTGGATTAATGTTGAAATTTTATAGATTGTATATACGAGGTTTCCCTAATGTTATGAAAGCATGCACCATTAATTGTGATAATACACTAATAGCGAGTTAAGGGCACGGGGTCCTTACATTAGTGCGTGCTATCAAAGCAGTGGTTTGCTCTTTGGGGCTGTTGAGGGCCAATGGAGGTGTTGATAGAAAAGGATAGCACATAATTTATGCATGATTGTAGTTAGTGTTGTGTGACACAACTATTATGCTTATGTGCATATGATGATATGAGGTCATAAATGAAATGTGCTATTGTTAACCATTGTGGTTGCAGGATCGTATATTGATGGAATGATTTGCACCTTATGTAATAAGTGCTAAGGAATTTGATTTTGTAGGAAAATCAGGGAATGAATAACTTGATATGCTATCTGAGGACATGAAATGGTGGATAATGGTGTGCTGTTGATATGCGACAACAGGCAATGGAATAATCGGGTATGATTACCTTATGATTATGAGAATACAGGTATGTGTGGTGTACACATGAGTTGAGGTTACCATTTGTAAGGCCCCATTACTAATTAATCCGGTTTATTAATGATTAAGCAAACTTGGATGATTAAAAGTTTAGATTTCGATTTAAGGTGTTCCGGCTCACAACGCTTTATTTTAATTGAGATAAATTACATCAAGATACACATGAATACATGCAAGAGCACACTTATTAAATTAATTTGACACATTATCTATATTATACAAAAAAATAAAAAAATAAAAAATAAAAAAATGGCATAGTGGGCATCGCCACTTTCATTTCAAGCAAAACTTCACCTTCTTCATTTCACTCATCCTTGTTCCTATTTTTCCTCCCTAATTTTCGAAAGTCTCTCCTCAATTTTCACCTTCAAATATTCATCAAAACCTACATGCAAAGATGGGTTTGAATGCTACTAAGCTTGAGGAACAAGATGTACCAAGAAAATTCAAGTTTGGAGCAATATTGAAGCAAGAAATTTGAGCAGCAGCAGATTGGGGAAGGATGTTCTGCCTTGGTTCGGTTTTGGTGGTTGATCAAGCTTCAAATCTTGAAGATAATTGAAGGTATATCATCATCCTTGAGTTTTATCAACTTGCATGTAGGTTTGAGGGTCGAACCAGGGTGGTTATTCATGAAAAGTTGCTGTCAAAACGGTTCAGCTAGTAGGCAATGCACTTATAGTCTGGTATTTCGCGTTTTATGCATTATTAAACTTCGAATTTGAAGATGACTCCCCTGATACACATTGTAGTATTTTGTGTTAGCTTTACTTGGCCACCAAAATCAGCTAATTTGGAGTTAAGATGAAAAGGTTATGGTTGTTTACCAACATGTGTCAAATCTGGAAATTCACTGCATGCGAGTTTCATGCATCGTGTTCTTCGTGTTTCTGGGAATAAATGGCTATGACTTTGAAGTTTTACCTTCTAATAAGAGTTGTAGTATTCGGTTTTAGATTGCATTAGGAATTAGCCTCACTCAATGTGGAGTTCATATGCAAAAGTTAAGCTAATTTTACCAGCAACTATGCAATCTGGAAGCAGGGGATATACGAGTTTTTTAGGCTGTACGTTTTCACATTATGTACCTCAATATGAACTATTTTTCTTGAAGCTCATAAGGTATGTATTGTAGAATTCTGAGTTATCTTGCACTGGAAACTGGCCTCACATGATTTGGTGTTCATATGAGTGAGTTATGACTTTTTCCCTATCACTGCTCAATCTGCAATAACATAGCATTTTAGAATTCGATGAATTATGCTATGAATCGACCTCTAGACCTATGAATTAGCTAAAATTCATAAATTATGAAATGAACCTTGTTGTTGTCGAATAATTCCCACTGGTTTGAAGTCATTTGGAGATCTTATGAATTTATAGTGATTTTTCTACGAAAATGGGTCAAGCTGAAAATTAAGAAAATCAATAAGGGTCAATATTTTTAAGTTGCATTTGATTCAATGCACTATTTGAACACTTAGTGTCATTTTGGAATTTACATGACCAGGTGAATAGATTCCAGTGTTGACTCGAGATGTCTCGGTAGATTAGCTGGGTCGAGGTACGTTGAAATGAGTTGTATCATGACGTCAGGCAAAGACGTGTAATGATACTACTGTATGCCCTGTTATGTCATTACTTGATTTATATGATTTAATTGTCACTATATGATTCTTATGTGACTACATGACATGATGAATGTCTTGGATTACATGATATGTGAAATTACATGATATGTATATACTTTCGCATGAGATTGCATGATATATTGAGTTGCATATGTCATTTGATGCATAAATGATTCATGGGCATATCATGTTGATCTATCATTTCTTTGATATCCATGATTATGACTGAGTTAATTCACTCTGAGTGTCGGGGACGACGAGCACGACGATGACAGGCAGTATAGGTAGCGACTGTAATCACGCGCGTGTCACCGGACCTAGACACGAGGGATGGACGAACACAGCACATAGGATGAGTCTCCTAGCGCAATGTGCGTGTGTTGTCACCCTCTACTCGAGCTGACATTATTTGATGATACCTTCCTTTGGACTCCGATTTTGGTATCTTGATATTCGATTCGTTGTACCCATTCATACATCGCATTCATAAATGGTATGCATTGCATGATACTTTGTCATTTGACATGATTTATTTATTTCTCGTACTGGAGTACTGACCCCCTTTGTGGGGGCTATCATGTCTTTTGTTGTTCGGACATGACAGGCTTTACAGGAGGACATGGTGACGATGCTTACAGCGACGCATCGAGAGATAACCGAGCTCCATGATGAGCGAGCTCAGGTTATATATGGTTTCTTATTCCCAGTAATGGTATATAACTTTTAAACAAAAATAAATTTACCGGGGTATGCCCCGTGTATGTTGTACTTGGGATATGATATTTTCGAGATATGATATTTTCGATACTATGTGATAATGCTGGTTAATGTTTGCTTTATTATTTGCAAATGAAAGGCCTAAATCGAAATATATATATATATTGATATCAATATATATGTATCTCTTAAAAACGAAAAAAATTTAGGGCCATTTAACAAGACATTTGAAATTAATCTTCCGTTGTTTACATAAATTAATCACTGTGTGATAATTAAACACCACATTAGGATCGGGCCCTCACATTATGGTATCAGAGCATACTGGAATATGCTCGAGCTAGAGTTAGGACACTGAGAATAGACATAAATGAATTGTTTGTGCGTGTCTGACTATGTGATTTTATATGCTCTTGCCTGCTATGTTTACATGTTCGATAATGAGATTTTATACATGTAACGGATTACTAAGCAGGGACAGTTAGATGTCATATATCTGAGTATTTTAATATGCTGAGTTGCATATAATCTAGAGAATTTGAATGCTGAGTTGCATATATTCTAGAAAATTTGAGAATTTTATTTGTTAGCACTGATAGTTGCTGACCGGATGATGATGTAGTGATGAGAACATCTCTGACTTGAGATTTATATATGGTGTTTTGATTTCTGATGGATAATTGATGTTTGGACAGGTAGCAGTGATATAGACTTTAAGAGCTATCTATCGAACATGTAGACACTATAAACTGTTAATTGCACTATAACTTAGTGATAATGTGTCCATTATTGGAAATTGTATTTATCACTTTGGGATTTATCCTTGTGAATAGTGGGATGACACTAGAACTAATTAAAACGCATTTTGTAGATTGACATTGGGAATTTGAGTCTGAAAGACCAGGGTAATACGTATGAGTTTACGTCAAAACCTGTGTACGTTAAGATGATAATTTAGAACTTGAGGATATTGAAATTAACAATTTTTCAGTTGAAGGATCGAGTATAGTTGTTGTGAGAAACAACGAGAATTGGTTGGAATAAGGACTTGAATGTGGGGACTGTAGTAATTTAGTCACAGTCTATGTGTCTGAACTATGAATAAAAGAAAATATGAACTCTTCTAGATGATAGTATATACAGTAATGGTCGTGACCGATGAAGATTTTTCCTCTTTTGTTACGGGAAAAGATGTTTACGAGAAGGCCATGTTGATGACATGGAAAATGATAACTGATTAACGTGGACTTGAGAAATGGAAATATCTGCTTAATCTCGATAGCTATTCACTAGTGAAGAGATTAGATATTGAATGAAGAATAAGACACCGATGTGGTGCGAAGTAGTTAGAACTGGATTAAAGATTAATGAAGTGACTATCATTGGGATAATCCAAGTAGTCCTAGAAAAATTTCAGAAGTATCACTCCAATTTATCCAGCTCTCGTAGTTCTGGAGGTACTATGAGATTGTAGAATATCAAATCTTTTCGAGGTCATTGTGGATGTAAATATCTACTAATCCATTTGAAAGAATAATAGGAACTGATATTGATGGTGGTCAGTCAGAGCATGTGCATTACGTGCTCAGGAACAGATGCAACCATAACAACAACTACCCTGAGCTAGGGGTAGATATCAGAGTGGTTATTATTTTCGACCACTTAGTTCCAGCAGCAGTCAATTACCTGCAGACCAGAGGTAATACCTAATAGTTCCTTTTGGTTTCCCAACAGACCAGAGAGTATACCTTCATAGAGGATAAGACTAGAGATGCTTTAGGAGTAGTGATCGCAGATACATGTTGTGTATTTGATCACACCGCACGAGTTTGATTTGATACAAAAGCATTATTTTCATACATTGCATTAAATGTGCATTGATAATGACGAATTGGAAAATACACCAGCATTGATAATTATACCATCCACACTTGTAATAGTGAACTGTAGCTTACAGTTTGATGTTAGTGTTGTGGATTTGAATTAAACGGTGTTGCCCAGCTATGGTTTTGATTGTATCAAGGGCATGAATACTCTGATAAATTTGAGATATTGTAAGTTGATTTCAGGGTATAATGAATTTTCGACTGTATTGTGGCTACAAATCAAATGTTTATCGCCACGAATAGCAAGCTAAGATACCGATAGTATCAGCTATGAAAATATTGTGGTTGCAATACTTGGAAAACGGGTGATATTTGATAATAAGCAGTTGATGCTTGTCAGGAAGAGTCGAGGTTGACTTATATCCTAGTGGTAAGAAAACTTACCAAGATTTTCCTGAGGAAATAAATGAATTTTCACTAAAGAAAGAAATCGATTTTAACCATTCTTTGATGACAAGAATAGATTCGATATCGAAAGCACTGTACGGAATGGCATCAGCAAAGTTGACAGATACAGAAGAATAGTTGCAGAATCTCCTTGATACGGGTACATATGTCAGAGTATGTCACTTGAGGAAAACATCAGAATTGTCCGTGAAGAAGAAAGATGATATTATGAAGATGTGTATCGACTAAAGGTAGTTGAATCAGGCTATTGTCAAGAATAAAGACCCACTTCCTAATATCAAGAACTATTTGATCAATTGTAAGAAACTTTGATGTATAAAAAGAACGATTTTCACTCTGGTTACCATCAGTTTGAGTCAGAAGAGAAAATGTTTCAAGGCAATTGGTTAAACCAGATATATATAGGCATCTTGAATTTTTGGAAATGCCGTGTGGTTTGACAACTATACAAGTAGAGTTATGAATTTGATGAATAAAATATTTCGTAACTTTTGGGTGGAATTGTAATCATATTCATCATTGGTATACTAGTGTATACGAGATCCGGAAGGAACCACACAGAACATCTGTGATTGATGATTCAGACGCTTCGTGAAGCCAAATTTTGTACCAAGTTATCGAAGTGTAAATCTTGGTTGAATCAAGTATTGTTTTGGGATCGGTGATATCAGCTCACCGGATACTTGTTGATCCCAGTAAAGTAAAGGTAGTACTAATTTGGCCAATACCAACCAGTGTACTCAAGATAAAATGTGTTGTGAGTTTTGCAGATACTGTAGGCTTTTATGGAAGGATGAACCAATTGACCAAGAAGAAATTTGAGTTTCGTTTGGTCAGATGAATGTGAAATTGGCTGTTATAACTAAAATAGAAGTGAACTACAGCCCCAATGTTGATTTTGTTGAACTGGTCAGGGGAATATGTAGTTTGTGCAAATTAGTCAAAGATATGATATAAGTTTTGATGCATCATGAGGCGATGATTGCATATGCTTGAGATAGTTGAAGCTGAAAGAATCATGATATCCTGTTCATGAACTCGAGCTTGTAGCCATTATTTTGCCTTGAAGATGTGGCAATGTTATCTGTATGGCGAACAATTCATGATATACTTTGATTTTACGCGTTTAAAAATCTATTATTCAGTCAGAGTTGCACATAAGATAGAAGCGATGACTATATTTAATAAAGAATATGACTTTAATAGTCAATATTAATCAAGGAAAATGAAAGATGCACTAAACCGAAAGGTGAAAGGTGCAATGGTAGCAGCAATGTATGTTTTGCAGTTTGAGTCACTTCTGATTTCGAAGATCAGAAAGGCTCGAAGAACAGACCCATACAGATATTAATTGAAGAATTGGTTCTGTCTCCTCAACCAACTAGATTTTGATATGCAATTTAGTGGTGGGTTGCGATTGAACAATCAGTAAATAGCATCGAATCCTATCAATTCACAAAGTATTATTGTAGAAAGCACACTATTGATGATATTGTGTTATTCTTGGAATGATGAGATGTATCATTCTTGATAGCCTATTTCTGATAGGATGGTATGAAGAAAGAAATTTCGAAATTTTGTGGCAATTGTTTGACATGCCAACAGGTCAAGATAAAAAGACGAGACATAATGGAATACAACAGAATATGTAAGTGCCACAATGAATTTTGAAATTTCTAGCTTTGAGTTTTATAGCTCAAATTGTTTAGATCAAACAGAGATTGTGAAACAAGTTGAATCTGAATTGATTGACTATTCAATACAAGATATTGATTTCATATGATAGTCTATATGTCTATGAAAAAATGACATATTTGAGATGTGGATAATGTGGTTTAGTTACAGTGAGTTTTCTGTAACAAATGTATCTGATTGAGATCCGAGGATAATATCATAATTCGAAAAATATTTTCAGAATGTCATTGGGTACTAAGTTAGCAATGAGTATTGCTTAGCATACCCATACTGATGGATAAACTGAGAAATTATCCAGACTTTGGAATATATGTCCCGATTAATAGTGAGAACTGACAGAAATCATTATTCACTAGTAGAATTTTCCTATAATTTAAGTTTCAGGCAACTTTTGGAATGGCGTCGGTTCAGGTTTTGTAGAGCCAGAAGTGTCGATCGCTGATATGATGATATGAAATGATAATGAATTTTTGGCACAACTTGAGATTGTTGAGAAAATGCCAGGAACGATAAATTTTCTGCGAAAACGATTGAAATTGGCATAAGGTGAGCAGATTTGCTACGCCAAAGAGAAATATATCGTTAGACTTCGAGTTGAGAATCAGGTAAATATGAAGATATTACCTTTACGATGATCGATACGATTTATCCAGTGAGGTATGATGTTGCCTCGATATTTTGAACATTGTGAAGTCATAGAGAAGTTTGGTTCAGTGGTATATCGTTGGCACTACCACAACAGTTGTCACTGATACATGATGATTCTTATGTATCTATGATTGAGATTGAGACATCTCATATGATTTAACTTATTGAGTTACACTTAGTTTTGCGATTTCGAGGACGAAATCAATTTAAGAGGGGAAGAAGTGTAAGGCCCCATTACTAATTAATCCGCTATATTAATGATTACGCAAACCCGGATGATTAAAAGTTTGGATTTCGATTTAAGGTGTTCCGGCTCACAACGCTTTATTTTAATTGAGATAAATTGCATCAAGATACACATGAATACATGCAAGGTTCATGCAAGAGAACACTTATTAAATTAATTTGACACATTATCTATATTAAAAAATAAAAATAAAAATAAATAAAAAATGGCATAGTGGGCATCGCCACTTTCATTTCAAATAAGACTTCACCTTCTTCATTTCACTCATCCTTGTTCCTATTTTTCCTTCCTAATTTTCGAAAGTCTCTCCTCAATTTTCACCTTCAAATATTCATCAAAACCTACATGCAAAGATGGATTTGAATGTTACTAAGCTTGAGGAAAAAGATGTACCAAGAAAATTCAAGTTTGGAGCAATATTGAAGCAAGAAATTTGAGTAGCAGCAGATTGGGGAAGGATGTTCTGCCTTGGTTCGGTTTTGGTGGCTGATCAAGCTTCAAATCTTGAAGATAATTGAAGGTATATCATCATCCTTGAGTTTATCAACTTTCATGTAGGATTGAGGGTCGAACCAGGGTGGTTATTCATGAAAAGTTGTTGTCCAAACGGTTCAGCTATTAGGCAGTGCACTTATAGTCTGGTATTTCGAGTTTTATGCATTATTAAACTTCGAATTTGAAGATGACTCCCCTGATATACGTTGTACAATTTTGTGTTAGCTTTACTTGGCCACCAAAATCAGCTAATTTGGAGTTAAGATGAAAAGATTATGGTCGTTTTACCAACATGTGTCAAATCTGGAAATTCACTGCATGCGAGTTTCATGCATCGTGTTCTTTGTGTTTTTGGGAATAAATGGCTATGAATTTGAAGTTTTACCTTCTCATAAGCATTGTAGTATTTGGTGTTAGATTGCATTAGGAATTGGCCTCACTCAATTTGGAGTTCATATGCAAAAGTTAAGCTAATTTTACCAGCAACTATGCAATCTGGAAGTAGGGGATATACGAGTTTTTTATGCTGTACGTGTTTCACATTATGTACCTCAATATGAACTATTTTGCTTGAAGCTCATAAGATATGTATTGTAGAATTTAGAGTTGTATTGCACTGGAAACTGGCCTCACATGATTTGGAGTTCATATGAGTGAGTTATGACTTTCCCTATCACTGCTCAATCTGCACTAACAGAGCATATTAGAATTCGATGAATTATGCAATGAATCGACCTCTAGACCTATGAATTAGCTAAAATTCATAAAATATGAAATGAACCTTGTTGTTGTCGAATGATTCCCACTGGTTTGAAGTCATTTGGAGGTCTTATGAATTCTACGAATGTGATATCCCCGAAATGATTATTGTGATGTTAATCATTTGAGTTAAATTATGATGATTTGGGTGTTAATTCATGGGTTTGGATTAGTATTATTGGGGAGTTTCATTTCAGGGTGCATGTGATATATGTTGAGATTTTGGGGGTCGTGGCTTGTTTATTTGGGGTGTGTGTTGTTTGTTTTGGGTAAAGCATGTTAACGGGAATTGAAGTATTTATTGAGAAAATACTATAAATATCATGTGAGGATATTTTTATACATCGTGCTAAATACCGGGACCAAAACATAATACATCATACCACCCAACACCCAACCACCCCCCCAACCCATGCCAATCACACTGTGCCCAGGCTGACTTCCCATCCCACTTGGCTCAATCATTTGACCACTCTCAGCCATCCCAATCTCGACCTTTCTCTCCCAATTCCTCACCAGCACTTGCTAAGCAAATTTCTGAGGAGCTTGTCCCTTTTCATCGCCTGGAAAGCCTTCAAAATCGGAGCAAAGTAGGGTGAGAAACCATGCTCTGTTTTTGTTTTAAACTTGTTTGAGTACATGTTTTTAAGTGGCGAGAAAACGGCATGTTAGCTTAGGTTTCTTGAAACCTTTGATTTAAATGCTTTTATGGTGTTATTGTGAGGCTCTCTGTATTTTTCCTTGAGCATGTTGCATGTTTTATGTTGAGGAATAAGCATGTAAAGAAGGGTGTTCGGAAATCTGGGTAGGTGTATGCCCTGTTTTTCTGGGAAATTATGGTTAGGGAGTGATTTTGAGGAGGTGGTATCATGCATGTTAGAAGGGTTCGTGGTGAACCTTCGATTTGAGTTTATGCATGGTAGTTTTGTAAAGCCCTTGGCATGTTTGTTCGAGCATGCTTTATGTTATATGTGATAGTTATTATAGCATGAAATGAAGTACTCAGGAAATCTGGAAATAAAATGTGTTGCCCTGTTTCCCAAAAGATGATCGAGTACTTGTGCAAATGGTCGTCGTTTATGCATATGGGCTTATGTTTGGGGTGTAATTTTGGTATGAATACACTCAGGGTAGTGTGTTGTAACTACTAGCATGTTTATTTGGGCATGTTGTATGTCTTACATGTTGGATTTAAGGGTGTGATTTTAGGTGTTCGAGAATTCTGGGTTGGCATTTCTCGAACAGAGCATCTCGATCGATCGATATTTCATCTCGATCGATCGAGCGGGGCAGAATCTTGGTTTTGATTTTAGGCGTCTTCTCGATCGATCGGGAAGAGGGGCCGATCGATCGAGAGACCCAGAATGTTGAAAAATATAATTTGTTATATTTTGTTAAAGTTTTGATATTGGATTGTAACGAGACATCTAATATTGTGTTGTACACTGGTGTAGAGCCTTCACAGGTAGCTACACAGCGCAGGGGATAGAGTCCTGCAACACACCACATTTTTGAAAGGTACGTAAGCGACGTACGGGCATCCCAACGGTAACATGTACTTATGTTTGTCTGTGTGACGCATGATGAATGCAATGTGATGCATTAAGATTATGATACATGTTATTATGCATTGTGTTGCATATTATGCATTGTTGTTGCATATTGTGTGTATTCCACGAGTCAGGGCGATCACAGTTAAAGTTTTAATGCTTATGCTTTACCGCTGCGCATGTGGAGCGGGAGGGGGGAGGCTCGCTGGCACATGGAGGCGAAGTATAACATACTAAGCGAGGAAGAGATACCGCTAGTATGATGAAGCGTGTATGCGATACCGCTTGTTTGAGATTAAGAAAGCATTAAAATACCTGATGATGACTGACTCAAGAAAAAGTGGAAATGTCATGACATTCATTTGTAAAGCCATACATTCATATAATGTGTTTTATTATGAACTATGGTACAGGGACAACCATTGGGCGTTATAAATGCAGGAAATACAGGAAGTGCTTGTATTTAAGATGGTGCATTTATGCTTTACTTTCATATTATGTTGAATATGAATTGTTTCATGCTCACGTGTTGGGGGTTGTCTTTGTAGGTGCTTTTGTTGACGAGAACCAGGGTCGGGGTTGATTTGCTGAGCTGTAAGGAGTGCTACAGGATTAGCATGTTAGAGAAATTTTGTATAGCTTCTACTGGGTAGAGTAAGACTATAATGTAATGCCTTTGTAGGAATTGTGTTATTCCTTTTTGAAACATCTTGGTACTGTAATCTCTAAAGCTCAGGTTAAATCAACACGACACGTTACTCTGATATATTCACATGAATGTTTAAGTTCTCTAAATTGCACCTTAGTAACTTGATGTGATAACGGGGTCTCACATTTAGTGGTATCAAAGCAGTGGTTAGATAACCAGGGAAGAGTGAAGGGTAGCCTTTAGAGACAAGTTGGCTAGGTATTCATTTGGGCATGCTTATGCATGTGATGCATATGGTTGTATAAGTGTTATACTAACATGCTTTGAATATGATACTTTTGTTATCTAACGGCTTATATTATGAACTGCTTTTGGTATTTTGTTAACTCTTGTATTACAGCATGGATGAGATTAATCCGGAGAACCCCAATGAGGAGATAGGGGATATGGACAGTAGGAATGCCAGTATTGCTCCGCCAAATCCTCTACCACCACCTGCTGTGGGCGTGGAGCCCAGTGTACAGATGTTACTGCCAGGGAGCTCAGTTTGAAGCAGTTTTTGAGTTTCCATCCGCCCATGTTTGAGGGGATTGAGTCTGGTGAAGTAGCTGAGGAGTGGTTGGAACGTATAGAGCAGATACTTGTGACTGCACCCTGTGCACGCAAAGCCTGGCTAAGGTTAGCCGAGTTTCAGATGGCTAAGAAGCCTGCTATGTGGTGGAAGACCACGGTGATGGAGCTGAGAGCTCTAGGTATGGCAGTTGACTGGACTGTATTCCGGACCCGGTTCCTTAACCGGTATTTCTCTGCAGCTGCCAGACAATTAAAAGAGGATGAGTTCAACAGTTTGAAGCAGGGTAGCATGTCAGTGTCGGACTATGCTATGCAGTATTCCTCACTGCTGAGGTATGTACCTCATATTGCTGTCAGCAGCCATGCAAAGATGAGGAACTTTCTGAAGGGATTAAGGCCAGGACTATTTGATAGGGTTATCTCCAACAACCCCAGTTCATTTGATGACGCCCTGACAAGGGCAGAGTTAGCGGAGATTGCGGTGGACGCGTACAAGGATGTTGTACCCCCTTCTGTACCACCACAGAGGCCTGCTACTGATAGTCTGAGGCCACGAGGGGATCAGTTCAAGGCTCGTGGAGCCTCATCATCTTCCAAATTTAGTGGGAAGAAGTCTCAGGGTCAGAAACAGAACAATAAGGGACCCACACAGGGGAGCAAGACTGTGGGAAGCAAGTGAAGCAACTGTGGAGGATGGCACTTGTCACGGGACTGTCCGGGTTGCTATGTCTGTGGCAAGGTGGGCCACTTTGCTCGAGGTTGCCCCAATCGGGCAGGTCAGACAGTCTCAGGGCCGAATAGGCCGATGTTTGATGCTGGGAGGGAACCACAGAGACAGCAGTTTGCACCACGACCACAGGGAGGTCAGACGGCAGGACCGCCGCAGGGACAGGTGTATGCGCTGACCAGGGAGCAGGCTGAGGCAGCCCCAGAGGAGGTCATTGCTGGTACGTGCCATTTTTTTACGTACCCTGCACTTATATTGATAGATACAGGTGCTTCCCATTCTTTTGTATCTACTCTTTTGTGGAAGGACACCGTTTGTGCTCGTCTCTGTTACCCACGCCTCTTATGGTCTCGACACCCACGGGGAAGCATGTGATTGCGGATCGGCTATTGTCTGACTGCCTCATTTATTTTGAGGGCAATGATTTGAGGGCCGATCTGATTCAGTTAGAGATGGCAGACTTTGACTGTATTATCGGCATAGATGTGTTGAGCAGATACCGAGCTGTGGTAGACTGCCGGCAGAGGATTGTACGTTTTCTGTCTGATCAGGGGTTTCAGTGGATCTTTTATGGGGACGACTCTCGTCCAAAGATTCCGGTAATATCAGCAGTTAAGATGGCGCGATTATTGGAGCGCGGCCACACAGGTTACATCATTTATGCTGTGGATGTATCTGAGGAAAAGGAAGTAAGAGCTGAGGACATTCCGGTTGTGGCGGAGTTCATTGATGTGTTCCCAGATGAGATTTCGGGATTTCCGCCTGTCAAGGATGTGGAATTTGCTATTGAGTTGCTGCCAGGGACTTCTGCTATATCCCGTGCTCCTTACAGGATGGCACCGGCAGAGCTGAGGGAACTGAAGGTACAGTTACAGGAGCTCCTCGACAAGGGATACATTCGTCCTAGTGTATCGCCTTGGGGTGCACCAGTCTTGTTCGTGAAAAAGAAGGATGGATCAATGCGTCTGTGCATTGACTATAGGCAATTGAACAAGGTCACAATAAAGATTAGATATCCACTTCCGAGGATTGATGATCTGTTCGACCAGCTTCAGGGTACAGAGGTGTACTCCAAGATAGACTTGAGATCAGGCTATCATCAAGTGCGGGTTAGAGCTGGTGATGTCCAAAAGACGGCTTTTAGAACTCGGTATGTGCACTATGAGTTCTTGGTGATGCCATTCGGGTGACGAATGCCCCTGCTACTTTTATGAGCTTGATGAACAGGGTATTTCAGGAGTACCTCGATCAGTTTGTAATCGTGTTCATTGATGACATCCTGGTCTATTCAAGGAATGAGGAGGATCATGCCAATCATCTGAGGATAGTGCTCCAGATCCTCAGGGATCATCAGTTGTACGCCAAACTCAGCAAGTGTGAGTTTTGGCTAAGCAGTGTTGCATTCTTGGGTCATATCATATCACGAGAGGGGATATCAGTAGACCCGAGGAAGATAGAGGCAGTTATGGACTGGTCTGCCCCTACTTCAGTCAGTGAGATTCGAAGTTTTCTTGGTCTGGCTGGCTATTATCGACGTTTCGTCGAGGGTTTCTCAAAGGTCGCCAAGCCACTTACACAGCTGACTCAGAAGGGAGTCCCATTCTGTTGGACAGAGGCTTGTGAGCAGAGTTTCAGGGAATTGAAGCACATGCTGACTACTGCACCAGTTCTAGTGATTCCCAAGGAGAACAAAGGATTTGTTATTTATACCGACGCATCGCTACAGGGATTAGGGTGCGTACTGATGCAGGACAGACATGTAGTGGCTTATGCTTTGAGACAGTTGAAGCCACATGAGACGAGGTATCCAGTCCATGATCTGGAGTTGGCAGCTATAGTGTTCGCCTTGAAGATATGGCGACACTACTTATACGGTACCTCATTTACCATCTTCACTGATCACAAGAGCCTGAAGTTCTTGTTTACACAGGCTGAGTTGAACATGAGGAAGAGGAGATGGATGGACCTGCTGAAGGATTATGATTGTGAAATCCTATACCATCCTGGGAAAGCAAATCTGACAGCCGACGCCCTGAGTCGGAAAGTGCGGAGCACTGCAGAGGATGCCATGTGTTTATCAGCTATGTTGGGCTCCTACTGCCATTTGGGATTTGATTATGACGTATCTTCTTCACCGGTACAGGTTTTGACCTTGCTAGCGGAGCCTGTTATTTATGATCACATCAGAAAGGCCCAGGGGACCGATGTAGAGGTTCAGAGATGGATGTTAGTGGTTCATTCAGGTCAGCCATCGAGATTTAGAGTGGCTGAGGACGGTTCTCTGAGACTTGGTGATAGATGGGTGGTTCCAGATGCACCTGAGTTGCGTCAGGGTTTATTACGGCGAGCTCATTGCAGTAGGATGAGTGTCCACCCAGGCGGGAAAAAGATGTATAAGGATCTGCGCAGCCACTTCCGGTGGAGACTTATGAAACAAGATGTCACCTCATTTGTCAAGCGTTGTTTGATTTGTCAGCAGGTGAAGGCTGAGAGGCAGAGGCCTGGAGGTGAACTGAGGAGTTTGGAGATACCCGAGTGGAAGTGACAGCACGTGTCTATGGATTTCGTGACCCACTTACCAAGGACTGTTTCGGGTTTTGATGCCATCTGGGTAGTCGTGGATAGACTGACTAAAGTGGCTCACTTCATTCCCTACTGTATGACATATACGCACTTGAGGATGGCACAGCTATATGTCAGAGATGTGGTGAGACTACACGGGATCCCTGTTTCGATAGTGTCCGATCGAGATCCGCTGTTCACATCTCACTTTTGGGAGGGTCTGCAGAAAGCTCTAGGTACAGAGTTGAGGCTGAGCACAGCCTATCACCCTCAGACGGACGGACAGACCGAGCGTACGATACAGACGCTCGAGGATATGTTGAGAGCTTGTGTGCTAGAGTTCGACATATCATGGCAGGACTCGATAGCCTTGGTGGAGTTCTCTTACAACAACAGCTACCAGGCAAGTATACAGATGGCTCCTTTCGAGGCCCTCTATGGTAGGCGTTGTAGGTCACCCTTGTGTTGGGATGACTTGGACCGTAAGTTGGTTGGAGGACCAGAGTTGGTTCAGGAAATGGAAGAGAAAGTTAAGGTCATCAAGAGAAAAATGAAGGCAGCTCAGGACAGACAGGCAGCATATGCCAATCAGCGGCGTAGGCCGTTGGAGTTTCAGTTGGGCGACAGAGTTTTTCTGAAGATCTCACCTTTCAGAGGCGTAGTACGGTTTGGTATGCGGGGGAAGTTGTCTCCTAGATACGTGGGGCCGTATGAGATCTTACAGCGTGTTGGTACTCTGGCGTACCGTTTGGCCTTACCGCCTTCTCTGTCTGGTATACACGACGTATTTCATGTGTCTATGCTGAGGAAGTATGAGCCGGATCCTTCACATGTGTTGCAACCTTCAGAGGTTCAGATAGAGTCCGATGTTTCGTATGTGGAGCGGCCTATCAGGATTTTGGATAGGGCAGACCGCAGACTTCGGAACAAGGTGATTCCTATGATCAAGGTGCAGTGGGATCGTAGGGGTGTCGAGGAGGCCACGTGGGAGACAGAGCGACACATGGTGCAGCACTATCCAGAGCTGTTTTCTGGTATGCTTTTATGTATTGGTTACTTCATGTTGGTAAGCATGTTTGATTTCGGGGACGAAATCTTATAAGTCGGGGAGTATTGTGATATCCCCGAAATGATTATTGTGATGTTAATCATTTGTGTTAAATTATGATGATTTGGGTGTTAATTCATGGGTTTGGATTAGTATTATTGGGGAGTTTCATTTCAGGGTGCATGTGATATATGTTGAGATTTTGGGGGTCGTGGCTTGTTTATTTGGGGTGTGTGTTGTTTGTTTTGGGTAAAGCATGTTAACGGGAATTGAAGTATTTTATTGAGAAAATACTATAAATATCATGTGAGGATATTTTTATACATCGTGCTAAATACCGGGACCAAAACATAACACATCATACCACCCAACACCCAACCTCCCCCCCCCCCCCCCCAACCCATGCCAATCACACTGTGCCCAGGCTGACTTCCCATCCCACTTGGCTCAATCATTTGACCACTCTCAGCCATCCCAAATCTCGACCTTTCTCTCCCAATTCCTCACCAGCACTTGCTAAGAAAATTTCTGAGGAGCTTGTCCCTTTTCATCGCCTGGAAAGCCTTCAAAATCGGAGCAAAGTAGGCTGAGAAACCATGCTCTGTTTTTGTTTTAAACTTGTTTGAGTACATGTTTTTAAGTGGCGAGAAAACGGCATGTTAGCTTAGGTTTCTTGAAACCTTTGATTTAAATGCTTTTATGGTGTTATTGTGAGGCTCTCTGTATTTTTCCTTGAGCATGTTGCATGTTTTATGTTGAGGAAATAAGCATGTAAAGAAGGGTGTTCGGAAATCTGGGTAGGTGTATGCCCTGTTTTTCTGGGAAATTATGGTTAGGGAGTGATTTTGAGGAGGTGGTATCATGCATGTTAGAAGGGTTCGTGGTGAACCTTCGATTTGAGTTTATGCATGGTAGTTTTGTAAATCCCTTGGCATGTTTGTTCGAGCATGCTTTATGTTATATGTGATAGTTATTATAGCATGAAATGAAGTACTCAGGAAATCTGGAAATAAAATGTGTTGCCCTGTTTCCGAAAAGATGATCGAGTACTTGTGCAAATGGTCGTCGTTTATGCATATGGGCTTATGTTTGGGGTGTAATTTTGGTATGAATACACTCAGGGTAGTGTGTTGTAACTACTAGCATGTTTATTTGGGCATGTTGTATGTCTTACATGTTGGATTTAAGGGTGTGATTTTAGGTGTTCGAGAATTCTGGGTTGGCATTTCTCGAACAGAGCATCTCGATCGATCGATATTTCATCTCGATCGATCGAGCGGGGCAGAATCTTGGTTTTGATTTTAGGCGTCTTCTCGATCGATCGGGAAGAGGGGCCGATCGATCGAGAGACCCAGAATGTTGAAAAATATCATTTGTTATATTTTGTTAAAGTTTTGATATTGGATTGTAACGAGACATCTAATATTGTGTTGTACACTGGTGTAGAGCCTTCATAGGTAGCTACACAGCACAGGGGATAGAGTCCTGCAACACACCACATTTTGGAAAGGTACGTAAGCGACGTACGGGCATCCCAACGGTAACATGTACTTATGTTTGTCTGTGTGACGCATGATGAATGCAATGTGATGCATTAAGATTATGATACATGTTATTATGCATTGTGTTGCATATTATGCATTGTTGTTGCATATTGTGATGTGGGATAAAGAGGTGTATTCCACGAGTCAGGGCGATCACAGTTAAAGTTTTAATGCTTATGCTTTACCGCTGCGCATGTGGAGCGGGAGGGGGGAGGCTCGCTGGCACATGGAGGCGAAGTATAACATACTAAGCGAGGAAGAGATACCGCTAGTATGATGAAGCGTGTATGCGATACCGCTTGTTTGAGATTAAGAAAGCATTAAAATAACTGATGATGACTGACTCAAGAAAAAAAAGAAATGTCATGACATTCATTTGTAAAGCCATACATTCATATAATGTGTTTTATTATGAACTATGGTACAGGGACAACCATTGGGCGTTATAAATGCAGGAAATACAGGAAGTGCTTGTATTTAGGATGGTGCATTTATGCTTTACTTTCATATTATGTTGAATATGAATTGTTTCATGCTCACGTGTTGGGGGTTGTCTTTGTAGGTGCTTTTGTTGACGAGAACCAGGGTCGGGGTTGATTTGCTGAGCTGTAAGGAGTGCTACAGGATTAGCATGTTAGAGAAATTTTGTATAGCTTCTACTGGGTAGAGTAAGACTATAATGTAGTGCCTTTGTAGGAATTGTGTTATTCCTTTTTGAAACATCTTGGTACTGTAATCTCTAAAGCTCAGGTTAAATCAACACGACACGTTACTCTGATATATTCACATGAATGTTTAAGTTCTCTAAATTGCACCTTAGTAACTTGATGTGATAACGGGGTCTCACAACGAAAATGGGTCAAGCTGAAAATTAAGAAAATCACTAAGGGTCAATATTTTTAAGTTGCATTTGATTCAATGCACTATTTGAACACTTAGTGTCATTTTGGAATTTACATGACCAGGTGAATAGATTCCAGTGTTGACTCGAGAAGTCTCGGTTGATTAGCTTGGGTCGAGGTACGTTGAAAAGAGTTGTATCAAGACGTCTGGCAAAGGCGTGTAATGATACTACTGTATGACCTGTTATGCCATTACTTGATTTATATGATTTAATTGTCACTATATGATTCTTATGTGACCACATGACATGATGAATGTCTTGGATTACATGATATGTGAAATTACATGATATCTATATACTTTCAGATGAGATTGCATGATATATTGAGTTGCATATGTCATTTGATGAATAAATGATTCATGGGCATATCATATTGATCTATCATTTCTTTGATATCCATGATTATGACTGAGTTGATTCACTCTGAGTGTCGGGGACGACGAGCACGGGGATGACCGGCAGTATAGGTAGCGACTGTAGTCACGAGCGTGTCACAGGACCTAGACACGAGGGATGGACGAACACATCACATAGGATGAGTCTCTGTAAGGACCCTAGTTCCTTAAGTGCGGATTAAAGGCATAATTAGAGGTAACATACATTATCAGAGTATAAAAGTTCGTGTTGAGACTTTGAGCTTTAAGAATTACATGCTAAGTTAAGGACTTTCAAATGGATTAATTACATTCTCAATCAAATGAATGTTATTCACTATAGCTTTACACTACTCCTAGAGTATATACTATACAAAAATAATCATGTCCTTTATTATCAAAAGCGTTCTTCACAAGCTCACCGCCTCAACCCGCCTTAGCCCCTTTATCATGCCAAAATGTACCTACAAGGACAACCCCCAAAACATGAGCATATAATAATAATTCATATCCAACACAATATGAATATAAGGCGTAAATGCATCAACCGTAATAAAACGCTTCATATTTTTTCACATGCATTTTAAACGCTCCCTTTTTGGTTGTCCCTATTGTGGGGTCTTCCCACCTTAACAATGATTAATAGACATAAGAAGGACTAATCATGCATTAATAACATCTTAGGGTTCTAGTTGTTACATGAGCTAACAGAATTACAGGCCAATTAAAACTTTAAGCTTATTAGTTACATTCCCACAATGAATGTTAACATGTTAGATTTATACTACTCCTAGAGTAGATACTAAACAGAAGCTGAATCCTATACGTTCCTGTGTTCCTCATAGCTCACTGCCTCAACCCGACCCTTAGTCCTTTAGTCCAAAAGTGTACCTACAGTAACAACCCATCATGAGCATGTACATCGTTACTTAACATCATAAGGCAATGGCATATAAATAAATGCATGAAAATAATTGGTAACGTATACTTCCTGGTTAATCGCGTTAACCCTCTTTGGTTGTCCCTGTTTCATAGCCATGCATAAAAATCATTAATTCTTAACATGAATGATTAAAATCATTATCTTATAACATCATCATCATATAAGCATCATCATCTTGTAAATATCATCATCTTATAACATCATCATCATATAAGCATCATCATCTTGTAAATATCATCATCTTATAACATCATCATCATATAAGCATCATCATCTTGTAAATATCATCATCTTATAACATCATCATCATATAAGCATCATCATCTTGTAAATATCATCATCTTATAACATCATCATCATATAAGCATCATCATCTTGTAAATATCATCATCTTATAACATCATCATCATATAAGTATCATCATTTTATAGCATCATCATCTTGTAGCATCATAACAAAATATAACAGTAAATGCACGACATTTTAGTTAAGTGAACATGCTGGTTATTCATTACCTTCTTGTTGTTGTCCCTGATTCATAATCATGCATATGGGCATCTTACCCTGTGGCATCTTACCACATTATAAACATCGCATGGCCTCTTACCATGTGGGGCGTCTTACCCCGTGGCATCTTACCACAATTAACATCGCATGGCCTCTTACCATGTGGGGCATCTTACCCTGTGGCATCTTACCACAAATAACATCATGGCCTCTTACCATGTGGGGCATCTTACCCCGTGGCATCTTACCACAAATAACATCATGGCCTCTTACCATGTGGGGCAACTTACCCCGTGGCATCTTACCACAAATAACATCATTGCCTCTTACCATGTGGGGCATCTTACCCCGTGGCATCTTACCACAAATAACATCATATGAATATATATAAACATCTTAGCAACATCGTAAACATCTTATAAACATCTTAAACATCATATAAACATCTTAAACATCGTATGATCATCATCATGTAAACATCGTATAAACATCATCATTTCATCGTGAATACTCATGCAATAAAAGCATAGTTGTAGTGTAAAGATGTGTGTTACCGTCCGATGCCCGTACGTCTCTTACGTACCTTTTCAAAAGGAGGAGGAGTCAACAGACTTTATCTCCTTGATGGTGCTGGTACCTGGGATGGTTCTACAAGACCACACAATACCATATTAGATGCCTCAATACCATCTCACATCATAACCTTAACAAAATAAAACATCATTTTATTTTCCAACATTCTGCCTCTCTCGATCGATCGGCCCCGAGGTCTCGATCGATCGAGAAACTGTGCACAACAGTGCTCAACCATTCTGCCTCGATCGATCGATCGAAACATTTTACCGATCGATTGAGGAGCTTCACCGATCGATCGAGAAATCCATCGATCGATCGGCACCTGAAATTCAAAACATGCTTTAAACATTCTGTCTCGCTCGATCGATCGGGACCAAATCTCGATCGATCGAGAGCTCTGAAAAATCGGGACTTCCCCAGATTTTTGAGCACCTCTTTTCACACCATTTTTTCTACTTCATAACATAACATACTTGCTGAAACAAACATGTGAAAAACTTCATAAAATATCCATGTAAGCACTTAAATCAAAGGTTTAGTAAAACCTAAGCTAACATGCATCATAACATCATCATAATCTTCATCCTCAACCAATTTTAACAGAAACAGAGCATGCTTATCTTTTTCCAGATTTCCGAGCATCTAGTTTCATAACAAGAAATCTATCACATAAATCATGTAAAATGCTTAAACAACCATGCTAGTAGTTACTTAATACTACCATGTAAGCATCCCTACCAAGGTTCCACCCATACTTATACCTATCATGCAATAAAACATCCCACCAAAACCCAAGCTTAACCAAAGACCTCCGAAAAACAGAGTACACATCCTTACCCCTATTCTTGCTCCTCTTTTTGCAAGGACTTTGAACACTTTACCAAGCTTTCCTTGCCTTAAAGCAGCTTGTTCGGGGACGAAAATGGAGGAGAAGGGGAGGAGAGAAGGAGATGGAGGTTGATTGAGTGGTAGCATGGGTTGGGCAAGTGGGGGTATGGGTTGAGCAAGTGGGGGAGGGTGAGGTAACCGAGTGGTGGGGGTGGGGTGGTGTGGTTGGGGCGCCATGTGGTGTTTAATTGTGTCCCCATATTTAGTACGATGTATTAAAATATCCTCACTCGATATTTTCTAACTTCATTTAATTAATACATCCTTTAAAACACCTAACATGCTTCCCACATAATATCATCATAACATAATCATAGCCCCCAATTAAATGCACCACAACCCTCTTAAACATATCATAAATCATCATCATAGCACATAATTACATGACATTTCGGGGGTATTACATTACTCCCCTACTTATAAGATTTCGTCCTCGAAATCCACATGCATCATCATATCGAAACTAAACATAAAAACATACCAGAGAATAGTTCCGGATAGTGTTGCACCATATGCCGTTCCGTCTCCCACGTAGCCTCCTCGACACCCCGACGATCCCACTAAACTTTGACCATCGGTATAACTTTACTTCGTAGTCTGCGATCCTCTCGATCCAAAATTCTGATTGGTCGTTCTACGTAGGACACATCTGAGTCTATCTGAACTTCTGTAGGCTGTAAGACATGAGACGGGTCTGGCTCATACTTCCATAACATGGAGACATGGAAAACATCGTGCATGCCAGACCAGGATGGCGGTAGAGTCAAATGATATGCCAAAGTACCGATACGCTGTAAAACTTCATATGGCCCAACACACCTCGGAGGTCATCTCCCCCGCATATCAAACCGGGCTACACCCTTAGAGGATGAGGTTTTCAAGAAGACCTTGTCTCCTAATTGGAATCCCAGCGGTCGTCGCCGCTCATTGGCATAGGCAGCTTGCCTATCCTAGGCCGCTTTCATCTTTTTGGCGTATCTACTTAATCTTTCTTTCCATAACCTTCATCATATCCGGTCCTCCGACCGCTTTACTAGCCAATTCCTCCCAATACAGCGGTGATCTACATCGTCGTCCATACAGAGCTTCAAAAGGAGCCATTTGAATGCTCGCCTGATAACTGTTATTGTAGGAGAACTCCACCAGCGGCACTAAATCCTGCCACGGAGTATCAAACTCCAAAATACATGCCCTCAACATGTCCTCGAGCGTCTGAATGGTACGCTCTGTTTGGCCGTCTGTCTGAGGGCGATAGGCCGTACTCAGTCTTACCTCTGTGCCCAAAGCTGTCTGGAGACCCTCCCAGAAATGTGAAGTGAACCTTGGGTCTCTGTCAGACATAATCGAGACTGGAACTTCATGCAACCTCACCACATCCCTCACATATGATTGGGCCATCTTTAGATACGTAAAAGTCATACAGTAGGGGATGAAGTGAGCTACCTTCGCTAGCCTATCCATGATCACCCAGATCGCATCAAATCCAGAGTCCGTCCTTGGTAAGTGGGTCACAAAGTCCATAATGATATGCCTCCACTTCCACTTAGGTGCCTTCAAGCTCTTCAGCTCGCCACTAGGCCTCTGTCTTTCTGCCTTTACCTGTTGGCAGATCAAACATCTTTTAACGAAAGTGATCACATCGTGCTTCATGCGTCTCCACCAGAACCGACCACTTAGGTCCTTATACATTTTCCTTCCTCCGGGGTGGATATTGAACCGACTACTATGAGCCCGTTCCGATATTCCTTTAAGCAACTCCGCCGTATCTGGGACTACCCATCGGTTGCCCAGCCTCAAGGAATCATCTTCTGCCATTCTGAACTTTGAGGCCTGTCCTCGAAGTACTAAAAACGACCACCTCTGAACCTCATCATCTGACCTCTGGGCTTTCCTGATAGCCTCAAATATGTCTGGCTCAGCCAACAAGGTCGACACTCGCACCGGCTACGTGTCCACATCAAAATCATAGCCCAGATGGCAATAAGAAATCATCAAGGTCGACAAACACATAACATCATCCGCAGTACTCTTCACCTTCCGACTTAAGGCGTCTGCTATCAAGTTTGCTTTACCTGGATGGTACTCAATTTCACAATCATAGTCTTTGAGCAAATCCATCCATCTTCTTTGCCTCATATTCAACTCTGCTTGAGTGAATAAGAACTTCAGGCTCTTATGGTCCGTGTATATAGTGAAAGACGTGCCATACAAGTAATGCCTCCAGATCTTCAAGGCAAATATGATGGCCGCCAGTTCCAAATCATGCACTGGGTACTTATCCTCATGTGGTTGCAACCGCCTCGATGCATAAGCCACCACATGCTTATCTTGCATCAACACACAGTCCAAACCCTGCAGTGATGCATTCGTGTACAAGGCATCCCTCTTATTCTTAGAAGGAATTACCAACATAGGAGTCAAACGACGCTTCAATTCTTGGAAGCTTTCCTTACAAGCTTCGGACCAATAGAACGACACTCCTTTCTGAGTTGGCTGTGCCAGGGGTCTGGCAATCCCTAAGGATCTGGAGTATTGTCCTCAAGTGCTTCACGTGTCCCTCTTCAGTTCGAGAGTAAATAAGCATATCGTCCATGAAAACTATGACGAACTGATCCAAACATGGTTGGAGCACCCTGTTCATCAGGCTCATAAAACAGCTGGGGCATTCGTCACCCTAAAAGGCATGACTAAGAATCCGTAGTGCCCATATCTAGTCCTGGAAGCTGTCTTCTGTACATCATCCTCTCGAACTCGAATCTGATGATACTCCGACCTCAGATCGATCTTACTGTAGAGCCTCGTACTCTGCAGCTGATCAAACCAATCATCAATCCCCGGAAGCGGATACTTATTCTTCATCATGGCTTTGTTCAGTTTTCTGAAATCGATGCACAGCCGCATCGAACCATCTTTCTTCTCAACAAATAAAACTGGTGCACCCCAGGGCGATACGCTAAGGCGTATATAGCCTTTGTCAAGGAGCTCCTGCAACTGAACATTTAACTCCTTTTGCTCCGTTGGTGCCATCCTATACGGGGCACGAGAAATGGTAGACGTTCCTGGTAGTAACTTAATCCCAAACTTGACCTCTCTCGTCGGTGGGAATCCGGGAATCTCTTCCGGAGATACATCAGGAAACACCGCCACTACGGGCACATCCTCAACCTTTAACTCTTTCCTCTTCTCAGTACTATCAACAGCATAGATGAGATATCCTTTATGGTCTCGTTCCAATAACTGCGCCATCTTGACAGCAGATATTAATGGAATTCTTGAACGGGAACCATCCCCATAGAACGTCCATTGGACTCCCATATCAGACCTGAATCGGACAGTCCTTGTCTGCAGTCCACAACTGCCTGATACTTGTTCAGCACCTCGATGCCCACAATGCATTCGAAGTCTGGCATTCCCAGAACAATCAAGTCTGTCCTCAGCTCGTTGCCCTCAAAATAAATGAGGCCGTCATAAACAATCTGATCAGTTATCAAACTTCTTCCAGCGGGGGTCGAGACTACAAGAGGCATGGGCGACGGAGAAGTGCATATGAAATCGCATTGCTTACTTCTGCATTTGCTGCTATGCTGCAACACAAGGGTTAACAACAATACCCAAAAGCAGTTCATATAATACATCGTTAGAAAGCCATAACATGTTAGCATAACAGTTACATACTTCATATGCGCACAACATGTTTAAAAGTAAGCACCTAGCCAACTTATTGCTAAGGCTACCCTTCACTCATTCCCGAGTTATCTAACCACTGCTCTGATACCACTAATGTGGGGTCTTCCCACCTTAACAATGATTAATAGACATAAGAAGGACTAATCATGCATTAATAACATCTTAGGGTTCTAGTTGTTACATGAGCTAACAGAATTACAGGCCAATTAAAACTTTAAAGCTTATTAGTTACATTCCCACAATGAATGTTAACATGTTAGATTTATACTACTCCTAGAGTAGATACTAAACAGAAGCTGAATCCTATACGTTCCTGTGTTCCTCGTAGCTCACTGCCTCAACCCGACCCTTAGTCCTTTAGTCCAAAAGTGTACCTACATGAACAACCCATCATGAGCATGTACATCGTTACTTAACATCATAAGGCAATGGCATATAAATAAATGCATGAAAATAATTGGTAACGTATACTTCCTGGTTAATCGCGTTAACCCTCTTTGGTTGTCCCTGTTTCATAGCCATGCATAAAAATCATTAATTCTTAACATGAATGATTAAAATCATTATCTTATAACATCATCATCATATAAGCATCATCATCTTGTAAATATCATCATCTTATAACATCATCATCATATAAGCATCATCATCTTGTAAATATCATCATCTTATAACATCATCATCATATAAGCATCATCATCTTGTAAATATCATCATCTTATAACATCATCATCATATAAGTATCATCATCTTGTAAATATCATCATCTTATAACATCATCATCATATAAGCATCATCATCTTGTAAATATCATCATCTTATAACATCATCATCATATAAGAAGCATCATCTTGTAAATATCATCATCTTATAACATCATCATCATATAAGCATCATCATCTTGTAAATATCATCATCTTATAACATCATCATCATATAAGTATCATCATCTTGTAAATATCATCATCTTATAACATCATCATCATATAAGCATCATCATCTTGTAATATCATCATCTTATAACATCATCATCATATAAGTATCATCATTTTATAGCATCATCATCTTGTAGCATCATAACAAAATATAACAGTAAATGCACGACATTTTAGTTAAGTGAACATGCTGGTTATTCATTACCTTCTTGTTGTTGTCCCTGATTCATAATCATGCATATGGGCATCTTACCCTGTGGCATCTTACCACATTATAAACATCGCATGGCCTCTTACCATGTGGGGCGTCTTACCCCGTGGCATCTTACCACAATTAACATCGCATGGCCTCTTACCATGTGGGGCATCTTACCCCGTGGCATCTTACCACAAATAACATCATGGCCTCTTACCATGTGGGGCATCTTACCCCGTGGCAGCTTACCACAAATAACATCATGGCCTCTTACCTTGTGGGGCATCTTACCCCGTGGCATCTTACCACAAATAACATCATGGCCTCTTACCATGTGGGGCATCTTACCCCGTGGCATCTTACCACAAATAACATCATGGCCTCTTACCATGTGGGGCATCTTACCCCGTGGCATCTTACCACAAATAACATCATATGAATATATATAAACATCTTAGCAACATCGTAAACATCTTATAAACATCTTAAACATCATATAAACATCTTAAACATCGTATGATCATCATCATGTAAACATCGTATAAACATCATCATTTCATCGTGAATACTCATGCAATAAAAGCATAGTTGTAGTGTAAAGATGTGTGTTACCGTCCGATGCCCGTACGTCTCTTACGTACCTTTTCAAAAGGAGGAGGAGTCAACAGACTTTATCTCCTTGATGGTGCTGGTACCTGGGATGGTTCTACAAGACCACACAATACCATATTAGATGCCTCAATACCATCTCACATCATAAACTTAACAAAATAAAACATCATTTTATTTTCCAACATTCTGCCTCTCTCGATCGATCGGCCCCGAGGTTTCGATCGATCGAGAAACTGTGCACAACAGTGCTCAACCATTCTGCCTCGATCGATCGATCGAAACATTTTACCGATCGATCGAGGAGCTTCACCGATCGATCGAGAAATCCATCGATCGATCGGCACCTGAAATTCAAAGCATGCTTTAAACATTCTGTCTCGCTCGATCGATCGGGCTCGATCGATCGAGAGCTCTGAAAAATCGGGACTTCCCCAGATTTTTGAGCACCTCTTTTCACACCATTTTTTCTACTTCATAACATAACATACTGCTGAAACAAACATGTGAAAAACTTCATAAAATATCCATGTAAGCACTTAAATCAAAGGTTTAGTAAAACCTAAGCTAACATGCATCATAACATCATCATAATCTTCATCCTCAACCAATTTTAACAGAAACAGAGCATGCTTATCTTTTTCCAGATTTCCGAGCATCTAGTTTCATAACAAGAAATCTATCACATAAATCATGTAAAATGCTTAAACAACCATGCTAGTAGTTACTTAATACTACCATGTAAGCATCCCTACCAAGGTTCCACCCATATTTATACCTATCATGCAATAAAAGATCCCACCAAAAACCCAAGCTTAACCAAAGACCTCCGAAAAACAGAGTACACATCCTTACCCCTCTTCTTGCTCCTCTTTTTGCAAGGACATTGAACACTTTACCAATCTTTCCTTGCCTTAAAGCAGCTTGTTCTGGGACGAAAATGGAGGAGAATGGGAGGAGAGAAGGAGATGGAGGTTGATTGAGTGGTAGCATGGGTTGGGCAAGTGGGGGTATGGGTTGAGCAAGTGGGGGAGGGTGAGGTGACCGAGTGGTGGGGGTGGGGTGGTGTGGTTGGGGCGCCATGTGGTGTTTAATTGTGTCCCCATATTTAGTACGATGTATTAAAATATCCTCACTCGATATTTTCTAACTTCATTTAATTAATACATCCTTTAAAACACCTAACATGCTTCCCACATCATATCATCATAACATAATCATAGCCCCCAATTAAATGCACCACAACCCTCTTAAACATATCATAAATCATCATCATAGCACATAATTACATGACATTTCGGGGGTATTACACCTGTACCATAACTCATGAGTATAATCAATAGATTATTTAATGGTTCACACATGTAATGACATAACACCATTTCATTATCACCAATTACCAATCCCTAGTGTGTTATAATAGTGCATTTTAATGCACCTCGCTTGTCATGACAGCGGCATTAATACCCCTCGCTTCGACATATTAGCGGCATTGAATAACCTCGCGCAAATGCGACACGCGGCAACACCCTCGCTTCAACATTTGGCGGCAAATATTCTTTCCTCGCTACAATATGACAGCGGCAAGTATTCTATCATCGCTTCAAGTGACAGCGGCAAAGCATTAAAATCATCACTCTAAATAACCATGACTCATGGGATGTGCACCAAACAATCATCATATGCATATACAATCATAATGCATAATTCAACATGTATTTGCATCCACAATGCACAATTCCATATATACTCGCATCCACAATGCATAATCAATGAGTATAATAGATACATGTACCGTTGGGTACCCGTACGTCTCTTTACGTACCCCAAAAGTGGGATTTGATCTGACTTCACTTCCTTGGTTGCGTCGCTACCTGAGATGGTTCTACACAATCACAAAACCCAATATTAGAAGCCAAATTATAGCCAAATACAAAAAATCTGTCAAAAAATTACATTTCCCACTATTCAGCTGCTGGCGATCGATCGTTGTGTCAAGGCGATCGATCGCGAGCCTTACTGATCGATCGCCTTGACATGGCGATGAATCGACATACCTATCTGCCTTGCGGCGATCGTTCGCGACATTTCCAGCGATCGATCGCCTGCAACAGACTTCGCCACTGCCCTTCGGCAATCGGTCGCTCCATTTGTAGCGATCGATCGCCACCTGCTGTGTGCGCGATTCTTCACCTTTTTTTAGCATATTTCTTCCCCAACAACACCAACACAAATACCATCAAACCCATAACATAAAACCACCCTAAACCTTCAATATACGTCTTAGAACAATCAAAAATCTAACAACCAATCATAAACAACACCAACTCAAAACAAACCCATTTCAAACATTCAAATATCAACCCAAATCAAAACCAAACACCATTAAAACATTAAGGAGGGTTCCATACCTCTTATGGACTCCGAATCTCACAAGAAATCTCACAAACCAAGCTTTTGTGAAGATTTCTCCTTCCTCCTTTGGCCAATTTCGAAAATGGGATGAGGGGTTAGGGTTGGGAGTGAAATTGGGGATTGAAAAAGTGATGGATAAAGTGGGGGGTGTAGTGGGGTTGTAAGGGGTTATAATTAAATTTATACCCCATTAATTAACATGATGTATAAAATACCCTAACATGGTATTTTAAAAGCATTTTACCAAAATGCACCCAAAACCTCAATTAAATCCATGCTTTCCAAATAATTAACAACCGACATGAATAAACCATGTTAATACCCAATTTTCCCAACATGCACAACATGCATCCCGAAATGCACTACCGGTCACGCCTACCATGTGACTAAGCATTTCAACAAGATAATTAATTCCAACACATAATTCAATTATCACCATAATTAATCACGTAAACACAATTAATGCCCAAATTACAATTAATCATTTCAGGGATATCACAATACTCCCCTACTTATAAGATTTCGTCCTCGAAATCGCATGCACTTACCCAAATGAAACTAAACATAAATCACATACCAGAAAATAGTTCCGGGTAGTGCTGCACCATATGCCGCTCCGTCTCCCACGTGGCCTCCTCGACACCCCTGCGATCCCAATGAACCTTGATCATATGTATCACTTTGTTCCGAAGTCTGCGGTCTGCTCGATCCAGAATTCTAACAAGCCGTTCCACAAAGATACATCGGATCCTAACTGAACCTCGGAAGGCTGCAGCACATATGACGGATCCGGCTCATACTTCCGCAACATAGACACATGGAACACATCGTGTATACCAGACAAAGAAGGTGGCAAGGCCAGTCGGTAAGCTAAGGTGCCAATGCGCTGCAAGATCTCGTACGGCCCAACACACCTTGGAGACAGTTTCCCGCGCATTCCAAATCGTACAACACCTCTGAAAGGTGAGATCTTCAAAAAGACCTTATCCCCCAACTGAAATTCTAACGGTCACCGCTGTTTATTAGCATAAGCTGCATGTCTGTCCTGGGCTGCCTTCATTTTCTGTCTTATCACCTTTACCTTCTCTGCCATTTCCCGAACCAGTTCCGGTCCTATGACCGATTTACGATCAAAGTCATCCCAACACAAGGGTGATCTACATCGTCTGCCATAAAGGGCCTCAAAAGGAGCCATCTGAATACTTGCATGGTAGCTATTATTATAAGAGAACTCTACCAAGGCCACTGAGTCCTGCCATGAAGTATCAAAATCCAATACACATGCCCTCAACATGTCCTCGAGCGTTTGGATAGTACGCTCGGTCTGGCCATCCGTTTAAGGATGATATGCAGTGCTCAACCTTACCTCGGTTCCCAAAGCTGGCTGAAAACCCTCCCAAAAATGAGATGTGAATCGTGGATCTCGATACGACACTATGGAAATGGGGATCCCGTGCAATCTTACCACATCTCGAATATACAACTGAGCCATCTTCAAATAGGTTAAGGTCATACTATAGGGAATGAAGTGAGCCACTTTGGTCAATCTGTCCACAATCACCCAAATGGCATCAAAACCCAAAGCACTCCTCTGCCTTAACCTGCTGGCAGATCAAGCATCTCTTAACGAAAGCGATAACATCACTCTTCATTCTCTTCCACCAAAACTGATCACACAAATCCTTATACATCTTCTTCCGCCTGGGTGGATACTAAGCCTGATACTATGAGCTCGCTCCAAGATCCCTCTACGCAACTCCGGCATACTCAGAACCACCCAACGGCTACCCAATCTCCAGGATCCGTCCTCAGCCACTCTGAACTTCGATGGCTGACCAAGATGTACTAATGATAACCATATCTGAATCTCATCATCTATCTTTTTAGCTCCCTGATATTCTCATAGATATCTGGCTCAGCTAATAAGGTCGATACATACACTGGTGATGTATCTCTGTCGAAGTCATAGCCCAGATGGCAATAGGAAGTCATCATGGCTGACAAATGTATGACATCCTCAGCGGTACTCCTCACTTTCCGGCTCAAGGCGTCTGCTGTCAAGTTAGCTTTTCCAGGATGGTACTCAATTTCACAATCATAGTCCTTGAGTAAGTCCATCCATCTCCTCTGCTGCATATTCAGCTCTGCCTGAGTAAATAAGAACTTCAGGCTCTTATGGTCCCTGTAAATGGTAAACAACGTACCATACAAATAATGCCTCCAAATCTTCAGGGCAAAGATAATAGCCGCCAATTCCATGTCATGGACTGGATTCAACTGCCTCGATGCATAAGCTGCCACATGCTTATCTTGCATCAATACACATCCAAGGCCCTGAAGTGATGCATCGGTATAAAGAACAAACCTAGAATTTTCCGTAGGAATCACCAACACAGGTGCCGTTGTCAACCGGTGTTTCAACTCTTGGAAGATCTCCTCGCAAGCCTCTAACCAAAAGAATGGTACCCCTTTTTGGGTCAACTGTGTCAATGGCTTAGCGATCTTAGAAAATCCTTTGATGAAACGTCGATAATAACCAGCCAAACCAAGAAAACTCCGTATCTCGGGCACAGAAGTGGGTGCAGCCCACTCCATCACAGCCTCAATCTTCCTGGGATCAACTGATATCCCACTGCTAGATATAACATGCCCCAGAAACACTACATTGCTCAACCAAAACTCACATTTACTGAGCTTGGCATATAACTGGTGATCTCTGAGAATCTGGAGTACTGTCCTCAAGTGTTTCACGTGCTCTTCCTCGCTCCGAGAGTAGATGAGTATGTCGTCAATAAATACAATGACAAACTGGTCAAGATATGGTTGAAACACTCTGTTCATCAAGCTCATAAAGATAGCTGGGGCGTTCGTCACACCGAACTGCATAACTAGGAACTCATAGTGCCCATACAGAGTCCGAAATGCTGTCTTCTGCACATCCTCATCTCTGACCCGAATCTGGTGGTACCCCGATCTCAAATCAATCTTGCTATATAGTTTTGTACCTTGCAACTGATCAAACAAATCGTCAATCCTTGGGAGAGGATACTTGTTCTTCACCGTGGCCTTATTCAGTTGCCGGTAATCGATGCACAACCGCATCGAACCATCCTTCTTTTTCACAAAGAGAACCGGTACGCCCCAAGGTGATACGCTAGGGCGTATATATCCTTTGTCAAGGAGTTCCTGCAACTATTCCTTCAATTCCCTTAACTCCGCCGGTGCCATCCTATAAGGTGCACGAGAGATAGCGGATGTCCCCGGTAATAACTCAATCCCAAACTCGACTTCTCAAGCCGGTGGGAATCCTGGGATCTCCTCCGGGAACACATCAGCAAATTCTGCTACCACGGGTACATCCTCCACCCTCAATTCTTTATTATTTCCCGAGGTGTCCACGGCATAGATAAGATAGTCCGTGTGTCCATGTTCCAACAACTGGGACATTTTGATAACTGATATCAATGGAATTTTCGCACGAGAACCGTTCCCATGGAAAGTCCACTGTATTCCCATATCAGATCTGAACCGAACTGTTCTCTGCCGACAGTCCACGACTGCCTGATATCTATTCAGAATGTCGATGCCCACAATGCAATCGAAGTCTGACATGCCCAACACAATCAAATCTGCCTTCAACTCATTGCCCTCAAAATAAATGAGGCAATCTGCAAGAAACTGATCGGCAATAACATTTCTTCCAGTGGGTGTCGAGACCATAAGAGGTGTGGGTAACGAAGACGTGCGCATATGGTGTCTCTCACAAAGCCAACAGATACAAAAGAGTGGGAATCACCTGTATCTATCAAAATAAAAGCAGGGTACGTAAATAAATGGCACATACCGGCGATAACCTCCTCCGGGGCTGCCTGGGCCTGCTCTCTAGTCAGTGCATACACCTGCCCCTGGGACGGTCCCACTATCTGACCTCCCGATGGTCGAGGCATAATCTGCTGTCTCTGATGCACTGTCATGTCCTCAAATCTCGGTCTATTCCCTTGGAAATCTGACTGTCCTCCCCGAGTGGGGCAATACCGAGATATATGACCCAGCTTGCCACAACTGTAACAAGCTGGGCAATTGATCGATGAGTGTGGCCCTCCACAATTGTCACACCTTGTTTCCCCCGTTCTATTCACTTGCATGGGTCCCCGGTTGGACAACAGATTGTTCTTCCTATTCTCCTGCTTCCGGTTAAAAGATTTCTACCCACTGAACCGAGAGGATGAAGAAGCACCACAAGGCTTAAATGACTCCCCTCGTGGCCTCAAGCTATCAGTAACTTGCCTCTGTGGCGGCACATGTGGGGGTACAGCATTAGGATAGGCCCCAACTCCAATTTCCGCAAGTTCTGATCTAATAAGAGCATCATCAAAAGAAGTGGGGTTGTTGGTGATAACCCGATCAAATAGCTCCGGTCGTAACCCCTTCAAAAAGTGCCTCATCTTTGCATGTCCGTTTGTGGCAATATGAGGGACATACCTCAGCAATGAAGAATAGTGCATAGCATAGTCTGATACTGTCATGCCTCCTTGCTTCAAGTTTGTGAACTCGTCTTCTTTCATCTGCCTCGCAGCCGCAGAAAAATACCGGTTCAGAAACCGGGTCCTGAAGAGAGTCCAATCAATCAACATACCCTGGGCCCTCAATTCCATCACCGTGGTCTTCCACCACATGGAAGGTTTCTTTGCTAGTTGGAACTCCGCCAACCTCAGCCATGCCGTCCTAGCACAAGAAGCGGACATGAATATCTGTTCCAGTCTCTCAAGCCACTCCTCAGCCTCCTCCCCTGTCTCTGTCCCCTCAAAACGGGGCGGGTGGAAAGTAAGGAATTGAGTCAAACTAAGCTCACCGGGTAGTAACAACTGAGACACGGGTTCCACACCCACAGCTGGTGGAGGTAAAGGATTTGTCTGGCTTATGCTTGCATTAACACTACCAACATCACCCACCTCTTCATTGAGGTTTCCCAAGTTCATAGCCGTCATGTTGTACACAAGGGTTAAAACAATTCCAAAACAATACATATGTTATACCGTTAGATAACATAAACAACAACAAGCATGTTAGTATAACAGTATATACATCAATATGCACCACATGCATAAACATGCCCAAATATAAACGCCTAGCCAACCAATTGCTAAGGCTACCCTTCACTCAATCCCGGGTTCTCTAACCACTGCTCTGATACCACAAATGTAAGGACCCTAGTTCCTTAAGTGTGGATTAAAGGCATAATTAGAACTAACATACATTATCAGAGTATAAAAGTTCGTGTTGAGACTTTGAGCCTTAAGAATTACATGCCAAGTTAAGGACTTTCAAATGGATTAATTACATTCTCAATCAAATGAATGTTATTCACTATAGCTTTATACTACTCCTATAGTAGACACTATACAAAAATAATCCTATCATTCATTAGCAAAAGCGTTCTTCACAAGCTCACCGCCTCAACCCGCCTTAGCCCGTTTATCATGCCAAAATGTACCTACAAGGACAACCCCCAAAACATGAGCATATAATAATAATTCATATCCAACACAAGATGAATATAAGGCGTAAATGCATAAACCGTAATAAAACACTTCCTGTTTTTTCCCATGCATTTTAAACGCTGCCTTTTTGGTTGTCCCTGTACCATAACTCATGAGTGTAATTAATAGATTATTTAATGGTTCACACATGTCATGACATAACACCATTTCATTATCACCAATTACCAATCCCTAGTCTGTTATAATAGTGTATTTTAATGCACCTCGCTTGTCATGACAGCGGCATTAATACCCATCGCTTCGACATATTAACGGCATTGAATAACCTGAAGCAAATGCGACATGCGGCAACACCCTCGCTTCAACATTTGGTGGCAAATATTCTTTCCTCGCTACAATATGACAGCGGCAAGTATTCTATCATCGCTTCAAGTGACAACGGCAAAGCATTAAAATCATCACTCTATATAACCATGACTCATGGGATGTGCACCAAATAATCATCATATGCATATACAATCATAATGCATAATTCAACATGTATTTGCATCCACAATGCACAATTCCATATATACTCGTATCCACAATGCATAATCAATGAGTATAATAGATACATGTACCGTTAGGTGCCCGTACGTCTCTTTACGTACCTTTCCAAAAGTGGGATTTGATCTGACTTCACTTCCTTGGTTGCGTCGCCACCTGGGATGGTTCTACATAATCACACAACCCAATATTAGAAGCCAAATTATAGCCAAATACCAAAAATCCGTCAAAAAATTACATTTCCCACTATTCAGCTGCTGGCGATCGATCGCTGTGTCGAGGTGATCGATTGTGAGCCTTACCGATCGATCGCCTTGACATGGCGATCGATCGGCATACCTCTCTGCCTCGCGGTGATCGATCGCGACATTTCCAGCGATCGATCGCCCGCAACAGACTTCGCCACGGCCCTTCGGCGATCGGTCGCTCCATTTGTAGCGATCGATCGCCACCTGCTGTGTGCGTGATTCTTCACCATTTTTTAGCATATTTCTTCCCCAACAACACCAACACAAATACCATCAAACTCATAACATAAAACCACCCTAAACCTTCAATATACATCTTAGAACAATAAAAAATCTAACACCCAATCATAAACAACACCAACTCAAAACAAACCCATTTCAAACATTCAAATATCAACCCAAATCAAAACCAAACACTATTAAAACATTAAGGAGGGTTCCATACCTCTTATGGACTCCAAATCTCACAAGAAATCTCACAAATCAAGCTTTTGTGAAGATTTCTCCTTCCTCCTTTGGCCAATTTCGAAAATGGGATGAGGGGTTAGGGTTGGGAGTGAAATTGGGGATTGAAAAAGTGATGGATAAAGTGGGGGGTGTAGTGGGGTTGTAAGGGGTTATAATTAAATTTATACACCATTAATTAACATGATGTATAAAATACCCCAACATGGTATTTTAAAAGCATTTTACCAAAATGCACCCAAAACCTCAATTAAATCCATGCTTTCCAAATAATTAACAACCGACATGAATAAACCATGTTAATACCCAATTTTCCCAACATGCACAACATGCATCCCGAAATGCACTACCGGGTCACGCCTACCATGTGACTAAGCATTTCAACAAGATAATTAATTCCAACACATAATTCAATAATCACCATAATTAATCACGTAAACACAATTAATGCCCAAATTGCAATTAATCATTTGGGGATACCACAGTATCCTAGCGCATTGTGTGTGTGATGTCACCCTTTTCTCGAGCTGACATTATTTGATGATACCTTCCTTTGGACTCCGATTTTGGTATCTTGATATTCAATTCCTTGTACCCATTCATACATCGCATTCATACATGGTATGCATTGCATGATACTTTGTCATTTGACATGATTTATTTATTTCTCGTACTGGGGTACTGACCCCCTTTGTGGGGGTTGTCGTGTCTTTTGTTGTTCGGACATGACAGGCTTTACAGGAGAACATGGTGACGATTCTTACAGCGATGCATCGAGAGATAACCGGGCTCCATGATGAGCGAGCTCAGGTTGGATATGGTTTCTTATTCCAGTAATAGTATATGACTTTTAAACAAAATAAATTTACCAGGATATGCCCCGTGTATGTTGTACTTGGGATATGATATTTTCGAGACTATATGATAATGCTGGTTAATCTTTGCTTTATTATTTGCAAATGAAAGGCCTAAATCGAAATATATATATATATATATATATATATATATATATATATATATATATATATATATATATATATATATATTGATATCAATATATATGTATCACTTAAAAACGAAAATTTTTTAGGGCCATTTAACAAGACATTTGAAATTAATCTTCTGTTGTTTACATAAATTAATCACTGTGTGATTATTAAACACCACATTAGGATCGGGCCCTCACACCATTGTTATTATGCATGCAAATGTATTGCAATTATTGTACTGCTACGGGTATATCGACAAGCGATGGATCAGAATATTTGCCACTGTCTTATCAAGCGATGAATCAGGGTATCTGCCGCTGTCATATCGTAGTGTGAGTCACTGATATGTTGAAGCGTGGGATATCATTGAGCCGATGATAATTCGAAGCGAGGGATATTATTGAGCCGCTGATATAATGTGGTAGGACTTGTGAACTGTTGTATTAACTGTGCATATTGATATCATTGTATTGATGCAGGTATGTTGAGATATCGATGAGATTATGCGGAATGGGCATCACCTCTTGAGTCCAATGGGCAAAGTGTACATGTACGGGGGTCACCTTTTGAGCCTACGGGGCAAAGTGCCACGTACATGGGAGTACCTCTTGAGCCTACGGAGCAAAGTGATACATTCCTGATTATGTCGTTGTCATGTCAAAGCGATGATGCCGTTGTCATGTCGAAGCGATGGTACATGCCGTTGTCACGTCAAAGCGATGATGTTGCTGTCATGTCGAAGTGATGATGCCCCTGTCATGTTGAAGCGATGATGTTGATGTCGTGTCGAAGCGATGGTACATTCCGTTGTCAAGTCAAAGCAATGATACCACTGTGATGTCGAAGCGATTATGACGTTGTTGTGTCGAAGCGATGGTACATGCCACTGTCACGTCGAAGCTATGATGCCGCTGTCATGTTGAAGTGATGATGTCGTTATCATGTCGAAGTGATGGTATATGCCGGTGTCACGTCGAAGCGATGGTAAATGACGGTGTCTTATCGTGTGATGAATCGGGATATTTGTCGCTGTCATATCGTAGCGCGGGTCGCCGGTATGTCGAAGCGAGGGATATCCATGGAGCCGCCGATAATTCGAAGCGATGAATATTATTGAGCCACTGGTATACGGGATACTTGTCGTCGTTACACAAAGCGAGGGGTATTGTGATATGGAATTCTTGCAGCTGTTACACGAAGCAAGGTGCATTGTGACATGGAATTTATGCCGCTGTCGTGTCGAAGCGAAGGTACATGCCGATGTCACGTCGAAGCGATGAGTTTGGGAACAAAGTGCTACATGTGATGTGAGTCACCTCTTGAGTCCGAAAGGAACAAAGTGCTACATACAGGTGAGTCACCTCTTGAGTCCACATTTATGCCGCTACATACATAGCGATGGTTTATGCCGTTGTATACGTAGTGATGGATTATGTCGTTGTATACATAGCGATGGATTATGCAGTTGTATACGTAGCGATGGATTATGTCGCTGCATATGTAGCGATGGTTTATGATGTTGTATACATAGCGATGGTTTATGCTGCTGTTTACGTAGCGATGGTTGCTGCTGTTTACGTAGCGATGGTTGCTGCTGTAATACGTAGCGATGGTTTATGTCACTGTATACGTAGCGATGGATTATGCCGTTGTATACGTAGCGATGGATTATGCCGTTGTATACGTAGCAATTGATTATGCTGTTGTATACATAGCGATGGTTTATGCCGCTGCATACGTAGCGATGGTTTATGCCGCTGCATATGTAGCGATGGTTTATGCCGTATATACGTAGCGATGTATTATGCCACTGCATATGTAGCGATGGTTTATGTTGTTGTATATGTAGCGATGGATTATACCGTTGTATACGTAGCGATGATATGATGCCGTTGTATACGTAGCGAGGGATTATACCACCATCGAGCGATGAATGTGGATTGTATACCGCCGTTAGGCGATGAATATAGATGTGCCGCTATTATATTAGCGATGAGTAATTTTATATTGCCATTGAGTTAGCAATAATCATGGATGACATGTGTTGACATATACCGTCATGAGTTGATGAGGAATCATGGATGTCATGTGTTGACATATATCATCATGAGTTGACGAGGAATCATAGATGTCATGTGTTGACATATACCATCATGAGTTGACGAGGAATCATGGATACGAGGAAACATGGATGTCATGTGTTGACATATACCGTCACGAGTTGATGAGGAATTGTGGATGTCATGTGTTGACATATACCGTCACGCGTTGACGAGGAATTGTGGATGTCATGTGTTGACATGTATCGTCACGAGTTGACGTGGAATTGTGGATGTCATGTTTTGACATGTACCGTTACGAGTTGACGAGGACGTGTGGGTGTCATATGTTGACATGGAACTATTATGTCGAGCGGGTTTGCTCGATGAATAAATGGTTGTGCCATACAGGTAAGTGTACTGCAACACATATGGTGGTAAACATGTTACAAGTAATGGTACCTTGGGTGTACTCGTTGAGTTGGCTATGGCCAAGCAACTTGTAGTGTATGTAGTTATCGAGGGAACTACATATATATGTCGATGTGGTGTAGGGTGTACATGGTCGCCCATGCACATGAGAATGTGAAATAAATCCTAATGGGTTAGGATTGATTTTTGATTGAGTGAGGACATGGAGATGTCCCTTGTGTATCGGTATTAGAGAGATATTGGATGATGATCCATTACTCTAATTGATGGTACGATATTGTGTACCAGGATTGAACATATGACACGTTGGCATGTTTTATGTAAACCTTAGGAGACTGTGAGTGCTAGCCAGGCATGGTGATTTGTTGTTGCAATGATATAGTGAGCTTGTTGTAGCCACTATACTGCTTATTGGAACCGGGTGTGGTGGACCCGTATGGTGTTACGATTAGAGGTTATAGTGGACTCGTGTAGTCACTATGATGCCTTTGAGTTGAGGTGAGGAGTACCTCAAGGGAACTTTCAGCTCGGCTTGGTCGGGAGTACCAACGAGAGGGTTAACAAGTTATTGTTACCTCTGATTGAGAATTCTTGCATTGAGAATGCAATGGCGAACGTAACCGGAGTCATGGGATATAGTTAGTGTGGTAACACTACTGTACCGGTTGTGTGATATCCCCGAAATGATTATGTGCTTGTAAACATTAATTATGTTATGAAGATTATGGTATTAATTCATTGGGTTGAATCAATAATATTGGGGAAATGCGTTTCAGGGTGCATGTGATATATGTTGGGAATTTGGGGTGGATATTGTTGTTTTGGGTGAAGCATGTTTAATTGGAAATTGAAGTATTTTATTGATTAAATACTATAAAAATATCAACTGAGGATATTTTAATACATCATGCTAAATACCGGGGCACAATTAACCACCACACCCCATGCCACCCACTACCCCCAATAATCGGCCACCACCCCTCCCCCACTTGACCAACCCATGCTTCATCATACACTTCAATCACCTACCACAATCACCTCTCTTCTCTTCATTTTTTTCCTTCCCCTTTTTCTCTAAAAATCGCCCCTAAGGTGTTGCAGAAAGAGGAGGAAAAACCTTGGTAAAAGGTGTACAATAATTCATACCAAAATAGGAGAAAAAGGGGGTAAGACTTGGTACTTTGTTTTTGGTTGGGTTTGGGTTTAGTGGTGATGATTTTGATGCATGCTATCTTTGGTTTTGTTAAACCTTTGATTTAAGTATTTACATAGAAGTGTTATGAAGCTCCTAGCATGTTTGTTTGAGCATGTCGTGTTATGTGGTAGATGTGTTGGTATGAAAGGAAGTGCTCGAAAATCTGGATAAAGAATTATGATACCCTGTTTTCAGAAAGCTTGGGTGAGTACTGATAGAGTTGGGCGATTTTGATGCATGTGGGTTTAAGTTTGGGAAGAACTTTGTTTTGAATACATGCACGGTTGTACCTTGTAGCTCTTAGCATGTTTGTTCAAGCATGTTGTATGTCTTACATGCTAGATTGGGTGGTATGAAGATGGGTGTTCGAAAAATCTGGAGAAATCACGCACACAGCGTGTGGCGATCGATCGCTACAAACGCAGCGATCGATCGCCGAAGGCCAGTAGCTAAAATCGAAGGCAGGCGATCGATTGCCATAAATGGAGCGATCGATCGCCTCGAGCCAGTGAAGTCTGGCGATCGATCGCCTCGATGCAGCGATCGATCGCCAGCTGCGGAATAGTGGAAAATGATGTTTTTGTTGGATTTTTTGATTTTGGTCTATAAATTGGCATCTAATATTGTGTTGTACACTGGTGTAGAGCCTTCACAGATAGCCACACAACGCAGGGGATAGAGTCCTGCCACATACCATATTTTGGAAATGTACGTAAGCGACTACGGGCACCCAATGGTAACATGTATTATATGTTCATTATTTGACATACGATAAATGCAAGTTTGTGCATTATGAGTATGATACATGTTGTTATGCATTGTTGTTGCATATGTATGTTGTGGAACATTTGGTGTGTATTCCACGAGTTATGGTTATCACAGTGATGATTTTAATGCTTACCGCTATATACCGCTAAAAATGTGGAGCGAGGGGTGTAGGTCCGCTTGCACATGGAGGCGAGGTTTACCATACGAAGCGAGGATAGAAATACCGCTTGTATGAAGAAGCGAGGGAGGGGAGGACCGCTTGTTCTAATGTTATGAGGCGATGGGCATTAAAATACACTGATGATAAACTGACAAAGGATTGAAGTAACGATTTAAGACATAAAGATATGTCATGACATTATTTAAAGAAGCCATAATATCATATATTGATTTGATAATGAGTTATGGTATAGGGACAACCAAAATGGGCGTTTTAAATGCATTGGAATTCAGAAAGTATCCTATGCCTATGATTTATGCATTTATGCTTTACATTCATATTATGTTGAATATGAACTATGATGTGCTCATGTGTTGGGGGTTGTCTTTGTAGGTGCTTTTGACACGGAGAACCAGGGTCGGGGTTGATACGCTGAGCTGTAAGGAGTGCTACAGGATTAGCAGAATAGAGAATTACTTTGTATAGCTTCTACAAAAAGTAGAGTAAAGCTTTAGTAACCTTTTGTTAGGAATATGTATAATTCCTTTTTGAACTTTTGGTACTGTAATCTCTTAAGCTCAGGATTATCAACACAGCCTAATACTCTGATTTATGAATGATTAGTTCTCTTAATTGCACCTTAGAATCTTGTTTAGATAACGGGGTCTTACAGGTTGTATCTCTTGGAGGGATTTGGAACAATACTATTGTGGAAACAGTTAGTATCGATTGCGAGTTGATTATGAATCAACCATGGTAAGCATTACGGGTGGACCGGGTAATGGCTTTGCGTCATATGTAAGACGTACGAGAAGACGTCTTTGGAAAGATGCTCGGGAATGGTGAGTACTATGATATTAGTGCGGAGCATCGTTGGAATTTGTATACGTCGTGTATACAAGATTTTGATACTCTATGGAGTTTTCGGTAGTTTGTTGGAACCAAGGTGTGATTTCTTGGAACACACGGATGTGGACATCTATGGAGATGTGTTTTGTGTTGATCGGTAGTCGTGAGTTGCCCGATCCGAGTTGTAAGTGGTGCAACTACTCCTTGGCTGGAGATGGAATTGGAGAACGGAAACTGGGATTAGTATGATATATTGTTGCATACTTGTAGTTTCCTTTGTAACGATGTGTTTGTCATCTAAGACTAAGTTGTAGAGATACCATTGAGATGATATCTATGTTGGAATCGGGAATGATTTGATTGGATAGCAGTTATGGTTGACTGACTGCTTTTGGATGGTTAACAATGGGGTATGTTAACATCTTTAAGGTTGTGATGACTTGGGAGGATAACTCCATTCCAGAATTTGGAGCGAGGTCGATGTCCTCGCGGTTGGTGTTCCGATCATGATGTATTCATGAATCGATGTTGTGTACCCGAATTGGGTTGTGTGGTCTCGGCGGTACGTACGCCTGTGCAAATTTTGAGGATGAAATTTTATTAGTGGGGGATAAATGTGATATCCGAAAATTATGGTGTTGATCCCGGAGTGATTATAATCCTTAATGGATTTTAATTGGAGTAATTATGAGATAATTAAGGTGTTGAGATTCCCGAGGGTTGAGATTTATTCTCATGAAGGTGATAAACCTTGGATTTGTATTGGTAGTGGGATCTGGGATCTGGGGAGCTTTGGTTTGAGATTGGTAATGAAAATAGTGAGTGAGATAATTATTGAGCACAGATGATTTTTAATGAGTCAGGGTGCGAGTATTTGAGACTCGGAATTTTTGGAGCCTTAGTACTAAATATACCAAGTGGACTCGGTGTTCAATCAGTTAGCGTTTCATTCTCTCTCTCTCCCTCACGTTTCATCTCTCCCCCCAACCCTTTTCCTTTTTTTCTTCTTGGAGCAAAATCGAGCAAGGCTCGATCTCGGAGCAAGGTTTCTCGAAGATAATTTGGTAATACTCTTCCCCCTCTCTTCTATCCTCGATTTGATACTAAATTTGTGGTATTTGGTTAAGTATAGAGTTGGGTTCGGGTTTTTGGATCTGTGGAGATTTTTTATTGTTGTGTTTTGGGAAGGATTTAAGGTTCCTTGTTGAGGATTTGGGGTGTTTTAGGTGTTGGGATTAAGTTTGTGGGGGTTTTAGCTTATAAAATGTCATTTTGGTTGTTGCAAGGTTCGCCGATCGATCGGCATGTGGGCTCGATCAATCGCGCGTCGTTAACAAAATCTGATGACGATGAACAGTGTGCTTGATCGATCGAGCAGTTTACTCGATTGATCGAGAAGGTTGAGCTATCGATCGATCGAGAGCCTTTGGCCGATCGATCGAGAGGCCCTTTTTTTTAGAAATTGTTGGTTGTTGTGGAATCGATGCATGCTTCGCCAGAGTCTTTTAAATGGTTAATCATCGTGATTGATGATGTATTTGGAGGATGAATATGTGCTTGGGTATGTTTTTGTGGGGATGAAATTAATTGTGAGTTATTAACTGTGTTTAGCAAATAATTCACGGGATCTCGGGGCAAAGGCAAGGATTGGCTCTTGCTATTGGATCATAAGGTACGTGTAACGTATGAGCATGGTAGATATATTATTGTCATGTGCATGAATAATATATGAATGTTGGAAACATTATGGTATGTTTTGAGAATCATACGGTGCCGCTATGGAGCGAGTGATGATTGGGATGTTGTCGCTATGTAGCAAACATCGTTATGATGCCACTGATGTTGAGCGTGCGAGGTAATGAAATTGTGAAATCATGGCAGAGATATATGTGTTATTTGTAATCATTAGGACTGATTTAATTACATTTGATATTATTATCAGTTTAAGCATGGGTAAAGTTAATCAATAAAATGGTTAACTGACTTTAGGGATTTGATGGTTTGGCTAATGTGAGAAAATGAACATCACAGGGGATCCCACATGATAACGATACTATACAGGGAGTATCTTTTGTATTTACAGTTTTATATTCTATAAATTTTGAATTTTGATATTGCGGTTATGGAAATTGTGGATTGGTATGCTCACCCCGTGTTGGGACAGGTGAACAGGTACATCAATGGCTCTGGAGTTGAGTTCGAGCTGTTGATTGGAAATGCTTCCAGGGCTAAGGTACTAATGACGGTATTGGGTAGCATGCTTATACTGTGATACACATTATTCATTCAATGCTCGCATGTGAGAATTCGTCTATGTGTATATGGGTTGTATAAATGTTGCTAGAGTTCTCTTTTCGTATATGGTTGCATGCAATTAATTGTGGAGTAATGCATGATGAATTGAGAATGTGTTAGTGTATTATGAGGTGTATGTTCATGCTAGTTGGACGTATTGGGAATTGAACATTAAGTGGATTAATGTCGAAATTTTAGAGATGGTATATACGGGGTTTCCCTAATGTTATGAAAGCATGCACCATTAGTTGTGATAATACATTAATAGCGGGTTAAGGGCACAGGGTCCTTACACCTATAAAAAGGGTCACAAAACCCACGAAATTATCAGACTTGGAGACTCACTTTTAACCTAAAAAATCACCACAACCACCTTCAACACCTCAACAAAAAGCCATTGAAATGTAAGGAAGAAGCAAGAGAATGAGTCACGTTTCAACGCACGGAGTAGATGCCAACTGTTTATCGTGCTTTTAAACCTTTATTTTTGAAAATTTTCTAATTCACGAGGTTGATTTGGTTGAAAAACACTTTTGCATCTTGTTATTTTTTGTTTGAACATGAACTAAATGTTATTTTATCAAGATTATGGGAGCTTGTGTTTGGTTTTATGATTTGAATGTTATTAGTTGATTAATTCTTTTGTGCATGAATTATAACTTAATGCTCTCAAAGCTTTGCAACCTTTGACTGATTTTTGAGAATTATAACTGAGACTGAAAGATAGGATTATAATATGCTATTGTCATGCTGTATGTTTAAGATTGAGATCGATAGATAAAATCACATACGAGTAATAACTTTAGATTGCATAATCTAACGTTAGAGGTTTTCATAATGATTTATGCAATATCAACTTGGTGATTAAGTGAACGAAAGTTACTCGTTTCAATTTGATATCAATTTCAATATAGCTTGAAAAAGTGTGTTGAGTGTTTTAAGGAAACCTGTCACCTTAAGAATTAATTGGATAATCAATTGGATTTCACAAACGAATCATCGATGATAACACAAGTGAACTGACATCTTGATAAATTTCTCGAGTGGAATTCCTTAACATCTTCAATTGGTTAATTGACTTTAGATTCTTAGTCTTTAGTTAATTGATTACTTCACTGTAAGGACCCTAATCCTTAAGTGCGGAATAAAGGCATAATAGAGCTGAATAAATGATCAGAGTAGAGTAAACAAGTTGAGTCTATGAGCTTAAGCATTTACATGCCAAAATAAAGGACTACCAAAAGGATTAATTACATTCCAACAAATGAATGTGTCCACTATAGTCTTACGCTACTCCTAGAGTAGGCACTATACAAAAGAATCCTGTCCTTTCATCTACCAAAGATGCTCGTGAAGCTCACTGTCTCAACCCGTTCAAGCCCATCTATCATGCCAAAAAGGTACCTACAAGGACAACCCCCAAACATGAGCAATAATAATCATTCATATTCAACACAATATGAAGATAAAGCGTAAATGCATAATCAATATAAAACACTTCCTGTTTTCCCATGCATTTCAAACGCTTCCCGTTTGGTTGTCCCTGTACCATAACTCATGAGTATAATCAACAGATTATTTTTAATGGCCAAAACATGTCATGATATCATATACCATCTCAACTGTACCACATATTGGTCACCATTCCCTAGTCTGTCCATCACAGTGTATTTTAATGCCCCTCGCTTATATTCATATGGGCGGCATAGGATAACCTCGCTAAAATGGACATGCGGCGCTCCCACCCCTCGCTTCACAGAGAGCGGCAAATACCCTTTCCTCGCCCCATATGACAACCACGCTCAAATGTGACATGCGGCGCTCCCCCCCCCCCCCCCTCGCTTCACATTTAGCGGAACCAATACAAAAAGCGGCAAGCATTAAAATCATCAAAGGATGACCACGACTCATGGGATGTGCATCCAATAATCATAATATGCATCTAACATCAATATGCATAAATTACCATGTATATGCATCCACAATGCAATACCTCATATGGCATAAATCAACATGTATATGCATCCACAATGCAATACCACATATATACTCGCATCCACAATGCATAAACAATGAGCATATAAAATACATGTTACCGTTGGGTGCCCGTACGTCCACTACGTACCTTTCCAAAATGTGGAATGTGATTGGACCTCAATTCCTTGGCTGCGTTGCCACCTGGGTTGGTTCTACATATTCACAAATACCAATATTAGAACCCAATAATAGGCCAATACCAAAAATCCCACAAAAACACCCAAAAACACCATTTTTGGTGTCTCGCGATCGATCGCCATCAAGCCCCGATCGATCGCGAGAACACACTGTCTCGGGCAACAAAATTGCACAATCCGCGATCGATCGCGGAGCTAGCGCCGATCGATCGCGGCCTCGCCGATCGATCGCGCCAAGCTCGCGATCGATCGCTGAGGCTCACTGCCTCAGCCCTGATGCTCGCGATCGATCGCGAGAAAATCGCCGATCGATCGCCGAGCTGTGGTCAAGCGGGATTTGGGCACTATTCACCCATCTTCAACCCCTTCTCAAACACACCAACAGACCCCAACATAAATCAAACCCAACAACTCAAAACCACCCATAAACATCAACATAAACTCAAATAAACAACATCCAACCAAAACACTACCAAAATCACAACACCCAACACAACCCATTTTAAACCCTTTAAAACCAAACTAAACTCAAATAAAACCTTGCAAAATTAACACATGAGGTACCCATACCTCTTGGGGATCTCAAATCACCCAACAATCTCCTCAAAACAAGATTTTGCAAGAACTTCTCTTCACCTTAAAGCTCAAGAACGAAAATGTGAAGAAAAGAGAAGGGTTTGGGTGTTTGTTTTGGTAAAGTGAAAAGTGAGGGATGTAAAGTGGGGTTTGGGTAATAAAAAGGTGTTGGTTATTTAAAATGCATACCAAACAATTCCATGGTGTATAAAACACCCCAACATGATATTTTTCAAAGCATTTACTCAAAATGCACCAAATATCAATTTAACACATGATTCCTCATAAATTGCTAACCAATGCAAATAAATCATGCTTCCAATAATATTTACCCAACATGCACCACATGCACCCTAAAATGCAACCCCGGGTCATCCTATCCACATGACCATGCATTTCCACATAAGGTAAATAAATCCCAACACATAATCAATTACCACATAATTAATCATGTAATCACAATTAATGCACCAATTAGCAATTAACCATTTCGGGGATGTCACAATACTCCCCTACTTATAAGATTTCGTCCCCGAAATCACACGCACTTACCCCAACAGAAACTAAACATAAACTCATACCAGAGAATAGTTCCGGGTAGTGCTGCACCATATGCTGCTCCGTCTCCCACGTAGCCTCCTCGACACCCCTGCGATCCCACTGAACTTTGATCATCGGTATCACTTTGTTCCGAAGTCTACGGTCTGCTCTGTCCAGAATTCTAACAGGCCGTTCCACGTAAGATACATCTGACTCTAACTGAACTTCGGAAGGCTGTAACACGTGAGACGGATCCGGCTCATACTTCCGCAGCATAGATACATGAAACACATCATGTATCCCAGATAAAGAAGGCGGCAAAGCCAGTCGGTAAGCCAATGTGCCAATGCGCTGCAAAATCTCGTACGGTCCCACAAACCTCGGAGACAGTTTCCCGCGCATCCCAAACCGCACAACGCCTCTGAAAGGCGAGATCTTTAAAAAGACCTTATCTCCCAACTGAAACTCTAACGGTCTCCGCCGTTTATTTGCATAAGCTGCCTGCCTGTCTTGGGCTGCTTTCATTTTCTGCCTTATAGTCTTTACCTTCTCTTCCATTTCCCGGATCAACTCAGGCCCTCCGACTGATCTACTGTCCAAATCGTCCCAACACAAGGGCGATCTACATCGTCTGCCATAAAGAGCTTCAAACGGAGCCATCTGAATACTCGCCTGGTAGCTATTGTTATACGAAAACTCTACCAAAGGCACTGAATCCTGCCAAGAGGCATCAAACTCCAATACACAAGCTCTTAACATGTCCTCGAGCGTCTGAATAGTGCGCTCGGTCTGGCCATCCGTCTGAGGATGATAAGCAGTGCTCAATCTGACCTCAGTTCCCAAAGCTGACTGAAGGCCTTCCCAAAAATGAGATGTGAATCGCGGATCTCGATCTGACACAATAGAAACGGGGATCCCATGCAATCTCACCACATCTCTAATATATAACTGCGCCATCCTCAAGAATGTAAATGTCATGCTATAAGGGATAAAGTGGGCTACCTTGGTCAATCTGTCCACAATCACCCAAATAGCATCGAAGCCTGAAGCACTCTTCGGCAAATGAGTCACGAAGTCCATGGAAATGTGCTCCCACTTCCACTTCGGGATCTCCAAGCTTCTCAATTCGCCGCCAGGTCTCTGCCTCTCTGCCTTAACCTGCTGACAGATCAGACACCTCTTCACAAAAGCGACGACATCAGACTTCATTCTCTTCCACCAAAACTGACCACGCAGATCTCTGTACATCTTCTTCCCGCCTGGGTGGATGCTAAGTCTGCTACTGTGAGCTCGCTCCAAGATCCCCTTACGCAACTCCGGCGTACTCGGAACTACCCAGCGGTTACCCAATCTCAAAGATCCGTCGTCGGCCACTCTGAATTTCGTCGGCTGACCAAGATGCACTATAGACAACCATCTCTGAACCTCAGCATCTGCCCTCTGAGCTCTCCTGATGTTCTCATAAATATCTGGCTCAGCTAGTAAGGTAGAGACATACACTGGTGATGCATCTATATCAAAATCATAGCCGAGATGACAATAGGAGGTCATCATAGCCGACAAATGGATGACGTCCTCAGCAGAACTCTTCACTTTCCGGCTCAAAGCGTCTGCTGTCAAATTGGCTTTCCCCGGATGGTACTCTATCTCGCAGTCATAATCCTTGAGTAGGTCCATCCATCTCCTCTGTCTCATGTTCAGCTCCGCCTGAGTAAATAGAAACTTGAGACTCTTGTGATCCGTGTATATGGTGAATGAAGTGCCATATAAGTAATGTCTCCAGATCTTCAGGGCGAAGATGATAGCCGCCAATTCCAAGTCATGAACTGGATATCGGGTCTCATGCGGCTTCAACTGTCTTGATGCATAAGCTACCACATGTTTATCTTGCATCAGAACACACCCAAGGCCCTGCAGTGATGCATCAGTATACAGAACAAATCTGGAGTTCTCCGTCGGAATCACTAACACTGGTGCCGTCGTCAATCGGTGCTTCAACTCCTGGAAGCTCTCCTCACAAGCTTCTGACCAAAAGAAAGGCATACCCTTCTGAGTCAACTGAGTCAACGGCTTGGCAATCTTCGAAAAGCCCTCAACAAAGCGCCGATAATACCCGGCCAAACCAAGGAAACTCCGAATCTCAGGCACAGAAGTGGGGGCAGCCCACTCCATCACAGCCTCAATCTTCTTCGGGTCCACTGATATCCCGCTGCTCGAAATGACATGCCCCAGAAACACCACACTGCTCAGCCAAAACTCGCACTTACTGAGCTTAGCATACAACTGATGCTCTCTAAGAATCTGAAGCACTGTCCTCAAGTGTTTCACATGATCTTCCTCACTCCGGGAGTAGATAAGAATGTCGTCAATAAACACGATGACGAACTGATCAAGATACTGCTGAAACACTCTGTTCATCAGACTCATAAAGACGGCCGGGGCGTTCGTCACACCGAACGGCATTACTAAGAACTCATAATGCCCGTATCGAGTCCGGAACGCTGTCTTTTGCACATCTTCCTCTCTGACCCGAATCTGATGATACCCGGATCTCAAATCAATCTTGCTATACACCCTGGTACCTTGCAACTGATCAAATAAATCATCTATCCTTGGGAGAGGATACTTGTTCTTCACTGTAGCCTTGTTCAGCTGCCGGTAATCGATGCACAACCGCATCGAACCGTCCTTCTTCTTCACAAAGAGGACTGGTGCGCCCCATGGCGACACGCTCGGGCGTATATACCCCTTGTCCAGGAGATCCTGTAACTGTTCTTTCAACTCCCTCAACTCTGCCGGTGCCATCCTATAAGGTGCACGAGAGATAGCGGATGTCCCTGGCAGCAACTCGATCCCAAATTCAACTTCCCTGGCCGGTGGAAATCCTGGGATCTCTTCTGGAAATACATCAGCAAATTCTGCCACAACTGGTACATCCTCAACCCTCAGTTCTTTACTCTTTCCAGACGTGTCCACGGCATAAATAAGATAGCCCGTGTGCCCACGTTCCAACAACTGAGACATCTTGATCGCTGAAATCAACGGAATCTTCGCACGAGACCCGTTGCCAAAGAAAGTCCACTGACTGCCCAACTCAGGTCTGAACTTCACTGTTCTCTGCCGGCAATCTACCACTGCCTGATATCTGTTCAGAACATCAATACCCAAGATGCAGTCGAAGTCTGACATACCCAGCACAATCAAGTCTGATCTCAACTTGTTGCCCTCAAAATAAATGAGGCTATCTGCCAAAAACTGATCAGCAACGACGTTTCTTCCAGTGGGTGTCGAGACTAGGAGAGGCGTGGGTAAAGAAGACGTGCGCATATGGTGTCTTTCCACAAATCCCACAGACACAAAGGAATGGGAGGCACCTGTATCTATCAAAACAAAAGCAGGGTACGTAAATAAATGGCACGTACCGGCAATCACCTCCTCCGGAGCTGCCTGAGCCTGCTCTCTGGTCAGTGCATATACCTGTCCCTGGGGTGGTCCCACTGTCTGACCTCCCGACGGACGAGGCCCAAACTGCTGCCTCTGCTGCACTGTCCTGTCCTCAAACCTTGGCCTGCTGCCCTGATACTCTGACTGGCCTCCCCTGGTGGGACAATACCGAGCAATGTGGCCCATCTTGCCACAAACATAACATGCAGGACACTTGTTTGAAGAATGTGGTCCTCCACAATTGTTGCACCTCGGCTCTCCCGGCCTATCCCCTTGTGAAGATCCTCTATTGGCCGACCAATTACCCTTCTTGTTATCCTGCTTCTGTCCAAAGTGTTTCTTTCCACCATACCGCGAAGATGAAGAGGCACCACGGGGTTTAAATGGCTCACCCCGAGGCCTCAAACTGTCACTAGTCTGCCTCTGTTGCGGTACCGGTGGTGGCATGGCATAAGCTCCCACTCCAAGCTCAGCAAGCTCCGCTCTTGTGAGAGCATCATCAAATGAAGTTGGGTTATTGATGATAACCCGGTCATAGAGCTCCGGTCGCAGCCCTTTCATGAAATTTCTCATCTTGGCACGTCCATCAGAGGCAATATGGGGGACATACCTCAGTAGTGACGAGTACTGTGTGGCATAGTCTGCCACTGTCATGTTTCCCTGCCTCAGACTTGCAAATTCATCCTCTTTTGTCTGTCTTGCTGCCGCGGAGAAGTATCGGTTCAAGAACCTGGTCCTGAAGAGCGTCCAGTCAATCACAGCACCCAGTGCTCTCATTTCCATTACTGTGCTCCTCCACCACATCAGTGGTTTCTTGGCTAATTGAAACTCCGCTAGCCTCAGCCAAGCCGTCACAGCACAAGGAGCCGATACAAAGATCTGCTCAAGTCTTTCTAACCACTCTTCAGCTTCTTCTCCGGACTCTGTCCCCTCAAACCGGGGCGGATGATAAGACAGAAACTGCGTCAAGCTAATCTCACCCGGTAACAATAACTGGACCACTGGTTCCATTCCTACAGCCGGTGGAGGTAGAGGATTAGCCTGTCCAATACTCGCATTTACACTCCCAACATCTCCGACTTCCTCATTAGCAGCCATGCTGTAACACAAATGTTAACAACAATCCAAAGCAATATATATATCATGTCGTTAGATAACAGGAGTGATATAAGCATGTTAGTATAACAGGATATACAATAATATGCACCACATGCATAAACATGCTCCAAATGTAAGCACCTAGCCAACCATGCTAAGGCTACCCTTCACTCGTTCCCGGGTTCTCTAACCTGGCTCTGATACCACTAATGTAAGGACCCTAATCCTTAAGTGCGGAATAAAGGCATAATAGAGCTGAATAAATGATCAGAGTAGAGTAAACAAGTTGAGTCTATGAGCTTAAGCATTTACATGCCAAAATAAAGGACTACCAAAAGGATTAATTACATTCCAACAAATGAATGTGTCCACTATAGTCTTACGCTACTCCTAGAGTAGGCACTATACAAAAGAATCCTGTCCTTTCATCTACCAAAGATGCTCGTGAAGCTCACTGTCTCAACCCGTTCAAGCCCATCTATCATGCCAAAAAGGTACCTACAAGGACAACCCCCAAACATGAGCAATAATAATCATTCATATTCAACACAATATGAAGATAAAGCGTAAATGCATAATCAATATAAAACACTTCCTGTTTTCCCATGCATTTCAAACGCTTCCCGTTTGGTTGTCCCTGTACCATAACTCATGAGTATAATCAACAGATTATTTTTAATGGCCAAAACATGTCATGATATCATATACCATCTCAACTGTACCACATATTGGTCACCATTCCCTAGTCTGTCCATCACAGTGTATTTTAATGCCCCTCGCTTATATTCATATGGGCGGCATAGGATAACCTCACTACAATGGACATGCGGCGCTCCCACCCCTCGCTTCACAGAGAGCGGCAAATACCCTTTCCTCGCCCCATATGACAACCACGCTCAAATGTGACATGCGGCGCTCCCCCCCCCCCCCTCGCTTCACATTTAGCGGAACCAATACAAAAAGCGGCAAGCATTAAAATCATCAAAGGATGACCACGACTCATGGGATGTGCATCCAATAATCATAATATGCATCTAACATCAATATGCATAAATTACCATGTATATGCATCCACAATGCAATACCTCATATGGCATAAATCAACATGTATATGCATCCACAATGCAATACCACATATATACTCGCATCCACAATGCATAAACAATGAGCATATAAAATACATGTTACCGTTGGGTGCCCGTACGTCCACTACGTACCTTTCCAAAATGTGGAATGTGATTGGACCTCAATTCCTTGGCTGCGTTGCCACCTGGGTTGGTTCTACATATTCACAAATACCAATATTAGAACCCAATAATAGTCCAATACCAAAAATACCACAAAAACACCCAAAAACACCATTTTTGGTGTCTCGCGATCGATCGCCATCAAGCCCCGATCGATCGCGAGAACACACTGTCTCGGGCAACAAAATTGCACAATCCGCGATCGATCGCGGAGCTAGCGCCGATCGATCGCGGCCTCGCCGATCGATCGCGCCAAGCTCGCGATCGATCGCTGAGGCTCACTGCCTCAGCCCTGATGCTCGCGATCGATCGCGAGAAAATCGCCGATCGATCGCCGAGCTGTGGTCAAGCGGGATTTGGGCACTATTCACCCATCTTCAACCCCTTCTCAAACACACCAACATACCCCAACATAAATCAAACCCAACAACTCAAAACCACCCATAAACATCAACATAAACTCAAATAAACAACATCCAACCAAAACACTACCAAAATCACAACACCCAACACAACCCATTTTAAACCCTTTAAAACCAAACTAAACTCAAATAAAACCTTGCAAAATTAACACATGAGGTACCCATACCTCTTGGGGATCTCAAATCACCCAACAATCTCCTCAAAACAAGATTTTGCAAGAACTTCTCTTCACCTTAAAGCTCAAGAACGAAAATGTGAAGAAAAGAGAAGGGTTTGGGTGTTTGTTTTGGTAAAGTGAAAAGTGAGGGATGTAAAGTGGGGTTTGGGTAATAAAAAGGTGTTGGTTATTTAAAATGCATACCAAACAATTCCATGGTGTATAAAACACCCCAACATGATATTTTTCAAAGCATTTACTCAAAATGCACCAAATATCAATTTAACACATGATTCCTCATAAATTGCTAACCAATGCAAATAAATCATGCTTCCAATAATATTTACCCAACATGCACCACATGCACCCTAAAATGCAACCCCGGGTCATCCTATCCACATGACCATGCATTTCCACATAAGGTAAATAAATCCCAACACATAATCAATTACCACATAATTAATCATGTAATCACAATTAATGCACCAATTAGCAATTAACCATTTCGGGGATGTCACATTCACTATTCGTAGACTAAATATAATTTATCTAAATCATATTTGGTACTTATACTTTAGTCCTTGTGGGTTTGACAACCTGTATTCATAAGATCTATACTATCCCATACATATCGTACACCATTGGAATTTTATTGTTAAAGAAAGTACGATCATCGCTCCTTTGATACCATTTGACATTGATGAGATCTATAGTATCATGCGGACGCTGGGCACGGAGATGACAAACAGTTTAGGTAGGAACTGTAGTCATGCGCGTTGTCCTCAGACCTAGACAAGATGGATGCTGGGCACAACACAGGCACGACGGGAGACGTCATAGCACAGTGTGTGTCTCGCCACCCTCTACTCGAGGTTAATATTGTTGATGATACCTTCTTTGGACTCCGATATTTGGTATCTTGAAATTCGATTCATTGTACACATTCATGCATTGCATTCATACATGGTATGTATTGCACGATACTTTGTCATCCTTGACGTGATTTTATTTATTTCTCGTACTGGGGTACTAACTCCCGTTGTGGGGGCTGTCATGTCTTTGTTGTTTGGCATGGCAAGGTTTATAGGAAACATGGGTTTCGGATGCACATGTATGATTCATCTAGGGATAACCGAGCTCATAAATGAGTGAGCTCAGGTACGATGTACTTTGTCTTGGTCCCAGTAGTAGTAAATTTTTAAATAAATTAAATTTACAGGGGTATGCCCCGAGTATATTGTATAATGAGTATCTAATTACTGGTGATGCACATTTGGTTACTTTCTGTTTATGAATGTGAACTGGTAATCTATATATATATATATATATATATATATATATATATATATATATATATATATATATATATATATATATATTGCAGGTGTGATCCTACTGAAGAGATTTTAAAAACGAAATTTTTTTAGGGCCACTTGTTGAGCCTTAAACGCATTGTTGAGTTAATGCTTAATTTATCTCCGAATTATTTATGAGTTTTGATGATCAACAAAACTTGTGTTTGTTATACTAATGTGTCTACATAGTGTACAAGTTTAATGGTTGAAAAGTGGATTGATTGAAGAAAATCAATTGGGCAAAGTCTGGGCAGGATCGCCCCAGGCGATGGCAGTCAGGAGGAGCATCGCCACGCACATCAAATGGAACGAAGCTGAGGCCCGCGCGCAGGGCTAGTTCTCTTGAGGTGATGGCTTGATCGCCTGAGGCGATGTCTGGAACGCCTGAGGAGATGGGTGCATCGTTTGAGGCGATGAAGATTTTTTATTAACCGAAGCTACGGCATTGATTTTTGGTATGGATCGTCTAAGGCGATCTAGACGTCGCCTGAGGCGATCTGCAAAGTTTGGTGACCGTTGGGGCGCGGCGATGGTGATCGCCCGAGGCGATGTCCAGGGCGATCTTGGAGTGATTCAAGCCTTAAGTGTAGCAACGGCTAGTAGGAAACTTGGGGCCTCCTACACTATAAATATGGATGTTTTGGAGCATTTTGACAAGAAACAAGACTTGCTCAATTCAAATTACTCTAGCATTGCAAACTTCATACATTTGTGTTGTATTGGAGTTTGTAATTCATTTCTTGTGTGGGAGTTTTGATTCTTCGTGTTGGTACACCGTGAAGGTGTTATTTGAGTTATTGTAAGGTCCTCCAACACCGACGTAAGTTGGAAATTGTAAAAGTCATCAACAAGTAAAGTTGGTGCAAGTGTGTGGCTATCCTTGGAGCCCTTAAGGCCAAGAAGACTCGTGAAGAGTGTGGGTAACTCGGGAAGAGTTTTGTGTGGCTATCCTTGGAGCCCTTAAGGCCAAGAAGACTCGTGAAGAGTGGGTTGCTCGTGAAGAGCTGTTTTACTCGGGAAGAGTGTGTTGTGGCTAACTTGGAGCCCTTAAGGCTAAGATCATTTTCGTTATAGTGGAACCTCGGTTAAACGTTTTCTAACCGGGAAGAGGAGACGTAGGCGATTCATCGCCGAACTTCTATAACAAATTCTCGTGTTCTTTATTGCTTTATTTAATTTACGCATTTATTTATTTCTTCATTTTGTTGATTTGTCGATTGACATCAAGTCTTCCGCAGTGCAAACTCGACTTTTTGCAAATTCATTTAAAACGCTAAAGTAGCAAAGGAACCTCATTCACCCCCTCTTCGGTTCCAACAAGTGGTATCAGAGCCATTTGATTTTTGTTTTAAATCAAAAATTTTATATGGCTAATCTAACAAATGAGTTTGCTCAAGGTCATTCGACAAATCGACCTCCGCTCTTCACGGGTGATAACTACGGATATTGGAAAAAAAGAATTTCTCTATACATCCAATTCGTAGATTATGACCTATGGAAGATTATTGTGAAAGGTCCACATATTCCTTTGAAGGAAGTTGGGGGAATAAGTATTCCCAAAGAAATGGACGATTTTACAAGAGCGGACATGATTTTAATTTCTCAAAATGCTAAAGCTATTAATATTTTACATTATGCTTTAGATATGAAGGAGTACAACCGGATCTCGATGTGCTCAACCGCAAAGGAAATATGGGAAAAATTGCAAATTTGTCATGAGGGCACAAATCAAGTGAAGGAGACAAAGATAGATCTACTACAACTCAAGTATGAAACATTTGAGATGGAGGTCGGAGAAGACATTGACTCGATGTTTAGAAGGCTCACCCAAATCATAAATGAGCTGCACAACTTGGTGAGAAGTATCCTCCAAAGCAAATATGGAGAAGAGCACTTAGAGCCTTACCACAAGAATGGGATGCCAAGAGGACGGCCATCATCGAATCCAACAAAGGAGAAAGTGCATCATATGATCTTGATGAACTTCATGGTACTTTGGTAACACATGAGCTTGAAGTGTCAACAAGGAAGGGAATAAAGGAGGATGAGAGATCCATAAGAAAGGGGATAGCCTTAGTCGGGAGGAAAGATCATTCCGATGATGAAGATGATGATGATGAAGAGATGATATTGTTCACAAGAAAGTTCAAGAAATTCTTCAACAAACACAACAAGCCAAAAAACCTCCGGTGCCACCAAACATGATTCAAAACAAGAGGTAACATGCTATAATTGTCAAGACAAAGGTCATTATGCTAATAAATGTCCCAGGAAGAAGAATGAGGATAAAGGGAAGAAGAAAGCTCGTACAGCCACATGGAGTGATAGTGACTCCGATGAAGAAGAAACAACAAACCTTTGTCTCATGGCTAAAGATGACACAAATGACGAAGGAGATGAAAGCGACGATGAGGTATCATCTTTTGATGATTTACTAGATTCCTATCATGAGCTTATTGATGTTCTTGGCAAAACCAAGATGAGTAACAAATTAGTCAAACTTGAGGTAGCCAAGAGAGATGAAGAAAACAATTCATTGAAAAATGAATTAAGTTCTTTGAAGAAATCTTTTTGCAAATTTAGTGATAGTAGTTTAAAGATGAATGAATTGCTTGGCTTGCAACGTTGTAGCTTCGATAAAGCCGGACTAGGCTTCTCAAGCAAATCTAAAACATTTTCAAGCTTGTTGGCTAAAGCTAAGCATAATTCCCTTACTTGCACTTATTGTTGTAAAGATGGTCATACAAAGAATAAATGTAGGTTTGCTAAAATCCAATACCAACCTAACAAGAGGTGGAAATGGATTCCAAAGGCATCGATGAAAGCTAACCCACAAGGACCCAAAAATCAAATGGGTACCGAAGAATCCCAAATCAAAAATTTGTTTTGTAGGGACGACAAAGGGATGGATGATGAAGGGACTAGCACCTCAAGGGAGGAAACCATCTTATGCACCACAACAGAAGAAGCGCGAGGTATAGGACCAATGACAAGAACATACTCTTGTCATCAAAGGTAAATTTACTTTGTACATTTAAAAGAGCAATTCAAAATTTCATTGGCACAAATTAATTGTGACCATTAAATAATGAAGTTCAATATTCATTGATAGTAAAATGTATTTCCCTTAGCATGTGCACATATAAATTGTTTTGATGCATGATGTGATTCCCGGGGATTAATTGTGTTAATCCCGGTGTAGTATTAATCCTTAATGGATTTTAATTATGGCAATTATGAATTAATTGCGGTTATGGGACTCCCAGGGATTTTAAATCCGGTATTTGGAGCCGTTGGATCCAAGGGATGAGATTGTATTCTCATAGTGGTGATAACCTTGGAATTTGGTTTTTGGTGGGATCTAGGGTCCGGAGTACTTTGTACTGGGACTGGTAATGAAAATTGAGTTGGAGAGGTAATTTTTAAAAACAGATGATTTTTAATGAATCATAAAGTAATTGTGGGGGGATTGGTATTTTTGAGCCTTGGTGCTATATATACCAAATGGACTCGGTATTCCGTCATTATGCGGAATCTCTTCCCTCTCTCCTCTCCCTCACGCCACTCTCTCACCCCAAACCCTTCCCCTCTTTTCTCTTGGAAGCAAATCGATGGAGGCTCGTCTTAGGAGCCCGATTTCTTGAAGAAAAGCTGGTAATCTTCTTCTCCTCACCTTTAGCTTCGGTTTGATTATGGTATTGTGCTTGTTGGTCAAGTTTTGAGTTGGAATTGAGAATTGGGGGTTTTGGTTAAAATCTAAAAAGTTGTTTTTAGTGTTTTTATTGAGTTTAATTGGTGTATTGGAGGGGTTGAGGAAGTTAGGGGTGTTGGTTTTGAGTTTGGGTGTGAAAAACACCATTGAAGCTCGAGTTTTTTGGAAAATCGCAGGTCACGATCGATCGCCGAGGAGTGCCGATAGATCGCGACGAGCAGCTGGAAATTTGTGAAGACGTACAGTGATGGCGATCGATCGCAAGGTCTCAGCGATCGATCGCGAGTGGGTTGGCAATCGATCGCGGAGACTCGCGATTGATCGCGATAAGGCGCTGGTTGGCTACTGGTTAGGGGCGATCGATCGCGATAAAATCAGCGATCGATCGCCGCTCGAAGGTTGATGTTTTTTCAATAAATTTGGAAAATGTCGGGATTTTGGAAACGGGGTTTAATTAGCCGATTTTCGGGGTAATGTCTACATTCCAATGGGAATGCTATACTTTTAAAATGGATTGGTTGGAGTCAAAGTTTAATAAAATGGGATTCTCGGTTGAGTTTTTGGCTATCATTTAAACTTATAAAATGGATTATTCTGGGTATTATGCATGCTTAACCCGGAGTCTTTTAAAATGGTTAATCGTCATGGATTGACGATGGGTTTAGAGGTTGTGAACGTTCTTGGGCACATGGTTGCATGCTTATGTTTGATTGTTAGTTATTTATGTGTTAGCACATAATTCATTGGGTCGTGGGACTCAGGCAAGGTTGGACTCGAACTACGGAATTATAAGGTATGTATAACGTAAGAGCATAGCCCTTTTTGTAATTGCAATTGTTGAATGCATGGTACATTATATTGCAATAAATGGATAGACATTGGGAATTATACGGTGCCGCTTTGAGCGATCAATGATTGGACGTTGTCGCCTTTGAGTGAACGTCGGTTATGACGCCACTGCTGTTGAGCATGCGTGAGAATAAAATGCTGCTATTGTAGAGCGAGCGAGAAAATAGAACTATGGAACCATAAGTGAGATATATGGAATATCTGTAATCATTGTTAATGATTTTATATTATTGATTATGATATTGGTACGTGGCAAACAGATTTGTTAATCAATGTAACGATTAACTGGCAATTGGGAATTTGATGGTTTCAGTTATTTTGAGAACAGAAACAGCACAGGGGATCCCGGATGAGGATGATGCCATCCAGAGAGTGTCTTTTAATATTCATAGCATTTACTTGTGTAAATTATGAAATGTAATATTGTACTTATTGGATTTGGGATATTGGTATGCTCACCCCGTGTGGGGGGCTGTCTCTGTTGGGGCAGGTGATTAGGTACATTGATGGCTTTGGAGTTGAGCTCGAGCTATGGAATGGAGGTGCTTCCAAGGATCGAAGTACCAGTGACGGTATTGAGCACCGTGTTTTATATATTTGATACACACATACTTATTTGATGCTCGCATGTGAGCACTATTATGTGTATATGGTATGTATAAGAAGGCAAGGGCCTTTCTCTCTTCATTTATGGGTTGCATGCAATTATTTATTGAATTGCTAAATGAACTGAGAACATGTTAGTGTATTATAACGGTGCATGATATGTAGGTGGACTTGGTTGGGGGAAATTAGACATTATATGGAATAATGTAAAGAATTTTATTATTGGCATGATTGGCTATGATGACAAGTGGGTTTCCCCTACATATGTGATTACATGCACTAAATGCTTGGGTTAATACACTAATAACGGGATAAGGGCACGGGGGTCCTTACACATGATTTATGCTTATTTCTTTATAGCAATCATCTTCATATGCCTTGAGTTCAAATTTGAATATGCAATGTGAAAATGTGCAATTAAATGTGATTAAGCATGCTATAATTGTTTAAATGCTCTATCTTGGATCATAGAAATATGGCCTAAGAATTTCATGTATGGTTTCTATGGTCTCAATGATTATATCTTATCAAATGTTTATAATGATACATTGAGAAATTTAATGTCTATTGGGCATGAGTGCATGCAATATTTAGAATTCATTGTTGATTACCTTAAACACGTGTTTGTCTTCCTCTAAATGATTTAATCTTATGCTTGTTATGGCTATTACATGCTTGTTGAGAAACATGTGTAAATTGTTAAAATATGGCTATGTGTCAACATATACTTGTTATATGTTTATTTGAACTTTGTGCTTTTTGATTATCACAAAAAGGGAAAGTTTTGTGATAAACTTGAAGTTTAATTCATGCATAGTTTGAGGGGGAGAGTTTTTATATGCATGGTTTGAGGGGGAGAGTTTTTGTATGCATGGTTTGAGAGGGAGAGTTGTTTGTAGTATTATGCATTACTTGGTTAAATCTTGTATGTGCTATGCAATTGTTAAAGGGGAATCATGTTTACTCACATTTCATGCATATTACATATTCAAGTTTATCAAGTTTTATGATCATCAAAAAGGGGGAGATTGTTGAGCCTTAAACGCATGGTTGAGTTTAATGCTTAATTTATCTCCGAATTATTTATGAGTTTTGATGATCAACAAAAATTTTGTTTGTTATACTAATGTGTCTACTTAGTGTACATGTTTAATGGTTGAAAAGTGGATTGATTGAAGAAAATCAATTGTGCAAAGTCTGGGCAGGATCACCCCAGGCAATGGCAGCCAGGAGGAGCATCGCCATGCACATCGACTAGAGCGACGCCGAGGCCCGCGCGCAGGGCGAGTTCGCCTAAGGCGATGCCTGGAACGCCTGAGGCAATGGGTGCATCGTTTGAGGCGATGAAGATTTTTGATCAACCGAAGCTACGGCATTGATTTTTGGTATGGATTGCCTGAGGCGATCTAGACTTCGCCTGAGGCGATCTGCGGACTTTGGTGACCGTTGGGGCGCGGCGATGGTTATCGCCCGAGGCGATGTCCGAGGCAATCTTGGAGTGATTCAAGCCTTAAGTGTAGCAATGTCTAGTAGGAGCCTTGGGGGCCTCCTACACTATAAATATGGATGTTTTGGAGCATTTTGATGACAAGAAACATTACTATAAACTACAAGAAAGCTTTGCTCAATTCAAATTACTGTAGCATTGCAAACTTCATACATTTGTGTTGTATTGGAGTTTGTAACTCATTTCTTGTGTGGGAGTTTTGATTCTTCGAGTTGGTACACCGTGAAGGTGTTATTTGAGTTATTGTAAGGTCCTCCAACACCGACTCAAGTTGGAAATTGTAAAAGTCATCAACAAGTAAAGTTGGTGCAAGTGTGTGGTTATCCATGGAACCCTTAAGGCCAAGAAGACTCGTGAAGAGTGTGGGTAACTCAGGAAGAGTTTTGTGTGGCTATTCTTGGAGCCCTTAGGCCTAGAAGACTCGTGAAGAGTGTGTTGCTCGTGAAGAGATGTTTTACTCGGGAAGAATGTGTTGTGGCTAACTTGGAGCCCTTAAGGCCAAGATCATTTTCATTATAGTGGAACCTCGGTTAAAGGTTTTCTAACCGGGAAGAGGAGACGTATGCGATTCATCGCCGAACTTCTATAACAAATTCTCGTGTTCTTTATTGCTTTATTTATTTCTTCATTTTGTTTATCTGTCGATTGACATCAAGTCTTCCGCAGCGCAAATTCGACTTTTTGCAAATTCATTTTAAAACGCTAAAGTAGCCAATGAACCTCATTCACCCCCCTCTTCGGTTCCAACATCACTTTTTAATAAATTTTAATTAAATCTTCCGTTTTTTACGCAAAATAATCATTTTGTGTTAATTAAACACTTGATTAGGACAGGACCCTCACAATTAGACCAACAATTCAACATTTATTGGCAAACTCAGTACACTTACCTGTATATGAGCCTAAAATGACAAAGATTTATCCTCACCCTAAGAGAGTATTATGAATCTCATTTATTGCACATGAATTGTAATATCTTGATGAACTTAGTGAAAATGTTGATGAATGAGCAAAAGAAAATGAAAAGAGCCTTGAGAAAAGATTATATAAATAAGATCCAAAGTGGTCATTGCTAGAAAAAATAGAAAAGAAGCCCATTATGTGTTAAAATATGAACGTCACATGATTATACTATCTTCTTTGTGTTTATCCTATCTTTTCTTTATAACCGATACCAAAGGCCTAACATTACAAGCTTAGAAAAAACTTTTTGATCCAAGTCTAGGGAGTGACTACATTAGTGGAGAAATTGTTTGAAAATAGACCTATGGAGTGCTCAATGATAATCTTTCCTTTGAGTTGACTAGCATAATTTGATCTTGAAGATGTGTATGAAACTTGAGATTGACAGTAGCACACACACTTTCCGAGTTTGAGATATGTTGCTTGATTTGGGGAAAACACGTGTTGTTCAATTTGTTGATTGATTCTTGTCCGTCTGTGAGTAGGATGTCTGAGCTACTTAGTAACCATGAACTAATTCATTTGAATTATCAATGTTGAACTCTATATTTTGATTTTATTGCTTGCTCGAGGGCGATAAAGTCTAAGTTCGAAGGAGTTGATAGGTGTCGTTTTTACACTTATTTTGCTGTGAATTTGTATTGATTTTCGTGTTGATTCCTATACGATTTTATGTGTTTTGGTATATATTTGTTAATTTCAGGAATCTAGATCTAAATGCATAAAAGTGGAGGATTTGTGCTAATTAACGATAAAATTGACCAAACCGAGCGAAGACGTCTAAGAAAGGAAGAAAATCAAAGTGAAGAATTTTTATGGCAGCTATAGATCGGCATCTGAACGGTGATTGTTCGCCGATTGACGTAATTTGGGCAACAAGATTTTTAAAGTAGCGATCGATCTGTCTATAATGCGCTCGGTAGACGAGAATTTCTTAAAAAAATAGATTTTTGAAGAGTTTGAAGTCCACAAGGAACTTATTTCCTCACCAACTTTCAAAGGGCAACTTGGACGAAAATTAGGGAGTTTTGGCACATATTTTTCAGACCTAATATCAGCCTCCACACTTCTACACCTCAAACCATTCAAGAGCAAGATCAATTGGAAGAGACGAGAAGTCAATACCTTGCGTTATTTGGTATTTTTAAACTTACTTCTTCGTTATTTTCAGATTTTTAGTGTTTAAATTGTTGTTAAACATATTTTTACATTATTATTTGAGCATGATTGTTGGCTAAGTTTTTTGTCAAGACTAGGGGATCCCATGTTTGAACCCATGATTTAGATAACAGTTATTGATCAATTCCTACAAATTCTTTACGCATAGTTTATTGGTCTCTATGCTTTTGAAGGATTGATCACGTTTGAATGATTAAATACATCGTGATTGACTTGACCATATGATATTGCGATACTACATAATAAACTAGGCCGTGGGTTTTAGAGTGAGACTGACTACGAAAAATCTAGCACACGTGTGATAGCAATAGATTTACCAAATTGAAGGCTAGTAGTTTTCATAAATCATTTTTCGGTATTGATTGTGCAATAAGGACACGAGAGTAGTTTATTGTAACATTAATATTAGACTTGTTATAGCTTGACCATAGTATAAAAATGCATTAGGAAAACTCGTCATCTTAGAACCTAGGATTTTAAATCATAATTAATAAAAAAATTGTGGGGGTGGGGGGATTACATGGGTGAACAAAGTCTTGATAATTGTTTCTACTGATTTTTTAAACTTTTCATTGCTTGTTTGGGTTGAATACTGTTCTTGGGTTAATTTAGTATAATATTCACTAAATATTCGAAGGTTAAATATAGTTAAGCTAAAGAAATTTGGTAATTATTTTCTAGTATCTGTGGGTTCGAAACCTATTCTTTAAATACTATACGAAACTTGACAACCGTGCACTAGCGATATAATCGCGCTACACTGGAATTTTATTATTTAAATAAAGTGCGATCACCCACAGGAACTAGAAAATAAGTACCAAATTCAATTTGTTTAACTATATTTAACCGATAATTTGTGAGTGATTATTATACTAAATTGACTAATATCACAATATCCAATCCAAGCAATGATAAAGAATGGAGAAATTTGATAGAAACAATTATCAAGACTTTGGTTCACTCATGTAATCCCCCATAATTCTTCTATCAGTTAAGATTTAATATCCTAGGTTCTAAGGTGGCGAGTTTTCCTAAATTATCCAATATACTATGATCAAGTTATATTGAACCTAATATTAAGATGCAACAAGATAATGGTCAATCACTTATTTAACACTCAATTTGCATAAGCTTTTTAAAACTTCTAGCCTTCGATTTTGGTCAGTCTATTGTTATAACGCGTGTGCTAGATTTTACTTGGTCAATCTCAATCTAAAACCCACGGCCTAATTTACTATATCGTATTGCAATATCGTATGGTTAACATCAATCGCAATTACCAAAATCATTCAAAAGATAGCTAATCCGTTGTAAGCAACAAACACATAAATTATGCTAAAAGATTATAAGAATTCAATCAAAAACCAATATTTAAATCATGTGTTAAAACATGAGATCCCCTAGTCTTGATAAGCAAACCTAGCCAACAATAAATCAAATAACAAAGTTAATAATGTTTTGCAACATCATAAACATTAAAACCTGAAAATAAAAGATAAACAAGTCTAGAAATACGAATAAACGAGGTAGTGACTATGTGCATTACTCTGTAGTTCCGTATCTTGCGTTGTTCTTGCTCTTCAATGGTTTGTAGATGTATGAAATATGGATGATGGCTGATGTTCTAGGGTAGTTAATGAGCCAAAAAGTCCAGATTTTTGTCCAACAAGTTCTTATATAGTGGAGGAGGAATCACTCTTCTTGCTAGACACAACTCTTCAAAAAGAAATAAAATCCCGATTTTTTCGCGCTTGGCGATCGATTGTTGTCATCTCACCGATCGATCGCAGATTGTAATTCAACATTTTTTTAAATTCACGTCAAGCGGTGATCGATCGCAGTGCTCCTGGCGAAATATTGATACCAATTTCTCGACACACAACGATCGTGAGAATAACGAAGATCAAGCGCCGATTGAAAATTCTTAAATCCCGAGATTTTGTCATTCTTTCAACATGTTAGCTAGGTTCGGTCCTTTTTATCGTTAATTAGCTCAAATCCTCAACTTTCATGCACTTCTACTTAGATTTCTGAAATCAATAAATATAAACGAAAAAACGTAAGGTCGTCCATGAATCAATACTCAATACAAATTCACAACAACATAAATGTAAAAACGACACTTATCAGTGTATAGAATATTTTTTTGGAGCAATTGAATGTCATTTGTCGTTATTGGATACTGGTAATTATAGGGGTGCCCTTTTGCGTCATGACCCACCAATCCCGGTTCACTATCTACCCATGACCCTCCCATAATGAGAGTGCTCTTCTTGTGATGCTTGCATAACTTCCGCATCCATCGCTCAACACTAACACACATATGTAATCTTCTTTGGCCTTAGCAGAAGTTCGGCCATCTTCTTTTACTTGGCATAAAACTAGGTCGTGATTCGTGTAACTATCGGGTGAGTGAGGTGAGCAGCCTCGTGCCCAAGGTGACCCGATTTTATATAAAAAATATTAAATATTAAATATTTTGATTATGTGAGAACTAATTGGTCCAAGTGCCACCGTTGTTATAAAAAGCTCGGGATCTTGGGTCCGAGACCCCAACAAGTGGGGTTTTTTAATCAAATATTCTATTTTTAAAAATGATTTAACAATTTAACCGGTTTTTTTTTATTATTATTATCAAACTAACCTAAGTCGTCATGTCAGATGACGACTTTATTTGAAGTCGCCATCTGACATGGCGACTTTAATAAAAAAAAAAATTTTTTTGATGTCGCCATCTGAGTTGGTGACACCAAATGTAATTTATTGGTGTCGTCATCTCAGTTGGCGACATCAATTTAATTTATTGATGTCGTCATCTCAGTTGGCGACATCCATTTAATTTATTGATTCGCCATCTGAGATGGCGACACCAATGTAATTTAACCCTAGCCAAAGACAAAAACACGTCCGCCGCACTCGCATCTCATTCTCATTTTCTTTCTTCCCCGCTGCGATAATTTCTTCCGTGCTGTGAAAATCGAACATCTCTGCAAAAATCAAGCCTTTTTTTCCAAAATATTTAAGGTAAGCTTTTTTATTTTGTTATTTGTGTATTGTAGATAAATTATGATTTTGATATATTTAGTAGGAGTATATTATTTGTTGGTGTATATATTGATGATGTGAATGATTAAAATTCAAGTTGGCTCCGGAGGGCGGCGTCGGCCGGTGGCGGCGGCGGCCGAGGGTGGCCGATGATGGCGTGGGTTGGCGGCGGTGGGCGGCGGTCGTAGACTGTCGACGGGTAGTTTTTGTAATGTTGAGATTAATGTTGTTAATTTTTGTATTATATTTTAGGATGGATCAAATGAGACAACCAGGCCCGGTTGACACACATCTTTTGTCGTTGCAGTCTTCACATCGATCTGATGATGTATGGGGAGGTGATATGGATAGTATACTTCGTGTGAGAAACCCATATAGCTATTTTTGTGATATGTGTCCAGTAGATATACGTGTTGTTAATTTGTTGCACGTTATTGGATTTTATGGTATATATAGGTGTGGTAAGATTGAACTTGACATGCACCTGATCACGGCTTTAGTTGAGAGATGGCGCCGTGAAACACACACATTTCATCTTAGACCGGGAGAAGCGTCCATCACACTGCAAGACATTGCAGTAATATGGGCGTTGCCATTAGATGGCATCGTAGTGTCTGGGATAGATTATGATAGGACTCTACCTGAATGGCAAGAATATTGCCATATATATTTAGGATTCATACCAGATATCAAAGATTTTAAAGGTGCGATGTTGAGATTAGTTGTTTTGAAAAATCATTTGCTGCAAAATTCCTTTGGGGTACATAGTACGCCACATGATGTTGCTAAGTTTACAAGGGTTTGTGCGTTATTGATGTTAGGGGGGATTATGTGCCCTGATTCTCAGGCAATTTTGTTAGGTTATTGTATTTACAGAAGTTGGAGGATATCGACTCTGCCAGTACATATAGTTGGGGCAGTGCTGTGTTGGCATACTTATATCGTGAGTTGTGCACGTCATCAGAGAGAGGGAAAAAAGTTATAGGTGGTGCATTGCAACTCTTATAGGTAAATAATATGTTTGTTTGTTTTAATAATTAAAATATGTTTCTGGTGAATCTAACTTGTATTATTGGTGTCACTACAATAAATGAGATTTGGGCATGGTCACGAATCCCAAGTTTGACTCCGCAATTGGGTAGCGATAGATCTGATATTGGCCAATAATGGTCGGCCCAGACAATGTGTTACCTTCTGCTCCATATGGTGTAAGGTAATACGAATATGCATTGTTTTATAATTGATTTTATGTGTTAATGCATTTAATCATTTATTTGAATATATACAGGTGGTCATGTCATTTAAACTTTACAGAAACCGCTTTATTTTTAAACAGAAAATTCTCAGTGTAGCGATTCTTTACCGCAAGTGCACGGTGTCAAGTTTTAGTATAGTTAAATGAAAGTAATGGTTGTCGAATCCACAGGGACTAACGTATAAGTACCAAATAAAACTAGTAAAATTATATTTAGCCTACGATTAAAAAGAGGGGTAGATTAAACTAATGCAAAATTTAGAACTAAAAGATCCAAATAAATAAGAATAATAAAATGAATGGTTCCGGATATGCAAAGAAATTTCGCTCGAGAAATTTATCTCGCTCTTCGTTCAACTATGTTATCTTCAAAGATTCGTTTGAATAGGCAATTACCAAACAATTGATTCTTAAGGTGAAAGGTTTTCGTTATTATTCAATACACTCTCTCGAGCTGTATAGAAACTAATATCAAATTAGAACAAGCAACTCTCGTTCACTTATTTACTAATCCGATATTGCATAAATCTTCAAAACCTAGTTACTCTAAATCTCTCGATTCAAAGTGCTCACGTATGTGATTTTATCTCTCGATCTCAATCTTAAACATACATCATGAAATACTGTAGCGTATTATAATGTTATCTCTCGATCTCGGTTATAACTCACAAAATTCAATCAAAGTTAGCTAGGCTTTGATCTTAATAAGCATTTAATTCATGAACAATAAGTAATCAATCCACTCAAACACATTCGAATCAATAAATCAAACATAATTATACTTAAACTCGATAAAATAAACTCAATTTAATTCCAGACAAATCAATAAGACGTTTAATTGTTTCTCAACCTCAAAAACATCCAATGAATATGAAAATAAAATAAATCTGAGTTTAGAAATACGATAAATGCTGGAACGAATCTGGTAGCGTTTATCGCGTACGCCCAAATTAACCCTCTCAAGTTAATAACAGTAATGAATGTAGTAGCGTGAGTAGGGATCGATCCCACGAGGAAGGTTATATCTTTGTGTTAACTTATGCAAACTAAAATAAAAAGGGGTTTTTGAAATCAATTGAATAATACTACTACTATGATGCAAAATTAAACTAGATGAATTAACTTATGAGAAAAGAGCGATTCTCGGTTTTCGGTTAACTTTACAATTGGTGTTTACTATCTTGGTCATCGATCTACACATATGATTCAATTTTCTTATGAATATTCATCGTGGACGTTTAATCCAATAATCAAAGTCCTATCTCACCTTAAGTTTAGTTAAGTAGCACAAGCGTTCTAGTTTAACCCTTATCAAACAATCAATCAAAATACAAGCGATTAAGATTTAAATCGATGATAGCATATGAACTAGTGAGATCGATGAAGCTAAACAACATAATCCAAGCGTCTATGTTTAATCTAGTCAATTGTTTTTCTTAAGAATTTAACAAACTCACAAGCGGAATTTAATTAATCTTAGTTGCTTCGTAAATTAGAGGGATCAAACGATTCCGTATTTGATATCTAATTTAGCGTTAGATTTCATGCAAGTTATTAGGTTGTCAATCCAATAAACAAACACAACAATCATATCAATAAAATCAGAAAAACTCTTGATACTCAATAAAATTGATAATTAAAGCGTAAGAATCTCCCCAAGATAAATAAATCCAAGGATTTGTCTTCCTCAACCAAGAATTAAAACTAGCTAGACATAATCTAAGATAAAGCAATAAATAAAAACAAGGGAAAGAAAACTAATCCAATCTCCGCTCGTCGAGGTGTCAATCCCGCCTTCGCTTCGATCTTCGTAGCGTTCTTCAACAAAATTGAGAGAAAAATTATAAAACTATCCTAAACTACTCTACCCTAACTATCTAGATGGTTAAAAGGTCTGAATTTCGAGTATATATGTATTGGGAGGCTGATGGAGTAGGTTAGAATCCATGTGGGAAGGAAAGAAATCAAGTTTTTTAATTTTCCAAAAGTCTTCAGGCGTAATTACGCGTATAATGGCGTAGCTACGCCTAGACATGCCGTAGCGTTGGCGTAATTACGCCTGTGAATGGCGTAATTACGCCTGTCCATCATTTTTCTGGCGAGTTTTGTATTTTGGCCATAACTTTCACATACGAACTCCGAATTCGACGAGTCAGCTGTCCACGCGAAGATAACTCAAAGTTCTACAACTTTTAAATGGACCACATTCCCAAAACTTGGCTGGAATACATAGAAATTTGAGGAGAAAGGAGCAACATGTGTCTTTGATTCCGGTTTTTTCCTCTTTTCTTCAACTTTATTGCTTCTTTCATCATTTTAGCTTGATTTCTTCACCTTTCCCAACATTTACACAAATATACAATTAGGTAGCATATGTATCAATTTATCCATCAAAATATACCAAATCGTAGACAATTAAGTGCAATAGATGTGTCTATTTCTAGTCACATCAAACACCCCCATACTTACTCTTTACTCGACCTCGAGTAAACAAATAAAAACTACAATATTTTTGGTTAGCTCATAGGTTCATAACAAAGCAACTTATCCTCACTTTAATGCCTCAACAATTTTAACATGCACAGTAATGAAAGGCGGTGAAAAGTTAACAGTGGAACAAGTTCAATCCCTATACATTTCATACTCAACAAAATAGTGAACGTGTGTGTGTGGTCATAAACAAGTGTTGTGTACAAATTATAGTTCCAAAATATGTAAATCCACAATAGTTCAAGTCATACACTAACACAAGTATAAGCTCACTTGCACACTCTTCTCCACTATCTTAGCTACTTTGCAAACATAAATCAAGTAGGTCTTTATTAGCTTGTAGCTTGGCCTAGGTATTGGCTTACGAAAGAAAGGGTAAGGATATTCAAACAAGAGAGTATGATGAAATGCACACTAAAAGCTTCTCTTCTTGTATGAATTTTTCAAACCTTGTTCATTTTTTTCAAGGTTTATTTCAACATTTTTCTTCTTTAGTGCCTTGGCTCCCCTTGGAGTCATATTTTTATCTATTTTCTCAAGGCATTCCTTTTTCTTTCATGCATTCCATTCTTTTGACAATTAAGCTCACAAATATACTTCAATGATTCCCAAGTGCATTTGAATGAAATACATCATACTCCCTTAAAAGGTATGGATTAAAATCACATTTAGGCTCATTAGGGAAGGATGATAAGCTAGTCAAGGAATGTTGAATGGGGGTCTTGAGTATGCTTAGCATACTCCCATTCTTTTACATTAAGGCTCAAAAAGGGTACTAGAGATTGATTTTGTTTACATGGTAGGCTTGAAAGGCACAAACGCATCAAAGATTGCCTATATCACTTTCATGTTTGCAAGTAGTCTAGACATACGCCTCAAAGAGCATGTAGTTAAGTTCTAGCATGTATTAGAGACTTCTTAAGACTATTACAAAGTTCACACAATCTTCACTAAGCTATGCACACTTCACAAGTCATGACAATAATGTGCTCAAAATATTCAACTACTATGTTAAAGTACACTTTGCATTAGAGTTCAAAGTGTTCCAAGGTTAACAATTCACCTATGTTCAAAAGCCTGCATGATATCAATTAGGTTTCATCATGGGCTAGTGAATCTAAGCATGTGTTCATTACTAACTATGAGCTCAAAATTTTCAAATTTTCGATTTTTTTGTATTTTTGTAATATAAAAGCAATAACACACCACTAATCCCTCCCCCATACTTAAATCTTACATTGTCCCCAATGTAAGGCAAAAATACAAGAAAAGAGAAAAGTCTAACTACTAAAGCAATAAAAAATAAAAGTAAAAGGGAGAAAGGAAACTAACTCCCCTTGGGTTGCCTCCCAAGCAGCGCCTCTGTTTAATGTCGGTGGCCCGACGCCAATCTTCTCGCTTAAGACGATGCCTATTTGCCTTGACCCTCTTGGAGGGTTTTTGTCTTTTCACTATGTCGCCTTCCTCCAAAGAAGTCAGTTGAGGTCGATCAAGATCTACCTCATGGCATCCTTTAACTTGTCGTCCCCTATGCTCGCCTTTGGGAATCTCATTCTGGTAAGATTCCTTGTTATCCACATCGACCTCTGTTTGTTCTTCAAGTATTGATGGCATCAGTACCATCGTTTCTGGAGTTTCTACCTCTTTGCCACTGTCCAAGGTGTTGTCTTCGAAAAAATAGTCCCAAGGATCCATTTCAACACAGTACTCTATCGCCGACTCCTCTTCCACATCACTTGATTCATCTAAGTATTCAACATAGCTCTCAGTTGGAAACTTACCTTGCGGAGTTGTAGGATATACAAGCTCCTTTTCTTCTATTGGCACATGTATCTCCACTTCTAGCTCGGGTGGCATCAGTACCACCTTCTCCATAGTCTCCTCTTCTTCATCACTCCATGATTCGAATGCAATCATGGTCTCCTTTTGTGCTGCTATCCGATCGGCTGATCTTATTATTTGCTCCATTTGGTTACCCAAATTCTGAGTGCTAGCCCTGAATTCCTGTTGAAATTGCAAAGTACTATCATTAAGTTTCGAAAGAAGATCCTCTAAAGACTCACCAGGGGTATGATATTGAGGTTGTTGCGGCCATGGCGAATATTGTGGTATGTATGGCGGTAGATAGGACTGCATGTAAGGTGGAGGTGGGCTCATCCATTGATTGTCATAGTTGAGATTGGGATGATCACTCCAACTTGAGTTGTATGTTCTTTGTCCACTCCCTACGCCAAGTTGGTGCACAAGATACGCCAATTCGTCTAGTCGCCTATAGTCCTCCATGAAAAGATCCAATTTTTTAGAAATCAACATGTAAGCACGAACAAACAAGAGTAGCGGTGTGGGGGAAAGAAAGAAATAAAACGAAATAGAGAAAAAAAAAAACAGAAAATATTAACACAAAAATATACAACGCCTCCCCGGCAACGGCGCCAAAATTTGGTAGCGTTTATCGCGTACGCCCAAATTAACCCTCTCAAGTTAATAACAGTAATGAATGTAGTAGCGTGAGTAGGGATCGATCCCACGAGGAAGGTTATATCTTTGTGTTAACTTATGCAAACTAAAATAAAAAGGGGTTTTTGAAATCAATTGAATAATACTACTACTATGATGCAAAATTAAACTAGATGAATTAACTTATGAGAAAAGAGCGATTCTCGGTTTTCGGTTAACTTTACAATTGGTGTTTACTATCTTGGTCATCGATCTACACATATGATTCAATTTTCTTATGAATATTCATCGTGGACGTTTAATCCAATAATCAAAGTCCTATCTCACCTTAAGTTTAGTTAAGTAGCACAAGCGTTCTAGTTTAACCCTTATCAAACAATCAATCAAAATACAAGCGATTAAGATTTAAATCGATGATAGCATATGAACTAGTGAGATCGATGAAGCTAAACAACATAATCCAAGCGTCTATGTTTAATCTAGTCAATTGTTTTTCTTAAGAATTTAACAAACTCACAAGCGGAATTTAATTAATCTTAGTTGCTTCGTAAATTAGAGGGATCAAACGATTCCGTATTTGATATCTAATTTAGCGTTAGATTTCATGCAAGTTATTAGGTTGTCAATCCAATAAACAAACACAACAATCATATCAATAAAATCAGAAAAACTCTTGATACTCAATAAAATTGATAATTAAAGCGTAAGAATCTCCCCAAGATAAATAAATCCAAGGATTTGTCTTCCTCAACCAAGAATTAAAACTAGCTAGACATAATCTAAGATAAAGCAATAAATAAAAACAAGGGAAAGAAAACTAATCCAATCTCCGCTCGTCGAGGTGTCAATCCCGCCTTCGCTTCGATCTTCGTAGCGTTCTTCAACAAAATTGAGAGAAAAATTATAAAACTATCCTAAACTACTCTACCCTAACTATCTAGATGGTTAAAAGGTCTGAATTTCGAGTATATATGTATTGGGAGGCTGATGGAGTAGGTTAGAATCCATGTGGGAAGGAAAGAAATCAAGTTTTTTAATTTTCCAAAAGTCTTCAGGCGTAATTACGCGTATAATGGCGTAGCTACGCCTAGACATGCCGTAGCGTTGGCGTAATTACGCCTGTGAATGGCGTAATTACGCCTGTCCGTCATTTTTCTGGCGAGTTTTGTATTTTGGCCATAACTTTCACATACGAACTCCGAATTCGACGAGTCAGCTGTCCACGCGAAGATAACTCAAAGTTCTACAACTTTTAAATGGACCACATTCCCAAAACTTGGCTGGAATACATAGAAATTTGAGGAGAAAGGAGCAACATGTGTCTTTGATTCCGGTTTTTTTCCTCTTTTCTTCAACTTTATTGCTTCTTTCATCATTTTAGCTTGATTTCTTCACCTTTCCCTACATTTACACAAATATACAATTAGGTAGCATATGTATCAATTTATCCATCAAAATATACCAAATCGTAGACAATTAAGTGCAATAGATGTGTCTATTTCTAGTCACATCAGAATCCGTGCGTTGCACTGTAATCTCTTCTCTTGCTCCTTCCTTGCACTCCGGAATCGCTCAAGCTCGGACGAAGAACGGAGGAAGATGGCTTTTTCTCCTTCTTCTAGGCGGCGGCTACTAGGGTTTTTAGGTGATGAAAATCCGCTCTCAACCCTCTCCGATACGATATGATATGGTATGGAAGGGATCCCCCATTTAAACCACCAAGAATCACGTTAAATTTGGAATAAGATTTTCAGAAAATCGCGTATCGATCGATCGAAAATATTTTTCGATCGATCAGTGCACTGTTAACTTCAACCTTTAAAACTTTCTGCCTCGATCGATCGATCGAGATTTTCATTCCGATCGATCGACACTTCGATAAATTTGGTGCTGAACTCTCTGCCCGGATCGATCGATCGAGAAATAATCTCGATCGATCGAAATTCTGAAAAATCTTAATTCTTCTCTTTTTTGCCTCGATTTCACCTGTTTCCTTCATTTTAGCTCATTTCTTCCATTTCCGACCTATTTTCCTGAAACAAGCAAATAAATACCAAAAAGCGTAATTTCATCCTGGAAAAAGTACGAAAAACGGAAAGAAATTACAGCTAAAAACACTTAAAATCTAAGCCTATCAATACGCATCATAAGGGACATCCTCGATGAGCAGCCAGTAACTCAAGTAAACATGCTGTTAAATTAGTTTGTACAAAAATACACTCTTTTCATAGTATGTAAAGCAATGTTGTTTTGCAGTTTAATTGGCAGCCGTACCCTGATGAGTACACTGAAGGAATCACTGAGTTAGGGACATATAAGGGACCGTTGATTTTCTTCGACATAGTTGAAATGCAAAGGTCTGATAGAGTACTGCGACAATTCGGGGGATGAGGCATTGCATAATGTTAGGCGAATGGGAAATGTCAACAAAAACTGGAGCACTAGGTATATAGCATACATACTTTGCTGGGAGAGGACAAATGATCTACGTGTAGACAGACCACGATTTACTGACGGTGGTTACTACGTTGTTGGCGGATACAGTGAGTGGTATGAGCAAGTCACACGTAGATACATTGGACGTCAAGAATATTTTGTACAGACAGGATATCAACATGGTGATGGTCTGGCATGGCAGCATGTGGTACGTTAATTACGTGAAATTTATTTTTATATTTGTGTTTAGATGTATACATTTTATATGGACTTTTGGACTTTGCAGATTGAGCAGTTAACTACAAGCTATGACCGCCATCTGGCTGATGGAGTGCCTATTACGACAGAGTCGATGAGGCAACACGGGACTAAGTTCGACAATGTGGTGCGAGTGGCTCGTGAACGACGAGACAGAAACTTCCCTGCATACAATGAAGTCCAGCCTGTTGATACACGTTGGTTCCATGCAGGCACTCCATCTACACATATGCAGACAGATATTGCAGGTCCATCTACGTGGACAGATATTGCAGGTCCATCTACGTGGACGGAGCCAGATATGTGTACATATTATTATATTCCTGTACCTGTACCATCATATGATTTATCTCCCTTCACGCCATATCCCCCCATGTCCACTCAATCCCAGTTCAGCAGCATGGATACAGATGTCAGTCTTGGGTTTGCGACATATGCATCTATGACTTCACCTTTCGATGTCTCGCCAGTTCTATTCCCTCAATTGACTCCAATTCAGCAGCCTGCCAACACACCTGTGGCAAGGGAAAGGGGCGATCGTTCAACAGCGAAGAGTTAGAAGACAGACAAATCCTCCTCCTTGTGGTACTGGAGGAAATCTAGCTCGTCGTCATCGTTGAAGTCATCATTATGTTGTAAATAGTAACCGATTCTTATAGATTAAATTTGAAAACTAAACCATCCTTTTGCATAGGAGATCTCAAATCCATATTTATCTTTCACTGTTTGAATTACATACATTATTTTGTAAGCTGGATCACACCGAACAATTCCCACTAACAAGCTAGCAATCATGTTTTTGTCCAAATTTGCATGATCGACCGACAGCTCACTCAAAAGGCAAGTGTGAGAACCTCCATACTTGTTTATTTTGAAATAATCCAACTTTTTTCTTCAACGAGGCCCGCAGGTACCATCTACAAGGCATATCTTCTGTACTGTGTTTGCACACCACTTTCCACAATGTTTTTGTACTCTTGACAACACGGTACTCCCGTTTCGCAACACGTACAGAGTAATCCTTTACAGCTGCCTGCAAATGAGCTTTATTTTTGAAGACCATATCTAGATGGATATCCCCTTTGGAGTAGTCGTAATAACTCCCCTATCTACCTGTTGAAATGTCTAATGAGTCTCCAAATACTTCGGGATGTGTCATTGAGAAGAATGGAATTGTTGGATAAAGGACATGAGTATTTGTCGTGGTTGTGTCTGGTACATTATCTGGCACTTCTTCAATATCAACCTCATCGTCATCAGACTCATCCTCAGATGGAATTTCCTCCGGTTCAGTCTGAATATCATCTCCAAAATCCACAAAACTGTCTGCTAGTGGCTCGGGAACAATATTGTCAGCAACTATAGGAGCATCATCTTGAATTCCTAGAGGTAGTTGGTCTTTATGTATCTACTACAAATGGACCACTACCACTTGTTGGCATTTCTGTAATAAAATCATAAGATCTTCGTTCTGTTTGTATATACATCTCCAAACAACTATAATTTTGTTCAGAATCCAATACCCATGCTAAATTGTAATCACTGTCAACGGGAAAAATTGTTTGTTTTATCCCAGAAAAATCCCTAAATATATATTTACAATATATTTTCAGAATGAACTGGTTACGGTCGATGCCAGTAATATCATATACGTCGTTCACTAACTGCAAATAATTAATAGTGCGAGATATTGTCATGCCTTTCGACGGACCACGATCATATCTAACACATTCTGAATCTTGTAATATATCGCCTCCCCAATACAACAAAACTTTAATTGACATACCTTAAAAAATAAACACAAATTTTATAAATTAGTACATTATATATAATATTATTAAATTTAATTATTTGTATAACAACGTACCTGCAGAGAAAATATTCACGAATTCTGAAGAGAATTTGAATATTCACGAATTCTGAAGAGAATTTGTTTACGAATGCCGAAGAGATTTTGCTTTATATTTCAAAATTAGTAACATTTTGTTCAGTTTATAGACAAAGTAATTGATTATTGTCGCCATCTAAAATGGCGACATTAAATAAAAAATATTTTTTTTTAATTATCGTCATCTCAGATGGTGACAACATTTAAAAACAAAAATAACTTATGTCGTTATATACCGACACCGGCGAAAAAAAAAAATTTAATATAATGTCGCCATCCTACATGGCGACAACAAAAAAATTTATTTTTTTAAAGATGTCGCCATGTCAGATGGCGACATCAGAAAATAATATTTTTTTTAATTTTTATGGAAGTCGCCATGTCAGATGGCGGCTTCACCTAAAATCGCCATCTGACATGGCGACATCGAAAAAATAATATTTTTTTAAGAATTTTTGTACAATTCGCCATGTCAGATAACGACTTCAAATGAAGTCGTCATCTGACATGGCGACTTATGTTAGTTTTATAATTAAAAAAAATGATTATTTTGTTAAATAAGTTTTTTTTTCGAATAAAAAGTTAAAAAACCCACAACCCGCGTGCAAAATGTAAAAAAAATAAAAAAATATTTTACTTATACCCGCAAAAGCCGTAAAGCTTGGAATGGTGCTACTAATCCTTTCCTACATTGCCCATATGTTCGTCTTTTTTGGTAGGTTTTGAGAAAGCATTCCATCTCCTTCGATTCCTTGCCCTGTGTACGTGAATTGAAAGGCGATCTTTCAAGTTTCGATCATCTGCGGATTCGAAAACCCAATTCAAACCAATGGATTTCTTCAAATCAGTATTCTCCGATCCCACGCCCTCCCCTTCACCCACTTCACCAGAAGATACCCAAACTACGCTTCCTCCCGAGCCCGACTCGCCATCGAACCCGTGGGTGTTCGGGTCGACACTTTTCAGTACCATAGCCTCGAAATCGGAGACCCTTTTGGACAATTACTATAAAGATATCCAAGAATTTAGCTCTGGCTTGAAGAAGGAAACGTCTGTTATACGGCAGGCCGCTAGCCGAGCCGTGCAGGAACTGCCGTCCCGGCTTGAGTCCGGCGCTGCTATTGCTCAGGAGTCGCTTGAAGCTGTTGGCCAGGCGATTGACAACGTGGGCTCCACTGTCTCTGATATTATTGCCAAAGATTTGAATTTTACTTCTCAAGGTAGTTTTTTTGGTGCCCATTTCGACGAAATTGCCGGTGATGCTGGGGATAGTGGGAATTATGGGAAGGATTCGGGATTTATTGAATATGTTAAGCCGTACAGTAGAATAGATGCTATGGTTCGTAGTTTACAATGCAGTGTTAAGACATATTGTGAGGAGGTGGAGGAGAGTGATTATAGCGAGTGGAAAATGGGGTTTAGACTTGAGGAGAAGGGCGAGGAAATTGAGAGATTGGTGGAGGAAAATGGAGTGATCAGGGAAATTTATGTTGAGGTTGTGCCGAGGAAAGTTGATGATGATACGTTTTGGTGTCGGTATTTTTATAAGGTACAGAAGGTGATTGAAGCCGAGGAGGCGAGAGCGAGGTTTGTGAAACGAGCTATTGTGGAGGAGGAAGAGGAGTTAAGCTGGGATGTTGATGATGATGACAATGACAATGACAAAGACAATGACAATGACAATGATGATGATGATGATGATGATGATGATTCTCACAGAGAGAGGGACGGGTTTGAATCGAAGGATGAGCTGAACAAAGATATCGAGGATAATGGAGAGAAAGTGCAAAATTTGCAGCTGAAAAGTGGGGAGAAAGGAGTGGAAAGGGACGATGCAGATGAAGCTTGTGTATCCGGGTCAAAAGGTGAAAATTCTACCGGTGAGGAGAGTTTAGAGGAGAGATTGAAATCTTATGACAAAGAGGGCTCAGAAGGGAAAATAGAAAGTGATTTTTCGGTGGTTTCAAGTCAGCGGTTCGATGAGGATTATGGTGGGTGGGATGAGATAGAAGCTTTTGGTAGTGGTGATGAGGGCAAGGCCACCAATCATGGGAGCTCTAGTACCTGTAATTTGGATGATTTGCGAAAAAAGTTGACTGCTGTTGAACAAGATGAAGTGCTTTCTTGGGATGTGGAGGATGATGACAATGAGCATGTCAAGTCATGATCATGGTTTACAAAATCGGTATCGGAACGGCCGGAACGGAACCGGAACGGAGACTACCTGTCCGGCGTTCCAGGGCGTAAAGGTTTATGCCTTGTAAAGGCGTTTTTCACCCCAAAATCGGTATCGGAACGGTTTTTTGGCTAAAAAACGGTGGAACGGAACGTTTTCTTGATCTAGAACGGCGGAACGGATATTTTGGGTGCATCTAATACATATTTTTTTCCTAAAATATTCAATTTTTTTAATTTTTTTTGATTATTTTTTAAAAAAATCCGTTCCGTTACCGTTCCGTGAAATGTTATTGGAACTGGAACGGAGACCTCCGTTCCGAGCACCGTTCCCGCGACGGCGAACCATGGTCATGATATCGGTTGCATCCTTCAGGTTTTTGTGGAGTCTAGCGATTAACATGCAAGTGTTGATTATAACAGTGGCATTTACTTTTCCAGTCTATACTTACATTATGTATATTGGTTTCATATACCAGCTATGCCAAATGATATGGCGCCATATCAACCAATGAAATCAATAATTTTTTTTTATTTTTTGTTAGGAAAGCATTTTGCTGAACTTGATTGTATATTATTATATATTTCATGTGCTTTGCACTAGTCGCTGGCATTGATATGATACAATGGAGAATGAAGCGGTATGCATTACTGCGTTGTAAATATGCATTACTGCGTTTTACAACTTTTCATGTTACAATGCTGGATGATAGGTTTGTCTAGTTTTCGTTGTAACCTATTTGATACTGGTATGAGATAATCAAAGGATGTGGATGAGTAATATGTATGATAAAAAAATGATAGATATAGGTACTTTATGAAGTATGATTAATTACATGACGTTTGGTATGTGAGTTGACCATGGGTTGAGCAATCAATAACCCTTTTATCAACCACACCAAACATACCCTGAGTAGCTTGTTTGTTAAACCGAATGTGTAGATTGAATGTGAATTGTGAAGGCCATAAGAAGTTACAAAAGGGAAACTTGGGGAGTAAGTGCAGTAGTGCACTCTCCATCACATTCTTACTTTGATTAATGGATCCCTGGCAGCAGAGAATATGTGTGGTTAAGGGGCCTGCTATATAGAATTAAAATTCCAAAGCCTTTTTTACCCTTTAGGTCACTCTGATGTGTGTCCGAGTTGGTTCATATTCATTTCATTGTTCATGTATCAGTTCAAATATTCAAAATCCAAAAGATGGATGACGGTTGTAGACGCACGCCATATTAAGAGTTCAATCTGAGGATTTATTGTCTATGTCTTTTCTGTGCTTGGTGTGCCTTGGCTCATGAAATATACATTAGAGGTTTGAGACAGCCGTTGAGCTCATCTGTTATGAGCTAATGGCTCTATGACAAAAAATTTCATACATCCAGATTTGAATTTTTTTTTATATTAGAGACTCTCGAGATTCAGGAAGGTATGCTCGTCACCTTACCTCAGGCTGGGATGAACACTGTTGGTGCGTGGTGCTATTAATACAATGTTTTTGCATTTCATTGTAAGAACACACCTCGTATAAATAGCCTGGACTTATATCATTGAAAACAAGATGCACTAACTGCATTTAATTAAAACCAATCCCAGCAACGTATGTTGAAGTCACTATTCTAAGAGCATGAGCAATTGCCTATTTGAGCCCCTTATTCACAGACATATCAAAAGGGATCTTATAAATATAGAACAAGAAGTTGCGAATCGAGCTCATGTTGCGGTTTTACTCCCTTCGATGTCCGATGGCTTTTTACACATTCAATGCAAGTTTCCGAGCAGCAAGCGCTTCAGCTTCGAGTGTCGGCTCCCACAAGATTGTAGTTTCAGCAAGTAATGCAGTCACAACGTATGGATCCATATTAGATGCCGGGCGTCTATCTTCCAAATAACCTTTACCAAAGAGAAGTATGAAATATTAGAACACGCCACATTATCCAAGGGTAAATGAGAAATCACACCTTTGCCATTCTTCTCAGTGTCACGTCCCACACGAATTGAGCAGCCACGGTTAGCGACTCCCTGCAAATTTAATTATGGAACGTTACATGTATTCAAGAAAATGTTTGCCTATTTTTCCATTCGCTTATACCAAAGGAGTTCAAAATGTATAATGTGAAGTTCCAATTAGTACCCATGAAAAAGTGTTGATACTGGCAGTTTCATGCTTTCCTGTCAATCTTCACTCATTTCCTTCTCCATAAGCACTGATATGCTCTTTGTGGCGAAGCGATAGGTTCAAAATCGCCTTCTTGATCACGTCAAACCCCCTTCTCTCATACTTTTAGTGCTGAAAATCAAGAATTAAAACCAGTTTTCTTGGTACGAGCAGACCACGCATTTAATTAAGACTGTTTTATCTAAGTTGAGGATGCTCAAGCAATACAGATCTAATAAAGAAAGCTTCGAGGGTGCTTCGAGCCAAAGACTACACATCAATAGGACGCTAATCGACTGTTAGAATCAAGAAATTTATGATTACCTATAGTTGGTGTGGCATCATGCACCTTCCAGTCCCCCTGAATGTTTCATCATTAGAATAAATTAGATGTTCTTTTTTTTTTTACAAGAAAAATAAAAGTGTTAACAGGAGACCGTACCTCAATTGGTTTTGGATCCAGTGAGAGAACAACTCTAGCTTGTTCTTTAATTCTCTGCCAAGATGGTGAATGTGTGTACATCAATCAAGAAACACAAGTCTCATTTCAATCGAGCCGTGGGAACTCAGATTGTTTCTAGAATCACACAAAATTTTTAAACTTTATGGACTAATAAGAATGGCTTACCTCAAGAAGGTACCTCGCACACCAGATGCTATCCCCCGCTTCAATTCCTACAATTGGACCGACTTGAAATTCCCACTGCACAAAGCATCCATTCGAAGAAATCCTTTAACTAGAGGACCAGATATATATTCTTGTTCACTAATGAATTCGGAGGAGTTGGGGAAACAGACCTGTCCAGGCATAACCTCTCCATTAGTACCACTAATATTAACTCCAGCATACTGCATATAAACAAGCCTTGTAATGAGCGTCGGATATGTCTCGTCCAAATGACTTATCTGCCCCTGCACCACAGTAATAAGGGCCCTACACATACACCAAACACGAGACTATCAGTTGAGCGTTTACCATTAGAGCTAGTAAACATGTCCCATATAGTGTAAAGGACGTTACCTGAGGACCGGGATAACCTCCAACCGGCCAACCTAATGGCCATTTTACATTGTTTTGTAGTAAAGTGTACTCTTGCTCAATGCCATACCTAATTCAGGTTGGTTCCCAAAACCAAAATAGTGTGACAAAACTCTATTACAAACACAAACTTTTGAATGATATCAAGTTTCTTTGTTTTCTAAAACTCCATATTGTTTACAACATACATTTGCCAAAATTTGCAGAAAAGTAGCACAAGAAATTACCATGGAACTTCAGCAACAACCTTAGGGTCGCTGAAAACCTGAGCTGCTTTGTAGCGCTTGTTTGTTGGAATGGGCTCGCCTGCTGGGGTATATGCATCACATATAACCTGTTTTGAGTCATGTGCATATACAAAAAAACGAGTCTTAAATTCATGTAACAACATGCTTCAAATACGATGAGGTAGTTAACAAAAGAAAGCAACTATCACCAGATTCATCGACTCACCAAGATGTTATTGCCACCGCGGAACGGATCCTTGAAGATCGCTCGAGGGCTGCGGGAAAGATTGCCCACAGATAAAATTAAAAGGTAAAATTGAATGGAAAACATTATCCTATATTTTGAGGAGATAATCTTACCATAAGATGACTTCACTATCTTCTCCACGAGCCTGCCCTGTACTTGATCCATCATAGTTCCACTTTGGAAGCTCGGAAGGGTGCTCAACCGGCTTCGATATAGTCTAAATACATCACAATAAAGAAAGGTTTCATAAAAATGCTTTCTTGTTACATGTCATCAAGAGAACACAGTAAATTAACCAGTTTCTTGTACCCTTGATTTGCTACGAATGTCGATTCCAGATCCTCCAATCCTACGGCAATGGCAGTGAATTTAATGACAGTGACAGAACAATAAGTAACCTAAGCTTAACTTAAAACATGAAACTATACCAAATATATTCAGCAATGATTTTATCAATGTATGGAGTCACGTCCAAGTTTAGCAACTGTTCCACACGGTTAATAGCCCCGTTCTACCCGGGCAATGCGGCGAAAACTCGGAATTTGGATGAGCTTTTACTCATCCCCTTTCTTGTTTTGTTTCAAAACAAGGGAGGAGCTCAACATCTTTGTATTCAATGCACTTGCATCGATTGTGTTCTTTGCAATTCTCATTTGCCATTGAACAGAAGGAGCCACGATGTGTGCCATTTTTCACTTTACTGTTGAAATGCCATTACCACAGATATGGGATTTCATTTATCCAATGATAATAGATTCGCAACATTGAACATTAGGTACTTTGCAAAACTAGAAATTAATGGAGAACAAACAATGGACCAAGAGATTGTTAGCATACGTGCCATGCAAGCCAATGATTGGTCCGTTGAGTTTTATGCTCAAAGCTCATTATGTCAATTAACCAATTATAAATATATCATTCTTGTCCCTATTTGATTTAGACCAATCAATACACATTCACTCGTCTTTCTTGTTGAAGAACACCGACATCAAACTAGCACTGGTGTAGAGATTGTGGATCTGGTTAGGTTGTTTGGAGTCGAGGGATCCCCACAATTAGATTTACTTCGGTGAACGGTAACCATTTTCATGCATTTATATTTGATATTTGTATGTTTAATATATGAATCAGGAGCAATCGTCAGTCCTCGGGTTCGATCTGTTTATGTTTATTTTTCCGCCGCATTTGGATCTGGTGCTGGGGTCGGAAACCCAACAGTGGTATCAGAGTCATGTATTGAATAATTAATTTTAATTTATAATTGTGTTTGTATTTCAGAAATTTTAAATACCGAAAAATATAGAAATTTGATTAAAAGAAGTAATATAGACCCAATACATCGCTGGAAAACCAACAGAATCGTCGTTTATGGCGTCAGGCGGCGCGTTCACGGCGGAGAAACTGTTCTCCGTCGCCCAGACTGAAATCTAACACGATGTGTTGGTCGTGCACAGGAAGAGTCGCGAATCCGAAAGGAGGCAGTGAGCGTCATGAACGCAGTGGATGGGCGCGCATAAAATCATGACCAAGTTGTGGACGATGAGGCGAAGTGACAGAGTGACTCACGCTGAAATCGTCCTGTTGCAAACGTGTTGCAGCAGTCGCGGAGGCGAGGAATAGCGACCAGATGCGTACGGTTTTTGTTCGACCAACTTTCCTCCACCTCCTCGTACCGAGTTGCTGGATATTTCAGACGATTCGATGTGCGCATGGCTCGATGGACGAGGTGAAGGCTGCAGCCCGAGCTATGGTTTCTGAAACCCACCGCCACTTGTTGGGGAAGATGGATGAACAGTAAACCAACCCTAATTTCAATTTTGGAAATTTTGTAGGTGGCGGATTTTAACCCTAATTTCAACCCTGGAAGACGATGAACAGTGTATAACGTGCCATTTTTTTAATTTTAAAAAAAATTTCCATGGCCGACATTTTGAAGATGGTTGAAAGTTTTGTTTAACATTTTTAAATTTGAATCAAAATTTGTTTGGAATCCATAAATTAATTTTGTGTCATTTTAGATATTTTTCTAATATTAATTTTGTTAGCTCTATTACGCCTTTAATCTGCACTTAAGGAATTAGGGTCCTTACACCCCAACCAAGATCACTTACATAGCATGCACCCTTTTAATACAATAACATGCTCTCAGTTCATTTAGCAATTTCATATTATGTGGATAAAATGCAAGAAATTTTATGGATAGCATATGGAGTTGCACTTGCATGTGGCTTTTCCCCATTATAGTATGATTATATTAGAGCTGTCAGAACGGGCCAGCCCGACCCAAATGGGCTGGCCCGCCCAACCCACGGCCCAAACGGGCCCAACCCGTCTGGGCCCGCCTCCAGGCGGGTTGGGAAAACCCCAACCCAACCCGACCCAAAGCGGGCCGCGGGTTGGGGGGGCTGGCCCGTCGAAATATATATATTTTAATTTTAATTTATTTTTTTTAAAAATAAATTTTTAAAATTTTTTTTAAAAATAAATTTCCATCTAAACTTGCCGAACCTGGAACTGATTCTAGAAGAATACTGAAACTTGTTTCAGGTTTATCTAGATATTAACACTGCTACTAAAAAACCTTGATTAGTGAATCAGTATTTTACTCAATTTTGAAATACTTGTTGCAACTTTCAAGCAAGACCAAGTGAAAAATATATAGAAGATCGAATGTTTCAATGTGATATTGTGTTAGCAATGAATATTTTTAGCACCGCTATTGTGATTAGCGATGAATGTTGTTGTATCACAATTGTGTTAGCAATGAGTATTGATGATGCTTTGATTGCAGATGGCAATAGAAGTTGTGCTATGTACAGTTATGTTATTGCTCATTGGGTATATGTGATTTAGGCCCAAGAAGATATTGGATCGATCCAGGAGGACGAAATATCGAGGTAAACCGTTTCAGTTGGTTGAACATATTGATATATGTTGATTCGAGTTATTTTGTTGATTTATATTGATTTTGAAATCATGTACATGTAGAAAAGTTGATAATGGAATTGAAGTGAAACCTAGATGTGTCATAATCATATTTTTGTTGCGGTAACGAGGCCAGAAGGGGTGTAACCTCTGTGATAACACTCTCATATCTACGGTGTATAGTGATGAGATATTGAAAATAGATGTTAATCATTTGGTGACGTTAATTATTGTTGTGAAAGCATGCTAGTTTTGTATGTGGTAGGATTAATAATTGATTAATCACCTATTATGTTGAATAGAATACAATCAGATAGACATGAGTTTAATGAGCGTGTCACGGGATGACATGAGTATGTCGCGGGATGACGCGGGATTACTACAAATGTCGTGTATGGACATGTGATCATTGTGAACATTCATGATTAATGAATTTTTATGTTTCGAGAATGAGTTGAAGATTGATATAAATTGCGTCATTGAAGCATGCGATTGATTCTTATGTTAAATTTCAATCACCCTATGTGATAGTGTGCAGTAGTATGTTGTGTATAGAACTGCGAGAAACTTCTGATGCAGGGAATTAATGTTTGATGACAGAAACATTATGAATATCGAAATGCGTAAATGACAAGGTACGTGTTATGTTACTAGTATTTGAGAAATACTAACGAGTTTATTTTGTACTTGTCCTATGACAGATAATAGTTGGGTGAAGTAATGTGGAAATGTTGATACTTAAGAGTATGTGAGTGCTGTGATTAACATGATATTATGATGCCATTGTGTATTGTAGATGATTCAGTCTATAAAAGTATGAGACGAATTATTTGATATTGATGATCTTTGGCTGTTGGTGCGTATAATGTGGAGATATGTATGTGAGAATTACTAATGGGTTTTCTAGTAATTACTTTGCACCAGATAATAGCCAAGAGATGATATATGAGAGGTTGATGTATAAGGACTCAAGAGTTCCACTATTTCATACGGACGATGGTGGTGCTGTTGGTATAAGTTGCATACATTTGCAACAACACAGGTATGAAGTTATTTATACGATATAGGTTGGTGTATTGTCATACATTCTTATATACACATGATATGCATGGATTGCATGATTTAGCGATTTTATGATGTGTACTATGATAAAAGTGAACTGTGACGGATTTAGACCTTGTGCAGAAACTCTACCGATGCGACTACACAGGTACTGAAGTATGACAAGAAGTGCTTGATTTCTAAACACTGTAAGTGTTGGCTTTTATGAACTGTTAGCAATTTTCTTGATAAGCTAATTATAGGAATGAGCTTTTGAAATGTAAACAAAATTGAACAGGGCAAGTGTGATGTTAACCTCGTATTGATTTACATGAATAGAGGAATTCATATGTTAGCTTATTAAATGCTAATGTTGGGATAGAGTAAAGTGAGGTGATTTTCAGTCTTACCATTGTTGATGTAATGGGGCTCATGTGTGAGTCGTGATGATTCGGATGACTGTTGTCCTACAGATGATCAAGTCACTATCTTGAGCTGGATACTGGTACGTAAATTTTATTGTTGGCTTTTATGGTAAGAATGCAATTAAATTTCGAGGAAGAAATTTTATTAGTTGGGGAGAATTGTAATACCCGGAATAAATTATAAATATTTATTTCTTGATAATTGCGATATTTATAAGATAATTTTGGAATTTAACTATTGGGAATTTTATTCGGAGCGGAAAATTGGGATAAATGATTCCGGGATTGAATTTATTATACTAATTAAATTTCTTGGGGATTCTATTAATTATAATAAGGATTAAATTTAGAGTATAAATTAAACTAAAAGTGGATGGAGATGTATTTGAATGGCATAGATTAAATTTAGGGTTTGACCAAACAACACACACTAACTCCACAACACACACTCAAATCGATCTCTACCTCTTCTCCTCCTCTCCACTTCACGTCGCCACTCATGCCAGCCTTAGGAAGTGAGATTTTTTCACCATTTCAAGCATGATTCTTATTCAAGCTGGTATGGGTAAGATACTTAATGATTTCTTCTTCTTGTTCTTCGATTTATGCAAGGTTTTGATTCGAAAATTTGTGTTGTGGTGATGGATCGAAAATCCTACTGTTAATGGATCAAAAATTCGACAGCTATGGTCTAAGAATCTGCTGTTTAATCACTCGAAATTTTACTGCATTGGTGTACTGTGTGCGTGAATGGTGATTTGCGTGTGTGTATCTGCGGTGTATATACTGCTGTCTGTGTGTGTATTCTGCTGAGTGTGTGCGTATATACTGCTGTGTGTGTGTATTCTGCTGAGTGTGTGTGTGTGTATATACAGCTGTGTGTGTGTATTCTGCTGAGTGTGGGTGTATATGCTGCTGTGTGTGTGTATTATGTGCTGATATGGTGCATTTGAGTGTGTGTATGTGTTGTGTATACAAGTGTTGATACATTTGAGTATGTATAAGTGCTATATATACAAGTGTAGGTGTATTTCAGCAAGTATTTGGGTGAGTGCTCGATTTTTCATTTGGGAATTTGGTTTGGATTGATGGGTTTTGGTTGGAGCAAAGTTTAATTTTGATTGAGGAACTTCTACCTTTTGGGATGTGTTCTAGTTGGATTAAAACCATTGATTGAGAAGGGAGTTGCATGATTCAACTTTAGGGGCTGATTTTAGCTTGAAGAACTTACATATAAGTTGTTTGAAATCATACTCATAAGGTGTTTGATAATATGTTTAAGTGGTGTTCAAGTGTTGGCCAAAGCTCTACTAATTGTGTAGTGAGAAAGTCTAATTTTTGGTTCATATCATGATAGAGTTTTGGAGAGTATTGGGCTATAGTTTGGGGTGCTAATAACTTAGATACATGTTAAGGTGTGTTAAACATGTATTAAAGTGTATATTAATCAATATACTTGAATGTGTACCATAGCATGAATTAGTGATTTATGTTACTTTATTGAGTTATTTCTAAAGTGTGGAGACTAACTCGATTAGTATAGTTGATTAAAGTGAGTCTGTAAAAATAATCCGAGTATGAAAATTATAACTGAAAATTCGGATAGTACGAGAAGTGTTATTGATTTGTGTATATTATTTCTTAAGAAAGAGATAATAATTCCAAGTATCAAGTGTAATATGTTAACTAGATGTTGAGACTGTTGAATGATTGAGCTAATGTGGAATGGACATTCGATTTATAGATACTCCATGAGCCTCCGGACATCTAGGGTGGCTTATTCACGTCGTCAACCTTAAGGTACGTGGTGACGTACGAGCAGGTATATCTAGTATCTATACATTCATGTACACATGTAATTTGAACATGATGTTTCAGGTTAATCGATTGAATCTGATAATTGAGTTTAAAATACGTAGCTTGATAGATACGTAGTTATACGTGATCCAAGAAGATGAGTAAAGAAAAGAATATGTGTATACATGTGTTGTGTGAAGGACACGTGGTGGTACGTGATCCGATTATACTGGTTGAGTATTGATGCCTTGGGCATGAGCGACATGAGAAAGTGTCGAGAATGAGATGGTGGGATAATCAGGTGTACATCGATGTTGAATTATTTATGTTGAGCATAAATAATATATTGTTGTTGTATTGAATTCACAGTGTCGTTGAGTATCATGTTTTCAATGATAATACTAAATTTGACATTATGAATGTGCATGAGTTTGAAACAGGAACAGTGCGTGGAAACTATACAAACTCGGAATTGTACAGGGAGTATTTTTTATGAGTTTTGAATAATCTAAACTGTTGCATTATGATTTTGTATATCGATTTGTGATTGAATTTTGAGTTGGAGTATGCTCACCCTGTGTGGGGGTTGTTTCTGTTGAAACAGGTACAACAGGTACGATGCTGCTTTGGAGTGCTAGGCTCGAACCTTGTTGGATGATGCTTCCAGAAGCATAGTATGAGATTGAGCCGATATACGAGGTTGAGCGGTTGGTATTTATACTAATTATGCATCCGGATGAGTATCCGTTATTCGTTGCTCTTCTGTGAGCACTTGTATCTGTATATGGACTGTATAAGGGTGTTGAAACCCACTTTTTGTTGTCTTATTAGTGTGATGTCTTCCCCGGCTGGGAATTTACTTAGTGTTTCTGTATTCTGTTTAGTATTGTGTTGTCCCTGGTCGGGAGTTATATTATGTGATGTGTTTTTATTTCTGGATAGCTCAGTTTGTGGGGAGACTCTGCCCAAATTTTTATGAAAACCCACAATGTAAAAGTGGTGTAATGGGGATGGCATTGGGTGAAACCCCTGAGTCTATTTGTTGGTCGAGATGATCATATAATGTTGAACATTGGTTATGTCATGGGATTATGGGAAACATGTAATGATTCTTTTTAAAGAATGAAAAGAAAATGAAAATTTTATACACATACGTCGTCATAAATGAACTAATGACGAGTTTAAGTGTTGGGGCCGTACAAAGATTCTAAGGTGCAATTAAGAGAACTAATCATTCATGATCAGAGTATTAGGTCGTGTTGATTAAACCAGAGCTTAAGAGATTACAGTACCAAAAGTTCAAAAAGGAATTATACACATTCCTAACAAAAGGCACTAAACTATAGCTTTACTCTACACGCTGTAGAAACTATACAAAAGGAATTTTTGTTCTGCTAATCCTGTAGCACTCCTTACAGCTCAGCGTATCAACCCCGACTCTGGTTCTTCATCTCAAAAGCACCTACAAAGACAACCCCCCAACACATGAGCATATCATAGTTCATATTCAACATAATATGAATGTAAAGCATAAATGCATAAATCATAGGCATATGATACTTCCTGAATTCCAATGCATTTAAAACGCCCATTTTGGTTGTCCCTGTACCATAACTCATAATCAAATCAATATATGATATTATGGCTTCTTTAAATAAATGTCATGGCATAACTTCACTTCTTAAATCTTTACTTCAATCCTTAGTCAGTTTATCATCAGTGTATTTTAATGCCCATCGCTTCATAACTTTAGAATAAGCGGTCCTCCCCTCCCTCGCTTCTTCATACAAGCGGTATTTCTATCCTCGCTTCGTATGGTAAACCTCGCCTCCATGTGCAAGCGGACCTACACCCCTCGCTCCACATTTTTAGCGGTAAAATAGCGGTAAGCATTAAAATCATCACTGTGATAACCGTGACTCGTGGAATACACACCAAATGTTCCACATCATACATATGCAACAACAATGCATAACAACATGTATCATACTCATAATGCACAACTCGCATTTATCGTATGTCAAATAATGAATATCTAATACATGTTACCGTTGGGGTGCCCGTACGTCGCTTACGTACCTTTCCAAAATATCTCCAGTTGCAGGGGTCTATTCCCTGCGTTGTGTGGCTACATGTGAAGGCTCTACACCAGTGTACAACACAATATTAGATGCCAATTTATAGACCAAAATCAAAAAATCCAACAAAACATCATTTTCCACTATTCAGCAGCTGGCGATCGATCGCTGCATCGAGGCGATCGATCGCCAGACTTCACTGGCTCGAGGCGATCGATCGCCCCATTTATGGCGATCGATCGCCTGCCTTTGATTTTAGCTACTGGCCTTCGGCGATCGATCGCTGCGTTTGTAGCGATCGATCGCCACACGCTGAGTGCGCGATTTCTCTAGATTTTTCGAACACCCATCTTCATACCATCCAATCTAGCATATAAGACATACAACATGCTTGAACAAACATGCTAAGAGCTACAATGTACTACCGTGCATGTATTCACAACAAAGTTCTTCCCAAACTTAAACCCACATGCATCAAAATCGCCCAACTACATCAGTACTCACCCAAGCTTTCTGGAAACAGGGTATCTTAATTATTTTCCAGAATTTCGAACACCACTTTTCACATCAATAAATCCACCCAATTAAACATGTTTCATGCTCAAGTAAACATGCTAGGAACTTCATAAAAACACCATGCAAGTACTTAAATCGAAGGTTCATCCAAACCTACACTTACATGCCATTTTTACACCAAATAAAAACATGAATTCAAACAAGACTTAAACCAAAACAGTTTATGGTTCCTCACCCTCTTTTGCTCCTCTTTTCTTGTAAGAATTTGGCCAACAAATCATCAAATCTCTCCTCCTACTTGCTTAGCAGATGTTGGACAATTTTTTTGGTGAAAAAGGGGGAGGATTCTGAGATGAGAAGGTGGAGTGGGAGAGTGGGAAAGAGGCATGGGTAAGCAGCTGTAGCAGCATGGGTTGGTTGGGGGGTGGGTGGGTTATGTGATGTGTTATGTTTTGGTCTCGGTATTTAGCATGATGTATTAAAATATCCTTACATGATATTTTATAGTATTTAATCAATAAAATACTTCAAATTCTAATTAAACGTGCTTCACCAAAACAAACAACATCCACCCCAAATAATCATGCCACAACCCAAATTCCCAACTTATATCACATATACCCTGAAACGCATTTCCCCAATATTATTGATTCAACCCAATGAATTAATACCATAATCTCCATAACATAATTAATGTTTAAAAGCACATAATCATTTCGGGGATATCACAATACTCCCATACTTATAAGATTTCGTCCTCGAAATCAGCATGCACTTACCCAAAACAAAACAAACATAAATCACATACCAGAAAACAGTTCCGGATAGTGCTGCATCAGGTGTCGCTCCGTCTCCCACGTGGCCTCCTCGACACCCCTACGATCCCACTGAACTTTGACCATATGAATAACTTTGTTTTGTAGTCTGCGATCTGCCTGATCCAGAATCCTGATAGGCCGCTCTTCATAGGAAACATCGGACTCTATCTGAACCTCAGAAGGTTGCAACACATGAGAAGGATCTGGCTCGTACTTCCGCAACATAGATACGCGAAACACATCATGTATGCCAGACAGAGAGGGCTGTAAAGCCAACCGGTATGCCAGAGTACAAACACGCTGTAAGATCTCATACGGTCCGACATATCTCGGGGATAACTTCCCCCGCATCCCAAAACGTACTACACCTCTGAAAGGTGAGATCTTCAAAAAGACCCTGTCGCCCAACTGAAACTCTAACGGCCAACGCCGTTGATTAGCATACGCTGTCTGTCTGTCCTGAGCTGCTTTCATCTTTCTTCTGATCATCTTTACCTTTTCTTCCATTTCTTGGACCAACTCTGGTCCTCCGACCGATTTACGGTCCACATCATCCCAATATAAAGGCGACCTACAACGTCTACCATAGAGAGCCTCAAAAGGAGCCATCTGTATGCTTTCCTGGTAGCTATTGTTATAAGAAAATTCTACCAAGGCCACTGAGTCCTACCACGAAGTATCGAACTCCAATACACAAGCCCGTAGCATATCTTTGAGCGTCTGTATGGTACGCTCGGTCTGTCTGTCCGTTTGGGGATGTTATGCTGTGCTCATCCTCAATTCTGTACCCAGAGCATACTGAAGACCTTCCCAGAAGTGAGATGTAAACCGCGGATCTCGATCAGACACAATCGAAACAGGGATCCCATGCAGTCTCACTACATCTCTGACATATAACTGAGCCATCCTCAAGTACGTGAAGGTCATATTGTAGGGAATGAAGTGAGCCACTTTAGTCAATCTGTCCACGACTACCCAGATGGCATCAAAACCCAAAATAGTCCTCGGTAAGTGGGTCACGAAGTCCATGGATACATGCTGATCGCTTTTATTTTACACAATTAATTCCAATCTAGCGATTTTAGACCGCAAGTGCACGATGTCAAGTTTTAGTATAGATCGGAAGATACGGATTGTCGAACCCACAAGGACTAACAAGTAATTACCAAATAAGATTTCTTTTAACTATATTTAACCTACGATAATCAATTAATAATTAACGACTAATTAATTAATATAAACTACTAATCCAACCAAGTCAATAAAAGTAAACGAGAAAAATCCACTAGAGAAGATTATCGAGACTTTGGCTCACCAATGCAATTCCCTACAATTCTCGATTGAATATCCAAATATTTCTAAGGTGACGAGTTCTCCCAATTTATCTAATACACTCTCTCGAGCTATATTAAACCTAACACCGAATTGCAGTAAGTAACTCTCGTTCACTTATTTAACAATTCAATGTTGCATAAGATCCATGAAAACTCCTAGCTTTCAATTACTAGATATCTATGGCTATCACGCATGTATTTGACGTCATCTCTCGATCTCGGTCTGAAATCCATGGTATGAGTTATTAATTCAGTATCCTAAAATCCTCTCTCGATCTCAATTACGATACTAACATCATTCAAAGGTGATCAATCCTCTAAAAGCATGAAGAACATAAAACATACGCAAAGAACTATAAGAATTCAATCACTAAATCATCAAATCGAAGGTTCATAACAAAGGATTCGCCTAGCCTCGATAAATAAATTAGTTCAACATAGTAAATCAAAGCAAATCAAAACTAATATTTAAAAGTAAGAATAAACTCCCAGCGTCGACTCCGGTTGTAGATCCTCGCTCCTTCTTTTGCTTCCTTCTCGATCGTCACTTTAATCGCCTTGTTGGAGTTGTTCCAAAGTCATAGGGTAAAAGGTTGAAGAAGATTGATAGATGGTAGAAAGATGAAGGCTAGCATGTATGATGGAGTGAAGGAAAGGGCATGGAAGATGAGGCGTGAATTTCTGATATCCGGCGTGTGAATTCTGAAGGCTCCCCTTGTATCCCCTTTGGTATGAAATTTCATATCTTTTTCCCGTGAATCTCTGAGCTTTATAAAATCTCACTCCGAATATTTTATTTCCCTATCCTGCAATATATCCCCTATTTCGGGCCTTGAATTTTATGTACGTGTATTCCGTAAATCTCGATCAATTTACGTCAACTCCTCTTTGATATGCAGCCAATCTCTTCTTTCCTTATCTATTATATATATTATAATATAATATAATATTTAATTGAATCCCTCACAAGTGCATCTCTTCTCTTTTCCCATATGCTAGATCACGTGAGTCTTTTCAATATTTTCTGATGAAACAAGCTTGCGTGGATGACCGGACTTCTAATTTAAATTTCTGATTCTTTGATAGCACTGGCGTATGATCTTTCCACTGTTCAGCTTCAAATTGCCTTTGTCACATTAATGCACTTTTCGTCATCTTTTCTTCATTTTCTCTTATTTCTATGTAAATTCCTGAAACATGCAAATTAATACCAAAATGCGTAATATCGTCCAAGAATCACTGTAAAATATACCGAGAAAACATGAAAATATATGTGTAAAAATGACACTTATCAACTCCCCCAAACTTAAGCTTGATCGTCTCGAGCAAGAAATAAGATCACAAAGTAGAGTTCAATATTGAAGATTAAGTAAACCAATTCGTAGTCAATCATGTAGCTCAGACATCTCACTTGCAGACGAAGAAGAATAAATCAGAAAGTTTAACAAGTTGTGTTTTCTCTTAGATCAAGCAACATGTCTCCAAATTAGAACGTGTGTGTGTGATATTGTCACTTTCAAGTTTCATGCAATTTCATAGATCAAATCATGCTAGGTAATGAAAGTTAAGATTATCATTGAGCACCCATAGTCCTATTTTCAAACACTTCTCCACTAATGTAGTCACTCCCTAGACTTGGATCAATAGGTCTTTTTAAGCTTGTAGTGTTAGGCCTAGGTGTTGGCTTCAAAGAAAAGATAGGATATTACAAAGAAGAGAGTATAAGCATCTAGTGTTCATATTTTTAGCACAAAATTGAGCTTCTCTTCTTTTTCTTTTATAGCCTTGGCCACTTTGGGTCTTAATTAGATATATTTTTTTTTCAAGGCTTTATCTATCTTTTTCTTTTCTCATTCACGATTTTTTTTCAATGATAAGCTCATCCAAATGTAGCAATTCATGTGCATCTAATGAGAAACATTATACTCCCTTTTGGTAAAGATATTTTTTTTTTTTCAATTTAGGCTCATATAGTTGGGTATAATGAGTTTGCCAAAGAATGTTGAATGGGGGCTAATAGTATGCTAAACATACTCCATTCTTTTGCAATTCGGCTCAAAATGGGATACTAGAGATTGATGTTTACATGGTAAGCTTGAAAGGCTCAAACGGTCCAACGATCGCCTAAATCATTTCCAAGTCAAGTTCATAACTATAAAATTTTGCCTCAAAGTGTTATCGTCAAATAAGTTCTAAGGTACTCTAAGATGCTCAAAAACAATTCATCATGTTCACAAAAAATTTCACTACTACAAATGCAATTCACAAGATTATGACTCAAATGTGCTCAAAATATTCCTCATCTTTGACATGCTACTCAAAACAAGATATTCACAAACAAGTTTTACAATCATCAAAACTCAAGTTGACATGCAAAGTGAGACTAGTATCATCATTGAATGGAGACCACTACTATGATTGATTCTTATCTTACTAATTGAACTCATAAAAAAATTTTAGCTCATAATAATCAAACGATTCAAGTGTCAATTAAGCATACAACATGTGGATAAAACAAGTAAACATGCAAGCCACTCCCCCAAACTTAAATGAAACATTGTTCTCAATGTTTAAAAGAATCAAAAGGGAAAAAGTAAACTCCCCTGATCAAGACGCTTGCATGAGGGTTGAGGAAGATTCGCTTTTGAAAGCTCCACTGTTGTAGGGGTTCATCGCTCCAACTAAGTACCTAGCAAGAGAAGAACGCAAATAAAATAGTCGACACGAGAGATAAACAAACTAAATGCAAAAACTGAAAATAAACAAAACTAAATAGCAAAAGGATACGCTTGGGTTGCCTCCCAAGAAGCGCTGATTTTTAGTCGTCGGCTTGACCATCAGAAGCAACCATCAAAGAGCGGCTGCCGCCCATAATAAGTATCGTATGATACCACTAATGGGTCTTCATTCAGTATGCCCTCAAGATTGGCAAGTTTGTAACAGTTTAAGCTCGTTGCTCCAACAACATTCGTCTTAAAGTGGCAGGCATGGGAGAATGATTCTCGACTTGGCTTCATATCTTGGAGGATGTAGTGCGGTGAAGTTGGCATCAATGGAAAATATGGATCCACATATGGCATAGAACATGTCTCCATCGATGGGCTCAAATCAGAATCTTCGAAAGTCTCTTCCTTCTCCAACATCACACTCGACTCATCTTCACATGGGAACTCCTCGGATAACATCTCTGAAGTAGGCTCAATCTCTTGAAGAGGCTCAAGTTCCCTTGACTTTTCCACATGAGTATGATCACTCCCCCAAACTTGTTTGGTTGAGTGTTCATCATCATATAACCAAAATTGATTCGTCGCCTCTTGATTTGTAGCTCTCGACTCTTCCTCCTGGCAGCTAGTTGAAATTGTTTCCATAAGGACCGTTATTTGCTGCTCCAGGTGACGCATAGAGTTGGTTTGGCACTTCAAATTGTTCTCAGTTGAGGCCATGAATCTTATTAAGGTATCCTCTAAATGAGTCGTGACCTCTGCAGAACTATCTCTCCTCTCTTCGTGATGTTCAAATAGTTGGGGCGTATCATTAGGGTAGTGAGGCTCCGGTGGGTATTGGTGACTCCAACCTTGTAGTGAAGGATCACAATACCAGTGATAATCGAAGTCCGCCATATCATTGAACAGATGTAACACAATGTCCTCATCTCTATCAACCAAGGGACTCCCAGTCACCAATGCTCCGCTAAATACCCATTCTCGTGTCTGTGCATCCAAACCTTTGAAGAAATATTGCAGAAGAGTATAGTTCGAAAAGTTGTGATACCGGAATGTGTCTGCCAATTCATTGAATCTTCCCCACGCTGCATAAAACGGCTCTGAATATTGTTGGGCAAATCTTGTGAAGACTTGTTGATGAAGCATCACAAGTACCTCGCAAGGAAAACAAATAAAACAATTAAATATAGTTTTTTTTTTAATAAATATATACAAAGAAAAAAAATGATTAAATTACAGTCAAAGCTTCTCTTATGATATTACTAAAGTTAGTCCCCGGCAACGGCGCCAAAAACTTGATCGCTTTTATTTTACACAATTAATTCCAATCTAGCGATTTTAGACCGCAAGTGCACGATGTCAAGTTTTAGTATAGATCGGAAGATACGGATTGTCGAACCCACAAGGACTAACAAGTAATTACCAAATAAGATTTCTTTTAACTATATTTAACCTACGATAATCAATTAATAATTAACGACTAATTAATTAATATAAACTACTAATCCAACCAAGTCAATAAAAGTAAACGAGAAAAATCCACTAGAGAAGATTATCGAGACTTTGGCTCACCAATGCAATTCCCTACAATTCTCGATTGAATATCCAAATATTTCTAAGGTGACGAGTTCTCCCAATTTATCTAATACACTCTCTCGAGCTATATTAAACCTAACACCGAATTGCAGTAAGTAACTCTCGTTCACTTATTTAACAATTCAATGTTGCATAAGATCCATGAAAACTCCTAGCTTTCAATTACTAGATATCTATGGCTATCACGCATGTATTTGACGTCATCTCTCGATCTCGGTCTGAAATCCATGGTATGAGTTATTAATTCAGTATCCTAAAATCCTCTCTCGATCTCAATTACGATACTAACATCATTCAAAGGTGATCAATCCTCTAAAAGCATGAAGAACATAAAACATACGCAAAGAACTATAAGAATTCAATCACTAAATCATCAAATCGAAGGTTCATAACAAAGGATTCGCCTAGCCTCGATAAATAAATTAGTTCAACATAGTAAATCAAAGCAAATCAAAACTAATATTTAAAAGTAAGAATAAACTCCCAGCGTCGACTCCGGTTGTAGATCCTCGCTCCTTCTTTTGCTTCCTTCTCGATCGTCACTTTAATCGCCTTGTTGGAGTTGTTCCAAAGTCATAGGGTAAAAGGTTGAAGAAGATTGATAGATGGTAGAAAGATGAAGGCTAGCATGTATGATGGAGTGAAGGAAAGGGCATGGAAGATGAGGCGTGAATTTCTGATATCCGGCGTGTGAATTCTGAAGGCTCCCCTTGTATCACCTTTGGTATGAAATTTCATATCTTTTTCCCGTGAATCTCTGAGCTTTATAAAATCTCACTCCGAATATTTTATTTCCCTATCCTGCAATATATCCCCTATTTCGGGCCTTGAATTTTATGTACGTGTATTCCGTAAATCTCGATCAATTTACGTCAACTCCTCTTTGATATGCAGCCAATCTCTTCTTTCCTTATCTATTATATATATTATAATATAATATAATATTTAATTGAATCCCTCACAAGTGCATCTCTTCTCTTTTCCCATATGCTAGATCACGTGAGTCTTTTCAATATTTTCTGATGAAACAAGCTTGCGTGGATGACCGGACTTCTAATTTAAATTTCTGATTCTTTGATAGCACTGGCGTATGATCTTTCCACTGTTCAGCTTCAAATTGCCTTTGTCACATTAATGCACTTTTCGTCATCTTTTCTTCATTTTCTCTTATTTCTATGCAAATTCCTGAAACATGCAAATTAATACCAAAATGCGTAATATCGTCCAAGAATCACTGTAAAATATACCGAGAAAACATGAAAATATATGTGTAAAAATGACACTTATCACATGCTCCCACTTCCATTCTGGTATCTCCAAACTTCTAAGCTCACCATCAGGCCTCTGCCTCTCAGCCTTCACTTGCTGACAAATCAGACATCTCTTGATGAATGTGGTGACATCTTGTTTCATTCGTATCCACCAAAACTGGCTACATAAGTCCTTATACATTTTCTTTCCGCCCGGGTGGATACTCATCCTGCTGCAATGGGCTCGCTGTAATATTCCCTGACGCAACTCAGGCGCATTCGGGACCACCCATCTGTCACCCAGTCTCAAGGACCATCCTCAGCCGTCCTGAACTTCGATGACTGACCAAGACGAACCAATGACAACCATCTCTGGACCTCTTCGTCTGCCCCCTGAGCCTTCCGGATGTGTTCATAAATAACCGGCTCAGCTAATAAGGTCAATACATGTACCGGTGAAGCAGACACATCATAATCAAAACCCAACTGACAGTAGGAAGCCATCATAGCTGACAAACACATGACATCCTCTGCCGTGTTCTTCACTTTTCGACTCAAAGCGTCGGCTGTCAAATTTGCTTTTCCAGGATGGTATTCGATTTCACAGTCATAATCCTTCAGCAGGTCCATCCATCTCCTCTGCCTCATATTCAGCTCAGCCTGCGTAAACAAGAACTTCAGGCTCTTGTGATCAGTGAAGATAGTGAATGAGGTACCATATAAGTAGTGTCGCCATATCTTCAAGCAAACACTATAGCTGCTAGCTCCAAATCATGGACTGGATACCTCGTCTCGCGTGGCTTCAATTGTCTCGAAGCGTTAGCTACTACATGCTTATCCTGCATCAGTACGCATCCTAAACCCTGAAGCGATGCGTCAGTATAGAGAGCGAACCCCTTGTTCTCCCTAGGAATCACCAATGCTGGCGCTGAAGTCAATCTGTGCTTCAATTCCTGGAAGCTCTGCTCACAAGCTTCAGACCAAAAGAATGGAACACCCTTCTGAGTTAGCTGAGTCAATGGCTTGGCAATCTTGGAAAACCCTTCGACAAAGCGTCGATAATACCCGGCCAAACCAAGAAAACTTCGGATCTCAAGAACTGTAGTAGGTGCAGACCAATCCATAACTGCCTCTATCTTCCTGGGATCTACTGATATCCCCTCTCGAGAGATAATGTGACCCAAGAACGCAACACTGCTCATCCAGAACTCACACTTGCTGAGCTTGGCGTACAACTGATGATCTCTGAGGATCTGAAGCACCGTCCTCAAATGATTGGCATGCTCCTCCTTACTTCTTGAATAAACCAGAATGTCGTCAATAAACACGATCACGAACTGATCAAGATACTTCTGAAACACCCTGTTCATCAAGCTCATGAAGACAGCCGGGGCATTCGTCACCCCGAATGGCATCACTAAGAACTCGTAGTGCCCATACCGAGTTCGAAAGGCTGTCTTTTGTATGTCATCAGCTCTAACTCGTATATAGTGATAGCCTGACCTCAAGTCAATCTTCGAGTAAAGTCCCTGAAGCTGATCAAATAAGTCATCAATCCTAGGAAGGGGGTACATGATCTTAATCGTCACTTTATTCAATTGACGGTAATCGATGCATAGACGCATCTGGTAGCATTTATCGTGTACGCCCAAATTAACCATTCTTCAGTTAATAGCAAAAATATGTAGTAGTGGAAGTAGGGATCGATCTCACAGGGAAGGTAAATTTATTTCGTGCCAAAAACGAATAGTAACAAGGGGGTTTTAGGATGAATGATTACTACTAAGCAAATTCTAAAATTAAACTAATTAACGAGATTAACTAAGATGATTTAAACTTATGAGAGTGAAGCGATTCTTGGTTTTCAGGTAACCGTACTTTTGGAAAATTATCTTTTAGTCATCAAATCAAAACATTCGAATTCTTTCGATTATCTACCGATTGGAAATTTAATCCCTACTCATCTTATTTGTAGTTAAAGAGAAAACAGCATTCAATTCAACCCTTACCAAATCTCTAATCACCACTACAACCGTTAATGATTAAATCAATGATAGTTTTCAAAACTAATGAGTTCGATAAATCTAATCAATGAAAACTACAGCCGTTAAAATTGATTACTCAACCGTTTCTCCTAAGAATTCAATAACACCTACAGCCGGTTAATTATTAATCTTAGTTGTTTCTTAACAAACTATCGATTATGTAATTGAATTAATACACAAACACAACAATCATGGAATTCGAAATCTGAGAAACAAATTGAAATCGAAATCTAATTCAACAATCAAACCAAATTCTCATAAAAGGTTCAAATCCAAAAGTATGTATCCCTTCAACCAAGAATCAAAGGGTTTTTGCCTAGCATAATTAAATCTAAAATCAACATAATATCATTAAAAAACATTAAATAAATAAAGGAAAAGAAATTACTAATATAAATCACGATTCTGGCTTGTCGATTCCGGTTCCGTTCTTCAAGTGTTCTTCACAAAAGTTGAAAGGAAAAATCTCTAAAATCTCAAAATATTCTAAGAGTTGTAAAAACTATCAAAAAACTGCTGCTAATGAGGCTTAGTCTCGAGTTTTAGGGTATGTGAGTGATAAAATGGGATACAATCTTTTAAACATGGTAAAAGACTCAATTTCCTTATTCTCGGACTCTGCGGCGATCGATCGCCTTGAATGTGGCGATCGATCGCTGCATTATTTTTTTTTGGAAAAACCCTTTAGGCGATCGATCGCTATAAAGTGGCGATCGATCGCCGAGCTCCAGTAGACTTTGGCGATCGATCGCCACTTCTTCGCGATCGATCGCTGACCCGTAAATTTTGATGCAAATGTTTCTGTCCATAGGCGATCGATTGCTTCTTCCAGGCGATCGATTGCCTCCTCTAAAATTACATTTTTGCCCTTATCTTGATCAACTTTGAGTCCTTGTCATGTCCATGTCTCTCCTTGGTCTTTACACATCGTTTTAGCTCGTTTTCTTCGATTGTACCTATAATCACACAAATATACGATTAGGTAGCATACGTATCAAATTATCTATCAAAACCTACCAAATCGTAGACAATTAAGCCCTAAAGATGTTTCTATTTCTAGTCACATCAAACTCCCCCATACTTACTCTTTACTCGACCTCGAGTAAACAAATAAAACTACAATATTTTTGGTTGGCTCATAGGTTCATAACAAAGTAACTTGTCCTCACTTTAATGCCTCAACAATTTTAACATGCATAATAATGAACGTCGGTGAAAAATTAACAGTGGAACAAGTTCAATCCCTAAACAGTTCGTACCCAGCAAAGCAGTGAACGTGTGTGTGTGGTCATGAACAAGTGTCATGTACAAATTATAGATCCAATAGATGTAAACTCACAATAGTTCAAGTCATACACTAACACAAGTATAAGCTCACTTGCACACTCTTCTCCACTATCTTAGCCACTTTGCAAACATAAATCAAGTAGGTTTTTATTAGCTTGTAGCTTGGCCTAGGTATTGGCTTATGAAAGAAAGGGTAAGGATATCCAACAAGAGAGTATGATGAAATGCACACTAAAAGCTTCTCCTCTTGCATGAATTTTCAATTTTGTTCTTTTTCACAAGGTTTATTTCCACACTTTTCTTCTTTTGTGCCTTGGCTCCCCTTGGAGTCATATTTTTATCTATTTTTTCAAGGCATCCCTTTTTCTTTCATGCATTCCATTCTTTTGACAATTAAGCTCACAAATATACTTCAATGATTCCCAAGTGCATTTGAATGAAATGCATCATACTCCCTGAAAAGGTATGGATTAAAATCACATTTAGGCTTAAAGGGTAGGATGATAAGCTAGTCAAGAAATGTTGAATGGGGGTCTTTAGTATGCTTAGCATACTGCCATTCTTTTACATTTAAGGTTCAAAATAGGTACTAGAGAATGTTTTTGTTTACATGGTAGGCTTGAAAGGCTCAAATGCATCAAAGATCGCCTATATCATTTTCATGTTTGCAAGTAGTCTAGACATACGCCTCAAAGAGCATGTAGTTAAGTTCTAGCATGTATTAGAGACTTCTTAAGACTATTACAAAGTTCACACAATCTTCACTAAGCTATGCACACTTCACAAGCCATGACAATAATGTGCTCAAAATATTCAACTTACTAAGTTAAAGTACACTTTGCATTAGAGTTCAAAGTGTTCCAAGGTTAACAATTCACCTATGTTCAAAAGCATGCATGCCATCAATTAGGTTTCATCATGGGCTAGTGATTCTAAGCATGTGTTCATTACTAGCTATGAGCTCAAAATTTTAAATTTTTCGATTTTTTTGTATTTTTGAAATAAGAAAAACAATAACACACTACTAATCCCTCCCCCATACTTAAATCTTACATTGTCCCCAATGTAAGGCAGAAATACAAGAAAATAGAAAAGTCTAACTACTAAAGCACTAAAAATAAAAGGGAGAAAAGAAACTAACTCCCCTTGGGTTGCCTCCCAAGCAGCGCCTCTGTTTAACGTCGGTGGCCCGACTCCAATGCTCGTACTCATGGTGGTTGATGCAGTGTTGCTCTATCCTTCCTTAACCACCTCAACATCTTCTTCACTCCTCGGTATTTCGGCTTGTTGCCCTTTGAGTGGTCGTCTTCAGTCTTTACTCCTTCGGCACGTGATTGACATGGTCGATCCGGAGGGTGTTTCTTTCCAACGGTACGATCCTGCAAATGAGACATAAGAGGATCAGAAGTATCGTGAGTAGACAGAGTAGCAATCATATAAACAGTATGCCCTAAGTTAGAATCCATACCTTTCTTCTCGTCAAGGCCATCAGTAGCCTTTCTCATTTCCCACAACTCATCATTATCAAAATCAGAATCATAGTCATCATGTACATCAATAGCGTAACTAGAATGCTCAAGAGGTTTAATGGGTTCATACATGTTGAATTTTTCAATTTCACCATTAGACTCCATGGTTATCAAACCGCTATTCATATTGATTACTGAGTTTTATGATTTCAAGAATGGTCTTCCTAAAATAATTAGACTAGAAGGATCACCAATTCCCATGTCTAAGACGTAGAAATCGGCTGTGAAGACCAAGTTCTTTACATGCACAACTACGTCCTCTACTATCCCCTTAGGTATGACTGTGGATTTATCAGCTAAGTGAATAACTGCGCTATTTCGTTTTAAAGGTCCCATTTTCAGTTGAGAGTACATTGAGTAAGGCATGACATTAATGGACGATCCTAAATCGAGCATAGCCTTCTCAATCCTAATAGACCTAATCTCACATGGGATGAAGAACATACCTGGATCCTTGCATTTAATGGGGATGCTTCTTTGGTTATCCGCCGAAACATTGTCATTGAGCTCGACCTTGGGCTGCCCCTTGTGTTCCTTGCTTCGATCCTCTTTCACGGTTTCATGCAATGGGACTTGCTCTTTGCAGCGTGGACTCATCTCGTAGAGGCCTTTGAGTCCGGCATCTTTCCTATTGTCCTTCAATGCTTGGGGGAAAGGGGGTGGTTCTTTATATTCAGAAAGTTTAGGGAACTCACCTCGTTGTTCCTCCCCTTGCATTGGCTCTTCAACGTCTGTCTCTGTCTCCGTCATCTCTTCTTTCTGGGGTGGCGTCAGTACCACCTTCTCTTCAGTTGCATCATCATTCACATTCACTGTGATAGCACTCACATTTTCCCGGGGGTTCATCTCTGGTTGTGACGGCAGTCCATTTGAAATCCTTGCTTCGATCTTGCTGATTGAAGTTGCCAATTGTCCCATCTGCGTCGTCAGGATCTGGATGCTTTCCCTCGTCTCCTGTTGAAATTGTAAGCTATTTTCAGCAATAATTTTGATGCTATGTTCTAACCTGTCAGAAGGAGGGAGCACTGGCGGTGGTGGAGGTCTCTGATATGGCGGTCTGTAAGGTGGAGGTTGGTTCATCTGTTGGTTACCATAGCCTTGGTTCGGATGATCTCTCCACCCTTGATTGTAGTTGTTTGGTGGATGGTCATAACTCCTTTGTGGGGGGCCAGGGAATCCTTCTGCAGCATTCACGTTCTCCGTGGTTGTCTCGTGTAGTGAGGGGCATGCGTCTGTGGAATGGTTCGCAGCTAGACAGATTCCACACGGCTTTGTCTTTCCTATATTTCCACCTGCCATACCACGCACAAGAAAAGTGAGGTCTATCAGTTGTTGTTCTAAGTTTGATACGTTTACCTCTTTTCTTTGCGGTTGTCCATGGCGCACAGATCCGAATTGTTGGGAGTTGGCCGCCATGTTAGCTATCAACCTTCTAGCTTCCTCCGCTGTTTTATCTATAAATGCTCCTCCGCTTGCCGCATCCACTAAGTTCCTGTCAGAAGAAAGTAAACCTTCATAAAAGTATTGGATGAGAAGGTGTTCACTTATCTGGTGTTGTGGACAACTTGCGCACAACTTCTTGAACCTCTCCCAGTACTCGTGTAGTGATTCCTCGTAGAGCTGCTTCACACCATATATCTCTTTCCTCAAATTCGTTGCCCTTGAAGCTGGGAAGTACTTTTCTAGGAATACTCTTTGTAAGTCAGTCCACGTGGTGATCGATCCGGATGGTAAGTAGAAGAGCCAGTCTTTTGCAGCGTCCTTTAGAGAAAACGGGAATGCTCTTAACTTTATTTGATCCTCAGTGATTCCGGTCGGCTTCATGGTAGTGCACACCACGTGGAATTCCATCATATGCTTATGTGGGTTTTCTCCTGCAAGACCATGAAAAGCTGGCAATAAGTGAATTAAACCAGATTTAAGTTCGAAGTTTACGTTATTGGCCAGAGCAGGGAAACTGATGCAGAGCGGTTGTTGATCCAAATTAGGATTTGCCAGCTGCCTCAAGCTTTGATTTGCAGCCATGTTGTTCCTTTCCTCCTTTTCTTGTTCTAAAATTCTTCGTGCGTCTCGTCTCCTCTGATGTAGCGTCCTCTCAATCTCAGGATCGTAGTGAAAGTTATCTTCGTGATTGAACGATCCACCTGTACTCATTAACAAACCAAAGTATAAATGCGGGATAAAAATAAAAAAAAAATCGACACAAAATAAATGTTGCCTTCCCCGGCCACGGCGCCAAAATTTGGTAGCGTTTATCGTGTACGCCCACATTAACCCTTCTTCAGTTAATAGCAAAAATATGTAGTAGTGGAAGTAGGGATCGATCTCACAGGGAAGGTAAATTTATTTCGTGCAAAAAACGAATAGTAACAAGGGGGTTTTAGGATGAATGATTACTACTAAGCAAATTCTAAAATTAAACTAATTAACGAGATTAACTAAGATGATTTAAACTTATGAGAGTGAAGCGATTCTTGGTTTTCAGGTAACCGTAATTTTGGAAAATTATCTTTTAGTCATCAAATCAAAACATTCGAATTCTTTCGATTATCTACCGATTGGAAATTTAATCCCTACTCATCTTATTTGTAGTTAAAGAGAAAACAGCATTCAATTCAACCCTTACCAAATCTCTAATCACCACTACAATCAATGATAGTTTTCAAAACTAATGAGTTCGATAAATCTAATCAATGAAAACTACAGCCGTTAAAATTGATTACTCAACCGTTTCTCCTAAGAATTCAATAACACCTACAGCCGGTTAATTATTAATCTTAGTTGTTTCTTAACAAACTATCGATTATGTAATTGAATTAATACACAAACACAACAATCATGGAATTCGAAATCTGAGAAACAAATTGAAATCGAAATCTAATTCAACAATCAAACCAAATTCTCATAAAAGGTTCAAATCCAAAAGTAGGTATCCCTTCAACCAAGAATCAAAGGGTTTTAGCCTAGCATAATTAAATCTAAAATCAACATAATATCATTCAAAAACATTAAATAAATAAAGGAAAAGAATTACTAATATAAATTACGATTCCGGCTTGTCGATTCCGGTTCCGTTCTTCAAGTGTTCTTCACAAAAGTTGAAAGAAAAAATCTCTAAAATCTCAAAATATTCTAAGAGTTGTAAAAACTATCAAAAAACTGCTGCTAATGAGGCTTAGTCTCGAGTTTTAGGGTATGTGAGTGATAAAAATGGGATACAATCTTTTAAACATGGTAAAAGACTCAATTTCCTTATTCTCGGACTCTGCGGCGATCGATCGCCTTGAATGTGGCGATCGATCGCTGCATTAGTTTTTTTGGAAAAACCCTTTAGGCGATCGATCGCTATAAAGTGGCGATCGATCGCCGAGCTCCAGTAGACTTTGGCGATCGATCGCCACTTCTTCGCGATCGATCGCTGACCCGTAAATTTTGATGCAAATGTTTCTGTCCATAGGCGATCGATTGCTTCTTCCAGGCGATCGATTGCCTCCTCCAAAATTACATTTTTGCCCTTTTCTTGATCAACTTTGAGTCCTTGTCATGTCCATGTCTCTCCTTGGTCTTTACACATCGTTTTTAGCTCGTTTTCTTCGATTGTACCTATAATCACACAAATATACGATTAGGTAGCATACGTATCAAATTATCTATCAAAACCTACCAAATCGTAGACAATTAAGCACTAAAGATGTGTCTATTTCTAGTCACATCAGCATCAAACTATCCTTTTTCTTTACGAACAAGAATGGTGCACCCCATGGGGATACACTAGGGCGAATGTATCCTTTGTCGAGGAGCTCCTGCAACTGCACTTTCAGCTCCCTCAGCTATGCCGATGCCATCCTATAAGGGGCACGGGAAACAGCAGATGTCCCTGGCAGTAACTCAATCTCAAACTCCACATCTCTGATCGGCGGAAATCCTGGAATCTCATCCGGAAACACATCGGTGAATTCCGCAACTACTGGTATATCCTCGATCCTCAACTCTTCCTTTTCCTCTGATACGTCCATGGCATAAATAATATAGCATGAGTGACCGCGTTCTAACAACCGCGACATCTTAACTGCCGAAATCAAAGGAATCTTGGGACGAGAGCCGTCCCCATAGAAGGTCCACTGAAACCCCCTGATCAGACAGAAAACGTACCATCCTCTGTCGGCAATCAACCATGGCCTGGTATCTGCTCAACACATCAATACCGACAATACAGTCAAAATCTACCATATCCAACAAAATCAAATCAGCCCTCAGATCATTGCCCTCAAACTAAATGAGGCAATCAGATAGTAGTCGATCTACAAACACATGCTTCCCCGTGGGTGTCGAGACCATAAGAGGCGTGGGCAACGGAGACGAACACAAGTGGTGTCTCTCCACAAAAGCAGAAGATACAAATGAATGAGAAGCACATGTATCTACCAAAATAAATGCAGGGTAAGTAAGTAAGTAGCACTTACCAGCAATCACTTCCTCCGGAGCTGCCTCTGCCTGCTCTCGAGTCAGCGCATATACTTGACCCTGCGGTGGTCCTGCCGCCTGACCTCCCTATGGTCGAGGTGCAAACTGCTGTCTCTGTGGTGCCGTCTTGGCGTCAAATCTTGGCATATTTGGCCCAGAGTCTGCCTGACCTACCCGATTGGGGCAAACCCGAGCCAGGTGGCCCACCCTGCCACAAACATAACAGCCTCGACAGTCACGTGTCAAATGAAATCCTCCACAGTTGTCACACTTGTTCCCTCCTGTTCTATTTCCCTGCGCTGGTCCCTGATTACCCTGCTTCTGATTCTGAACTTTCTTCCCACAAAATCTAGAAGATGAAGAAGCCCCACGAGGCTTAAACTGGTCTCCTCGTGGCCTCAGGCTGTCAACAACCGGTCTCTGTGATGGAACTAAAGGGGGTACAGCTTCCTTGTACACACTAACCCCAATTTCTGCCAGTTCTGCCCTAGTCAGGGCATCATCAAATGAGCTAGGGTTGTTGGAGACAACCCGATCAAATAACTCTGGCCTCAGCCCTTTCAGAAAATGCCTCATCTTGGCATGACCGTTCACAGCAATGTGAGGTACATACCTCAACAGTGAAGAGTATTGCATTGCATAATCTGATACAGTCAAGCTGCCCTGCTTCAGGTTGGTGAACTCATCTTCTTTTACTTGTCTGGCAGCGGCGGAGAAATACTGGTTAAGGAACTGGGTCCTGAACACAGTCCAATCCACTCTCATACCCTGAGCCCTCAGCTCCATAACTGTTGTCTTCCACCACATGGAAGACTTCTTCGCCACTGAAACTCTGCCAACCTCAGCCAGGCAGTCCGTGCACAGGGTGCCGATACAAATATCTGCTCTAGTCTCTCTAGACATTCCTCGGCTGCTTCCCCAGTCTCAGTCCCTTCAAATAGTGGTGGATGATAGCTCAAGAACTGGGTCAAACTTATCTCCCCTGGTAGTAGTATCTGTGCACTAGGCTCCACGCCTACAGATAGCTCAAGAACTGGGTCAAACTTATCTCCCCTGGTAGTAGTATCTGTGCACTAGGATCCACGCCTACAGCAGGTGGCGGTAGAGGATTTGACTGAGGAATACTGGCATTGATACTGCCTACATCTCCCACCTCTTCATTGGGGTTATCTGGATTAATAGCCTACATGCTGTAATACAGGGGTTAACAACAATACCAAAAGCAGTTCATAATATAAGCCGTTAGATAACAAGAGTAATCATATTCAAAAGCATGTTAGTATAACAACTTATACAAAAATATGCACCATATGCATAAACATGCCCACCAATGAATACCTAGCCAACTTGTTTCTAAAGGCTACCCTTTACTCGTTCCCTGGTTATCTAACCTGGCTCTGATACCACTAAATGTGAGACCCCGTTATCTAAACAAGATTCTAAGGTGCAATTAAGAGAACTAATCATTCATAATCAGAGTATTAGGTCGTGTTGATTAAACCTGAGCTTAAGAGATTACAGTACCAAAAGTTCAAAAAGGAATTATACACATTCCTAACAAAAGGCACTAAACTATAGCTTTACTCTACACGCTGTAGAAACTATACAAAAGGAATTTCTGTTCTGCTAATCCTGTATCACTCCTTACAGCTCAGCGTATCAACCCCGACCCTGGTTCTTCATGTCAAAAGCACCTACAAAGACAACCCCCCAACACATGAGCATATCATAGTTCATATTCAACATAATATGAATGTAAAGCATAAATGCATAAATCATAGGCATAGGATACTTCCTGAATTCCAATGCATTTAAAACGCCCATTTTGGTTGTCCCTGTACCATAACTCATAATCAATTCAATATATGATATTATGGCTTCTTTAAATAAATGCCATGACATAACTTCACTTCTTAAATCTTTACTTCAATCCTTAGTCAGTTTATCATCAGTGTATTTTAATGCCCCTCGCTTCATAACTTTAGAACAAGCGGTCCTCCCCTCCCTCGCTTCTTCATACAAGTGGTATTTCTATCCTCGCTTCGTATGGTAAACCTCGCCTCCATGTGCAAGCGGACCTACACCCCTCGCTCCACATTTTTAGCGGTATAATAGTGGTAAGCATTAAAATCATCACTGTGATAACCGTGACTCGTGGAATACACACCAAATGTTCCACATCATACATATGCAACAACAATGCATAACAACATGTATCGTACTCATAATGCACAACTCGCATTTATCGTATGTCAAATAATGAATATATAATACATGTTACCGTTGGGGTGCCCGTACGTCGCTTACGTACCTTTCCAAAATATCTTCAGTTGCAGGGCTATATCCCCTGCGTTGTGTGGCTACCTGTGAAGGCTCTACACCAGTGTACAACACAATATTAGATGCCAATTTATAGACCAAAATCAAAAAATCCAACAAAAACATCATTTTCCACTATTCAGCAGCTGGCGATCGATCGCTGCATCGAGGCGATCGATCGTCATACTTCACTGGCTCAAGGCGATCGATCGCCCCCTTTATGGCGATCGATCGTCTGCCTTCGATTTTAGCTACTGGCCTTCGGCGATCGATCGCTGCGTTTGTAGCGATCGATTGCCACACGCTGAGTGCACGATTTCTCCAGATTTTTTCGAAAACCCATCTTCATACCATCCAATCTATCATATAAGACATACAACATGCTTGAACAAACATGCTAAGAGCTACAAGGTACTACCGTGCATGTATTCAAAACAAAGTTCTTCCCAAACTTAAACCCACATGCATCAAAATCGCTCAACTACATCAGTACTCACCCAAGCTTTCTGGAAACAGGGTATCTTAATTCTTTTCCAGAATTTCGAACACCTCTTTTCACATCAATAAATCCACCCAATTAAAAATGTTTCATGCTCAAGTAAACATGCTAAGAACTTCATAAAAACACTGTAGGGTCTTCCTACCTTAACATCATCTTAAATACATATAATGGACTAAATATGCATTAATAACGTCTTAAGGTTCCGGTTGTAGTTTGAGCTATTAAGATTACATGCCAAACATGAAGTTTCAAAACTTAATTAATTACATTCTCAAAATGAATGTTAAAGCGATAGAATTATACTACTCCTAGAGTAGAAACTATCAAAAAAAAAAAATTGTGATGTCCTGGGATTATTAGTCTTAATCCCGGAGGGTTATTAATCCTTAATGGATTTATATTGTGGCAATTAGGAATTAATTGTGGTTTTGGTCTCCCGAGTTTGTTAAATCGGGCATTTAGGATCGTTGGATCCAAAGGTTGAGATTGTATTCTCAATTTGGTGAAAAACCTATGATTTAAGTTTTTGGTGAGAATCGGGATCTGGGATGCATTCGTTGCATGTTGGGGAATTTTGGTTATTAGTATAATTTGATCGGAGTGGGTTTTAATTATTTAATTAAAACATGGCTAATGTGAGTCTTAATGCATAATTGGAAGGGGGGTTTTGATATGTCATGTTGGACATAATTTTCATACCATACAATTATCTAATACATGTTATAAGATATTAAAGGAACCATCCCCCTCCTTTACATCCCATCCACCCCATTCTATCACCTTTATGTCTTGACCTTGCCATCACCCCATCCAAACCCACCATTTTCGTTCCTCAACATGGAAGGGAGGAGAAATCTTTGGAAAAGAGCCATTTTCATGATTTCTTGCTAGAATCTTGAAGCTCAAAGGGTAAGCTACCAACCTAGCAAATTTTTTTGTATATTGGTTGGTTTTGGTGTTGCATCTTGGGGTTCAAGGGGTAGATCTTGTTCTAACATTGTTGTTTGTGTTGGGGGTTAGGTTTTGTAGTGTTTAGATGGTTTTTGGTTGGTTTTATGTTGTAAATTGAAGTGGGTTTGAGTTGTAGGTGATTTGGTGTTGAAAGGAGCTCATTCTTGGAGGTTTCTCGCGTATACAAGGCTGCTCGATCGATCCGAAAATATTTTCGATCGATCGAGCATGGCAGAATGTTTTTTTGTGGCTTTGGAACAGTGGACCGATCGATCGGTCACCGATCGATCGGAGGGTGGTTTTCGATCGATCGAAATGAAATTTCTATCGATCGAGATGGCCAGTTTGTTGGTGCCTCTTTTGTTGTTTCTTGGCTCTTTTTGGGTGTCTTGCATGCTTCGCCCCGGGTTATTTTAAATGGTTAATTGTCATGGATTGACAATATTTTTGGGGTATTATACATGCTTAGCCGGGAACTTTTATAATTTGGTAATCGTCATGGATAGACGATATGTTTGGGAGTTTTGAACGTGCTTGGGCACGTGGTTGCATGCTTATGCTTGATTGTGGGTTGTTTATGCGTTTTAGCACATCTTTCTCGAGGCATGGAACTAAAGCAAGGTTTGGCTCGGACTACGGAAACTCAAGGTACGTATGACGTACGAGCATAACCTATTATAATGTTACAACTGTAAAATGGGTGTTGGAACAAATGGTATGTGATAATTGCATTATATGGACATTGAAATATGTGGCACGTGGTAATTGCATCGAATAAGTATTGAAATGCATGGTGCATAATACTTACTATAAATGGATAACGATATGCATGGTAAATGTATTTGCGTCAAATGAATTATACATTGGGAACCATATGGTGCCGCTATTGAGCGAGCAATGATTTGGGATGATGTCGCCGTTGAGCAACCATCGGTTATGACGCCGCTATTGTTGAGCGTGCGCGGGGTTTAGAATGCCGCTATTGTGGAGCGAGCAATGAAATAGGAACATGGAATCATTGATTTGATATATGTGATCTACGGTCTTTTATATAATGATTTTACCATATTGATTATGGAACTGGCATAATAGAACGGTATTAGTTAATCTATGTGGTGATTAACTGGCTTTGGGATTTTGATGAGTTTGGTTATTTTGAGAACATGGACAACACAGGGGATCCCGGATGAGGGTGATACCATCCAGGGAGTATCATTTAAATTATGGCATTTACGTTCTGTAAATTATGAATCGTAATATTATGATTATTTGGATTGGTGGTATTGGTATGCTCACCCCATGTGGGGGCTGTCTCTGTTGGGGCAGGTGTTACAGGTGTAGCAACGGCTTTGGAGTTGAGCCCAGGCTGTTGATTAGAGGTACTTCCAAGATCGAGGTACCAGAGCTGGTTGGATATGCACATAGATCCAGAGTTGAGATCGAGCTGCGCTTGGGAGGTGCTTCCAGGATTGAAGTGCCAGCAACGGTGCCCGGTAGAGTCTTTTATACATTAGATACACGCGTGTTCATTGGGTGCTCTTATCTGAGTACATTTTACGTGTATATGGAATGTATAAATGAGCTACGGCTCTTCTTGATTCATTTATGGTTTGCATGCAATTAAATACAGAATTGCTAAATGAACTAAGAGCATGATAGTGTATTATGAGGGTGCATGTTATATGAATAATCTTGGTTGGGGAATTTGAATATTATGTGGATTGAATGCAAGAGATTTTCTGGATAGCATATGGTGTTCCACTTGCATATGGTTTTCCCCATGATAGTATGATTATTGTACTAATGGTATGGCTTAATACACTAATAACGGGTTAAGGGCACGGGGGTCCTTACAAAAATCCTGTATCCTAACTTTCTTTCATGCTCCTCATAGCTCACTGTCTCAACCCGACCCTGAGCCTTCTGTCCAAAAGTGTACCTACAGGGACAACACACCATGAGCATGCACATCTTGACTTAATCATCATAAAAGAAACATAACAGTAAATGCATGAAATCTTGGTTAAGTAAACTTGCTAGTTATTCGTTAACTTCTTCTTGTTGACCCTGATTCACATTCATACATATTGACGTCTTACCCTATTGTATGGCGTCTTACCATATCATAAACATCGTATGGCATCTTGCCATTTGGGCGTCTTACCCAATCATAACATCGTATGGCATCTTACCATATCGTAACATCGTATCATGATATAAACATTATCATTACTTATCATAGTCGTCCTCATGGACATCATATCCTCTTCACTCATCATAAACATCATCATCATAAACTTACTTATCATAATCATCATCATAAACATCATATGTACTCATATAATCATTGCATAATCATAGTAGAGAAGTATGGTTTACCGTCCGATGCCCGTACGTTTCTTACGTACCTTAATTCCAAAAGTGGAGAATTTGGAGAACTTTATCTCCTTGATGTCGTTGGCACCTGGGATGGTACTACACAACCATACAAATTGATATTAGAAGCTAAACAATAGCCAAATACCAAAAATTCAACAAAAATCATCATTTTCCACTTTTTAAACAGTGGCGATCGATCGCTACTTGAGGCGATCGATCGCCTCGCTTTTTGCCTTGCGGCGATCGATCGCTTCATTTGAGGCGATCGATCGCCTGCTACGCGAAATGGCTACTGGCCTTCGGCGATCGATCGCCTCATTTCAGGCGATCGATCGCCACCTGCTGGTGCGCGATGTTTCGCCATTTTTGAGCATTTTTCAAGATCCATCTTAAACCATTCGAACCCAAACTTTCCTACAACAACAACAACATCATAACCCACTAAAACCCACATAAAACACTTCAAAAATCATACCCCAAACATATAAAACATATACTCAAAACAAACCCACATAAATCACTTCAAAATCATCCCATTTCAAAACCAAACATCATAACAACTTTAGGAAGTGTTCCATACCTCTTGTAGGCTCCAAATCTTAACAAAGATCACACAAACAAAGGTTTTGTGAAGCTTTCCTTCTCCTTCCTTGGTGAATTTCGAAAATGGGAGAAAGTGTAGGGTTTGAGAGTGATTTGGGGATTTTGAGGGAAAGGTAAAGTGAGTTGGGTAAAGGGGGTAAGGTTATAAAATTAATTAAAATTGTACCCCACCAATTAACATGATGTATAAAATACCCCAACATGGTATTTTAAAAGCATTTACAAGAATGCATTCAACTTCCACTAAAATCATGCTTTCCTCATAATTGGTAATCAATATAATTAAATCATGTTAACACTTCATTACCCAATACATAAATCAGTTACCACTTAATTCATCATATAAACATCATTAATGCCCAAATTGCATATAATTAATTTTGGGGCATCACAGTACTCCCCTACTTATAAGAGTTCGTCCTATAAATCGCATGCATTTACCCATAAAGAAACTAAACATAAATCATACCAGAAAATAGTTCCGGGTTCCGTCTTCCACGTAGCCTCCTCGACACCCCGACGATCCCACTGAACCTTGACCATCGGTATAACTTTACTTCGTAATCTGCGATCCTCACGATCCAGAATTCTGACCGGTCGTTCTACGTAGGATACATCCGAGTCCAACTGCACTTCAGTAGGCTGTAAAACATGAGACGGGTCTGGCTCATACTTCCGTAGCATAGAAACGTGAAAAACATCATGAATACCAGATAAGGACGGCGGTAGAGCCAAACGGTAGGCCAAAGTACCTATACGCTGCAATACCTCATACGGCCCGACATACCTCGGGGATAACCTTTCCCGCATACCAACACGAACTACACCCCTGAAGGGTGAGATCTTCAAGAAGACCTTGTCTCCCACTTGAAATTCTAGCGGTCGTCGTCGCTTATTGGCATAGGCTGCTTGCCTATCCTGAGCTGCTTTCATCTTTTGGCGTATCATCTTAATCTTTTCTTCCATTTCCTTAATCATATCCGGTCCTCCGACCGCTTTACTAGACAAGTCCTCCCAAAACAGCGGTGACCTACATCGTCGTCCGTAGAAAGCTTCAAAAGGGGCCATTTGAATGCTCGCCTGATAGCTGTTATTATAGGAGAACTCTACCAGTGGTATAGAATCTTGCCACGGAGTATCAAACTCCAATACACATGCCCTCAACATGTCCTCGACGTCTGAATGGTACGCTCTGTTTGGCCGTCAGTCTGAGGGTGATACGCTGTACTCAGTCTCACTTCTGTGCCCAAAGCTGCCTGGAGACCCTCCCAGAAATGTGAAGTAAACCTTGGGTCTCTATCAGACACAATCGAGACTGGAACCCCATGCAACCTCATTACATCCCGTACATATAATTGGGCCATCTTTAGGTATGTGAAAGTCATACAGTAGGGGATGAAATGAGCGACCTTCGTCAGCCTATCCACGATCACCCAGATCACATCAAATCCTGAGGCCGTCCTCGGCAAGTGGGTCACAAAGTCCATAGAGATATGTTCCCACTTCCATTTAGGTACTTCCAAGCTCTTCAGCTCGCCACCAGGCCTCTGCCTTTCTGCCTTTACTTACTGGCAGATCAAACATCTTTTAACAAAAGTGATTACATCACGCTTCATGCGTCTCCACCATAATCATAGTAGAGAAGTATGGTTTACCGTCCGATGCCCGTACGTTTCTTACGTACCTTAATTCCAAAAGTGGAGAATTTGGAGAACTTTATCTCCTTGATGTCGTTGGCACCTGGGATGGTTCTACACAACCATACAAATTGATATTAGAAGCTAAACAATAGCCAAATACCAAAAATTCAACAAAAATCATAATTTTCCACTTTTTAAACAGTGGCGATCGGTCGCTGCTTGAGGCGATCGATCGCCTCGCTTTTTGCCTTGCGGCGATCGATCGCTTCATTTGAGGCGATCGATCGCCTGCTACGTGAAATGGCTACTAGCCTTCGGCGATCGATCGCCTCATTTCAGGCGATCGATCGCCACCTGCTGGTGCGCGATGTTTCGCCATTTTTGAGCATTTTTCAAGCTCCATCTTAAACCATTCGAACCCAAACTTTCCTACAACAACAACAACATCATAACCCACTAAAACCCACATAAAACACTTCAAAAATCATACCCCAAACATATAAAACATATACTCAAAACAAACCCACATAAATCACTTCAAAATCATCCCATTTCAAAACCAAACATCATAACAACTTTAGGAAGTGTTCCATACCTCTTGTAGGCTCCAAATCTTAACAAAGATCACACAAACAAAGGTTTTGTGAAGCTTTCCTTCTCCTTCCTTGGTGAATTTCGAAAATGGGAGAAAGTGTAGGGTTTGAGAGTGATTTGGGGATTTTGAGGGAAAGGTAAAGTGAGTTGGGTAAAGGGGGTAACGTTATAAAATTAATTAAAATTGTACCCCACCAATTAACATGATGTATAAAATACCCCAACATGGTATTTTAAAAGCATTTACAAGAATGCATTCAACTTCCACTAAAATCATGCTTTTCTCATAATTGGTAATCAATATAATTAAATCATGTTAACACTTCATTACCCAATACATAAATCAATTACCACCTAATTCATCATATAAACATCATTAATGCCCAAATTGCATATAATTAATTTCGGGGCATCACAAACACCATGCAAGTACTTAAATCGAAGGTTCATCCAAACCTACACTTACATGCCATTTTTACACCAAATAAAAACATGAATTCAAACAAGACTTAAACCAAAACAGGTTATGGTTCCTCACCCTCTTTTGCTCCTCTTTTCTTGCAAGAATTTGGCCAACAAATCATCAAATCTCTCCTCCTACTTGCTTAGCAGATGTTGGACGATTTTTTTGGTGAAAAAGAGGGAGGATTCTGAAATGAGAAGGTGGAGTGGGAGAGTGGGAAAGAGGCATGGGTAAGCAGCATGGGTTGGGGGGGGGGGGGTGGTTGGGTGGTGGGTTATGTGATGTGTTATGTTTTGGTCCCGGTATTTAGCATGATGTATTAAAATATCCTCACATGATATTTTATAGTATTTAATCAATAAAATACTTCAAATTCTAATTAAACATGCTTCACCAAAACAAACAACATTCACCCCAAATAATCATGCCATAACCCAAATTCCCAACTTATATCACATATTACCTGAAACGCATTTCCCCAATATTATTGATTCAACCCAATGAATTAATACCATAATCTTCATAACATAATTAATGTTTAAAAGCACATAATCATTTCGGGGATATCACAAAGGGTGAGGGATTAGACATGAATAATCGAAACAATTTAAGATCAGAACGAAGAAATTAAACGGAAATTCGAAGAACACTAGAAATCGGGAACTCACCGTTCTCAAGCAAAATCCGACGAATCTCGAAGCTGTCACCGTTGATTCTTGGTGTGGAAAGTTGCGCCATTGAGTTGGCTACACGGTGGTATGTCGAACGCACCGGGCGGAGGGCAGACGGCAGCGAGCGCACGCGATTTACAGGAGGTGGTCGGACGTGAACGTGAGGTGCAAGGGAGAAGAGAGGGGCGCGGCTGATGTGTGTGCATTTTCACATTTTGATGTGTGAAAAATGAGCTGAAATGCACTTTAATGAATTGTTTCCAGTCCAGTTATGTATATCGGAGTGTCGCCGATGTACTGATAAATTAAATTTTCAGCCACCAATTGGGATTTATACCCACTACTATAACACAAAATTAAATTCTTCATTTTAGTTATTTATTTTTAAAATTATTATCGGAACTTATTTTACCATTTCAAAATTATTTCATGTTCCGAAGTCGGTAGTTGGGCACTGGATCCCTTCGGACCTCGAGAACGTGTGACGCCAAGAATATCTTCGTAGATTGCAACTTTGATATATCATTACTACCGGTTTAACTGTCAATTGACCTTCATATTGTCAATTTCACATCTAATTAAATAGTTCCAAATTAATTATTAATAAATTCCCAAATTATAATTAATTAACAGTAATCAGGTTTCGGGGTCTTACATATGGTGCCCCCTTAGCATTGATCCCGAGTTAACACTGATGATCATCGAACTCCTACGTCGTCAAGCATCCCTGGTTGCACATTGGGGTTAGTTACGAAAAATACCTGGGTTGACACTTGCTTCCCATTATTACGGCTCTGATGTTTAACCCATGAATCATCATCTCTTCGATACGGAAGAGCATATTTTTCTTCCGAAATGGGCCGAGTGTTCGAGGATGATTCCAAGCGACGAAGTCTGCTAGATATGAGATCCCTGACTATTGTCCCACTCACTTAGTTTGTTTATTGGGTCCAAACTCAGTAGATTAACCACTATGTATAACCTTTCATGCAATCTAGTGTAGTAGCCTTGAATTTGGTCATTTTATCTTTCACCGAAGTGAGTATCAACCAGTATCCTTGACCCTTTTGATGTTTCTTCATATGCTTGCTTCACATTTTTTTTCTTCGTGAATATCTTTATCAAGTTTGTCCACCATTTTGCTCACTGACCCCCCAATGGATTCTCCATTATCATTGGACTAATGTGGCTGATCCTCTGGTGGTTGTTTTTTTCCATCATTTTTGTCAGTATTTCCTCAAGTTCTTGATGGCATGGTTCCACTGAGTGTGCCACTTGTTTGGCATGAATTTTTTCACAGGCCTGCAAACACCAGAGTGTGCCTAAATCATAAAAATCTAACTTCTAAAAATAGTGTTACGAGTCTCGATTTGACCATTAGTTATGATCTTCTCAATTAGGCTTTGAAACCTAAGAAATAAACTTAAAAGATTGACTGGAGAGGAGCTTCTTAAAACTTGTCTAGGAGGCACGAAAGAAATTCCGGCCAAAATGGACTTTACATCTCATTTCGTAGAATTCCGGACAATTAATGGTTTACCTTGTCGTATGGTTTTTCCTCGAGCTCAGGCCCGGGCTATTATTTACCCGAAACACAGGTCTTCGCAAAGTCGTAAGAACCGGAAGGTCAAGGAAGTTGGTGACCTGATGATAGGGGAAAGGGGTGCTTCCGGTTCTGTCAGTGCTTGAAACAATTGTCTTTTTCATATTGCTATATCTATAGAGTCAATGATTTGATATGAAACTTTATATTTGTTGTTTCTTGATTCTATGGCTTTGAATGAAGACATATAGGGGACTCAAGATCGACCCTATGGAGAATGTGGTTAGAAATCCATAATGGAGTCCGACCACAACTACCAAAGTGATTATCTTCATACATATCTGCACTCCATATATTCCGTTTTAGACCTACTTAATCTAAAACCCTTGGATTCCAAAGTCTCTCTCCATAACTCCACTTTGGCATTTACCCCTGCCATTGTCTCGTCAATTAACACAACATCGTCAGCAAAAAGTATGTTCCAAGGTAATTCAGTTTGTATGTCTTTTGTTATCTCATCCATCACTAGGGCGAACAGGAAAATACTCAACGCAGACCCATGATGCAATCCAATAGTGATCGAGAACTCACTTGTCACCCCACTGCACGTTCTCACATTGGATGCTACTTCGTCGTACATGTCCTTGATTATATTGACATACTTGATGTGAACTTTTTTCTTCATCAAGGCCCACCATAATATCTCCCTTGGTGCTTTATCGTAGGCCTTCTCCAAGTCTATAAAGATCATATGCATATCTTTACTCCTCTCATGATAGCGCTCGACAAGTTGACGAAGTAAATGAATAGCTTCAGTGGTTGACCGTCCTGGCATAAACCCAAATTGGTTCTCCGATATCTAACCTCCCTCCTTAAACGACATTCAATTATCCTCTCCCAAAGCTTCATTGTGTGACACATGAGTTTTATACCACGATAGCTGGTGCAACTCTGAATGTCACCCTTATTCTTATAGATAGGGATGATAGTACTCTTTCTCCATTCATTTGGAATCTTGTTACTCCTCCAAATCTTGTTAAATAGATCTGTTAGCCACTTTATCCCCATCGGTCCTAAACATCTCCATACTTCAATAGGGATTCCATCAGGACCAACTGCTCTTCGTGCTTTCATTTTGTTCAAAGCTTCTTTAACCTCAGATTCTCTAATTCTGCGAGTAAACTCCCGGTTTACATCATATTGATGGATGTTAAGATCACCTAAATCTTGGCTAAAGCCACCGTTGAACAAGCTGTTAAAATAATTCTTCCATCTTGTTTTGATGTCTTCATCTCGAACCAAGACTTTATGGTTCTCATCTTTTATTCATTTCACTGCACATAAGTCTCTTGTCTTCCTCTCCCTCACTCGGGCAATCCTGTAGATATATTTTTCTGCCTCCTTGGTATCCAATTTATCGTACACTTCTTTGTAGACTTTAGCTCTAGCATCTCGAATCGCTGTCTTCGCTTCTTTTTTGGCAAGCTTATATCTTTCGAAGGTGGCCCCATTGTTCTTCTTCAGCTCTCTGTAAGCATCCCTTTTGATTTGGATAGCCTTCTTTACGTCTTCATTCCACCATGATGCGTCCTTACCTGGTGGAGCATATCCTCTTGACTCACCACGGAGCTCTTTAGCTACCATCTGTAAGGCCCCGAGATTGATTAATGTTAATTAAATATAATTGGGGAAATATTAATAATTAATTTGGGAATTTATTTTCAATTAATTTTAGTATTAATTAATAAGAAGTGAAATTGACCAGATGAAGGTCAACTGACAATTTAATTGGAACATGAATATTTTTGAAATTGTAAAATATACTCCGATAAAATTTTAGAAATAAATTATTGAAATGAAGAATTTATTTTTGAGTTTTTGGAGTGTATAAATCCCAATTGTTGACTGTAAATTTAATATATCAGTACACTGCTGACACTCTGATGTACATAACTGGGTTAGGATACAAGTATTAATATGTTATATTGGTCAATCCCGAAACACATACTAAAACATGTAAAAACACACACTCATCAGATTCTCTCTTTTTCTTCCTTCTCCTCGCGCGCAGCTCGACCACCGCCTGTAAATGGCGTGCGCTCGTCACTGTCCGGCCACCTCCCGGTGCGTCCGACCCAACGACACCTTCTTCACTCAATGGCAAAACTTTCCACACCAAGAATCGACGGTGAAAGCTTCGAGATTCGTCGGATTTCGCCCAAGAACGGTGAGTTTGCGATTTTAAGGTTCGTTGCATTTCTCGTTTGATTTCATGTTTATGACCTTAGATTTGTTCGAATTGTGTTGTGCTAAATCTTCCCCTCACCACGAGTGACGTTTCCCACCAGACTCCGCCCCTCCCCACCGCCGTGAGTCGTCGGAAATGCACATGCAAGCTCGGCTACTGTTCACAATTTTTGGGGAAAACGTGAGTTTCAAATTCCAGCTATGATATTTGTTGATTTTGATGCATTTGAACTTATTATTGACAGAATAATATGGTTTGATAGAATTGAGATTTGGTATAGTGAAAGTCTTACATTGCATGTTGGGTTTTGGTTCGATTTTGTCAATGTATTGGCGGGTATAGGATTTGAATTTCATGCATGTGGGAGTAAAGGTTCTTTGGGGGAAACGTGGATCGATTCTGGCATATAAGGGTTGAAAAAGTTGATGAATTGTTGTTTACTGATCGGTGTTTGGTTATTGGGTAGTTTTTCTTGCAAGTGTTGAATTCAAAAACATGCTGCATGTTAGCTCGAAAATCTTTCTGCCTTGTCTTGAGTTTCTGTTTTGACTCTATTCCTCTTACTGTTGGTTTCTGTTCAATCTCAAGATCCCTGGATTTACTCGTTGTAAAGTGCGAAACTCAAGGATGTAAGTTTAACTGTGAGTTTTCTACTCGTTTTACAAAGACACTTAGTTAAGATGTAAAACAATTTGGAAGTTAAGATATAAGTTCATATGCATAACTTTTGTTAATGTAATGCCTCGATTTACTTTATATACGTGTCACATGATTATGGCGTAATTTAGAATAATTACGGTACGATGTGGACTCGAGTTCGGGTGGAACCGAGTGATGATCGAGGTAATAAAAGAATGAATTACTATGAGGTAACATAAACAAGAAACATAGGAGATATGTGAGTTGTGAACAAAGATATGTATAGTCTTGACATATGGATGATTTTATATGCAAGAGAAGGAAGAGATATGAATTGTGTAGTGGGATATGAACTTGGAGTACATTTGTATGCATTTGAAGGTGCATTAGCATGTGTATTTGAGTTGCAAGTGCATTAGCATGTCATGTGAATTTGAGTTAGAGGTGAAGGAGTTAATAAGAAGGTATAATTTGATTTTCTACACATAATACACCAAATTTCACCTACAAATCTCTACAAAACCTCTTGCTTGTTCTTTCTTACTCTTGCACTTTTATCTTGGCATTCTACTTGCAAGATTCATTTGAGACTAAGAGGAAGTAATTTACTTGGTAAGGAGGCTAAACTTTCATTACTTTAACATACAATTTAGAAGTTCTTTGATTATGTTTGAAGTTGGAAGCATGAAAGCATGTGAAGAATCATATCATGGTTATATGCTAGTAATTGGATTCTATGATGATAGAAACATGTTAATATGTTATTAGAGAGTGCATGAAACTTATTTACATGTTGAATTTTGAGTTATAGGAGAAGAACCATGGAGATAAGATTGAAAATCGCCATGCTCTAAACTTTATGGGCATCGGCGATCGATCGGTGCTTGTATGGCGATCGATCGCCGAGGACAGCCAAAATATAAGGCGGTGAAATTATGTGGCGATCGATCGGTGAGTTTGTAGCGATCGATCGCTATGAACAGGGCATTTTGGCGACCGATCGCCAAGTTGTTGCGATCGATCGCGAGGGGGTAGAACAGTATGACGATCGATCGGTGAGAAGTAGCGATCGATCGCCAGAGTCAGAATGTTGAAAAATGTTATCTTTTTGTAGAATTTGATTATAATGCCTATGATAACATGATATATTGTTGGCATTGTTGTAGCATCATCTCAGGGGACGGAACAATGAGGCAATTAGCCAGTGACGCCTAATTTAAATCGTTTGTGTCGCAGTACAGGTACGTGTTGACGTACGGAGTATAGATATTGTGTGATGATGTTATGAGATTGATATCATATGAATTGTGTTATGTTAGTATCATATGATTGGTAGTATCATATGCATGTACATTCATGGATATCATGTGTTTGAGATATACGCCTGGTTTGGGTATATGCTCGGTTATGTTACATAGAGATATACGCCTGGTTTGGGTATATGCTCGGTTATGTTACATAGAGATATACGCCTGGTTTGAGTATATGCTCGGTTATGCTATATAGAGATATACGCCGGTTTTTGGGTATATGCTCTGGCTATTCTCATTTGAGGACGGTACTATGATATGTGCTGCTAATATGAAGATGTGAGGTGGTTCCACTGACATATTGAGCTGAATAGGCATATCATATTGGTCTCGTGATAACAGGGTAATTGTTGAGACATGTCATGACATGGTGCATTTGTTGATGCATGATACAGAACATTCACATTAGATGATTTATTGTGCTTTATCATTGATTGATATTGTGTTTTGATATCACACTGAAATATTTATTATCTATACTCACGATGTGTGAATGTTTCTGTAGGGACTCTTAGACGTGGGAGGACGGGATGTGAGTCATTTTCCGCTGCGAGCTGAACCACTGCCTAGGAGTTATCTTGTAGTAGGTTGTTGTTTGTACATATGATGTGTAGTTGATAGGTTTTTATAAACCCTGTAACACCTTAACTAGTAAGATACTCTTAATCAGTGCATGTTAGTACTTAATTAAGACTCACATATGTATGTTAACATAATACATAATGGATTAAGTAACGAGGACCCCACATTAGTGGTATCAGAGCAGTGGTTCGAGAACGGGGTGAACATGGGTAGAAGAAGTGTATTAGGGAGTTACCTAAACACTTGAAATCATGTTAGGATTTGGAATATGATGTTATTCTAACATGTTATATATTTGTGAATGTTATTGTTATCCCTTGATCTACAGTTATGACAGACAGAGGGTATCATGAGAATGTTGGGGATGCCATGAGTGGCAATGCTAGTGTGAGGATGGCGCATGTACCACCACCACTGATTGAGCAAGGGCCAGTGGAACAGGTACTGTTACCTGGAGAATTGACGTTGACGCAATTTCTGAGTTATCAGCCACCCAGGTTTGAGGGGACTGAATCAGGGGAACTGGCGGAGGAATGGTTGGAACGTGTGGAACAGATATTTGTATCAGCACCGTGTGCCAAGACTGCTTGGTTACGCTTAGCTGAATTCCAGTTAGCTAAGAAAGCTATGATGTGGTGGAAATCCACAGTGCTTGAGTTGAGGGCTCAAGGACAGACAGTTAACTGGGATGTGTTTAGAACGAAGTTCCTTGAGCATTATTTCTCTGTTGCTGCAAGACAGAGGAAAGAGGATGAATTTACGAACTTGAGACAGGGATCAATGACAGTATCGGACTATGCTGTACAATATTCTTCTTTGCTCCGGTATGTGCCACATATTGCTGTAAACACAAAGGCAAAGATCAGACAATTTGTGAAAGGTTTGAGGCCTGAATTGTTTGATAGGGTCATGTCCAATAACCCTACATCATATGAAGAAGCATTGACTAGGGCTGAGATGGCTGAGATTGCTGTAGGGGTATACAAAGATGTTGGACAATCCCAACCACCTACATCTGAAAGTATGAGACCTAGAGGAGAACCATTTAAATCACCACGAGGTGGTGCATCTTCATCTAGGTTTAGTGGAAAACATGTTGGACCACGAAAAGGGGATGACCGAAGAGCTAAAGGACAGTTCCAAGGTAGTAGTAGTGGCAGTGGTGTGCAATGCTTTAAATGTGGTGGACCACATTTGAAACAAGATTGTCCTCAATTGACTCCAGTAGTTTGTTTCCGTTGTGGGAGACCAGGACATGTGATCCGTGATTGTCCTCAAGTGGGTGGACAACAGAGGAGAGGACCAATGTCAGAGAATACAGTGCAGCAGAGACCACAGGGTGTACCACAGTCTGGTGGAGGACAGAGGGCAGGACCACCTCAGGCTCAGGTATATGCACTGAACAGAGAGCAAGCAGAGGCAGCTCCTGATGATGTGATAGCGGGTAAATGTACTTTGTTTACTTATCCATCTTTACTTTTGATTGATACTGGTGCATCACATTCTTTTATTGCACAAGCTTTTATTGATCAGTATCATATATGCTCGTCTCCACTGTTGATGCCTCTTTATGTTTCGACACCCATGGGAACTACTGTGATGGCTTGTCAGAATGTGTCTGATTGTGATATTCAGTTTGAGACTGAGGATGGACTACAGGCTGATTTGATTGTGTTAGATATGACAGATTTTGATTGCATCCTTGGAATCGATGTGTTGAGTAAATATAAGTCTGTTGTGGATTGTTGTCAGAAGATTGTGAGATTTCAGTCTGATACGGGAAAGCAATGGTACTTTTATGGCCAGGGATCGAGGGCAAGGATTCCTTTAATATCAGCAATCCGAATGTCGCGTTTGTTAGAACGTGGACATGCGGGTTATTTGATTTATGCTCTTGATGTAACTGAACAGAAAGTAGAAAGGAAAGTGGAGGAGATACCAGTGGTTGCAGAATATGCGGATGTGTTTCCAGATGAGATACCTGGATTCCCACCGAGTCGAGAAGTGGAATTTGGTATTGATTTGATACCTGGTACTTCTGCAATTTCACGAGCTCCTTATCGGATGGCACCAACTGAATTGAAAGAATTGAAAACTCAATTGCAAAACTTATTGGACAAGGGGTACATACGTCCTAGTGTATCGCCTTGGGGTGCTCCGGTCTTATTTGTTAAGAAGAAGGATGGGACAATGCGACTATGTATTGACTATCGGCAATTGAACAAGGTAACAATAAAGAATAAATATCCTCTTCCTCGTATTGATGATTTATTTGATCAATTACAGGGATCAAAAATCTATTCTAAGATTGATTTGAGATCTGGTTATCATCAAATACGTGTGAGGGAGGGTGATGTACAGAAGACAGCATTCAGAACTCGCTATGGGCATTATGAGTTTTTAGTAATGCCATTTGGAGTGACAAATGCTCCAGCTGTCTTTATGAGTTTAATGAATCGAGTTTTTCAGGAATACCTTGATCGATTTGTCATTGTCTTTATCGATGATATACTGATCTATTCGCAGAGTGATGCAGAACATGTTCAACATTTGCATATGGTATTGCAATTGTTGAGGACACATCAGTTGTATGCCAAACTCAGTGTGAGTTTTGGTTGACTAGTGTCGGCTTTTTAGGGCATGTAATTTCAGAAGAAGGTATATCAGTTGATCCAAAGAAAGTGGAAGCAGTGTTGAATTGGTCAGCACCTACTTCTGTACCAGAGATTCGTAGTTTCTTGGGTTTGGCTGGATATTATAGACGGTTTGTTGAAGGATTTTCAGCAATTGCCAAACCATTGACACATTTGACACAGAAGGGAGTATCATTTCAATGGTCAGAGGCTTGTGAGCGTAGTTTTCAAGAATTAAAACATCGATTGACTACAGCTCCAGTCTTGATCATTCCATCGGAACATGACAGGTTTGCCTTATATACTGATGCATCATTACTAGGCTTGGGTTGTGTATTGATGCAGGACAAACATGTAGTGGCTTATGCATCACGACAGTTGAAGCCACATGAAATGCGATATCCAGTGCATGATCTAGAATTAGCTGCCATTGTCTTTGCCTTAAAGATATGGCGACATTATTTATATGGTACGTCGTTTACCATATACACAGATCATAAGAGTTTAAAGTTTTTATTCACTCAAGCAGAGTTGAATATGAGACAAAGAAGATGGATGGATCTGTTGAAAGATTATGATTGTGAGATTGAATATCATCCAGGAAAGGCTAATCTTACAGCAGATGCCTTGAGTCGAAAAGTACATCATACGGCTGATGAGATGATTCATTTATCAGCGTTAATGACTTCTTGTTGTACTTTGGGTTATGATTTTGATGTGGAAACAGTACCAGTACGGGTATCAACATTATTGGTTGAACCTGACATGTTTGACAAAATCAGAAATGCACAAATGACTGATGATGAGGTACAACACTGGAAAGAAATGATAAGTCAAGGACAAACATCTCAATTTGTACTTGCAAGTGATGGAATTCTTAAATACAGAAACTGTTGTACCTGCTTCCTTGGGACTACGTCAAGACCTACTACAACGTGCTCATTGTAGTAGATACAGTATACATCCTGGAGGAAAGAAAATGTATCATGATTTACGTACCCAATTTTGGTGGAAACGTATGAAACAGGATGTATTGAACTTTGTGAAACGGTGTTTAGTCTGTCAACAAGTAAAAGCAGAAAGACAGAAACCAGGAGGTGAATTACATAGTTTGGACATTCCTCAGTGGAAATGGGAACATATCATGATGGATTTTGTGACTCATTTGCCACGGACGTCTTCTGGTTGTGATGCCATTTGGGTGATAGTTGACCGACTCACCAAAGTATCTCATTTCGTACCATATTGTATGACATTTACATATCTGAGAATGGCACAGTTATACATTCAACATGTAGTGAGACTACATGGTATACCAGTTTCCATTGTATCGGATAGGGATCCGAGATTTACTTCTCATTTTTGGGAAGGGTTACAGACAGCGTTGGGAACTGAAGTGCGATTGAGTACAGCATATCATCCTCAGACAGATGGACAAACAGAGCGTACGATACAGACACTTGAGGATATGTTGTGTGCCTGTGTATTAGAGTTTGATAACTCGTGGCAAGAGTCATTGCCATTAGTGGAATTTTCATATAACAACAGTTATCAGTCTAGTATACAGATGACACCATTTGAGGCTTTGTATGGGCGACGATGTAGATCGACATTGTATTGGGATGCTGTGGATCAGTCTTCCTTACATGGACCGGATATGATTCATGAAATGGAAGCGAAAGTAAAGTTGATTCGATTGAAACTTAAAGCTGCTCAAGACAGACAGGCTGCTTATGCCAATAAGCGACGTAGACCACTTGAATTTCAAGTTGGTGACCGTGTGTTCTTGAAAATCTCACCTTTTAAAGGTGTAGCACGGTTTGGTAAGCGTGGAAAATTGTCTCCACGATACGTTGGTCCGTATGAGGTATTGCAACGTATTGGTACGTTGGCATATCGATTGGCACTACCACCGGCCTTGAGTAGTATTCATGATGTCTTTCATGTTTCACTGTTGAGGAAATATGAACCAGATCCGAGTCATGTATTACAGTTACCTGATGTACAGTTGGATACAGATGTATCGTATGAGGAACGACCAGTTATGATCTTGGATTGAGCTGAACGCAGGTTGCGTAATAAAGTGATTCCTATGGTTAAGGTACAGTGGGACAGAAGGGGTGTCGAAGAGGCAACGTGGGAGATGGAGCAGTATATGATGCAACGGTATCCATATTTATTTTCTGGTATGTGAATATGTTATTTTTACATGTTCTTATAGTGCGTAGATCACATGTGTTGTTATGTGAAGCATGTATTATGTTTGTATATGGAATTTTGAGGACGAAATTCATTGTGTAGGGGAGAATTGTAATGCCTCGATTTACTTTATATACGTGTCACATGATTATTGCGTAATTTAGAATAATTACGGTACGATGTGGACTCGAGTTTGGGTGGAACCGAGTGATGATCGAGGTAATAAAAGAATGAATTACTATGAGGTAACATAAACAAGAAACATAAGAGATATGTGAGTTGTGAACAAAGATATGTATAGTCTTGACATATGGATGATTTTATATGCAAGAGAAGGAAGAGATATGAATTGTGTAGTGGGATATGAACTTGGAGTACATTTGTATGCATTTGAAGGTGCATTAGCATGTGTATTTGAGTTGCAAGTGCATTAGCATGTCATGTGAATTTGAGTTAGCGGTGAAGGAGTTAATAAGAAGGTATAATCTGATTTTCTACACATAATACACCAAATTTCACCTACAAATCTCTACAAAACCTCTTGCTTGTTCTTTCTTACTCTTGCACTTTTATCTTGGCATTCTACTTGCAAGATTCATTTGAGACTAAGAGGAAGTAATTTACTTGGTAAGGAGGCTAAACTTTCATTACTTTAACATGCAATTTAGAAGTTCTTTGATTATGTTTGAAGTTGGAAGCATGAAAGCATGTGAAGAATCATATCATGGTTATATGCTAGTAATTGGATTCTATGATGATAGAAACATGTTAATATGTTATTAGAGAGTGCATGAAACTTGTTTACATGTTGAATTTTGAGTTATAGGAGAAGAACCATGGAGATAAGCTTGAAAATTGCCATGCTCTAAACTTTATGGGCATCGGCGATCGATTGGTGCTTGTATGGCGATCGATCGCCGAGGACAGCCAAAATATAAGGCGGTGAAATTATGTGGCGATCGATCGGTGAGTTTGTAGCGATCGATCGCTATGAACAGGGCATTTTGGCGACCGATCGCCAAGTTGTTGCGATCGATCGTGAGGGGGCAGAACAGTATGGCGATCGATCGGTGAGAAGTAGCGATCGATCGCCAGAGTCAGAATGTTGAAAAATGTTATCTTTTTGTAGAATTTGATTATAATGCCTATGATAACATGATATATTGTTGGCATTGTTGTAGCATCATCTCAGGGGACGGGACAACGAGGCAATTAGGGGGTGACGCCTAATTTAAATTGTTTGTGTCGCAGTACAGGTACGTGTTGACGTACGGAGTATAGATATTGTGTGATGATGTTATGAGATTGATATCATATGAATTGTGTTATGTTAGTATCATATGATTGGTAGTATCATATGCATGTACATTCATGGATATCATGTGTTTGAGATATACGTCTAGTTTGGGTATATGCTCGGTTATGTTACATAGAGATATACGCCTGGTTTGGGTATATGCTCGGTTATGTTACATAGAGATATACACCTGGTTTGGGTATATGCTGGTTATGCTATATAGAGATATACGCCGGTTTTTGGGTATATGCTCTGGCTATTCTCATTTGAGGACGGTACTATGATATGTGCTGCTAATATGAAGATGTGAGGTGGTTCCACTGACATATTGAACTGAATAGGCATATCATATTGGTCTCGTGATAATAGGGTAATTGTTGAGACATGTCATGACATGGTGCATTTGTTGATGCATGATACAGAACATTCACCTTAGATGATTTATTGTGCTTTATCATTGATATTGATATTGTGTTTTGATATCGCACTGAAATATTTATTATCTATACTCACGATGTGTGAATGTTTCTGTAGGGACTCTTAGACGTGGGAGGATGGATGTGAGTCATTTTCCGCTGCGAGCTGAACCACTGCCTAGGAGTTATCTTGTAGTAGGTTATTGTTTGTACATATGATGTGTAGTTGATGTTGGAATATGCCCTAAGACAAATCATTAGATGATTGTTTTGACATACAATGTTTATGATTTTATGAATGGCAATTCATTATTATATATTATTCTTTTAACTGTGCAATGTGAATTAATATATATGTTAATGTCCTTAGAATAATATTGTATTATTCTTAAAGATGTCCCTAGTCAAGTATTATCATGAATAGGGATAATGATAATACATAGAGACTAGTATGTGTTGATTGATGAATTGTTCATTGATATGAGATAACACAAATCAACACATGGGTACATGTTAGAGAACGATGTACTGGACAGACCCACCATGAGAATGCAACATGGATAGTTATATGATCGTCATATGCAATTCTCATAGTGATAATAATGTATGTAATCCTTACGACTTGTGATCATCAGAGATCCCAACATAATGAGTTATGTATCTTGATATTGTCAAACGTTACCCGTAACAGGGTAAACTATAAAGGCGACTATTGGATACACTACGAATTATGTAGAGGGATGTTGACTGATCGAGATAGGATTTGTCCCTCCTATATAACAGGAGATGTGTTTGGCTCTTGATCAAGTGAGAACTAAAAAGCATGGCCATGCTCGAATGAGTCGATATGAGATATCGAGCTTATTCGTTTATTCTAGTTCTACTTGGGGATCAAGAAATAGAGATTGAATATACGAGTATGACTATTCCATGACTCGTGTTCAATCTAAACACAAAGGACAAAGGGATTAAGTTACATGGTTAATATTATCACAAGTTCTAAAGGTTATGTCGAGTCATTGACATTCTTGTAATTTGGGTAGCATTGATGTGTTGCTAGATACCGCTCAATGCTTGCGACATAAAATGAGATTTTATGTCACTGCCAACATTACAAGATCCTATCGGGTCGCACAAAAGATTAAATCGAGAAGGGAAATTAAATTCATTGGATGAATTAATTAATTAAGAAGAGTCTTAATTAAAAGATTATAAAGATTTAGTTAAATCATGGGTTTGGGCCCATGAGGCTTTAAGAAAGCCTTAAACCTTAATTAAATCTTATAATATAAATACAAGGTTATGATTAATTGTAAGAGACACTTTTAATCATTCTAACCTACACAAGAACTCGGCCGCCTCTTCATAATATGCTCTCGGCTTTTCTTTGATAACCGAAGAGAGATTGTGAATTCCGGCGATTATTCGATTGCGAATCGAGAGTGTTCCTTGTTCCGGTCTAAGAACGAGTCTAGCAACTTGTTCTTAGACTATCCCTTCACCCGATTTGATCGTGTGGATACCGTTGAGACAAAACTTGTTAAGTTTTGCTAGTGACTCGGAGGAGGCGTTGGACGTGGTGCTGCTCCGTGGAATCTGCTCAAACACGCTACAAGGGTGAGACCTTCGTATATCCTTTATCCGATATGATAACCTTAGTATCCAAAATGTTTTATTGGGACTAATACATAGTGATGTATGTGGACCAATAAGTACACAAGCTAGAGGTGGTTTTCAATACTTCGTTACATTTACTGATGACCTCAGTAGATATGGGTATGTGTACCTAATGAAGCATAAGCATGAAACCTTTGAAAAGTTCAAAGATTTCAAGAATGAAGTACAAAACCAACTTGGCAAAAGTATCAAAATCCTTCGATCAGATCGAGGAGGTGAATACCTAAGCCAAGAGTTTCATGACTACCTAAAGGAGTGTGGGATAGTCCCACAACTCACTCCTCCGTATACTCCACAATGGAATGGTGTATCCGAGAGGAGAAATTGAACCTTGTTAGACATGGTTAGATCAATGATGAGTCATGCAGATCTTTCGATATCGTTTTGGGGACACGCTCTAGAAACAGCGATTTTCTTACTGAACCGTGTTCCATCTAAATCAGTGGAAAAGACTACATATGAGATATGGACTGGGAAGCGTCCTAGTATGTCTTTTATGAAGATTTGGGGTTGTGAGGCTTTCGTTAGACGTCACGCCACTAACAAACTTGGACCCAAATCTGATAAGTGTTTATTTGTGGGGTATCCTAAGGAAACAAAAGGATACTATTTCTATTATCCCACCGAGAACAAAGTAGTTGTTGCTCGGACAGGTGTATTTCTTGAAAGAGAATTTATTTCTAGAAAAACCAGTGGGAGAAAAATAGAACTTAGTGAAGTTCAACCACAAGAAAACACTGAACCTGATATTGAGATGGAAACAGAGCAGGCACCGCAAGCTGTTGTGGAAGAAGTACCTGCTCAAGAGACACAAGCCCAGCGTAGGTCTGTAAGAGAACACCGGGAGCCACATAGATATGGATTTCTTGTGACTCAACAAGGTGACTTACTACTTATTGGTGAAGATGAGCCGTCATCTTATCAACAAGCTATAATGGGCACTGATTCTGAGAAATGGCAAGAAGCCATGAAATCTGAGATGGAATCCATGTATGCAAACCAAGTATGAACTTTGGTTGATCCACCTGAAGGGGTACGACCCATAGGGTGCAAATGGATTTTCAAGAAAAAGACCGATATGGATGGTAATGTACAAACCTATAAAGGTCGGCTGGTTGCGAAAGGATTCAAACAAATTCATGGTATTGACTATGATGAAACCTTTTCACAAGTGGCCATGGTTAAATCCATAAGGATCTTGCTTGCAATAGCTGCATTTCATGATTATGAAATCTGGCAGATGGATGTCAAAACAGCTTTCCTTAATGGAAATCTGCTCGAGGATGTGTACATGACACAGCCCGAGGGTTTTGTCGATCCAAAGGATGCTGAAAAGATATGCAAGCTACAACGATCCATTTATGGATTGAAGCAAGCTTCTCGGAGTTGGAATCTTCGTTTTGATGATGCAATCAAAGAGTTTGGTTTTATCAAAAACGAAGATGAACTTTGTGTCTACAAGAAGGTCAGTGGGAGCGTAATCATTTTCCTAGTGTTGTATGTAGATGACATACTTCTCATTGGAAATGATATCCCTGCCTTGCAATCTGTAAAGATTTGGCTAGGGAACTGCTTTTCGATGAAAGACTTGGGAGAAGCCACCTATGTATTAGGAATCAAGATCTATAGAGATAGATCGAGAAGGCTTCTTGGTCTAAGTCAAAGTACATACATAGACAAAGTGCTTAAAAGGTTTAGCATGCAAGAATCAAAGAAAGGATTCGTGCCTATGACACATGGTATATATCTCTCAAAGGAACAGTGTCCTTCAACACCAGATGAGAGACAACGCATGAGTAAGATTCCATATGCGTCAGCTATTGGATCTATCATGTATGCCATGATATGTACTCGTCCCGATGTATCGTATGCTTTGAGCATGACGAGCAGATATCAAGTTGATCCAGGTGAAGGTCACTGGATTGCTGTCAAGAACATCCTAAAGTACTTGAGAAGGACTAAGGATACATTCTTGATTTATGGAGGTGAGGAAGAGCTCAATGTAATGGGTTACACTGATGCAAGCTTCCAAACTGACAAAGATGATTTTCGATCGCAATCTGGATATGTGTATTGCCTAAATGGAGGTACTGTGAGCTGGAAGAGTTCAAAGCAAGAAACAGTAGCCGATTCTACGACGGAAGCTGAGTATATTGCTGCCTTAGATGCAGCAAAGGAAGCTGTTTGGATGAGGAAGTTCATTTCTGAACTTGGAGTGGTGCCTAGCATTAAAGATCCGATAGAACTCTATTGTGACAACAATGGAGCGATCGCACTAAGGAACCAAGATCTCACCAAAGATCCAAGCACATACTTAGGTGTTTCCATTTCATTCGAGAAATCGTTGAAATAGGAGATGTTAAAATATGCAAAGTACCAACAGATGATAATGTATCTGACCCATTGACGAAGCCACTGTCACAGCAGAAGCATGATCGTCATACTAGATCTCTAGGCATTAGGTATATGTCTGAGTGGTCTTAGTGCAAGTGGGAGATTTGTTGGAATATGCCCTAAGACAAATCATTAGATGATTGTTTTGACATACAATGTTTATGATTTTATGAATGGCAATTCATTATTATATATTATTCTTTTAACTGTGCAATGTGAATTAATATATATGTTAATGTCCTTAGAATAATATTGTATTATTCTTAAAGATGTCCCTAGTCAAGTATTATCATGAATAGGGATAATGATAATACGTAGAGACTAGTATGTGTTGATTGATGAATTGTTCATATGAGATATCAAATCAACACATGGGTACATGTTAGAGAACGATGTACTGGACAGACCCACCATGAGAATGCAACATGGATAGTTATATGATCGTCATATGCAATTCTCATAGTGATAATAATGTATGTAATCCTTACGACTTGTGATCATCAGAGATCCCAACATAAGGAGTTATGTATCTTGATATTGTCAAACGTTACCCGTAACAGGGTAAACTATAAAGGCGACTATTGGATACACTACGAATTATGTAGAGGGATGTTGACTGATCGAGATAGGATTTGTCCCTCCTATATAACAGGAGATGTGTTTGTCCCTTGATCAAGTGAGAACTAAAAAGCATGGCCATGCTCGAATGAGTCGATATGAGATATCGAGCTTATTCATTTATTCTAGTTCTACTTGGGGATCAAGAAATAGAGATTGAATATACGAGTATGACTATTCCATGACTCGTGTTCAATCTAAACACAAAGGACAAAGGGATTAAGTTACATGGTTAATATTATCACAAGTTCTAAAGGTTATGTCGAGTCATTGACATTCTTGTAATTTGGGTAGCATTGATGTGTTGCTAAATACCGCTCAATGCTTGCGACATAAAATGAGATTTTATGTCACTGCCAACATTACAAGATCCTATCGGGTCGCACAAAAGATTAAATCGAGAAGGGAAATTAAATTCATTGGATGAATTAATTAATTAAGAAGAGTCTTAATTAAAAGATTATAAAGATTTAATTAAATCATGGGTTTGGGCCCATGAGGCTTTAAGAAAGCCTTAAACCTTAATTAAATCTTATAATATAAATACAAGGTTATGATTAATTGTAAGAGACACTTTTAATCATTCTAACCTACACAAGAACTCGGCCGCCTCTTCATAATATGCTCTCGGCTTTTCTTTGATAACCGAAGAGAGATTGTGAATTCCCGCGATTATTCGATTGCGAATCGAGAGTGTTCCTTGTTCCGGTCTAAGAACGAGTCTAGCAACTTGTTCTTAGACTATCCCTTCACCCGATTTGATCGTGTGGATACCGTTGAGGCAAAACTTGTTAAGTTTTGCTAGTGACTCGGAGGAGGCGTTGGACGTGGTGCTGCTCCGTGGAATCTGCTCAAACACGCTACAAGGGTGAGACCTTCGTATATCCTTTATCCGATATGATAACCTTAGTATAGATCCGCGGTTTAGTAATCCAAAATTTTATTCCGCTGCGTTGTATGCTCATTGGATTTCTAACAGTTGATAGGTTTTTATAAACCCTGTAACACCTTAACTAGTAAGATACTCTTAATCAGTGCATGTTATTACTTAATTCAGACTCACATATGTATGTTAACATAATACATAATGGATTAAGTAACGAGGACCCCACAGTTAACACACATCTTTTTCAAAATGTACATCGATAGATGACTTTCACGTTGGACATATTAAGTTGCATCATATGAGATTATGATATTGGCATGATGCATTGACACACATAGACATTGAGCACGTCATGTTGATTCTACCGATTCCTTCGTTGATAACCTTATCCTTTTTCGTTGGTATCCGTGATGCGTGTCTGGAGATGATGGGCACGCTGATGGCTCGGCGGAGAGAGTGGCTGAGAGATGCCGTAGCGACGAGTGTGCCGACGTCGCCAAGACACGAGGGATGATGGACCGCCAATGGCTCGACTAAGAGAGATGTCATAGCGACGAGCGAGTCGACGCCCTGCTCGAGCATGATATTTGATTGATGATACCTTTTTGGACTCCGATGTTCTGGTATCTTGAGAAATTTGATAGCTATTCCTTGGATTCCGGACTTTTGCTATCCCGAGATGATTTGTACCCTTCATGCATCGCATTACATTGCATTGCATTGCATGACATCATATATCTAATTTTATAGATGCATGTTGTATTTACTTGATAGTTTCATATTGGGCTTTGGCTCATCCCGTAGGGGGCTGTTGTTGTCTTTGTGTGTGGGCAATGTCAGGTATTACAGGTGACCAGGATCCCAAAGAGGGAATACTCGCTGGAAGTTTTACCTGAGGTTGTTTTCTTTTGTCTTTCCCAGTCGTAGGATAATTAAGTATACCAGGGTGTGTCCTGGATAGTATAACTATGTAAATCTATAGGATTAACATTCATTTTGTTAGGAATGTAATTAATCCATTTGGAAATAATCATCCTGGCATGTAGCCCTTAAAGCTCAAGGCATCAACACGAACTTAGGCCTCAACACGAACTTTTTATACTATGATAATACACTTTAGCTCTACTTATGTCCTTATTTCACACTTAAGGAACTAGGGTCCTTACACCATCTTAATGCCACGAATCATTTTGTTCCAGGTGGTATCAGGATTATCTCTTGGCGTCCAATTAACTTCCTCGACTACCTTCTCTACAAAAGCTCCAACGTTACCTTCTTTTAACCGCCACACTTAGTTCTAGGTTCTAACTTATGCTTAATTCTAGTAGCCCTATTCTTAATCCTAACATCTAAAACTAAAAGTCGGTGTTGGGTAACTACACTCTCCTGGAATTACTTTACAATCCAAGCATTTAACTCTATCTATCCTTCTAGCCAAAAAGAAATCTATTTGGGTTGCACTAGACCAACTTCTAAAAGTAACTAGATGAGAGGACCTTTTCTTGAACCATGTATTCGCTAGGACTAAGTTATATGACATGGCAAAATCCAAAAGTGAATTACCTGCGGCGTTCATGTCCCCAAAGCCATAGCCTCCATGAAAACTCTCATAACCATCCCGATCAGAACCTACGTGCCCATTGAAATCTACCCCGATGAAGATTTTTCTCATTATGGGGTATTCCTTACACTACGTCGTCTAGATCCTCCCAAATTTTCGTTTAATAGCCTCCTCTAGACCAATTTGGGGTGCATAGGCACTAATGATATTAAAAATATCATGCCTAAAACTAGCTTAACTAACATTATCCTATCTCCATTCCTCATAACTTCCACTACATACTCAAGTAGTTTGTTTTCTACGATTACACCTACCCCATTACGATTCTTCTCCTTACCTATGTACCAAAGTTTATAGCCCCAAGGATCTATAGTTCTGGCTTTTTCACCTACCCATTTAGTCTCCTGCAGACACATAATACTAATTTTTCTTCTACTCATCGTCTCTACTAACTCTGCAAATCTACTGGTAAGAGAACCTACATTCCAAGAGGCTAAACGAATCCTATGGACTTAGTTTCGAGCTAACTTCTTTACCCCCACTCGCTCGAGGTGAGGGAACCCTTGCTCATTTGACACCACACCCAGGCGTCGATGTGGCGCGTCGCTTATGGGCAACGACCTAGCAGCCCTTGCCTACTTATCACTACACCCGGGATCCGGTGCAGCGCGTCGCTGTGTAGGGAACGCCCCAACGCAATTCATCTTATAGTTCATGTCATTGAGATGCGACTAATTTATCCGGCTGGCTGTCACAGGCCTACCACCACCCTCATCCTTTACCCTGGCTTGGGACAGACAATGATACATATCATAAGTGATCCATATCACCAATGATGTATATCACTGACGAAGTTAAGGATACTAGATTGTCTAGTAGAAAATATTGAAAAATCATTACATACCTAACAGAAGTAATCTATACCAATGAGAAAGCTTGGTTGAAGGATGATCAATGCCAACTACTGAAAATGACACAATCAATAGCAAAATAAAACTCACTAATAGACATGAACACTTGGTTATACTATTGAGAATTGAAAGAGATATCATTTACATGCTTAAAGTGTGAAAAAATAATATTGGATTGTATTGAAAATTTAATTTAGGAAAGCTGTAAATATACACAGTGGAAATGATGTAAATTAAGCTAGAACCAAAAGTCGAAATTTAATGAAGTTTGTAGAGAGATTTTGACTGTTGACTGTGAGAGAGAGTTCAAACTGATAATCCTCCACTTTGTTACAACATTCTCCGATGGTTTTCTTTCCACTTACTGCATATTCATGTACATATAAGCTTAACAAAATCTTGATTGACTTGGCCCAACTATAATTAAGCCCATTCTTAATTTTATGTTAGGTCTAACAATAAGTCTTAGTTATTTGCATTTATGGTTCTTATTAATTTCAAAATATTTATCATGTATTGATAGTTTAATTATTTCTACGATTAAATATTATAATAAGTAAATAAAAATTTAGGGATATTTTGAAAGATGAACTTGGTCAAATATATTTTTTTATTTAAAGATTTATTTTGTAAAATGACCTTCAAACATATACAAAAAACAAAGATCAAACAAAAATCTAAAATTAAAAAAAAAGATATATTTCAAAGATTATTTATTTAAATAATCCATGAAAATTTAATCAGCAAAGAAAATTAAAAATTACATCAGGACCCATTTGAGGAACCGACACAAATAACCGAAATAAACTTGGCTATTACGTGAGAATATGTTAAGGCTTAGATTTTAATTTTCAGGGCAATCGTATCTTAGTAGCTGCTAATTATGATTTCTTGGAGCATCGAAAATCTCTTTTTCCCCTAAATTCCGAAACCCATTTTCCAGAGAAAGCAAGAACATTTATCGTGTGAAAATTCATTGATCTCTTGATTGATCAGGCTAATGTTTCGATACATTTGCAAATTTCTTTCAGATTTTTGAATTATTTTCTTTTGTTTTCCGTATTAAATCTGGCAAATTTAGGAGGAACAAATTTGAGGCCTCGCTTGTCGTTGAAACAAGCTTTACCAGAGGACCCAGAAGAAAAAGAGTGCAGGCCTTGGAGAAAGCAACTCTTCTTCTTCTCCCCATATTCAATAACAATGTCTTTTAAATTCAGTTGGGTTTATTTTTTCAAAATTTCTTTGCTTTTACTGCTGATGATGGGCATTGCCATCGCTTGCTTCACTCTCCCTATTGAAAAGGTTGGATTTTCACTCTGGGTCCGTTTATTTTTTGCTCTATTTCGAATTCTTGTTGTTTCCCTGGACTGCGATCCGCAAATTTAAAATGGATACATCTTTGGATTAATATGTATTGAGGCTTTTTGGACTCTCCCCGAGTGTTCCATTGCGCGCTTTTTTTCTTTTATTTAGTTTTGATTGTTCTTGGGCGTCTTATTTGATGATTGATTTTGGATGTGGTAATTGTGATTTGTTGAAATAATTTTGTCAAGATCATGATGATTCTTGAGTAAATGAATTGTGTTTTGTTGGTGTTTTTGGAGTGTTGGATCATGATAATATAACCTAGGTTTCTTAATGACTAATGCTCAATTTTGTGGCATTAAGGCATTACTCATCATTGCCACACGACTGCAAGATTTATCAAAAACTTATGCTGCGAGTTTGAAGTTCATCTCTGAAAGTTGATACACATTCTCTATAGCTACCACGTCTTAGAATAATTGAATTTTCATCATCCATACTTGGGATATCTCCTTTTCGTTATGATCAGTATTAACCTGTCTGCCATAGTTATGAAAGCTTGTAATCCAAAAGAGCGTCGTGGTGTATCTACATACTCTCTGAACTGAGGGTTAAGAACGGTCGACCATTTCCGATTAATTGGCCTTTTGGTCCCCTGGAGCAGTTCTTGTGATTATTTACTTATTAATAAGCATGGAAAGTAGATAACATATTACTAACCAAAACTCGCAGATTGTTTCATTAGCTCATCCTTGTGATGATAAGTGGCAATATGTTTTTTAGTCTATCAATGTGATGATTTTTTAATACCATAATCATATTGTTTGATACTAGCAGAAAGCCTTGCATTAATATATTTTCCCGAACTAATTAATTTACCTTGTTATTTAATTCTAGATGTTGAAGGATTTCTTAGTATGGATAGAGCAAGATCTTGGCCCTTGGGGTCCTCTAGTGCTGTAAGTACAGTTTATATATGCTCCTTTAATTAAGTTGTTGTAGCCAACTAGCATGCATGACTATGATCATGGTTTTGTTGGCCTTTACGGTTTGCGATGTCAGAGGAAATAGCGAACCACAAAGTAAAGTGTAATAAAAGAAAAGGTAAAGTGCCTTGATTTGTGCATAACAGTTTTCAGCAGTGGAACATGATAGTGGAGAATAAATTTATCTAAATTACAATGTGTTGTGTGGATTATACATGTAATTTAGCCCATTTATACAAAAAGTACGATAAAAGATATTTTCACCCCAAACAATGTTGGCATATTTTAATTTCTTTTTATACTCTAGCAATATGGTTATGTTTCCTATGGGACACTTCGATGTGTGAAATGCCTGTCCTACTCGTCTGATATCATTTGGTAGTGTAAACAAATGATTGAAATCATTATAACAAGGATTATTTGTAAGGAATTTATTTTTATGTTTAACTTGGAGGATAAAGTTTTATCTGTGGTCACTGTTTCATTGGAATGCTCAAATCTTAGTCAATTGTGTGATGAATATTAGTGACCTATTCTTCACACCGTCGTCGTTGGGCCCTGTAGTTGTAAAAAATTCTGTTACTTAAAAAAAAAAATATACGAATCAATATTGACTTTTCCTGTCCTCATTTTCGAATGAGGAGTGTTTAGGTGCCAACGAATTGAAACTTAATCCGTGGTTGTAAAAATACTGATTAATTTGATTGAGCGCTGTATAAATATTTATTACTTGCGCACTTTTTTGAGTTACACATGGGTACTGAAACTTGCAGAGCAGTTGCATACATCCCTTTAACAATATTGGCAGTACCTGCTTCTGTTCTTACGGTAAGAATGATAATATCTTACAGGGGTTGTGTCATTTTTATATTTACATTCATGTGAATGTGTGTTGGCTGTGGTTCGATTACTCTATTTTTGTTGCTTTGCTCGATATGTTTCCTGTAATCTATTATCTATGGCTTTTCTCTAGTTATATAACATTCCTTTGACATAGTGGTTCAAATTTTTCACAGTCGAGAAACATTCTTTTCTCAAGCAGATAAGGAATGCTATAAGTAATGTTGATGTTGTTTACATCATACATTTATTCCTCATATTCACGAATATCTGTTGCCCTTCATGAATTCTCTCGTTTTAATTATATCAATTCTTAATCCATGCCAAAAGGGTTGTTTCTTTAAATATCTTTTAAATTATTTTTCGTGTATAGCTAGCATGATCAATACTTGCATACAATCCTTTGATTTATGGCCAAAATAAGTTAGCTCGACTCTGCTATTTTTTTAAGTATGCATAAACACATTTTTTGTACTTGTTATCTCTTTCAGCTGGGTGGTGGCTATCTATTTGGCTTGCCTGTGGGTTTTGTTGCTGATTCTATTGGTGCCACAATAGGTGCCGGCGCCGCTTTTCTTGTTGGGCGAACAGTAAGTGTATATTATTCAGTTGTTTTATTTTTCCCCAGTTCCGGTAATAACAGCTGTGAGTTCTAAATGAAGCGACAAACTGAAAACTGCCCTATTTATTGTTATTGTTTTCTCATTCCAACTATGAACAGATCGGGAGATCATTTGTTATTTCCAAGCTAAAAGACTATCCTCAGTTCAATGCAGTTGCAATAGCCATTCAAAAATCTGGATTTAAGGTTTTGCGCCTTAAATTTAGTCTTTATTTTCGGATATTATTGCTGCTTATTGTTGATATGACAAGATTTTTACATCCCTGCCCCCCCGATTCCACATATTGAGCAATTACTTCATATCTATTCTTGTTTAAAAAATAATAATTAACCCAAGATGCTGGACGAGTTTATATTTTTTCTTAAAAAACATTTGCACCCTTCCCACAATTTGATGTGGAATGGGGTATTACAAGATTGATCCCCAGGATTTAATGTACTACGTAGTTGTGCTCAATTATCTTGTTTGGTTGAACAGATTGTATTGCTGCTCCGACTTGTTCCTTTGCTCCCATTTAACATGTTGAACTACCTCTTATCGGTGACTCCAGTTCCCATTGCTCATTACATGCTAGCTTCATGGTTGGGCATGATGGTGAGTAGTTTCTTGAAGAAATTTCCATATTCATATTTTCATGGCATTTTAACATGTTTTTCTTAAAGAGGTTAAATGTTTTCACTTATCAGCTTGTAATGTGTTGAAAGCCATTTCATGTTCTTTGTGCAGCCAATTACACTTGCCTTGGTATATGTTGGAACAACTTTGAAGGATCTTTCAGATGTAACACATGGATGGAATGAATTTTCCAAAACCCGTTGGGTAAGAGCTTTTTCGTGTTATGTTCTTGTTCTACCCGGGTTAATTTAGCTCAACTTAGTATTCTATCTGTGAGGGCTCGGTCCTAATCAAGTGTTTAATTATCACACAATGATTATTTTTACGTACATAGCGGAAGATTATTTAAGTTATCAATTCGTGGCCCAAAATTTTTCCGATAATGTTAATACTGAAAATACTTATTTCTAGTTTGCATTTATCACCCAACCATCGTTTAACATCAATAGAGTTTCAAAAGTACGGCAATACGTCAGCATACAAGATACCCGGGGTATTCCCCGGTGAATAAACGTTTTTAAAAGTTTTTTAATAACATACTGGGAACCCGACTCGATAACATCAACCCGAGCTCGTGCTTACGGAGCTCTGGTACTCCTAGATGCTTCTTCGTGAGCATTTGGCATCAATTCGCATGTAATGCCTGTCATGTCCATACAACAAAGACATGATAACCCCTGCGAAGGGGGTCAGTAACCCTAGTACGGGAAACAGGTAAAATCACAATGAATGACAAAGTATAATGCGATGCATGCCGTGCATGAATGCAAATGCATATGAGGGGTATCAAATCTCCAATATCAAAATCTCAGGAGTCCAAGGGAAAGATCATCAATCAACATCAAGCTCGAGCTAGGGCGTCGACACGCTCGTCGCTACGACAGCAAGCTCGAGCTAGGGCGTCGACACGCTCGTCGCTACGACATCTCTCTCAGTTGAGCCATCTGCGGTCCATCATCCATCGTTTCTGGGCGACGTTGGCACACTCGTCGCTACGACATCTCTCATCTCACTCTCTCCGTCGAGCCATCGGCGTGCCCATCATCCCCAGACACGCATCACAGATACCAACGAAATGATATAGGTATCAACGAAAGAATCGATATGATCAACATGATGTGCTCAATGTTCATGCGTGTCAATGCATCATGCAATATCATAATCTCATGTGATACAGCTCAATATATCATGTCATCATATATCATGCAGTTCAATGTATCATGTAATCATTATCATGTAATCACATACTGCAGTCCAACATGTCATATAGCCACATATATAGCAAGTAATGACAAGTAAATTATATCCCGGTAACATCACATGTCTTTGTCAGACATCGTGATAGAACCGATTTTCTATGTACCTTAGACCAATGCTAAAACTAATGAGTGTTCCTCAAGTCGACCTCGAGATTATTAAACCTGGTCATGTATACTTCAAATATATCACTAAGGGTTCGTTTGGATTAAGTGATGGGATTATTAATCTTGAGATTATTTATTTATCTCATGTTTACTTTGTGGTATAAAAAAATTTTATCCCACAATTTTTATCACATTCTAATCCCACTTTATAATAAAAAGACATATTTACCATTTTCCCACATTTTTTACTATTTCAAAACTTGAAATTCCCGCCAAAAAGTACAACTTATTTCCTACAACATTATTATAATTTATTGTATTTGTATTATTTTAATTTATATTATTATATATATATAAATAATAATATTAATCGATATATAATAAAAATAAATATAATAAATATATATATGTATATTATATTATTTTTATTATATATATTATTATTATATATATACATATTTTTTTATTATTATATATAGATATATATAGATAAAGATAGAGAGAGAAAACTGGAGAATATATTATATAGGAATGTATAAAGAAGAAGAGAATCGAGAAGAATAAAAAGAAAAAGAAAGAGAGAGAGATAGAGAAATTAGGGGAGGAGGAACATAGATGAGAGAGAGAGGAGGGGAGAAGAAAAAGAAGAAGAAGGAGAGAGAGGGAGAGGAGAGAAAGGAGGAGGAGGAGAGAGGAGGAGGAGAGAGACAGAGAGGGGAGGGAGAGAGAGAGTCTCTCTCTATGAGGATCTTCTTTTTTAAAAAAATCTCTTCCTCCTCTCCTCCTTCTTCCTCTCTGTCTAATCTCTCTCTCTCTCGATAATCTCTCTTCTTCTTATTTATTTTATTATTTATTTTTTTATTACTATTTTGTAATATAATTATTATTATTATTATTTTATTATAATTATATAATATGAATAATGATTAATCGTATCGTAATAATAATCTATATATATATATTATGTATTATTATTATTATTATTATTATTTATTTTTGTTAGTACTATTTTATAATATAATAATAATAATTATTATTATTTTAATTATATAATAAGACTAATAATAGTTATTATATATTATTAATATTAATGTTATTATTATTATTATTATGCTAAGGACATTTTAGTAATTATACCACAATAAATTTTATCAACCATCTTATCATCAAACCAAACATCATATAACTTATCACACATTATTTTTACAATCATTTCAAACTTTTTAATTTTTACATTACTTATCACATCCTTCAAACCAAACAGAACCTAAGTATTCAAGTAGTGCATAATATATACTTTAAGTTTTAAGAATTGACCCTTAGCAATTTCCTTCAAATTCCATCTTGACCCCCATTTTCGTATAACAATCATAATAAATTCATATGACGTCCAAATGACTTGAGGCCAGTGGGAAAATCACGAAAATTCAAAGTACACAGTTAATGTTTTATGATGTCAAGCTGGCTCATCCATCCAAAAGGAGTTTGAACACTAAAAATGTAAAATTAAAAAATTTGTTTTCCAGCTTGAACAGTGCAAGTAAAAATACTATAACTTTTTCGTTTTAAATTCAAATTGAGTGATTCCAGTGGCAAAATTTAGCCAACTCGAAGCACTACATCTCCTATTTCTGGACATTTTCCGGAATTCAAAGCTAAAACTGCTCAGGAATCCGAAGAATACACTGCATAGGTTAGATTATGCACTTTGGTATAAAAATCATAACTCCAATATAAGTCCAAAATAAGTTCTTTTTTTTTGTTTATCGAAGAGAATTCAAAGATCTACAACTTTTCTATTCACCTCTACTTCAAAATCGGAACACATTTTTGTCAATAATCCGAAAATCCTACTGCATGTGCATTACAAGTACATGCAAGACTCAAAATAAGCACAGAAAGTAAAATGATGATTTTCAACCCCTACACGTAAATCCAAGTGAATAATTCTTGAAAAGGGGTTTATACCTTTAAAGATCTTGACAATTTCGAACACCATCCAGCTACTAAGATCAACCAAAGCTCACTCCTTAGAATTTCTTGCTTCAAACTCAAGAACTTGGCATGATATGGCTTGTTCTCTTCAAATCATTGCTTTCATGTAAGATATGGCTAAATTTCTTCCATGGAATTGGAGAGAAATATTTTCGAAAATAGAGAGAAGGAGGAGGATTGAGTTGAGGAAGAGAGATGTGTTTGCTAGCTAATTAAAGGGGAGGGGCGATAGAACCAAAGTGGGGACGTGGCGGATTTTTTCAAAGTGGCAATCCTATTGTCAAGTGTGAAGATCCTAGGCAATTGAGTAGGATTAATTTAGTGTTCTAATTCAACTTAGTGCATGACTTGCATGTATAATTTGCATGGTGCAAAATGCAAAAGGTCGAGACATATATATATGTACATGTATTTTATCTCAGTTAAATACACGGCGTCGTGATTCGGAACACCTTAATTTGAAGTCTCTACTTTAAAGTATTCGGGTTTGCTTAATCGTGATTAATCCTGATTAATTACAATGGGGCCTTACACTATACAAGATTGAAGTGATTAACTTTTCCCACATTCAGGCATATATTGTGTTGGGCCTTGCTGTATCTGGTAAGTTTTGAGTAACTATTTGCCATTTTCACCTTGCATTCAGAGTTCAAAATTTTACTATACAACGCTCGTTGTTTTACTTTGAATGTAGTTGTGTTGATGATTTGTGTTACGAGAGTCGCAAAAGCTGCATTAGAAAAAGCATTGGCTGAAAACAAAGACAGAGAGGGCGATTCAGTGTCACCACAATTACCCATTGTTGATGATTCTGCTCAAAATCTCCACCAGTCACTTATCATCAGAGTCGATATGCCCTAAGAAATATGAGAAGTAGTTCACTTGTGTGTAAATTCTATGATCCTGAGCTTTTAACCGGTACATCTCTCGTTCATTATACGTAAGGTCTGGATAGTCTTGCAGAAAGTAGTCTATAATCTGGGTAGATATGCCTATACGCCATCATAATGTTTACCATGTTTCTTTCTTTCTTCTTCTTCTTCTTCTTTTTTTTTTGGACATTTGTAAAATCTATGAAATTTTCCTGAAACGGCAGTTGTATTTATGTAGTTTCTTATAGCAGAAGTTGAGTGGCATTGTTTTTTTTTTTCGCCTATGTTCTCGAAGTAATGGAGATTTCATCTACCAGTAATACACACCAATTCGTGTTTAACCTTCATTACCCCCTCCTCGAGTGGTGGTGTCACTGTGTATTGCTTCCTTTGGTTTTCGACGGCGGTTTGATGGACTAAAACATGATCGGATTTATTTTAAGAAATATTATTTGCAGTGATTACAAGCACAAAGTATATGTACCAATGCTTTGGTAATCTTTTCATCTCAACCATTCTCGTCCCAGAAAGGTACTATGCGTTATCACAATGTGGGAATTGTTATATGCTAGCCAAGGGTACTATCATGGGTGTATTTACCATTGATTGATTAATATTCTATTTTGAAATATTCTCAATAAGTCCAATTATTTTATGTAACAGTGTGTTGGGGTTTTTTTATACACTTAATTGGTTGCTCTAATTTCACTGCCTTTTGGGAGTGAATTGAGAAATAGAGAAGATAAAGACGTGATAACTTATGTTTGTAATCTTGGCTCACGACGACAAATAAACTGAGCTCTCACATTAACTGTGAATATTTTATAGCTTCGATAAATAGGATTAGGGATTTATTCATTACATCTTAATCATTTTTAACTTCACAAAATTATCAAAACCAAAGTCAGAATTCCAAAACGAGGAAGATAATTTTTGAATGAGAAATAGTCATTTAGATCTTGAATCATAGATCCACTACAAAATAAATGCATCTTAACTGCTGCCCTAGCCGTGTATTCAGTCTAAACATCAAGAAGGATGCGTTAGTTGCTTTCAGCTTTTGGAAGAGTGGTTGGTTGGTAGTTTGCTTGAGCAGTTATTTAACTGCTTTGGCACTTACTTTCTTGATCATTTAAAGTGTGTTTGATGTAGTCGATAAGATGGTTATAGGTTGTCCATGTACCAAACGTTATATAATTAATCACACTATAAATTATCTACACGAGCCAAAATTTTCACCACTCATATTACATATCCCTATTCTTCCATTACCTGGTATCATTTACCAAACAATACTTAAATCTATAAATAGATAATTTGACGCTTGTATTCAGAGTCTTTAATACAAAACTTGGTTTTGGAATTTCTGCAATCCTTCATTCATTACACCATCATACACAATTTCCCTCTAATTTCACCATCCCCAACCATTTCCTCTGTCTCTCGACACTGACAAATATCCAAATTATGAAAAAAAAAAAGTCGCCGATGCTTGTACCACCAAATTTCGATCCCAAAATAAATAAAAAAGGATAAACCCAAATCGTTATCTGCCATTAAATTGCATTGGATGTATTATTAGGGGATATTACGTCCCTGAAGTGAGCCTCATTCCCGGTTCAATCCCTCATTTTGTCAGTAAACCGGTTCAATCCCTTAAGTTTTTAAGTTTTTCCCGGTAATATTGGTTACCAATTAAACCGATGTTAAAATTTAGGTACACTTCGTGTCAAATACAAAATATGTATTCTAGGTAAAGTAGAATTCTAAATTATATTTGTAATAGGAAACAAATTCATCAATTCATATTATTTATACGCCGACTCTTTTCTTTGGTTCCGAAGAAGAGGAGTACTGCGAATTGGCGAATTCAATTGATGATCGGATCTTTGCAGTGTGGGATTTTTTTTTTTTTTGTTTTTAACTCAATCGATTCGATTAATTGTTTTGTATTTTTGTTAGCCGATAATCAGGACCAATTTTGGAAGTAGTCCAATTTTGTGATCGCGTTTGATTTCCGACATGAAAATAACCCTAATTTTTTTTAGAGAAAATTACAAGAAAGTACCACTTTAAAACATCTTTCAACTAAATCACCCCAAAAAATCTTCTTTCAACTAAATGCATCTTTTAGAAAATTTATTTCAAATAAGTCCATTTTATCAAACCCTAGTATAATTAGTCCATTAAGTATGATTAAAATACCCTTGCTTTACACCTTCATCCCCAAGCTTTTGCCTACTTTCCACCATCGCGTTGCCCTCTTAAGCTTCTGATTTATTTCTGATTTTTGTTTTCCGTAATTTTGCAAAGGATTTGTTCCCTTTCACTGAATTGTTTCTAATTCTCTGGGTGTTTGCTTGAATTCTGTTTTAACGACTAACTTCTGATCGAATTTCAGTTGTTCTAGCCTGGGGTTCTTCGATCGTGATTTTCTAAAATCACTGAATTCTTTTTCGTTGAATTTTGGATTAATTTTCTTAAGTTGAACGCTCAATTTTGGGCAGAAAACGTGAATCTAAAAAAATTGAGGAAATTATTCATTTATCCTCATTCTCGTTGTTTTGAGTTTCTTTCCAATTCGTGCATTCGGTTTGCATTCCCGTTGCTTATATTGTTGAATCAGTCATTTGATATAAGAACGATTTGGTACAATCGCTTTATTTGATTTTCATTATTTAATTTTTACATGCACCGACTGAATCTGTCGGTGCATGTAATTTTATGCACCGATCGAGTCTATCGGTGCATGTAAATTACATGCACCGATAGTCTCATATGCATGCATTGAGGTAGTTTTTTTTCATGCGGTGGGCTTGTTACCATTTGTGTCTGTCGGTGCATGTGATTTACATGCACCGATAGAAACATATGAGATAGTTTAATATGCATAATTTATCGGTGCATGTGATTTACATGCATCGATAGAGATAACACTGGTAGAGTCTATCGATGCATCTAAATCACATGCACCGATAGACTCAAATGCATGCGTTGAGGTAGTTTTTTTCCCTGCGGTGGACTTGTATCATCTGTGTCTATCGGTGCATGTGATTTACATGCACCGATAGAAACATATGAGATAGTTTAATATGCATAATCTATCGGTGCATATTACTCATGCGATGCATGTAAAATTGAGTAATGAGATGCATGTAAAATTACTAATGTGGTGCATGTAAAATTACTCATGTTGTTCATGTAAAATTACTCATGCGGTGCATGAAAAATTGAATGGTGCATGTTAAAATCGACTAATGTGGTGCATGTTAAAATCGACGGTGCATGTAAAATTACTAGTACAGTTCATGTAAAATTGAGTGGTGCATGTAAAAATTATTCAAGCGATGCATGTAAAATTACTCATATGGTGCATGTAAAATTGAGCGGTGCATGTAAAAATTGACTCATGCGGTGCATGTAAAATTACTCATTCGGTGCATGTGAAAATGAGTCATGCGGTGCATGTAAAATTACTCACCCGGTGCATGTGAAAATGAGTCATGCGGTGCATGTAAAATCATTCTTGCGGTGCATGTAAAATTATTTATGCGGTGTAGAGTATTTTCGTAAGTGGGGTTAGTTTGGTCATTGTATTAAAAAACGGACTTAGTTGAAAGAACTTTTTATTGGATGACTGGACCAAAAAACCTTTTACCTAATGATACCAGCCCGAAATTTTCCCTTTTTTTATTGACTACTGGTTCAAATTCTCCCCTACACACACCAACGTCTCTAATCAATCTGTAAAAAAATTTCCCATCTTTTTAATTTTTAACAAACATTATAGAAATCTGTTATTTAGGTTACCGATTAAACCAATGTTTTTATTAATAATTTAAAATTCTTCGATTTTTTTAAAAGTTATCGTTAATTAGGCAGCCCTAATTTTTCCATGCAAATCCATATTCCATCGACTCACATCTTAGAATTGTCGATAGAGGTGGAGAATTGAATATGAGATCGGGTAAAGTTTTAAAATTTTAAGGACTATATTGGCACAAAGAAAAAAGTGAGGGACTTGAGAATTGACTCAAACAATAAATCGACTCATGCAGTTCACGTTAGGCGTGCTTATTGGCCCAATCCGGCCCGATCCAAACCGGACCCGGCCGGTTCCGGTTCCCCAAATTCCGGAACCGGCCCGATCCGGTAAGGAACTGGATCGGATCCGGTTCCGGTTCTACCGGTTCCCGGTTGGACCGGCTCCAACCCGGAACCGTTTTTTTTTTTAAATCAAGGGAAATTGTTGCTTGGAGGATTCGAACACACGACCATTGTTTTCTACTCTAAAGCTCTAACCAATTGAGCTAATGAACCTTTTTGTTTGTAAACTACCCTCAAATATATTTATCTAAAGTTTAAAAAAAAATCAAATTTGTTTAAATTAACGGATCCGGTTCAACCCGGTACCAGATCCGTTTAGTCCGGAACCGGTAAGATACCGGTTCCGGAACGGTAGAACCACCCCGGACAGGTATCTTACCGGTTCTGGGGTGAACTAGAACCGGTTAGTCCGGTTCCGATTTCGGACAGGACTAAGCGGTCCGGTTCCGGGTAGGGTCTCAATTTAATGCAAGATAGTGTACAACTAATAAGTAGTGCGGAAGGAGCCCACCGGGCTTGTGAATAACTAACTGAAGGCAGAAACAAAGCGTAGTAGGGTGAATAACAGAAAGTAATTGACACAAGGATCGTTTCTCAAAGTTCAAAGCACAAACGCTTCTATTTCTCTCATTCTTTCTTTGCAGGAAAGTTACACTTGAAGACTTTGGTTTACACTTTCAGTATACAACCTACTTAGGCACCCACACAGATTACCTAAACTCCTAGCCACACAGAATAACAACTATTACAAATGATTTCAGAACAACGTCTGAGTATTACAATGAGTTTCTCAACGCTCTCTCAAAGCATATATAACTCTAATTATACTTGAGTGTTCAATCGACTTGAATACTTAGATCTTCAAGATCTCGTTGAAGGCTCAGATAATGCTCTGCAAAACTTCAGAATATTTCAGTGAATGTTTTGAAGGTTTTTGTTTTGGTTGTATGCGAGTGTAGAAGATTCAAAGATTCGGAGAGATTTCTTCGATCTTCTTGTTGACGTATAGACTAAAATGTCTAATGACAACTATTCTTTAATTGTAAAGAAATGTGTAAAATCAGCTTCCTGGTTTACACCCAAATTCCTTTTGTCTTTCCAAATCCGTTTACAACAGCTAGTTTATTTTGACTAGATTGGTGGCGCTGATATGGTAATGCGACGATCTGTTGTATTATTGGCATAATGAAATTGTTTAAGCTCTATGTCCTTTTTGCACTCTTACGTCTGCTGGCTTTCTCCTTAGTGACTTAGTCGGCTGGATTGAAGTCAACTAATGTCTTCTCAAATGATGCTTGTCTCTTCTTAGTGACTTGGCCAGCTGGACTGAAGTCAACTAATGTCTTCTCAAACGTCTGTTGGTCTCTTCCAGAGATATTGCCAGTGTAAGGACCCTAATCCTTAAATGCGGAATCAAGGCATAATAGAGCTAATATAAATGATCAGAGTGAGAAATAACGTGTTGAGTTTATGAGCTTAAGCATTACATGCCCAAAAATAAGGACTACCAAAATGATTAATTACATTCCAATCAATGAATGTTCAATTATAGTTTTATACTACTCCTAGATATACAAATAATCCTGTCCTTCATGGTCTCAAAAGCATCCTCAAAAGCTCACCATCTCAACCCGTCTAGCCCTTCTATCATGCCAAACGTGTACCTACAAGGACAACCCCCAAACATGAGCAATAATAATCATTCATATTCAATACAATATGAAGATAAAGCGTAGATGCATAATCATAATAAAACACTTCCTGTTTTCCCATGCATTTCAAACGCTTCCCGTTTGGTTGTCCCTGTACCATAACTCATGAGTATAATCAATAGATTATTTTTAATGGTCTAAACATGTCATGACATAAACCAGTTCATCAATAACCAATACTGATCACCAATCCCTAGTCTGTCAATCACAATGTATTTTAATGCCCCTCGCTTATTTACATATATGCGGCATAGGATAACCTCGCTTCAATGGACTGCGGGACTCCCACCCCTCGCCTCTCATTGAGCGGCAAATACCCTTTCCTCGCCCTATATGATAACCACGCTCAAATGTGACATGCGGCGCTCCCACCCCTCGCTTCACATTTAGCGGAACCAAACCAAATAGCGGCAAGCATTAAAATCATCAAGGGATGACCACGACTCATGGGATGTGCACCAATAATCATATGCATCTATAAACATCATGCATAACATGTATTTGCATCCACTATGCAATACCACATATATACTTGCATCCACAATGCATAAACAATAAGTATATAAGATACATGTACCGTTGGGGTGCCCGTACGTCCACTACGTACCTTTCCAAAAGTGGAATTGATCTGGCTTCAGTTCCTCGGTTGCGTTGCTACCTGAGATGGTTCTACACAATCACACAACCCCATATTAGAAGCCAAATAATAGCCAAATACCAAAAATTTGACAAAAGAAAGCATTTCTCAAAAATCCACAGGCGGCGATCGATCGCTTCCTCAGGCGATCGGTCGCCTCAAAATTTCCCTTGCGGCGATCGGTCGCCTCAAACATGGCGATCGATCGCCATTCCTTTGATTTGGCTACTGCCTCTCAGCGATCGGTCGCCTCATAACAGGCGATCGATCGCCTATCCCACAAAAATGTTACTGCCCCTTGGCGATCGGTCGCCTCTTTTCAGGCGATCGATCGCCTCGCGCAGAGGGGCGATTTCCACCATTTTTGCACCCAAAAATCTTTCCAATCCATCCCAACACTTAACCCAACCAACCAACAACATAAATATCAACATAAACCACCAAAATACACCTTAAAACAACCATAAATTCAACCCTTAACCAAAACCACAACAACCCAACAAAACCCATTTCAAAATCATTAAAAACCAACCCAAACTCAAACAAAATCTTACAAAATTAAACATGAGGTATCCATACCTCTTGGGGATCTCAAATCACCCAATAAACTCCACAAAACAAGATTTTGCAAAGATTCCTCTTCACCCTTGAGCTCAAGCTCGAAAATGGGAAGGGAAAGGAAGGGTTTGGGTGTTGTTTTGGTAAAGTTAAAAAGTGATGGATGGATGAGGTGTGGGGTAATAAAATGAGTTGGTTTAATTAAAAAGCATACCAAAATAATTCCATGGTGTATAAAACACCCCAACATGATATTTTTCAAAGCATTTACTCATAATGCACCAAATATCAATTAAACACATGATTTTCAATTAATTGCTACCAATGGCAAATAAATCATGCTTCCAATAATATTTACCCAACATGCACCACATGCACCCTGAAATGCAACCCCGGGTCACCTATCCACATGACCATGCATTTCCATAAGGTAAATAAATTCCAACACATAATTAATTACCACATTATTAATCATAATAATCGCAATTAATGCACCAGGTTGCAATTAATCATTTCAGGGATATCACAATACTCCCCTACTTATAAGATTTCGTCCTCGAAATCACATGCACTTACCCCAAGGGAAACTAAACATAAACACATACCAGAGAATAGTTCCGGGTAGTGCTGCACCATATGCCGCTCCGTCTCCCACGTAGCCTCCTCGACACCCCTGCGATCCCACTGAACCTTGATCATAGGTATCACTTTGTTCCGAAGTCTACGGTCCGCTCGATCCAGAATTCTGACAGGCCGTTCCACATAAGATACATCTGGTTCTAACTGAACTTCGGAAGGCTGTAACACATGCGACGGATCCGGCTCATACTTCCGCAGCATCGATACATGAAACACATCATGTATCCCTGATAAAGAAGGCGGCAGAGCTAGTCGGTAAGCTAAGGTGCCAATGCGCTGCAAAATCTCGTACGGTCCAACATACCTCGGAGACAGTTTCCCGCGCATCCCAAATCGCACAACGCCTCTGAAAGGCGAGATCTTCAAAAAGACCTTATCTCCCAACTGAAATTCCAACGGTCTCCGCCGTTTATTTGCATAAGCTGCCTGTCTGTCCTGGGCCGCTTTCATTTTCTGCCTTATCGTCTTTATCTTTTCTTCCATCTCCCGAATCAACTCCGGTCCTCCGACCGATCTGCGGTCCAAATCATCCCAACACAAGGGTGATCTACACCGTCTGCCATAAAGAGCTTCAAACGGAGCCATCTGAATACTCGCCTGGTAGCTGTTGTTATAAGAAAACTCTACCAAAGGCACTGAATCTTGCCAAGAGGCATCGAACTCCAAAACACAAGCTCTCAACATGTCCTCGAGCATCTGAATAGTGCGCTCGGTCTGGCCATCCGTCTGAGGATGATAAGCAGTGCTCAATCTGACTTCAGTTCCCAAAGCTGACTGAAGGCCTTCCCAGAAATGAGATGTGAATCGCGGATCTCGATCTGACACTATGGAAATGGGGATCCCATGCAATCTCACCACATCTCTAATATACAACTGCGCCATCCTCAAAAAGGTGAAAGTCATGCTATAGGGGATAAAGCGGGCTACCTTAGTCAATCTGTCCACAATCACCCAAATAGCATCAAAGCCTGAAGCACTCCTCGGCAAATGAGTCACGAAGTCCATGGAAATGTGCTCCCACTTCCACTTCGGTATCTCCAAGCTTCTCAACTCGCCGCCAGGTCTCTGTCTCTCTGCCTTAACCTGCTGGCAGATCAAACACCTCTTCACAAAAGCGACGACATCACTCTTCATTCTCTTCCACCAAAACTGACCACGCAGATCTCTGTACATCTTCTTCCCGCCTGGGTGGATGCTAAGTCTGCTACTGTGAGCTCGCTCCAAGATTCCTTTACGTAACCCCGGCGTACTCGGAACCACCCATCGGTCACCCAATCTCAAGGATCCGTCATCTGCCACCCTGAACTTCGTTGGCTGACCAAGATGTACTAAAGATAACCACCTCTGAACTTCACCATCTGACCTCTGAGCTCTCCTGATGTTCTCATAGATGTCTGGCTCGGCTAACAGAGTTGATACATACACAGGCGATGCATCTATGTCAAAATCATAGCCCAGATGGCAATAGGAGGTCATCATAGCCGACAGATGAATGACGTCCTCAGCAGAACTCCTCACTTTCCGGCTCAAAGCGTCTGCTGTCAAATTAGCTTTCCCCGGATGGTACTCGATTTCGCAATCATAGTCCTTGAGTAGGTCCATCCATCTCCTCTGCCTCATGTTCAGCTCCGCCTGAGTGAATAAAAACTTGAGGCTCTTGTGATCCGTGTATATGGTGAATGAAGTCCCATATAAGTAATGCCTCCAGATCTTCAGAGCGAAGATGATAGCCGCCAATTCCAAGTCATGAACTGGATATCTGGTCTCATGCGGCTTCAACTGCCTCGATGCATAAGCTACCACATGCTTATCTTGCATCAGAACACACCCAAGGCCCTGAAGTGATGCATCAGTATACAGGACAAATCTGGAGTTCTCCGTCGGGATCACTAACACTGGCGCCGTCGTCAACCGGTGCTTTAACTCCTGGAAGCTCTCTTCACAAGCTTCTGACCAAAAGAAAGGCACTCCCTTCTGGGTCAACTGAGTCAGCGGCTTGGCAATCTTCGAAAAGCCCTCGACAAAGCGTCGATAATACCCGGCCAAACCAAGAAAACTCCGAATCTCAGGCACGGAAGTGGGGGCAGCCCACTCCATCACAACCTCAATCTTCTTGGGATCTACAGATATCCCGCTGCTCGATATGACATGCCCCAGAAACACTACACTGCTCAGCCAAAATTCACACTTACTGAGTTTAGCATATAACTGATGCTCTCTGAGAATCTGAAGCACTGTCCTCAAGTGTTTCACATGCTCTTCCTCACTCCGGGAGTAGATAAGAATATCGTCAATAAACACAATGACGAACTGATCAAGATACTGCTGAAACACTCTGTTCATCAGACTCATAAAGACAGCTGGGGCGTTCGTCACACCGAACGGCATCACTAGGAACTCATAATGCCCGTATCGAGTCCGGAATGCTGTCTTCTGCACATCTTCCTCTCTGACCCGAATCTGATGATACTCGGATCTCAAATCAATCTTGCTATACACCCTGGTACCTTGCAATTGATCAAACAGATCGTCGATCCTTGGAAGAGGATACTTGTTCTTCACTGTAGCCTTATTCAGTTGCCGGTAATCGATACACAACCGCATCGAACCGTCCTTCTTTTTCACAAAGAGAACTGGTGCGCCCCATGGCGACACGCTCGGGCGTATATATCCCTTGTCCAAGAGATCCTGTAACTGTTCTTTCAATTCTCTCAACTCAGCCGGTGCCATCCTATAAGGTGCACGAGAGATAGCGGATGTCCCTGGCAACAACTCGATCCCAAACTCGACTTCCCTAGTCGGTGGAAATCCTGGGATCTCTTCTGGGAATACATCAGCGAACTCGGCTACTACCGGTACATCCTCAACTCTTAGTTCTTTATCCTTCCCAGACGTGTCCACGGCATAAATGAGATAGCCCGTGTGGCCACGTTCCAATAACTGAGTCATCTTGATCGCTGAAATCAACGGAATCTTCGCACGAGAACCGTTGCCATAGAAAGTCCACTGACTGCCCAACTCAGGTCTGAACTTCACTGTCCTCTGCCGGCAATCTACCACTGCCTGATATCTGTTCAGAACATCTATACCCAAGATGCAGTCGAAGTCTGACATACCCAGCACAATCAAGTCTGACCTCAATTCGTTGCCCTCAAAATAAATGAGGCAGTCTGCCATAAACTGGTCAGCAACGACATTTCTTCCAGTGGGTGTCGAGACAAGGAGAGGCGTGGGTAGAGAATGTAAGTAACCCCATGAGCATACAACGCAGCGGAATAAAATTTTGGGATTACAAACCAGCGATCTATACATAGGGATTCATATCGGATTAGAGAATTACAAGTGTCTTACCCTTGTAGCGTGTTTGAAGCCGAATCCACGGAGCTGCACCACGTCCTACGCCTTCACCGAGTCAATAGCAAAAAACGAATGGTTTTGCCTCAACGGTATCCACACGATCGAATCGAATGAAGGAATGGTTTAATAACAAGTTGCTAGACTTGTTATTAATCCTATACACGAAACAAACTCGATTCACAATCGAAAGATGGCCCGAAAACCACCAAGAACTCCTCGACTTTGAAGGAGGCCGAGAGTGATTCAATGGTGCGGCCGAATCCACTTGGCTTGTGTAGGGTTTTGAGTGTTATGAATTGTCTTACAATTAATCACCTTGCAATCATATTAAATATAATTAATTAAAGGCTTTCTTAAAGCTTCATGGGCTTAAGCCCATGATTTAATTAATCCTTATGATAATTAATTAAGACTCCTCTTAATTATTTAATTCATCCCATGAATTTAATTTCCCTTCTCGATTTAATCTTTTGTGCGACCCGATAGGATCTCGTAATGTTGGCAGTGACATAAAATCTCATTTTATGTCGCAAGCATCGAGCGGTATCTAGCAACACATCGATGCTACCCAAATTACGAGAATGTCAATGACTCGACATAACCTTTAGAACTCGTGATAATATTAATCATGTAACTTAATCCCTTTGTCCTTTGTGTTTAGATTGAACACGAGTCATGGAATAGTCATACTCGTATATTCAATCTCTATTTCTTGATCCCCAAGTAGAACTAGAATAAACGAATAAGCTCGATATCTCATATCGACTCATTCGAGCATGGCCATGCATTTTAGTTCTCACTTGATCAAGGGCCAAACACATCTCCTGTTATATAGGAGGGACAAATCCTATCTCGATCAGTCAACATCCCTCTACATAATTCGTAGTGTATCCAATAGTCGCCTTTATAGTATACCCTGTTACGGGTAACGTTTGACGATATCAAGATACATAACTCCTTATGTTGGGATCTCTGATGATCACAAGTCGTAAGGATTACATACATTATTATCACTATGAGAATTGCATATGACGATCATATAACTATCCATGTTGCATTCTCATGGTGGGTCTGTTCAGTACATCGTTCTCTAACATGTACCCATATGTTGATTTGATATCTCATATCAATGAACAATTCATCGATCAACATATACTAGTCTCTACGTATTATCATTATCCCTTTCATGATAATACTTGACTAGGAACATCTTTAAGAATAATACAATATTATTCTAAGGACATTAACATATATATTAATTCACAATGCACAGTTAAAAGAATAATATACAATAATGAATTGCCATTCATAAATCCATAAACATTGTATGTCTTAAACAATCATCTAATGACTTGTCTTAGGGCATATCCCAACAGAGAAGACGTGCGCATATGGTGTCTTTCCACAAAACCCACTGATACAAAGGAATGGGAGGCACCTGTATCGATTAAAATAAAAGCAGGGTACGTAAATAAATGACACGTACCGGCGATCACCTCCTCTGGAGCTGCCTGGGCCTGCTCCCTGGTCAGTGCATACACCTGCCCCTGGGGTGGTCCTACTGTCTGACCTCCCGATGGTCGAGGCCCAAACTGCTGCCTCTGCTGCACTGTCCTATCCTCAAACCTCGGCCTGTTGCCCTGATACTCTGACTGTCCTCCCCGTGTGGGGCAATACCGAGCAATGTGGCCCATCTTGCCACAGATATAACAGGCAGGACACTTGTTTGAAGAATGTGGCCCTCCACAATTGTTGCACCTCGGCTCTCCCGGCCTATCCCCTTGCGAAGATCCTCTATTGGCGGACCAATTGCCTTTCTTGTTATCCTGCTTCTGACCAAAGTGTTTCTTTCCACCATATCGCGAAGATGATGAGGCACCACGGGGTTTAAATGGCTCACCCCGAGGCCTCAAGCTATCACTAGTCTGCCTCTGTTGCGGTACCGGTGGTGGCATGGCGTAAGCTCCCACTCCTAGCTCAGTAAGCTCCGCTCTTGTGAGAGCATCATCAAAAGAAGTTGGGTTATTGGTGATAACCCGGTCATAGAGCTCCGGTCGCAACCCTTTCATAAAATTCCTCATCTTAGCGTGCCCACTGGTGGCAATGTGGGGAACGTACCTCAACAATGAAGAGTACCGTGTGGCATAGTCTGCCACTGTCCCCTGCTTCAGACTTGTGAACTCGTCCTCCTTTGTCTGTCTTGCTGCAGCGGAGAAATACCGGTTCAAAAACCTAGTCCTGAAGAGTGTCCAGTCGATCACAGCACCCAGTGCTCTCATTTCCATTACTGTGCTCCTCCACCACATCAGAGGTTTCTTGGCTAATTGAAATTCCGCTAGCCTCAGCCAAGCTGTCACAGCACAAGGAGCCGATACAAAGATCTGCTCAAGTCTTTCCAACCACTCTTCAGCCTCTTCTCCGGACTCTGTCCCCTCAAACCGGGGCGGATGATAAGACAAAAATTGAGTCAAGCTAATCTCACCCGGTAGCAATAACTGAACCACTGGTTCCACTCCTACAGCCGGTGGAGGTAGAGGGTTCACTTGACCAACGCTTGCGTTCACACTACCAATATCTCCAACCTCCTCATTAGCAGCCATGCTGTAATACAAATGTTAACAACAATTCCAAAGCAGTATATATGTTATGCCGTTAGATAACAGGAATGAGAATACGCATGTTAGTATAACAGGATATACATTAATATGCACCACATGCATAAACATGCTTCAAATGTAAGCACCTAGCCAAACATGCTAAGGCTACCCTTCACTCGTTCCCGGGTTCTCTAACCTGGCTCTGATACCACTAATGTAAGGACCCTAATCCTTAAATGCGGAATCAAGGCATAATAGAGCTAATATAAATGATCAGAGTGAGAAATAACGTGTTGAGTTTATGAGCTTAAGCATTACATGCCCAAAAATAAGGACTACCAAAATGATTAATTACATTCCAATCAATGAATGTTCAATTATAGTTTTATACTACTCCTAGAGTAGATACTATACAAATAATCCTGTCCTTCATGGTCTCAAAAGCATCCTCAAAAGCTCACCATCTCAACCCGTCTAGCCCTTCTATCATGCCAAACGTGTACCTACAAGGACAACCCCCAAACATGAGCAATAATAATCATTCATATTCAACACAATATGAAGATAAAGCGTAGATGCATAATCATAATAAAACACTTCCTGTTTTCCCATGCATTTCAAACGCTTCCCGTTTGGTTGTCCCTGTACCATAACTCATGAGTATAATCAATAGATTATTTTTAATGGTCTAAACATGTCATGACATAATCCAGTTCATCAATAACCAATACTGATCACCAATCCCTAGTCTGTCCATCACAATGTATTTTAATGCCCCTCGCTTATTTACATATATGCGGCATAGGATAACCTCGCTTCAATGGACTGCGGGACTCCCACCCCTCGCCTCTCATTGAGCGGCAAATACCCTTTCCTCGCCCTATATGATAACCACGCTCAAATGTGACATGCGGCGCTCCCACCCCTCGCTTCACATTTAGCGGAACCAAACCAAATAGCGGCAAGCATTAAAATCATCAAGGGATGACCACGACTCATGGGATGTGCACCAATAATCATATGCATCTATAAACATCATGCATAACATGTATTTGCATCCACTATGCAATACCACATATATACTTGCATCCACAATGCATAAACAATAAGTATATAAGATACATGTACCGTTGGGGTGCCCGTACGTCCACTACGTACCTTTCCAAAAGTGGAATTGATCTGGCTTCAGTTCCTCGGTTGCGTTGCTACCTGTGATGGTTCTACACAATCACACAACCCCATATTAGAAGCCAAATAATAGCCAAATACCAAAAATTTGACAAAAGAAAGCATTTCTCAAAAATCCACAGGCGGCGATCGATCGCTTCCTCAGGCGATCGGTCGCCTCAAAATTTCCCTTGCGGCGATCGGTCGCCTCAAACATGGCGATCGATCGCCATTCCTTTGATTTGGCTACTGCCTCTCGGCGATCGGTCGCCTCATAACAGGCGATCGATCGCCTATCCCGCAAAAATGTTACTGCCCCTTGGCGATCGGTCGCCTCTTTTCAGGCGATCGATCGCCTCGCGCAGAGGCGCGATTTCCACCATTTTTGCACCCAAAAATCTTTCCAATCCACGACTTCTACTCTTTGCATCTGGTAGACATCTAGTCTTTGCATCAGGTAGACTTGTACTCTTTGCATCCGGTAGACTATGGTTGAAGCAACATACTATTTCTTCTGATGATATTTGTAGAGTCAGTCGGTAGACTTCTCGTTAGACTTCTTTTGATGCAATAGACGCTCCAAGCCGTAGATGTTTGTTATCACCAAAACTTAGAAATTTGTTTCCAACAATTTCCCCCTTTTTGCTGATGAAAAAACTTGGCAGTAGAGTCTTTAACTTTAGCTTTGATCAGCAGATATACCTGATAAGAATTATAAGATAACAGTAGAGAGTAACATCTTATCTGTTAGGTAAATAAGCAGATTACGAGAAGTAATCAAGCTGGACATTAAAAATGAAATCATTTTTATATAAAATGATCTCTGCTTACAATCCTTACAACAATCCATAAAAAAACAAAACGACTTGAGAAACATAGCTAGTAGAGCAGATTTCCGGCATAGGAATGTCAAGCTGGCTTGTTTCAAAAGTAATGTGATATCCCCGAAATAATTATGTGCTTTTGGGCATTAATTATGTTTACGCGATTATTATGGTGTCAATTAATTTTGTGTTGAATTAATCAATATGGGAAATGCTTAGTCACATGGTGGGCGTGACCTGGTAATGCATTTCGGGGTGCTTGTTATGCATGTTGGGAAATTGGGTGTTAACATGGTTTATTTGTGATGGTCAGTGGTTATTTGGTAAAGCATGTATTTAATTGAGGTTTTGGTGCATTTCTGGAAAATGCTTTTAAAATATCATGTTGGGGATATTTATAACATCATGCTAATTTATGGGGTACCAAGTTATTTTAAAAACCCACTTATATCCCTTTACCTCACCCCTCCCATCACTTTTATCAAACAACTCTCCTTAACCCTTCCCCAAACCCACTTTCACGTATGAAACAAGGAAAGGAAGAGGAAACTTTGCAAAAATCTTGGTTGCTTGATTTCTTGGTGAGATTTGAAGCCCAATAGAGGTATAGGTTCCTCCTTTTTAATTTTATGGAGTTTGGTTATGAAATGGGTTTTTATTTTGGGGAAATAAAATGGGTTTGTTTGGGTATATGGTATTTTTGGTTGGGTTTTGGTTTATGTTGTTGTTGATGGTTGTTTTTGAGTATATTGGTATTTTTAATGTTTTGGGTTGAGGTGTTTTGAGTTTAATGTGGTTTGGTGGGGTTCTGTACATGAAAATGGCGATTCTCGCATTTACAGAGCTTCTCCGTCTATCGAGCATGACTTTCGATCGATCGAGCTCGACAGAGCTACAGGCGGGGCTGTATTGGTCTCCTCGATCGATTGAGATGAACTCCTGATCGATCGAGGCAATTTCTCGATCGATCGGTGTTGACATCTTGATCGATCGAGAAGGGCAGCAAGGTGTTGGGCGCCGGGTGGTCAGCTCGCGATCGATCGAGCGCAAGGGCCGATCGATCGCGAGTCTTAAAAATGAGGTGTTTTGGATTTTTGGCTATTTTAATGGGATTTTTGGTATTGGTTCATAAATTGGCTTCTAATATTGGTTTGTATGATTGTGTAGAACCATCCCAGGTAGCAACACAACGAAGGAGATAAAGTCCTACGACATCTCCACTTTTGGAACAAAGGTACGTAGTACGGGCATCGGACTGTAAAACGTAATTTTACGTATTGGATTATGCATTTTGGTTGCATATATTTGTTGGGCTATTCATTATGGTTGCATACATACATTGGTTATGCATTGTGGTTGCATACATGAATTTGGTTATGCACTATGGTTGCATACACTCACTGGATGCATTGGTGCATGTGATTATAAGTCGAGATTATATTCCAGTGATGAAGAATACTTGCCGCCAGTGCCGTAGCGATGTGAATACTTGCCGCTGTCATACCGTAGCGATGAGAGGATATTTGCCGCTAATATGAAGCGAAGAACACGACCGCTGTCATATTATAGCGAGGGATATTATTGCCGCTGGTATTGTCTAAGCGAGGGGTATTTCCGCTGTCATGTTAACGCGGGGTAATATGCCACTGATATAATAAGACTTGGAAATTGGATATTGGTATTGATGGAAATTGGTGCATATCATGACATATTATTGGTGTTATAATCCATTGATTATGATTGTGGTACAAGAACAACGAAAGTGAGCATTAAATGTATTAAATACATGAAGTGATTTGCATTTACGGTCTATGCATATCTATATTACATTCATATTATTGTGAATATGGTTTGTTACATGCTCATGGGTTTGGGGTTGTTCCTGTAGGTACATTTTGGCAGGAAGGGCTAAGGACGGGTTGATGCATGAGCTAGCGAGGAGTGCTTTTGGTATAGCAGATCATAATTCTTTTGTATAGTCTCTACTCTAGTAGTAGTGTAAAGCTATATGATTTACATTCATTGTTTGGGAATGTAATTAATCCTTTTGGAATTTTAATTTGACACTGTAATCTTAATAGCTCAGGCATCAACACGAAATTTTATACTCTGATTATGCATGCTTAGTTCTTAAGGAACTAGGGTCCTTACATTAGTGGTATCGGAGCAGTGGTTAGAGAACTCGGGAATGAGTGAAGGGTAGCGTTAGCAACAGGTTGGCTAAGTGTTTATATTCGAGCATGTTTATGCATGTGGTGCATATTGGTGTATAAAATTGTTATACTAACATGCTTATTGTCATTTATGTTATCTAACGGTGTAGCATATGTATTGTTTTGGAATTGTTGTTAACCCTTATATTACAGCATGGCGGCCATAAACTTGGGGAACCTCAATGAGGAGGTGGGCGATGTAGGAAGTGTGAATGCAAGCATTGCTCAGACGAATCCTTTACCGCCACCGGTTGTGGGTGTGGAACCGGTAGCACATATGTTATTGCCTGGGGAGTTAAGTCTGATGCAATTTCTGACTTTCCATCCGCCCAGATTTGAGGGGACAAAGATAGGGGAGGAAGCTGAGGAATGGTTAGAAAGAATGGAACAGATATTTGTGTCAGCGCCTTGTGCTAGGATGGCTTGGTTAAGGCTAGCAGAATTCCAATTGGCTAAGAAATCTTCCATGTGGTGGAAGACGACAGTGATGGAGCTGAGGGCTCAGGGCATGTTAATTAGACTGGGCTTTATTCAGAACCCAGTTTCTAAACCGGTACTTTCCTGCTGCTGCTAGGCAGATGAAAGAGGATGAATTCACGAATCTGAAGCAAGGGAGCATGATGGTCTCGGACTATGCCATGCATTATTCATCACTGTTGAGGAATGTTCCTCATATCGCTACAAATGGGCATGCCAAGATGAGGCATTTCTTGAAGGGATTGAGGCTAGAACTATTTGATCGGGTTATCTCCAACAACCCCACCTCTTTTGATGATGCTCTTACTAGAGCGAAACTGGCAGAGATAGGAGTCAGTGCTTACACGGACGTTGCACCCCCACAAGTTCCACCACCGAGGCCAGTATCTAATAATCTGAGGCCACGCGGAGAATCATTTAAACCTCGTGGGGCTCCTTCTTCTTGTCGGTTTGGTGGAAGGCGAGTTGATAACCGGAAGGGTAGTGCACCTAGCAATAGAGGGCAAACTCAATGTCACTTTTGTGGAGGACCGCATCACGTGCGTGACTGTACGGCTTGTTACAAATGTGGCAAAATGGTCCACTTATCTCGGTTTTGTCAGAATATTGATGGTCAGGTAGATCTCAGAGGAGGCAGGAGGTTTACTAGCGGGACAGTGCAGCAGAGGCAGTCGATGGTGCCTCGACAGTTGGGAGGTCAGGCGATGGGGCCACCTCAAGGAAAGGTTTATGCACTGAATTGAGAGCAGGCGGAGGCAGCTCCAAAGGAGGTGATAGCTGGTACGTGCCTTTTATTTACATATTCCGTCTTTATTTTGACAGACACAGGTGCTTCGCACTCCTTTGTGTCTGTGGACTTTGTGGAGAGACATCATATGTGCACGCCTGTGATATCCCCGAAAGGATTATGTGTAAACATACTTTGATGTACTAATTTTATTATGTGTTAAAGGCATGATTTAATTTGTGGTTTATGGGTTATGCTTTATGTGGTAAATGTATGTAATTAAGTTGGGGAATTAATGTATCTGATAGGTGTTATATTTATTTTGAAGATGTGGTTTAGGAGGCATGTTAGGTATTTTTGAATGATGTATTGATGGGGTAAAATTATAAAATATCAAAGAGGGATGTTTTAATACATCGTATGAAATACCGGGACACAATTAAACACCACTTAACCACCCCACAAGCAACCACCCCCCTGTCAGCATTAACCCATGCCCCTATCCCCTGAATCCAGCAGCATGTTGGGCAATCATCCACTTTGCCATTATTCATTCCTCTTGCTCCTTCTCGTTTTTCTCTCCCCTTTTCTGGAAAAAGCCTTTCCAACATTTCATCTGAGTATAGGAGAAGAAATCCAACGTTTTTGTTGAAAGAAGTTTATCAAAAATCGAGGAGCAAAAGTGGTGAGGAATCATATTTTTCCCTGTTTTCAGATTTTAAGCATGTATATTCTTTATAGCAGATTTGGCATGCTACTTTAAGGTTCGATGAAATATTATTTTGAGTGCTTGCATATACGTTTTATGAAGCCCCCAGCATGTTTGGTTAAGCAACTTACATGCTTTATGTGTTAGATTTTCGTTTGTGAAAAGTGTTGATAGGCTTAGATTTTGAGTGCTTTTAACTGTAATTTCTTCCCATTTTCCGTACTTTTTCCTGGATGATATTATGCTTTTTGGTGTTTATTCGTTTGTTTCAGGAAATTAGATCGGAAGTGGAAGAAATGAGCTAATATGAAGATAACGGGCGAAATCGAGGCAAGAAAGGGTTGAAATGAAGGAAGTGAGATTTTCTAAATCTCGATCGATCGAGATTATGTCTCGATCGATCGAGACAGACAGTGTGCTGGGAAGAAATCAATTTCAAGTCTCGATCGATCGGTGGAAATCTCGATCGATCGAGCGAGACAGTAACTTCAGAGCTGATTTTTTCAAAATCTCGATCGATCGGTGAAAAATCTCGATCGATCGAGCGAGACAGTGAGTTTCAAAAGCTGAAGTGAACAGTGCACCGATCGATCGAACACAATTCTCGATCGATCGAGACGCAAAATCCTGAAGATTTTATTTTCCTTTTTTATCGTGATTTTGGAGGGTTTTTAAGTAGGAGTTGATTCATTCCATGGGACGGCGCCGATCAGACGTGAATTAGGTCAAAAAGAAGAGCCCTAGCCGCCGCCTAGCCGCCGCCAAGGAGATCCGTTCTTCCGGTTCTTCACCCGAGCCAAAGCCAATCAAGTCCGGAATGCAAGGAAGGAGCAAGAGAAGAGACTTCGGTGCTACGCACGGATTCATTCCGCCATTTATCGTATTTCTAGACTTTAATCTATTTCATATTAATTTTCAATTGATGTTTTTGAGGTCGAGAGACGATTAAACTTCTTTTGTATTTGATTTGAAACAATTCTAGTTTATTTTATTGAGATTTAGTATCATTGTGTTTGATATTGATTCAATTGTGTTTGGGTGTATTGATGTCTATTGTTCATGATTTAATCGATTGTTAAGATCAAAGCCTAGCTAACTTTGATTGATTCTGAGAGTTATAACCGAGATCGAGAGATAACGTTGTAACACGCTCTTTTAATTCATGAAGTATGTTATGATTGAGATTGAGAGATGATATCGCATACGTGAGAACTTGGAATCGAGAGATTTAGAGTTATAAGGTTTTGATTATTTATGCAACTTTGAATTAGTAAATAGGTGCACGAGAGTGACTTATTCTGATTTATTGTTAGTTTCTTTACAGCTCGAGAGAGTGTATTGAATAATAGCTAAAACCTTTCACCCTTAGAATCAATTGGTTGATAATTTGCTTATTCAAATGAATCATTAAAGATAACACAGTTGAACGAAGAGCTTGATAAATTTCTTGAGCAACTTACCTTCGCATATCCGGAACCATTCATTTTATTGTTTCTTGTTTGAGTTTCATTTCTTAGTTTAAGTTTGCTTTAGATAATCACATTTGATAATCGTAGGCTAAATATAATCTTATTAATCTTAATTGGTACTTATACGTTAGTCCTGTGGATTCGACAACCCTTACTTAATTTTCACTATACTAAAACTTGACAACCGTACACTTGCGGTAGAATCGCTTCACACTTTTGAAATATCTTTTGTTTAAAAATAAAGCGATCAAGTGTTCCTCGAAAATATGGGTAAAGGAAGTGCCCTGTTTTAAGTTGAGTAGGGGTTTTATCATGAGGTTATGAAGCATGCTAGCTTAGGTTTCTTTAATCCTTCGAATTACGGGCTTGCATGGTGTTGTTATGAAGCTCCCAGTACTTTTCCCGGAGCATTTTGCGTGTGATATGTGAAGCATTCAATCTTGTGAAATGTAGTGTTCGAAAAATCTGGGTAGAGTAAATGCCCTCTTTTTCTGGAAAAGGTTGAATGGGAGTGAACTTTATGAAGGTATGATTATGCATGTTAGCTAGGTTTTGATCAAACCGTTGATGTGGTTACGTGCATAGAAGTTTTGTGATGATCCTAGCATAATTCCTCGAGCATGTTTTATGTTATATGTTGTAGTTTTAATAGCATGAAATGAGGTGCTCGACAATTCTGGAAAATCGCATATTTGCAGGGGAGCTCGATCGATCAGTGGTGATTTTCGATCGATCGGGCGAGGCAGAAAGTTTTAAACAAAAGGGGTCGATCGATCGGTGGTTTTGTCGATCGATCGCCTAAAGTCCTCGATCGATCGGTGGGGTCTTTTCGATCTATCGGTCGAGGCAGAAGTATGAAAAATGTGATTTTGATTTATTATGTCAAGTTTATGATATTGAATCATAATGAGGTGCCTAATATTGTGTTATGTGGTTATGTAGAACCATCACAGGTACTAGCACAGTCGAGGAGATAAAGTCGATGGACTCCTCTATCTTTTGAAAGGTACGTAAGCAACGTACGGGCATCCAAACGGTAACATGTATTCGTGTTTATTTATTTAACACAAGGTAAAGTAAAGTATGCATAAGATAGTGCATTATGATATGATACATGTTGACATGCATTGTTTTTGCATATGAATGCTGTGGAATATAAGAGTGTGTTCCACGAGAGGAATATAAGAGGTGTATTCCATGAGTCAAGGTTATCCCAGTGAGGATTTTAATGCTTACACTATAATTCCGCTGAAAATGTGGAGCGGGAGGTAGAGAATCGTTCGCACATGGAGGCGTGAATTTCCATTAGAAGCGAGGAAGAATACCGCTTACGTGGAGTTCCATAAGAAGCGAGGAAGAATTCCGCTTACGTGGAAAAGTAAGAAGCATTGCAATACACTAATGATAAAATGACTCAAGATTGAAGTAAGGATTTAAGAAGTAAAGATATGTCATGACATTTATATAAGGAAGCCATAATATCATATAATGTTTTTATCATGAGTTATGATACAGGGACAACTAATGGGCGTTTTAAATGCATTGGAAATACAGGAAGTATTTTATGACTATGATTATGCATTTATGCTTTACATTCATATTATGTTTGATATGAATTACGATATGCTCATGTGATGGGGGTTGTCCTTGTAGGTGCTTTTGCTAAGGAGAACCAGGGTCAGGTTGATAAGCCGAACTGTAAGGAGTGCTACAAGATAGCAAGATAAAGACTTATTTTGTATAGTTTCTACTAGGAGTACAGTAGAAGTAGCCTTACCCAAATTTGTTAAAGAATGTAACAAATTTCTTTTGGCATGTCATATATACATGTAAACTTAAGCTCAATTGTCAACACGACTTACAACTCTGATTAGGTTTGATTAGTTCTCTTAATTGCACCTTATTGTATGTTTGAGATAACGGGGTCTCACATTTAGTGGTATCAGAGCAGTGGTTAGATAACCAGTGAACGAGTAAAGGGTAGCCTTTAGAAACAAGTTGGCTAGGTATTCATTGGTAGGCATGTTTATGCATGTGGTGCATATTTTTGTATAAGTTGTTATACTAACATGCTTTTGAATATGATTACTCTTGTTATCTAACGGCTTATATTATGAACTGCTTTTGGTATTGTTGTTAACCCTTGTGTTACAGCATGGCGGCTATTAACCCGGAGAACCACAATGAAGAGGTAGGGGATATGGGCAGTATGAATGCTAGTATTACTCAGATGAATCCTTTACCGCCACCTGCTGTGGGCGTGGAGCCCAGTGCACAGATGTTATTACCAGGGGAGCTCAGCTTGACACAGTTTCCGAACTTCCATCCACCTATATTTGAGGGGATTGAGTCTGGTGAAGCAGCCGAAGAGTGGCTGGAGCGGATAGAGCAGATACTTGTGACTGCGCCCTGTGCACGTACCGCATGGCCTGAGGTTGGCTGAGTTTCAGATGGCGAAGAAGCCTTCTATGTGGTGGAATACCACTGTGATGGAGCTGAGAGCTCAAGGTGTGGCAGTTGATTGGACTGTATTCAGGACCCGGTTCCTTAACCGGTATTTTTCTGCAGCTGCCAGACAATTAAAGGAAGATGAGTTCAATAATCTAAAGCAGGGCAGCCTGTCAGTGTCAGACTATGCTATGCAGTATTTCTCATTATTGAGGTATGTACCTCATGTCGCTGTGAGCAGTCATGCCAAGATGAGAAACTTTCTGAAGGGACTGAGACCAGAACTATTTGATCGGGTTGTCTCCAACAACCCCAGCTCTTTTGATGACGCCCTGACCCGGACAGAGTTGGCAGAGATTGCAGTGGGCGCGTACAAGGAAGTTGTACCCCCTTTCCCACCACCGCAGAGACCTGTTGGTGACCGTATGAGGCCACGAGGGGACCAGTTTAAGCCTCGTGGGGCCTCATCATCTTCTAGATTCAGTGGAAAGAAATCTCAGGGTCAGAAGCAAAGTAACCGAGGGCCATCCCAGGGAAGTAAGACAGGAGGAAACCGATGTAACAACTGTGGAGGATGGCACTTGTCACGTGACTGTCAGGGTTGCTATATTTGTGGCAAGATGGGCCACTTGGCTCGAGGTTGCCCCAATCGGGGAGGTTAGGCAGACACTGGGCCGAATAGGCCAAGATTTGACGCAGGAAGAACACCACAGAGGCAGCATTTTGCACCACGACCGCAGGGAGGTCAAGCGGCGGGACAGCCGCAGGGTCAGGTGTATGCATTGACGCGGGAGCAGGCTGAGGCAGCCCCGGAGGAGGTCATTGCTGGTACGTGTCATTTATTTACGTACCCTGCATTTTTATTGATAGATACAGGTGCTTCCATTCTTTTGTGTCTGCTGTTTTTGTGGAGAGACACCGCTTGTGCCCGTCTCTGTTACCCACGCCTCTCATGGTCTCGACACCCACGGGGAAGCATGTGATTGCAGACCGACTGTTATCTGATTTCCTCATTTATTTTGAGGGCAATGATCTGAGGGCCGATATGATTCAGTTAGAGATGGCAGATTTTGACTGCATTATCGGCATTGATGTGTTGAGCAGATACCGAGCCGTGGTAGATTGCCGACAGAGGATGGTACGTTTTCTTTCTGTTCAGGGTTTCCAGTGGACCTTTTATGGGGATGGCTCTCGTCCCAAGATTCCAGTGATCTCAGCAGTTAAGATGTAGCGGTTATTGGAACGCGGCCACATGGGCTACATTATTTATCCCGTGGACGTCTCTGAGGAAAAGGAAGAGTTAAGGATCGAGGATATACCGGTCGTGACGGAATTCATTGATGTATTCCCGGATGAGATTCCAGGGTTTCCGCCGATCAGAGATGTGGAGTTTGCCATTGAGCTACTGCCGGGGACATCAGCCATTTCTCGTGCCCCATACATGATGGCACCGGCAGAGCTGAGAGAGCTGAAAGTACAGTTACAGGAGCTCCTCGACAAGAGATACATTCGTCCTAGTGTATCGTCTTGGGGTGCGCCAGTTTTGCTCGTAAAGAAGAAGGATGGTTCAATGCGTCTGTGCATTGACTATAGGCAACTTAATAAGGCCACAGTAAAGAACAGGTATCCGCTTCCAAGGATTGATGATCTGTTTGATCAGCTTCAGGGCACAGAGATCTACTCAAAGATTGACTTGAGGTCAGGCTATCACCAGATAAGGGTTAGAGCTGACGATATTCAAAAGAAAGCCTTTCGAACTCGGTATGGGCACTATGAGTTCTTGGTAATGCCTTTCGGTGTGACAAATGCCCCTGCAGTTTTTATGAGCTTGATGAACAGAGTATTTCAAGAGTACCTCGATCAGTTCGTGATCGTGTTCATTGATGACATCCTTGTCTACTCAAGGAGTGAGGAGGAACATGCCGATCATTTGAGGACGGTGCTTCAAATCCTCAGAGATCACCAGTTGTACGCCAAACTCAGCAAGTGTGAGTTTTGGCTGAGCAGTGTATCATTCTTGGGTCACATTATCTCTCGAGACGGGATATCAGTAGATCCCAGGAAGATTGAGGCCGTTATGGATTGGTCTGCCCCTACTTCAGTCAGTGAGATTCGAAGTTTTCTTGGTTTGGCTGGCTATTATCGACGTTTCGTCGAGGGTTTCTCAAAGATCGCCAAGCCACTTACACAGCTAACTCAGAAGGGAGTCCCATTCTGTTGGTCAGAGGCTTGTGAGCAGAGTTTCCGGGAATTAAAGCACAGACTGACTACTGCACCAATTTTGGTGATTCCCAGGGAACAAAGGATTTGTTCTTTATACTGACGCATCGCTACAGGGCCTAGGATGCGTACTGATGCAGGACAGGCATGTGGTGGCTTATGCTTCTAGGCAGTTGAAGCCACACGAGACGAGGTATCCAGTCCATGATTTGGAATTAGCAGCTATAGTGTTTGCCTTGAAGATATGGCGACACTACTTATATGGTACCTCATTTACCATCTTCACTGATCACAAGAGCCTGGAGTTCTTGTTTACGCAGGCTGAGCTGAATATGAGGCAGAGGAGATGGATGGATCTACTGAGGACTATGACTGTGAAATCGAATACCATCCGGGAAAAGCAAACTTGACAGCCGACGCTTTGAGTCGGAAAGTGAGGAGCACGACAGAGGATGTCATGTATGTATCAGCTATGATGGGCTCCTACTGTCAGTTGGGGTTTGATTATGATGTGTCTTCTTCTCCGGTACAGGTGTTGACCTTGCTAGCTGAGCCAATCATTTATGAACACATCCGGAAGGCTCAGGGGACCGATGCAGAGGTTCAGAGATGGATGTCAGTGGTTCATTAAGGTCAGCCATCGAGATTCAGAGTGGCTGAGGACGGTTCTCTGAGGCTAGGCGACAGATGGGTGGTTCCAGATACACCCGAGTTGCGACAAGGTATATTACAGCAAGCTCATTGCAGCAGGATGAGTATCCACCCGGGCGGGAAGAAGATGTATAAGGATTTATGCAGCCAGTTCTGGTGGAGGCGAATGAAATAGGATGTTACCTCATTCGTCAAGCGCTGTTTGATTTGTCAGCAGGTGAAGGCTGAGAGGCAGAGGCCCGATGGTGAGCTAAAGAGTTTGGAGATACCCGAGTGGAAGTGGCAGCACATGTCTATGGATTTCGTGACCCACTTACCGAGGACTATTTCGGGTTTTGATGTCATATGGGTAGTCGTCGACAGATTGACTAAGAGTGCTCATTTCATTCCCTACTGTATGACCTTCATATACCTAAGGATGGCTCAGCTATATATCAGAGATGTGGTGAGACTGCACGAGATCCTTGTTTCGATTGTGTCTGATCGAGATCCGCGGTTCACATCTCACTTCTGGGAGGGTCTTCAGTCAGCCCTGGGCACAGAGTTAAGGTTGAGCACATCATATCATCCCTAGACGGACGGACAGACCGAGCGTACGATACAGACGCTCGAAGATATGTTGAGGGCTTGTGTGCTGGAGTTCGACACTTCTTGGCAGGACTCAGTAGCCTTGGTGGAATTTTCTTATAATAATAGCTACCAGGCTAGCATACAAATGGCTCCATTTGAAGCCCTATATGGCAGGCGTTGCAGGTCGCCTTTGTGTTGGGATGATGTGGACCGTAAATCGGTCGGAGGACCAGAGTTGGTCCAGGATATGGAAGAAAAGGTAAAGGTCATCAGGAGAAAGATGAAGGAAGCTCAGGACAGACAGGCAGCGTATGCCAATCAGCGGCGAAGGCCGTTGGAGTTTCAGTTAGGCGACAGAGTCTTTCTGAAGATCTCACCTTTCAGAGGAGTGGTACGGTTTGGGATGTGGCGAAAGTTATCCCCAAGATATGTGGGGCCATATGAGATCTTGCAGCGTGTTGGTACTCTGGCGTACCGTTTGGCTTTACCGCCCTCTCTGTCTGGTATACACGATGTATTCCATGTGTCTATGCTGAGGTAGTACGAGCCAGATCCTTCGCATGTGTTGCAGCCTTCAGAGGTGCAGTTTGAGTCCGATGTTTCCTATGTGGAGCGGCCTATCAGGATTTTGGATAGGGCAGACCGCAGGCTTCGGAACAAAGTTATTCCTATGATCAAGGTTCAGTGGGATCGTAGGGGTGTAAAGGAGGCCACGTGTGAGACAGAGCGACACATGGTGCAGCACTATCCAGAAGTGTTCTCTGGTATGTGTTTTATGTTTTATATTATTTTGGTAAGTAAGTGTGATTTCGGGGATAAAATCTTATAAGTAGGGGAGTATTGTGATATCCCCGAAAGGATTATGTGTAATTAATGTATCTGGTTGGTGTTATATTTATTTTGAAGATGTGGTTTAGGAGGCATGTTAGGTATTTTTGAATGATGTATTGATGGGGTAAAATTATAAAATATCAAAGAGGGATGTTTTAATACATCGTACAAAATTCCGGGACACAATTAAACACCACTTAACCACCCCACAAGCAACCCACCCCCCCTGTCAGCATTAACCCATGCCCCTATCCCCTGAATCCAGCAGCATGTTGGGCAATCACCCACTTTGCCATTATTCATTCCTCTTGCTCCTTCTCGTTTTTCTCTCCCCTTTTCTGGAAAAAGCCTTTCCAACATCTCATCTGAGTATAGGAGAAGAAATCCAACGTTTTTGTTGAAAGAAGTTTATCAAAAATCGAGGAGCAAAAGTGGTGAGGAATCATATTTTTCCCAGTTTTCAGATTTTAAGCATGTATGTTCTTTATAGCAGATTTGGCATGCTACTTTAAGGTTCGATGAAATATTGTTTTGAGTGCTTGTATATACGTTTTATGAAGCCCCTAGCATGTTTGGTTAAGCAACTTACATGCTTTATGTGTTAGATTTTCGTTTGTGAAAGTGTTCCTCGAAAATCTGGGTAAAGGAAGTGCCCTGTTTTAAGTTGAGTAGGGGTTTTATCATGAGGTTATGAAGTATGCTAGCTTAGGTTTCTTTAAACCTTCGAATTACGGGCTTGCATGGTGTTGTTATGAAGCTCCCAGTACTTTTCCCGGAGCATTTTGCGTGTGATATGTGAAGGATTCAATCTTGTGAAATGTAGTGTTCGGAAAATCTGGGTAGAGTAAATGCCCTGTTTTTCTGGAAAAGGTTGAATGGGAGTGAACTTTATGAAGGTGTTATTATGCATGTTAGCTAGGTTTTGATCAAACCGTTGATGTGGTTACATGCATAGAAGTTTTGTGATGATCCTAGCATAATTCCTCGAGCATGTTTTATGTTATATGTTGTAGTTTTAATAGCATGAAATGAGGTGCTCGACAATTCTGGAAAATCGCATTTTTGCAGGGGAGCTCGATCGATTGGTGGTGATTTTCGATCTATCGGGCGAGGCAGAAAGTTTTAAAAGGGGTCGATCGATCGGCGGTTTTCTCGATCGATCGCCTAAAGTCCTCGATCGATCGGTGGGGTCTTTTCGATCGATCGGTCGAGGCAGAAGTATGAAATATGTGATTTTGATTTATTATGTCAAGTTTATGAATTGAATCATAATGAGGTGCCTAATATTGTGTTATGTGGTTATGTAGAACCATCACAGGTACCAGCACAGTCGAGGAGATAAAGTCGGTTGACTCCTCTATCTTTTGAAAGGTACGTAAGCAACGTACGGGCATCCCAACGGTAACATGTATTCGTGTTTATTTATTTAACACAAGGTAAAGTAAAGTATGCATAAGATAGTGCATTATGATATGATACATGTTGACATGCATAGTTTTTGCATATGAATGCTGTGGAATATAAGAGGTGTGTTCCACGAGAGGAATATAAGAGGTGTATTCCACGAGTCAAGGTTATCCCAGTGAGGATTTTAATGCTTACACTATAATTCCGCTGAAAATATGGAGCGAGAGGTAGAGAATCGTTCGCACATGGAGGCGTGAATTTCCATAAGAAGCGAGGAAGAATACCGCTTACGTGGAGTCCATAAGAAGCGAGGAAGAATTCCGCTTACGTGGAAAAGTAAGAAGCATTGCAATACAATAATGATAAAATGACTCAAGATTGAAGTAAGGATTTAAGAAGTAAAGATATGTCATGACATTTATATAAGGAAGCCATAATATCATATAATGTTTTTATCATGAGTTATGATACATGGACAACTAATGGGCGTTTTAAATGCATTGGAAATACAGGAAGTATTTTATGACTCTTATTATGCATTTATGCTTTACATTCATATTATGTTTGATATGAATTACGATATGCTAATGTGATGGGGGTTGTCCTTGTAGGTGCTTTTGCTAAGGAGAACCAGGGTCAGGTTGATAAGCCGAGCTGTACGGAGTGCTACAAGATAGCAAGATAAAGACTTATTTTGTATAGTTTCTACTAGGAGTACAGTAGAAGTAGCCTTACCCAAATTTGTTAATGTAACAAATTTCTTTTGGCATGTCATATATACATGTAAACCTTAAGCTCAATTGTCAACACGACTTACAACTCTGATTAGGTTTGATTAGTTCTCTTAATTGCACCTTATTGTATGTTTGAGATAACGGGGTCTCACAACGTCTCCGTTACCCACGCCTCTTTTTGTCTCGACACCCACTGGAAGGAATGTTATTGCTGACCGGTTTCTTGCTGACTGCCTCATTTATTTTGAGAGCAATGAATTGAAGACGGACTTGATCATTTTGGGGATGTCAGATTTCGATTGCATTGTGGGCTTCGATATACTGAACAGATATCAGGCAGTGGTAGATTGCCGGCAGAGGACGGTTCGGTTCAGATCTGATATGGGGATTCAGTGGACTTTCTATAGGGACGGTTCTTGTGCGAAGATGCCATTGATATCGACGGTCAAAATGTCCCGATTAGGACACACATGCTATCTTATTTATGCCATGGATGTGGCAGGAAAGAATAAAGAGTTGAGGGTTGAGGATCAAAATGTCCCGATTATTGGAACGTGGACACACAGGCTACCCACCGTTTATTTGCATATGCTGCCTGCCTGTCCTGGGCTGCCTTCATTTTCTGTCGGATAACCTTTATCTTATCCTCCATTTCCCGAATCAATTCGGGTCCTCCAACGGATATACTAGTCATATCATCCCAATATAATGGCGACCTGCAACGCCGACCATATATAGCCTCAAATGGAGCCATCTGAATACTCGCATGATAGCTATTGTTGTATGAGAACTCTACCAAGGCCAATGAATCTTGCCAAGAAGTATCAAACTCCAACACACATGCCCGTAGCATGTCCTCGAGCGTCTGTATAGTACGCTCGGTCTGACCGTCCATCTGGGGATGATATACCGTGCTCAACCTCACTTCAGTACCCAAAGCTGACTGAAGACCACCCCAAAAGTGAGATGTAAATCGTGGATCTCGGTCAGACACAATAGACACTGGAATCCCGTGCAGTCTCACTATATCCCGGACATACAACTGAGCCATCCTCAAGTATGTGAATGTCATACTGTATGGAATAAATGAGCCACCTTGGTCAATCTATCCATAATCACCCAAATGGCATCAAAACCAGAAGTAGTCATCGGCAAGTGGGTCACAAAGTCCATGGATATGTGCTCCCACTTCCATTCTGGTATCTCCAAGCTCCTAAGCTCGCCACTAGGCCTCTGCCTTTCTGCCTTCACCTGCTGGCAGATCAAGCACCTCTTAACGAAAGCGATAACATCACGCTTCATCCGTTTCCACCAAAATTAATCACATAGATCCTTATACATTTTCCTCCCTCCTGGGTGGACACTAAGGCTACAGCTATGAGCCCGCTGTAATATCCCTCTACGCAACTCCGGCGTACGGGACTACCCAACGGTTACCAGGCCTCAAAGAACCATCCTCAGCCACTCTGAATTTTGATGGCTGTCCATGAAGTACCAACGATGACCATCTATGAATCTCATCACCCGCCTTTTGGGCACTCCTGATATTCTCATAAATGTCCGCCTCTGCTAATAAAGTCGATACTCGTATCGGCGATGCATCCACATCAAAATCATAGCCCAGATGACAGTAGGAAGTCATCATAGCCGATAAGTACATGGCGTCCTCAGCAGTACTCTTCACCTTCCGACTCATGGCGTCTGCTATCAAGTTTGCTTTTCCAGGATGGTACTCTATCTCATAGTCATAGTCCTTGAGTAAATCTATCCATCTCCTCTGTCGCATATTCAACTCCGCCTGAGTAAACAAGAACTTCAGGCTCTTGTGATCCGTATAAATGGTAAACGACGTACCATACAAGTAATGCCTCCAAATCTTCAAGGCACAAATAATAGCCGCCAACTCCAAGTCATGGACTGGATATCTAGTCTCATGCGGCTTCAACTGTCAAGATGCATAAGCTACCACATGCTTATCTTGCATCAGTATACATCCCAAGCCCTGTAGCGATGCATCAGTGTATAGAACAAATCTTTTGTTCTCCATAGGGATTACCATCACAGGCGCTGTAGTCAACCGGTGCTTCAACGCTTGGAAGCTCTGATCAGAAGCCTCAGACCAATAGAATGGTACTCCCTTTTCAGGCAACTGAGTCAATGTCTTAGCAATCTTAGAAAATCCTTCGACGAAACTTCGGTAATATCCTGCCAAACCAAAAAAGCTCCGTATTTAAAGACCATACCACACGATTTTGGCACGCTTTTTACATCAGATATAATACTAGAACAAGCCTCCACCCTACACCAACTTGAAGCCATTGAAGAGCAAGATACATCGGGAGAGACGTGACAGCGCAACAACGCAAGGAATCATCTTTTCGTGTTATTTAGTATTCCTAAATTTTGTTCATCTTTTATTTTCAGATTTTAATGTTAAATTTGTTGCAAGACATGATTTTTCATTGTTATTTGATTATGTTGTTGGCTAAGTTAGTTTTTGAAGACTAGGGGATACCATGTTTGAACCTGATAAGTGTATTTTATACACTTATATTTCTTCTTATTTTACATGGTTTAGTGCTAGTTTTCGATCAGAATTACGCTTTTGGTTTTGTTCTGTTTTGTCTTGCAGGAATCCAGGTAATTACATGATTTGTGGACTAAAAAGGTGCAAATGGCGGATTGAAAGGATGAATTGTGACCAGAAGTCTAAGCTTTCCATCAAAGTATCAGACGTAATTACGCCTGATTCAGGCGTAAAGACGCCAAGGTCACGACAATTCAACCTTTGAAGAATTACATTTGGCGTAACTACGCCTCATTTAGGCGTAGCTACGCCAATGCTACGGCTCTTAAGATTTTTGAGAGGCGTAAATACGCCATTTTGTGGCGTAATTACGCCAGTCACGCTGGGAGCCATGCTTTTTGACACATCACCAGGCGTAGTTACGCCAGTACAGTAGGCGTAATTACGCCAAAAGAATTTTGGAAATTCTGGTTGCTTTCCTTATCTGATGCACGAGACTTAAAAAAAAAGGATTTGGACCAAGAAACGAAATTATTCAAAAAACACACATTCAGAGTGAGAGAAGAAGGAGGCTAGGGTTGAAGAAGGAGAAAATAAACGACGACGGCTCGGAGCAAAAAGTAGAGATCTCATCACGAGACGGCGGCGTTCATCGGAGAACGAAGAATAACTTTCAAATCGTTTTGTATTTCTAAACTTTTATCAGTTTTTATGGATTATTTAAACATGTCTATGTGTTTAATTCATTCTAGCATGAGCTAATTCTATTTTACAGGAGACATTGTAGCTTGTTTTGAAACTACGCTTATTATGAATTGATTGAAGTATTTGGATTTCCATATGGTTTATTTATGTTTTCCTGTTCTTAATGCTTTTAATCTACTGGCCATTGGCGAATGATGTTATATTTGTGATCTATCACTCGAGAGAGGGGGTTGTGAATAGGAAAGAAGGGATTCATATCGTGGAAGTTATATTGTTCGAGAGGCCTATAACTCCATAGAAGTCGTTAAAGGAATTACTGCGCATTTACAATTGTTTGATAATTGATCTTAGATAGAGATATCAAGATTGATGTTAGATGATTACTTATGCTTAACACTCGAGAGAGAGAGTAGAAAATAATAAAGAATTCTCGGCTAGTAAACTAGGAAAATCCATAACATTGAAATCAAGGAATGATAAGTGTAGTGGATGCACAAGTGAAATCGTACTCCTAGATTCGTCTCTAATTGATTTCTTTTCAACCCAATATTTGATCATTGTTAGTTAATTTTTTTTTATTATTCGCATAAAACACTCAACCATTCGATTCTCTAAATAAAGCAAAGATTATTTTTAATTCAGTACTTAGATTTAACTATATATTCAATCTCTGTGGGTTCGACATCTTTTATACTAAAACTTGACTACCGTGTGCTTCCGGTAAAGGAATTTTACACAACAAGTTTTTGGCGCCGTTGCCGGGGATTGATTTATTTAGTACAATCTAATACTGTACCAATTAATCTTGGTTTTAATTTAGAGCTTTATTCCTTTTACTTTGAATTGATTTTTGTCTATCTGAGATTTTGCAGTGCATGCGAAAGTATACAACTCCTGAATCGTTGTTGTTTGATCTTGAGATCGAGAGAACTGCAAGAAGACTGAGAAATACGAGAAGGGAGGAATTAATAGAAATGGCTGCAAATAGAGACAACAACGAACCACCTCCACAAAGAAATGTTGAACCTCAAATGGCAATCAGAGATTATCAAACCATCGGTCAACAACAATTACTCTGGGATAGCTCGCCTGACTATCAATGCCAATAACTTTGAACTTAAGTCGGCATTGATAAGTATGGTGCAGCAGAATCAGCTTGATGGTTCCACTGTTGAAGACCCCAACTTGCATCTGAGGATATTTTTGGAGATAGCTGATACTGTAAAAATGAATGGTGTTCCAGAAGACACTGTGAGACTGCGATTGTTCCCTTTCTCTCTTAGGGACCATGCAAGGAGTTGGTTACATGGGTGGAAATGGCATCGAAATTTCTCTCGAAGTTCTTCCCACCAGCTAAGTCAGCTCAACTGAGAACCGAAATCAGTACATTCAGGCAAATTGATTCTGAACAACTATATGAGTCATTTGAGCGATTTAAGGATTTATTGAGGAGGTGCCCACAACACAACTATGAAAACTGGGTGCAAATCCAGTTATTTTACAAATGGGTTGAATGGACCAACTAGGATCATTGTGGATGAAAATGTGAAGAAATCAAGCTAAAATGATGAAAGAAGGAATAAAGTTGAAGAAAAGAGGAAAAAACCAGAATCTAAGACACATGTCGCTCATTTCTCCTCAAATTTATATATGTTCGAGCCAGGTTTTGGAAATATGGTCCTTAAAACAGTTGTAGAACTTTGAGTTATCTTTGCGTGGACAGCTGATTCGTCGAATTCGGAGTTTGTATGAGAAAGTTATGGCCAAAATACAAAACTCGCCAGAAAACATTAAGGCTCGGCGATCGATCGGCGAAAATCCGCGATCGATCGCCGAGACATTCTGCCTGAGCAGAGTTTTGGAAAGCTTGGATTCTTGATTTCTTTCATTCCTACATGGATTCTAACCTACCTCCTAGCCTCCCTACATATAGAACTCGAATTTCAGACTTGAAAACATCTAGATACTTAAGGTAGAATAATTTTAGACTAGTTTTATATTTTCTTTTCAATTTTGTTGAAGAACGGCTACGAAGATCGAAGCGAAGGCGGGATTGACACCTCAACTAGCGGAGATCGGATTAGTTTTCTTTCCCTTGTTTTTATTTATAGTTTTGTTTTAATTGTGTGTAGCTAGTCTTAATTCTTGGTTGAAGAAGACAAAACCTTGGATTTATTTATCTTGGGGAGATTCATACGCTTTTGTTTATCGATTTTATTGAATTCATTGTTTTTCTGATTTTGTTGATATGATTGATGTTTGTTTATTGGATTGACAACCTATTAACTTGCATATAAGCTATTGCTAATTGGAAATCAAATAAGAGATTGTTTGAGTAATCTAATTGAAGAAGCAACTAAGATCGATAATTGCCTGCTGTTGGTGTTATTACATTCTTAGGAAAAACCATTGACTAAATTGTATAAACCGCTTGTGTTTATGTTGTTTAGATTCATCGCACACTAGTTTTGAATGATGTCATGATTTTAATCTTGAATATGCATATAGAGATTGATTGATTGGTGAAAGTTAAATTAGAACACTTGGACTAATTGACTATGAATAAGGTGAGGGAGGAATTAGATTTCCAATTGATGAATATTCAATTAAAATTGAGTCTTTTGTGAATCGATGAAATAGATGATAATATCCAAGGTAGAGTCGACCGATACCAAGAATCGCTTTCATTAGTTAATCTTTGTTTTTAATTTTATTTAGTATAATTCAACCTCACAACCCCATCCTTTATTATTCTTTTGTTTTGATTTTCATTAACACAAGAATTCACACCTCCTCGTGGGATCGATCTCTACTCACGTTACTACATTATTGTTATCAATCTTGAGGATTGAGTGGGGTTAATTTGGGCGTACGCGATAAACGCTACCAAATTTTGGCGCCGTTGCCGGGGAGGCGTTGTATATTTTTGTGTTAATATTTTTTGTTTTATTTCTTTCTCTTTCTTTCTTTCCCGCCACCGCTACTCTTGTTTGTTAGTGCTTACATGTTGATTTCTCAAAAATCGGATCTTATCATGGAGGACTATAGGCTACTAGACGAATTGGAGTATCTTGTGCACCAACTTGGCGTAGGGAGTGGACAAAGTGCATACAACTCAAGTTGGAGTGATCATCCCAATCTCAACTATGACAATCAGTGGATGAGCCCACCTCCACCTTAGTCCTCTCTACTGCCGTACATACCGCAATATCAGCCATGGCCACAACAACCTCAACCCCCCACCCCTGGTGAGTCATTAGAGGATATTATTGCAAATTTTACTAATAGGACTTTGCAATTTCAACAGGAATTTAGGGCTAGCACTCAAGATTTGAGTACTCAATTGGAGCAAATAACAACGTCGATCAATAGGATATCAGCACGAACCTCAGACATTATACCCTCCCGGACGGTGGAGGCACCAAGAGAGACCATCATTGCAGTCGCCTCAAGGAGTGTTGAAGAGGTAGAAACCCCGGTGAAGGTTGTACTTGAGCCACCCAAGCTAGAAGAGGAGATACATGTGCCACTAGAGGAAAAAGAGCTTGCATGTAAGGACCCCCGTGCCCTTAACCCGTAATTAGTGCATTAAGCCATACCATGAGTGCATATAATCATACCATCAGAGGAAAAACCCTATGCAAGTGCAACACCGTATGCTACCCAGAAAATTTCTTGCATTCAATTCCCAATATTCAAATTCCCCCTACCATTATTATTCACATAACATGCACCCACATAATACACTAATATGCTCTTAGTTCATTTAGCAATTTCCATAATTAATTGCATGCAACCATAATGAACAGAAAGAGGCCATAGCCCATTTATACATCCCATATACACGTAAGGTGTACTCAATGAATAAACGTGTATTTGATGCATAAAACACTATACCGGATACCGCTACTGGTACTTCTATCCTGGAAGCACCTTCCAAGCACAACTCGATCTCAACACTGGATCTGAGCGTCCATCCAGCCAGCTCTGGTACCTCGATCCTGGAAGTACCTCTAACCAAAAGCCCGAGCTCGACTCCAAAGCCGCTACACCTGTGTTACCTGCCCCAACAGAGACAGCCCCCACACGGGGTGAGCATACCAATACCACCAATCACAAAATAATAATATTGCAATTCATAATTTACAGAATGTAAATGCCATAATTTAAATGATACTCCCTGGATGACAATACCCTCATCCGGGATCCCCCTGTATTGTCCCTGTTCTCAAAATAACCAAACTCATCAAATTCCCAAAGCCAGTTAATCGTCACATAGATTAACTAATACCGTTCTGTTATACCAGTTCCATAATCAAAGGGATAAGAACATAATGGAAAAGACTATAGATATCGCATATATCTAACCAACAATTCCATGTTCTTATTTCATTGCTCGCTCCACAATAGCGGCATACTAAACCTCGCGCACGCTCAACAATAGCGGCGTCATAACCGATGGTCGCCCAATGGCGACCGCATCCCGAATCATTGCTCGCTCGAAGGCGGCACTGTATGATTCCCAATATATATATATATATATATCCATTGAAGGCAAAGACCGTTTACCATGCATATCATTATCCATTTGAAGTAAATATAGTGCACCATGCATCTCAATATTTATCCAATGTAATTACTACATGCCAGACCACATGCCAGATATTGTAATGTCCATATAATACAATTACCATACACCATGTATTCCAATGCCCATTTAATACCATTATCACAAACCATGCATATTACAGTTGCAATACTATAATAGGCTATGCTCGTACGTCCCACGTACCTTAATTTCCGAAGTCCGAGCCAAACCTTGCTCGAGTTCCATGCTCCGAGGAATATGTGCTAAAACACATAAACAACTCACAATCAAGAATAAGCATGCGATTACGTGTCCAAGCACGTTCAAGACTCCCAGTCATATCGTCAATCCATGACGATTACCAAAATAAAAGCCCCCCCCCGGCTAAACATGCATAATACCCAAAATATACCATTAACAAGTTTAAAAGATAACCAAGAATTCAACCGGGAATTCCGTTTTATTGAACTTTGGCCTCAACCAATCCATTTTAAAAGTATAGCATTCACATTGGAATGTAGACATTGCCCCGGAAACGGCCCCCTTAAAACCCCGATTCCAAAATCCCAACATTTTCCAAAATTTGAAAAAAAAACCAAGGGAACAGGGTCGCGATCGATCGGCGCCAAGCCGCGATCGATCGCCATACCCTACTGTCCGAAAATAAACAAGCCGCGATCGATCGCCACATCTCGCGATCGATCGCCAAGACCCTCGCGATCGATCGCCCACTTCTCGCGATCGATCGCCGCTACTGCTCATCGCCTTCCCAAATCCAGTAGCATGTCGCGATCGATCGGCGCCTCGCCAAGATCGATCGCGGACTGCAATTTTCCGAAAACTCGAGCTTTAATGGTGTTTTTAACACCCAAACTCCAAACCAGCACCCCATACAACCTCAACACCTCAAATACAACAATTAAACTCCATGAAAACACTGAAATCAACATATTAGATTTAAACCCAAAATTCCCAAAACCCAAAGCCAACCAAAACCTCAACCAAAAGCTACCATACTACTATCAAATCGAAGCTAATGACGAGGGGGAGATTAATACCTGATTATCTTCGAGAAAACCAGCCTCCAAGCCAAGCTACCCGCGATTTCTCCTCCAAGGGAGAAAAGGGAAATGGGGGAGAAGGGTTTATCGCAGGAGAGGGGAGGGAGAGAGAGAGAAATGGATTCCCAATGACGGAATCCCGAGTCCAACTGGTATATATAGCAAAAATGCCCCAAAATACCAATACCTTCACCAATACATCATGATTCATTAAAAATCATCTGTTTTCAAAAACTCTCTCTCTAACTCAAAAACCCCCTACCGGTGCCCACACACAGCACCCGAAATTCTGAGTCACACTAAAAACCCAACTCGCAGGTTTTCACCGGAATGAGAATACGATCTCAACCTCGGGATCCAACGATCCCAACTAATCAATTAGACGAGCCCAGAAGGCCCGATTTACCAACCTCGGGAGATGCCGAACCGCAATTAATTCCTAATTGCCACAATTAAAAATCCATCCAGGATTAATACTACACCGGGATTAACAACATTAATTCCCGGACATCACAATTATCCCCTACTAATAAAATTTCGTCCTCGAAATTGCACCGGTGTACTCCTCGTAACACCAGGACTACACCAACAAAACAAGGCCAAGACCCTGATTCTGAATCACCTTAGAATCGAATTAACAACTGCGAGAATACCAGTCTCGCACCAAGCCCCAAAATAGCGCAACGCCAAAACCAATACAAACCCGAAAGATAACAACATACCTCGACGTGAATCGTCCCACAAGTCAGTCCACCAAAACTGCAACCCAACCAAATCACCATTAGTTCTGACATAGACATCATCCCGTGATATTCACCACCTTCCCACGATGCATGACACATATCGTCATGGTGGGGACCACTAGTATACAACAGTATACTCACAGAAAAACCAGTTTTCGCTTCCCAGCCCATCTCCTCCAAAGGAGTAGTTGCACCACTTGCAACCCGGACCGGGTTACCCACGGTCACCGATCCACACAAAAATACATCACCGAGGATGTTTACACCGGTGTGTTCCAAGAAATCATATCTTGGTCCCGACACACCATCAAGACTCCACCAAGTCTCAAGTTCCATAGGGGACATGGAAGGCAACCAATTGCATTCCTACACAAGTGTCAACCATGACACTAAACAAATCCGAATCTCGGCCATCCCTCATTTATCCTTGGATCTAACAATCCTAAAATAGGAAGGCTATCGAATTATCCAACAAGAACCACCATGATTCCAAATCACATCGATCCCTCCTCGGGGAATCAAACAACCCTCACGATCATTCATTAGAATGCATCGTGCCATCGAGATTACCGATCTCGAGGTTCCACAATCTCACACCGGAGATCCACTAAACCAATTATATACACTCGGCGTTCCACAATGAACGAAATAAGGTTGGCATTCGTATACACACACGGCATACATGCCCATACACCACACAACATGCATACGCAATGCAATAGACTCGGGTGTCTCCAATCACACCCAAATCCCAAAACCAACTGTCAAACCCCGATTATTCTCGCCCCACGGAGAATGATGGTTGACAAACCAAAACCAAAGGGTGTGATTTCAACATCACCACCACACGAACCAAAATAACGAATCTCCCCAAAAGATTCAACCGGTAGGAATCACAATACCGTCTTCCTCTCAAGGAAGAAGTCATGAATCCATGATCCTCCAATCCTCGAATTACCGTTCGGAAAACCTGGTATATTAATACCAAAACATATCCCGGAACCCAGAAATATACAATTGGTTAGAGTAGTGCATCAATACTACCATTACCCGATCCAAAAATCCGTATACGCCATGTATACACCTTCCAACGATGCTCTGTACTAATACCATAGTACTCCAAAATCGAGCATCTCCCCGAAGACGTCTCCTCAAACGTCTCACCGAGGTAAGAAATCCATTACTCGGTCCAACATCAGTAATGCTTACCATGGCTGACTTACAATCAAACCACGACCGATGCAAGCTGTCTCCAAGACAGTACAATCCAAATCTCTCCAAGAGATAAAAAAAATCAATATAGTAGTGTCACCCCACTAACTATATCTCACAAACCATTGTGACTCCCATTGCATGCCATATGCAAGGATGCTCAACTAGAGCTAACCACGACTTGTTGACACTCACGTTGGTAATACCAACAAACTTGAGCTGTCCCAGCACAAGTCCTTCAAAACAATGACGTATAACGTCCCCGTGAGGTATTCCCTACCTCAAATACCATGCCACATAGAGACTACAAGAGTCTACCATAACCCTCATCGTATCACCATACGATTCACCAAACTCGAGTCCAACGAGCATTATAATAGCTAACACAAGCACACCAAAGTACTGCAACAATACCTGGCTAGCGATTCGCTGGCCCCATAGGCTCATACCAACCTATCAACGTGACACACATTCCATCCCGGTATACCATACCGCCCAAACCATTAGAGTTGTGGGTCATTGCCCAACATATCTCTAAAACACCAAAGCACACTGGACAACCCGGCGTCAACGCTCAAATATCATGCAATCCTAATCCATTAGGACTTCTTCCACGCCCTTAGGGTGGGTGTAACCATGTTTACTCCTCATCACCATAACAAGCGAGTCGTTTCCTCAATGACTACTCTTACCACCATTCACTTGGCCTTAGCCATCCCAGCGAGCATACCCAAGGGTATCATTGCTCGACAAATAATATACCTCCATAATACGATGCGTACTCTCACCGGTACAATGCATCAATGATCCATCGAGCAAACCTGCTCGGCAAAAGGTCTCGTCAACTAAATACCCAGACCCTACCATGTGCCCACCATCGGCACTCAAACCATACAACCATATACATAAACATGAATGTATAAATCACCAAAATGACGCCAAGCGTCCACATAGTTATCCCAAATAACATCGTCGAACATATGACGGTACCTGTCGATACACGACATCCATAATCTCATCGTCAAACACATGACGGTAAATAATAATACACCATAATCACCATACTGATAACAAAAGTAATATGCCATACCTCATCGCTATCGAGATAGCGGAATACCTGTATCCATCGTCCACCAGCGGTACATAAGCAGCGCCCATCGCTCGTAGGCGGCATAATCCAGTGCTACACACATAGCGGTATAACCCATCGCTATCGAATCAGCGGCATGATCCCTCGCCATGGAGTCAGCGGCATAAAATGTCGCTATAGATATCCGGCGGTATAAACCATCGCCAATAGAATACCCGGCGTAACCGTCGCCAATAAAATACCCGGCGTAACCATCGCCAACAAAATACCCGGCGTAACCATCGCCAACAAAATACCCGGCGTAACCATCGCCAATAAAATACCCGGATAATCGCGGACTCAAGAGGTACTCACACTCATGTAGTACTTTGTTCCCGATCACATCGCTACGTCATGACAACGGCATCATCGCTTCGACGTGACAGCGGCATGTATCATCGCTTCGACACGACAGCGGCATCATCGTTTCGACATGACGGTGGTACCATCGCTTCGACGTGACAGCGGCATTTACCATCGCTTCGACGTGACAGCGGCATTTACCATCATTCCGGCATGACAGCGGAAATACCCTTCGCTTCGACGTATTAGCGGCATAATATCCCTCGCAATAATAATATGACAGCGGCATTTTCCTTCGCTTCGACATATTTGCGGCAAATATTCTTCATCGCTATAATACGACAGCGGCAAGTATTCATATCGTTACGCCATGCATGCAACCGTAATGCATAATCCGTATTTCAATAATTGTTTCGGCACGACAGCGGCATCATCGCTTCGACGTGACAGCGGCATTTACCATCGCTTTGACACGACAGCGGCATCATCGCTTCGACGTGCATGCAACCGTAATGCATAATCCGTATTCCCATAAACATCGCTATGAGTGTATTTTAATGCACCTCGCTCCAACATGTAGCGGCAAAGCATTAAAATCATCACTCCGATGTATACCTATGCAACCGTAATGCATAGTCCATGTCTCATAAGACCCTGCAACCACCATGGTTAGCAACACATATGCCAATGATGAACACATATCATAAACGCACATAAGCAATCATGCATAAGTATGTGCTTCTCATTCCCAATAACATGTTCCTAGGCCCTCAACAGCCCCAAAGAGCTAACCACTGCTCTGATACCACTAATGTAAGGACCCCCGTGCCCTTAACCCGTAATTAGTGCATTAAGCCATACCATGAGTGCATATAATCATACCGTCAGAGGAAAAACCCTATGCAAGTGCAACACCGTATGCTACCCAGAAAATTTCTTGCATTCAATTCCCAATATTCAAATTCCCCCTACCATTATTATTCACATAACATGCACCCACATAATACACTAATATGCTCTTAGTTCATTTAGCAATTTCCATAATTAATTGCATGCAACCATAATGAACAGAAAGAGGCCATAGCCCATTTATACATCCCATATACACGTAAGGTGTACTCAATGAATAAACGTGTATTTGATGCATAAAACACTATACCGGATACCGCTACTGGTACTTCTATCCTGGAAGCACCTTCCAAGCACAACTCGATCTCAACACTGGATCTGAGCGTCCATCCAGCCAGCTCTGGTACCTCGATCTTGGAAGTACCTCTAACCAAAAGCCCGAGCTCGACTCCAAAGCCGCTACACCTGTGTTACCTGCCCCAACAGAGACAGCCCCCACACGGGGTGAGCATACCAATACCACCAATCACAAAATAATAATATTGCAATTCATAATTTACAGAATGTAAATGCCATAATTTAAATGATACTCCCTGGATGACAATACCCTCATCCGGGATCCCCCTGTATTGTCCCTGTTCTCAAAATAACCAAACTCATCAAATTCCCAAAGCCAGTTAATCGTCACATAGATTAACTAATACCGTTCTGTTATACCAGTTCCATAATCAAAGGGATAAGAACATAATGGAAAAGACTATAGATATCGCATATATCTAACCAACAATTCCATGTTCTTATTTCATTGCTCGCTCCACAATAGCGGCATACTAAACCTCGCGCACGCTCAACAATAGCGGCGTCATAACCGATGGTCGCCCAATGGCGACCGCATCCCGAATCATTGCTCGCTCGAAGGCGGCACTGTATGATTCCCAATATATATATATATATATATCCATTGAAGGCAAAGACCGTTTACCATGCATATCATTATCCATTTGAAGTAAATATAGTGCACCATGCATCTCAATATTTATCCAATGTAATTACTACATGCCAGACCACATGCCAGATATTGTAATGTCCATATAATACAATTACCATACACCATGTATTCCAATGCCCATTTAATACCATTATCACAAACCATGCATATTACAGTTGCAATACTATAATAGGCTATGCTCGTACGTCCCACGTACCTTAATTTCCGAAGTCCGAGCCAAACCTTGCTCGAGTTCCATGCTCCGAGGAATATGTGCTAAAACACATAAACAACTCACAATCAAGAATAAGCATGCGATTACGTGTCCAAGCACGTTCAAGACTCCCAGTCATATCGTCAATCCATGACGATTACCAAAATAAAAGCCCCCCCCGGCTAAACATGCATAATACCCAAAATATACCATTAACAAGTTTAAAAGATAACCAAGAATTCAACCGGGAATTCCGTTTTATTGAACTTTGGCCTCAACCAATCCATTTTAAAAGTATAGCATTCACATTGGAATGTAGACATTGCCCCGGAAACGGCCCCCTTAAAACCCCGATTCCAAAATCCCAACATTTTCCAAAATTTGAAAAAAAAACCAAGGGAACAGGGCCGCGATCGATCGGCGCCAAGCCGCGATCGATCGCCATACCCTACTGTCCGAAAATAAACAAGCCGCGATCGATCGCCACATCTCGCGATCGATCGCCAAGACCCTCGCGATCGATCGCCCACTTCTCGCGATCGATCGCCGCTACTGCTCATCGCCTTCCCAAATCCAGTAGCATGTCGCGATCGATCGGCGCCTCGCCAAGATCGATCGCGGACTGCAATTTTCCGAAAACTCGAGCTTTAATGGTGTTTTTAACACCCAAACTCCAAACCAGCACCCCATACAACCTCAACACCTCAAATACAACAATTAAACTCCATGAAAACACTGAAATCAACATATTAGATTTAAACCCAAAATTCCCAAAACCCAAAGCCAACCAAAACCTCAACCAAAAGCTACCATACTACTATCAAATCGAAGCTAATGACGAGGGGGAGATTAATACCTGATTATCTTCGAGAAAACCGGCCTCCAAGCCAAGCTACCCGCGATTTCTCCTCCAAGGGAGAAAAGGGAAATGGGGGAGAAGGGTTTATCGCAGGAGAGGGGAGGGAGAGAGAGAGAAATGGATTCCCAATGACGGAATCCCGAGTCCAACTGGTATATATAGCAAAAATGCCCCAAAATACCAATACCTTCACCAATACATCATGATTCATTAAAAATCATCTGTTTTCAAAAACTCTCTCTCTAACTCAAAAACCCCCTACCGGTGCCCACACACAGCACCCGAAATTCTGAGTCACACTAAAAACCCAACTCGCAGGTTTTCACCGGAATGAGAATACGATCTCAACCTCGGGATCCAACGATCCCAACTAATCAATTAGACGAGCCCAGAAGGCCCGATTTACCAACCTCGGGAGATGCCGAACCGCAATTAATTCCTAATTGCCACAATTAAAAATCCATCCAGGATTAATACTACACCGGGATTAACAACATTAATTCCCGGACATCACATTGCACATCTTGCAACTCCAAAAGGTATGTCTCTAACTGAGCGTTATGTCAAATATTTAGAAGAATCGTGTGCTGTGGAAGAAGGACCGAAGGTCGAATATTGTGATGAAATGGACATGTTTGATGATTTTTTTTCCGACGATGAGAAGGAAACCCCTACAAAATGCACGGATCCAGGTAGGTTCACTGTCCCATGCATGATTGGAAATAATAGAATTGATAAGGCCATGATAGACTTAGGAGTAGTAATAAATGTTATGCCTTATTCAATCTACACCTCTTTAGATCTAGGACCTCTTAAAAAATCTGAAATTGCTATTCAATTAGCCAATAAGTCTACTGTGCATCCTAGGGGAATACTTGAGGACGTTCTAGTGGAAGTCGATAAATTGTCTTTCCTGCTGACTTCTATGTACTTGACATGGAAAATGATAATAAAAGCAGCCCTATTCTGTTAGGGAGACCATTTTTGAAAACTTCCAAGTGCATAATAGATGTAAGTGGTTGTGTTTTTACTATGGAGTTTAATGGTGAGGTAGCTAAGTTCAATACTCATGATCCCGTTCATCCTACTACTGATTATACTATTGGCATCACACATCACGCATCACTAGAAAAATCACATACTGTCACTGAGCATGAACATGGGGTAACTACTGATCGACCTGTTGACGAAGGAGGCATGGGAGAAATTTTGACTGATACTTCTTGTATTACTACTGCTTTACCAAATTCTCCTTTTAAAAATCTCAATTTTAAATTGCAGGTACCTGATGTTGAGCTGAAACTTCCTCCTGAACCTCACGATACATCAATAGAAAACGACGGGATGCAAAAAGGGTTGAGGACCAAGAAGTATAAGGCGAACAGGCATTGCCTTCGAGTTGTCAGAAGGATACTGAGGTGGGAAAAGGTGGCATTGGAAACCAAACATGACCCACCATGAGCACGAGCATTGGAGTCCGGCCACCGACGTTAAACAGAGGCGCTGCTTGGGAGGCAACCCAAGGGTTTCCCTCTTCCTTTTTATATTTTATTGCTTTCATAGTTAGACTTTTCTCTTTTCTTGTATTTTTGCCTTACATTGGGGACAATGTAAGATTTAAGTGGGGGAGGGATTAGTGGTGTGTTCTTGTTTTTCTTATTATAAAAATACAAGAAAAAATCGAAAAATTTGAAAATTTTGAGCTCATAGTTAGTAATGAACACATGCTTAGAATCACTAGCCCATGATGAAACCTAATTAGTGGCATACATGTTTTTGAACATAGGTGAATTGTTAACCTTGGAACACTTTGAACTCTAATACAAATTTTACTTTGACTTAGTAATTGAATATTTTGAGCACAAATCCGTCATGACTTGTGAAGTGTGCATAGCTTAGTGAAGATTGTGTGATTTTTGTGATAGTCTTAAGAAGTCTCTAATACATGCTAGAATTTAACTACATGCTCTTTGAGGCGTATGTCTAGACTACTTGCAAACATGAAAGTGATATAGACAATCTTTGATGCGTTTGAGCCTTTCAAGCCTACCATGTAAAGAAAATCAATCACTAGTACCCTTTTTGAGCTTTAATGCAAAAGAATGGTTGTATGCTAAGCATACAAAAGACCCCCATTCGACACTCTTTGACTAGCTTATCATCCTTCCCTAATGAGCCTAAATATGAATTCTATCCATACATTTGAAGGGAGTATGATGTGTTTCATTCACTTGCACTTAAGTATTCAATGATTAAAATGTTTGTGAGCTTCATTATGAAAAGAATGAAATGCATGAAAGAAAAGGGATGCCTTGAGAAAATAGATAAAAAAATATGACTCCAAGGGGAGCCAAGGCACAAAAGAAGAAAAATGTTGAAATAAAAGTTGAAAAATTCAAGCAAGAAGAGAAGCTTTTAGTTTGCATATCATCATACTCTCTTTTTTGACATGTCTTTTTTCCTTTCTTTCATAAGCCAATACCTAGGCCAAGCTACAAGCTAATAAAGACCTACTTGATTTATGTTTGCAAAGTGGCTAAGATAGTGGAGAAGAGTGTGCAAGTAAGCTTATACTTGTGTTAGTGTATGAATTGAACTATTGTGGATTTGCATCCTTTGGATCTATAATTTGTACACAACACTTGTTTATGACCACACACACACGTTCACTACTTTGTTAAGTATGAGATGTTTAGGGATTGAACTTGTTCCATTGTTAACTTTTCACCGCCTTTCATTACTATGCATGTTTAAAATTAATGAGGCATTAAAGTGAGAACAAGTTATTTTGTTATGATGCTATGAGCCAAACAAGATTGTAGTTTTGTCTAATTTACTCGAGGTCGAGTAAAGTTTAAGTATGGGGGTATTTGATATTTTAATGCCACTAGAAATAGACACATCTAGTATGCTTAATTGTCTACGATTTGGTATATTTTGATGAATAAATTGATACATATGCTACCTAATCGTATATTTGTGTAAATGTAGGAAAAAGTGAAGAAATCAAGCTAAAATGATGAAAGAATGAATAAAGTTGAAGAAAAGAGGAAAAAACCAGAATCTAAGACACATGTCGCTCCTTTCTCCTCAAATTTATATATGTTCGAGCCAGGTTTTGGAAATGTGGTCCATAGAAAAGTTGTAGAACATTATCTTTGCGTGGACAGCTGATTCGTCGAATTCGGAGTTTGTATGAGAAAGTTATGGCCAAAATACAAAACTCGCCAGAAAACGTTAAGGCTCGGCGATCGATCGGTGAAAATCCGCGATCAATCGCCGAGACATTCTGCCTGAAAAATAAAGGCTGGCGATCGATCACCAGCCAGCACCGATCGATCGCCAGCAGAGTTTTGGAAAGCTTGGATTCTTGATTTCTTTCATTCCTACATGGATTCTAACCTACCTCCTAGCCTCCCTACATATAGAACTCGAATTTCAGACTTGAAAACATCTAGATAGTTAAGGTAGAATAATTTTAGACTAGTTTTATATTTTCTTTTCAATTTTGTTGAAGAACGGCTACGAAGATCGAAGCGAAGGTGGGATTGACACCTCGACGAGCGGAGATCGGATTAGTTTTCTTTCCCTTGTTTTTATTTATAGTTTTGTTTTAATTATGTGTAGCTAGTCTTAATTCTTGGTCGAGGAAGACAAAACCTTGGATTTATTTATCTTGAGGAGATTCATACGCTTTTGTTTATCGATTTTATTGAATTCATTGTTTTTCTGATTTTGTTGATATGATTGATGTTTGTTTATTGGATTGACAACCAATTAACTTGCATATAACCTATTGCTAATTGGATATCAAATAAGAGATTGTTTGAGTAATCTAATTGAAGAAGCAACTAAGATCGATAATTGTCTGCTGTTGGTGTTATTACATTCTTAGGAAAAACCATTGACTAAATTATATAAACCGCTTGTGTTTATGTTGTTCAGATTCATCGCTCACTAGTTTTGAATGATGTCATGATTTTAATCTTGAATATGCATATAGAGATTGATTGATTGGTGAAAGTTAAATTAGAACGCTTGGTCTAATTGACTATGAATAAGGTGAGGGAGGAATTAGATTTCCAATTGATGAATATTCAAGTAAAATTGAGTCTTTTGTGAATCGATGAAATAGATGATAATATCCAAGGTAGAGTCGACTGATACCAAGAATCACTTTCATTAGTTAATCTTTGTTTTTAATTTTATTTAGTATAATCGAACCTCACAACCCACCCTTTATTATTCTTTTGTTTTGATTTTCATTAACACAAGAATTCACACCTCCTCGTGGGATCGATCCCTACTCACGTTACTACATTATTGTTATCAATCTTGAGGATTGAGTGGGGTTAATTTGGGCGTACGCGATAAAATCTACCAACTGCAGATGCTGCTTTTGAATTACTTGAGGAGATGTCAGCCAACAGCTTCCAGTGGCCCAGTGAGCAAGCAATGGTACGTAAACCCATAGGTATGTATGATGTTGATCACTTTAGTACACTTTCTGCACACTTATCTGCACTAACCACGCAGGTAGCAGCTTTGACCTGTTAGGAATCAATCAAGCAATATGCAGCGGAAAATAAAACTTGATTCCTACCACTGGACCTATACAAAGTGATCATACCGAGATTGTTAAGAATCATACGCTTGTAGCGTGTTTGTAGCAGAATCCTCGTTCCAAGTCCACGAGTCACGAACAAAGATTTGCACCTTCGTCTCTACGGTATCCACACGATCAAATCGAAAGGGAATTCAAGAACAAGTTGCTATACTCGTTCTTAAACGAGAACTAAACTCACGGTTCAAAACCGATCAACGACAACAGTTCAAAAGCACTATTCAGGGCGGCGGCGGCCGTGAGGTCGAGTGCAAGAGGCGGCGGCCAAGAGCAAGTCTTTAGGTGGCTATTAGGTTTGAGTTTTAATTAACACTTAATTACTTAATCAAAGCCTTGTTTGTTTATTATTTATTGATTTAATTAAAAGGCTTTCAAAAAGCTTTATTGGCCCATACCCAATATATTAATTAAATCCATATATCTAACATTTGTAATTAAGACTATTCTTAATTAATTAATTCATCCAATGAATTTTATCTCCTCTTTTTGATTTAATCTTTTGTGCGACCCGCTAGGAACTTGCAATGTTGGCAGTGACATAAAATCTAATTTTTTGTCACAAGCAATGAGCGGTATCTAGCAACCCATCAAGGCTACCCAAATTACAAGAATGTCATTGACTCGACATAACCTACGGACTGTGATAATATTAACCATGTAACTTAATCCCTTTGTCCATTGCGTTTAGATTGAACACGAGTCATGTAATAGTCATACTCATATATTCAATATTTTATTTCTTGATCCCCAAGTAGAACTAGAATAAACGAATAAGCTCGATATCACATATCGACTCATTCGAGCACGACCATGCATTTTAGTCTTACTTGATCAAGGGCCCAAACACTTCTCCTATTATATAGGATGGACAAATCCTTTCTTGATCACTCAACATCCCTCTACATAATTCGTGGTGTATCCAATGATTGTCTTTATAGTTTACCCTGTTACAGGTAACGGTTGACAATATCAAGATACATGACTCCTTATGTTGGGATCTCTGGTGATCTCAAGTCGTAAGGATTACATACATTATTATCACTATGAGAATTGCTTATGACGTTCATATAACTATCCATGTAGCATTCTCATGGTGGGTCTGTCCAGTACATCATTCTCTAACATACACCCATGTGTTGATTTGATATCTCATATCTATGAACAATTCATCAATCACATACTAGTCTCAATGCATTATCATTATCCCGATTCATGATAATACTTGACTAGGGACAATCTTTAAGAACAATACAATATTATACTAAGGACATTAACTTATATATTAATTCATATTACACAGATACATGAATAATATATAATAATGAATTGCCATTAACAAAAACATAATACATTGTATGTCATATACAATCATCTAATGAGTTGTCTTAGGGCATATCCCAACAAATCTCCCACTTGCACCAAGACCAATCAGACATATACTTAATGCCTAGAGATCTAGTATGACGATCATGCTTATGCTGTGATAGTGGCTTCGTCAGTGGGTCAGATACATTATCATCAGTTGGTACTTTGCATATTTTTACATCTCCTCTTTCAACAATTTCTCGAATGAAATGAAAGCGCCGAAGTATGTGCTTGGATCTTTGGTGAGATCTAGGTTCCTTAGCCAATGCGATGGCTCCATTGTTGTCACAATAGAGTTCAATCGGATCTAGTATGCTATGCATCACCCGAAGTTCAGAAATGAACTTCTTGATCCAAACAACTTCCTTTGCTGCATCTGAGGCAGCAATGTATTCAGCTTCAGTTGTAGAATCGGCTACTGTCTCTTGCTTTGAACTCTTCCAGCTTACAGCACCTCCATTTAGGCAAAACACATATCCTGATTGCGATCGAAAATCATCTTTGTCGGTTTGGAAACTTGCATCAGTGTAACCTATTACATTGAGCTCTTCCTCACCTCCATAAATCAAGAATGTATCCTTAATTCTTCTCAAGTACTTCAGGATATTCTTGATTGCAATCCAGTGATTTTCACCTGGATCTACTTGATATCTGCTCGTCATGCTCAAAGCATACGACACATCGGGACGAGTACATATCATGGCATACATGATAGATCCAATAGCTGACGCATATGGAATTTTACTCATGCGTTGTCTCTCATCTGGTGTTGAAGGACACTGATCCTTCGAGAGATGTATCCCATGTGTCATAGGCACGAATCCTATCTTTGATTCTTGCATGCTAAGCCGTTTTAGCACTTTGTCTATGTATGTACTTTGACTTATGCCAAGTAATCTTCTTGATCTATCTCTATAGATCTTGATACCTAATACATAGGTGGCTTCACCCAAGTCTTTCATAGAAAAGCAATTCCTAAGCAAATCTTTACAGATTGTAAGGCAGGGATATCATTCCCAATTAGAAGTATGTCATCTACATACAATATTAGAAAGATAATTCTACTCCCACTGACCTTCTTGTAGACACAAGGTTCATCTACGTTTTTGATGTAACCAAACTCTTTGACTGCATCATCAAACGAAGATTCCAACTCCGAGAAGCTTGCTTCAATCCATAAATGGATCGTTGTAGCTTGCATATCTTTCCAGCATCCTTTGGATCGACAAAACCCTCAGGTTGTGTCATGTACACATCCTCAAGTAAATTTCCATTAAGGAAAGCTGTTTTGACATCCATCTGCCAGATTTCATAGTCATGAAATGCAGCTATTGCAAGTAAGATCCTAATGGATTTAACCATGACAACTGGTGAAAAAGTTTCATCATAGTCAATACCATGAATTTGTTTGAAACCTTTAGCAATCATTCGACCTTTAAAGGTTTGTACATTACCATCCATATCGGTCTTTTTCTTGAAAATCCATTTGCACCCTATGGGTCTTACCCCTTCAGGCGGGTCAACCAAAGTCCATACTTGGTTTACATACATGGATTCCATCTCAGATTTTGTGGGGTCCTCTTTACTTAATCCATTATGTATTCAATTAAACATACATATGTGAGTCTGAATTAAGTAATAACATGCACTAATTTAGATTATCTTATTAGTTAAGTTGTTACAAGGTTTACAAAACCCTAACCAACTATACATCAAATGTACAAGTAACAACCTACTCTAAGATAACCCCTATGCAGTGGTTCCCCTCGCAGCGGAAATTATGACTCACGCTCCCCACGTTTATGAGTCCCTACAGAAATATTCACACAATGAGTATAGATAACAAATATCTCAGTGCAATATCAAACCACAATATCAATATCAATGATAAAGCACAAATAATCATCAATACGTGAATGTTCTGTATCATGCATCCACAAATGCACTATGTCATGACATGTCTCAACAATTACCCTATTATCACGAGCCCCATATGATATGCCTATTCAACTCAATATGTCAGTGGAACCACATCACATCTTCATATTAGCAGCACATATCATAGTACCATGCTCATCTGTGATAATAGCCAGAGCATATACCCACACCAGGTGTATATCTCTCAAGCCAAAGTATATGTAGTATATCTATCGTGGCAACGATCCCAGCCAAAGCATATACCACACCAGGCATATCTATCAAGGCAATGATCTCACCAAAGCATATACACATATCTATCAAGGCCTCCATCTCAATCATATGAAATCCATGTATGTACATGCATATGAAACTACCAATCATATGACACAAGATAACATAAATCATATGATATCAAAACCATAACATCATCATCACATCATATCTATACTCCGTACGTCAACACGTACCTGTATTGCGACACAAAAGCGATAAATCAGGCGTTGATAGCTAATTGCCTCTTTGCCCTGCCCCCTGAGATGATGCTACAACAATGCCAACAATATATCATGTTATCATAGGCATTAAAATAAAATTCTACAAAAATATTTCATTTTTCAACATTCTGCCATCACCGATCGATCGCCCCGAATTCTCGATCGATCGCTGAACTGTTCACTCTTCACCGATCGATCGAACAAAATCACCGATCGATCGCCACATGCTCACCGATCGATCGCCTCAATTCACCGATCGATCGCCTCATGCTCAAACCGCCTTAAAACTTTACTGTTCGCGGCGATCGATCGAGATCACATGCCGATCGATCGGCGCGATCAGAAAAAATGAGACAATGGCGATTTTGAGCTTATCTTCATGGTACTTCTTACACAACTCATTTCCTATCATGTAACCATGATTCATGCACTCCCTAGTATCATATAAACATGTTCCTAACATCCTAGAATCCAATTCTTGGCAAAGAAACAAGTTATGATTCTAAGCATCAATAATTGATATTTCCCTTTCACATAAATCAATACCAATTACATAATTCAAGTGTAAAACCATGAAATTCTTACCAAGATAGTAAGAAAGCACTTCACACACCTTCCTAGCTCAATTTACAAGTGAATCCCAAGCTCAAACCACAAGAAATTGAAAGAGAGGAAGAGGAGCTTGGTAGAGATTTGTAGGTGTAAAATGGTGTATTGTGAGTTTAAGTGCCTTAATCCCCTTAATATAGCCACTTGGTATCATACCATACCAATTAACATAAACATGTAAATCCAAACTCAAATTCACATGCTAATGCAACTTTAAATGAAAGGCATGAAATTCAATTCAAATGCAAGTCCAACTCACATTAACTTCACATGCATAGTCACATGCCTCCTAGTTCATGTTGCTTGATATACCACTATACTTGATTTAATTCTCCTATGCACTACATCTTGTGCATCATGTTTCATTCCTTGCCATATATAAACAAATTCATGTCATGTATGTGAGTAGTAACCCTCGGTTCAACCCGAACTCGAGTCCACATCATACCGTAATTAGTCATAATTACGCCATAACAAATCGAGGCATTACAATTCTCCCCCACTCATTGAATTTCGTCCTCGAAATTGTATATACAACATATGAATCTCATGTATCATATGAATCACATACATAAAGCCATAAGCTTCAACCCTATGAGCAATACTTCAAGGAATCATAACATAGTGGCAATTAAGCTTTGCACAAATATGCATTATAAATGCAACATTATTTGCCAGAATAAATAATCAAAAGTAAATCTGCTACATACTCAACATGTTCAACTAGCAGATACTTACCAGATCAGCAGTATAAGAAACCAAAAGAAAACATACCAAATAACGCTTTTGTCCACGTAGCCATATGTTCACAATACTCTACACCTGCCGGGCATAGATAGTATGTATGTCTTGTTGTAAAACCATCAACAGACAAACATTTCACTAGTATCAGTGAATACTCCAGAAATCATGTCCGAATATTGGCACATAAATAGATCCTGTTATACACAACAGTAGCCATCAACTTGACTTGAGCTCATACAACTCATTGTACGGTGAATACCCATACCCAAGTCACTGTCCACTCACATTCCTGCTGGATGCATCCACATGAGCATCTGTTCGTCTAATGTCTACTACATCCGTCCCTCCTTGGACTACTAGTCACCATATCGTAATACAGTCAATGGTTCAAATCCTGGTATTACACCTTTTCCATACACCTTATGCCACACTGTATAAACACAGTAACACACACACCCGCGTTGCGTATTGTATAACAGTTTAGAATATTTCCATTCATCTGTACTCTTGTATAAACCTACACAGAATATCGAGATCAACAAGATATTCTAAACCAAGTATGTCGGTCCTAATCACCTTCAGATTCTACATATCCAAATGTGTACAGAGCCATCTTTGCTCTAACATTTCACAAAGTTGTATTATAGTATGTAATTACACAATGTGATAGCTACAACATATCCATCTATCGTTTACATACTAATCTCCCACGCTAGACTTCTCAGTCTAGAGTAAAAAACGGAACACGATATCAGTCCAAAACAAACACTGGACACCAACTTGTCCAAACGACAAAAGTAGTCCACATTACACTCATATGTCATCAATGCATACTGTACACTAAAGCCATGTACACGACATATGTCCAGATGAGTATATGGTCATCTCACTCAATGACTATGGTCTCATCTGACCCCTGTACCGGAAATGTCATTCTTTGTACCAACTATTCCCCCCCAAGACTACCATCTTGAGTATGACAAGCTTTTACAACGAGTCATTACTTTCTATTCACTGTTCTCTGTAATGATCAACACAAACACATCATGTAGCAATGGAAACCAACACGTTTTCCACCCGACATGCTTTCCACGCATGTGCAATTCACTTGCTACATGTAGTATGCCACCAAGTCCCACATATCAAAGGTACCTGATAATCCATTTTGTTCTGCATCAATAACTTATTCATACGGATTATATATCACCCGGATAGATCATACAATCGAAGAGATCACCCGACTATATCACATGATCGAATATATCACTCATATATAGCACATGATCACATATAGTACATAACCGTAATCAACAGTTATCTACCTCGCCTACTAGAATGTATATTCTGATAAACACGACTGCTCCCAGCAAATCGTTATTACCTCTGGTTCATGAAGGAATAGCCAATCCAACATTACATGGAAGGTAACAAATTCCAACGCAACTGCAATCACACAATCCACACATTCGTGTTGACATGAATGAAAATCAAAATACCATCCCACTCATGGTCATTCTAGCATTATGATTCTGCAATCGAATCCACAAGAATTGCCATATCATATAGCATTGCCAATGATACTTTCACAATACTGTAACCTTCTTATGTTACGAGTACACCTTCCGTGTACAATCAAAGGATCTCTTCTCAGTATACTAACGTCAAGTACAACCATATTCACCATCTGGTAAATGGCAAACCAGTCTCATATTGTACAGAATATGACACATATTTCAATGTCATACACATATGTGTACAAACAAGTTCAAGAGATGATTCATGTCATGGACAACTCAAGTCCCATCACACTACTTTATACGTGTAAGCTTCTGTAGCCTTCTCATAACTATCTGCTATTCATCAACCATTACCTGGTCTAACATACCAACCAGTCATTCACCATTCCATGGTTTAGTGTACCAACCATACTGTTTCCTCATGAAACATATTCGTAGATTGTCCATCAATAGATATCCACCCAACATCTATCACGTACAAAATGAAAACCAATCATACATCCCCCGTTCATGTCAAATGCAGAGTACAATCACAACACAACGAGTCGTATGTATAAGCCATCGACGGAAACTCAAACTTCCTTATCAATCTGGATAACTTGGCCATTCAACATCAGACTTGTGAACCATACATCATAGCCACCAAGCTATGCTATCATACAATAGCTCACACTCAATGCTTACCGGATACTCACATTGCCAACCAATCTCTGTTGGTCTCCCGTGTACAGATTACTAATGTCATTTAATAATCCAAAATATGACAAGATGTCATACACAATTCCACTAAAGAATCCATTTACGGATGTCATGACGTCCTTTTCTGTATCCAGAAGCCATACAAGCATCCAATGCTCTCAGGACCAACACAGATACCCACACCCTGTTCAAAGCAGGCCAATCGATGTCAACCTCATAAATATAGTTCACAAACACAGAACTAGATGTTCATATATAACATTCCATACACAACTGTATACACGTGAGGTATCTCGTGTCAATCAAAGACACCCATGGCTGCCACACATATCACATATCATACGGACAACCTTAAAATTCGGACAGAGTTCATATCAAACCAATGATATCCATTCACATATGTACTATACACAATCCAGATAGTATACATGGCCACATAGCACCATGTATGTCCCAGTACAGCTATCACAAGATCACATGTGCAGACGTCACATCAATCTTTGCCGGTGATCATTGCATCACTGCAATCTCCGCCAGTACTCATTTTCTTTCAATCTGAAAAACTTCCATGCTCAAATCCATATGATCCAACAAGAACGAACACAAGCATCTAATACACAGAGAGGATCACACAGTCCATTAACCAGTCACCAAACACGAGTGACTTGAACGACATCAACTGATAACAGTCGAACATACCGCGGTTGTACCGCTCCATCAAAACGCCTCAGCGCCACTATCTTTGCACTCTCCCAATTTCATGTTCCTTGCCAATTCCATGACAACAAACATAGAGATCAACATACATATACACACCGGAGAACCATACACAGATGATACCCTGACAAGAAAATCATCACCACGGTGATCTCACAAATCAACAATTACCCCTGTGAAATACCACAATAAAGAATACTATTATTGTACACTAATTTCACAGTCGCTACATGTACCATATGAAACTCCCAATGTAAACACACTGCGTTAGCCATACTATCCACAGATCAAGAGCAAAGTATTACATTCCCATTCAGACCATTCATGTCGAACTGACAATGCAACCACAGATTGCAATATCAAGAATTGCCCCGGAACTAGATATAGTGATCAATAACCTGTATCTTCACATCCCTTCACACCTCATGTGTTAGCGGCCAGTCCATCATTAGGTCTGATACACAATCTCATGCAGGCTAACTTTGCACATGGAGCTGATATCAAACTTTGCTTTTCACGCTCCAACCACTGTACAACTTACTCCTCCAATGCGTTATCGACCTACATACCATTCCCACGGAATCAGTGGAATAGCTCCCGCGAAACATATCATGTTTTCCCCAGCCAAATGATAGTACAGAAATCTGGTATACCAATCACGGTACACCTACAACCTCACTTATGCCACACGCATAAGGATGTAGACCAAGCCAAGTCATACTATCATCCTACAAAACAAGGGTTAACAATAACAGATACAAATACAAAGCATGTTCCCAGACACTATATCATCAGTATCACATGCCTGTAAGTGATTAGGTAACTCCCTAACTCACTTCCTCTACCCTTGTTCATCCCGTTCTCGAACCACTGCTCTGATACCACTACTGTGGGGTCCTCTTTACTTAATCCATTATGTATTCAATTAAACATACATATGTGAGTCTGAATTAAGTAATAACATGCACTAATTTAGATTATCTTACTAGTTAAGTTGTTACAAGGTTTACAAAACCCTAACCAACTATACATCAAATGTACAAGTAACAACCTACTCTAAGATAACCCCTATGCAGTGGTTCCCCTCGCAGCGGAAATTATGACTCACGCTCCCCACGTTTATGAGTCCCTACAGAAATATTCACACAATGAGTATAGATAACAAATATCTCAGTGCAATATCAAACCACAATATCAATATCAATGATAAAGCACAAATAATCATCAATACGTGAATGTTCTGTATCATGCATCCACAAATGCACTATGTCATGACATGTCTCAACAATTACCCTATTATCACGAGCCCCATATGATATGCCTATTCAACTCAATATGTCAGTGGAACCACATCACATCTTCATATTAGCAGCACATATCATAGTACCATGCTCATCTGTGATAATAGCCAGAGCATATACCCACACCAGGTGTATATCTCTCAAGCCAAAGCATATGTAGTATATCTGTCGTGGCAACGATCCCAGCCAAAGCATATACCACACCAGGCATATCTATCAAGGCAATGATCTCACCAAAGCATATACACATATCTATCAAGGCCTCCATCTCAATCATATGAAATCCATGTATGTACATGCATATGAAACTACCAATCATATGACACAAGATAACATAAATCATATGATATCAAAACCATAACATCATCATCACATCATATCTATACTCCGTACGTCAACACGTACCTGTATTGCGACACAAAAGCGATAAATCAGGCGTTGATAGCTAATTGCCTCTTTGCCCTGCCCCCTGAGATGATGCTACAACAATGCCAACAATATATCATGTTATCATAGGCATTAAAATCAAATTCTACAAAAATATTTCATTTTTCAACATTCTGCCATCACCGATCGATCGCCCCGAATTCTCGATCGATCGCTGAACTGTTCGCTCTTCACCGATCGATCGAACAAAATCACCGATCGATCACCACATGCTCACCGATCGATCGCCTCAATTCACCGATCGATCGCCTCATGCTCAAACCGCCTTAAAACTTTACTGTTCGCGGCGATCGATCGAGATCACATGCCGATCGATCGGCGCGATCAGAAAAAATGAGACAATGGCGATTTTGAGCTTATCTTCATGGTACTTCTTACACAACTCATTTCCTATCATGTAACCATGATTCATGCACTCCCTAGTATCATATAAACATGTTCCTAACATCCTAGAATCCAATTCTTGGCAAAGAAACAAGTTATGATTCTAAGCATCAATAATTGATATTTCCCTTTCACATAAATCAATACCAATTACATAATTCAAGTGTAAAACCATGAAATTCTTACCAAGATAGTAAGAAAGCACTTCACACACCTTCCTAGCTCAATTTACAAGTGAATCCCAAGCTCAAACCACAAGAAATTGAAAGAGAGGAAGAGGAGCTTGGTAGAGATTGTAGGTGTAAAATGGTGTATTGTGAGTTTAAGTGCCTTAATCCCCTTAATATAGCCACTTGGTATCATACCATACCAATTAACATAAACATGTAAATCCAAACTCAAATTCACATGCTAATGCAACTTTAAATGAAAGGCATGAAATTCAATTCAAATGCAAGTCCAACTCACATTAACTTCACATGCATAGTCACATGCCTCCTAGTTCATGTTGCTTGATATACCACTATACTTGATTTAATTCTCCTATGCACTACATCTTGTGCATCATGTTTCATTCCTTGCCATATATAAACAAATTCATGTCATGTATGTGAGTAGTAACCCTCGGTTCAACCCGAACTCGAGTCCACATCATACCGTAATTAGTCATAATTACTCCATAACAAATCGAGGCATTACAGATTTCATGGCTTCTTGCCATTTCTCAGAATCAGTGCCCATTATAGCTTCTTGATAAGATGACGGTCCATCCTCATCAATAAGTAGTAAGTCACCTTGTTGAGTCACAATAAATCCATATCTCTGTGGCTCACGGTGTTCTCTTACAGACCTACGCTGGGCTTGTGTCTCTTGAGCAGGCATTTCATCCACAACAGCTTGTGGTGTCTGCTCTGTTTCCATCTCAATATCATGTTCAATGTTTTCTTGTGGTTGAACTTCACTAAGTTCTATTTGTCTCCCACTGGTTCTTCTCGAAATAAATTCTCTTTCAAAAAGACACCAGTCCGAGCAACAACTACTTTGTTCTCGGTGGGATAATAGAATAGTATCCTTTCGTTTCCTTAGGATAGCCCACAAATAAACCCTTATCAGATTTGGGTCCAAGTTTATTGGAGGCGTGACGTCTTACGTATGCCTCACAACCCCAAATCTTCATAAAAGACATACTAGGACGCTTCTTAGTCCATATCTCATATGGTGTCTGTAATACCCCCGAAATGTTATATGATTATATGCTACGATGATGAAATGATATATGATTATGTGCTACGACGATGAACTATGATGTATTTAAGAGGGTCGTAGTATTTTAATTGGGGGTTATATTTATGATATGATGTTATGGTTTAGAGGGCATGTTACGTGTTTTAATTGTTGTATTGATGTAGTACAATTATAAAATATCAAGGGAAGATATTTTTATACATCGTATGAAATACCGGGATACAATTAAACACCACATGGCACCCCAGCCCACACCACCTACCACCAACCCATGCTGCAAGTGGCTGGTTGCCCATGCCTTTTCCCCCACTCTTTCACTTCACCTCCATCACTCCAATCTCGCCTCTTCTTGTCCAAAAAGATATCCAGCTCCAGCTTAGCAGGTAGGAAGGAAGAACTTCAAAATTCTTTGCAAGAAACCTTCCAAAAATCGGAGCAAAGGAGGGTGAGAAACCACATTCTGTTTGGTTTAAGTTTTGTTTGGGTTAATTTTTTTACTTGGTATAAAAATAGCATGCTAGGTTAGGTTTTGTCAAACCTTCGATTCAATCTCATTCATGAAGTTTTTATGAAGTTCCTAGCATGTTTATATGAGCATGATATATGTGCTATGTGGTAGATTTGTTGGCTTGAAACTAGGTGTTCAAAAATCTGGGCAAGGAAGTGCTCTGTTTTTATGATAAGTAGGGCTTTTATTATGAAGATTTGAAGCATGCTAGCTTAGGTATAAATAAACCTTCGGCATGATTACATACACGAAAGTTTGGTGAACATGCCAACATATATGTTTAAGCATAAACTACCGGATATGTGGTAGTTTCATTGCTATAAAGATGTGTGTTCAAGAATTCTGGGCTTTGTATTATGCCCTGTTTTTCTGAACAAGTTGATTGGGCACTGATAAAGATGGGGTATTTTAATGCATGTCGGTTTAAGTTATGATTGAACCTTTGATTTTAATACATGAATGGAAGTATGAGGAAGTTATTGATATTCTTGTTTAGGCATCTTATGTATGTTATGAAGTAGAAAAGATGGTGTGAAAAGAGGTGCTCAAAAATCTGGGGAAATCCCGATTTTTTCAGAGCTCTCGATCGATCGATATTTGGTCCCGATCGATCGAGCGAGACAAAAGGTCTGATGTATGTTTTGAAATTTTGATGCCGATCGATCGAAGGATTTCTCGATCGATCGGTGAAGCTTCTCGATCGATCGGTAAAATACTTCGATCGATCGAGCGAGGCAGGAAGCCAAGACACTGTTAGTGCACAGTGTCTCGATCGATCGAGACCTAGGGCCGATCGATCGGGAGAGGCAGTAAGTTGAAAAATATGATGATGTTTTATTTTGTTAAGTTTATGATGTAAGATGGTTTTGAGGCATCTAATATGGTATTATGTGGTCTTGTAGAACCATCCCAGGTACCGGCACCATCAAGGAGATAAAGTCTGTTGACTCCTCCTCTTTTTGAAAAGGTACGTAAGAGGCGTACGGGCATCGGACGGTAACACACATCTCTATACTACGACTATGCTTTTATTGCATGAGTATTCACGATGAAATGACGGTGCTTATACGATGTTTACACGATGATGTTTATATGATGTTTATACGATGTTTACACGATGATGTTTATATGATGTTTATACGATGAAGTTCATATGATGTTTATTGCTTATACGATGCTTATATGATGACCTTTATGTGATGTGTTGTGGTAAGATGCCACGGGGTAAGATGCCCCACATGGTAAGAGGCCATGCGATGTATTGTGGTAAGATGCCACGGGGTAAGATGCCCCACATGGTAAGAGGCCATGCGATGTATTGTGGTAAGATGCCACGGGGTAAGATGCCCCATATGGTAAGAGGCCATACGATGATGTTGTGGTAAGATGCCACGGGGGTAAGATGCCCCATATGCATGATTCTAAATCAGGGACAACAATAAGAAGTGAATGAATAACCAGCATATTTACTTAACAATGTTTCATGCATTTACTATGATGTTTTATGATGTTAAGTAAGATTATATATGCTCATGATGTGTTATCCCTGTAGGTACACTTTTGGACGAAAGGACTAAGGGTCGGGTTGAGGCAGTGAGCTACGAGGGACACAGGAATGTATAGAATTCAAGTTATGATTAGTATCTACTCTAGGAGTAGTGTAAATCTAAATGACATTCCTTTAGAATGTAATGAATTGTTTTTGAAGTTTTGTATTTTGGCCTGTAATCCTGTTAGCTCATGTAACAACCAAAACCTTAAGATGTTACTTTAATGCATATTTAGTCCTTCTTATGTCTATTAATCACTGTTAAGGTGGGAAGACCCTACATTAGTGTTATCAGAGCAGTGGTTAGATAACTCGGGAATGAGTGAAGGGTAGCCTTAGCAATAAGTTGGCTAGGTACTTACTATTGAACATGTTTTATGTGTATTTTGCATATGAAGTTTCTATGTTATGCTAACATGTTTAATTATCTAACGATGAGCTTTATGAACTGCTTTTGGTGTTGTTATTAACCCTTGTGTTGCAGCATGGTAGCAAATATAGAAGTGGGTGACGCCATTAGTGTAAATGCAAGCGCTGGGCGTACGAATCCATTGCCACCACCAGCCTTGGGCGAGGAACCCTCTGAACAGCAGTTGCTACCTGGGGAATTGAGCTTGGCTCAGTTTATGATGTATCGACCTCCGATGTTCGAGGGAACTGAATCAGGAGAGAAAGCTGAGGAATGGTTAGAGAGGATCGAACAGATATTTGTGGCAGCGCCTTGTGCAAAGACGGCTTGGATCCGATTAGCAGAATTTCAGCTGTCCAAGAAGGCACTGATGTGGTGGAAAACCACAGTGATTGAGCAAGAGGCTCTGGGATAGGAAGTTAATTGGAAGATGTTCCAAACGCGGTTTCTAAACCGCTATTTCTCAGCCGCTGCAAGACAGGCCAAGGAGGATGAGTTTACCAGTTTAAGACAAGGTGCCATGCCTGTATCTGACTATGCTCTACATTACTGTTCCTTACTACGATATGTGCCACACATAGCTGCAAGCACTCAAGCGAAGATGCGGAATTTCATGAAGGGCTTGAGGCCTGAACTGTATGACAGGGTGATCACTTATGGCCCTGCCTGTTTTGACGATGCACTCTCACGAGCTGAGCTAGCTGAACTGGGAGTTGGTGCATATCCTGATGCAGTGCCACCTCCAGCACCCCCTCAGAGATCTACTTCTGATAATTTGAAACCCAGGGGTGATCAGTTTAAGCCTAGGGGGAACACTTCAGCATCGAGATTCAGTGGCAAGAGGCCCGAGAATCGATGGAAAGGGAAAGGTAGGAATGATGCTCCATCTGGGAGAGGACAGTCTCAGGGAGACAGATCTGGAAGAGTTCAGTGCACTCTTTGTGGGCAACCACATTTGGCAAAGGACTGCGTAGGATGTTATGTCTGTGGCGACAGAGGCCACTTTGCTCGGCGGTGTCCCAACAGCGGAAGACAGCAGAGCTCTATGGGGAGACCTGTGGACAGAACGGCACAACACCGGCCACCTTTTGTGCCAAGACAGTATGGAGGTCAGCCCGCGGGGCCACCTCAGGGACAGGTGTATGCTTTGACAAGGGAGCAGGCTACGGCGGCCCCGGAGGAAGTTATAGCGGGTACGTGTCTTTTATTTACGCACCCTGCTCTTATATTGATAGACACAGGTGCGTCACACTCTTTTGTGTCGACGAGTTTTGTTGAAAGGAACCACATATGCACTTCTCCGTCCCCCATGCCTCTTATGGTCTCGACCCCCGCTGGAAGAAGTTTGACTACGTATCGGATTGTTTATGATGGCCTCATTTATTTTGAGGATAATGAGTTAAGATCAGATTTGATTGTGTTGGGAATGACAGACTTCGATTGCATTGTGGGCATCGATGTTCTGAACAAGTATCAGGCAGTGGTAAACTGCAGGCAAAGGACTGTCCGATTTAGATCTGTATTGGGAGTCCAATGGACATTCTATGAGGATGGTTCCCGTCCGAAGATTCCGTTAATATCTGCTGTCAAGATGACACAGCTATTGGAACGAGGTCATGCGGGATATCTTATCTATGCTGTTGACATGACGGATAAGAGGAAGGAATTAAAGGTTGAGGATGTGCCCGTAGTGGCGGAGTTTCCTGATGTCTTTCCGGAAGAGATTCCCGGATTCCCACCGATGAGAGAGGTCGAGTTTGGGATTGAGCTGCTACCAGGGACGTCTGCAATTTCTCGTGCCCCGTATAGGATGGCACCAGCAGAGTTAAGGGAGTTAAAGATACAGTTGCAGGAACTCCTTGATAAGGGCTACATACGCCCTAGCTTATCGCCATGGGGTGCGCCTGTCTTATTTGTTAAGAAGAAAGATGGATCGATGCGTTTATGCATTGACTATAGGCAGTTAAACAAAGCTACAGTAAAGAACAAGTATCCACTTCCGAGGATCGATGACTTGTTCGATCAGTTGCAGGGTACGAGGCTCTACAGTAAGATCGATCTGAGGTCGGGGTACCATCAGATTCGAGTGAGAGAAGATGATGTTCAGAAGACGGCTTTCAGGACTAGATATGGGCACTATGAATTCCTGGTCATGCCTTTTGGGGTGACGAATGCCCCAGCTGTCTTCATGAGTTTGATGAACAAGGTGTTCCAGCCATATTTGGATCAGTTTGTCATAGTCTTCATTGACGACATACTTATTTACTCTCGGACTGAAGAAGAACATGTAAGGCACTTGAGGATAGTACTTCAGATCCTTAGGGATCATCAGCTGTATGCGAAGCTTAGTAAGTGCGAGTTCTGGTGGGACAGCGTGGTATTTTTAGGCCATGTCATATCTAGCCAGGGGATATCTGTGGATCCCAAGAAGATTGAAGCTGTGATAGAGTGGGCTGCACCCACTTCTGTACCAGAAATACGGAGTTTCCTCGGTTTGGCAGGTTATTACCGACGTTTCGTCGAAGGTTTCTCGAAGATTGCCAAACCCCTGACACAGCTGACTCAGAAAGGAGTCCCCTTCTTTTGGTCTAAGGCTTGTGAGGAAAGCTTCCAAGAGCTGAAGCGTCGTTTGACTACAGCGCCTGTACTGGTGATTCCGTCGGAAGATAAGAGATTCGCCTTGTATACGGATGCGTCATTACAGGGTTTGGGCTGCGTGTTAATGCAAGATAAGCACGTGGTGGCTTATGCATCGAGGCAGCTGAAGCCACACGAAGCCAGGTATCCAGTGCATGATTTGGAACTGGCGGCCATCATATTTGCCTTGAAGATCTGGAGGCATTACTTGTATGGCACGTCTTCACGGATCATAAGAGCCTGAAGTTCTTATTCACTCAGGCAGAGTTGAATATGAGGCAAAGAAGATGGATGGATTTGCTCAAGGATTATGATTGTGAAATTGAGTACCATCCAGGTAAAGCAAACTTGATAGCAGATGCCTTAAGTCGGAAGGTGAAGAGTACTGCAGAGGATGTCATGTGTTTGTCAGCTTTGATGACTTCTTACTGCCATCTGGGCTATGACTTCGATGTAGACACGTAGCCTGTACGAGTGTCGACCTTATTGGCGGAGCCAGATATATTTGAGGCAATCAGGAAGGCCCAGAAGTCGGATAGTGAGGTTCAGAGGTGGACATCATTGATCCTTCAAGGTCAACCATCCAAGTTTAGAGTGGCTGAGGATGATTCCTTGAGACTGGGCAACCGATGGGTAGTCCCAGATACACCAGAGCTGCGTAGAGGAATATTGGAGCGAGCTCACAGTAGTCGATTCAGTATCCACCCAGGGGGAAAGAAGATGTACAAAGATCTATGCGATCAATTCTGGTGGAGACGCATGAAGCGAGAAGTAATCGTTTTTGTTAAAAGATGTTTGATCTGCCAGCAGGTAAAAGCAGAGAGGCAGAGGCCTGGTGGTGAGCTGAAGAGCTTAGAGGTGCCTGAATGGAAGTGGGAGCATATATCTATGGACTTCGTGACCCACTTGCCAAGGACGGCCTCAGGATTTGATGCGATCTGGGTGATCGTGGATAGGCTGACGAAGACGGCTCATTTCATCCCTTACAGTATGTCTTATACATACTTAAAGATGGCCCAGATGTATATACGGGATGTTGTGAGATTGCATGGTATTCCAGTCTCGATAGTGTCTGACAGAGACCCGAGGTTCACTTCACATTTCTGGGAGGGTCTCCAGACAGCTCTGGGCACGGAGGTGAGACTGAGTACGGCCTATCACCCTCAGACAGACGGCCAAACAGAGCGTACCATTCAGACGCTCGAAGACATGTTGAGGGCATGTATTCTGGAGTTTGATACTCCGTGGCAGGATTCAGTGCCGCTGGTGGAGTTCTCCTATAATAACAGTTATCAGGCGAGCATTCAAATGGCCCCTTTTGAAGCTCTGTATGGACGACGATGTAGATCAGCACTGTATTGGGAGGACTTGACTAGCAAAGCGGTCGGAGGACCGGATATGATCAAGGATAGGGAAAGTAAGATTAAGATGATACGCCAAAAGATGAAAGCGGCCCAAGATAGGCAAGCGGCCTATGCCAATAAGCGGCGACGACCACTAGAATTCCAGTTAGGAGACAGGGTCTTCTTAAAGATATTTTTATACATCGTATGAAATACCGGGATACAATTAAACACCACATGGCACCCCAGCCCACACCACCTACCACCAACCCATGCTGCAAGTGGCTGGTGCCCATGCCTTTTCCCCCACTCTTTCACTTCACCTCCATCACTCCAATCTCGCCTCTTTTTGTCCAAAAAGATATCCAGCTCCAGCTTAGCAGGTAGGAAGGAAGAAACTTCAAAATTCTTTGCAAGAAACCTTCCAAAAATCGGAGCAAAGGAGGGTGAGAAACCACATTCTGTTTGGTTTAAGTTTTGTTTGGGTTAATGTTTTTACTTGGTATAAAAATAGCATGCTAGGTTAGGTTTTGTCAAACCTTCGATTCAAGCTCATTCATGAAGTTTTTATGAAGTTCCTAGCATGTTTATATGAGCATGATATATGTGCTATGTGGTAGATTTGTTGGCTTGAAACTAGGTGTTCGAAAATCTGGGCAAGGAAGTGCTCTGTTTTTATGATAAGTAGGGCTTTTATTATGAAGATTTGAAGCATGCTAGCTTAGGTTATAAATAAACCTTTGGCATGATTACATACAGGAAAGTTTGGTGAACATGCCAACATATTTGTTTAAGCATAAACTACGGGATATGTGGTAGTTTCATTGCTATAAAGATGTGTGTTCAAGAATTCTGGGCTTTGTATTATGCCCTGTTTTTCTGAACAAGTTGATTGGGCACTGATAAAGATGGGGTATTTTAATGCATGTCGGTTTAACTTATGATTGAACCTTTGATTTTAATACATGAATGGAAGCATGAGGAAGTTATTGATATTCTTGTTTAGGCATCTTATGTATGTTATGAAGTAGAAAAGATGGTGTGAAAAGAGGTGCTCAAAAATCTGGGGAAATCCCGATTTTTTCAGAGCTCTCGATCGATCGATATTTGGTCCCGATCGATCGAGCGAGACAGAAGGTCTGATGTATGTTTTGAAATTTTGATGCCGATCGATTGAAGGATTTCTCGATCGATCGGTGAAGCTTCTCGATCGATCGGTAAAATACTTCGATCGATCGAGCGAGGCAGGAAGCCAAGACACTGTTAGTGCACAGTGTCTCGATCGATCGAGACCTAGGGCCGATCGATCGGGAGAGGCAGTAAGTTGAAAAATATGATGATGTTTTATTTTGTTAAGTTTATGATGTAAGATGGTTTTGAGGCATCTAATATGGTATTATGTGGTCTTGTAGAACCATCCCAGGTACCGGCACCATCAAGGAGATAAAGTCTGTTGACTCCTCCTCTTTTTGAAAAGGTACGTAAGAGGCGTACGGGCATCGGACGGTAACACACATCTCTATACTACGACTATGCTTTTATTGCATGAGTATTCACGATGAAATGACGGTGCTTATACGATGTTTACACGATGATGTTTATATGATGTTTATACGATGTTTACACAATGATGTTTATATGATGTTTATACGATGAAGTTCATATGATGTTTATTGCTTATACGATGCTTATATGATGACATTTATGTGATGTATTGTGGTAAGATGCCACGGGGTAAGATGCCCCACATGGTAAGAGGGTATTGTGGTAAGATGCCACGGGGTAAGATGCCCCACATGGTAAGAGACCATGCGATGTATTGTGGTAAGATGCCACGGGGTAAGATGCCCCATATGGTAAGAGGCCATACGATGATGTTGTGGTAAGATGCCACGGGGGTAAGATGCCCCATATGCATGATTCTAAATCAGGGACAACAATAAGAAGTGAATGAATAACCAGCATATTTACTTAACAATGTTTCATGCATTTACTATGATGTTTTATGATGTTAAGTAAGATTATATATGCTCATGATGTGTTATCTGTGATGCCCCGAAATTAATTAATGGTAACTTGGACATTAATTATGTTTATATGTTCGATCATGGTTTCATGGATTTATGTGTTGGGTATTAAGATGTTAACATGATTAATTGTGTTAAATTATCAAATATGAGGAAGATATGATTTTAAATGAAGTTTAGAGCATTGTTGTAAAATGCTTTTAAAATACCAAGTTGGGTATTTTATACATCATGTTAAGTTTGGGGTGCAACTTTTATTAAGTTATTACAACCCCTTTTAAATCCCCTACCCATCACTTTAAACCCCCCACTTTACTTTCACCTTTTAAAAATCCCCAAATCACTTCCCAATCCCAAACCCTACCCATTTTCGAAATCCACCAAAAAGGAAGAAGGAAAGTTCCACAAAAACCTTGTTTGTGTGATCTTTGCTAGGATTTGGAGCCTACAAGAGGTATGGAACCATTCCTATAAGTTTTATGATGTTTGGTGTTGAAATGGGTTAAGTTTTTGATGTTTTATGTGGGTTTGTTTTGGGTATGTGTTGTTTATGGTTGGGGTATGGTTTTTGAAGTGTTTTATGTGGGTTTTAGTGGGTTATGATGTTATTGAGGTTATATGGAAGTTTGGTTTTGGGTGGCATGAGGATGAGCTTGAAAAATGAGCATTAATGGCGAAAATTCGATGTACAGCACTCGGCGATCGATCGCCCGTCCTTGGTGATCGATCGCGAGCGTCCAGTACCAGCCAGAGGCATTTGGCGATCGATCGCCACTTTTGGGCGATCGATCGGCGAGCCTGGCGATCGATCGCGCCAAAAGTGGCGATCGATCGCCAAGAAGGAAATTTTGCCCCCTCGTCCAGTGTGGTCTCGCGATCGATCGCGCCTGGGCGGCGATCGATCTCGAGCTGAAGAAAAGTGGATTTTTGACATTTTTGTGGGATTTTTGGATATTGGACTATGTTTAGCTTCTAATATCAATTTGTATGGTTGTGTAGAACCATCCCAGGTGCCCACAACATCCAGGAGATAAAGCTCTCCAAATTCTCCACTTTTGGGAATTAAGGTACGTAAGAGACGTACGAGCATCGGACGGTAAACCATGCCCTTACATATTATGATGATGTTTAAGATGATGTTTACGATGATGACGTTTAAGATGATGTTATGATGATGATATCTATGATGATATTTATAATGATGATGCTTATGATGATGTTACGATGATGATACTTAAGATGATGTTTATGATAACGATATTATGAGGACGTCTATAATGACGAAGTTTATGATAAGGTCATACGACGTGTATGATTGGGTAAGACGCCCATGTGGTAAGACACCACCCAAAGTATATGATTGGGTAAGATGCCCTCGTGGTAAGATGCCACGCAAAGTTTATGATATGGTAAGACGCCATATGATTGGGTAAGATGCCCACGTGGTAGGATGCCACGCAATGTTTATAATATGGTAAGACGCCATATGATTGGGTAAGATGCCCACGTGGTAAGATGCCACGCAATGATTATGATATGGTAAGATGCCATACAATGGGGTAAGACGCCCCAATATATGAATAAGAGTCAGGGATAACCAAGGAGGTCGGAGGACGACCAATAACTTTTACTTAACTAAGATGTTATGCATTATTGTATGCTTTTATATAATGTTAAGTAAATATACGAATGCTCATGATGTGTTATCCCTGTAGGTACACTTTTGGACCAAGGGCCTAGGGTCGGGTTGAGGAAGTGAGCTAAAGGGAGCATGATGAACGTAGGATGCAGGATTTTTGATAGTCTCTACTCTAGGAGTAGTGTAAATCTATAGCTTTAACATTCTTTATTGGGAATGTAATTAAATAGCTTTGAAAACTTTATTTTTGGCCTGTAATCTCCCTAGCTCAAACTACAATCGGAACCCTTAAGAGGTTTTAATTGCATGTTCTGTCCCATTTATGTGTACTAAATGATATTAAGGTAGGAAGACCCTACATTATCCCTGTAGGTACACTTTTGGACGAAAGGACTAAGGGTCGGGTTGAGACAGTCAGCTACGAGGGACACAGGAATGTATAGAATTCAAGTTATGATTAGTATCTACTCTAGGAGTAGTGTAAATCTAAATGACATTCCTTTAGAATGTAATGAATTGTTTTTGAAGTTTTGTATTTTGGCCTGTAATCCTGTTAGCTCATGTAACAACCAAAACCTTAAGATGTTACTTTAATGCATATTTAGTCATTCTTATGTCTATTAATCACTGTTAAGGTGGGAAGACCCTACAGTGTCTTTTCAACTGATTTAGATGGAACACGGTTCAGTATAAATATTGCTATTTTTAAAGCATGTCCCCAAAAGGAAGTCGGAAGATCTGCATGACTCATCATTGAGCGAACCATGTCCAACAAAGTTCGATTCCTCCTTTCGGATACACCATTCCATTGTGGAGTATACGGAGGTGTAAGTTGTGGGACTATCCCACACTCCTTTAGATAGTCATGAAACTCTTGGCTTTGGTATTCGCCTCCTCGATCTGATCGGAGGGTTTTGATACTTTTGCCAAGCTGGTTTTGTACTTCATTCTTGAAATCCTTGAACTTTTCAAAGGTTTCATGTTTATGTTTCATTATGTACACATACCCATATCTACTGAAGTCATCAGTAAATGTAACGAAGTATTGAAAACCACATCTAGCTTGTGTGCTTATTGGTCCACATACATCACTATGTATGAGACTCAATAAATCATTGGTCCTTTCAACATGTCCCTTGAAAGGAGCTTTAGTCATCTTTTCCATTAAACAAGATTCACATGTTTCCTATGATTCAAATCAAATGAATCTAATACTCCATCCTTATGAAGTTTTGATATGCGATTCTCGTTTATATGGCCCAAGCGACAATGCCAGAGATAAGTTGGATTTAAATCATTATTCTTAATCCTTTTAGTATTTATGTTATAGACATGCATATCTAGATTTAAAACATAAAGACCATTAATCAATTGTGCACTAGCATAAAACATCTCATTCAAATAAATGGAGCAACATTTGTCCTTTATAATAAATGAAAAACCAATCTTGTCCAAACAAGAAATTGAAATTATGTTTCTAGTAATAGATGGCACAAAATAACAGTCTTGTAAATCTAATAATAAACCAGAAGGTAAAGTTAATGAATAATCTCCAATAGCTAATGCAGCAACTCTTGCTCCATTTCCCACTCGGAGATCAACCTCGCTTTTCGCCAACAACCTACTCCTTTTGAGATCATGCACATTAACACAAATGTGAGAACCACATCCAGTATCTAATACCCATGATGAAGAAGTAGATAAATTGACTTCTATAACAAAAATACTTGAAGCGGAAGTCACACTTCCTTTTGTCTTCTTAAGATCTTCCAGATATAATTTGCAGTTCCTCTTCCAATGACCGGTCTCACCGCAATGAAAGCAGTTCCCTTCCTTAGCCACTCCTCCCTTTGGCTTGAGTGCAGAAGCATGAGGCTTAGACTTAACAAAGACTTTCTTGTTCTTCTTGTAGCCTTTTGCTTTAGTCTTTCCTTTGCTCTTATTCACAAATAAGAACATTAGTAGGCTTAGACTTCTTTGAATTTGCTTCATATGTTCTCAACATACCAAGCAATTGCGGTAGAGTCTTTTCGATTTCAATCATATTGTAATTCAAGACAAATTGACTGTAGCTATCAGGCAACGATTGCAAGATTACGTCAGTGGCCAACTCTAGGTCCAACGGAAAACCCAGCTTCTCAAGATTCTCAATGTACCGAATCATCTTTAGTACATGAGTTCCAACAAGGCTTCCTTCTACCATTCTGCACTGGAATAACGCTCTAGAGACGTCATACCACTCTTGTCTAGCTTGTTGTTGGTAGAGTTGCTTTAAGTGTTTGATCATATCGAACGCTTCCCTTTCCTCATGTTGCTTCTGAAGCTCAGAGTTCATGGTGGCAAGCATAAGGCAACCAACATCAAGTGCGTCATTCTGATGCTTCTTGTAAGCATCCTTATCGGTTTTAGCAGCCGTTACGGGAGGTTCCTCAGCAGGTAAGGGTTCCTCTAGGACATATTGCTTTTTCTAATGTTTGAGGACAATCCTCAAATTCCTATACCAGTCTAGGAATCCCATTCAGTTTGTCCTTCTCAAGGACCGATCGCAATGATAGTGTGCTAGTTACGTTGTTTGATGCCATGGATATCTACAATATAAATATGCAAAATAAGTTTATGATTTAAATCATTTAATAAGGTCTTATATTAAATGACACTCCCACTATTTTGTTTAAAATATCAACCCTCTTAAACTTAGTGGGCCAAGATCCATATTTCACCTAATCCTGAGTTAGCTTTGGCTAATCACCCAAGACTCGGTTATTTAGGTAGACAACACTTTGTCAATTACATCACATGTAATTCTTGGATGGTTGGACGAACAACACTTTGTTCAAATTCATCTAATGAATTATTATCCAACCCCATGCCTCTAGGTTCCCAATCCTATTGAGATAACCTAGTTAAGTCGAACCCAATTTTAAAATAACATGGATATCACTTTTATCCTTTCGCGCCTTACTAAGATTGTCATGGTGCTTTGCTTTGGCAAACCCACACATGTTCAATCGAAGTCTTGACGAGTATTTTTAATTGGAAGGCATCTTGATTTGACTTAATATTATAAGAGGGATTTATTGATCTCATGATTTTATTAATATTGAAAATATGTCTGGTACATATATGAATATATACATATCTACATATATGTATATCAAGCATCAATATTAAATAAAACGATAAACATGCATCTCATACATCAACATAAAATAAACGTGACATGGTTATAGCCCCAACTAATGATTTTCTCAAGCCAATGAGAAAATACTAAAAGGTCAACCTAAGGTAACTTCTCCAAGCACCTCTTTGGCTCCCTTTTGTGAATGGCCTCCTCATCCCGGCACCTTGGTCCATCTTCATTGATCTCCATCAACAAAATAAACTATACTATATAACAATTACATGATATAGAGAATTCCTCGAGTTACATTCGAGGGGAACGTAGGGGAGGGATAACATTTAGAAAAAAATAGAGAAGGCACGACTCGCAGGACGTATTAAATTACAAACATTCACAAAATCCTATCTAATAAGTCATAGGGCTATAACCATGCACCATGCTCAAACAACACATAAAACATGCTATAACAATTAATGATTAAATTCTAAACATTTTAAAATTTAATTCCAATTAAAACTGTAAAATAAAATTTTATGAAATTATCGTACGCTCGGGACATCACATGCCACGGATTGGCGCGCCTCAAGCCATGGATCGGTCCAAGATTCGAAACCTTAGCCCAACCCACGACCAAACCACGCATGTGACTAGGGTTCGAAACCCTAGCCATCTCGGCGCCATCTTGGACCACATCGAGCCTAAAGGGTTCGAAACCCTAGTTCATAACCACGGCGGCCGAGAGCCATGGTTCCTAGGGTTTGAAACTCTAGTCCAACGGTTGTGGCTCGGCCGTGAGGGTCAAGTGAGCCAATGGCTCGGTTTTGATCATGAATTATCATATAGTTCGATCCGTCAATTATATCACATATAATATTGCGATAATTCCCACAAAATCGTTTAACACATATCATATATGATTTAAATAGTTTTAAAGCATGCGAAAGATTCAAAACATGATTAAACAATTAATCACATAAATCCGATATGAGCTTTGTACACGGCTCTGATACCACTGTTAGGAATCAATCAAGCAATATGCAGCGGAAACAAAACTTGATTCCTACCACTGGACCTATACAAAGTGATCATACTGAGATTGTTAAGAATCATACCCTTGTAGCGTGTTTGTAGCAGAATCCTCGTTGCAAGTCCACGAGTCACGAACAAAGATTTGCACCTTCGTCTCTACGGTATCCACACGATCAAATCGAAAGGGTGTTCAAGAACAAGTTACTAGACTCGTTCTTAAACGGGAACTAAACTCACGGTTCAAAACCGATCAACGACAACCATTCAAAAGCACTATTCACGGCGGCGGCGGCCGCGAGGTCGAGTGCAAGAGGCGGCAGCTGAGAACAAGTCTTTAGGTGGCTATTAGGTTTGTGTTTTAATTAACACTTAATTACTTAATCAAAGCCTTGTTAGTTTATTATATATTGATTTAATTAAAAGGCTTTCAAAAAGCTTTATTGGCCCATACCCATTATATTAATTAAATCCATATATCTAACATTTGTAATTAAGACTCTTCTTAATTAATTAATTCATGAATTTTATCTCCCCTTTTTGATTTAATCTTTTGTGCGACCCGATAGTAACTTGCAATGTTGGCAGTGACATAAAATCTAATTTTATGTCACAAGCAATGAGCAGTATCTAGCAACACATCGAGGCTACCCAAATTACAAGAATGTCATTGACTCGACATAACCTACGCACTGTGATAATATTAATCATGTAACTTAATCCCTTTGTCCATTGTGTTTAGATTGAACACGAGTCATGGAATAGTCATACTCATATATTCAATCTTTTATTTCTTGATCCCCAAGTAGAACTAGAATAAACGAATTAAGCTCGATATCACATATCGACTCATTCAAGCACGGCCATACATTTTAGTCTTACTTGATCAAGGGCCCAACCAGTCCTCCTGTTATATAGGAGGGACAAATCCTTTCTTGATCACTCAACATCCCTCTACATAATTCGTGGTGTATCCAATGATTGTCTTTATAGTTTACCCTGTTACAGGTAACGTTTGACAATATCAAGATACATGACTCCTTACTTTGGGATCTCTGGTGATCTCAAGTCGTAAGGATTACATACATTATTATCACTATGAGAATTGCTTATGACGTTTATATAACTATCCATGTAGCATTCTCATGGTGGGTCTGTCCAGTACATCGTTCTCTAACATGCACCCATGTGTTGATTTGATATCTCATATCTATGAACAATTCATCAATCAAAACATACTTGTCTCAATGCATTATCATTATCCCGATTCATGATAATACTTGACTAGGGACAATCTTTAAAAACAATACAATATTATTCTAAGGACATTAACTTATATATTAATTTATATTACACAGATACACGAATAATATATAATAATGAATTGCCATTAACAAAATCATAATACATTGTATGTCATAAACAATCATCTAATGAGTTGTCTTAGGGCATGTGATCGCTTTTATTTTAAACAATTAATTCCAATCTAGCGATTTTAGACCGCAAGTGCACGGTGTCAAGTTTTAGTATATATAGGAAGATACGGATTGTCGAACCCACAGGGACTAACAAGCAATTACCAAATAAGATGCTTTTAACTATATTTAACCTACGATAATTGATTTATAACTAACGACTAATTAATTAAAATAAACTACTAATCCAACCAAGTCAATAAAAGTAAACGAGAAAAATCCACTAGAGAAGATTATCGAGACTTTGGCTCACCAATGCAATTCCCTACAATTCTCGATTGAACATTCAAATATTTCTAAGGTGACGAGTTCTCCAAATTTATCTAATATACTCTCTCGAGCTATATTAAACCTAATATCAGATTGCAGTAAGTCACTCTCGTGCACTCATTGAACAACTCGATATTGCATAAGATCCATGAAAACTCCTAGCTTTCAATTACTAGATATCTATGGCTATCACGCATGTATTTGACGTCATCTCTCGATCTCGGTCTGAAATCCATGGTATGAGTTATTAATTCTGTATCATAAAATCATCTCTCGATCTCAATTACGATACTAACATCATTCAAAGGTGATCAATCCTCTAAAAGCATAAGAACATAAAACATACGCAAAGAACTATAAGAATTCAATCATTAAATCATCAAATCGAAGGTTCAAAACAAAGGATTCGCCTAGCCTCGATAAATAAAATTAGTTCCTCATAATAAATCAAAACATAACAAAACTAAGAATTAAAGACAAAGAAAAACTCCCAGCGTCGACTCCGGTTGTAGATCCTCGCTCCTTCTCTTGCTTCCTTCTCGATCGTTGCTTTAATCGCCTTGTTGGAGATGTTCCAAAATCATAGGGTTAAAAGGTTGAAGATGATAGATGGTGTGCAAGGTTCTGGCCGTGAGATGGAGTGAAGGAGTTGGATGAGGCGTGAATGATTGGTGGAGGCTAATTGTGATTGGCTGTGGGAGTGATATGGGGCGTGTGGTATGATGGAGAAGGTGAGTTGGAATTGAAGGAAAGGGGCTGTGATATGGAGGCTGTATCTAGGGTTAAAAATCTGATATTTGGGCTGTAATTTTCGTTTGTAATATGTGAGACCCCGATATCTCAAGATACTAATAGGCGCGATTAAGAGAACTAAGCATTTCAATATCAGAGTATTAAATCGTGTTGACATTTTGAGCTTACAGTTCAAATGTACCCATAAAATTTTCAACAGATAATAGTTACATTTCTCAAAACAATAGGAGTGACACTATAGTTCTACTCTACTACTTGTAGAGACTACGCATAAGAACTCTGTCCTGCTATTGTAGTAGCACTCCTTACAGCTCAAAGTATCAGCCCCGACCCTAGTTCTCCTTAGCAAAAGCACCTACACAGACAACCCCCAACACATGAGCACATAGCTATCCATATACAACACAATATGAATACGTAAGGCGTAAATGCATAATCATAAATACAAAACACTTCCTGTATTTTCATCGCATTTACAATGCCTATTGGTTGTCCCTGTACCACAATTCATAATCAAAACACTATATGAATGTATGGTTTCACTAATAAATGTCATGACATATCATCTCTTTTTCTTGAGTCAGTCATCATCAGTTATTTTAATGCTTCTTCGCTTTACAATCTCAAAACAAGCGGTATCTCATCCTCGCTTCTTCATACTAGCGGTATCTCATCATCGCTTAGTATGGTATACCCCGCCTCCATGTGCAAGCGAGCCTCCCCCCTCCCCTCCACATTTTTAGCGGTCAAGCGTAAGCATTAAACCTTCACTGTGATCACCCCTGACTCGTGGAATACACCTCTTTATTCCACATCACAATATGCAACAACAGTGCATAATATGCAACAACAATGCATAATAACATGTATCAACTCTTAATGCATCACATTGCATTCATCATGTGTCAAACAGACAAACATAAGTACATGTTACCGTTAGGATGCCCGTACGTCGCTTACGTACCTTTCCAAAATGTAGTGTGTTGTGGGACTCTATCCCCTGCGCTGTGTAGCTGTCTGTGAAGGCTCTACACCAGTGTACAACACAATATTAGATGTCTCATTACAATCCAATATCAAAATTTAAACAAATTCCACATTTTAAAAAAAAAAGGCACTACCGATCGATCGGTCCCCATCACCGATCGATCGGTGAACTGTTTGAATTTCGAAAAAATGCTACGGCTTTTGCCGATCGATCGGTGTTCTTCACCGATCGATCGGTCGCTCTGTTTCAGCCCAGATTTTCGAAAACTCTCTAACACCGATATTCATACCTTTCGATCTAACATGTAAGACATACAACATGCCCAAACAAACATGCTAGTAGTTACTATACACTACCCTAAGTGTATTCATATAAGATACATACCCCAAACACAAACCCACATGCATTAAAATCACCCTATAACATCAGTACTCAACCAACTTTTCTGAAAAACAGGGCATTGTCTTCCTGCCCAGATTTTTGAGTACCCACTTTCAAGCAATGAAATCTACCACATAAGTCATGAATATTGCTCGAATAAAATGCCAAGGGCTTCAAAAAACTACCATGCATATTTTCACATCAAAGGTTTACTCTAAAACCCATCTAACATGCATAATATCACCTCCTCAAAATCACTCCCAGTCCACATTTTCCAGAAAAACAGGGCATACTCCTACCCAGATTTCCGAACACCCTACTTTACATGCTTATTTCCTCAACATAAAACATGTAAAATATATGAGGAAAAATACTGAGAGTTACATAACAACACCATGTAAGCATTTAAATCGAAGGTTTTAAGAAACCTAAGCTAACATGCCATTTTTCACACCAACAAAAGTATGAACTCAACAACTAAATTTCAAACCCAGAAATGGTTTCTCACCCCTTTTTGCTCCAATTTTTGGAAGCTTCCCAAGCAATAAAAATGGAAGGTCTCCTCTCTAACTCCCTTAGCAGCTGTTGGACGAATTGTGGGAGAGAATTGGAGTGATTTCAGACATGGAAGGGTTGGGTGAGAGATGGGACAAGGGGTATGGGCAAGCAGCTGGTAGCTGGCAGCAGGGCATGGGTCAAGGGGGTGGTTGGGTGGTGGGTTATGTGATGTGTTATGTTTTGGTCCCGGTATTTAGCACGATGTATTAAAATATCCTCACATGATATTTTTGTAAGTAACCCCATGAGCATACAACGCAGCGGAATAAAATTTTGGGATTACAAACCAGCGATCTATACATAGGGAATCATATCGGATTAGAGAATTACAAGTGTCTTACCCTTGTAGCGTGTTTGAAGCCGAATCCACGGAGCTGCACCACGTCCTACGCCTTTTCGAGTCACTAAGCAAAACTCGATTGGTTTTGCCTCAACGGTATCCACACGATCAAATCGAATGAAGGAATAGTTTAAGAACAAGGTGCTAGATTTGTTCTTAAACCAATACACGAAGCACGCTCGATTCACAATCGAAAGATGGCCCGAAAACCACCAAGAACTCCTCGACTTTGAAGGAGGCCGAGAGTGATTCAATGGTGCGGCCGAATCCACTTGGCTTGTGTAGGGTTTTGAGTGTTATGAATTGTCTTACAATTAAACTCCATGCAATCATATTAAATATGATTAATTAAAGGCTTTCTTAAAGCTTCATGGGCTTAAGCCCATGATTTAATTAATCCTTATGATTATTAATTAAGACTCCTCTTAATTATTTAATTCATCCCATGAATTTAATTTCCCTTCTCGATTTAATCTTTTGTGCGACCCGATAGGATCTCGTAATGTTGGCAGTGACATAAAATCTCATTTTATGTCGCAAGCATTGAGCGGTATCTAGCAACACATCGATGCTACCCAAATTACGAGAATGTCAATGACTCGACATAACCTTTAGAACTTGTGATAATATTAACCATGTAACTTAATCCCTTTGTCCTTTGTGTTTAGATTGAACACGAGTCATGGAATAGTCATACTCGTATATCCAATCTTTATTTCTTGATCCCCAAGTAGAACTAGAATAAACGAATAAGCTCGATATCTCATATCGACTCATTCGAGCATGGCCATGCATTTTAGTTCTCACTTGATCAAGGGCCAAACACATCTCCTGTTATATAGGAGGGACAAATCCTATCTCGATCAGTCAACATCCCTCTACATAATTCGTAGTGTATCCAATAGTCGCCTTTATAGTATATCCTGTTACGGGTAACGTGTGACGATATCAAGATACATAACTCCTTATGTTGGGATCTCTGATGATCACAAGTCGTAAGGATTACATACATTATTATCACTATGAGAATTGCATATGACGATCATATAACTATCCATGTTGCATTCTCATGGTGGGTCTGTTCAGTACATCGTTCTCTAACATGTACCCATATGTTGATTTGATATCTCATATCAATGAACAATTCATCGATGAACATATACTAGTCTCTACGTATTATCATTATCCCTTTTCATGATAATACTTGACTAGGAACATCTTTAAGAATAATACAATATTATTCTAAGGACATTAACATATATATTAATTCATAATGCACAGTTAAAAGAATAATATATAATAATGAATTGCCATTCATAAATCCATAAACATTGTATGTCTTAAACAATCATCTAATGACTTGTCTTAGGGCATATCCCAACAATTTTATAGTACTTTCTCAATAAAATACTTCAACTCCCATTTAAAAAAATGCTGTACCAAAACAATCAACACACACCCCAAATAATAATGCCACAACCCCAAAATCCCAACATATAACACATGCACCCTCACATGCATTTCCCAATATTATTAATTCAACACAAGAATTAATACCATAATTTTCACAACAATGATTAATGTTTAAAAATAACTCCTAATCATTTCGGGGATATCACATAATATATAGGGGAAAGGGAATCAAGGACTTCCTTGTTGAAAACAAACTCTATAAGGAAGTTATTTTAATGAAAATTCCTTCCACCGATTGATCCGGACGAAGTGGCCGATCGATCGAGCCTTCCAGTAATAATTTCGTGGCTTTTTCCACCCTTCTCGATCGATCGGAAATGCTTGCTCGATCGATCGAGCTTCACAGTAAATTTTCTTCGCCTTTTTCAGCTTCTGGCGAGTTTCGTATTTTGGCCGTAACTTTCTCATACAAGCTCTGAATTTGATGAATCAGCTGTCCACGCGAAGATAAGAGAAAGTTATAAAACTTTTATATGGACCACAATTCCAAAACATGGCTCGAACATATAGTAATTTGAGGAGAAAGGAGCAACATGTGTCTTGGATTCTGGTTTTTTCCTCTTTTCTTCGACTTTATTCATTTTTCATCATTTTAGCTTGATTCCCTTTTATGAATTTCAACATCGATTCCTGAAATATAGAAATATATACCATAAAACGTAAAATAATTCAAGAATCAACACGAAAACATATACAAATCATAGCATAAAAACGCGTAATAATCAACCCTATCAGCATATCCCAACATGACCAAGCAAGGAGCACAACCCACTATTGAATCGGCTGCAGCTGCAGCTGGAATTGAGTTGTCAAGGGAAGCAGACCAAGAACAAGCTCAGTTTATAAATAATCAGTATCCCAATAACAATAACAACTACCGAGGCAATCAGTATCAACAAGGGTTCCGCAATAATGATAAGCTCTCATATGCCAACAACAATAATGCCCTGGCTCCACCACCTGGATATGCTCCACAAAAGAATGAAGGTAAACCATCATTTGAATATTTGTTGGGTAAGTTTGTTCAAAGCTTGGCTTTGAGGCTTGAGAAGAATGAGTCAAGGCTTGATATGATTGAGGGTCACATGAACAACATGGGTGCTACGATGAAGTCTCTTGAGGTGCAAATTGGGAAGCTTGCTAATGCCAGAACAACCAACAAAGAGGAACATTTCCTAGCAATACTGAAGTGAACCCAAAAGAGCAGTGCAAGGCCGTGACATTGAGAAATGGTAAGGAACTTGGGGATGTAGAACCAGCACATGTTGATGAGCCATCTGTTGAAGAGACTCAAATTCAGGTTGAAATCCCTAAGGAAGTTGAAAAGGAGAAGCAAGACACACTACCTGAAAAGATTCCTATGTTCAAGCCTACTCTTCCATATCCTCAACGTTTCCGGAAAAAAAAGGCCATAGATGACCAGTTTGCAAAATTCTTGGAGATTTTCAAGAAAATCCACATTAACATTCCTTTTGCTGATGCGTTACAACAAATGCCTAATTATATTTATGAAGGACATAATGGCACAGAAGAGAAAACTTGAGGAATTTGAGACCGTGAATCTCACAGAAGAATGTAGTGCAATCCTCCAGAAGAAGCAACCACAAAAATTGAAAGAACCAGGGAGTTTTACTATTCCATGTATTATTGGTAGTTCTACATTCAATAAGGCATTATGTGATTTAGGTGCAAGTATTAATTTAATGCCATTATCTGTTTTCAGGAGTTTAGGGCTTGGAGTAGTAAAGCCTACAACGATCACATTGCAATTGGCGGATAGGTCTCTTACATCCTCGGGGGATAATTGAAGATGTACTCGTGAAGGTGGACAAATTTATTTTCCCTGCAGATTTTGTGGTTCTGGACATGGACATGGAAGAAGATGGAGATGTTCCATTAATTTTGGGGAGACCATTCTTAGCAACAAGCAGGGCACTTATCGATGTCCAAAGAGGAGAATTATCCTTGAGAGTTTGAGGCGAAGAAGTCATGTTTAATATTTACAAGGCTCTCAAGGGACCTGACGAGGTAAGCACTTGCAAGTTTTTGGATGTTATTTACTCACGTGTGCATAACTTTGAAATAGGAACAATGCCTGAGGATCCATTGGAGAACTGCATGGTCAACTCCATTATGCAAGTAGATGCAACTGAATCTGATCTTTCTGAGAAAGTTGAAGCACTTAAGAGCTCGTATAAGGAGAACAACACTACTGGAATAGAGGAAGATGTACGAGATACATCAGTCAAATAAGATACGAAGGCGAGCTCGGAATTGAAAGAACTACCTACCCACCTTACATATGCTTTCTTGGGTGAGAATTCGACATACCCGGTAATTATATCTTCATATCTTTGTTCTGTAGAGAAAGATAAATTATTGCGTGTATTGAGGACATGTAAATCTGCTTTGGGTTGGTCAATTTCTGATATAAAGGGGATTAGCCCATCTTTATGCATGCATAAAATACTTATGGAGGAGTCATTCATTCCTTCCATTGATCATCAAATGCGGTTGAATCCAGCAATGAAGGTAGTAAAAGCAGAAGTGCTTAAATTATTAAATGCTGGGATTATTTATGCTATTTCAGATAGTGCATGGGTCTCCCCAGTACAGGTTGTGCCAAAGAAAGGAGGAATGACAGTGGTAAGAAATGAAAATAATGAGTTGATCTCAACTCGAACTGTGACGGAGTGGCGAGTTTGCATTGACTATAGGAAACTCAACAAGGCCACAAGGAAGGACCACTTCCCTCTTCCATTTATTGATCAGATGCTCGACAGGTTAGCCGGTTATTGTTACTACTGTTTCTTAGATGGTTATTCAGGGTACAATCAAATTGCCATAGACCCCGAGGATCCAGAGAAGACAACATTTACTTCTCTATATGGAACTTTTGCGTTTAGAAGAATGCCTTTTGGTTTATGCAATGCACCTGCTACCTTTCAACGGTGCATGATGGCTATACTTTCGGATATGGTGGATGAGATCCTAGAAGTCTTCATGGATGACTTTTCGGTATTTGGTTCCTCTTTTGACCATTGTTTACATAACCTATCTCTTGTTTTACAGCGCTGCCAAGAAAAGAACCTTGTGTTAAATTGGGAGAAAGGCCACTTTATGGTGCAAGAGGGTATTGTCCTTGGACATAAGGTGACATCTCAAGGACTTGAAGCGGATCGAGCAAAAGTGGTTGCAATTGAAAAGCTTCCACCTCCGAACAATGAGAAGGCTATTAGGAGCTTCATTGGACATGCCGGGTTTTATCGTCGTTTTATTAAAGATTTTTCTAAAATAGCTAAGCCATTATGTAATTTGTTAGAAAAAGACTCACCTTTTATCTTTGATGATTCGTGTTTGCAGGCATTTAACAGCCTAAGAAAGCACTTATATCAGCACCGATTATCATAGTGCCGGACTGGAAGGAGCCATTTGTTTTAATGTGTGATGCCAGCGACTATGCTGTTGGAGCAGTATTGGGGCAAAAGAGAGACAAGATTTTTAGGGCAATTTACTATGCAAGCAGAACTCTTGATGGAGCCCAACAGAATTACACGACCACCGAGAAAGAGATGTTAGCTGTGATGTTTGCATTCGACAAGTTTAGAGCATATCTGATCGGGACAAAGGTCATACTTTACACAGATCACGCAACTATTCGTTATCTTTTTGCAAAGAAGGATGCGAAACCCGGTTGATTCTATGGATCTTATTGCTACAAGAGTTTGATTTCGAGATCCTGGATAAAAAGGGTAGTGAGAATCAAGTAGCAGATCACCTGTCCCGTTTGGAGTTGGAGGATCAAATGGATCATGGAGTCATACAAGAGAACTTTCATGACGAACATCTCTTTGAGGTAGGTACTAAAACCCCGTGGTTTGCTGATTTTGCTAACTATTTGTCGGGTGGTATATTGCCTCCAGACCTCAATTATCAGCAAAGGAAAAAGTTCTTTCATGACGTCAAGAATTATTACTGGGATGAACCATATGTATTCAGACGCTGTGCAGATCAAATTGTCAGGCGATGTGTAACTGAGGAGGAAGCAAAAGAGATTTTAGAAAAGTGTCACTCAACATCTTATGGGGGATATTTTGGAGCATCGAGGACGACAACAAAAGTACTTCAATCAGGTTTCTATTGGCCAGAGCTACATCGAGACAATTATATTTTGGTAAAGACGTGTGATCGTTGTCAAGGCATTGGTAATATTTCCAAATGCCATGAGATGCCATTGACAAATATGGAAATAGAAATTTCCGATGTATGGGGTATTGATTTCATGGGCCCCTTTCCACCATCTTGTGGGCAGTCATATATTTTACTAGCAGTGGATTATGTTTCTAAGTGGGTTGAAGCGATTTCCACATCAACTAATGAGGCTCATGTTGTGGTTAAGTTTGTGCAAAAGAACATCTTTACAAGGTTTGGCACTCCGAGATCGATTATAAGTGATGAAGGGACCCACTTTTGTAACAAGATCTTCAGTGCTTTGATGACGAAATACACTGTGAGGCATAAAATTGCATTGGCTTATCATCCACAGACTAATGGCCAAGCTGAAATCTCTAACCGAGAAATTAAGCTAATTCTAGAAAAGATGGTCAGTATCAACCGAAAGGATTGGGCTCTGAAATTGGATGATGCATTATGGGCATACCAAACTGCATTCAAAACTCCTATAGGGATGTCCCCATATCGTCTAGTCTTTGGGAAAGCATGCCACTTACCGGTAGAGTTGGAGCATCGGGCTTTCTGGGCCATAAAGAAGCTGAACTTTGATTTGAAGGCTGCTGGTGAGCAACGGTTGCTACAGCTCACTGAAATGGTTGAGTTTCGCAATGAAGCTTATGAAAATGCTAAAATTTATAAGGAGCGAATGAAGAATTGGCATGACAAGCAAATCGTGAGAAGATAGTTCATTCCTGGCCAGAAAGTGCTTCTTTATAACTCTCGTCTCCGACTATTCCCAGGAAAGTTGAAGTCACGATGGTCTGGGCCGTTCACTATTGAGAAAGTGACCCCATATGGAGCAATTGAACTGAAATGCAATGACGGTCAAATATTTCAAGCAAATGGGCAGCGTTTGAACCATTATTTTGGGGAAGAAGTAAGAAACGTGGACTATGTTCATCTGAGTGAGCCTAAGTGAAGGAATGGAAGACAGTCGGGCTGAGGACTATAAACTAAGCGCTTTTTGGGAGGCAACCCAAATTATGTATCCTTTATTTTATTTTATCTTTTTTTTTTAAAAAAAAAGGGGGGGCGTATTTACACCAGAAAAATTTTTTGTTTTTGAAAAGCCGTGGCACAGGCGTAACTACGCCTGTTTTTGGCGTAATTACGCCTCTCATTTTTTCAGAAAAAATAGAAAAGCCGTAGCATAGGCGTAACTACGCCTGTTTTTGGCGTAATTATGCCTATCAATTTTTTCAGAAAAAATAAGCCGTGCAGTAGGCATAATTACGCTTCTCATGCGGCTTAATTACGCCTCTCATATTTTAAGTCTGAATCTGCAGAATTTTTTTCCAAATTCTCTCCTCCCCTTCAACCCTAACTCACGCCTATTTCCACCAAAACCTCAATTCCCAACTTTTCTCTTCAATTCCTCTTATTAAGCTATCCCACCTCTAAAATCTATACTTTTGTCGATTAATTGCAGGATTTTGGGAGTCCATTCGTGCAAGGAAGCAAGTTTAGGGGGTTGCTAAGAGGTGGTCTTGCTTATCCAACAAAAGTCAAATTTTCTTCATCTAAGGTTGGGTAAGTATAATTCCTTAATGATTATTGAGCTTTTGCAAGAAAAGGTGGACATATTTTGTGTTATATAGATGTGGAGTTGAAGTGAGTGTGATAATTCTTGTGAAGTTGAATTGGGGGTGATAATTTTTGTGAATTGTGTTATTGGAGTAGTTGTTGTGGGGGTGCATTAGCCAAGTTGGGTTATTGGTGAGTTGGTTTATTGGAAGTTTATATGGCACCCAAAAAGAAACAAAAGGGGAGCACTTCCAAAGGAAAAGAACACGCCTCTTCATCGTGGTCGTTTGACGCCCAAAAATTCTGGAATGTTGATGCTGAGAACAATTATAAGACGGAATTAGCTAGGCCTTGGATTAGTGAGCGTGGGTTTGACTTAGCTGAGCCCCGACACCCCATCATTCAAAATGCCATAGCTCGTGGTTGGGGGATTTATAAAGGAGCCAAATGATGTTGTGCAGCCGGTCGTAAGGGAATTTTATGCCAACCTGTGGGGTCCTCATTACTTAATTCATTATGTATCAATTAATCATACATACGTGAGTCTGAATTAAGTAAAAACATGCACTGATTAGAAGTTTCTTACTAAGTAAGTTGTTACAACTTTATAAAAACCCTACCATATATACATCATATGGAATTCAAACAACTTAAATAAAAACAACTCCTAGACAGTGGTTCAGTTTGCAGCGGAAAATGACTCACATCCCGTCATCCCACGTCTATGAGTCCCTACAGAAACATTCACACAACATGAGTATAGATAAACAACTATCTCAGTGCGATATCAAAACACAATATCAATGATAAAGCACAATAATAATCATATCCAATGTGAATGCTCTGTCTCATGCATCAACAAATGCAACTATGTCATAACATGTCTCATCACACATCCTATTATCACGAGACTAAGATGATATGTCCATTTCCGCTCAATATGTCAGTGAAATCATCTCACATCTTCATATTAGCAACACATATCATTGTACCGTCCTCACATGATAATAACCAGAGCGTATACCCAAAAACCTGCGTATATCTCTCATACCAAGTATATGTAGCATACCCGAGCATATACCCAAGCCAGGCGTATATCTCTAATGCTAACGTAGCATACCGAGCATATACCCAAACCAGGCGTATACCTCTAATGCTAACGTATATACCTCATCCATCTCAAACACATGAAATCCATGAATGTACATGCATATGATACTACCAATCATATGATACCAACACAACACAATTCATTGCTAATGCAACTTTAAATGAAAGGCAAAGGCATATGAAATTCAAGTCAAATGCATACTAGTCCATGTTGCTTGATATGCCACTACAATTCAAGTCATTTCTTTGCCCTACATCTTGTGCATCATGTTTCATTCCTTGACATATATCATATAGTCATGTCATATATGTGAGTATTAACCCTCGGTTCAATCCAAACCCGAGTCCACATCGTACCGTCATTATTCCAAATTACGCCATAATCATATGACACATATATAAAGTAAATCGAGGCATTACACAACCTATCTGTGCGCCATGAGGATTATAAGGTCTTGGTTCGTGGATGTATGGTAGCTTTTGACAGCCACACAATCAATACACTCTTTGAGATACATGATGTGGAAGATGATGAATACACTACCTTTGTGAAATGGAATCATTGACTACAATGAAGTCATTCTGAGGTTCTGTGGACCTAATGCACGCTAGAGAATGAATCAAGATAAGTTTGTCAATTTTCAAGCCTCGGCATTTAAAGCAACCGAGAAGTTATGGTTCGCCTTCATCAAGGCACGCCTTAAGCCGGCTCTTCATGCCACTGATGTCACCAAGGACAGAGCTTCCTTGCTCTATGCTATTATGACTGGCATGTCTATCGACTTGGGGCTTATTCTCCAGTATTCTATTGAATTTGCCTGTAGGGGGGCAACGACTTTGGGCTTCCCACATCCCATGCTCATTACTGATCTATGCTACTATGCGGGGGTGCGATGCGGCCCTGATGAAGAGCGATTGAAGGTTCAGAAGCCAATAATGTTAGCAAGGCATGCTATTCGAGGGCGACGCCCCCCATATTCTAGCCAGGCCGACACCTCCAGTGAGCCACCACCGACTGAATCTGAACCGATCTCGGACCTGCACACTATTGTTACCCGACTCACCGATTTGGAGCAGTGTATAGCGGCTCAAGCTAATCAATGGGCCGAGTTCCACCAAAGTCATGAGGCATACATGCAGCACCAAGAGGATTTCCAGCAGCGTCAAGACACCTACATGAACTTTGTAGTGGACTTCACATCAGCCCTCGCTCAGGAGTTTCCTCAGAGAGCGTTTCCACAGCCACCGACTTTCCAGCCACCATCATTTCCACAACCGCCCCCAGATGATATGGATGACGATGACCAACGACGGTCATCGCTTAGGTATGTGCATCGTTCTATATCTTTCTTCATGTTGTATGCATTGAGGAAAATGCACATTTCTAAGTTTATGGGGGTACTTTGAACTGTCTCAAATTACTTGGATTCCTGTTGTTTTTTTTGATTGTTTTCCTTATTTTTTTTTTTTTTGGTTTGTCTTGGTTTAGAGTCTATTTAGTTTTGAGTGTCATAAGTTGTATTAAGAGCCAGTTGAGGCAAATGATGAAAAATTGAGTTGACTTGTGAAAATTTTAAAATTTTCATGTTTTCACTTTGCTCTTGAGTTTCTTACATATTCATGCACTAGAGACCATGACCATCTGATTAATCAATGTTGATTTGAACGAACACAAATATGATATAGGCGATTCTTGATGATATTTGGGCCTTGATTCATTGATAGAAATTTGCCATAGTAGCCCCTTTGAGCTTAAGTATAAAAGAATGAGGATTGAATTGTTTGCAATATCTTTTAGAATCTCATTCAAATTTTTTCTGATATTACCATGGTTTTGAGATGCAATTTGAGCATATTGGCCAAATTATGTAAGTTATTTGTGAATTGAGAGTAGTATATAACTTACTATAGTAACCTTTGAGGCGAAATATAGACATATGTGGCTTATGAATGATTTAGGCAATTTTTGATCGTTTGAGCCTTTGAAGCCACCAAATGACATCATTTTATCCCTAGTTACCCTTTTGAGCTTAATACAAATCGAATGGCATGTGTTTAGGCACATGAATAACCCCATTCGGCATCCTTTCAAGATACCACATCAACCACCTTGTTGAGAGCTTATACACTAATTCCCACCCTCAAGGGAGTAAGCTTCTATTGCGCTTTAAAAGTTCAAATATCTCATATGATCATAATTGAAAATTAGAAGTGGAGAAACAATGAAAAAGAGAAAAATAATGAGGTGAATGATGAGGAGGATGAGAAAAGAGGATGAATTGAAAAGAAAAGAAAATTGATGAATCATCAATAGAAGGAATCGAAAGTGGGATGAGAATGCGTAAATTGATGATAATTTTAACTTACTCTCTTGCTTTGAATATCCATTCCTTTTATTGAAGCCATGAGCCGAAGCCTAACATTACATGTGATGACCAGGGATTATAGGTGTTAATCCCGTAGTGTTAATAATCCCTAAAGTGGTTTTACGTGGCGATTTGGAATTTAATCGAGGTGTTGGGCCTTCTGGGCTCGTTAATTTGGGCAGTTGGGATCGTTGGATCCAGAGGTTGAGATTGTATTCACATTACGGTGTAAAACCTAAGAGTTGGGTTTTTGATGTGTCTCGGAATCTCGGGTGCTATGTGAGCACCGGTAGAGGGTTTTGGAGTTAGAGAGAGAGTTTTTGAAAACAGATGATTTTTAAGGAATCACGATGTAATTGTGGGGCTATTAATTTTTCGGGGTATTTTTGCTATAAATACCATTTAAACCCAAAATTTTAGACATAATATCAATTTCAGCCTCAAATTCCTCTCTCTCTCTCCCCGCATGCGATTCCCGTCGCCTCCCCTGCCCCGCCGTTTCAGGCGCTCCGCCAGCCGCCGTCCGGCCGCCGATCGGCGCGTGCGACCTACCCACGGCTTCGTCTCGACGAGGCGCTCCTTTCCCCTCTGTCAATTGAAGGTTTCGTCGCGTCCTGGAGTCGGATTTTACAGAAAGGCGTCGATCCCCAAAAGTTAGGGTTCATCGATTTTGAACGTTTTTGCTTCCGATTTTCGTTGGGTAATCTCCCTTACCCCTTGTTCTTCTTTTTCGTGCTTTTCCCTGCTTTTTGGTGATTTTGGTTCGAAATAATTTTCGAAAATTGTAGGGTTTGATTTCGAAAATTTGGGGGTTTTTGGCAGGGGTATTATTTCGTGCAATTGATCGATTATTGCATGTTTTAAGAGTATTATGATGCTTGATTGAGATCGAATTGAGAAGCTTTGGTTCAAATTTGAAGAATTTTAAGAGTTGGGATTTAAAGGCTTGTTTGGGTTCGATTTTAAGGGGGTTGATTTCGAAAATGGGGAGTTTTTGTCAAGGGATGTTGATTCTTGCTTGGATAGCTTAATTGACATTTTAGATGAATTATGGTATTTTATTGGGTTCGAAATTGTGAGATTAAGGTTCGATTTTTGTAGGGCATTCTTGAACAAATTTCGATTGTCTCATTTATTTTCCCTCCCTGCATGTACCCTGCCCCGGGTCTTTTTAGAGGTTAATTGTCGTGTGTTGACAATATTTTGAGGGATATGGGTGTGCTTGAGCATGGGTTGCATGTTCGTAAATAATTGTGAATTATTTATCGTGTTAGCACATCATTCCTCGGGGCATGGAACTCGGGCAAGGTTTGGCTCGGACTTCGGAGATTTAAGGTACGTGCGACGTACAAGCATTTCTATATGTTAGGGCATTTGTGAATGCATAATGAAATTCGATTTCATTGAATAATCGCGCATGAGGATTATATATATATATGTTGATATAGCCAAGGAATGACCCAAATCTTGATATCGCCGCTTGTAGCGTGCGTGACCCTAGAGTAGGATGACTCTTACATGATATATGGGGTACTGGGTTTATATGACCATTGTAGGGCATTTGAGATGCCTGAGAATGATCGTGGGATCATGTATTCATTATAAGACATTTGAGATGTCTGGGTATAATGAAGATTTGGTAAAATAAATGCTAGGCATTTGAGCTATCTGTGATTGATAGCGAGGTTGTGAAACCAGTATTAGATATTGAGATATCTATATTTGCATGTTTAATGAGTTGCAACCACTATCTGTTGATATTCGAGTATTAGGCATGCGATGAGTTAATCAATGCGTTGATTTACTGATTTTTGAGATTTGATGAGTTTGATGATTGTGAGAACAGGGACAGTACACGGAATCCCGGATGAGGATGTTGCCATCCAGGGAGTATCATTTAAATTTCATTACTATTTACTTGTGTTGTAAATTATGAAATTCATTATTGTGATTATGAGATTTTGTGTATTGGTATGCTCACCCCGTTGGGGGCTGTCTCTGTTGGGGCAGGTGAACAGGTGCATCGATGGCTGTGGAGCTGAGCTCGAGCTGTTGATTGGATGTACTCACAGGATCGTGGTACCAGGGCTTGATGGAGCACGGTATCGTATAGAGTACTTATATACACCCGAGCTTTATATACACATTTATGATGCTCGCATGTGAGCACGGACATTCTTGTATATGGGTTGTATATAAAGGCATGAGCCTTCCTCTCTTTCATTATATGTTGCATGCAATTGTGGTAGAATTGCTAATGATATGAGAGTCGTTAGTGTATTATGTGGGTGTTGAGACCCATTATGTCGTCATATGTATGATGTCTTCCCTGGCTGGGAATTTACTTTGTATTACTGCTGTCTGATGAGTATTATGTTTTCCCTGGCCGGGAATTATATTATGTGTTGTGCTTTTATTTCGGGATAGCTCTATTTATGGGGAGACTCTGCCCAAATTTTTATAAAAGTCCACAATGTGAAAAGTGGCAAAAAGGGATGGTATTGGGCGAACTTTGTGAGTCTATTTCGTTGTTAGGCTGATGACCTTATAACATTGAGTGTTAAAGGAATTATTTTGAAATTGCCATGCAATGATAGAGTATCATCTGAGCTTCCCGATTGGCTTTTTATTGAAAGCATGTGCCACACATAGTGGTTAATACACTAATTATGGTTTAAGGGCTTGGGGTCCTTACATTAGTGGTATCAGAGCAGTGGTTGCTCATTGGGGCTGTTAAGGGCCTAAGAATTTATTGATAGCACATACTTATGCATGATGGCATTAATGTTGTATGACACAACTAGTTGTTTATGTGCTTTCTCTGATATGAAAAGTGGTGTTGCTAATCATTGTGATTGCAGGAATCGTGTGCGACGCGATATGATGGCATTAGTGGTAATGTCTGGCACTCCGTATGTTACGTGCCAAGGAATCTGATTATTGTGAGAAAATCAGGTAAAGGGATATTTCCGAGGTAACATGTCTTGGTATACGTATTGACTTGCAAGTGGTTGCAAATATGCATTGGATGTGTGATGCATAGCGTATATGGCTATTGTTGCTAACCATGATGGTTGCAGGTTACAGGAAATATGGAGTATAAAAAGGAATGATGATTATACATTCCAGGAGTCTTGCTTATCACAGTGAGAATTTTTATACTTATTTTTATACCGCTAAATGTGGAGCGGGAGGGGGGAGGCTCGCTTGCACATTGAGGCGGGGTATACCATACGAAGCGAGGATGAGATACCGCTTGTATGAAGAAGCGAGGATGAGATGCCGCTTGTTAGGATGATGATTCATTCCTTTGTGATGACACGGATGATAGCGGTGATGTATTCCGCTGTGTCGAGGATGATGATTCATTCCTTTGTGATGACACGGATGATAGCGGTGATGTGTCCCGCTGTGTCGATTATATTCATTTCATTGTGATGACACGGATGATAGCGGTGATGTGTCCCGCTGTGTCGATTATATTCATTTCATTGTGATGACACGGATGATAGCGGTGATGTGTCCCGCTGTGTCGATTATATTCATTTCATTGTGATGACACGGATGATAGCGGTGATGTGTCCCGCTGTGTCGATTATATTCATTTCATTGTGATGACACGGATGATAGCGGTGATGTGTCCCGCTGTGTCGATTATATTCATTTCATTGTGATGACACGGATGATAGCGGTGATGTGTCCCGCTGTGTCGATTATATTCATTTCATTGTGATGACACGGATGATAGTGGTGATGTGTCCCGCTGTGTCGATTATATTCATTTCATTGTGATGACACGGATGATAGCGGTGATGTGTCCCGCTGTGTCGATTATATTCATTTCATTGTGATGACGCGGATGATAGCGGTGATGTGTCCCGCTGTGTCGATTTATATGTATTGGCGATGGTTCATTCCGCCAGGTGTATTGATAGCGATGATTCATTCCGCTATATTGATTGGCGATGGTTCATTCCGCCAGGTGTATTTATAGCGACGGTTCATTCCGCTATATTGATTGGCGAGGGTTCATTCCGCCAGGTGTATTTATAGCGACGGTTCATTCCGCTATATTGATTTGCGATGGTTTATACCGCCGGACACGGATGATAGCGGTGGTGTGTTCCGCTGTGTCGATGATGATGATTCACCTCTTTCTGATTATTGGTGATGATTCGTGCCGTCGTATATATAGATAGCGATGCCTCTTTCCGCTATTATGTGGACGATGATTCATGCTCAGGTGTGTAGCGAGGTTTCATGCCACTTATTATATGACGAGGTGTCATGCCGTCGATTCTACAGCGAGGGATTGTGCCGCTATGTACTCAGCACAGGATTTTGCCGCCTTCGAGCGATGGGTGCTGATTTTGTACTATTATTGAGCGACGGAGACAGGTATGCCGCTATATTGTTAGCGATGAGGTATGAGATATTGCTATTCTATTGGCTTTATTGTATCTGGCATGCGTTGATATACATGTTTTATTATGCCTATTTTACTAGCATGATGGTGGATGACATGTATCGTCACTAGTGGGCAATGTTTTAGATGCCATGAGTTGGCATGTGTCGTCACGGGATGACGATGACGATGGTGTAGGAGATGTCTTATTAGACATGCATCATCGTTACGATGATCGATGCGTTGAGCATACGTATTCAGTGGTATGCCTTGGGTGCCAGTACCGAGCACAAGGTGGTGTGTGCGGCACCGATTGACGTGACCCTTATACCGAGCGGGTTGCTCGAGGAATGGTTGGTTGCGCTGTACATGTGATTGTACCGCAGCTTACGTTTGGGATGATCATTTTACGAGTGGTGATACCCTTGAGGTATGCTCGTTGGAATGGCTCTTGGCCATGTGATTTGACGACAGGAGTAATCATGAGGAAATTACTCGCTTTCTGTCGATGTGACATGTGGTGGACATGGTCACACCACCCTTGAGGGTGTAGGATGGGTCCTAAGGGAGTAGGATCAGGTTATGTTAAGTACATAGGGACATTGGAGTGTCCAGGGTGTATCGGCATTGAGGAGTGTTGGATAAAGACCCATTACTCTATTGAGTTTTCTTCCCATAGTATGTTATACCATGTGGAAACGTCCGTCTTGTTAGTAGGTTTGAGGTAAACCTAAAGAGGCAGAGACTAGGCTGTCTGCCACGTGTGTGTAGTACCGTGATGGGCTTGCTAGAGCCGTTATACTGCTCGTTGGAACCAAGTTTGGCAATCGTAAGGTGATGCGATGTGGATCGTGGTGGACTCTAGTAGTCACCACATCATTTGAGGTTGTGCGTGCCTCGCTGAAACGTGTATACGTTTATGTTTAATCTTGGAGACTTGTCTGGGACAGCTCAGGATGTTGGAGTACCAACAAGAGAGTCATCAGGTCATTATTGACTCAATCTAAAAGAACCCGTGTATTAGGGATACAATGGGTGTTATTATATCCAGTTTTTCCGAACGATGGTTCGAGACTTGTGGATCTCGAGTTCGATGGCACTTCCCTTGCGAGGAAGGAGGTAGTATTATACCTATTTGGGAATCTTGAAAGATTCGGTAAGTTGGTGCAAGTGGTGTCGATTTTGGGAATCACACCGTGTATTGTTAATCGTCGATTATCATCCTCCACTGAGTAAGGAATGACTCAGAATTGACGGTTGTGTTTGGGGCTTAGGGATATGTGGTAGATACCCGAGCCGAGTGCATTGAGTATGCATGCGATATAAGTGCTTAGGCAGGTATACCGGTGAGTATACGGATGCCAGTTATTGATTTCCTCCCTGTTAAGCATAGAGTTATGCTGTTTTAGGATGGTTAAATCTCTGATGTGAGATATGGAACACCTTGAGATTGGGAATCTCAATGGCACGATGATTATGAGGAATGATCGTGAAGTTAGTTGACTCCCTTGAGGAGGGATTTTCTTGTGAGGGTTAAGGTATTTCCCTTGTTGGTGTTTTCCTTCGAGTTATGCGACAGCCTTCCCAAGTTTGGATTGTTAAATCCGAGGATTTTCAAGGGATGGCAGGATTTCGGATTGGTTGAGTGTCGCTGACGACACAAGCGTTGAGGATGCAATGGGTTTATTGCATGCCCCTTAAGAATTTTAAACTCTGCGGAGTCTCGGTTGTTATTTATGATCAGGACGTGATTCTTGGAACATCCGGAGGTGGACATCTTGTGAGATGTCTTTTGTTTGAATTTGTGGCCGTGAGTTGCCCAAATTAAGTTGCAATGAGGCGACTACTCCTTCGATGGAGGAGGTTTGAGAGTGGAAACCAGGTTTGATATGTGTACACCGTGGTTGTACTAGTGTTTCCCTCGTAACGATGTATGTTAGACATCGTAAGTCATAGTAAAATATCATTGGATGATATCTACGATAGAATCAGGAGCGATTCGAATCCTTGCAGTTTCAGTTGACTAACTGCTTTTGGACTGTTAGCGTTGAGTTGTGCTGACGCTCTTTGACGTTAGGATGGATTTGGAAGTCTATTCCACTCCAGAGTTTGACACGAGGTCAACGTTCTTACGGTTGAGGTGTCATTCAGGATGTGTTCGTACTGTTGTATTAGAACGAAGGATGACTGTCTGATCTACAGTCGTAAGTATCAGTTGTTTCGCAGTCATGAGTGTGATGACCAGGGATTATAGGTGTTAATCCCGGAGTATTAATAATCCCTAAAGTGGGTTTACGTGGCGATTTGGAATTTAAGAGAGGTGTTGGGCCTTCTGGGCTCGTTTATTTGGGCAGTTGGGATCGTTGGATCCAGAGGTTGAGATTGTATTCACATTACGGTGAAAAACCTAAGAGTTGGGTTTTTGGTGTGTCTCGGGATCTCGGGTGTTGTGTGAGCACCGGTAGGGGGTTTTGGAGTTAGAGAGAGAGTTTTTGAAAACAGATGATTTTTAAGGAATCATGATGTATTTGTGGGGCTATTAATTTTTCGGGGTATTTTTGCTATAAATACCATTTAAACCCAAAATTTTAGACATAATTTCATTTCAGCCCCAAATCTTTTCTTTCTCCTCCCTGCGTGCGATTCCCGTCACCTCCCCTGCCCCGCCGTTTCAGGCGCTCCGCCAGCCGCCGTCCGGCCGCCGATCGGCGCGTGCGACCTACCCACGGCTTCGTCTCGACGAGGCGCTCCTTTCCCCTCTGTCAATTGAAGGTTTCGTCGCGTCCTGGAGTCGAATTTGGCAGAAAGGCGTCGATCCCCAAAAGTTAGGGTTCATCGATTTTGAACGATTTTGCTTCCGATTTTCGTTGGGTAATCTCCCTTACCCCTTGTTCTTCTTTTTCGTGCATTTCCCTGCTTATTTTGGTGATTTTGGTTCGAAATTATTTTCGAAATTGTAGGGTTTGATTTCGAAAATTTGGGGGTTTTTGGCAGGGGTATTATTTCGTGCAATTGATCGATTATTGCATGTTTTAAGAGTATTATGATGCTTGATTGAGATCGAATTGAGAAGCTTTGGTTCGAATTTGAAGAATTTTAAGAGTTGGGATTTAAAGGCTTGTTTGGGTTCGATTTTAAGGGGGTTGAGTTCGAAAATGGGGAGTTTTTGTCAAGGGATGTTGATTCTTGCTTGGATAGCTTAATTGACATTTTAGATGAATTATGGTATTTTATTGGGTTCGAAGTTGTGAGATAAAGGTTCGATTTTTGTAGGGCATTCTTGAACAAATTTCGATTGTCTCATTTATTCCTTCCCTGCATGTACCCTTGCCCCGGGTCTTTTAAGAGGATAATTGTCGTGTGTTGACAATATTTTGAGGGATATGGGTGTGCTTGAGCATAGGTTACATGTTCGTAAATAATTGTGAATTATTTATCGTGTTAGCACATCATTCCTCGGGGCATGGAACTCGAGCAAGGTTTGGCTCGGACTTCGGAGATTTAAGGTACGTGCGACGTACGAGCATTACTATATAAATCAAAAATACCTTATGCATTTCACATATATATAGTAATGCTCGTACGTCGCACGTACCTTAAATCTCCGAAGTCCGAGCCAAACCTTGCTCGAGTTCCATGCCCCGAGGAATGATGTGCTAACACGATAAATAATTCACAATTATTTACGAACATGTAACCTATGCTCAAGCACACCCATATCCCTCAAAATATTGTCAACACACGACAATTATCCTCTTAAAAGACCCGGGGCAGGGTACATGCAGGGAAGGAATAAATGAGACAATCGAAATTTGTTCAAGAATGCCCTACAAAAATCGAACCTTTATCTCACAACTTCGAACCCAATAAAATACCATAATTCATCTAAAATGTCAATTAAGCTATCCAAGCAAGAATCAACATCCCTTGACAAAAACTCCCCATTTTCGAACTCAACCCCCTTAAAATCGAACCCAAACAAGCCTTTAAATCCCAACTCTTAAAATTCTTCAAATTCGAACCAAAGCTTCTCAATTCGATCTCAATCAAGCATCATAATACTCTTAAAACATGCAATAATCGATCAATTGCACGAAATAATACCCCTGCCAAAAACCCCCAAATTTTCGAAATCAAACCCTACAATTTCGAAAATAATTTCGAACCAAAATCACCAAAATAAGCAGGGAAATGCACGAAAAAGAAGAACAAGGGGTAAGGGAGATTACCCAACGAAAATCGGAAGCAAAATCGTTCAAAATCGATGAACCCTAACTTTTGGGGATCGACGCCTTTCTGCCAAATTCGACTCCAGGACGCGACGAAACCTTCAATTGACAGAGGGGAAAGGAGCGCCTCGTCGAGACGAAGCCGTGGGTAGGTCGCACGCGCCGATCGGCGGCCGGACGGCGGCTGGCGGAGCGCCTGAAACGGCGGGGCAGGGGAGGTGACGGGAATCGCACGCAGGGAGGAGAAAGAAAAGATTTGGGGCTGAAATGAAATTATGTCTAAAATTTTGGGTTTAAATGGTATTTATAGCAAAAATACCCCGAAAAATTAATAGCCCCACAAATACATCATGATTCCTTAAAAATCATCTGTTTTCAAAAACTCTCTCTCTAACTCCAAAACCCCCTACCGGTGCTCACACAACACCCGAGATCCCGAGACACACCAAAAACCCAACTCTTAGGTTTTTCACCGTAATGTGAATACAATCTCAACCTCTGGATCCAACGATCCCAACTGCCCAAATAAACGAGCCCAGAAGGCCCAACACCTCTCTTAAATTCCAAATCGCCACGTAAACCCACTTTAGGGATTATTAATACTCCGGGATTAACACCTATAATCCCTGGTCATCACAATATCCCCCACTAAAAGAATTTCGTCCTCGAAATTAGCACTGGTGTATCACGTAACACCCGGGCTACACCTCAACCTGAAGCCATAACCTCGATTCTTGACCAAACAGAATCGTATTAATAAACGCGAGGATACTTACCTCTCATCTAACTCTGAAACAGAGCGACATACCAAAACCATCATGCTAGCATTTGTAAGGTATTTTTGATTGCATTGAATGTTTTGCGTATGGTTATACATATATGTTGATATAGCCAAGGAATGACCCAAATCTTGATATCGCCGCTTGTAGCGTGCGTGACATTAGAGTAGGATGACTCTTACATGATATAAGGGGTACTGGGTTTATATGACTATATTATGAGACATTTGAGATGTCTAGGTTTGTAGAATCATGCATTCTTCGTAAGACATTTGAGATGTCTAGGTTCGTAGAATCATGTATTCATTATGAGACATTTGAGATGTCTAGGTTCATAGACTCATGTTTTCATTATAAGACATATGAGATGTCTAAGTATAATGGAAAGCAAGGTTATGAAATCAATATTAGATATTGATATATCTATTTTTGCATGTATATGAACTTGGAATCATTCATTATTGATATTGTAAATCAGGCATGCGATGTGTAAATCAATGTGTTGATTTACTGATTTATGAGATTTGATGAGTTTGATGTTGTGAGAACAGGGACAGTACACGGAATCCCGGATGAGGATGTTGCCATCCAGGGAGTATCATTTAAATTCATTAGTATTTACTTGTGTTGTAAATTATGAAATTCATTATTATGATTATGGGATTTTGTGTATGGGTATGCTCACCCCGTTGGGGGCTGTCTCTGTTGGGACAGGTGGACAGGTACATCGATGGCTATGGAGCTGAGCTCGAGCTGTTGATTTGAGGTACTCCCAGGATCGTGGTACCAGGGCTTGATGGAGCACGGTATCGTATAGAGTACCTATATATACACCTGAGGATTTATACATATTCATGATGCTCGCATGTGAGCACGATTATACTTGTATATGGATTGTATATAAAGGCATGAGCCTTTCTCTCTTTCATTTAAGGTTGCATGCAATTAGGTTGAATTGCTAGAATGATATGAGAGTCATTGGTGTATTATGTGGGTGTTGGAACCCACTTTTGTTGACATATGTGTGGTGTCTTCCCTGGCTGGGAATTTACTTGTATTGCTGCTTTCTGTTGGGTATTATGTGTTCCCTGGCCGGGAATTTTGTTATGTGTTGTACTTTTTTTTTTGGGATAGCTCTATTTATGGGGAGACTCTGCCCAAATTTTTATAAAAGTTTACAATGTGAAAAGTGGCACCAAGGGGTTGGTAAAGGGCAAACATATGAGTCTTTCATTGACAAGCAATGATTAAGTATCATCAGAGCTTCCCGATTGACATTTATAGAAAGCATGTACCACACATAGTGGTTAATACACTAATCAAGGTTTAAGGGCTTGGGGTCCTTACAATGAGGGACTGACTTTTGGGATGACCCGCATCGAGGTACGTTTTACCTCTTGGGTGATATGTTGGTTTTGGTATGTCGCTCTGTTTCAGAGTTAGATGAGAGGTAAGTATCCTCGCGTTTATTAATACGATTCTGATATGGTCAGGAATCGAGGTTATGGCTTCATGTTGTTGTGTAGCCTGGGTGTTACGTGATACACCAGTGCTAATTTCGAGGACGAAATTCTTTTAGTGGGGGATATTGTGATGACCAGGGATTATAGGTGTTAATCCCGTAGTGTTAATAATCCCTAAAGTGGTTTTACGTGGCGATTTGGAATTTAATCGAGGTGTTGGGCCTTCTGGGCTCGTTAATTTGGGCAGTTGGGATCGTTGGATCCAGAGGTTGAGATTGTATTCACATTACGGTGTAAAACCTAAGAGTTGGGTTTTTGATGTGTCTCGGAATCTCGGGTGCTATGTGAGCACCGGTAGAGGGTTTTGGAGTTAGAGAGAGAGTTTTTGAAAACAGATGATTTTTAAGGAATCACGATGTAATTGTGGGGCTATTAATTTTTCGGGGTATTTTTGCTATAAATACCATTTAAACCCAAAATTTTAGACATAATATCAATTTCAGCCTCAAATTCCTCTCTCTCTCTCCCCGCATGCGATTCCCGTCGCCTCCCCTGCCCCGCCGTTTCAGGCGCTCCGCCAGCCGCCGTCCGGCCGCCGATCGGCGCGTGCGACCTACCCACGGCTTCGTCTCGACGAGGCGCTCCTTTCCCCTCTGTCAATTGAAGGTTTCGTCGCGTCCTGGAGTCGGATTTTACAGAAAGGCGTCGATCCCCAAAAGTTAGGGTTCATCGATTTTGAACGTTTTTGCTTCCGATTTTCGTTGGGTAATCTCCCTTACCCCTTGTTCTTCTTTTTCGTGCTTTTCCCTGCTTTTTGGTGATTTTGGTTCGAAATAATTTTCGAAAATTGTAGGGTTTGATTTCGAAAATTTGGGGGTTTTTGGCAGGGGTATTATTTCGTGCAATTGATCGATTATTGCATGTTTTAAGAGTATTATGATGCTTGATTGAGATCGAATTGAGAAGCTTTGGTTCAAATTTGAAGAATTTTAAGAGTTGGGATTTAAAGGCTTGTTTGGGTTCGATTTTAAGGGGGTTGATTTCGAAAATGGGGAGTTTTTGTCAAGGGATGTTGATTCTTGCTTGGATAGCTTAATTGACATTTTAGATGAATTATGGTATTTTATTGGGTTCGAAATTGTGAGATTAAGGTTCGATTTTTGTAGGGCATTCTTGAACAAATTTCGATTGTCTCATTTATTTTCCCTCCCTGCATGTACCCTGCCCCGGGTCTTTTTAGAGGTTAATTGTCGTGTGTTGACAATATTTTGAGGGATATGGGTGTGCTTGAGCATGGGTTGCATGTTCGTAAATAATTGTGAATTATTTATCGTGTTAGCACATCATTCCTCGGGGCATGGAACTCGGGCAAGGTTTGGCTCGGACTTCGGAGATTTAAGGTACGTGCGACGTACAAGCATTTCTATATGTTAGGGCATTTGTGAATGCATAATGAAATTCGATTTCATTGAATAATCGCGCATGAGGATTATATATATATATGTTGATATAGCCAAGGAATGACCCAAATCTTGATATCGCCGCTTGTAGCGTGCGTGACCCTAGAGTAGGATGACTCTTACATGATATATGGGGTACTGGGTTTATATGACCATTGTAGGGCATTTGAGATGCCTGAGAATGATCGTGGGATCATGTATTCATTATAAGACATTTGAGATGTCTGGGTATAATGAAGATTTGGTAAAATAAATGCTAGGCATTTGAGCTATCTGTGATTGATAGCGAGGTTGTGAAACCAGTATTAGATATTGAGATATCTATATTTGCATGTTTAATGAGTTGCAACCACTATCTGTTGATATTCGAGTATTAGGCATGCGATGAGTTAATCAATGCGTTGATTTACTGATTTTTGAGATTTGATGAGTTTGATGATTGTGAGAACAGGGACAGTACACGGAATCCCGGATGAGGATGTTGCCATCCAGGGAGTATCATTTAAATTTCATTACTATTTACTTGTGTTGTAAATTATGAAATTCATTATTGTGATTATGAGATTTTGTGTATTGGTATGCTCACCCCGTTGGGGGCTGTCTCTGTTGGGGCAGGTGAACAGGTGCATCGATGGCTGTGGAGCTGAGCTCGAGCTGTTGATTGGATGTACTCACAGGATCGTGGTACCAGGGCTTGATGGAGCACGGTATCGTATAGAGTACTTATATACACCCGAGCTTTATATACACATTTATGATGCTCGCATGTGAGCACGGACATTCTTGTATATGGGTTGTATATAAAGGCATGAGCCTTCCTCTCTTTCATTATATGTTGCATGCAATTGTGGTAGAATTGCTAATGATATGAGAGTCGTTAGTGTATTATGTGGGTGTTGAGACCCATTATGTCGTCATATGTATGATGTCTTCCCTGGCTGGGAATTTACTTTGTATTACTGCTGTCTGATGAGTATTATGTTTTCCCTGGCCGGGAATTATATTATGTGTTGTGCTTTTATTTCGGGATAGCTCTATTTATGGGGAGACTCTGCCCAAATTTTTATAAAAGTCCACAATGTGAAAAGTGGCAAAAAGGGATGGTATTGGGCGAACTTTGTGAGTCTATTTCGTTGTTAGGCTGATGACCTTATAACATTGAGTGTTAAAGGAATTATTTTGAAATTGCCATGCAATGATAGAGTATCATCTGAGCTTCCCGATTGGCTTTTTATTGAAAGCATGTGCCACACATAGTGGTTAATACACTAATTATGGTTTAAGGGCTTGGGGTCCTTACATTACAAGCTTATTAAGACCTATTGACCAAGCCACATTTGTCTAATATACTAGTGGAGAAGGTTATGAACAGTGAACCTATGAGAAACACTTGTAATAAACATGGTTTTGACATTCACATATGAGCAGCTCATTACCTAGTCTTGATGCATTGTTAGCATTTATCAAAGCTACACTCCGTTTTGAACAATGCAATTTGAACATATACCTTGCAAAGTCCTATTGATTTGTGTGAGTAAATAGTGCTTTGAGTTTATGATTAAATGGAAATGGTAGCACACACACACTTGAGAATTCTTGAATAAGTGATATGCATGCTTGAAATTGAAAATTTAAAACCATGTATTTCTGAGGCCTACACAATTGGATTGTTTCACAACTTTGTTTTGTGTGTCTTTTCGTGTCAGTTTTGTTTTGATTTGTTTTTGTTTTTTTTTTTTTGTTTGTTTTGCTCGGGACTAGCAAAAGTTTAAGTTTAGGGGGTTTGATAAGTGTATTTTATACACATATATTTCTTCTTATTTTACATGGTTTAGTGCTAGTTTTCGATCAGAATTACACTTTTGGTTCTGTTTTGTCTTGCAGGAATCCAGGTAATTACATGATTTGTGGACTAAAAGGGTGCAAATGGCGGATTGAAAGGATGAATTGAGGCCAAAAGTCTAAGCTTTCCATCAAAGTATCAGGCGTAATTACACCTGATTCAGGCATAAAGATGCCAAGGGCACGGCAATTCAACCTTTGAAGAATTACATTTGGTGTAACTACGCCTCATTTATGCGTAGCTACGCCAACGCTACGGCTTTTAAGATTTTTGAGAGGCGTAAAGACGCCATTTTGTGGCGTAATTACGCCAGTCACGCGGGAAGCCATGCTTTTTGACACATCACCAGGCGTAGTTACGCCATTACAGTAGGCGTAATTACGCCAAAAGAATTTTTGAAATTCTGGCTGCTTTCCTTATCTGATGCACGAGACCTAAAAAAAAGGATTTGGACCAAGGAACGAAATTATTCAAAAAACACACATTCAGAGTGAGAGAAGAAGGAGGATAGGGTTGAAGAAGGAGAAAATAAACGACGACGGCTCGGAGCAAAAAGTAGAGATTTCATCACGAGACGGCGGCGCTCATTGGAGAACGAAGAATAGCTTTCAAATCGTTTTGTATTTCTAAACTTTATTAGTTTTTATGGATTATTTAAACATGTCTGTGTTTAATTCATTCTAGCAGGAGCTAATTCTATTTTCCAGGATACGATGTAACTTGTTTTGAAACTACGCTTATTGTGAATTGATTGAAGTATTTGGATTTCCATATGGTTTATTTATGTTTTCCTGTTCTTAATGCTTTTAATCTACTGGCCATGGATTGAATGATGTTATATTTGTGATCTATCACTCGAGAGAGGGGGTTGTGAATAGGAAAGAAGGGATTCATATCGTGGAAGTTATATTGTTCGAGAGGCCTATAACTCCATAGAAGTCGTTAAAGGAATTACTGCGCATTTACAATTGTTTGATAATTGATCTTAGATAGAGATATCAACATTGATGTTAGATGATTACTTCTGCTTAACACTCGAGAGAGGGAGTAGAAAATAATAAATAATTCTCGGCTAGTAAACTAGGAAAATCCATAACCTTGAAATCAAGGAATGATAAGTGTAGTGGATGAACAAGTGAAATCGTACTCCTAGATTCGTCTCTAATTGATTTCTTTTCAACCCAATATTTGATCATCGTTAGTTAACTGATTTTTATTATTCGTATAAAACACCAAACCATTCGATTCTCTAAATAAAGCAAAGATTATTTTAATTCAGTACTTAGATTTAACTATATATTCAATCTCTGTGGGTTCGACATTTTTTATACTAAATCTTGACTACCGTGCGCTTGCGGTAAAGGAATTTTACACAACAGAACCCCTGGTTTAATTAACGGTTTTTGATTAATTCTTACAATTCTATGTCCGTAACTTATTGTTCTTAATGCTTTTGAAGGTTTGGCCACCTTTGAAGGATTATTTATATTGTAATTGACTTGACCATACAATATTGCAATTCGACATAATAAATTAAGCCTTGGGTGTTTTAGATTGAGACTGACCACGTAAAATCTAGCACACTGTGATAGCAATACATTTACAAAAATCGAAGGCTATAAGTTTACATAGATTTTCATACAATATCGAGTTTTAAGTAAGTACATGACCATTGACTTGTTGCATCTCATTATCAGTTATTGTAATAATAAAGGGATAATTGGGACTGAATACCATGTTATATTTTAACTCGGTATCGAGGTAAATCGTGTATGGTTGAGAATTACGTTCGAGTCATACTTATTGAATTAGTAATTGATTTAAATGAATCATGTGGATTATGAAGATTTTTATGAGTTGACATTGATGGGTAATTATTGAAGTTGATCAATAATCAAGGGACTTGAGATAAATAATAATTTGGGGAGAAATTGTAGTGTGTATTAAAGTTGGAGGACTTAATTGCAAAATGAATTGTATATACCCAACTCATCTTCACACATTTCACCATTTTCACACATTAAATCCATTCTTCTCCTTTTCAATTTTCTTCCATGTTTGGTAAAGATTCAAGGCTTGGTTTTGTTTGGATTCTTGATATGATGATCACGTAATCTTGGGTAAGTTAATTCCCATCTTAGTATTGATTTTAATGGTGTTTTGAATTGGAAATGAGATTTTGTGATATGAGTTTTTGGTTAAGATTTGGGGGTTTGATATGGGGTTTGTCTTGTTTAAATGGAGATTTATGGTATTTTAGTGTGTCTTGGTTGGGTTATGGAAGGAGATGGGGTGTGGTTTGTGTTGGTTATGATTTATGCATGAAAATCTCGAGTTTTGGCTGAAACAGGTCTAGAGAGCGATCGCAGGCGTTCAGCGATTGATCAGTACTTTTTTGCGGCTATGAACAGTACCGGTGATTGATCACTGGTTATGTAGCGATCGATCGCAAAGTGTTCAGCGATAAAAAAAATGTTCAGCGATCGATCGCCTAAAGTAATAAATTTCCGAAAAAGGTATTGTCGCTGAGAGATCGATCGTTATATTGACGGAGATCGATCTTTGGCCTGAAAATTCTGAAATTTCATATTTTATTGGGGATTTTGAGTTATGATCTTGTATAATCGATTTTGTCGATGATTATGACTTTTGGGGAAGCTTTGGTAACAATGCGATAAGATTACAAGTATTGAATCTTAGTGAGACGTGTATTACATGTTTGAGTTAATTAATAACTCAAGTTAATCACGAATAAAATGGAATGATTTGAGTAGTATGCGGAGTACGATATATTGTGAATGAGTACGATAGGAAGCATGGTGAATCTATACGATATGATATTATTGTAGGGGTTATTACTAAGATGTTGATATTGAATTGATGTTCAAAATAGATATTGTAAGAGCCTCCGATTGTCGAGGATATCTAAATCACGATGTCGACCTTAACCCTCTCAAGTTAATAACAGTAATGAATGTAGTAGCGCGAGTAGGGATCGATCCCACGAGGAAGGTTATATCTTTTTGTTAACTAGTGTAAACTAAAATAAAAAGGGGATTTTGAAATCAACTGAATTACTAATATGATGCAAAATCAAAATAATATGAAAAATTAACTAGATGAATTAACTTATGAGAAAAGAACGATTCTCGGTTTTTGGTTGACTTTACAATTGGTGCTCTCTATCTTGATCATCTTCACATGCGATTCATATTTCAGATGAATTTCATTGTTGGACGTTTAATCCAATAATCAAAGTCCTATCTCACCTTAAGTTTAGTTAAGTAGCCCAAGCGTTCTAGTTTAACCCTTATCAAACAATCAATCAAAATACAAGCGATTAAGATTTAAATCGATGATACCATATAAACTAGTGAGATCGATGAAGCTAAACAATATAATCCAAGCTTCTACGTTTAATCTAGTCAATTGTTCCTAAGAATTTAACAAACTCACAATCGGAATTTTATTAATCTTAGTTGCTTCGTAAATTAGAGGGATCAAAAGATCTCGTATTTGATATCTAATTTAGCGTTGAATTGTATGAACAATAGTTAGGTGATCAATCTAACAATCATGACAATCAAATCAGAAAAAACAATTGATACTCAATGAAAACCAACAGTCAAAACTTAATCTCACGAGAATCGTAAACTCTAATGTATCGTCTTCCTCAACCGAGAATCACAAAGAGGTTTAGCTACTCATAACTAAATTGAAAACAATCAAAACTAATCTAGAAAGCATTAAACTAATAATAAAAGAAAGAAATACTAAAGAGAAGCATGATTTCGGAGCGTCACTTCCGTCTTCGTTCTTCGTTCTTCAAGCCGTTCTTCAAAAGTTTGAGAAAAACTATTCACTCCAAATCTAAAATATGGTTCTCAGTCTGAATTATAATGAAGGATATCTGATTTAATGTCCCCCAAATCGTGCAAATACGATGGAAATCGGATATAGTAGGTAAAAATCTATCCAAGACGGTAAAAATCGAGTTTCCTAATTTTTGAGGATTCTGGTCTCTCGATCGAGCACTTCTCTTGATCGGTCGAGATTTTTCTGCCTTTTTCGATCGATCGAGCACTCACATATTTTGTTGCTTGAATCTTCTGCTTTGCTTGATTGATCGAGCTCTTCTATGCGATTGATCTAGCACCTCATACACCTTTTATGCATTTTTCTTGGTCTACTTTGATCCCTTGTCAACCCCAATGCATTTATTGATCCTTATTCGCCTTAGTTAGCTCGATATCTTCGATTTCACCTACCCCGTGTGTACGATTTGGTTGCATATGTATCAAATTATCCATCAAAACATACCAAATCGTAGATGATTAAGCGTAGTAGATGTGTCTCTTTCAAGTCACATCAAATTCCCTCATACTTGATCTTTACTCGAACTCGAGTAAATAAGACAAAACAATAATTTTTTTGTGGCTCATTGTATAACAAACTATCTTGTCCTCACTTTAGTGCCTCAATAATTTTAAACATGCTTAGTAATGAAAGGTGGTGAAAAGTTAACAGTGGAACAAGTTCAATCACTTAACATTTCATACCCAACAAAGCAGGGAACGTGCGTGTATGGTCACAAACAAGTGTCATGTACAAATTATAGACCCAATTAATGTAAACTCAAAATAGTTCAAGTTATACACTAACACAAGTATATGATCACTTGCACACTCTTCTCCACTATCTTAGCCACTTGCTAACACAAATCAAGTAGGTCTTTATTAGCTTGTAGCTTGGCCTAGGTATTGGCTTATGAAAGAATGGGTAAAGATGCATCAAACAAGAGAGTATGATGATACGCACAATATAAAATTCTCTCATTGCATGACTTTTTTCCAAACCTTGTTCATTTTTTCTCAACGTTTAATCAACTTTTTTTTCCTTCTTGTGACTTGGCTGCCTAGGAGTCATATTTTTAACAATTTTCTCAAGGCCTCCATTTTCTTTCATGCCTTCCATTCTTTTGATAATGAACTTAGCAAAACATATGAATCTTTGATAACAAGTACATATGAATGAAATACATCATACTTCCTTCAAAGGTATGGATAGACATATTTAGGCTCATTAGGGAAGGATGATAAGCTAGTCAAAGAATGTCGAATGGGGGTTGTTTATATGCTTAGCTTACAACCATTCTTTTACATTAAAGCTCAAACAGGGTACTAGTGATTGATTTTATTTAAATGGTAGGCTTGAAAGGCTCAAACGCGTCAAAGATCGCCTATATCACTTTCATGTTCACAAGTAATCTAGACATACGCCTCAAATAACATGTAGTTAAGTTCTAGCATGTATTAGAGACTTCTTAAGACTATCACAAAGTTCACACAATCTTCACTAAGCTATGCAAGTCATGACAATATCGTGCTCAAAATATTCAACTACTAAGTCAAAGCACAATTTGCATTAGAGTTCAAAGTGTTCCAAGGTTAACAATTCACATATGTTCAAAAACATGCATGTCATCAATTAGGTTTCATCATGGGCTAGCGATTCTAAGGATGTTCATTACTAACTATGAGCTCAAAATTTTCAATTTTTTTTGTATTTTTAAAATAGGAAAGCAATAACACACCACTAATCCCCCCATACTTAAATCTTACATTGTCCCTAATGTAAGGCAAAAATATAAGAAAAGAGAAAAGTCTAACTAATAAAGCAATATAAAATAAAAAGGAAAAGGGAAACTAACTCCCCTTGGTTTGCCTCCCAAGCAATGCCTCTGTATAAGACGCCAGTCCTCTATCAAGGTGGGTTATGCAGTGTCGCTCCATCCTTCATCTTCCACATCAATATCTTCTTAAGTCCTTTAAACTTTGGGTTGTTTGCCTTTGAGTGGTTGTCCTTAGTCTTTGTTCCTCCTCCTTCATTTGTTACTTGATGTGGTCTATCCGAAGGGTGTTTCCTTTCAACGGTACGATCCTGTAAGTGAGAAGATAGAGGGTCAGCAGTATCATGAGTAGATAAGACAACAATAGTATGAAAATTATGCACAAGATTTAAGTCCATACCTCGTTGTCATCAAGGACACCAATAGCCTTTTCCATCTCCCAAAAATAATCATTATCTATGATGCCTGGGGATTAATGGTGTTAATCCCGGTGTGGTAATAACCTTTAATGGTTTTTGATTGTGGCAATTATGAATTAATTGCGGTTTCGTGGCTCTCGGGGATTTTAAACCCGGTTTTTGGAGTCGTTGGATCCAAGGGATGAGATTGTATTCTCATCGTGGTGATAACCTTGGAATTTGGTTCTTGGTGGGATCTGAGGTCCGGAGTACTTTGTACTGGGGCTGGTAATGGAATTTGAGTTGGAGAGATAATTATTGAAAACAGATGATATTTAATGAATGATGATGTATTTGTGGAGGAGTCGGTATTTTGGAGATTTGGAGCTATATATACCAAATGGACTCGGTGTTCCATCATTACACGGAATCTCCTCCCTCTCTCCCCTCTCTCCCCAACGATCTCCACCCCTCTTCTTCCCTCTTTTCTCCCTTGATGAAAAGTCGATGGAGGCTCGACTTGGGAGCCGATTTTCTCGAAGATAATAAGGTATTATTCATCCCCTCGCATTTATCTTCGATTTGGTGGTGGTTTTGTGGTGTTTGGGAAGGATTTGTGTTGGGTTTAAAGAAATGGATTTTTTAAAGATTTTTGGGTGTTGTATTTTGGGGTTGATTTATAGCCCCTTGTTAAGGGTTTATGTTGTATGGGATGTGAGGATTGTTGTTGGGGAAGATTTTGCAAGAAAAATGCCATTTTTGGCTGTTGCAGGTCGAGGCGATCGATCCCTAGGGCGGGGCGATCGATCGCCGCAACGTTGTTGAAAATGTCAAGAAGATGAACAGTGAGGCGATCGACCGCCTCAAAGGAAGCGATCGATCGCCATGAGGCAGTAGCCAAAAATGCTGGGAGGCGACCGATCGCCTGGAAATGAGGCGATCGATCGTCCATGCCATTTTGCGAGGCGATCGATCGCCTAGGGCGAAGCGATCGATCACTAGTGCCTGTTTTTGGGGTTTTAATTTCGGGTTGCTTCGCCCGGGGTCTTTCAAAATGGTTAAACGTCATGGATGACGATATAATTGGGTTTGTGAACGTTCTTGGGCACGTGGTTGCATGCTTGAGATTAATTGTGGATTATTAATCGTGTTTAGCACATAATTCATCGGTCACTGGACCAAGGCAAGATTGGTTCGAACTACGGGAATATAAGATACGTATGACCTACGAGCATAGCCCTTTAATATAATTGCAATTGTTGAGTGCTTGGTACACTATATTGCAATGAATGTGTATGGAAATGCATGATATATGGTATTAGTAATAAAAGGACATTGAAATGTATGGTTAATGGTATTTGCTACAAATGTCTATATATGCATTGGGATTTATATGGTGCCGCTTTTGAGCGAGCAATGATTGGGATGTTGTCGCCTTTGAGCGAACATCGGTTATGACGCCCCTGCTGTTGAGCATGCGTGAGGATGAAATGCCGCTATTGTAAAGCGAGCAATGGAATAGAACTATGGAACCATAAGTGAGGTATATGGAATATCTGTAATCATTGTTTAATGATTTGGTATTATTGATCATGATATCGGTATATAGCAAATGGATTTGTTAATCAATGTAATGATTAACTGGCAATTGGGAATTTGATGGTTTCAGTTGTTTTGAGAACAGGGACAGTACAGGAAATCCCGGATGAGGATGATACCATCCAGGGAGCATATTTTGTGTTCCATAGCATTTACATTGTTTTAAATTATGAATTGTATTATTGTGATTATTGGATTTGATATTGGTATGCTCACCCCGTGTGGGGGCTATCTCTGTTGGGGCAGGTGATTAGGTACATCGATGGCTTGGAGTTGAGCTCAAGCTATGGAATGGAGGTGATTCCAGGGATCGAAGTACCCGTGACGGTATTGAGCATGATACTTTATACATTAGATACACGTATACTTATTCGATGCTCGCATGTGAGCAGTATTATGTGTATATGGATTGTATAAAGAAGGCAAGGGCATTTTTCTCTTCATTTATGAGTTGCATGCAATTATTTATTGAATTGCTAACTGAACTGAGAATATGTTGTGTATTATTATGGTGCATGATATGTATGTGGACTTGGTTGGGGGAAACTAGACATTATATGGAATAATGTAAAGAGTTTTATTGTCGGCATGATTTGCTAAGGTCTGATAAGTGGTTATCCACCCTACATGTAGGATTGCATGCACTAAATGCTTGGATTAATACACTAATAATGGGTTAAGGGCACGGGGGTCCTTACATTAGTGGTATCCCCCGTCATGTGTTTGACGATGAGACTATGGATGTCGCGTATCGACATGTACCGTCACGAGTTGACGATGTTATTTTGAATGTCATATGTTGACAAGTACCGTTACGAGATGACGATGACATAGTGGATGTCTATGTAGACGCGTAGCGTCGTTTTGATGAAAAATACATTTACGTATATGTATTTAGTCGATGGTCTAGTGCCAATGGTGAGCACATGGTAGTGTCTGGGTCACTAGTTGACGAGACCATTATGCCGAGCAGGTTGCTCGATGAATTATTGGGTGCGCCGTACAGGAAGTGTACCGCAACACCTATTTGAGGTAAATATTTGTCGAGTAGTGGTACCTTTGGGTATACTCGTTGGAATGGTTGTGGCCATGTGACTGGTAATAGGAGTAGTTGTTGAGGAAACTACTTTTTATACCGAGGTGACATGTGTTGAACATGATCACACCACCCCTGAGGGTGTGGAATAAATCCTACGGAATTAGGATTGCTTTGTGGTTGAGCAAGGAGACCGGGATGTCCATTACGCTTTGGTGTTTTAGATATATGTTGGGCGATGACCCACAACACAAATGGTTTGTACGGTATGGTATACCGGGATGGAACGTGTGTCACGTTGATAGGTTGGTATGAGCCTATGGAGGCAGCGATTTTGCTAGCCAGATATCGTGACAATGATATAGTGTGTTTGTGGGAGCCATTATGCTGCACGTTGGGACCGAGTTTGGTGAATTGTACGGTGATACGACGAGGGTTTATGGTAGACTCTTGTAGTCTCTATGTAGCATGATGATTGAGGCAGGGAATACCCCACGAGGACGTTTATACGTCAAATGTTTCGAGGGACTTTACTGGGACAGCTCAATTCGGTTTGGAGTACCAACGTGAGTGTCGACAAGTCATTTTTGGCTCGGGTAGAGCATCTTGTGTTGGGATATGCCCTAAGACAAGTCATTAGATGATTGTTTATGACATACACTGTATTATGATTTTATTAATGGCAAATCATTATTATATCTTATTCGAATATCTGTGCAATATGAATTGATATATAAGTTAATGTCCATAGAATAATATTGTATTGTTCTTAAAGATTGTCCCTAGTCAAGTATTATCATGAATCGGGATAATGATAATGCATTGAGACTAGTATGTTTTGATTGATGAATTGTTCATGGATATGAGATATCAAATCAACACATGGGTACATGTTAGAGAACAATGTACTGGACAGACCCACCATGAGAATGCTACATGGATAGTTATATGAGTGTCATAAGCAATTCTTATAGTGATAATAATGTATGTAATCCTTACGACTTGAGATCATCAGAGATCCCAACATAAGGAGTTATGTATCTTGATATTGTCAAACGTTACCTGTAACAGGGTAAACTATAACGGCAAATATTGGATACACTACGAATTATGTAGAGGGATGTTGATTGATCAAGATAGGATTTGTCCCTCCTATATAACAGGAGAAGTGTTTGGGCCCTTGATCAAGTAAGACTAAAATGCATGGCCATGCTCGAATGAGTCGATATGTGATATCGAGCTTATTCGTTTATTCTAGTTCTACTTGGGGATCAAGAAATAGAGATTGAATATACAAGTATGACTATTCCATGATTCGTGTTCAATCTAAACACATTGGACAAATGGATTAAGTTACATGGTTAATATTATCACAAGTTCTTAGGTTATGTCGAGTCAATGACATTCTTGTAATTTGGGTAGCCTTGATGTGTTGCTAGATACCGCTCATTGCTTGTGACATAAAATGAGATTTTATGTCACTGCCAACATTGCAAGATCCTATCGGGTCGCACAAAAGATTAAATCGATAAAGGGAATTAAATTCATTGGATGAATTAATTAATTAAGAAGAGTCTTAATTACATGATTATAAGGATTTAATTAAATCATGGGTTTGGGCCCATGAGGCTTTAAGAAAGTCTTGAACCTTATTTAAATCTTACATATATAATTTGATAACAATGTGATTAATAAGATTAATCCTTTATCACTAAACCTAATAAGCTCTCGGCCGCCTACTTAACAATCATCATCGTCGCCGCCGCCGTGGTGGTTATCTGTTTTTGATTGGTTGTCGTTGATCGGTTTTGAACCGTGAGTTCATTCTTGGTTTAAGAACGAGTCTAGCAACTTGTTCTTAAACTATCCCTTTCGATTTGATCGTGTGGATATGATAGAGACAAAGGTGCAAACTTTTGTTTGTGACTCGTGGTGCTACAACGTGGAATCTGCTTCAAACACGCTACAAGGGTGAGACTCTTTTAATCATTCCGATATGAATACTCTGTATAGGTCATTGGTTAGGAATCCATTGTTTTATTCCGCTGCGCACTTGTGTGTTGGATTCCTTACAGCGGTATCAGAGCCGTGTACAAAGCTCATATCGGAATTATGTGGTTAATGGTTTAATCATATTTAGAATTATATTACATGCTTTAAAACTGTATAATTCATATATGATATGGAATAAATCGAGTTTGTGAAAATCATCGTATAATTGTATTTGATATAATTGGCGAATTATTGTATACGATACAAGAATGCGCAAAATCGATCCCTTGGCACATTATGGTTCGACCACCATCATACTTGACCCACGGCTGCCACATGAGGGCTAGGGTTTTCGAACCCTTGGCTCGAGATGGTCTAGCCGTTGTGGCTCATGTTAGTGCATGGAGGTATCGAAACATGGCTAGGGTTTAAAACCCTTTTGGCTCGATAAAGTTTATAGGCGGGGCATGAGGTTCGATCATGGTTCACGAAAAAATGAAGGTCGACGGCTAGGGCCACATGAGGGCTAGGGTTTTTGAACCCATTGTCTCGAGATGGTCAAGCCGCCACTGTCATGAATCGTGCATGGTCGGGCCGTGGCTCATGGCTAAGATTTCGAACCTTTTAGGCTCGATAAAGCCATGGACGGCGCTAGGGTTACGAACCCTTATGGCTCATTGAGTCACGGCCGCCGTTCATGGCTCAACAATAATGGGCCGAGACTTAGGTTAGGGTTTCGAACCCTAGGCTCATGCGTGCTCCAGCCGTGAGGCTAGGGTTATTCGAACCCTTATGGTCCATGGCTTGTGACGCGCCAAGTATTCGTGGCATGTGATGTCCCGAGCATACGATAATTTTCATAAAATTTTATTTTACAGTTTTAATTAGAATTAAATTTTAAAATGTTTAGAATTTAATTAATTAAATGTTATAGCATGTTTTATGTGTTGTTTGAGCATGGTGCATGGTTATAGCCCTATGACCTATTAGATAGGATTTTGTGAATATTTGTAATTTAATACGGCCTGCGAGTCGTGCCTTCTCTAATTTTCCTATATGTTATCCCTCCCCTATGTTCCCCTCGAATGTGACTCGAGGAATTCTCTATATCTTGTAAATGTTATATATTATAGTTTATTTCATTGATGGAGATCAACGAAGACGGACCATGGTGCCGGGATGAGAAGGCCATTCACAAAAGGGAGCCAAAGAGGTGCTTGGAGAAGTAACCTTAGGTGGACTTTTAGGATTTTCTCATTGGCTTGAGAAAATCGCTAGTATGAGCTATAACCATGTCACGTTTACTTTATGTTGATGTATGAGATGCATGTTTACTGTTTTATTTAATAATTATGCTTGATATATATATGTAGATATGTATATATTCATATATGTACCAGACATATTTTTAATATTAATAAAATCATGAGATCAATAAATCCCTCTTATAATATTAAGTTTTAGATGCCTTCCAATTAAAAATACTCGTCAAGACTTCGATTGAACATGTGTGGGTTTGCCAAAGCAAAGCACCGTGACAATCTTAGTAAGGCGCGAAAGGATAAAAGTGATATCCGTGTTATTTTAAAAATTGGGTTCGACTTAACTAGCGTTATCTCAATATGATTGGGAACCTAGAGGCATGGGGTTGGATAATAATTCATTAGATGAATTTGAACAAAGAGTTGTTCGTCCAACTATCCAAGAATGCATGTGATTGTAATTGACAAAGAGTTGTCTACCTAAATAACCGAGTCTTGGGTGATTAGCCAAAGCTAACTCAAGATTAAGTGAAATATGGATCTTGGCCCACTAAAGTTTTCGAGGGTTGATAATTTTTAAACAAAATAGTGGGAGTGTCATTTAATATAAGACCATATTAAATGATTAAAATCATAAACTTATTTTGCATATTTATATTGTAGATATCCATGGCAACCAACAACGTTACAAGCACACTATCATTGCGATCGGTCCTTGAGAAGGACAAACTTAATGGGACTAATTTCCTAGACTGGTAAAGGAATTTGAGGATTGTCCTCAAACAAGAGAAAAAGTAATATGTCCTAGAGGAACCCTTACCTGCTGAGGAACCTCCCTTGACGGCTGCTAAAGCCGATAGAGATTCTTACAAGAAGCATCAAAATGACGCACTTGATGTTGGGTGCCTTATGCTTGCCACCATGAACTCTGAGCTTCAGAAACAACATGAGGAATTGGAGGCGTTCGATATGATCGAGCACCTAAAGCAACTGTACCAACAACAAGCAAGACAGAGAGGTATGACGTCTCTAAAGCGTTATTCCAGTGTAGAATGTAGAAGGAAGCCTAGTTGGAAGTCATGTGCTCAAGATGATTGGGTACATTGAGAATCTGGAGAAGCTGGGTTTTCCATTGGACCAAGAGTTGGCCACTGACGTGATCTTGCAATCGTTGCCTGAAAGCTTCAGTCAATTTGTCTTGAATTACAATATGATTGAAAGTGAAAAGACTCTACCACAGTTGCTTGGCATGCTGAGAACTTTTGAATCTAACAGCAAGAAGTCTAAGCCTACAAATGTTCTTATTGTGAATAAGAGCAAATGAAATACTAAAGCTAAAGGCTACAAGAAGAACAAGAAAGTCCTTGTTAAGTCTAAGCCACATGCTTCTGCACTAAAGCCAAAGGGAGGAGTGGCAAAAGAGGGGAACTGTTTCCATTGCGGTGAGACCGGTCATTGGAAAAGAAATTGCAAAGTTTATCTGGAGGATCTTAAGAAGACGAAGGGAAGTGTGACTTCCACATCAGGTATTTTTGTTATAGAAGTCAATTTATCTACTTCTTCATCATAGGTATTAGATACTGGATGTGGTTCTCACATTTGTGTTAATGTGCAGGATCTCAAAAGGAGTAGGTTGTTGGCGAAAGGCGAGGTTGATCTCCGAGTTGGAAATGGAGCAAGAGTTGCTGCATTAACAATATGAGATTATTCATTATCTTTACCTTCTGGCTTAAAACTAAAAACATTATTTCTATTTCTTGTTTGGACAAGTGTGGATTTTCATTTATTATAAAGGACAATTGTTGCTCCATTTATTTAAATGATAATGCACAAATGATTAATAGTCTTTATATATTAAATCTTGATATGCCTGTCTATAACATAAATACTAAAAGGATTAAGAATAATGATTTTAATCCAACTTATCTCTGGCATTGTCGCTTGGGCCATATAAACGAGAATCGCATATCAAAACTTCATAAGGATGGAGTATTGGATTCATTTGATTTTGAATCATATGAAACATGTGAATCTTGTTTAATGGGCAAGATGACTAAAGCTCATTTCAAGGGACATGTTGAAAGGACAAATGATTTATTGAGTCTCATACATAGTGATGTATGTGGGCCAATAAGCACACTTGCTAGAGGTGGTTTTCAATACTTCGTTACATTTACTGATGACTTCAGTAGATATGGGTATGTGTATCTTATGAAACACAAGCATGAAACCTTTGAAAAGTTCAAGGATTTCAAGAATGAAGTACAAAACCAACTTGGTAAAAGTATCAAAAACCTTCGATCAGATCGAGGAGGTGAATACCTAAGCCAAGAGTTTCATGACTATCTAAAGGAGTGTGGGATAGTCCCACAACTCACTCCTCCTTATACTCCACAATGGAATGGTGTATCCGAAAGGAGGAATCAAACCTTGTTGGACATGGTTTGATCAATGATGAGTCATGCAGATCTTCCGATATTCTTTTGGGGACATGCTTTAGAAACAACAATATTCATACTGAACCGTGTTCCATCTAAATCAGTGGAAAAGACACCATATGAGATATGGACTGGGAAACGTCCTAGTATGTCTTTTATGAAGATTTGGGGATGTGAGGCTTTCGTGAGACGTCACTCAACCACAAGAAAACACTAAACATGATATTGAGATGGAAACAGAGCAGTCACCATAAGTTGTTGTGGATGAAGTGCCTGCTCAAGAGACACAAGCCCAGCGTAGGTCTGTAAGAGAACACCGGGTGCAAGGCCCCAACACTTAAACTCGCCAGTAGTTCATTTATGACGTCGTATGTGTATAAATTTTTCATTTTCTTTTCATTCTTTAAAAGAATCATCACATGTTTCCCATGACATAACCAATGTTCAACATTATATGATCAGGGGTTTCACCCAATACCATCCCCATTACACCACTTTTGCATTGTGGGTTTTTATAAAAATTTGGGCAGAGTCTCCCCACAAACTGAGCTATCCGGAAATAAAAACTAATCACATAATATAATTCCCGGCCAGGGAAGACACCACACTAATAAGACAACAAAAGTGGGTTTCAACACCCTTATACAATCCATATACAGATACAAGTGCTCACAGAAGAGCAACGAATAACGGATACACATCCGGATGCATAATTAGTATAAATACCAACCGCTCAACCTCGTATATCGGCTCAATCTCATACTATGCTTCTGGAAGCATCATCCAACAAGGTTCGAGCCTAGTACTCCAAAGCAGCATCGTACCCATTGTACCTGTTTCAACAGAAACAGCCCCCACACAGGATGAGCACACTCCAACTCAATATTCGATCACAAAAAACATATGAAATCATAATGCAACAATTTAGATTATTCAAAACTCATAAAATATACTCCCTGTACAATTCCGAATCTGTATAGCTTCCACACACTGTTCCTGTTTCAAACTCACGGACTTTCATAATGTCAAGTTCAGTATTATCATTGAAAATATGATATCCAACAACACTATGAATTCAATACAACAACAATGCATCATTTATGCTCAACATAAATAATTCAACATCAATGTAAACCTGGTTATCCCACTATCTCATTCTCGACACTTTCTCATAATGCTCATGCCCAAGGCATCAATACTCAACTAGTATAATTGGATCACGTACCACTACGTGTCCCCCATAACTCGTATATGAGACTCAATTGTTAAAGTCAAACACTTGCCTGAAACGTCATATTCAAAATTGCATGTATATATGAATGTATAGATACTAGATATACCTGCTCGTACGTGACCACGTACCTTATAGTAGACAACATGAACAAGCTATCATCAACGTCCGAAGTCTCCTGTAGAGTCTATATCGAACATCAATTCAATATTAGCTCATAATCCGAGCAATGAACATCCATCAAATAGTTCTTACTTTCATTTCTATATCACAAATCAATAACTCAATATTATGAATCAAATCATAATCAATACTTTGGATGCACACATCCTCACATTTATCATGATATTACATTGGTAATGCAAAACCCCATCATCTCCCACCATCCGCTACATCACACACATGATGTGGGATACACACACCCATACGTGCAAGATCACGCCCAACTCACATAGCAGTTCACTAGACACGCAAGTTCAACAGAGGGAAAGAAAGTGCAAGGTGTATGTATAATAATATACAACTAGTGTCTAACTAAAACAATCCAATTAAGCCGATTAACATGTTCCACAATTATTCAAACCCACACCGAGGTGATTCAAACCAAGACACGAAAGAAGGGATCCATGAAGATACAAGATTCTACCCTTTTAAATCAATTCCCTTAATCCCTACATAAAGTCATTTATTGATTAAATTCAACTTTAACAATTTAAAGATGCATTGGTTCCATAATTCTTGATTTAGAACTCACTACTAAGGGTAGTAATTCAATAAAGTGACATAAGTCAACAATACATATCATGATACACATTCAAGTATTTACATCACCATAAACTCTATTTCATGTTAACACATACTAGCATGAATCTAGTCTTCACCTTTTAACAACAATGACACTAAATCACGACATTTAATCACCAATTCATTTTCAACAATTATCCGTTCAATAATGTGAGTTATGATTAAATCCCTACAATTAATAACATTTTCATGCTATCAAATTCCCAATTGTTCATACTCAATTTATCGCCACATTATCGCCTTAACCCACCACACCAAACCAAGTTTGCCTTCTACAATAACAAAACATCATCCAACCACAAGGCACAAAATATATAGAAGTCTTGTACCTATACCAATACATGTTGGAATACATACATACACACCATCTTCACCCACAACACATGCTGGACACACACACACACGCAGAAACACACACACGCACACACACTGCTGCACACACACGAACACACACTAACAACCCTTCCAAAATGCTAGCAAAAATCGAACCAATCTTCATAAAAAATTCGAGGGATTTCAGGTAAATAACGACTGAGGGACGGCGAGAATTACCCACAAAATAATTGGAATAAAATCGCTCCAAAATCGGACGAAATCGTGATTTTTACCGCTGCGCTTCTTTGCAAGATCCGGACGTAATCCTCAACGAAACTTCGCGTTCTTGGTATGGAAAGAAGCGCCTGGGAGAGACGAAGCCGATGGCGGTTCGGACGCGCCGGAAGGAGCTCAGACTGCGGTGGGCGCGGCGGTTTAGTGGCGAGGGGTCGAGCAGCAGCGAAGGAAAGGGGTTCGGGATTTCAGTGCGTGATTTTTCATGTTTTTACTGTGTGTCCGAAAAAAAATGCCCAACATAACATATTTTTTTTTTTTGTATCCTGGCACGGTTTTGTACATCGAAGTGTCACCGGTGCACTGATATATTATTTTTAGACAACGGTTGAGATTTATACACACCCTAAAAACCCAAAACTTAAATTCTTCATTTTAATTAATTTATCTCTAAAATATTATCGGAGTATATTTTACAATCTCAAAATATTTTAGGATCCGATTAATTTGCCAGTTGACCTTCACTTGGTCAATTCCACTTCTAATTAATTCTAAAATTAATTATCAATAAAATCCAAATCATATTTAGTCCAACAAATGATTAATAATAATCTGGACATCACACCGGGAGCCACAAAGATATGGATTTCTTGTGACTCAACAGGCTGACTTACTACTTATTGATGAGGATGAGCCGTCATCTTATCAAGAAGCTATAATGGGCACTGATTCTGAGAAATGGCAAGAGGCCATGAAATCTGAGATGGAATCCATGTATGCAAACCAGGTATAGACTTTGGTTGACCCACCTGAAGAGGGTGAGACCCATAGGGTGCAAATGGATTTTCAAGAAGAAGACCGACATGGATGGTAATGTACAAACCTTTAAAGGTCGACTGGTAGCAAAAGGTTTCAAACAAATTCATGGTATTGACTATGATGAAACTTTTTCACCAGTTGCCATGGTTAAATCCATTAGGATCTTACTTGCAATAGCTGCATTTCATGATTATGAAATCTGGCAGATGGATGTCAAAACAGCTTTCCTTAATGGAAATCTGCTTGAGGATGTGTACATGACACAGCCCGAGGGTTTTGTCGATCCAAAGGATGCTGGAAAGATATGCAAGCTACAACGATCCATTTATGGATTGAAGCAAGCTTCTCGGAGTTGGAATCTTTGTTTTGATGATGCAGTCAAAGAGTTTGGTTTCATCAAAAACGTAGATGAACCTTGTGTCTACAAGAAGGTCAGTGGGAGCATAATTATCTTCCTAATATTGTATGTAGATGACATACTTCTAATTGGGAATGATATCCCTGCCTTACAATCTGTAAAGATTTGGCTAGGGAATTGTTTTTTTATGAAAGACTTGGGTGAAGCCACCTATGTATTAGGTATCAAGATATATAGAGATAGATCAAGAAGATTACTTGGCCTAAGTCAAAGTACATACATAGACAAAGTGCTAAAACGGTTTAGCATGCAAGAATCAAAGAAAGGATTCGTGCCTATGACACATGGGATACATCTCTCGAAGGATCAGTGTCCTTCAACACCAGATGAGAGACAACGCATGAGTAAGATTCCATATGCGTCAGCTATTGGATCTATCATGTATGCCATGATATGTACTCGTCCCGATGTCTCGTATGCTTTGAGCATGACGAGCAGATACCAAGTAGATCCAGGTGAAAATCACTGGATTGCAGTCAAGAATATCCTGAAGTACTTGAGAAGAACTAAGGATACATTCTTGATTTATGGAGGTGAGGAAGAGCTCAATGTAATAGGTTACACTGATGCAAGTTTCCAAACCGACAAAGATGATTTTCGATCGCAATCAGGATATGTGTTTTGCCTAAATGGAGGTGCTGTAAGCTGGAAGAGTTCAAAGCAAGAGACAGTAGCCGATTCTACAATTGAAGCTGAATACATTGCTGCCTCAGATGCAGCAAAGGAAGCTGTTTGGATCAAGAAGTTCATTTCTGAACTTGGGGTGATGCCTAGCATACTAGATCCAATTGAACTCTATTGTGACAACAATTGAGCCATCGCATTGGCTAAGGAACCTAGATCTCACCAAAGATCCAAGCACATACTTCGGCGCTTTCATTTCATTCGAGAAATCGTTGAAAGAGGAGATGTTAAAATATGCAAAGTACCAACAGATGATAATGTATCTGACCCATAGACGAAGCCACTGTCACAGCAGAAGCATGATCGTCATACAAGATCTCTAGGCATTAAGTATATGTCTGATTGGTCTTAGTGCAAGTGGGAGATTTGTTGGGATATGCCCTAAGATAAGTCATTAGATGATTATTTATGACATACACTGTATTATGATTATATTAATGGCAAATCATTATTATATCTTATTCGAATATCTGTGCAATATGAATTGATATATAAGTTAATGTCCTTAGAATAATATTGTATTGTTCTTAAATATTGTCCCTAGTCAAGTATTATCATGAATCGGGATAATGATAATGCATTGAGACTAGTATGTTTTGATTGATGAATTGTTCATGGATATGAGATATCAAATCAACACATGGGTACATGTTAGAGAACAATGTACTGGACAGACCCACCATGAGAATGCTACATGGATAGTTATATGAGTGTCATAAGCAATTCTCATAGTGATAATAATGTATGTAATCCTTACAACTTGAGATCATCAAAGATCCCAACATAAGGAGTTATGTATCTTGATATTGTCAAACGTTACCTGTAACAGGGTAAACTATAACGACAAATATTGGATAAACTAAGAATTATGTAGAGGGATGTTGATTGATCAAGATAGGATTTATCCCTCCTATATAACAGGAGAAGTGTTTGGGCCCTTGATCAAGTAAGACTGAAATGCATGGCCTTGCTCGAATGAGTCGATATGTGATATCGAGCTTATTCGTTTATTCTAGTTCTACTTGGGGATCAAGAAATAGAGATTGAATATACGAGTATGACTATTCCATGACTCGTGTTCAATCTAAAAACATTGGACAAAGGGATTAAGTTACATGGTTAATATTATCACAAGTTCTTAGGTTATGTCGAGTCAATGACATTCTTGTAATTTGGGTAGCCTTGATGTGTTGCTAGATGCCGCTCATTGCTTGTGACATAAAATGAGATTTTATGTCACTGCCAACATTGCAAGATCCTATCGGGTCGCACAAAAGATTAAATCGATAAAGGGAATTAAATGCATTGGATGAATTAATTAATTAAGAAGAGTCTTAATTACATGATTATAAGGATTTAATTAAATCATGGGTTTGGGCCCATGAGGCTTTAAGAAATTCTTGAACCTTATATAAATCTTACATATATAATTTGATAACAAGGTGATTAATAAGATTAATCCTTTATCACTAAACCTAATAAGCTATCGGCCGCCTACTTAAACCATCATCATCGCCGCCGCCGCCGTGGTGGTTTTTGGTTTTTGATTCGTCGTCGTTGATCGGTTTTGAACCGTGAGTTCATTCTTGGTTTAAGAACGAGTCTAGAAACTTCTTCTTAAACTATCCCTTTCGATTTGATCGTGTGGATACCGTAGAGACAAATGTGCAAACTTTTGTTTGTGACTCGTGGTGCTACAACGTGGAATCTGCTTCAAACACGCTACAAGAGTGAGACTCTTTTAATCATTCCGATATGAATACTCTGTATAGGTCCTCGGTTAGGAATCCATTGTTTTATTTCCGCTGCGCACTTGTGTGTTGGATTCCTTACATCTTGCACATGGCATGCAATGGGAACACAATTGGATTTGTGAGATATAGCTAGTGGGGTAACACTACTATGTTGATTGTATCTCTTGGATAGATTTGGAACATACTGTCATGGAGACGACTTGTTTTGGTCGAGGGTTGATTGTGAATCAACCATGGTAAGCCCTACTAGTGTTGGACTAGGTGATGACGTCGTACTTCTGGTATGACGTTCGAGGAGACGTCTCAGGAGAAATGCTCGAGACTGTGTAGTACTATGGTATTAGTATAGAGAATCTTTAGGATGAGTATACATGGCGTATATGGGTTTCGATTTGGTAATAGTGGCTTTGATGCACTATTCTGAACCAGTTGCTTATTTTTGGTTCCATGATATGTTTTGGTAAATATATACAGTTTTCCGAACGATGGTTCGAGGTTGGAGGGTCATGGATTCTTGACATTTTCCTTGTGAGGGAGGTGGTATGGATATGCTTACCGATTGGGAATCTTTGGGGAGGTTCAATGAGTCGGTTGTGTGGTGTTGATGTTGGAATCACACCATTGGTCGTTGGTCTGTCAATCATTATTCTCCGCGAGGTGCGAATAGCTGGGGACTGACAGCTGATTTTGGGACTTTGGGTATGATTGGAGATACCCGAGTCTATTGCGTTGAGTATGCATATTGTGTTGGTACTAAGGCATGTATACCAGTGTGAGTATACAGATGCCAGCTTTTATTTAGTCCTCGTCGAGCATCGGGTCACTATACTTGGATGAATGAACCTCCGGTGTGAGATTGTGGCACTTTGAGATTGGTAATCTCGATGGCACGATGTGTTCTGATGAACAATCGTGAGGGTTGGTTGACTTCCCCTGAGGAGGGATTGTCGTATCTTAGGCCATGGAAATTTATTTTTGGATAATTCGATAGCCTCCCTGTTTTAGAATTGTTGAATCCCAGGATAAATGAGGGATGGCCAGGATTTGGACTTGTTTAGTGTCGTGGTTCAAGTGTGGCGGGAATGCAATCGATTGTTCTTGCATGTCCTTTTGAGAACTTGAGACCTTGTCGAGTCTCGATAGTGTGTTTAGACCAAGATGTGATTTCTTGGAACACGCGGTCGTAGACATCTTTGGAGACGTGTTTCATGTTGATTGGTGACCGTGAGTTGTCCGATCCGTGTTGCAATGTGGTGCAACTACTCCCCTATTGGAGATAGATTTGGAAATTGGGAACCGGATGTAGTTCAGGTACACTGTTGTGTACTAATGGCCACTTTGGTAACGATGTATGTTAACATCGGTGGCTATGTCTTGGAGATATCATTGGGGCGATATCTAGTTTAGAATAGCAAATGATTCGTTTGGTTAGCAGTTATGGTTGGCTGACTGCTTTTGAGATGGTTGGCATCGGGGAATGCTGACGTCTTTCTTTGAGTTTGTGATGGTTTGGGAGGTTTACTCCATTCCAGATTTTGGTGCGAGGTCGGTGTCCTCGTGGTTGGAATGACGTTCATGATATGTTCATGATTCGACAATGTAGATCTGTTTGGATAAAGTGGTTTCGAGGACGAAATTTGCTAGTGGGGGATAATTGTGATGCCCGGGAATTAATGGTGTTAATCCCGGTGTGCTAATAACCTTTAATGGTTTTTGATTGTGGCAATTATGAATTAATTGCGGTTTTGGGAATCTTAGGGATTTTAAACCCGGTTTTTGGAGTCGTTGGATCCAAGGGATGAGATTGTATTCTCATCGTGGTGATAACCTTGGATTTGGTTCTTGGTGGGGTCTGAGGTCCGGAGTACTTTGTACTGGGGCTGGTAATGGAATTTGAGTTGGATAGATAATTATTGAAAACAGACGATATTTAATGAATCATGATGTATTTGTGGAGGAGTCGGTATTTTGGAGCTTTGGAGCTATATATACCAAATGGACTCGGTGTTCCGTCATTACACGAATTCTTCTCCCTCTCTCTCCCAGCGATCCCCACCCCTCTTCTTCCCTCTTTTCTCCCTTGATGAAAAGTCGATGGAGGCTCAACTTGGGAGCCAATTTTCTCGAAGATAATAAGGTATTATTCATCCCCTCGCATTTATCCTCGATTTGGTGGCAGTTTTGTGGTCTTTGGGAAGGATTTGTGTTGGGTTTAAAGAAATGGATTTTTTAAAGATTTTTGGGTGTTGTATTTTGGGGTTGATTTATAGCCCCTTGTTAAGGGTTTATGTTGTATGGGGTGTGAGGATTGTTGTTGGGAAAGATTTTGCAAGAAAAACGCCATTTTTGGCTGTTGCAGGTCGAGGCGATCGATCTCTAGGGCGGGGCGATCGATTGCCGCGACGTTGTTGAAAATTTCAGGAAGAAGAACAGTGAGGCGATCGACCGCCTCAAAGGAAGCAATCGATCGCCATGAGGCAGTAGCCAAAAATGCTAGGAGGCGACCGGTCGCCTGGAAATGAGGCGATCGATCGCCCATGCCATTTTTCGAGCGATCGATCGATCGCCAGTGCCTATTTTTGGGGTTTAAATTTTGTGTTGAGTTTTTCGATGCATGCTTCGCCCGGGGTCTTTTAAAATGGTTAATCGTCATGGATGACGAGATAATTGGGGTTTGTAAACGTGCTTGGGCACGTGGTTGCATGCTTGAGATTAATTGTGGATTATTAATCGTGTTTAGCACATAATTCATCGGTCACTGGACCAAGGGAAGATTGGATTCGAACTACGGGAATATAAGGTGTAAGGACCCCGTGCCCTTATTACTTGCTTAGTGTATTAATCATCACATAAGTGTTGCATGCTTTCATTTTATATAAGGGGAAAATACATATAACCTTTCCTAGCATAGCAATAAGAAAATTCCTTTAGACATTTCTTTTCATATTGTCTAGTTTTCCCCAATCGTAACCATTTATAAGATCATCATTCCTACAAATAGACTCATAGATTTCGCCCATTACCATCCCCATTACACAACTTTTACATTGTGGACTTTTATAAAAAAATTTGGGCAGAGTCTCCGCATAAATTGAGCTATCCGGAAATAAAAGCACATTACATAACATAACTCCCAGCCAGGGAAAGCACAACACTTAACAGAATACAGCAACACTAAGTAAATTCCCAGCCAGGGAAGACACCACACTAATAAGACAACAAAAGTGGATTTCAACACCCTCATAATATACCAATGGCTCTCATATCATTTAGCAATTCTACCACTAATTGCATGCAACATAGAATGAAAGAGAGAAAGGCTCATGCCTTTATATACAACCCATATACAAGTATAGTCGTGCTCACATGCGAGCATCAAGAATGTGTATATATCCCTCAGGTGTATGTAAGTACCCTATACGATACCGTGCTCCATCAAGCCCACGATCCTGGAAGTACCTCCAATCAACAGCTCAAGCTCAGCTCCAAAGCCATCGATGTACCTGTTCACCTGTCCCAACAGAGACAGCCCCCACACGGGGTGAGCATACCAATACACAAAATTCCATAATCACAATAATGAAATTCATAATTTACAAAAATGTAAATACTAATGAATTTAAATGATACTCCCTGGATGGCAACGTCCTCATCCGGGATTCCATGTACTGTCCCTGTTCTCACAATCATCAAACTCATCAAATCTCAAAAATCAGTAAATCAACACATTGATTAACTCATCGCATGCCTAATTCTCGAATATCAATAAATAATGATTCCAATTTCATTATACATGCAAATATAGATATCTCAATATCTAATACTGATTTCTCAACTTTGCTACAAATCACAGATAGCTCAAATGCATTTATTTTACCAATTCTCCATTATTCTCGGACATCTCAAATGTCTCACAATGATTACATGATTCCACAGTCATTCTCAGGCATCTCAATGCCCCAATATGGTCATATAAATCCAGTACCCCATATGTCTTGTAAAGGTTATACTACTCTAGTATCACGCACGCTTGTGGCGGCGATGTCAAGATTAGGTCGCTCCATAGCTATATCAACACATATATATAACCACATGCACAACTATTTAATGCAATCAAAATACATTATGCATTTCACAAATGCTCTAATATAAAGTAATGCTCGTACGTCGCACGTACCTTAAATCTCCGTAGTCCAAGCCAAACCTTGCTCGAGTTCCATGCCCCGAGGAATGATGTGCTAACACGATAAATAATTTACAATTATTTACGAACATACAAACCCATGCTCAAGCACATCCATAACCTTTATAAAAATATTGACAACACACGACAATTGACCATTTAAAAGACCCGGGGCAAGGCACAAACGATAACCAAAATGTAGCAACACATGCAGGGAGGGAAATCAGATGAGACAATAACGAAAAGTTGTTCAAGAACCACCCCTCATATCGAACCATTAAGCATAAAAAATGAACCCATAACAGCAAGATTTTTGGACCTAAACATCACAAATTCCCCCCCCCCCCAACAGCAATCACAACCGAGCCTCCAACCCCAAAAATCCAATTGAAATTATAACCCCACAAATCAGAAATTTCGAACCACCCTCATAACGAACCCAAGCCCTCTCCATATAGACCCAAAAGCTGAACCATATGAAGCAAAACAACAAGAATTAATCCTAAAATCAGCCCAGATTTTTGATCAACAAGGAAGAACATATTCCCTGCCAAAACCCCAAAAATCGATCGCTACACTCACCCATGCAACGAGCAATTCGAACCAAACAACACCAAAAATAGTAGGGGATTTCAGGAGAAGAACGAAAAAGGGGTAAGGAAGGTTACCCAATCGAAAAATCTGAAGAAAATCGATTGAAATCGGATGAACCCTAGAATTCGGACCTCTGCGCTTTTCTGGTAAATCCGAACGAGAACCGCGACGAAATTTCAGGTTCTTGGGGTGGAAAGCTGCGCCTGGAAGAGACGAAGACAACGATGGTCCGGACGCGCCGGATGGTGGCCGGACGGCGGCGGGCGCGCGGCTTTTATCGGCGAGGGTTGAGGGAAAAACAGGAAGAGGCAGAGGAGGGAGAGAGAGAGACGGGCGAGGCGTGAAAATGATTTCCAAAATTAAAATCTCGGGTTCAACTGGTATATATAGCAAAATTGCCCCGAAATACCAATAGCCCCACAAATACATCATGATTCATTAAAAATCATCTGTTTTCAAAAACTCTCTCTCTAACCTCAAAAACACATACCGGTGCCCACACAAGGCACCCCAGATCCCGAGTCACACCAAAAACCCAACTCATAGGTTTTTCACCGAAATGAGAATACAATCTCAATCTCGGGATCCAACGATCCCAACTACCCAAATAGACGAGCTCGGGAGGCCCAACACCGCGATTAAACTCCAAATCGCCACGTATAAAAACTTTAGGGGTTATTAATACTCCGGGATTAACATCTATAATCCCAGGTCATCACATAAGGTACGTATGACGTACGAGCATAGCCCTTTTATATAATTGCAATTGTTGAGTGCTTGGTACACTGTATTGCAATTAATGTGTATGGAAATGCATGATATATGGTATTAACAATAAAAGGACATTGAAATGTATGGTTAATGGTATTTGCTACAAAAGTATATATATGCATTAGGATTTATATGGTGCCGCTTTTGAGCGAGCAATGATTGGATGTTGTCGCCTTTGAGCGAACATCGGTTATGACGCCCCTGCTGTTGAGCATGCGTGAGGATGAAATGCCGCTATTGTAGAGGGAGCAATGGAATAGAACAATGGAACCATAAGTGAGGTATATGGAATATCTGTAATCAATGTTTAATGATTTGGTATTATTAATCATGATATCGGTATATAGCAGGATTTGTTAATCAATGTAATGATTAACTGGCATTTGGGAATTTGATGGTTTCAGTTGTTTTGAGAACAGGGACAGTACAGGGAATCCCGGATGAGGATGATACCATCCAGGGAGCATATTTTCTATTTCATAGCATTTACATTGTTGTAAATTATGAATTGTATTTTTGTGATTATTGGATTTGTGATATTGGTATGCTCACCCCGTGTGGGGGCTGTCTCTGTTGGGGCAGGTGATTAGGTACATCGATGGCTTGGAGTTGAGCTCGAGCTATGGAATGGATGTGATTCCAGGGATCGAAGTACCCGTGAAGGTATTGAGCATGATACTTTATACATTAGATACACATATACTTATTCGATGCTCGCATGTGAGCAGTATTATGTGTATATGGATTGTATAAAGAAGGCCAGGACATTTTTCTCTTCATTTATGAGTTGCATGCAATTATTTATTGAATTGCTAAATGAACTGATAATATGTTAGTGTATTATTATGGTGCATGATATGTATGTGGACTTGGTTGGGGGAAACTATACATTATATGGAATAATGTAAAGAGTTTTATTATCGGCATGATTTGCTATGGTCTGATAAGTGGTTATCCCCCCTACATGTAGGATTACATGCACTAAATGCTTGGATTAATAAACTAATAACGGGTTAAGGGCACGGGGGTCCTTACATTATCAAAATCATCATGTGTCATGTACTCAGTGCTATCAACAGTGTAACTAGTATGTTAATGAGTTTGAATGGTTTCATAGATATTGAACTTCGTCATCTCACCATTAAACTCAATCGTTAAAGTTCCAGTATTACATTAATTATGGATTTAGATGTATTTAAGAATTGTCTACTTAATAGAATGGGGCTAGATAGATGATAGGGTCGAATATTACGCGTTTTTATGCTATGATATGTATATGTTTTTGTGTTGATTCTTGGATTATTTTACGGTTTATGGTATATATTTCTCTATTTTAGGAATCAATGTTGAAATGTAGGAAAAGGTGAAGAAATCAAGCTAAAATGATGAAAGATTGAATAAAGTTGAAGAAAAGAGGAAAAACCCGGAATCCAAGACACATGTTGCTCCTTTCTCCTCAAATTACTATATGTGCGAGCCACGTTTTGGAAATGTGGTCCATATAAAAGTTGTAGAACTTTCTCTTATCTTCGCGTGGACAGCTGATTCATCAAATTTGGATTTCTTATGAGAACGTTACGGCCCAAATACGAAACTCGCCAGAAGCTGACAAAGGCGAAGAAAACTTTCTGGTCTTGCCGATCGATCAAGCAAGCATTGCCGATCGATCAAGCAAGCATTGCCGATCGATCGAGAAAGGCTGAAAAGGCCACGAAATTCTTACTGTGAAGCTCGATCGATCGGCCGCTTTGTCCGGATCGATCGGCCGAAGGAATTTTCAGAAAAATAACTTCCTTGTAGAGTTTGTGTGCAAAAGGGAAGTCCTTGATTCCCTTCCTCTATACATATGGACGAAAATAACAACCCAAAATCAGATTTTAAAACCCTAGGAATAGCCTCCACACCTCCATACTCCATATCACCTTCATCCATCTTCACCTATTCATCCTAGGAATTGGAACAAACAAACAAGGCGATTAAAGAGACGATCTAGAATGAAGCAAGAGAAGGAGCGATGATCTACAACCGAGTCGACGCTGGGAGTTTATTCTTACTTTTAAACCTTAGTTTTGTTTTGTTTTGATTTTATCATGCTTGAATTGTTGCAAGACATGTTTGAGTATTGGTATTTATTTATGAGTATGAACTAAGTTTATTTATCGAGGCTAGGCGAATCCTTTGTTATGAACCTTCGATTTGATGATTTAATGATTGAATTCTTATAGTTCTTTGCGTATGTTTTATGTTCTTCATGCTTTTAGAGGATTGATGACCTTTGAATGATGTTAGTATCGTAATTGAGATAGAGAGATGATTCTATGATACTGAATTAATAACTCATACCATGGATTTCAGAACGAGATCAAGAGATGATGTCAAATACATGCGTGATAGCCATATATATCTAGTAATTGAAAGCTAGGAGTTTTCATGGATCTTATGCAACATTGAATTGTTAAATAAGTGAACGAGAGTTACTTACTGCAATTCGGTGTTAGGTTTAATATAGATCGAGAGAGTATATTAGATAAATTTGGAGAACTCGTCACGTTAGAAATATTTGAATATTCAATCGAGAATTTTAGGGAATGCATTGGTGAGCCAAAGTCTCGATAATTTTATCTAGTGGATTTTTCTCTTTTAATTTTATTGACTTGGTTGGATTAGTAGTTTAGTTTAATTAATTAGTTGTTTAATTATAAATTAATTATCGTAGGTTAAATATAGTTAAAAGAAATCTTATTTGGTAATTGCTTGTTAGTCCCTGTGGGTTCGACAATCCGTATCTTCCTATCTATACTAAAACTTGACACCGTGCACTTGTGGTCTAAAATCGCTACACTGGAATTAATTGGTTAAAATAATAGCGATCAAGTTTTTGGCGCCGTTGCCGGGGACTAACTTTAGTAATATCATATTAGGTTCTTTGACTGTAATTTAACCATTTTTTGTTTATTTATTTCGGAAAAAAAAAACAAAATTTATATATATTTATTTTGTTTTTGTTTTGTTTGTCTTGTGAGGTACTTGGAGATGCTACATCAACATGCCTTCACAAGCTTTGCCCAACAACGTTCCGATCCTTTCTAAGCTGTTTGGGAGAGATTCAATGAATTGGCCAACACATTCGGTATCACAAATTCAAACTATACTCTCATGCAATATTTCTTCAAAGGGCTGGATGCACAGACACGAGAATGGGTATTGAGCGGAGCACTGGTGACTGGGAGTCCCCTGGTTGATAGAGATGAGGACAGTGTGGTGCACCCGTTCAATGATATGACGGACTTCGATCTTCACTGGCATTGTGATCCTTCACTACAAGGTTGGAGTCACCAATACCCACCGGAGCCTCACTACCCTATTGATACGCCACAACCATTTGAACATCGCGAAGAGAGGAGAGATAGTTCTGCAGATGTAACAACTCAGTTAGAGGATACCTTAGTGAGATTCATGGCATCAACTGAGAACAGTTTGGAGTGCCAAACCAACTCTATGAGCCACCTGGAGCAGCAAATGACGGTCCTTATGGAAACAATTTCAACTAGCTGCCAGGAGGAAGAGAGGAGAGCTACAAATCAAGAGGCAACGAATCGAGTTTGGTTATATGATGACGATCACTCAACCAACCAAGTTTGGGGGAGTGATCCTACTAGTGTGGAAGAGTCAAGGGAACTTGATCCTCTTCAAGAGATTGAGCTTACTTCAGAAATGTCATCCGAGGATTTCCCATATGAAGATGAGTCGAATGTGATGTTGGAGAAGGAAGAGACTTGCAAAGATTCCGATTTGAGTCCATCGATGGAGACATATTCTATGTCATATGTGGATCCGTATTTTCCATCGATGCCAACTTCACTGCACTACATCCTCCAAGATTTGAAGCCAAGTCAAGAATCATTCGACCATGCCTACCAATTCAAGAATGTTGTTGGAGCGACGAGCTTACACTGCTACAATCTTGCCAATCTTGAGGGCATATTGAATGAAGACCCATTAGTGGTATCATTCGATACTTACTATGGGCGGCAGCCGCTCTTTGATGGTTGCTTCTGATGGTCAAGCCGAAGACCAAAATCAGCGCTTCTTGGGAGGCAACCCAAGCGTATCCTTTTGTTATTTAGTTTTGTTTTATTTTTCAGTTTTCATTTTAGTTTTGTTTATCTCTCAAGTCGAATATTTTACCATATGCATTCTTCTCTTGCTAGGTACTTGGTTGGAGCGATGAACCCCTACAACTGTGGAGCTTTCAAAAGCAAATCTTCTTCAACCCTCATGCAAGCGTCTTGATCAGTGGAGTTCACTGTTTCCCTTTTGATTCTTTTAAACATTGAGGGCAATGTTTGATTTAAGTTAGGGGGAGTAGTAGCTTGCATGTTTTACTTGTTTTAACCACATGTTGTGTGCTTAAATGACACTTGAATCGTCCGATTATTATGAGCTAATTTTTTTTTTATGGGTTCAAACTTGAGAAAAGAATGAATTATAGTAGTGACTATTCAATGAGGATTTTGATCTCACTATGCATATGAACTTGATTTGTGATGATTATTGGACTTGCACATGAATATCCTAATTTGAGTTAGCATGTCAAGAATGAGGAATATATGGAGCACAATGAGTCATGATCTTGTGGATTGCATGTTTTGAATAGTGATAATTTTTGTGAACTTGATGATTTGTCTTGAGCATCTTAGAGTTATCCTAGAACTTATTTGATGATGACACTTTGAGGCGAAATTTTATAGTTACAAACTTGACTTGGAAATGATCTAGGCAATCTTTGAAACGTTTGAGCCTTTCAAGCTTACCATGGTTCATATCAATCCCTAGTGTCCATTTGAGCTTTATTGAAAAAAGAATGGTATATGCATTGCATATAATTAGACCCATTCAACATTCTTGGCAAACTCATTATACTTACCCTTGAGCCTAAATGAAAAAGTTATCCTTACCCTAAGGGAGTATAATGAATATCATTCGATGCACTTGAATTGTTATATCTTGATGAGATTATTGAAAAAAAAAATTGATGAATGAGAAAAGAAAAAGATAGACAAAAAGCCTTGAGAAAAAGATTGACTAAATAAGACCCAAAGTGGCCAAGGCTATAAAAGAAAAAGAAGAGAAGCTCGATGTGTGTGAAACATTTGAATTGTAAATGATTATACTCTCTTCTTTGCGCTTATCCTATCTTTTCTTTGAAGCCAACACCAAAGGCCTTACATAACAAGCTTAAAAAGTCCTTTTGATCCAAGTCTAAGGAGTAACAATCATTAGTGGAGAAGTTGTTTGAAAATAGGCTTATGGGGTGCTTGATGATAATCTCGACTTTGAGTTGATTAACATGATTTGATCTTGAATATGTGCATGAAACTTAAGATTGACTATAGCACACACACACGTTCCGATTTTGAGATGTGTTACTTGATTTAGGAGAAAACATGTCTTGTCAACTTTTGTATATATGCATAAGATTTCTAAGAATAAAATAAGTCATGAAATAATTGTTTAAAGTATCAAGAATGAACTCTACCTTGTGATTTTAATGCTTAATCGAGGACGATTAAGTGATAAGTTTGGGGGAGTTGATAGGGTTGAATATTACGTGTTTTTATGCTATGATATGTATATGTTTTTGTGTTGATTCTTGGATTATTTTACGGTTTATGGTATATATTTCTCTATTTCAGGAATCAATGTTGAAATGTAGGGAAATGTGAAGAAATGAAGCTAAAATGTTGAAAGATTGAATAAAGTTGAAGAAAAGAGGAAAAAACCAGAATCCAAGATAGATGTTGCTCCTTTCTCCTCCAATTACTATATGTTCAGCCACGTTTTGGAAATGTGGTCCATATAAAAGTTGTAGAACTTTCTCTTATCTTCGCGTGGACAGCTGATTCATCAAATTTGGAGTTTGTATGAGAAAGTTACGGTAAAAATACGAAACTCGCCAGAAGCTGAAAAAGGCGAAGAAAACTTTCTGGTCTTGCCGATCGATCGAGCAAGCATTGCCGATCGATCGAGAAAGGCTGAAAAAGCCACGAAATTCTTACTGTGAAGCTCGATCGATCGGCCGCTTTGTCAGGATCGATCGGCCGAAGGAATTTTCAGAAAAATAACTTCCTTGTAGAGTTTGTGTGCAAAAGGGAAGTCCATGATTCCCTTCCTCTATACATATGGACAAATAACAACCCAAAATCAGATTTTAAAACCCTAGGAATAGCCTCCACACCTCCATACTCCATATCACCTTCATCCATCTTCACCTATTCATCCTAGGAATTGGAACAAACCAACAAGGCGATTAAAGAGACGATCGAGAAGGAAGCAAGAGAAGGAGCGAGGATCTACAACCGGAGTCGACGCTGGGAGTTTATTCTTACTTTTAAACCTTAGTTTTGTTTTGTTTTGATTTTATCATGCTTGAATTGTTGCAAGACATGTTTGAGTATTGGTATTTATTTATGAGTATGAACTAAGTTTATTTATTGAGGTTAGGCGAATCCTTTGTTATGAACCTTCGATTTGATGATTTAATGATTGAATTCTTATAGTTCTTTGCGTATGTTTTATGTTCTTCATGATTTTAGAGGATTGATGACCTTTGAATGATGTTAGTATCGTAATTGAGATCGAGAGATGATTTTATGATCCTGAATTAATAACTCATACCATGGATTTCAGACCGAGATCGAGAGATGACGTCAAATACATACGTGATAGCCATAGATATCTAGTAATTGAAAGCTAGGAGTTTTCATGGATCTTATGCAACATTGAATTGTTAAATAAGTGAACGAGAGTTACTTACTGCAATTCGGTGTTAGGTTTAATATAGATCGAGAGAGTATATTAGATAAATTTGGAGAACTGATCACGTTAGAAATATTTGAATATTCAATCGAGAATTTTAGGGAATTGCATTGGTGAGCCAAAGTCTCGATAATTTTCTCTAGTGGATTTTTCTCGTTTAATTTTATTGACTTGGTTGGATTAGTAGTTTAGTTTAATTAATTAGTTCTTTAATTATAAATTAATTATCGTAGGTTAAATATAGTTAAAAGAAATCTTATTTGGTAATTGCTTGGTAGTCCCTGTGGGTTCGACAATCCGTATCTTCCTATCTATACTAAAACTTGACACCGTGTACTTGCGGTCTAAAATCGCTACACTGGAATTAATTGTTTAAAATAATAGCGATCAATAGATCACCATTTTCCATGTTTAAGACATAGAAATCAGCGGGGATGACAAAATTCTCTACGTGCACATGTACATCCTCTACTATCCCCCTAGGAGTAACCGTGGACCTATCAGCTAATTGAATCACGGTATTATTTCGTTTCAAAAGTCCAGGTTTCAGTTGAGTGTAGATTGAGTAAGGCATGACATTAATGGAAGCTCCTAAATCTAGCATTTCCTTCTCAATCCTAGTATTTCCAATCACACAAGGGATAGAAAACATATCAGGGTCCTTACTCTTGGATGACCGTGGAAACATTCTCGCCTAGCTCAATCTTGGGGCACCCTTTGCGTTCCTTGCTCTTATCCGCTTTCCACACTTCTTTCAAGAATCTCGCATATCGAGACACTTTCTTTATGGCATCATGTAGTGGGTCATTTTCCTCGCAACGTCAGAAAGTCTCGTAGAGTCCCTTGATGCCCTTGTCCTTCCAGATCACCTTCAATGCAAGGTGGAATGGTGGTTCAATTTTATATTCACGGAGTGGAGGGGATTTACCTCGTGGTTCCTCCTCTTGCATGAGCTCTTCAACGTCTTTTCTTGGTCCCTTCTCTTCCTTCATCTCTTCATTCTTGGGTGGCATCAGTACCACCTTCTCCTCAACCTCATCTTCACTCATCTTCAAAGTGATGGCGGTGTGGGGCAAGCATCAGTTAGATGACTCGGTGGTGCACAAATTCCACATACCTTAGCACTTTGTCCAATTCCAATTGCAAGTTGTTTCACAATACCGGTTAAGTCAATCAATTGTTGTTCGAGGCTAGAAACATTTAACTCGCTTTGCTTCCTAAGCTTATGGTCCGATCGAGCAGCTCCAAACTGTTTAGAGTTTGCTGCCATGTCTTCGATTTTCTCTCCTAAGTTGATGTAAGCGTGCATGAACAAATAGGTAAAAAGCATTCGAAGATGAACATCAATACACAAATTAATAAAAACGCCCTTCCCCGGCAACGACGCAAAATTTGGTAGCGTTTATCGCGTACGCCCAAATTAACCCTCTCAAGTTAATAACAGTAATGAATGTAGTAGCGTGAGTATGGATCGATCCCACGAGGAAGGTTATATCTTTGTGTTAACTAGTACAAACTAAAATAAGAAGGGGATTTTGAAATCAACTGAATTACTACTACGATGCAAAATCAAACTAATATGCTAAATTAACTAGATGAATTAACTTATGAGAAAAGAGCAATTCTCGGTTTTCGGTTGACTTTACAATTGTTGATGTTCTCACCCGTTTGGGGGTTGTTTTCGTCGAAATAGGTAGAACACGTACGACATTGATTCGGTAAAGGAGTTGGAACTATTGAATGAGGATGCTTCTGGAAGTGAGGTACAAGTAGTGGTATTGGTAACGTGATTTATACGACTATATACATATTTATTTATTAAATGCTCGTCTGTGAGCATAGTTACATGTGTATATGGGTTGTATAAGTATTTTGACATTTTTCTTTTCATTTGAGCATATCATGCAATCTAATTAAGAGGGAAATTGCATAATGAATTGAGAATATAAATAGTGCAATGTGATGTGTATACATTGTTGAATTGAATTATATTGGGAATCGAGTTTTCTTGGGAATTTTATTGAATATTGTATAGAGGTCATGCTATAAGTATGGACTATGCAATGAGAATTCCCTAATGTTTATAAATGTATACACCAATGATAATGATAAATGCACTAATGATGAGATTATGAGTATGGGTCTTACTGTAGTGTTATCAGAGCCAGGTTAGCTCCTTGAGCTGCTTAAAGGCCTAGGTTGTGTTGAGAACATGGAATAGGACATATTTATGCACGATTATTGTTTTGTATGAGTGTAATGTAACAATTATACACGTATGTGCATAGCATATTATGAAGCAATGAAATTGGTGTTGTTGCTAACTATCGTGGTTGCATGAGCATATGGTATACAAGTAACGTGATAGTGAGAATAACCGGTGAGGCCCAGGAACATACATACTTGATGTGATATTGTTTGTGGAGTACAAGAGGCCGGTAACATAAGTAATAGTATATCAATGATTGAGTTTGTGATAGCAATATTGTGTCATTGGATGAACAACAAAATGATATACTATATTGATAATAATCTGATGTTGTATACATGTTGATTTAAATGTATGTATGTTATATCTGTATACAGTGTTAAGTAAATATGATTTTGTAGGAGAAATCAGAAAATGGGATATGCTGTCTGAGGACAGGAAATGGTGGACAATATCGTGCCGTTGATGCATGACAACAGATGCTATGATGATCGAGTATGAGTATGTTGTGATTAAAAGAATGCAGGTATATGTGAAGTTATACACATGCATTAATATTTGATTTGGTATGTTTGAGTATCGATGAGATTGTATGGGATGTGAGTCACCTCTTCAGTCCAATGGGCAAAGTGCTACATGTACGGGGGTCACCTCTTGAGCCTACGGGGCAAAGTGACGCGTACATGGAAAGAACCACTTGAGCCTGCGGAGCAAAGTGCTACATTCATGATAATGCCGCTGTCATGTTGAAGCGATGATAATGCCGCTGTCGTGTCGAAGAGATGGTACATGCCGCTGTCACGTTGAAGCGATGATAATGACGTTGTCATGTCAAAAGCGATGATAATGTTGTTGTCTTATCGCGCGATGAATCAGGATATTTGCCGCTGTCATATCGTAGCATGGGTCACTGATATGTCGAAGCGAGGGATATCCATGGAGCCGCCGATAATTCGAAGCGAGGAATATTATTGAGCTATTGATATATATAATACTTGTTGCTGTTACACGAAGTGAGGGGTATTATGTGATAATATAATTGTCGCTGTGGTGATATCCCCGAAATAATTATATGCATTTGGGAATTAATTATATTTATGTGATATTTATGGTGTTAATTAATTTAGTGTTGAATTAATTAATATGGAGAAATGCTTAGTCACATGTTATGCGTGACCTGGTAATGCATTTCAGGGTGCATGTGATGCATGTTGAGAAAATGAGTTATGGCATTGTTTATATGGGGTGGGCGTTAATTATGTTGGTAAAGCATGTTTAATTAAGTTGTATTGCATTTTTGAAAAATACTTTTAAAATATCAAGTTGGGATATTTTATTAATCATGCTAGGTACCAGGACGTGTGTAATTAACCCCTTTTAACTACCACCCCTTCTTTTCACTCTCCCATTACTCTCTATCAAACATCACTCCCAAACCCTTCCCAAAACACCACTCACGTCTGAAACAAGTAAGGAGGGAGGGTTTTTCCAAAAAAAATCTTGGTTGCTTGACTTCTTGGTAAGATTTGAAGCCTAGAAGTGGTATGAATTCCTTCTTGTTTGGTTTATTATGTTTTGGGTTTGAAATGGGTTTGTATTAGGGATTTGGAAATGGTTTGGTTTTGAAAATGTGATTTTTGATATGGGTTTTGGATTTTGTTGTTGTAATGGTTGGGATATGGTTTTTGATGTGGTTTATGTTGATTTTTGGGGATTTTATTGAGACTACACGGGATTCCGGTGTCTATTGTATCTGACAGAGATCCATGGTTTACATCTCATTTCTGGGGAGGTCTACAGTCAGCTTTGGGTATTGAGGTGAGGTTGAGTACGGCATATCATCCCCACACGGACGGTCAGACCGAGCGTACTATACAGACGCTCGAGGACATGCTACGGGCTTGTGTATTAGAGTTTGAGGCCTCATGGCAAGATTCATTGTCTTTGGTAGAGTTCTCTTACAACAATAGCTATCAGGCGCGTATTCAGATGGCTTCGTTTGAGGCTCTGTATGGTCGGCATTGTAGGTTGCCATTATACTGGGATGACTTGACTAGTAAAGCAGTGGGAGGACCCGAACTAATTCGGGAAATAGAGAATAAGATAAAGGTTATCTGGCAGAAAATGAAGGCAGCCCAGGATAGACAGGCGGCCTATGCGAATAAACGGCGGAGACCGTTGGAGTTTCAGTTGGGAGACAGGATTTTTTTGAAGATCTCACCTTTCAGAGGTGTTGTGCGGTTTGGTATGAGTGGGAAATTGTCTCCAAGGTATGTGGGACCGTATGAGATTTTACAGCGCATCGGTACCTTGGCTTACCGTTTGGCATTGCCACCGTCGTTATCTGGTATTCACGACGTATCCCACGTATCTATGTTGCGGAAATATGAGCCGGATCCGTCACACGTGTTGCAGCCTTCTGAGGTACAGTTAGATTCTGATGTGTCTACGAGGAACGGCCAGTCAGAATTCTTTATCGAGCTGATCGCAGACTTCGAAACAAAGTGATACCGATGGTCAAGGTTCATTGGGATCGCAGGGGTGTCGAGGAGGCCACGTGGGAGACGGAGCGCATATGGTGCAGCACTACCCGGAACTATTTTCTGGTATGTTATTTATGTTTAGTTTCGTTTGGGTAAGTGCATGCGATTTCGAGGGTGAAATCTTATAAGTATGGGAGTATTGTGATATCCCCGAAATGATCATATGCAATTGGGTATTAATTATGTATGTGATTATTATGGTGATAATTAAATTATGTGCTGGAATTAATTATCTTGGTGAAATGCTTAGTAACATGGTAGGCGTGACCCGGTGGTGCGTTTCAGGGTGCATGTTGGGAAATTGGGTGTTACCATGGTTTAAATGTGATGGTTGATAATTATTTGGTAAATCACGTATTTAATTGGGATTTTGGTGCATTTTGGTAAAATGCTTTTAAAATATCATTTTGGGGTATTTTATACATCATGTTAACTAATGGGGTACATGTTTAATTACAATTCTTTATACCCCACTAACCCCAATTTACCCTTCTCACTTTACCAATCCCCATCACTTTACCAATCCCCAAATCACTCTTCCAAACCCTATCCCCAACCCATTTTCGAATTTGGCATGAAGGAGGAGGGAAAATCCTTGCAAAAGCTTGGTTTGTGTGATTCTTGGGGAGATTTAGAGTCCATAAGAGGTATGGATACCTCATTGATGTTTTAATGATGTTTGGTTTGGATTTGAAATGGTAATTGTTGTTTTGAAAAGGTGGTATTGTTTTTGGTTGGGTGTTGGATTTTTGGTAGTATATTGGTGCATGTTGAAGGTATATGGTGTTTTAATGTTTTTGGTTTGATGGTTTATGTGTTGGTGAAGTTGGGGAAGAAATATGGTGTAAAAATGGTGGAAATAGCGTGTACAGGTTGTGGCAATCGATCGCCACATTTGGGCAATCGATCGGTGGGGCTGGCGATCGATCGCGCCAATTGTGGCGATCGATCACCGAGTGCAGAAAAATTTGGGTTCGGACAGTGTGATCTCGCGATCGATCGGGGCCTTGCGGCGATCGATCGCGAGTCACCAAGAAGTGGGATTTTGATTATTTTTGTGGGATTTTTGGTATTGGACTATTATTGGCTCCTAATATTGGTTTGTGTGAATGTGTAGAACCATCCCAGGTGGCCACACAACCTAGGAGATAAAGTCCACATCACAACACATTTTGGTACAAAGGTACGTAGTGAGACGTACGGGCATCGGACGGTAAAATGTATATTTATGCATTGAATTGGTTATGCATTATGGTTGCATACATGGTCTTGGTTATGCATCATGGATTGCATACATGGTTTGGTCATGCATTATGGTTGCATTTGTTTATTGGATGCATTGGTGCATGTGATTGTGAGTCGAGATTATATTCCAATGATGGAGAATACTTGCTGCCAGTGGCGTAGCGATGTGAATACTTGCCGCTGTCATACCGTAGCGATGAGAGAATATTTGCCGCTAATATTATAGCGAGGGATATTAGTACCGCTGGTATTGTCTAAGCGATGGGTATTTCCGCTGTCATGCTAACGCGAGGTGTATTATGCCACTGATATAATAAGACTCGGAAATCGAACACGGTATACATGGAATGGATGCATGTCATGACATACATATTAGTGTTATAATCTATTGGATTGATTGTGATACAGGAACAACCAAATGGAGCATTAAATGTATTAAATACAGGAAGTGATTCGTATATACGGTTTATGCATTTCTAAATTACAATCATATTATTGTGAATATGGTTTGTTACATGCTCATGGTTTTGGGTTGTTTCCTGTAGGTACTTTTGGGCGGAAAGGCTAAGGCGGGTTGATGCGGTGAGCTTGTGAGGAGTGCTTTTGGTGTAGTAGGCATAATTCTTTTGTATAGTCTCTACTCTTGGAGTAGTGTAAAGCTATAGGATTAACATTCAATTGGTTGGGAATGTAATTAATCCCTTTTGGAACTTTATTTTGGCACTGTAATCTTAACAGCTCAAGGCATCAACACGAACTTTATACTCTATAGATGTATGTTAACTCTATTTACGCCTTTAATCCGCACTTAAGGAACTAGGACCTTACAGAAGCATATATGATACCAGTTTCATTCACATTCAAAGCAATATTCATCTTTCTCAACTCTAACATATATGGCATAGAATGTACTGATAGACAAGAAACAGTACCATATGATTTTCTGCTCAACACATCAGCCACAACATTAGCCTTTCCAGGATGATATTCAATAGTGCAATCATAATCTTTCAATAATCAAGCCATCTTCTTTGACGCATATTAAATTCTTTCTGAATCAACAGATATTTTAGACTTTATGATCTGTAAAGATTTGAAATTTAGTACCATACAAATAATGTCTCCATATCTTTAAAGCAAATACAACAGCAGCAAGCTCAAGATCATGAGTAGGATAAGATATTTCATATGGTTTCAACTGTTGAGAAGCATAAGCTATAACTTTTCCAGATTGCATTAAAACACAACCTAGACCTTGATATGAAGCATCACTCTAAATAACAAAATCATTGGTACCTGATGGAATCGTCAGAACTGGAGCAGTTGTGAGTTTTTCTTTTAATTCATCAAAACTTCTTTGACATTCTGTCCACTTAAAAGAAACATTTTTGCGCAACAACTTTGTCAATGGAGTAGCAATACGAGAAAAGTTCTCAACAAATCTTCTATAATAGCCAGCTATACCAAGGAAACTACGAACTTCTGTAACATTTTTTGGATTTTCCCAATTTGTTATTGCTTCAATTTTCACTGGATCAACTTTTATACTCTCACCAGGTACAACATGCCCCAAAAATACAACTTTATTCAAACAAAACTCACATTTCTCAGTTTTGCATACAATTGTTATCAAGCAATGTCTGAAGCATAATTCTTAACTGTTGTTCGTGTTCTACGGCAGATTTCGAATAAATCGGAATATCATCGATGAAAACAATCACAAATTTATCCAGATAAGGTCTAAACACATCATTCATCAATGCCATAAAGACAGCAGGTGCATTAGTCAACCCAAATGGCATAACAAGAAATTCATTGCGACCGTACCTGGTTCTAAACACAGTTCTCGGTATGTTCATTTCTGAAATTTTCAACTGATGGTATCCAGATCTCATATAAATTTTAGAAACTGCAGTAGCACCTTGTAATTGATCAATAAATCATCTATTCTGGGTAGTGGATATTTGTTCTTAATAGTCACATGGTTCAACTTCCGATAATCAATAAATAATTGCAAGGTACCATCTTTCTTTTTAACAAACAACACAGGTACGCCCCAAGGTGATACACTCGGTCAAATAAATCATTTATCCAGTAATTCTTGTAACTGAGTTTTCAATTCATTTAGTTCAATAGGTTCCATTCTGTAACGTGAAATAGAAATCAATGTCATATCACTAAGCACCTCAATAGTAAACTCAGTATCCAGATTAGGAGGTAATTCTAGTAATTCATCTGGAAATACTTCTGGATATTCTCTGACTACTGGCATATCTTCAAGTTTCAAACTACATATTCTGCTATCTATAATGTAACCTAAATATGTTTCACAACTTCCCTTAATCAATCTAGAGCCGTAGTTGCAGAAATGATGCATGTCTGTGAAATTTGTCGTTCTCCTTTAAACACAATCTAAGTTTGATCAGGAGTTGTCATACTATCTCTTTAGTAAAACAATCCAATTTGGCATGATATGCAGTCAACCAATCCATTCCAAGAATCATATCAAAATCTTTCAATGGCATAACAATCAGGGTAGCAAACAGCTCAGTATTTCCAATCAACAGTTACATTGACGATTTACCATATTCACAACCACTATACTTTAAACTGGAGTTCGAACATCTAAATCATAGCTCAGTGATTCTGGTTTTACATGCACATGTATTCTGAATGCTTGTGATATGAATGAATGAGTTGCACCGTGATCAAATAATACATAATCAATTGCATCAAAGATTGATAAATTATCAGTGATAACCTAGTGCAGTACTTGCTTCTTCTTGTGTCATTGCAAACACACGGGCTTGATTATTAGCTTTGCTTTCTTTCAAACCAGCACCTCTTCCCATACCAGGCTTTCCTCGACCTCTGCCTCTACCAGCTTAAAGTTACTTGCCTTTGGTTGGTCCACTGTAGTCTCTTCATTATAACAATTTCTTGCAATATTACCCCGTTCACCACATCGAAAACATTTCTTGTCAGAAGTCGACATTCACCAAAATGATTCTTGCCACATGTTGATATAAACCCAAAAATTTTACTTCATGATGGTGCACTACTGAAGCTGGCACCCTTGGAACCACTAGACAACATTTTTTGTGCAGGTACTTGGAATACTTTCTTCTTACCAACACCACTACTTTCTTCACTTTGTCGTTTCTTGAAAGCTTTTGATCCAGCTTCCAACTTCTCAGCATGAATAACTTCATATTTCAACTTACTATAGGATTCCAAATCTGTTGTTCTAAGGGGATCACGAATAGTGAATCGTAAATCCCATTTCACACCTGCTACATTTCTTCTTCTCAGTAGCAACCATGTGTTGAGCATACAGTGACAACTGATTGAACAACACTTCATACTCTGCCCCTGATCCGTTCCACTGTTTCAATTCAAGAAATTCTTTCTCCTTCTGATCTGTAGACACTTCAGGTAAGTATGCATCATTAAACTTCGTCAGAAAGTCCTCCCAAGTCAAAACAGGTGGCTGAATAGTTTTGTTAGGAGTTGTTTCCCACCAATCATATTGAAATAGACACATCTATTGGTATATTTTGATGGATAAATTGATACATATGCTACATAATCATATATTTGTGTAAATGTAGAAAATGTGAAGAAATCAAGCTAAAATGATGAAAGAAGGAATAAAGTTGAAGAAAATAGGAAAAATCCAGAATCTAAGACACATGTTCCTCCTTTCTCCTCAAATTAATATATGTTAAAGCCAATTTTGGAAATGTGGTCCATAAAAAAGTTGTAAACTTTCTGTTATCTTCGCATGAACAACTGATTCGTCGAATTCAGAGTTGGTATGAGAAAGTTATGGTCAAAATACGAAACTCGCCAGAAAAATTGAAGGCTCGGTGATCGATCGGCAGATTTCGACGATCGATCGCCGAGGCAATCTGCCTGAAAAATAAAAAAAAATTAAAGGCTGGCAATCGATCGCCATCCAGTCGCGATCGATCACCAGAGAGTCCGAAAAATAGGAAATTTAGAGTTTTACCATCTTTGGGAAGATTTTAACCTAACCTACCATATTTTACTTGATATGCTTGATTTTATCAGCCTCCAAGCACCATAATTCAGACTTAACAATATAGTTTAGACTTTAGAATAAATGTTCTCTCAACTTTTGTGAAGAACGACTTGAAGAACGAAGAACGAAGATGGAAGTGACGCTCTGGAAATGTGAATCCCTTTAGTAATTCTTCCTTTTTCTATTATTTTAATGCTTTCTAGATTAGTTTTGATTGTTTTTAATTTAGTTATGAGTAGTTAAATACCTTTGTAATTCTCGATTGAGGAAAACGATACATTGGAGTTTACGATTCTGGTGAGATTAAGTTTTGATTGTTGATTTCATTGAGTAACAATTGTTTTTCTTATTTTATTGCCATGATTGTTATGTTTGATTGTTAGATTGATCACCTAGTTATTGTTCATACAATTTAATGCTAAATAAGATATCAAATACGGAATCGTTTGATCCCTCTAATTTATGAATCAACTAAGATTGATAAAATTACGTTTGTGAGAAATTCTTAGGAAAAAACAATTGACTAGATTAAACATAGACGCTTGGATTGTGTTGTTTAGCTTCATCGATTTATTAGTTCATATGCTATCATCGATTTAAATCTTAATCGCTTGTATTTTGATTGATTGTTTGGTAAGGGTTATACTAGAACGCTTGGGCTACTTAACTAAACTTAAGGTGAGATAGGACTTTGATTATTGGATTAAACGTCCACGATGAATATTCATTGACCCATTTGTGAAGATCGATGATCGAGATAGTAAACACCAATTGTAAAGTTAACTGAAAACTGAGAATCGCTCTTTTCTTATAAATTAATTCACTTAGTTAATTTTGCATAGTAGTTTAATTTTGCATCATAGTATTAATTCCATTAATTTCAAAACCCCTTTTTATTTTAGTTTGCATAAGTTAACACATAGATATAACCTTCCTCATGTGATCGATCCCTAATCAATCTACTACATTCATAAATGTTATTAACCTGAGAGGGTTAATTTGGTCATACGCGATAAGCGCTACCAAATTTTGGCGCCGTTGCCGGGGAAGGCATTGGTATTTATTTCGTTTTAATTGTTTTATTATTATTATCATCCCGCACTACTACTTTGGTTTGTTGATGAGTACATGTGAATCGTCTAATCACATAGATAATTTTCACTACGATCCTGAGATCGAGAGAACACTACATCGGAGAATAAGAGAAGCAAGGATACTGGAGGAAAAAGAAGATAGGAACGACATGGATGCGAATCAAAGTTTGAGACAGTCGGTGAATCCTAACTTGAATCAACAACCTCTCTGCATCACTTTCCCTGCGCTTACTAACAATGTAAATTTTGAACTCAAGTCTGGATTAATTCATTTACTGCCGTCTTTTCATGGTCTTGCAGTTGAGAACCCGCACAAGCACTTGATGGAGTTCCACGTGGTATGCACTACTATGAAGCCGCTGGCGTAACGGAGGAACAAATATGTAAGGCCCTCGTACCATATTATCGGAAATTATGTTTAACTTCTCAACAATTATGTGATTCATCTTATGTCAATCATATGGTTGAGAATAAACATGAGGAATATTATCTTTGATAACAACTCGATATTATACTTAACATTTTGTAAATGTGATGTCACAATATTTGATAATGAGAATTAAGTACAATTTGTACATTAATTTGTTACTTAGTTAGAAATTAATTAATGAGAATATAATATTGACCTTGTACATGTCAATTGACAGTCGGGTCAGAACATGGTGAATGTCAAATATATATTTTTGGAATATTTGGATTAACACCGAATTTTGTTAAAATAGTTTAATAAATATAAAATTTGTACTAAATCGAAAGATTTAATTTTTGGGATTAAAATAAGGACACGAAGTCAGGTGTAAACTGTATATGTAATATACATGCATCAGTACACCGGTGGCACCCTGATGTCCATAATTGGTCGGGAATTAATATATATCGGTGTAGGACGTAAAACACATAACATAACATGTAAAAACACACACTGATCGTGGACACACACTAAAAGGTGTGAAAACACACACTACTCGCGCGATTCACCGACCACCGTGTATAAATCCGTTTCGTTCGCCTTCGTCCGACCACCTATCGCCAAGACCGACCTACCATCGTGTTCCTTACTCAGAGGCACATCTTTACATACTAGATAATAAATTTTGGTGTTCGAAAAGTGCTTCAATTGTACCCTGGAACGTTGAAATCGCGATGGCTAGGGTTTCTGCACTTTTGGTTAGATTTCTTCGATTCAACCACGAATTGGATGAAGCAAAGGCACTGAATCTCTTCCTTGCACCTGGACGAAACTTTCTACACCAGCCACCGCCTGTACCGCCACCGGAGGTCGCCGGAATTGGAGGAAAACCGTGCATGAACTGTGTGAAAATTGGGTAAAAATTTGATATCCGATTTTTCCGACTTTGATTCGATATACCAGTTAATTTGGATTATAATTGTTGAATAATAATTTGAATTGGTGAAAAATAATTTAGCAAATTAAATTGTGATGTAATCGCATCAATTTAATTACCCTAAATTGGTTAAGCTGTGACTAAAATTGATAACAATTTTTAATGATTAGTTTATTGAATTGTGAATTTATACCATTATACAGTGACTACTTCGACCCTAAAAGCTCAAGTACCCTTGTAGATCGAGAAAGAAAGGTATGTTGCGATCGGGTAACATACGACAGGTATCTGTATCAGTTGATATATGATTTGCTGAATTACGTGAGTTTACGTGGCTATGTGATTTTATTTAAATTATATGGCATTCTTAGAATTCATAATTGCACATCGGTGTATGAAATAAATATTTTGTTCACACACATCATTTTTATACATACATCGATGCATGACATACACGTTGAGCTACGATACTTTGTTACCCTGTTCGTTTGGATTTGATCAAACATAAGGGTTGTACACGGTTCTATGACTGGCATTAAGTGGCCTGAAAGGCATAGAGATTCGTGGCCCTTATGATTGCTATGATGTGTTGATACGGGGATTGGTCGCGTTTGCCGACGTCATCCTATGGATTATCCCTATTTGTTGAGATTGTTGTGGATTGCGCCTTGCTGACGTCATCTGTATGATATGATATGATGTCAAGAGCTGGAATACGGTGACGCTTTGACGACGCACCATATAGAAATTCCTTTGCTTGACATGCTCGAGCTATTGAGACATTTGGACTTCCATTTATTGGTTCTGAGATACCCAGCGGATACGTGTACGATACCGACATGACAAGACATGCATTGCATTTCATTTCATTTCATATATCATTTTATAGTTACATGTTGTATTTATTTTGATCGTTCCATATTGGGCTTTGGCTCACCCCCAAGGGGGCTGTTGTTGTCTTTGTGTGTGGACAATGGCAAGTAGTACTGGTGACCAGGATGCCAGAGAAAGCACGTCTGATGGGAGTCACTGTGGGGTCTTCCCACCTTAACAGTGATTAATAGACATAAGAAGGACTAATCATGCATTAATAACGTCTTAAGGTTCTGGTTGTTACATGAGCTAACAGGATTACAGGCCAAAAAATAAAAGACTTCAAAAATAATTCATTACATTCCCAAAAGAATGTTAATATTTAGACTTGAATCCTATACATTCATGTGTTCCTCGTTGCTCACTGCCTCAACCCGACCCTTAGTCCTTTAGCCCAAAAGCGTATCTACAGGGACAACACATCATAAGCATAAACAATCTTACTTAACATCATAAAAACATCATAGTAAATGCATGAAATATTGGTTAAGTAAATATGCTGGTTATTCATTAACTTCTTATTGTTGTCCCTGATTCATAATCATGCATATGGGCATCTTACCCTGTGGCATCTTACCACTCTATAAACATCGCATGGCCTCTTACCATGTGGGGCATCTTACCCCGTGGCATCTTACCACAAATAACATCGCATGGCCTCTTACCATGTGGGGCATCTTACCCCATGGCATCTTACCACAAATAACATCGCATGGCCTCTTACCATGTGGGGCATCTTACCCCATGGCATCTTACCACAATTAACATCGTATGAATATATATAAACATCTTATCAACGTCGTAAACATCTTATAAACATCATCATTTCATCATCAATACTCATGCAATAAAAGCATAGTCGTAGTGTAAAGATGCGTTTTACCGTCCGATGCCCGTACGTCTCTTACGTACCTTTTCAAAAGGAGGAGGAGTCAACAGACTTATCTCCTTGATTGTGCTGGTACCTGGGATGGCTCTACACAACCACATAATACAATATTAGGCACCGATACGAGAATCGAAATCAAATTACAAAAAAGAACATAAAATTTTATTACACATGAACAGTGACTACTGATCGATCGGTCTCCCCTACCGATCAATCGCTAACTGTTCATCATTTTCATTCTTTTGCTACGACATTTGCCAATCGATCGGTGTTCATCACCGATCGATCGGTCGTTCACATTCATGCGAGATTTTCCAGAAATCTCGAAAACACCTCAATTCACACCCTTCAAACTACTTCATAACATACATACAATGCCTAAACAAGCATATCAATAGCTTCACCATACTTCCATGCATGTATTAAAATTAAAGGTTCACTCATAACCTAAACCGACATGCATTAAAACTACCCCTTTTTATCAATACTCGATCAACATTTCCGGAAACAGGGCAACATATTTTATTTCCAGATTTTTGAGTACTTCATTTCATGCCATAAAAACTATAACATATCTCATAAAACATGCTTGAACAAAAATGTCCTGGGCTTTACAAAATTACCATTCGTGTACTCAAATCGAAGGTTCATCCAAAAAGCCATCTAACATGCATAATATCATCTCCTCAATATCACTCTCAATCCATGTTTTTCCAGAAAAACAGGGGAAATTCTACCCAGATATTCGAACACCCTATTTCACATGCTTTAATCCTTCACATAAAACATGTAACATGCACAAGGAAAAATACTGAGAGCTTCATAATAACACCATGTAAGCATTTAAATCGAAGGTTGCAAGAAACCTAAGCTAACATGCCATTTTTACCACACTTAAAAGCAAGAACTTAATAAGCTTAAAAACAAAAACAGAGCATGGTTTCTCACCCTACTTTGCTCCGATTTTTGAGAGGCTTCCAAGGAATGAAAATGGCAAGGCTCCTCACGTTTTTGCTCAACAGGTGCTGGTGTTTGTTTGGGAGAGAAGGGTCGAGATTTGGGATGGAAGAATGAGGCTGAATGATTGAGCCAAGTGGGGTGGGCAATCATCCTGTGAACAGTTTGATTGGCATGGGTTGGGGGGGTGGTTGCATGTAGGGTGGTTTTGTGGTGTTTAATTGTGTCCCGGTATTTCATACGATATATAAAAATATCTTCCCTTGATATTTTATAATTTTACTACATCAATACAACAATTAAAAACACCTAACATGCCCCCTAAACCATATCATCATATCATAATTATAACCCCCAATTAAAGTATCACAACCCTCTTAAACACATCGTAAATCATCATCGTAGCACATAATCATATAACATTTCGGGGGTATTACATTACTCCCCTAATTATAAGATTTCGTCCTCGAAATCCACATTCATCATCATAACGGAACTAAACATAAAAACATACCAGAGAATAGTTCTGGATAGTGTTGCACCATATGCCGTTCCGTCTCCCATGTAGCCTCCTCGACACCCCGACTATCCCACTGAACTTTGACCATCGGTATAACTTTGCTCCGTAGTCTGCGATCCTCTCGATCCAGAATTCTGATTGGTCGTTCTACGTAGGACACATCTGAGTCTATCTTAAGTTCTGTAGGCTGTAAGACATGAGACGGGTCTGGCTCATACTTTTGTAACATAGAGACATGGAAAACATCGTGTATGCCAGACAAGGATGGCGGTAGAGCCAAACGATAAGCCAAAGTGCCGACACGCTGTAACACTTCATATGGCCCGACATACCTCGGAGACAACTTTCCCCGCATCCCAAAATGAACCACACCCCTGAAGGGCGAGATCTTTAAGAAGACCCTGTCTCCTAACTGGAATTCTAGCTGTCGTCGCCGCTTATTGGCATAGGCCGCTTGCCTATCCTGGGCCGTTTTCATCTTCTGGCGTATCAACTTTATCTTACCTTCCATATCCTTGATCATATCCGATCCTCCGACCGCTTTGCTAGTCAAGTCCTCCCAATACAGCGGTGATCTACATCGTCGTCCATACAGAGCTTCAAAAGGAGCCATTTGAATGCTCGCCTGATAACTGTTATTATAGGAGAATGGTACGCTCTGTTTGGCCGTCTGTCTGAGGGTGATAGGCCATACTAAGTCTCACCTCTGTGCCCAAAGCTGTCTGGAGACCCTCCCAGAAATGTGAAGTGAACCTCGGGTCTCTGTCAGACACTATCGAGACTGGAATACCATGCAATCTCACCACATCCCGCATATACATCTGGGCCATCTTTAAGTATGTATATGACATACTGTAAGGGATGAAATGAGCCGTCTTCGTCAGCCTATCTACGATCACCCAGATCTCATCAAATCCTGAGGCCGTCCTCGGCAAGTGGGTCACGAAATCCATAGATATATGCTCCCACTTCCATTCAGGCACCTGTAAGCTCTTCAGCTCACCACCAGGCCTCTGCCTCTCTGCCTTTACCTGCTGGCAGATCAAACATCTTTTAACAAAGGTAGTCACCTCACGCTTCATGCGTCTCCACCAGAATTGATCGCATAGGTCTTTGTACATCTTCCTTCCCCCTGGGTGGATACTGAACCGACTACAGTGAGCTTGCTCCAGTATTCCTCTACGCAGCTCTGGTGTATCTGGGACTACCCATCGGTTGCCCAGTCTCAAAGAATCATCCTCAGCCACTCTGAACTTGGATGGCTGACCCTGAAGTACCAATGATGTCCATCTCTGAACCTCACTATCAGACTTCTGGGCCTTCCTGATTGCCTCAAATATATCTGGCTCCGCCAATAATGTCGACACTCGCACAGGCGACGTGTCTACATCATAGCCCAGATGGCAATAAGAAGTCATCAAGGCCGACAAACACATGACATCCTCAGCAGTATTCTTCACCTTCCGACTTAAGGCGTCTGTTATTAAGTTCGCTTTACCTGGATGGTACTCAATTTCACAATCATAGTCTTTGAGCAAATCCATCCACCTTCTTTGCCTCATATTCAACTCTGCCTGAGTGAATAAGAACTTCAGGCTCTTATGGTCCGTATATATAGAGAAAGACGTGCCATACAAGTAATGCCTCCAAATCTTCAAGGCAAATATGATGGCCGCCAGTTCCAAATCGTGCACTGGATACCTAGCCTCATTTGGCTTCAGCTGCCTCGATGCATAAGCCACCACGTGCTTATCTTGCATCAACACACAGCCCAAACCCTGCAGTGACGCATCCGTATACAAGGCAAACCTCTTATTCTCAGACGGAATCACCAATACAGGCGCTGTAGTCAAGCGACGCTTCAGTTCTTGAAAACTTTCCTCACAAGCCTCAGACCAAAAGAAAGGGACTCCTTTATGAGTCAGCTGTGTCAGGGGTTTGGCAATCTTCGAGAAACCTTCGACGAAACGTCGGTAATAACCTGCCAAACCGAGGAAACTCCGTATCTCCGGTACAGAAGTGGGTACAGCCCACTCTAACACAGCTTCAATCTTCCTGGGATCCACAGATATCCCATGGCTAGATATGACATGGCCCAAGAATACCACGCTGTCCAACCAGAACTCGCACTTACTAAGCTTTGCATATAACTGATGATCCCTGAGGATCTGAAGCACTGTCCTCAAGTGCCTTACATGCTCTTCTTCTGTCCGAGAGTAAATAAGTATGTCGTCAATGAAGACTATGACGAACTGATCCAAATATGGCTGGAACACCCTGTTCATCAAACTCATGAAGACAGCTGGGGCATTCGTCACCCCAAAAGGCATGACCAGGAATTCATAGTGCCCATATCTAGTCCTGAAAGTCGTCTTCTGAACATCATCTTCTCTTACTCGAATCTGATGGTACCCCGACCTCAGATCGATCTCACTGTAGAGCCTCGTACCCTGCAACTGATCGAACAAGTCATCGATCCTCGGAAGTGGATACTTGTTCTTTACTATAGCTTTGTTCAGTTGTCTGTAGTCAATGCATAGGCGCATCGATCCATCTTTCTTCTTAACAAATAAGACAGGCGCACCCCATGGCGATACGCTAGGGAGTATGTAGCCCTTGTCAAGGAGCTCTTGTAACTGTATCTTTAACTCCCTTAACTCTGCTGGTGCCATCCTATATGGGGCACGAGAAATCGCAGACGTCCCTGGTAGTAACTCAATCCCAAACTCGACCTCTCTCGTCGGTGGGAATCCGGGAATTTCCTCCGGAAAGACATCAGCAAACTCTGCCACTACGGGCACATCCTCAACCTTTAACACTTCCCCCTTTTCCGTCATATCAACAACATAGATAAGATATCCTGTATGACCTCGTTCCAATACCTGTGCCATCTTGACAGCAGATATCAACGGAATCTTTGAGCGAGAACCATCCCCAAAGAATGTCCACTGGGCTCCCATATCAGACCTGAATCGGACAGTCCTTTGCCTGCAGTTTACGACTGCCTGATACTTGTTCAGAACATCGATGCCCACAATGCAATCGAAGTCTGTCATTCCCAGCACAATCAAATCTGATCTTAACTCATTATCCTCAAAATAAATGAGGTCATCATAGACAATCTGATCCGTAGTCAAACTTCTGCCTACGGGGGTCGAGTGTAGGGTCCTCCTACCTTAACATCCTCTGAATACACAATTTATGGACTAAACATGCATTAATAACGTCTTAGGGTTTCGGTTGTAGCTTTGAGCTAATAAGATTACAGGCCAAAATAAAATTTCACGAGCTAATTAATTTCATTCTCAATAATGAATGTTAAAGCTATAGATTTACACTACTCCTAGAGTAGAGACTATCAAAAACATGTATCCTATAAGCGTCTTGCTCCTTTTAGCTCACTGCCTCAACCCGCCCCTAGGCCCTTCGGTCCACCAGTGTACCTACAGGAACAACCCATCATGAGCATGTACATCGTTACTTAACATCATAAAGCAATGGCATATAAATAAATGCATGAAAATAATTGGTAACGTATACTTCCTGGTTAATCGTATTAACCCTCTTTGGTTGTCCCTGTCTCATAGCCATGCATATAATCATTAATTCTTGACATGAATGATTAAAATCATCTTATAAATATCAACATCTTATAACATCATCATCATATAAGCATTATCATCTTATAGCATCATCATCTTATAACATCATCATCATATAAGCATCATCATCTTATAGCATCATCATCTTATCACATTATCATCATATCATCATCATCATATAAGCATCATCATCATATAAGCATCATCATCTTATAGCATCATCATCTTATAACATCATCGTCATATAAGCATCATCATCTTATAACATCATCATCTTATAACATCATCATCATATAAGCATCATCATCTTATAGCATCATCATCTTATAACATCATCATCATATCATCATCATCATATAAGCATCATTATCATATAAGCATCATCATCTTATAGCATCATCATCTTATAAATATAACAGTAAATGTACGAAATCATAGTTAAGTAAACATACTGGTTATTCGTCAGCTTCTTTTTGTTGACCCTGATTCACATTCGTGCATATGGGTATCTTACCCCATCGTATGGCATCTTACCATATCATAATATCGTGTGGCATCTTACCACGTGGGCATCTTACCCTATCGTATGGCATCTTACCATATCATAATATCGTGTGGCGTCTTACCACATGGGCATCTTACCCTATCGTATGGCATCTTACCATATCATAATATCGTGTGGCATCTTACCACGTGGGCATCTTACCCTATCGTATGGCATCTTACCATATCATAACATCGTATCCTTATATAGGCATCATATAAACATCATCGTTACTTATCATAATCATCCTCATAGACATCATATCCTCTTTACTCATCATAAACATCATCATCATAGACTTACTTATCATAATCATCATCGTAAACATCATATCATCTTTACTTATCATAAACATCATCATCATAAACATCATATCATCTTTACTTATCATAACATCATCATCATAAACTTACTTATCATAATCATCATCGTAAACATCTTAAATATTTATACGATTATTTCGTAGTCATAGTGTAAGAATATGTTACCGTCCGATGCCCGTACGCGTCTTACGTACCTTAATTCCAAAAGTGGAGAAGTTGGAGAACTTTATCTCCTTGACGTTGTGGGTACCTGGGATGGTTCTACATAACCATACGAATCGATATTAGAAGCTAATTATAGTCCAATATCCAAAAATCCCACAAAAACATCAAAAACACATATTTTTATATCTCGCGATCGATCGCCGCCCAGGCCCGATCGATCGTGAGACCATACTGGACGTTGCTGAAATTTTCAGCTCTTGGCGATCGATCGCCACTTTTGGCGCGATCGATCGCCAGCCTCACCGAACGATCGCTCAAATGTGGCGATCGATCGCCAAATGTTACTGGCGTCTACTGTTGGGCCGCGATCGATCGCCTAGAACGGGCGATCGATCGCCGATCCCTGTACTTCGAAAAATTGACATTTTAGAGCATTTTCCAAGCTCTACCTCAAACCATTCAAACCCAAACTTCTCTACAACATCAACATCATCATAACACACTAAAACCCACATAAAACACTTCAAAAATCATACCCCAACAACATGCAACACATACCCTAAACAAACCCACATAATTTACTTCAAAATCAACCCATTTCAACACTAAACATCTTAAAAACTTTAGGAAGGGTTCCATACCTCTTGTAGGCTCCAAATCTTAACAAATATCACACAAACAAAGGTTTTGTGAAGCTTTCCTTCTCCTTCCTTGGTGAATTTCGAAAATGGGAGATGGGTTAGGGTTGAGGAATGAATTGGGGATTTTAAAAGTGATTGGTAAAGTAAGTGGGTATAGTGGGAAAAGGGGGTTATAAGGTTAATATTAAAATTATACCCCAAAGTTAACATGATGTATAAAACACCCCAACATGGTATTTTAAAAGCATTTACAAAAATGCATTAAACTTCCACTAAATCATGCTTTCCTCGTAATTAACCATCAACGTAGTTAAATCATGTTAACACCTTATTTTCTAACATGCATAACATGCACCCTGAAATGCAATCCCCGGGTCACGCCTATCATGTGACTAAGCATTTCAACATGATAATTAATTTCAACACATAAATCAATTATCAACATAATCCATCATATTAACATCATTAATGCTCAAATTGCATATAATTAATTTCGGGGCATCACATTACTCCCCTACTTATAAGATTTCGTCCTCGAAATCTCATACACTTACCCAAAATGGAACTAAACATAAATCATACCAGAAATAGTTTCGGGTAGTGCTGCACCATATGCCGTTCCGTCTCCCACGTAGCCTCCTCGACACCCCGACGATCCCACTGAACTTTGACCATCGGTATAACTTTACTTCGTAATCTGCGATCCTCACGATCCAGAATTCTGACCGGTCGTTCAACGTAGGATACATCTGAATCCAACTGCACTTCAGTAGGCTGTATAACATGAGACGGGTCTGGCTCATACTTCCGTAGCATAGAAACGTGGAAAAACATCATGAATCCCGGATAAAGACGGTGGTAGAGCCAAACGGTAAGCTAATGTACCAATACGCTGCAAGGCTTCATATGGCCCAACATACGTCGGGGTAACTTCCCCCGCATACCAAAACGAACTACACCCGTGAAGGGTGAGATTTTCTAGAAGACCTTGTCTCCTACTTGGAATTCTAGCGGTCGTCGTCGCTTATTGGCATAGGCTGCTTGCCTATCCTGGGCCGCTTTCATCTTTAAGCGTATCATCTTAATATTTTCTTCCATTTCCTTAATCATATCCGGTCCTCCGACCGCTTTACTAGACAATTCCTCCCAATACAGCGGTGACCTACATCGTCGTCCGTAAAGAGCTTCAAAAGGGGCCATATGAATGCTCGCCTGATAGCTGTCATTAAAGGAGAACTCTACCAGTGGTATAGGATCTTGCCACGGAGTATCAAACTCCAATACACATGTCCTCAACATATCCTCGATCGTCTATATAGTACGCTCTGTCTGACCGTCTTTCTGCGGTGATACGCTGTACTCGGTCTCACCTCTGTGCTCAAAGTTGTCTGGAGACCCTCCCAGAAATGAGAAGTAAACCTTGGGTCTCTGTCAGACACGATCGAGACTGGAACCCCATGTAACCTTACTACATCCCTCACATATAATTGGGCCATCTTTAGATACGAGAAAGTCATACTGTAAGGGATGAAATGAGCTACCTTCGTCAGCCTATCCACGATCACCCAGATCGCATCAAATCCAGAGGCCGACCTTGGCAAGTGGGTCACGAAGTCCATAGATATGTGCTCCCACTTCCACTTAGGTACTTCCAAGCTCTTCAGCTCACCACCAGGCCTCTGTCTTTCTGCCTTTACTTGTTGGCAGATCAAACATCTTTTGACGAAAGGCATAACATCACGCTTCATGCGTCTCCACCAAAATTGACCGCATAGGTCCTTGTACATCTTCCTTCCTCCTGGGTGGATACTGAACCGACTACTGTGAGCTCGCTCCAATGTTCCTCTACGTAACTATGGTGTATCTGGGACTACCCATCGGTTGCCCAGTCTCAAAGAATCATCCTCAGCCACTCTGAACATGGATGGCTGACCCTGAAGCAACAATGATGTCCACCTATGTACCTCATCATCCGACCTCTTGGCCTTCCTGATTGCCTCAAATATGTCTGGCTTGGTCAACAAGGTCGACACTCGCACCGGCGACGTGTTCACATCGAAATCATAGCCCAGATGGCAATAAGAAGTCATCATCGCTGATAAACACATAATGTCTTCAGCAGTACTCTTCACCTTCCGACTTAAGGCGTCTGCTATCAAATTTGCTTTACCAGGATGGTACTCAATCTCACAGTCATAATCCTTGAATAAATCCATCCGTCTTCTTTGGTGCATAATCAACTCAGCCTGTATGATTAGAAACTCCAGGTTCTTATGGTCCGAAAGATAGTAAACGTCATACCATACAAGTAATGCCTCCAAATCAATGAAAACAATGACGAACTGATCCAAATACGGTTGGAACACTCTGTTCATCAGGCTCACAAAAACAGCTGGGGCATTCGTCACTCCAAAAGACATGGCTAGTAATTCATAGTGCCCATATCTAGTCCTGAATGCTGTCTTCTGAACATCATCTTCTCTTACTCGAATCTGATGGTACTCCGACCTCAGATCGATCTTACTGTAGAGCCTCGTACCCTGCAACTGGTCAACTAAATCATTGATCCACGGAAGTGGATACTTATTCTTTACTGTGGCTTTGTTCATTTGTCTGAAATCGATGCACAGACGCATCGAATCATCCTTCTTTCTCTTGACAAGTAAAACTGGTGCACCCCAGGGTGATACACTAGGACGTATGTAACCCATATCAAAGAGCTCTTGTAACTGTGTCTTTAATTCTCTTAGCTCCGCTGGTGCCATCCTATGTGGGGCACGAGAAATGGCAGACGTCCCCGGTAATAACTCAATCCCAAACTCGACCTTTGTCGTCGGTGGGAATCCGGGAATCTCTTCCGGAAATACATCAGGAAACACCGCCACTACGGACACATCCTCGACCTTTAACTCTTTCCTCTTTTCAGTAATATCAACAGCATAGATGAGATATCCTTTATGGTCTCGTTCCAATAACTGTGCCATCTTGACAGCATATATTAACGGAATCCTTGAACGGGAACCATTCCCATAGAATGTCCATTGGACTCCCATATCAGACCTGAATCGGACAGTCCTTGTCTGCAGTCCACAACTGCCTGATACTTGTTCAACACATTGATGCCCACAATGCATTCGAAGTCTGACATTCCCAGAACAACCAAGTCTGTCCTCAGCTCGTTACCCTCAAAATGGATGAGACCGTCATAACCAATCTGATCAGTTATCAAACTTCTTCCAGCGGGGGTCGAGACTACAAGAGGCGTGGGCGACGGAGAAGTACATATGTAATCGCATTACTTACTTCAGCATTTGCTGCTATGCTACAACACAAGGGTTAACAACAATACCCAAAAGCAGTTCATATAATACATCGTTAGAGAAATAAAACATGTTAGTGCAACATCATATACTTCATATGCAACATATGCATAAAACATGTTTAAAAGTAAGCACCTAGCCAACTTATTGCTAAGGCTACCCTTCACTCGTTCCCGGGTTATCTAACCACTGCTCTGATACCACTAATGTAGGGTCCTCCTACCTTAACATCCTCTTAATACACAATTTATGGACTAAACATGCATTAATAACGTCTTAGGGTTTCGGTTGTAGCTTTGAGCTAATAAGATTACAGGCCAAAATAAAATTTCACGAGCTAATTAATTTCATTCTCAATAATGAATGTTAAAGCTATAGATTTACACTACTCCTAGAGTAGAGACTATCAAAAACATGTATCCTATAAGCGTCTTGCTCCTTTTAGCTCACTGCCTCAACCAGCCCCTAGGCCCTTCGGTCCAACAGTGTACCTACATGAACAACCCATCATGAGCATGTACATCGTTACTTAACATCATAAAGCAATGGCATATAAATAAATGCATGAAAATAATTGGTAACGTATACTTCCTGGTTAATCGTATTAACCCTCTTTGGTTGTCCCTGTCTCATAGCCATGCATATAATCATTAATTCTTGACATGAATGATTAAAATCATCTTATAAATATCAACATCTTATAACATCATCATCATATAAGCATTATCATCTTATAGCATCATCATCTTATAACATCATCATCATATAAGCATCATCATCTTATAGCATCATCATCTTATCACATTATCATCATATCATCATCATCATATAAGCATCATCATCATATAAGCATCATCATCTTATAGCATCATCATCTTATAACATCATCGTCATATAAGCATCATCATCTTATAGCATCATCATCTTATAACATCATCATCATATAAGCATCATCATCTTATAGCATCATCATCTTATAACATCATCATCATATCATCATCATCATATAAGCATCATTATCATATAAGCATCATCATCTTATAGCATCATCATCTTATAAATATAACAGTAAATGTACGAAATCATAGTTAAGTAAACATACTGGTTATTCGTCAGCTTCTTTTTGTTGACCCTGATTCACATTCGTGCATATGGGTATCTTACCCCATCGTATGGCATCTTACCATATCATAATATCGTGTGGCATCTTACCACGTGGGCATCTTACCCTATCGTATGGCGTCTTACCATATCATAATATCGTGTGGCGTCTTACCACATGGGCATCTTACCCTATCGTATGGCATCTTACCATATCATAATATCGTGTGGCATCTTACCACGTGGGCATCTTACCCTATCGTATGGCATCTTACCATATCATAACATCGTATCCTTATATAGGCATCATATAAACATCATCGTTACATATCATAATCATCCTCATAGACATCATATCCTCTTTACTCATCATAAACATCATCATCATAGACTTACTTATCATAATCATCATCATAAACATCATATCATCTTTACTTATCATAAACATCATCATCATAAACATCATATCATCTTTACTTATCATAAACATCATCATCATAAACTTACTTATCATAATCATCATCGTAAACATCTTAAATATTTATACGATTATTGCGTAGTCATAGTGTAATAATATGTTACCGTCTGATGCCCGTACGCGTCTTACGTACCTTAATTCCAAAAGTGGAGAAGTTGGAGAACTTTATCTCCTTGACGTTGTGGGTTCCTGTGATGGTTCTACATAACCATACGAATCGATATTAGAAGCTAATTATAGTCCAATATCCAAAAATCCCACAAAAACATCAAAAACACATATTTTTATATCTCGCGATCGATCGCCGCCCAGGCCCGATCGATCGCGAGACCATACTGGACGTTGCTGAAATTTTCAGCTCTTGGCGATCGATCGCCACTTTTGGCGCGATCGATCGCCAGCCTCGCCGATCGATCGCCCAAATGTGGGCATCGATCACCAAATATTACTGGCGTCCACTGTTGGGTCGCGATCGATCGCCTGGAACGGGCGATCGATCGCCGATCCCTGTACTTCGAAAAATCGCCATTTTAGAGCATTTTCCAAGCTCTACCTCAAACCATTCAAACCCAAACTTCTCTACAACATCAACATCATCATAACACACTAAAACCCACATAAAACACTTCAAAAATCATACCCCAACAACATGCAACACATACCCTAAACAAACCCACATAATTTACTTCAAAATCAACCCATTTCAACACTAAACATCTTAAAAACTTTAGGAAGGGTTCCATACCTCTTGTAGGCTCCAAATCTTAACAAATATCACACAAACAAAGGTTTTGTGAAGCTTTCCTTCTCCTTCCTTGGTGAATTTCGAAAATGGGAGATGGGTTAGGGTTGAGGAATGAATTGGGGATTTTAAAAGTGATTGGTAAAGTAAGTGGGTATAGTGGGAAAAGGGGGTTATAAGGTTAATATTAAAATTATACCCCAAAGTTAACATGATGTATAAAACACCCCAACATGGTATTTTAAAAGCATTTACAAAAATGCATTAAACTTCCACTAAATCATGCTTTCCTCGTAATTAACCATCAACGTAGTTAAATCATGTTAACACCTTATTTTCTAACATGCATAACATGCACCCTGAAATGCAATCCCCGGGTCACGCCTATCATGTGACTAAGCATTTCAACATGATAATTAATTTCAACACATAAATCAATTATCAACATAATCCATCATATTAACATCTTTAATGCTCAAATTGCATATAATTAATTTCGGGGCATCACATCGAGACTATAAGAGGCATGGGCGACGGAGAAGTGCATATGTGGTGCCTTTCAACAAAACTCGTCGACACAAAAGAGTGTGACGCACCTGTGTCTATCAATATAAGAGCAGGGTGCATAAATAAAAGACACGTACCCGCTATCACCTCCTCCAGAGCCGCTGTAGCCTGCTCCCTTGTCAAAGCATACACCTGACCCTGAGGTGGCCCCGTGGGCTGACCTCCATACTGCGTCGGTGCGAAAGGTGGTCTGTGCTGTGCCGCTCTGTCCGCAGGCCTCCCCGCAGAGTCCTGCTGTCTTCCCCTGTTGGGACACTGCCGAGCAAAGTGGCCTCTGTCGCCACAGACATAGCAGCCCACGCAATCCTTTGCCAAATGTGGTAGTCCACATAGAGTGCACTGAACTCTTCCAGATCTGTCTCCCTGAGGCTGTCCTCTCCCAGATGGAGCATCATTCCTACGGTTCCCTTTCCATCGATTCTCGGGCCTCTTGCCACTGAATCTCGACGCTGAAGTGTTTCCCCTAGGCTTAAACTGATCACCCCTGGGCTTCAAATTGTCAGAAGTGGATTTTCTGAGGGGGTGCTGGAGGTGGCACTGCATCAGGATATGCGCCAACTCCCAGTTCGGCCAGCTCGGCCCGTGAAAGTGCGTCATCAAAACAGGCAGGGCCGTAGGTAATTACCCTGTCATACAGTTCCGGCCTCAAGCCCTTCATGAAGTTCCTCATCTTCGCTTGAGTGCTTGCAGTAATGTGTGGCACATATCGCAGTAAGGAACAGTAATGTAGAGCATAGTCAGATACAGGCATGGTACCCTGCCTTAAATTGGTAAACTCATCCTCCTTGGCCTGTCTTGCAGCGGCTGAGAAGTAGCGGGTCAGAAACCGCGTTCGGAACATCTTCCAATTTACTTCCTGCCCTAGAGCCTCTTGCTCAATCACTGTGGTCTTCCACCACATCAGTGCCTTCTTGGCCAGCTGAAATTCTGCTAATCTGATCCAGGCCGTCTTTGCACAAGGCGCTGCCACAAATATCTGTTCAATCCTCTCCAACCATTCCTCAGCTTTTTCCCCTGATTCAGTTCCCTCGAACATCGGGGGTCGGTACGTCATGAATTGAGCCAAGCTCAACTCCCCAGGTAGCAACTGTTGTTCAGAGGGTTCTTCGCCAAAGGCTGGTGGTGGCAGTGGATTCGTACGCCCAGCACTTGCATTTACACTAATGGCGTCACCCACTTCTATATTTGCTGCCATGCTGCAACACAAGGGTTAATAACAACACCAAAAGCAGTTCATAAAGCACATCGTTAGATAATTAAACATGTTAGCATAATATAGAAACTTCATATGCAACATACATATAAAACATGTTCAAAAGTAAGCACCTAGCCAACTTATTGCTAAGGCTACCCTTCACTCATTCCCGAGTTATCTAACCACTGCTCTGATACCACTAATGTGGGGTCTTCCCACCTTAACAGTGATTAATAGACATAAGAAGGACTAATCATGCATTAATATCGTCTTAAGGTTCTGGTTGTTACATGAGCTAACAGGATTACAGGCCAAAAAATAAAAGACTTCAAAAATAATTCATTACATTCCCAAAAGAATGTTAATATTTAGATTTATACTACTCCTAGAGTAGATACTAATCGTGACTTGAATCATATACATTCCTGTGTTCCTCGTTGCTCACTGCCTCAACCCGACCCTTAGTCCTTTAGCCCAAAAGCGTACCTACAGGGACAACACATCATAAGCATATACAATCTTACTTAACATCATAAAAACATCATAGTAAATGCATGAAATATTGGTTAAGTAAATATGCTGGTTATTCATTAACTTCTTATTGTTGTCCCTGATTCATAATCATGCATATGGGCATCTTACCCTGTGGCATCTTACCACTCTATAAACATCACATGGCCTCTTACCATGTGGGGCATCTTACCCCATGCCATCTTACCACAAATAACATCGCATGGCCTCTTACCATGTGGGGCATCTTACCCCGTGGCATCTTACCACAAATAACATCGCATGGCCTCTTACCATGTGGGGCATCTTACCCCGTGGCATCTTACCACAAATAACATCGCATGGCCTCTTACCATGTGGGGCATCTTACCCCGTGGCATCTTACCACAATTAACATCGTATGAATATATATAAACATCTTATCAACGTCGTAAACATCTTATAAACATCGTAAACATCGTATAAACATCATCATTTCATCATCAATACTCATGCAATAAAAGCATAGTCGTAGTGTAAAGATGTGTTTTACCGTCCGATGCCCGTATGTCTCTTACGTACCTTTTCAAAAGGAGGAGGAGTCAACAGACTTATCTCGTTGATTGTGCTGGTACCTGGGATGGCTTTACACAACCACATAATACAATATTAGGCACCGATACGAGAATCGAAATCAAATTACAAAAAAGAACATAAAATTTTATCACACATGAACAGTGACTACCGATCGATCGGTCTCCCCTACCGATCGATCGCTAACTGTTCATCATTTTCATTCTTTTGCTACGGCATTTGCCGATCGATCGGTGTTCATCACCGATCGATCGGTCGTTCACATTCATGCGAGATTTTCCAGAAATCTCGAACACCTCAATTCACACCCTTCAAACTACTTCATAACATACATACAATGCCTAAACAAGCATATCAATAGCTTCACCATACTTCCATGCATGTATTAAAATTAAAGGTTCACTCATAACATAAACCGACATGCATTAAAACTACCCCTTTTTATCAATACTCGATCAACATTTCCGGAAACAGGGCAACATATTTTATTTCCAGATTTTTGAGTACTTCATTTCATGCCATAAAAACTATAACATATCTCATAAAACATGCTTGAACAAAAATGTCCTGGGCTTTACAAAATTACCATTCGTGTACTCAAATCGAAGGTTCATCCAAAAACCATCTAACATGCATAATATCATCTCCTCAATATCACTCTCAATCCATATTTTTCCAGAAAAACAGGGGAAATATCTACCCAGATTTTCGAACACCCTATTTCACATGCTTTAATCCTTCACATAAAACATGTAACATGCACAAGGAAAAATACTGAGAGCTTCATAATAACACCATGTAAGCATTTAAATCGAAGGTTGCAAGAAACCTAAGCTAACATGCCATTTTTACCACACTTAAAAGCAAGAAACTTAATAAGCTTAAAAACAAAAATAGAGCATGGTTTCTCACCCTACTTTGCTCCAATTTTTGAGAGGCTTCCAAGGAATGAAAATGGCAAGGCTTCACGTTTTTACTCAGCAGGTGCTGGTGTTTGTTTGGGAGAGAAGGGTCGAGATTTGGGATGGAAGAATGAGGCTGAATGATTGAGCCAAGTGGGGTGGGCAATCAGCCTGTGAACAGTTTCATTGGCATGGGTTGGGGGGTGGTTGCATGTAGGGTGGTTTTGTGGTGTTTAATTGTGTCCCGGTATTTCATACGATGTATAAAAATATCTTCCCTTGATATTTTATAATTTTACTACATCAATACAACAATTAAAAACACCTAACATGCCCCCTAAACCATATCATCATATCATAATTATAACCCCCAATTAAAGTATCACAACCCTCTTAAACACATCGTAAATCATCATCGTAGCACATAATCATATAACATTTCGGGGGTATTACAGTCACACTTGAGGTTTTACTTTTGCTTATCACAGTAGTCTTTGTACCATGGGTGTATCCCTGGAGTGAGATGAGTCTATGTATATTTAGTTTATTTTAGCCCAGTATAGATATGTGTTTAGTAGTTTGATTTGTGTATGGTGGATATGAACTTATGGTATCTATAAATATTTTCAATATATCTTTATTGGTATTGGTGGTATGTTCCTCGTGCGATGAGGTCATGCCGAAATTTTAGGGCCACTTGTTAATAAATGTTAAACAAATCTTCTGTTGTTTACGCTATAATTATCATTGTGTGATCATTAATCACATAATTAGGATTGGCCCTCACAAAATCAAACTAAGAGTCTTTCCATTCTCTCTAAAGAATGCTGCTAAGGATTGGCTATCTACCTACCCTCCGGATCCATCACCACGTGGACGGATTTGCAAAGAGTCTTCCTAGAGAAGTATTTTACAGCTTCAAGGGCAACCAACATAAATAAGGAAATATACGGTGTGAAGCAGTGCCACGAGGAGTCGCTGCATGGGTACTGGGAACGTTTTAAGAAGTTGTGTGCAAGCTGTCCACAACATCTGATAAGTGAACATTTACTTATTCAATACTTTTATGATGGTCTTTTGCCAAATGACAGGAACTTGGTGGACGCTGCAAGTGGAGGAGCATTTGTGGATAAGACGCCAACGGAGGCAAGGCACTTGATTGCGAACATGGCAGCCAACTCTCAACAGTTTGGAATTGCTCGATCAAACCATAAACTTAAGAAGCAAAGCGTGGTAAATGTTTCTAGCCTCAAACAATAGTTGATTTATTAGGTATTGTGAAATAGCTTGCAATCAAAATTGGACAAAGTGCTAAGGTATGTGGAATTTGTGCACTATCGAGTCATCCAACAGACGCTTGCCCTACACGTCAAGAACCATCTATGGAGGAAGCAAATGCAGCATGCGGATTTTCGGGATAGCCACAGAGAAAGTATGATCCCTTTCCAGCACATATAACCCAGGATGGCGAGATCATCCAAATTTGAGATATGGGAATCAAGCTGAACCACAGATGCAACACCAACCACTACCATATAGACCACCATTCCAAAGGCCACAACAAGACGCCCCAACTCCAACACCTGGTGAGTATCTAGTGTAGGGTCTTCCTACCTTAATATCATGAAGTACACATCGATTGAAATCGGATGAACCCTAGAATTCGGACCTCTGCGCTTTTCTGGTAAATGCGAACGAGAACCGCGACGAAATTTCAGGTTCCTTGGGTGGGAAAGCTGGCCTGGAGAGACGAGAAGACAATGATGGTCCGGACGGGACTTCCTCCGGAATGGGTTGGCCGGACGGGGCGGGCGCGCGGCTTTTATCATCGGCGAGGGTTGAAAGAAAAAAATAGGAAGAGGCAGAGGAGGGGAGAGGAGAAGACGGGCGAGGCGTGAAAATGATTTGCCAAAATTAAAATCTCGGGTTCAACTGGTATATATAGCAAAATTTGCCCGAATACCAATAGTCCCCACAAATACATCATGATTCATTAAAAATCATCTGTTCTTCAAAAACTACTCTCTCTAACCTCAAAAACACATACCGGTGCCCACACAAGGCACCCCAGATCCCGAGTCACACCAAAAACCCAACTCATAGGTTTTTTCACCTGAAATGAGAATACAATCTGAATCTCGGGATCCAACGATCCCAACTACCCAAATAGACGAGCTCGGGAGGCCCAACACCGCGATTAAACTCCAAATCGCCACGTATAAAAACTTTAGGGGTTATTAATACTCCGGGATTAACATCTATAATCCCAGGTCATCACATAAGGTACGTATGACGTACGAGCATAGCCCTTTTATATAATTGCAATTGTTGAGTGCTTGGTACACTGTATTGCAATGAATGTGTATGGAAATGCATGATATATGGTATTAACAATAAAAGGACATTGAATGTAGGTGTTAATGGTATTGCTACAAAAGTATATATATGCATTAGGATTTATATGGTGCCGCTTTTGAGCGAGCAAATGATTGGATGTTATCGCCTTTGAGCGAACATCGGTTATGACGCCCCTGCTGTTGAGCATGCGTGAGGATGAAATGCCGCTATTGTAGAGCGAGCAATGGAATAGAACATGGAACCATAAGTGAGGTATATGGAAGATCTGTAATCAATGTTTAATGATTTGGTATTATTAATCATGATATCGGTATATAGCAGGATTTGTTAATCAATGTAATGATTAACTGGCATTTGGGAATTTGATGGTTTCAGTTGTTTTGAGAACAGGGACAGTACAGGGAATCCCGGATGAGGATGATACCATCCAGGGAGCATATTTTGTATTTCCATAGCATTTACATTGTTGTAAATTATGAATTGTATTTTTGTGATTATTGGATTTGTGATATTGGTTATGCTCACCCCGTGTGGGGGCTGTCTCTGTTGGGGCAGGTGATTAGGTACACATCGATGGCTTGGAGTTGAGCTCGAGCTATGGAATGGATGTGATTCCAGGGATCGAAGTACCCGTGAAGGTATTGAGCATGATACTTTATACATTAGATACACATATACTTATTCGATGCTCGCATGTGAGCAGTATTATGTGTATATGGATTGTATAAAGAAGGCAAGGACATTTTTCTCTTCATTTATGAGTTGCATGCAATTATTTATTGAATTGCTAAATGAACTGATAATATGTTAGTGTATTATTATGGTGCATGATATGTATGTGGACTTGGTTGGGGGAAACTATACATTATATGGAATAATGTAAAGAGTTTTATTATCGGCATGATTTGCTATGGTCTGATAAGTGGTTATCCCCCCTACATGTAGGATTACATGCACTAAATGCTTGGATTAATAAACTAATAACGGGTTAAGGGCACGGGGGTCCTTACATTATCAAAATCATCATGTGTCATGTACTCAGTGCTATCAACAGTGTAACTAGTATGTTCATGAGTTTGAATGGTTTCATAGATATTGAACTTCGTCATCTCACCATTAAACTCAATCGTTAAAGTTCCAGTATTACATTAATTATGGATTTAGATGTATTTAAGAATTGTCTACTTAATAGAATGGGGCTAGATAGATGATAGGGTTGAATATTACGCGTTTTTATGCTATGATATGTATATGTTTTTGTGTTGATTCTTGGATTATTTTACGGTTTATGGTATATATTTCTCTATTTTAGGAATCAATGTTGAAATGTAGGAAAAGGTGAAGAAATCAAGCTAAAATGATGAAAGATTGAATAAAGTTGAAGAAAAGAGGAAAAAACCGGAATCCAAGACACATGTTGCTCCTTTCTCCTCAAATTACTATATGTGCGAGCCACGTTGTGGAAATGTGGTCCATATAAAAGTTGTAGAACTTTCTCTTATCTTCGCGTGGACAGCTGATTCAACAAATTTGGAGTTCGTATGAGAACATTACGGCCCAAATACGAAACTCGCCAGAAGCTGAAAAAGGCGAAGAAAACTTTCTGGTCTTGCCGATCGATCAAGCAAGCATTGCCGATCGATCAAGCAAGCATTGCCAATCGATCGAGAAAGGCTGAAAAGGCCACGAAATTCTTACTGTGAAGCTCGATCGATCGGCCCGCTTTGTCCGGATCGATCGGCCGAAGGAATTTTCAGAAAAATAACTTCCTTGTAGAGTTTGTGTGCAAAAGGGAAGTCCATGATTCCCTTCCTCTATACATATGGACGAAAATAACAACCCAAAATCAGATTTTAAAACCCTAGGAATAGCCTCCACACCTCCATACTCCATATCACCTTCATCCATCTTCACCTATTCATCCTAGGAATTGGAACAACCAAACAAGGCGATTAAAGAGACGATCGAGAAGGAAGCAAGAGAAGGAGCGATGATTTACAACCGAGTCGACGCTGGGAGTTCATTCTTACTTTTAAACCTTAGTTTTGTTTTGTTTTGATTTTATCATGCTTGAATTGTTGCAAGACATGTTTGAGTATTGGTATTTATTTATGAGTATGAACTAAGTTTATTTATCGAGGCTAGGCGAATCCTTTGTTATGAACCTTCGATTTGATGATTTAATGATTGAATTCTTATAGTTCTTTGCGTATGTTTTATGTTCTTCATGCTTTTAGAGGATTGATGACCTTTGAATGATGTTAGTATCGTAATTGAGATAGAGAGATGATTTTATGATACTGAATTAATAACTCATACCATGGATTTCAGAACGAGATCAAGAGATGATGTCAAATACATGCGTGATAGCCATATATATCTAGTAATTGAAAGCTAGGAGTTTTCATGGATCTTATGCAACATTGAATTGTTAAATAAGTGAACGAGAGTTACTTACTGCAATTCGGTGTTAGGTTTAATATAGATCGAGAGAGTATATTAGATAAATTTGGAGAACTCGTCACGTTAGAAATATTTGAATATTCAATCGAGAATTTTAGGGAATGCATTGGTGAGCCAAAGTCTCGATAATTTTATCTAGTGGATTTTTCTGTTTTAATTTTATTGACTTGGTTGGATTAGTAGTTTAGTTTAATTAATTAGTTGTTTAATTATAAATTAATTATCGTAGGTTAAATATAGTTAAAAGAAATCTTATTTGGTAATTGCTTGTTAGTCCCTGTGGGTTCGACAATCCGTATCTTCCTATCTATACTAAAACTTGACATCGTGCACTTGTGGTCTAAAATCGCTACACTGGAATTAATTGGTTAAAATAATAGCGATCAAGTTTTTGGCGCCGTTGCCGGGGACTAACTTTAGTAATATCATATTAGGTTCTTTGACTGTAATTAACCATTTTTTGTTTATTTATTTCGGAAAAAAAAAACAAAATTTATATATATTTATTTTGTTTTTGTTTTGTTTGTCTTGTGAGGTACTTGGAGATGCTACATCAACATGCCTTCACAAGCTTTGCCCAACAACGTTCCGATCCGTTCTAAGCTGTTTGGGAGAGATTCAATGAATTGGCCAACACATTCGGTATCACAAATTCAAACTATACTCTCATGCAATATTTCTTCAAAGGGCTGGATGCACAGACACGAGAATGGGTATTGAGCGGAGCACTGGTGACTGGGAGTCCCCTGGTTGATAGAGATGAGGACAGTGTGGTGTACCCGTTCAATGATATGACGGACTTCGATCTACACTGGCATTGTGATCCTTCACTACAAGGTTGGAGTCACCAATACCCACCGGAGCCTCACTACCCTATTGATACGCCACAACCATTTGAACATCGCGAAGAGAGGAGAGATAGTTCTGCAGATGTAACAACTCAGTTAGAGGATACCTTAGTGAGATTCATGGCATCAACTGAGAACAGTTTGGAGTACCAAACCAACTCTATGAGCCACCTGGAGCAGCAAATGACGGTCCTTATGGAAACAATTTCAACTAGCTGCCAGGAGGAAGAGAGGAGAGCTACAAATCAAGAGGCAACGAATGGAGTTTGGTTATATGATGACGATCACTCAACCAACCAAGTTTGGGGGAGTGATCCTACTAGTGTTGAAGAGTCAAGGGAACTTGAGCCTCTTCAAGAGATTGAGCTTACTTCAGAAATGTCATCCGAGGATTTCCCATATGAAGATGAGTCGAATGTGATGTTGGAGAAGGAAGAGACTTGCAAAGATTCCGATTTGAGTCCATCGATGGAGACATATTCTATGTCATATGTGGATCCGTATTTTCCATCGATGCCAACTTCACTGCACTACATCCTCCAAGATTTGAAGCCAAGTCAAGAATCATTCTCCCATGCCTACCAATTCAAGAATGTTGTTGGAGCGACGAGCTTACACTGCTACAATCTTGCCAATCTTGAGGGCATATTGAATGAAGACCCATTAGTGGTATCATTCGATACTTACTATGGGCGGCAGCCGCTCTTTGATGGTTGCTTCTGATGGTCAAGCCAAAGACCAAAATCAGCGCTTCTTGGGAGGCAACCCAAGCGTATCCTTTTGTTATTTAGTTTTGTTTTACTTTTCAGTTTTCATTTTAGTTTTGTTTATCTCTCAAGTCGAATATTTTACCATATGCATTCTTCTCTTGCTAGGTACTTGGTTGGAGCGATGAACCCCTACAACTGTGGAGCTTTCAAAAGCAAATCTTCTTCAACCCTCATGCAAGCGTCTTGATCAGTGGAGTTCACTGTTTCCCTTTTGATTCTTTTAAACATTGAGGGCAATGTTTGATTTAAGTTAGGGGGAGTAGTAGCTTGCATGTTTTACTTGTTTTAACCACATGTTGTGTGCTTAAATGACACTTGAATCGTCCGATTATTATGAGCTATTTTTTTTTTTATGAGTTCAAACTTGAGAAAAGAATGAATTGTAGTAGTGACTATTCAATGAGGATTTTGATCTCACTATGCATATGAACTTGATTTGTGATGATTATTGGACTTTCACATGAATATCCTAATTTGAGTTAGCATGTCAAGAATGAGGAATATATGGAGCACAATGAGTCATGATCTTGTGGATTGCATGTTTTGAATAGTGATAATTTTTGTGAACTTATGATTTGTCTTGAGCATCTTAGAGTTATCCTAGAACTTATTTGATGATGACACTTTGAGGCGAAATTTTATAGTTACAAACTTGACTTGGAAATGATCTAGGCAATCTTTGAAACGTTTGAGTCTTTCAAGCTTACCATGGTTCATATCAATCCCTAGTGTCCCATTTTAGCTTTATTGAAAAAAAGAATGGTATATGCATTGCATCTAATTAGACCCCATTCAACATTCTTGGCAAACTCATTATACTTACCCTTGAGCCTAAATGAAAAAGTTATCCTTACCCTAAGGGAGTATAATGAATATCATTCGATGCACTTGAATTGTTATATCTTGATGAGCTTATTGAAAAAAAAAATTGATGAATGAGAAAAGAAAAAGATAGACAAAAAGCCTTGAGAAAAAGATTGACTAAATAAGACCCAAAGTGGCCAAGGCTATAAAAGAAAAAGAAGAGAAGCTCGATGTGTGTGAAACATTTGAATTGTAAATGATTATACTCTCTTCTTTGCGCTTATCCTATCTTTTCTTTGAAGCCAACACCAAAGGCCTTACATAACAAGCTTAAAAAGTCCTTTTGATCCAAGTCTAAGGAGTAACAATCATTAGTGGAGAAGTTGTTTGAAAATAGGCTTATGGGGTGCTTGATGATAATCTCGACTTTGAGTTGATTAACATGATTTGATCTTGAATATGTGCATGAAACTTAAGATTGACTATAGCACACACACACGTTCCGATTTTGAGATGTGTTACTTGATTTAGGAGAAAACATGTCTTGTCAACTTTTGTATATATGCATAAGATTTCTAATAATAAAATAAGTCATGAAATAATTGTTTCAAGTATCAAGAATGAACTCTACCTTGTGATTTTAAGGCTTAATCGAGGACGATTAAGTGATAAGTTTGGGGGAGTTGATAGGGTTGAATATTACGTGTTTTTATGCTATGATATGTATATGTTTTTGTGTTGATTCTTGGATTATTTTACGGTTTATGGTATATATTTCTCTATTTCAGGAATCAATGTTGAAATGTAGGGAAATGTGAAGAAATCAAGCTAAAATGTTGAAAGATTGAATAAAGTTGAAGAAAAGAGGAAAAAACCGGAATCCAAGATAGATGTTGCTCCTTTCTCCTCCAATTACTATATGTTCGAGCCACGTTTTGGAAATGTGGTCCATATAAAAGTTGTAGAACTTTCTCTTATCTTCGCGTGGACAGCTGATTCATCAAATTTGGAGTTTGTATGAGAAAGTTACGGCAAAAATACGAAACTCGCCAGAAGCTGAAAAAGGCGAAGAAAACTTTCTGGTCTTGCCGATTGATCGAGCAAGCATTGCCGATCGATCGAGAAAGGCTGAAAATGCCACGAAATTCTTACTGTGAAGCTCGATCGATCGGCCGCTTTGTCAGGATCGATCGGCCGAAGGAATTTTCAGAAAAATAACTTCCTTGTAGAGTTTGTGTGCAAAAGGGAAGTCCATGATTCCCTTCCTCTATACATATGGACGAAAATAACAACCCAAAATCAGATTTTAGGAATAGCCTCCACACCTCCATACTCCATATCACCTTCATCCATCTTCACCTATTCATCCTAGGAATTGGAACAAACCAACAAGGCGATTAAAGAGACGATCGAGAAGGAAGCAAGAGAAGGAGCGAGGATCTACAACCGGAGTCGACGCTGGGAGTTTATTCTTACTTTTAAACCTTAGTTTTGTTTTGTTTTGATTTTATCATGCTTGAATTGTTGCAAGACATGTTTGAGTATTGGTATTTATTTATGAGTATGAACTAAGTTTATTTATTGAGGTTAGGCGAATCCTTTGTTATGAACCTTCGATTTGATGATTTAATGATTCAATTCTTATAGTTCTTTGCGTATGTTTTATGTTCTTCATGCTTTTAGAGGATTGATGACCTTTGAATGATGTTAGTATCGTAATTGAGATCGAGAGATGATTTTATGATCCTGAATTAATAACTCATACCATGGATTTCAGACCGAGATCGAGATGACGTCAAATACATACGTGATAGCCATAGATATCTAGTAATTGAAAGCTAGGAGTTTTCATGGATCTTATGCAACATTGAATTGTTAAATAAGTGAACGAGAGTTACTTACTGCAATTCGGTGTTAGGTTTAATATAGATCGAGAGAGTATATTAGATAAATTTGGAGAACTGATCACGTTAGAAATATTTGAATATTCAATCGAGAATTTTAGGGAATTGCATTGGTGAGCCAAAGTCTCGATAATTTTCTCTAGTGGATTTTTCTCGTTTAAATTTATTGACTTGGTTGGATTAGTAGTTTAGTTTAATTAATTAGTTCTTTAATTATAAATTAATTATCGTAGGTTAAATATAGTTAAAAGAAATCTTATTTGGTAATTGCTTGGTAGTCCCTGTGGGTTCGACAATCCGTATCTTCCTATCTATACTAAAACTTGACACCGTGCACTTGCGGTCTAAAATCGCTACACTGGAATTAATTGTTTAAAATAATAGCGATCAATAGATCACCATTTTCCATGTTTAAGACATAGAAATCAGCGGGGATGACAAAATTCTCTACGTGCACATGTACATCCTCTACTATCCCCCTAGGAATAACCGTGGACCTATCAGCTAATTGAATCACGGTATTATTTCGTTTCAAAAGTCCAGGTTTCAGTTGAGTGTAGATTGAGTAAGGCATGACATTAATGGAAGCTCCTAAATCTAGCATTTCCTTCTCAATCCTAGTATTTTCAATCACACAAGGGATAGAAAACATATCAGGGTCCTTACTCTTGGATGACCGTGGAAACATTCTCGCCTAGCTCAATCTTGGGGCACCCTTTGCGTTCCTTGCTCTTATCCGCTTTCCACACTTCTTTCAAGAATCTCGCATATCGAGACACTTTCTTTATGGCATCATGTAGTGGGTCATTTTCCTCGCAACGTCAGAAAGTCTCGTAAAGTCCCTTGATGCCCTTGTCCTTCCAGATCACCTTCAATGCAAGGTGGAATGGTGGTTCAATTTTATATTCACGGAGTGGAGGGGATTTACCTCGTGGTTCCTCCTCTTGCATGAGCTCTTCAACGTCTTTCTTGGTCTCCTTCTCTTCCTTCATCTCTTCATTCTTGGGTGGCATCAGTACCACCTTCTCCTCAACCTCATCTTCACTCATCTTCAAAGTGATGGCGCTCACATTTTCCCTCGGGTTCACAACTGACTGTGAAGGTAGGGTGCTTCATCTTTGAGACTCTATGCGATTTATTGAGGTGGCCAACCGTCCCATTTGAGTACTCAATCTCTGGATGCTTGCTCTCGTTTCTTGTTGGAATTTCACAGAAGTTCCCTGAACATATTTTCTAGATATCACCAGGTGTTGGAGTTGGGACGACTTGTTGTGGCCTTTAGAATGGTGGTCTATATGGTGGTGGTTGGTGTTACGTCTGTGGTTCAGCTTGATTCCCATATCTCAAATTTTGATGATCTCGCCATCCTGGGTTATATGTGCTGGAAAAGTGATTATACATTTTCTGTGGCTGTCCTGGAAATCCGTCCGCTGCATTTGCTTCCTCAATAGATGGTTCTTGAAGTGTGGGGCAAGCATCAGTTAGATGACTCGGTGGTGCAAAAATTCCACATACCTTAGCACTTTGTCCAATTCCAATTGCAAGTTGTTTCACAATACCGGTTAAGTCAATCAATTGTTGTTCGAGGCTAGAAACATTTAACTCGCTTTGCTTCCTAAGCTTATGGTCCGATCGAGCAGCTCCAAACTGTTTAGAGTTTGCTGCCATGTCTTCGATTTTCTCTCCTAAGTTGATGTAAGCGTGCATGAACAAATAGGTAAAAAGCATTCGAAGATGAACATCAATACACAAATTAATAAAAACGCCCTTCCCCGGCAACGACGCAAAATTTGGTAGCGTTTATCGCGTACGCCCAAATTAACCCTCTCAAGTTAATAACAGTAATGAATGTAGTAGCGTGAGTATGGATCGATCCCACGAGTAAGGTTATATCTTTGTGTTAACTAGTACAAACTAAAATAAGAAGGGGATTTTGAAATCAACTGAATTACTACTACGATGCAAAATCAAACTAATATGCAAAATTAACTAGATGAATTAACTTATGAGAAAAGAGCGATTCTCGGTTTTCGGTTGACTTTACAATTGGTGTTTACTATATTGATCATTGATCTTCACAGACGATTCTTCATATGAATATTCATCGTTGGACGTTTAATCCAATAATCAACTTTCCATCTCACCTTAAGTTTAGTTAAGTAGCCAAGCATTCTAGTTTAACCCTTATCAAACAATCAATCAAAATACAAGCGATTAAGATTTAAATCGATGATAGCAAATGAACTAGTGAGATTGATGAAGCTAAACAACATAATCCAAGCGTCTATGTTTAATCTACTCAATTTTTTTCCCTAAGAATTTAACAAACTCACAAGCGGAATTTTATTAATCTTAATTGCTTCGTAAATTAGAGGGATCAAAAGATTCCGTATTTGATATCTAATTTAGTTGTATGAACAATAGTTAGGTGATCAATCTAACAATCAAACATAACAATCATGTCAATCAAATAAACAAAAAACAATTGATACTCAATGAAAATCAACAATCAAACTTAATCTCATGAGAATCGTAAAATCAAATGTATTGTCTTCCTCAACCGAGAATCACAAAGGGGTTTAGCTACTCATAAGTAAATGAAAGACAATCAAAACTAATCTAGAAAGCATTAAACTAATAATAAAAGAAAGAATTACCAAAGAGAAGCACGATTCCAGAGCGTCACTTCCATCTTCGTTCTTCGTTCTTCAAGCCGTTCTTCAAAAGTTTGAGAAAAACTATTCTCCCCAAATCTAAAATATGGTTCTCAGTCTGAATTATAATGAAGGATATCTGATTTAAGGTCCCCCCAAATAATGCAAATAGGGTGGAAATCGGATATAGTAGGTAAAAATCTATCCAAGATGGTAAAAATCGAGTTTCCTAATTTCTGATGATTCTGTTCTCTCAATCGATCGAGATTTTTCTGCCTTTTCGATCGATCGAGCTCTTCTGTTCGATCGATCGAACACTCACATATTTGGTTGCTTAAAACTTCTGCTTTGCTCGATCGATCGAGCTCTTCTGGGCGATTGATCGAGCACCTCATACAACTTTTATGCATTTTTCTTGGTCTACTTTGATCCCTTGTCAACTCCAATGCATTTCTTGATCCTTATTCGCCTTAGTTAGCTCGATTTCTTCGATTTCACCTACAATTACACAAATATACGATTAGGTAGCATATGTATCAAATTATCTACAAAAATACCAAATCGTAGACAATTAAGCGCAGTAGATATGTCTATTTCTTGTCACATCAGTAAATCATTGTTGATGATTTAACTGAATTTTGAGTTGATGATTATAGTTATTGTGAGAACAGGAACACCATGGGACTTGTCACATGATTGTGGTATATTCAGGGAGTAATTACTTAAATTACAGTATTATATTCTGTAAATTGTAAGTTGCGTATTCAATGATATTGAGATTATGTTGTTGATGTGCTCACCCGTTTGGGGGTTGTTTTCGTCGAAATAGGTAGAACACGTACGACATTGATTCTGTAAAGGAGTTGGAACTATTGAATGAGGATGCTTCTGGAAGTGAGGTACAAGTAGTGGTATTGGTAACGTGATTTATACGACTATATACATATTTATTTATTAAATGCTCGTCTGTGAGCATAGTTACATGTGTATATGGGTTGTATAAGTATTTTGACATTTTTCTTTTCATTTGAGCATATCATGCAATCTAATTAAGAGGGAAATTGCATAATGAATTGAGAATATAAATAGTGCAATGTGATGTGTATACATTGTTGAATTGAATTATATTGGGAATCGAGTTTCATGGGAATTTTATTGAAGATTTTATAGAGGTCATGCTATAAGTATGGACTATGCAATGAGAATTCCCTAATGTTTATAAATGTATACACCAATGATAATGATAAATGCACTAATGATGAGATTATGAGTATGGGTCTTACTGTAGTGTTATCAGAGCCAGGTTAGCTCCTTGAGCTGCTTAAAGGCCTAGGTTGTGTTGAGAACATGGAATAGGACATATTTATGCACGATTATTGTTTTGTATGAGTGTAATGTAACAATTATACACGTATGTGCATAGCTTATTATGAAGCAATGAAATTGGTGTTGTTGCTAACTATCGTGGTTGCATGAGCATATGGTATACAAGGAACGTGATAGTGAGAATAACCGGTGAGGCCCAGGAACATACATACTTGATGTGATATTGTTTGTGGAGTACAAGAGGCCGGTAACATAAGTAATAGTATATCAATGATTGAGTTTGTGATAGCAATATTGTGTCATTGGATGAACAACAAAATGATATACTATATTGATAATAATCTGATGTTGTATACATGTTGATTTAAATGTATGTATGTTATATCTGTATGCAGTGTTAAGTAAATATGATTTTGTAGGAGAAATCAGAAAATGGGATATGCTGTCTGAGGACAGGAAATGGTGGACAATATCGTGCCGTTGATGCATGACAACAGATGCTATGATGATCGAGTATGAGTATGTTGTGATTAAAAGAATGCAGGTATATGTGAAGTTATACACATGCATTAATATTTGATTTGGTATGTTTGAGTATCGATGAGATTGTATGGGATGTGAGTCACCTCTTCAGTCCAATGGGCAAAGTGCTACATGTACGGGGGTCACCTCTTGAGCCTACGGGACAAAGTGACGCGTACATGGAAAGAACCACTTGAGCCTGCGGAGCAAAGTGCTACATTCATGATAATGCCGCTGTCATGTTGAAGCGATGATAATGCCGTTGTCGTGTCGAAGAGATGGTACATGCCGCTGTCACATTGAAGCGATGATAATGACGTTGTCATGTCGAAGCGATGATAATGTTGTTGTCTTATCGCGCGATGAATCAGGATATTTGCCGCTGTCATATCGTAGCATGGGTCACTGATATGTCGAGCGAGGGATATCCATGGAGCCGCCGATAATTCGAAGCGAGGAATATTATTGAGCTATTGATATATATAATACTTGTTGCTGTTACACGAAGTGAGGGGTATTATGTGATAATATAATTGTCGCTGTGGTGATATCCCCGAAATAATTATATGCATTTGGGAATTAATTATATTTATGTGATATTTATGGTGTTAATTAATTTAGTGTTGAATTAATTAATATGGAGAAATGCTTAGTCACATGTTATGCGTGACCTGGTAATGCATTTCAGGGTGCATGTGATGCATGTTGAGAAAATGAGTTATGGCATTGTTTATATGGGGTGGGCGTTAATTATGTTGGTAAAGCATGTTTAATTAAGTTGTATTGCATTTTTGAAAAATACTTTTAAAATATCAAGTTGGGATATTTTATTAATCATGCTAGGTACCAGGACGTGTGTAATTAACCCCTTTTAACTACCACCCCTTCTTTTCACTCTCCCATTACTCTCTATCAAACATCACTCCCAAACCCTTCCCAAAACACCAATCACGTCTGAAACAAGTAAGGAGGGAGGGTTTTTCCAAAAAAAATCTTGGTTGCTTGACTTCTTGGTAAGATTTGAAGCCTAGAAGTGGTATGAATTCCTTCTTGTTTGGTTTATTATGTTTTGGGTTTGAAATGGGTTTGTATTAGGGATTTGGAAATGGTTTGGTTTTGAAAATGTGATTTTTGATATGGGTTTTGGATTTTGTTGTTGTAATGGTTGGGATATGATTTTTGATGTGGTTTATGTTGATTTTTGGGGATTTTATTGAGACTACACGGGATTCCGGTGTCTATTGTATCTGACAGAGATCCATGGTTTACATCTCATTTCTTGGGAGGTCTACAGTCCGCTTTGGGTACTGAGGTGAGGTTGAGTACGGCATATCATCCCCACACGGACGGTCAGACCGAGCGTACTATACAGACGCTCGAGGACATGCTACGGGCTTGTGTATTAGAGTTTGAGGCCTCATGGCAAGATTCATTGTCTTTGTTAGAGTTCTCTTACAACAATAGCTATCAAGGCGAGTATTCAGATGGCTTCGTTTGAGGCTCTGTATGGTCGGCATTGTAGGTTGCCATTATACTGGGATGACTTGACTAGTAAAGCAGTGGGAGGACCCGAACTAATTCGGGAAATAGAGAATAAGATAAAGGTTATCTGGCAGAAAATGAAGGCAGCCCAGGATAGACAGGCGGCCTATGCGAATAAACGGCGGAGACCGTTGGAGTTTCAGTTGGGAGACAGGATTTTTTTGAAGATCTCACCTTTCAGAGGTGTTGTGCGGTTTGGTATGAGTGGGAAATTGTCTCCAAGGTATGTGGGACCGTATGAGATTTTACAGCGCATCGGTACCTTGGCTTACCGTTTGGCATTGCCACCGTCGTTATCTGGTATTCACGACGTATCCCACGTATCTATGTTGCGGAAATATGAGCCGGATCCGTCACACGTGTTGCAGCCTTCTGAGGTACAGTTAGATTCTGATGTGTCTACGAGGAACGGCCAGTCAGAATTCTTTATCGAGCTGATCGCAGACTTCGAAACAAAGTGATACCGATGGTCAAGGTTCATTGGGATCGCAGGGGTGTCGAGGAGGCCACGTGGGAGACGGAGCGCATATGGTGCAGCACTACCCGGAACTATTTTCTGGTATGTGATTTATGTTTAGTTTCGTTTGGGTAAGTGCATGCGATTTCGAGGGTGATATCTTATAAGTATGGGAGTATTGTGATATCCCCGAAATGATCATATGCAATTGGGTATTAATTATGTATGTGATTATTATGGTGATAATTAAATTATGTGCTGGAATTAATTATCTTGGTGAAATGCTTAGTAACATGGTAGGCGTGACCCGGTGGTGCGTTTCAGGGTGCATGTTGGGAAATTGGGTGTTACCATGGTTTAAATGTGATGGTTGATAATTATTTGGTAAATCATGTATTTAATTGGGATTTTGGTGCATTTTGGTAAAATGCTTTTAAAATATCATTTTTGGGTATTTTATACATCATGTTAACTAATGGGGTACATGTTTAATTACAATTCTTTATACCCCACTAACCCCAATTTACCCTTCTCACTTTACCAATCCCCATCACTTTACCAATCCCCAAATCACTCTTCCAAACCCTATCCCCAACCCATTTTCGAATTTGGCATGAAGGAGGAGGGAAAATCCTTGCAAAAGCTTGGTTTGTGTGATTCTTGGGGAGATTTAGAGTCCATAAGAGGTATGGATACCTCATTGATGTTTTAATGATGTTTGGTTTGGATTTGAAATGGTAATTGTTGTTTTGAAAAGGGTTTGTTTTGGGTTGGTATTGTTTTTGGTTGGGTGTTGGATTTTTGGTAGTATATTGGTGCATGTTGAAGGTTTATGGTGTTTTAATGTTTTTGGTTTGATGGTTTATGTGTTGGTGAAGTTGGGGAAGAAATATGGTGTAAAAATGGTGGAAATCGCGTGTACAGGTTGTGGCAATCGATCGCCACATTTGGGCAATCGATCGGTGGGGCTGGCGATCGATCGCGCCAATTGTGGCGATCGATCACCGAGTGCAGAAAAATTTGGGTTCGGACAGTGTGATCTCGCGATCGATCGGGGCCTTGCGGCGATCGATCGCGAGTCACCAAGAAGTGGGATTTTGATTATTTTTGTGGGATTTTTGGTATTGGACTATTATTGGCTCCTAATATTGGTTTGTGTGAATGTGTAGAACCATCACAGGTGGCCACACAACCTAGGAGATAAAGTCCACATCACAACACATTTTGGTACAAAGGTACGTAGTGAGACGTACGGGCATCGGACGGTAAAATGTATATTTATGCATTGAATTGGTTATGCATTATGGTTGCATACATGGTCTTGGTTATGCATCATGGATTGCATACATGGTTTGGTCATGCATTATGGTTGCAATTGTTTATTGGATGCATTGGTGCATGTGATTGTGAGTCGAGATTATATTCCAATGATGGAGAATACTTGCTGCCAGTGGCGTAGCGATGTGAATACTTGCCGCTGTCATACCGTAGCGATGAGAGAATATTTGCCGCTAATATTATAGCGAGGGATATTAGTACCGCTGGTATTGTCTAAGCGATGGGTATTTCCGCTGTCATGCTAACGCGAGGTGTATTATGCCACTGATATAATAAGACTTGGAAATCGAACACGGTATACATGGAATGGATGCATGTCATGACATACATATTAGTGTTATAATCTATTGGATTGATTGTGATACAGGAACAACCAAATGGAGCATTAAATGTATTAAATACAGGAAGTGATTTGTATTTACGGTTTATGCATTTCTAAATTACAATCATATTATTGTGAATATGGTTTGTTACATGCTCATGGTTTTGGGGTTGTTTCCTGTAGGTACTTTTGGGCGGAAAGGCTAAGGCGGGTTGATGCGGTGAGCTTGTGAGGAGTGCTTTTGGTGTAGTAGGCATAATTCTTTTGTATAGTCTCTACTCTTGGAGTAGTGTAAAGCTATAGGATTAACATTCAATTGGTTGGGAATGTAATTAATCCCTTTTGGAACTTTATTTTGGCACTGTAATCTTAACAGCTCAAGGCATCAACACGAACTTTATACTCTATAGATGTATGTTAACTCTATTTACGCCTTTAATCCGCACTTAAGGAACTAGGTCCTTACAGAAGCATATATGATACCAGTTTCATTCACATTCAAAGCAATATTCGTCTTTCTCAACTCTAACATATATGGCATAGAATGTACTGATAGACAAGAAACAGTACCATATGATTTTCTGCTCAACACATCAGCCACAACATTAGCCTTTCCAGGATGATATTCAATAGTGCAATCATAATCTTTCAATAATCAAGCCATCTTCTTTGACGCATATTAAATTCTTTCTGAATCAATAGATATTTTAGACTTTATGATCTGTAAAGATTTGAAATTTAGTACCATACAAATAATGTCTCCATATCTTTAAAGCAAATACAACAGCAGCAAGCTCAAGATCATGAGTAGGATAAGATATTTCATATGGTTTCAACTGTTGAGAAGCATAAGCTATAACTTTTCCAGATTGCATTAAAACACAACCTAGACCTTGATATCAAGCATCACTCTAAATAACAAAATCATTGGTACCTGATGGAATCGTCAGAACTGGAGCAGTTGTGAGTTTTTCTTTTAATTCATCAAAACTTCTTTGACATTCTGTCCACTTAAAAGAAACATTTTTGCGCAACAACTTTGTCAATGGAGTAGCAATACGAGAAAAGTTCTCAACAAATCTTCTATAATAGCCAGCTATACCAAGGAAACTACGAACTTCTGTAACATTTTTTGGATTTTCCCAATTTGTTATTGCTTCAATTTTCACTGGATCAACTTTTATACTCTCACCAGGTACAACATGCCCCAAAAATACAACTTTATTCAAACAAAACTCACATTTCTCAGTTTTGCATACAATTGTTATCAAGCAATGTCTGAAGCATAATTCTTAACTGTTGTTCGTGTTCTACGGCAGATTTCGAATAAATCGGAATATCATCGATGAAAACAATCACAAATTTATCCAGATAAGGTCTAAACACATCATTCATCAATGCCATAAAGACAGCAGGTGCATTAGTCAACCCAAATGGCATAACAAGAAATTCATTGCGACCGTACCTGGTTCTAAACACAGTTCTCGGTATGTTCATTTCTGAAATTTTCAACTGATGGTATCCAGATCTCATATAAATTTTAGAAAATACAGTAGCACCTTGTAATTGATCAAATAAATCATCTATTCTGGGTAGTGGATATTTGTTCTTAATAGTCACATGGTTCAACTTCCGATAATCAATAAATAATTGCAAGGTACCATCTTTCTTTTTAACAAACAACACAGGTACGCCCCAAGGTGATACACTCGGTCAAATAAATCATTTATCCAGTAATTCTTGTAACTGAGTTTTCAATTCATTTAGTTCAATAGGTTCCATTCTGTAACGTGAAATAGAAATCAATGTCATATCACTAAGCACCTCAATAGTAAACTCAGTATCCAGATTAGGAGGTAATTCTAGATTCATCTGGAAATACTTCTGGATATTCTCTGACTACTGGAATATCTTCAAGTTTCAAACTACATATTCTGCTATCTATAATGTAAGCTAAATATGTTTCACAACTTCCCTTAATCAATCTAGAGCCGTAGTTGCAGAAATGATGCATGTCTGTGAAATTTGTCGTTCTCCTTTAAACACAATCTAAGTTTGATCAGGAGTTGTCATACTATCTCTTTAGTAAAACAATCCAATTTGGCATGATATGCAGTCAACCAATCCATTCCAAGAATCATATCAAAATCTTTCAATGGCATAACAATCAGGGTAGCAAACAGCTCAGTATTTCCAATCAACAGTTACATTGACGATTTACCATATTCACAACCACTATACTTTAAACTGGAGTTCGAACATCTAAATCATAGCTCAGTGATTCTGGTTTTACATGCACATGTATTCTGAATGCTTGTGATATGAATGAATGAGTTGCACCGTGATCAAATAATACATAATCAATTGTATCAAAGATTGATAAATTATCAGTGATAACCTAGTGCAGTACTTGCTTCTTCTTGTGTCATTGCAAACACACGGGCTTGATTATTAGCTTTGCTTTCTTTCAAACCAGCACCTCTTCCCATACCAGGCTTTCCTCGACCTCTGCCTCTACCAGCTTAAAGTTACTTGCCTTTGGTTGGTCCACTGTAGGCCTTCTTTATAACAATTTCTTGCAATATTACCCCGTTCACCACATCGAAAACATTTCTTGTCAGAAGTCGACATTCACCAAAATGATTCTTGCCACATGTTGATGTAAACCCAAAAATTTTACTTCATGATGGTGCACTACTGAAGCTGGCACCCTTGGAACCACTAGACAACATTTTTGTGTGCAGGTACTTGGAATACTTTCTTCTTACCAACACCACTACTTTCTTCACTTTGTCGTTTCTTGAAAGCTTTTGATCCAGCTTCCAACTTCTCAGCATGAATAACTTCATATTTCAACTTACTATAGGATTCCAAATCTGTTGTTCTAAGGGGATCACGAATAGTGAATCGTAAATCCCATTTCACACCTGCTACATTTCTTCTTCTCAGTAGCAACCATGTGTTGAGCATACAGTGACAACTGATTGAACAACACTTCATACTCTGCCCCTGATCCGTTCCACTGTTTCAATTCAAGAAATTCTTTCTCCTTCTGATCTGTAGACACTTCAGGTAAGTATGCATCATTAAACTTCGTCAGAAAGTCCTCCCAAGTCAAAACAGGTGGCTGAATAGTTTTGTTAGGAGTTGTTTCCCACCAATCATATTGAAATAGACACATCTATTGGTATATTTTGATGGATAAATTGATACATATGCTACATATCATATATTTGTGTAAATGTAGAAAATGTGAAGAAATCAAGCTAAAATGATGAAAGAAGGAATAAAGTTGAAGAAAATAGGAAAAATCCAGAATCTAAGACACATGTTCCTCCTTTCTCCTCAAATTAATATATGTTAAAGCCAATTTTGGAAATGTGGTCCATAAAAAAGTTGTAAACTTTCTGTTATCTTCCCATGAACAACTGATTCGTCGAATTCAGAGTTGGTATGAGAAAGTTATGGTCAAAATACGAAACTCGCCAGAAAAATTGAAGGCTCGGCGATCGATCGGCAGATTTCGACGATCGATCGCCGAGGCAATCTGCCTGAAAAATAAAAAAAAATTAAAGGCTGGCAACCGATCGCCATCCAGTCGCGATCGATCACCAGAGAGTCCGAAAAATAGGAAATTTAGAGTTTTACCATCTTTGGGAAGATTTTAACCTAACCTACCATATTTTACTTGATATGCTCGATTTTATCAGCCTCCAAGCACCATAATTCAGACTTAACAATATAGTTTAGACTTTAGAATAAATGTTCTCTCAACTTTTGTGAAGAAGGACTTGAAGAACGAAGAACGAAGATGGAAGTGACGCTCTGGAAATGTGATTCCCTTTAGTAATTCTTCCTTTTTCTATTATTTTAATGCTTTCTAGATTAGTTTTGATTGTTTTTAATTTAGTTATGAGTAGTTAAATACCTTTGTAATTCTCGATTGAGGAAAACGATACATTGGAGTTTACGATTCTGGTGAGATTAAGTTTTGATTGTTGATTTTCATTGAGTAACAATTGTTTTTCTTATTTTATTGCCATGATTGTTATGTTTGATTGTTAGATTGATCACCTAGTTATTGTTCATACAATTTAATGCTAAATTAGATATCAAATACGGAATCGTTTGATCCCTCTAATTTATGAATCAACTAAGATTGATAAAATTACGTTTGTGAGTTTGTTAAATTCTTAGGAAAAAACAATTGACTAGATTAAACATAGACGCTTGGATTGTGTTGTTTAGCTTCATCGATTTATTAGTTCATATGCTATCATCGATTTAAATCTTAATCGCTTGTATTTTGATTGATTGTTTGGTAAGGGTTATACTAGAACGCTTGGGCTACTTAACTAAACTTAAGGTGAGATAGGACTTTGATTATTGGATTAAACGTCCACGATGAATATTCATTGACCCATTTGTGAAGATCGATGATCGAGATAGTAAACACCAATTGTAAAGTTAACTGAAAACTGAGAATCGCTCTTTTCTCATAAATTAATTCACTTAGTTAATTTTGCATAGTAGTTTAATTTTGCATCATAGTATTAATTCCATTAATTTCAAAACCCCTTTTTATTTTAGTTTGCATAAGTTAACACATAGATATAACCTTCCTCATGTGATCGATCCCTAATCATTCTACTACATTCATAAATGTTATTAACCTGAGAGGGTTAATTTGGGCATACGCGATAAGCGCTACCAAATTTTGGCGCCGTTGCCGGGGAAGGCATTGGTATTTATTTCGTTTTAATTGTTTTATTATTATTATCATCCCGCACTACTACTTTGGTTTGTTGATGAGTACATGTGAATCGTCTAATCACATAGATAATTTTCACTACGATCCTGAGATCGAGAGAACACTACATCGGAGAATAAGAGAAGCAATGATACTGGAGGAAAAAGAAGATAGGAACGACATGGATGCGAATCAAAGTTTGAGACAGTCGGTGAATCCTAACTTGAATCAACAACCTCTCTGCATCACTTTCCCTGCGCTTACTAACAATGTAAATTTTGAACTCAAGTCTGGATTAATTCATTTACTGTCGTCTTTTCATGGTCTTGCAGTTGAGAACCCGCACAAGCACTTGATGGAGTTCCACGTGGTATGCACTACTATGAAGCCGCTGGCGTAACGGAGGAACAAATATGTAAGGCCCTCGTACCATATTATCGGAAATTATGTTTAACTTCTCAACAATTATGTGATTCATTTTATGTCAATCATATGGTTGAGAATAAACATGAGGAATATTATCTTTGATAACAACTCGATATTATACTTAACATTTTGTAAATGTGATGTCACAATATTTGATAATGAGAATTAAGTACAATTTGTACATTAATTTGTTACTTAGTTAGAAATTAATTAATGAGAATATAATATTGACCTTGTACATGTCAATTGACAGTCGGGTCAGAACATGGTGAATGTCAAATATATATTTTTGGAATATTTGGATTAACACCGAATTTTGTTAAAATAGTTTAATAAATATAAAATTTGTACTAAATCGAAAGATTTAATTTTTGTGATTAAAATAAGGACACGAAGTCAGGTGTAAACTGTATATGTAATATACATGCATCAGTACACCGGTGGCACCCTGATGTTCATAATTGGTCGGGAATTAATATATATCGGTGTAGGACGTAAAACACATAACAAAACATGTAAAAACACACACTGATCGTGGACACACACTAAAAGGTGTGAAAACACACACTACTCGCGCGATTCACCGACCACCGTGTATAAATCCGTTTCGTTTCGCCTTCGTCTGACCACCTATCGCTAAGACCGACCTACCATCGTGTTTCGTCCGACCACCTATCGCCAAGACCGACCTACCATCGTGTTCCTTACTCAGAGGCACATATTTACATACTAGATAATTAAATTTTGGTGTTCGAAAAGTGCTTCAATTGTACCCTGGAACGTTGAAATCGCGATGGCTAGGGTTTCTGCACTTTTGGTTAGATTTCTTCGATTCAACCACGAATTGGATGAAGCAAAGGCACTGAATCTCTTCCTTGCACCTGGACGAAACTTTCTACACCAGCCACCGCCTGTACCGCCACCGGAGGTCGCCGGAATTGGAGGAAAACCGTGCATGAACTGTGTGAAAATTGGGTAAAAATTTGATATCCGATTTTTCCGACTTTGATTCGATAATTACCAGTTAATTTGGATTATAATTGTTGAATAATAATTTGAATTGGTGAAAAATAATTTAGCAAATTAAATTGTGATGTAATCGCATCAATTTAATTACCCTAAATTGGTTAAGCTGTGACTAAATTGATAACAATTTTTAATGATTAGTTTATTGAATTGTGAATTTATACCAATATACAGTGACTACTTCGACCCTAAAAGCTCAAGTACCCTTGTAGATCGAGAAAGAAAGGTATGTTGCGATCGGGTAACATACGACAGGTATCTGTATCAGTTGATATATGATTTGCTGAATTACGTGAGTTTACGTGGCTATGTGATTTTATTTAAATTATATGGCATTCTTAGCATTCATAATTGCACATCGGTGTATGAAATAAATATTTTGTTCACACACATCATTTTTATACATACATCGATGCATGACGTACACGTTGAGCTACGATACTTTGTTACCCTGTTCGTTTGGATTTGATCAAACATAAGGGTTGTACACGGTGCTATGACTGGCATTAAGTGGCCTGAAAGGCATAGGGATTCGTGGCCCTTATGATTGCTATGATGTGTTGATACGGGGATTGGTCGCGTTTGCCGACGTCATCCTATGGATTATCCCTATTTGTTGAGATTGTTGTGGATTGCGCCTTGCTGACGTCATCTGTATGATATGATATGATGTCAAGAGCTGGAATACAGTGACGCTTTGACGACGCACCATATAGAAATTCCTTTGCTTGACATGCTCGAGCTATTGAGACATTTGGACTTTCATTTATTGGTTCTGAGATACCCAGCGGATACGTGTACGATACCGACATGACAAGACATGCATTGCATTTCATTTCATTTCATATATCATTTTATAGTTACATGTTGTATTTATTTTGATCGTTCCATATTGGGCTTTGGCTCACCCCCAAGGGGGCTGTTGTTGTCTTTGTGTGTGGACAATGGCAAGTAGTACTGGTGACCAGGATGCCAGAGAAAGCACGTCTGATGGGAGTCACTGTGGGGTCTTCCCACCTTAACAGTGATTAATAGACATAAGAAGGACTAATCATGCATTAATAACGTCTTAAGGTTCTGGTTGTTACATGAGCTAACAGGATTACAGGCCAAAAAATAAAAGACTTCAAAAATAATTCATTACATTCCCAAAAGAATGTTAATATTTAGACTTATACTACTCCTGGAGTAGATACTAATCGTGACTTGAATCGTATACATTCATGTGTTCCTCGTTGCTCACTGCCTCAACCCGACCCTTAGTCCTTTAGCCCAAAAGCGTACCTACAGGGACAACACATCATAAGCATATACAATCTTACTTAACATCATAAAAACATCATAGTAAATGCATGAAATCTTGGTTAAGTAAATATGCTGGTTATTCATTAACTTCTTATTGTTGTCCCTGATTCATAATCATGCATATGGGCATCTTACCCTGTGGCATCTTACCACTCTATAAACATCGCATGGCCTCTTACCATGTGGGGCATCTTACCCCATGGCATCTTACCACAAATAACATCGCATGGCCTCTTACCATGTGGGGCATCTTACCCCTTGGCATCTTACCACAAATAACATCGCATGGCCTCTTACCATGTGGGGCATCTTACCCCGTGGCATCTTACCACAATTAACATCGCATGGCCTCTTACCATGTGGGGCATCTTACCCCATGGCATCTTACCACAATTAACATCGTATGAATATATATAAACATCTTACAACGTCGTAAACATCTTATAAACATCGTAAACATCTTATAAACATCATCATTTCATCATCAATACTCATGCAATAAAAGCATAGTCGTAGTGTAAAGATGCGTTTTACCGTCCGATGCCCGTACGTCTCTTACGTACCTTTTCAAAAGGAGGAGGAGTCAACAGACTTATCTCCTTGATTGTGCTGGTACCTGGGATGGCTCTACACAACCACATAATACAATATTAGGCACCGATACGAGAATCGAAATCAAATTACAAAAAAGAACATAAAATTTTATCACACATGAACAGTGACTACCGATCGATCGGTCTCCCCTACCGATCGATCGCTAACTGTTCATCATTTTCATTCTTTTGCTACGACATTTGCCGATCGATCGGTGTTCATCACCGATCGATCGGTCGTTCACATTCATGCGAGATTTTCCAGAAATCTCGAAAACACCTCAATTCACACCCTTCAAACTACTTCATAACATACATACAATGCCTAAACAAGCATATCAATAGCTTCACCATACTTCCATGCATGTATTAAAATTAAAGGTTCACTCATAACATAAACCGACATGCATTAAAACTACCCCTTTTTATCAATACTCGATCAACATTTCCGGAAACAGGGCAACATATTTTATTTCCAGATTTTTGAGTACTTCATTTCATGCCATAAAAACTATAACATATCTCATAAAACATGCTTGAACAAAAATGTCCTGGACTTTACAAAATTACCATTCGTGTACTCAAATCGAAGGTTCATCCAAAAAGCCATCTAACATGCATAATATCATCTCCTCAATATCACTCTCAATCCATATTTTTCCAGAAAAACAGGGGAAATATCTACCCAGATTTTCGAACACCCTATTTCACATGCTTTAATCCTTCACATAAAACATGTAACATGCACAAGGAAAAATACTGAGAGCTTCATAATAACACCATGTAAGCATTTAAATCGAAGGTTGCAAGAAACCTAAGCTAACATGCCATTTTTACCACACTTAAAAGCAAGAACTTAATAAGCTTAAAAACAAAAACAGAGCATGGTTTCTCACCCTACTTTGCTCCGATTTTTGAGAGGCTTCCAAGGAATGAAAATGGCAAGGCTCCTCACGTTTTTGCTCAACAGGTGCTGGTGTTTGTTTGGGAGAGAAGGGTCGAGATTTGGGATGGAAGAATGAGGCTGAATGATTGAGCCAAGTGGGGTGGGCAATCAGCCTGTGAACAGTTTGATTGGCATGGGTTGGGGGGGTGGTTGCATGTAGGGTGGTTTTGTGGTGTTTAATTGTGTCCCGGTATTTCATACTAATCGTGCTCGATTGTTAATTTTATTTTCGATTAATATGATGATTAAAAGGTAAAATAGAGATTTTACCAATTTATTGAAAATTTAATTAATTAGAAATTAAATAAAATGGTTTTATTTAATTTGTTAATTTTATTTTCAATTAATAATGCGATTAGTGGGAAACGATAGAATAAATTAATTATTGTGATCTAATTACATGTGATGTGATTAGTACAATTACATATGATGTAATTGTTTAGTTTAATGTTTAATTACATATGTTGTAATTGCATGATGGATGATTATGTGCCTTGACCAATGTGTTTAGGTGAATGTTTAGGTTTTTATTGTTTCATTATTATTGTGATTTTGGTTATCGGGCCTGCGAGCCTGCCCTCTATATTTTCTGATGTATCCCACCCCGGATTGTATCCCTATTCTCTTGTTTGCACGATTTAAATGTAAAATCATTAGAATTAGTGGGAGATCGAGATTGAAGATGGAGCACCAAGAATCAAGACATGTATAATGGAAGCAAAAATGAAATAGGATTGCATTGCATACCTGCATCACCTTAGACAGACTTGTGATCCACGTATGGCTCACGTGGATCAATTAGGAAAAGGCCGTAATCGTCCATATTTATTTTTATTATGCATATGATGTATGATAAATGTTTGCTTGTATGTTTTATTAGTACATATGACTGCATGAATAAAACATAGTTGCATGAATCCGGCAAACAAACAAACAAGTACTTGATGAGATTGAAAATAATTAAATCCCTATTTTGAATATGATTCAAAATTTTTAATATCAAACTGTAAAGGGAGCTCAAAAGAGTTTGTTGCTTCCTGTCTTCCATCAACAGTTAAGCCATGAGACGCTACTTGTGTCATATTGCCTTACTCACCCACGTGGGGGGCATCTGGCATGGGAAAGCTGTGCGTTTAACTGCCACTTAATTAAGGGTGTGGTTATGTTAACCTTCTAGATTACTCACCCACGTGGGGTCTTTTGGGCGTGACATTTCCATCCGTGGGATGGGTTACTTTGACGTGAGAAGGCATAATTGTCCTGCCCACGTAGGGTTATGCCAATCACGAGACAAATATCTTGGGGGTTGCATATGATGCAATTGTGATCTACCTTTAGTATCATGAAGCCGGTGGGCCCACGTCCGGGGTTTTTCATGAGCTAGTTGGACTCCAAGCCCACTAAGAAAATATGATTTTCCGTTCATTTGTCATGAGGGTGATGAATTCGAAAAATTTAGTGGGAGCATTCAATAACTAAATTCCATAGTTTTTGAATTAATTAATAATCAAACGGTTTGCATGTATTTTCTGTTTATTCTCAGTATTGTGATTGCCGTGAATCCGATTGCATCAATTCTCGATACAAACAAAGTAACAGCACCAAATTATTCTGATTGACTATTAATTTTAAAATAGTGCTTGCTTCTAAAAGATTGCTATATACCCTTGGTGGGAGCCTCATGTTGAAGTGTCTCCTGGTTCGTCTCATGAAGAGATTGCCACACTTGAGAAGTGATGGGACGATGATCTCTAGACTATGTGCTATATGATAGCATCAATGTCACCAATGAGTTTCAACACAGATATGAGAAATTCGTTCACATTGCTGATATTTTCCAACACCTACAAATGTTGTTTGGTGAACGGACGCGATTACTGAGACTCGCGATTTCAAAGAGCTATTTTCATTTCACATGCGAGATGGGGCTTCGGTCTATGAGCATGGTGTAAGAAAAATATCTCTTGTTGAGAAATTGGAAAATCTAAATGTGACAAATCCTCATTAACTGGCTATAGATTTGATCTTATAGTCAAAATGTTGGAAACTCATGAGTCCTTGATTCAAAAGGAGAAACGTGTTTTTCTTGTCGAATGCTTCTACCAATGGTAGGAAGAGTTCAAGGATAAAGAAGAGGAAGGGAAATGGTTCCCAACCTTGAAAGACGAAAAAGGATATAGTAGCAACTAAGAAAGGAGATGCATCTATGTTTTCACTGCTGGTCACTAGCGAAAAATTGTAAGGAATACATATACTAGAAGCGTTCTAGAAATGGTATGTTATATATTAAAATTAAATGTTTTTATTGGTTCCACTTCTTTGGTATATGATGCCAGTTGTGCTCGCATTTTTGCAAAGAGTTGCATGTGATGTGAAGAAGTGGAGAGCCCTAGGAAGGTGAACCTACCTGAGGCTAAGCATTGTAGCAAGAGTTGTTGCAATGGCTATTTGAAACATTTATTTAATATAAAATCTTGAACTGGTTAGGAACTGGTTTGAGCAATTATTTATTTGTTCTAGATTTAATAATGAACATTGTTCCTATTTTGATAGAGAATGATATTCTTTTAAATATGCGAATGTGATTTGCATTATTTTTAAGAATGCATGTTTTATTGAATCTGGTGAACTTATGAATGATTAGTATGATTATATTCAAAGAATATAAAAAGAATGATAACTTAAATCCAACATATATTTAGCATGTGCTGAATATCCATTGAATTTGATTCATATGGACGTATGTGGAGCACTAAATGTTAGTGCAAGATGATGTTGAGTTATCTTAAAGAGAATGTGATTCTCTCTGAGTAACTCTCTAAAGTTTCATATTTGTTGAATATAATTCATACCAATGCAGTGACCAAAACTCCATATACGATATGGATTGAAAAATAATCCAAATTTATATTTTGAGATTGTTCTGCTTATGTGAAGCAGCTAGTGGGAGATGAGTTGGATAGTTGATCCATCTTATGTTATGTTGTGGAAATTTATATTATCAATTGCAGGCAAAGAGTTTGTTCCGCAAGTGCAATCTTTCTAGAGAAAATGTTTCTGTTAGAAAGGATGACAACATAATATAACTTGAAAGGGTTCAAGAACCACAAACCACTAGAAAAGTGAAAACGGTGAAATTAATTGAGTCAATCATAACCTTTGATTTACACGCACGAAGGAGATTTGAAAATGTTTCAAGAACTCCTGATAAATTGAATTTACTCCTAGAAAGTAGTCAAAATGATTTTGACCATGGATGTGATCCTAGAACTTTCAAGGAGACGATGTTGGACATCGTTTTGGGATATTGGCGAGATGCCGTGAAATTTGAAATAGACTCCATGTACTCCAATAAGGTATGGGCCTTAGTAGATCCTCTTTGGGAATTGTTCCCATTGGCTGCATAGATTTACAAGTGAAAGCTTGGAGTGGATGGGAAGGTAGCGACCTTCAAAGCTTAACTGATGTGAATAGATTATTCTCATAGGCAAAGAGTTGTCTGTGAGAAACTTTTAATCAGTTGTGATGCTATAATCTATTTGGATTTTTATTAGTTATATCTGCATATTATGAATATGAGATATGATAGTTGGATGTGAATACAACATTTCTCAATGGTGACATTGAGGTAGAAATGTAGCAGCCAAAGATGCTCACAACTTATGGGCGTTAGCAAAATGTTTGCAAACTCCATAGGTCCATTTGTATGCCTAAGAAGACATCCCAAAGTTTAAACTTCCACTTTGATAACATCATCAAAGTGTTTGGTTTTGTTATAAATCCGGAAGTGGCATGTGTGTGCAAAAAGGTTAGTGGGAGCACGGTTACATTTGTGATGCTTTAAGTCGATTATATCATGCTCATTGTGAATGGTATTGGATTAATCAATTAAAGCATGATTATCTATTCTCCATGTAAGATTGGGAGAAGCGTCATACGTGCTTAGCATAAGGATCTATAGGGATAGATCTAAATGATGCTTGAGATCTCTCAATCTATGTACATAAACACTGTGCTAAAAGGGTTTAGCATAGAATAGTCGAAAAATGAGTTACTTCATATTATGTCATAGTATTCATCTCTCGAGTCAATGGGCCGTAAGATTGATGAGGAGAGAGAAAAGATGACATTGGTACCTTATATTTCTACTTTTAATAGCATATTGTATGCTATGGTATGTACTTGGCTTGATGTATGTTCTTAGAGTAATGAGAAGACGTCAGACAGATCCCGGTGAAGGTCACTGGAAAACTGTGAAAATAATCCTCAAGTTCTTATGAAGAACTTATGATATGTTCATGGTTTTTGGATCTGTAAGTGGAGAAATAAAAGTTGAAGACTAAGCTGATGCGGGTTTTTAAATTGGATGTAGATGATACCATATCGATGTTCGGATTTGTATTTAAGCTCAATGATGGTAATGTCTCTTGGAAACGTTCCAAGCAAGACACCACATTGGATTCCACCACTGAAGCTGAATACATTGCAGCATACGATGCAGCAAAGAGGCAGTTTGGATAAGAAATTTCATCCAAGAGTTGGGTGTAATTTCTAGTGCAGTTGACACAGTCTCTGTGTACTGTGACAACATTTGAGCTATTATGAATAGCCAAGATCTCATCAGGATCCAAACATATATTGAGAAAATACTATCTAATGAGACAGATGGTAGACGCGACATTATTATCGAGAGAATCGCTTCAACAGAAAAATATAGTGAATCCACTGACAAAGCATTTACAATGATTGGTTTCTGTAGACATCTTGGGAAGATGGTCTTAAGACACATGAGTAGTTGGCTTTGGGAAAGTGAAAGATATTGTTGTCATACATGATTAAGTAAATCAATAGTTGATTGACTGTACTTATAATCTTATTATGACAAATCTTTGTTTGAATATTAATATATATGGCACTTCTTCATCTGTTTACCCATGCATCTTGATGCATTGATGAAGTCCTTGAGGTTGCTATAGTCGATAGAATGTGGTTACGCATATGATGGTGACCATGAAATACATTCTCGACTGCGATTTCTAAATGTTCCTGGTCGATGAGCCTTCGAGAATGGGATATCGATATATGCTCGTTAGAGACTGGTATTCATGATGTGTCTAGTGTAGTGCGCCGCGTTTCATCGGCGTTGGCTTGGAGAAGTCAGCACATGAATAGGTGCTCATTAGGAATGAGTTCACTGAACGACCCTACTCGGAATTCTATAAGTGGTTACCACTTGTCGAGTATAGAATTTCTAGTCATAGTCGTGCACCATTACTCCTCATGACCCGAGGCGTCATTGAGGTCTTGATAGATAGCTGTGTACTTTGATTTAATGACTGATCTCATGTGGGTCATAAAGTCATTATTTTGGGTATTCAGTGATGCTGTCAGAGGCCTATGATTGTCGTTGGGGATTCACCACTGGTCTTGATGAACCAGGATGTCCTATGTGTTTTTCTATATATGATTCGAGGAATCTCTGGCCAGAGTGGGTAGTGCTTGTGAAAAAAGAGTTTTTCTTATACGCACACAAGGAATCATATAACGTGAAACAAATACATAGTTATTGAAATCATAATGGGTCTCGATCAACCAATGCCCTTGATTCAATCGGGACATATTGAGTGAAAGGAATGTACTGCACGCTAACTATGGCTGACAGGTTCTCGTACGTTGCTAGTCATTTGTATCTAGGTCTTCGTGAAGCGCAGATGCTAGGCGCTACCCATGATCGGTAGGTTGTTGCTGGAATTATATTTCGGTAATTGTCTATTAAAGGAGTTTAATTGACAATGGGGCATTTAGGGTAAGCCCAAAGAAGTTGCTTGACTTCTAAAATCACAAAGGTTGTGATCCTACTGCTATGATACACTTGAGCCTCGTTGGGTCACAATCAACCGGCCGCCGATCTATTGATGAGAATTGAGACTTAAATGTTAAGTGCTCAAATTGAGTGATTTAGAAAAGATGAATTTAATTTTTGAAAGCTCCTCCCTTTAGTGGAGTTTCTATATTTGAAAATGTTTCATTTATAGAAAGTTCTAAAATTAAAACATTTGATATATTTATGTCTCATAATTATGTACATTAGTAGTACATCAAGTTATTCAATTGGATTGAGTTACTTGGATTATGAGTTTGGAGTTTTGTGTTGGCTTTTGGGCAAGTGGGAGATTGTTAGCATAAATGCCCAGCAAGCCAAACGTTGGCCCGATGGGCTTTATGGACCCAAGCCCAATTAGTTAAATCAATAACACTATAAATATAACATTCATCTTTAGGGTTGAGTAAGACCATTCAATACACTTCATCTCATGGAATAGCCGTCACCACACTAGCACTGGTGCTGGGCTTGTAGATCTGGTCAGGTTGATTGGACTCGAGGATCACCGCCATCAGATTGATTTCGCTGTTATCGGTAATCCCTTTTCGTGCATTATATTATGATATTTGCATGTTTATATATGAATCAGGCGCGATCGACCGTCCCGGGTCAGATCTGTTCATTGTTTTATTTCCGCTGCGTTTGGATCTGGCGTCGGGGTACGGAAACCCAACAATCTTACCATATCATAATATCGTGTGGCATCTTACCACGTGGGCATCTTACCCTATCGTATGGCATCTTACCATATCATAACATCGTATCCTTATATAGGCATCATATAAACATCATCGTTACTTATCATAATCATCTTCATAGACATCATATCCTCTTTACTCATCATAAACATCATCATCATAGACTTACTTATCATAATCATCATCGTAAACATCATATCATCTTTACTTATCATAAACATCATATCATCTTTACTTATCATAAACATCATCATCATAAACTTACTTATCATAATCATCATCGTAAACATCTTAAATATTTATACGATTATTGCGTAGTCATAGTGTAAGAATATGTTACCGTCCGATGCCCGTACGCGTCTTACGTACCTTAATTCCAAAAGTGGAGAAGTTGGGGAACTTTATCTCCTTGACGTTGTGGGTACCTGTGATGGTTCTACATAACCATACGAATCGATATTAGAAGCTAATTATAGTCCAATATCCAAAAATCCCACAAAAACATCAAAAACACATATTTTTATATCTCGCGATCGATCGCCGCCCAGGCCCGATCGATCGCGAGACCATACTGGACGTTGCTGAAATTTTCAGCTCTTGGCGATCGATCGCCACTTTTGGCGCGATCGATCACCAGCCTCGCCGATCGATCGCCCAAATGTGGTCATCGATCACCAAATGTTATTGGCGTCTACTGTTGGGTCGCGATCGATCGCATGGAACGGGCGATCGATCGCCGATCCCTGTACTTCGAAAAATCGCCATTTTAGAGCATTTTCCAAGCTCTACCTCAAACCATTCAAACCCAAACTTCTCTACAACATCAACATCATCATAACACACTAAAACCCACATAAAACACTTCAAAAATCATACCCCAACAAAATGCAACACATACCCTAAACAAACCCACATAATTTACTTCAAAATCAACCCATTTCAACACTAAACATCATAAAAACTTTAGGAAGGGTTCCATACCTCTTGTAGGCTCCAAATCTTAACAAAGATCACACAAACAAAGGTTTGTGAAGCTTTCCTTCTCCTTCCTTGGTGAATTTCGAAAATGGGAGATGGGTTAGGGTTGAGGAATGAATTGGGGATTTTAAAAGTGATTGGTAAAGTAAGTGGGTATAGTGGGAAAAGGGGGTTATAAGGTTAATATTAAAATTATACCCCAAAGTTAACATGATGTATAAAACACCCCAACATGGTATTTTAAAAGCATTTACAAAAATGCATTAAACTTCCACTAAATCATGCTTTCCTCGTAATTAACCATCAACGTAGTTAAATCATGTTAACACCTTATTTTCTAACATGCATAACATGCACCCTGAAATGCAATCCCCGGGTCACGCCTATCATGTGACTAAGCATTTCAACATGATAATTAATTTCAACACATAAATCAATTATCAACATAATCCATCATATTAACATCTTTAATGCTCAAATTGCATATAATTAATTTCGGGGCATCACATCGAGACTATAAGAGGCATGGGCGACGGAGAAGTGCATATGTGGTGCCTTTCAACAAAACTCGTCGACACAAAAGAGTGTGACGCACCTGTGTCTATCAATATAAGAGCAGGGTGCGTAAATAAAAGACACGTACCCGCTATCACCTCCTCCGGAGCCGCTGTAGCCTGCTCCCTTGTCAAAGCATACACCTGACCCTGAGGTGGCCCCGTGGGCTGACCTCCATACTGCCTCGGTGCGAAAGGTGGTCTGTGCTGTGCCGCTCTGTCCGCAGGCCTCCCCGCAGAGTCCTGCTGTCTTCCCCTGTTGGGACACTGCCGAGCAAAGTGGCCTCTGTCGCCACAGACATAGCAGCCCACGCAATCCTTTGCCAAATGTGGTAGTCCACATAGAGTGCACTGAACTCTTCCAGATCTGTCTCCTTGAGGCTGTCCTCTCCCAGATGGAGCATCATTCCTACGGTTCCCTTTCCATCGATTCTCGGGCCTCTTGCCACTGAATCTCGACGCTGAAGTGTTTCCCCTAGGCTTAAACTGATCACCCCTGGGCTTCAAATTGTCAGAAGTGGATTTCTGAGGGGGTGCTGGAGGTGGCACTGCATCAGGATATGCGCCAACTCCCAGTTCGGCCAGCTCGGCCCGTGAAAGTGCGTCATCAAAACAGGCAGGGCCGTAGGTAATTACCCTGTCATACAGTTCCGGCCTCAAGCCCTTCATGAAGTTCCTCATCTTCGCTTGAGTGCTTGCAGTAATGTGTGGCACATATCGCAGTAAGGAACAGTAATGTAGAGCATAGTCAGATACAGGCATGGTACCCTGCCTTAAATTGGTAAACTCATCCTCCTTGGCCTGTCTTGCAGCGGCTGAGAAGTAGCGGGTCAGAAACCGCGTTCGGAACATCTTCCAATTTACTTCCTGCCCCAGAGCCTCTTGCTCAATCACTGTGGTCTTCCACCACATCGGTACGTCATGAATTGAGCCAAGCTCAACTCCCCAGGTAGCAACTGTTGTTCAGAGGGTTCTTCGCCAAAGGCTGGTGGTGGCAGTGGATTCGTACGCCCAGCACTTGCATTTACACTAATGGCGTCACCCACTTCTATATTTGCTGCCATGCTGCAACACAAGGGTTAATAACAACACCAAAAGCAGTTCATAAAGCACATCGTTAGATAATTAAACATGTTAGCATAACATAGAAACTTCATATGCAACATACATATAAAACATGTTCAAAAGTAAGCACCTAGCCAACTTATTGCTAAGGCTACCCTTCAGTCATTCCCGAGTTATCTAACCACTGCTCTGATACCACTAATGTGGGGTCTTCCCACCTTAACAGTGATTAATAGACATAAGAAGGACTAATCATGCATTAATAACGTCTTAAGGTTCTGGTTGTTACATGAGCTAACAGGATTACAGGCCAAAAAATAAAAGACTTCAAAAATAATTCATTACATTCCCAAAAGAATGTTAATATTTAGATTTATACTACTCCTAGAGTAGATACTAATCGTGACTTGAATCGTATACATTCATGTGTTCCTCGTTGCTCACTGCCTCAACCCGACCCTTAGTCCTTTAGCCCAAAAGCGTACCTACAGGGACAACACATCATAAGCATATACAATCTTACTTAACATCATAAAAACATCATAGTAAATGCATGAAATATTGGTTAAGTAAATATGATGGTTATTCATTAACTTCTTATTGTTGTCCCTGATTCATAATCATGCATATGGGCATCTTACCCTGTGGCATCTTACCACTCTATAAACATCGCATGGCCTCTTACCATGTGGGGCATCTTACTCCATGGCATCTTACCACAAATAACATCGCATGGCCTCTTACCATGTGGGGCATCTTACCCCGTGACATCTTACCACAAATAACATCGCATGGCCTCTTACCATGTGGGGCATCTTACCCCGTGGCATCTTACCACAAATAACATCGCATGGCCTCTTACCATGTGGGGCATCTTACCCCGTGGCATCTACCACAATTAACATCGTATGAATATATATAAACATCTTATCAACGTCGTAAACATCTTATAAACATCGTAAACATCTTATAAACATCATCATTTCATCATCAATACTCATGCAATAAAAGCATAGTCGTAGTGTAAAGATGCGTTTTACCGTCCGATGCCCGTATGTCTCTTACGTACCTTTTCAAAAGGAGGAGGAGTCAACAGACTTATCTCGTTGATTGTGCTGGTACCTGGGATGGCTCTACACAACCACATAATACAATATTAGGCACCGATACGAGAATCGAAATCAAATTACAAAAAAGAACATAAAATTTTATCACACATGAACAGTGACTACCGATCGATCGGTCTCCCCTACCGATCGATCGCTAACTGTTCATCATTTTCATTCTTTTGCTACGGCATTTGCCGATCGATCGGTGTTCATCACCGATCGATCGGTCGTTCACATTCATGCGAGATTTTCCAGAAATCTCGAACACCTCAATTCACACCCTTCAAACTACTTCATAACATACATACAATGCCTAAACAAGCATATCAATAGCTTCACCATACTTCCATGCATGTATTAAAATTAAAGGTTCACTCATAACATAAACCGACATGCATTAAACTACCCCTTTTTATCAATACTCGATCAACATTTCCGGAAACAGGGCAACATATTTTATTTCCAGATTTTTGAGTACTTCATTTCATGCCATAAAAACTATACATATCTCATAAAACATGCTTGAACAAAAATGTCCTGGGCTTTACAAAATTACCATTCGTGTACTCAAATCGAAGGTTCATCCAAAAACCATCTGACATGCATAATATCATCTCCTCAATATCACTCTCAATCCATATTTTTCCAGAAAAACAGGGGAAATATCTACCCAGATTTTCAAACACCCTATTTCACATGCTTTAATCCTTCACATAAAACATGTAACATGCACAAGGAAAAATACTGAGAGCTTCATAATAACACCATGTAAGCATTTAAATCGAAGGTTGCAAGAAACCTAAGCTAACATGCCATTTTTACCACACTTAAAAGCAAGAAACTTAATAAGCTTAAAAACAAAAACAGAGCATGGTTTCTCACCCTACTTTGCTCCGATTTTTGAGAGGCTTCCAAGGAATGAAAATGGCAAGGCTTCACGTTTTTGCTCAGCAGGTGCTGGTGTTTGTTTGGGAGAGAAGGGTCGAGATTTGGGATGGAAGAATGAGGCTGAATGATTGAGCCAAGTGGGGTGGGCAATCAGCCTGTGAACAGTTTGATTGGCATGGGTTGGGGGGGTGGTTGCATGTAGGGTGGTTTTTTGATATTTAATTGTGTCCCGGTATTTCATACGATGTATACAAATATCTTCCCTTGATATTTTATAGTTTTACTACATCAATACAACAATTAAAAACACCTAACATGCCCCCTAAACCATATCATCATATCATAATTATAACCCCCAATTAAAGTATCACAACCCTCTTAAACACATCGTAAATCATCATCGTAGCACATAATCATATAACATTTCGGGGGTATTACAGTCACACTTGAGGTTTTACTTTTGCTTATCACAGTAGTCTTTGTACCATGGGTGTATCCCTGGAGTGAGATGAGTCTATGTATATTTAGTTTATTTTAGCCCAGTATAGATATGTGTTTAGTAGTTTGATTTGTGTATGGTGGATATGAACTTATGGTATCTATAAATATTTTCAATATATCTTTATTGGTATTGGTGGTATGTTCCTCGTGCGATGAGGTCATGCCGAAATTTTAGGGCCACTTGTTAATAAATGTTAAACAAATCTTCTGTTGTTTACGCTATAATTATCATTTTGTGATCATTAATCACATAATTAGGATTGGGCCCTCACAAAATCAAACTAAGAGTCTTTCCATTCTCTCTAAAGAATGCTGCTAAGGATTGGCTATCTACCTACCCTCCGGATCCATCACCACGTGGACGGATTTGCAAAGAGTCTTCCTAGAGAAGTATTTTACAGCTTCAAGGGCAACCAACATAAGGAAGGAAATATACGGTGTGAAGCAGTGCCACGAGGAGTCGCTGCATGGGTACTGGGAACGTTTTAAGAAGTTGTGTGCAAGCTGTCCACAACATCTGATAAGTGAACATTTACTTATTCAATACTTTTATGATGGTCTTTTGCCAAATGACAGGAACTTGGTGGACGCTGCAAGTGGAGGAGCATTTGTGGATAAGACGCCAACGGAGGCAAGGCACTTGATTGCGAACATGGCAGCCAACTCTCAACAGTTTGGAATTGCTCGATCAAACCATAAACTTAAGAAGCAAAGCGTGGTAAATGTTTCTAGCCTCAAACAATAGTTGATTTATTAGGTATTGTGAAATAGCTTGCAATCAAAATTGGACAAAGTGCTAAGGTATGTGGAATTTGTGCACTATCGAGTCATCCAACAGACGCTTGCCCTACTCGTCAAGAACCATCTATGGAGGAAGCAAATGCAGCAGGCGGATTTTCGGGATAGCCACAGAGAAAGTATGATCCCGTTCCAGCACATATAACCCAGGATGGCGAGATCATCCAAATTTGAGATATGGGAATCAAGCTGAACCACAGATGCAACACCAACCACCACCATATAGACCACCATTCCAAAGGCCACAACAAGACGCCCCAACTCCAACACCTGGTGAGTATCTAGGAAATATGTTTAAGGAACTTGCTAATGGATCTGTGAAATTTCAACAGTAAACGAGGGCGAGCATCCAAAGTTTGACTACGCAAATGGGGCAATTGGCAACTTCTCTCAACAAGATTGAAGCAAGAATGTCCAATGGGCTTCTCTAACAGCCGGAGGTGAACCCAAGGGAAAATGTGAGTGCCATCACTTTGAAGAGGAGTGACGATGAAGCTGAGGAAGAGGTGGTATTGATGCCACCCGGAAAAGGAGAGATGAAGGTACTGAAGGACACCGAGAAGGACGTTGAAGAGCTCATGCAAGAGGAGGAACCACAAGGTATGTTCCCTAAATTGTCTGAATATAAAATGGAACCCCCATTCCCCATTGCTTTTAAGGAGAATAGGAAGGATGAGGGCATCGAGGAACTTTACAAGACTTTCCGACGCTGCGAGGCAAACGCTCCACTACATGATGCCATAAAAAAGTGCCTCGATATGCAAGATTTTTGAAGGAAGTGTGGAAAGCGGATAAGAGCAATGAACGAAAAGGGTGCCCCAAGATCGAACTAGGCGAGAATGTTTACGCGGTTATCCAAAGAAGCATTCCCACAAAGTGTAAGGACCCTGGTATGTTCTCCATCCCTTGTGTGATTGGAACCACTAGGATTGAGAAGGCAATGCTAGATTTAGGATCTTCAATTACTGTCATGCCTTACTCAATCTACACTCAGTTGAAACCGGAACCTTTGAAAAAACATAACAATGTGATACAATTAGCAGATCGGTCCACGGTTATTCCTAGGGGGATAGTAGAGGATGTACTTGTGCCGTAGAGAATTTGGTTTTCCCTGTCGATTTCTATGTCTTAGACATGGAAAATGGTGATCCATCTAGCCCCATTCTTTTAGGGAGACCATTCTTGAAAACCTCTAAATCCGTGATCGATGTGAATAGCGGCATGTTAAAAATGAAGTTTAATGGTGAGGTTGCAAAATTCAATATCTATGAACCCATTAAAACTCATGAGCATTCTAGTTACGCTATTGATATAAATGATGAATTTGATGATGATTTTGATAATGATAAATTGTGGGAGATGGGAAAGGCTACTGATGTCATTGATGACAAAGGAGGTATGGACTCAAATCTTATGCATACTTTTCATACTATTGATGCCTTATCTACTCATGATACTGTTGATCCTCTTTCTTCTCACTTGCAGGATCATACCGTTGAAAAGAAACACCATCCGGTTCGACCAACTAATGATGGAGGAGGAACAAAGACTGAGGATGACCACAAAAAGGCAAACAAACCAAAGTTTAAGGGAATCAAGAAGATATTGAGGTGGAAGAAGAAGAATGGAGTGACACCGCATCACCCACCTTGATAGAGGACTGGCGTCGGGCCACGACGTTAAACAGTGGCGCTGCTTGGGAGGCGACCCAAGGGGAGTTAGTTTCCTTTTTTGTTTTTTTTTTAATTGCTTTAATAGTTAGACTTTTCTCTTTTCTTGTATTTTTGCCTTACATTGGAAACAAATTTAACTATGGGGGAGGGATTAGTGGTGTTTTAGAATCGAGGTAGTGTTTAGAAGGGGGGTTGAATAAACACTAGATTCAATTTCGATTTTTCTCGGGTTAACTGCAGACTGTTAAGTACTACAGTAGCTTCTCAATATAAGGCAAGTCAGCAGACACTGATTATAGTGCGGAAGACGTCTGCTGGACTTGTGAGGATTAAAACTGAGTAGTAAGTAAGTAAGTAAAGAACACAGGTATTGTTTCTGGAAGTTCGAAGCACAACGCTTCTACGTCTCCCCTTCTTCCTTTGCAGGAAGGATTCACTAGAAGACTTGGTTTACACTTTACAGTATACAACCTTCTTAGGCACTCACACAACTTGGCCTAAACTCCTAGTAATCACAACTTTTTAATTTGATTACAAAAGATTCTATGACACTCTTTACAAAATAGACTTTTAGCTTCGAGTGTTCTTGAGCAGCTGACTTCAGTTGGAAATAATCTGTCACAGATTCAGTTGCACTGTTGTCTGCTCTTTTGCTGAACCTTTAGAATATCAGTAAGTTGATTTTCTGTTTAGAATGAAGTGTTTCTCTTTGTTTGAATAAATTGCTCAGCTAACCTCTTCATTTTTTGCTTGGACGTATTTATAGATTCAGAGGTCCAACGGTAGTTTTTCTGTATTAGGAAGAGATCAGCTTTCCAAATTCAGATTGTCTTCTTTCCTATTTTGTTAAGCAACGGCTCTTTTGTTCTGACGGTAATGGTGGCGGAGATATAGCAGGGTGCGCCGCTCTGTTGTATCTTTGTCAGAGAATGTTGTACTTATTTTGTCTCGTTGCTTAGTGCTCTTACTGGATGGTTAGACTTCTGCTGGCCTTCTTTGTCTAACTGGTAGTTTATCCTCTTGTGACCAGTAGATGTCTTTGTTCAATGTGAGACTATCCAGTTGATGGTTATCCAGTAGATGTTTGTCATCCGGTTGGTCTTCGTCACCTGGTAAGTGTTCAACATCCGGTTGATGTCCATCCAGTTGATGTTTGTCATGCTGTTGGTCTTCGTCACCCGGTAAGTGTTAAACATCCGGTTGATGTCCATCCAGTTGATGTTTGTCCGGTTGATGTCCATCCAGTTATGTTTATCCGGTTGATGTCCATCCGCTTGATGTTTATCCGGTTGATGTCCATCCGGTTGATGTCCATCCGGTTGATGTTTATCCAGTTGATGTCCATCCGGTTGGTCTTTAACACCCGGTAGGTCTTCAACATCCGGTAGATGTTCAACCAGTTGGTGTTTGTCATCCGGTTGGTCTTCAACACCCGGTAGGTCTTCAACATCCGGTAGGTGTTCAACCAGTAGGTGTTTGTCCGGTTGGTCTTTAACACCCGGTAGGTCTTCAACATCCGGTAGGTGTTCAACCAGTTGGTGTTTGTCACCACCAAAACTTAGAAATGTTTTCCTAACAATTTCCCCCTTTTTGGTGATGACAAAACTCAGCACTGGAGACTCTTGCTAGATTAAATAAGAACATCAACTCCTGTTTGAGACTTAGAGATGAAACACATCTAGATTTTGTAATTTGTTAGAATAAATAAGCAGATTAGTAATCAAACTGAGCAATATGAATGAATATCATTTTTATATAAAATGAATTCTGATTACATAATTACATCAATCATTACAAAGATTACACTGAACATCTTACAAGTCAATTAGCATCCTAGTTTTACAATTTATCCAAATAGAGAAACATAGCCAGTATGGAATGATCCGAGCTGGCTAGTTTCAGGGTTATAGACCAAGGGAGGGGGAGAGAAAGTGCATACAGAAAATCTTAGAACAGAGAAAGGCCTAAAAAGAGTCCATTGTCTTCAGGGTAGTCCTCTGTTCATTTGACAAGATCTCTGCCTATAATAATGAGAATACTCCATCTCTGTCTTCCCCCTTTTTGTCATCAGCACCCAGGCATCTGCTGTTAAAAATTCCAGGCTGGTGGATAGCACCAGAACTGGATCAAGAAGAAGGAGCTAGCAGGGATGGGTTAGATAAGTAATCAACCCATGTAGGGTTGATTTAGATAAGTAATAAACCCATGAATTTGGAAAAACAATTGCAAGACTGGTAAGAATTTTAGTTAACATGTTTCTGATGGATGAGTTGAGTTAAAGAACCTAGCATGGTATTTATAGCGAAAAATGAGCAAGTTGTAGTGTGAAGTGTCAGATCATGCGCAAGAAAAAATGCAGATAAAGATAGAGGTGAAATGAAAATTTGGTGAATGTATATAAGAAAGATAATGATAAATACAAAAAACAAAAAGAAATTTACTGTTTGCCCCCAAGCCAGTGTGAGGAGTAGTCACGAGTGGGGGGAGAAGTGTCACCCTGAGGTTATCTGGAGCTGTGGGACCTTTGCTGAGATGGACGCCTTGATGTACTGGATGCTCCAGCTGCAGTAGATGAGCGATTTGCTGGACTCTGGTTTCGTTGGGACGGAGGAGCAGGTATGCTGGACTCAGGCAGTCTTCTAATGATTTGAGGAGCAGCAGGCAGGCTGTTGCTTAAGTCTTGAATTTGAGAAGCAAACGCTGCCTGCATGGTTGCCAGTTGATCTGATGTGACTTTCTTTGCGTCTTCGAGCCGATCTCCAAGATCCAGTGAGGTGGCAGCATGAGTGATTCATTATGTTGATTTATCTGAAGATGAGCCTGCCCTATCCGAGAAAATGAGTCCTCAAAGGCATTCACCACAAAAGTCTGAAGTCTGGTGACAGTAGTCGTCAGGCTATCTAAGTCCCTATATACATGCTGGAACTGCGAATCAGTGTGCTGCTGATGGCTGCCTAGAATAAGAGTCGCAGTGCGCTCTTCTTGTTTAAGCTTGTTGACATCACTGGCTAGTGCAGAGATTGCTTTGGAAAGATTTACTAGCTGATCAGCAATGTCAGGTGGCCCTTCCAGAGGGATAGGAGTTTGGAAGTCAAAGAAATCCTCTGAAGGGTCTTGAGCCATTGATTGATCCAGAGCCTCAATTTGAGGTGCAGCAGCAGTAGTGAGAACTCCGGGATGATCCTTAATACTGCAGAGGTGAGTGAAGCAGGGGCTTCAACAGTTGGTGCAGCAGTTGCGTCTGTGGCAATAACAGCCATGCTATCAGTGGCTTGGTCCATGGCAGCTGCAGACGACATGGTGCGATCATCAGACCGTGAGGAGGACTCGCTGGACTCATGATTACCAGAAGAGATGGTAACTTGATGAACCACAGTCTGAATCACTGTGTCCACATTCTCATGATCAACAATCATCAGTTGGGTCTGTTGATCATTCGTAGTACTGGGAACAGAGGAGGAAGGTTGAGCAGTTGGAGAGGAGATCTCTATGGCAGGAGGAGGTGCCTCCAAGGCAGTTGAAGCTATCGCCACATTAGTGGTAGCTATCTCCAAATCATTCAATGCTATCTACAAATCAGTTGGATCAGGACTTGCACTATTCACGGCTTTAGAGCACGTGTGAAGGCCGGTTGATATGCAAAGATCATGAAGAGCTTGCTCAGCCATTTTTAGTTTGGTCCAAGAGCATTCAGAACTGCTCTATCATGATTCGCGGTGCCTGATTCAATGTTAAATAGCTGGAGACGGGATTCAACAAGGGCTTGAAGTTCGCCCACATAGTTCATGAGACGGAAAATATCCCTCAGCTTCAGACTCTTCTCAGTGTCTGTGACTTGAAGATAAGCCAAAATTTGATTCTCATCTTCCCGTGCTTGATCCAGGATTGGAGTGAAATCATTAAAGCGAATTTTCACCCGTGCCTTCACTCATCGATCAAAAAGTTCTAGCTGTGGCTGCAGCTTGGCGTCAACTGTATCCATGACCATTTGTATCTCATAGGCAACAGGTGTGGACACTCGAGCCATAAGAATCTTTCCTTTTCCAGCGGTGGTGGTCTTTGGATGAAAGTAGGGACACAAGTACTTGGGTGTCCGAAAACTAATAGTGCCAGGTGCTTGTATAGAGCTCACCAGTATAGAGGATTTGTCAGTTGGAGCCACTGATGGAGCAAGTACCATGGCTAATGAAGCAGGTGAAGCAGTTGGTTCTTCAGGTGGAGGATTTTCAGGGCTGGGTTCTCTACCAGGGATGTCTGCCGTGGGACCTGCAGAGGAGATGGTATCAGAAGCAGCAATGACTCTCTGTCGGAGAGCGGGAGGAGCCCCTTTTCTGGTTCTGGGCTTCTTAGGAGGAGGAGGGGGAGGAGATGACTCAGCGGATTCAGATATGGTTTGTTCAGAATCACTAATAACTTGAGTCGATCGGCGCTTCGTCAACCCAACCTCTCTGCCACTCCGCTGTCTGTGTATCTGAAGATACTTGGCAGTTATAAGTTTGCCTGGATGAAGTTTGGAGAGAGCCCCTGTCTTAATGTTTTCGCTGTCAAAAAGACTGCTTAGTGGTAGGGCGAAACCTGATTGACCTTTTCCAGAAACAACGAGACCAGTGAGAATTTGAAATAGTACAACTGACCAGTTTACTTCCAAGCCTTTGTATATGGCACTCATAACATCAAATTTTTCTAGGGTGATGATATCAAATGACCCGGCTTTACACAGTAGCCCCTTGGAAATGATATCCGCCAGTTGTCGGAAATGGCTCTTCATTAACACTTTCCTGAACGGAGGACGTTGGAGGCAATTTGTAGAGTCAGAAAATATGATGCGCATCTCTTCCCTTATCTCCACTTGAATAGTGGAGAAATCAGTAAGTCCTGTGGAGGGAAGACACAGGTGGGTGGCAAATTCAAGTTGGGTGATTGTAACCAATTGTTCGGAGATGGATGCCACCACGGAGCCATCAAAAACTTTTGCAGTAGCGAAGAACTCGTGTAATTCTTCCTTGTAGAACGTTGGAGCCTGGCTTAGGATCACTAAGAGACCGGAGGTATCCAACTTGTGAAACAGTTCATTTGTCTCTTTATCAGATGATGTGGAGATTGAATGAAAATCCACATGAACAGCATTAGTGAGGAAACTTTGTTGAGTATTCTTCGACATTTCTGATGATTATGCGGAAAAGCAGCAGCAATCCTGTTGGAGAAAAAAATTTCTGGGAGAGAAGTTAAAGCAGTAAATTTTTGAGAAAGATAAAAAGTAATAACCAAAGTAATGGCGGTTAAAGAGAGAAGTATATGTAACGTCGTACTGTAGATGATCGGACACATGGGTACGTGGCGATCATCTAACGATTTAGAGATTCTAAAAAATAATTAAAAGGACAGGATTTGGGTGGGATTCAAATAATTTATTTTTAATAATAAGAAGATGAATTTGAATTCCGACGTTCCAGTAGGTTAATAGGTATCGAAGGTTATTTTTGTCAAAGCATACTTGGCAAAGTCTGCTGGTATGTAGGGTCCGACTGGTAAGGAACATCTACTTGTATGTAGAGTCCAACTGGTACGTATACACCTACTGCAACAGACCATTGTTTTACCAGCTGAGCTTAAATAACCAAGATAAAATTTTAACAGAAATTCCCCCTTAATTTATACGTATAAACTAAGTATTCCCCCTGAATTCATTACCAAGAAAATAATCAAGGATTGATTTCAATTAAACCAAGAATATTTCGAAAGAAGGAAAACTTAGCGTCCGGTAGGGGTTTTGTGAAAATGTCTGCTGCCTGTTGTTCGGTAGAAATATACTCCAGTCGAATTTCTTTCTTCATAACATGATCTCTGATAAAATGATGACGGATGTCAATATGTTTAGTGCGAGTATGAAGAACTGGGTTGTATGTAATGGCTATTGCAGACGTGTTATCACAAAATATGGGTGCCTCCGTGGATTCAATTCCATAATCTCTCAGTTGTTGCTGAATCCAGAGCAGTTGAGCACAGCAGCTTTCAGCAGCAAAATATTCTGCCTCTGCAGTAGAAGTTCCTATGGATGTCTGCTTCTTGCAACCCCATGATATCAATCGATCACCAAGAAATTGACAGTATCCACTAGTGCTTTTTCTGTCAATTTTGCATCCAGCGTAGTCAGCATCTGAATATCCAATAAGGTTAAAAGTTGAGTCTCTTGGATACCATAGACCGACATTCTCAGTGCCTTTCAGATATTTGAGGATTCTTTTGACAGCAGTGAAATGCGACTTCTTGGGATTTGCTTGTGTGATATCCCCGAAATAATTAATTGCAATTTGGACATTAATTATGTTTATATGATTAATTATGGTGATTATTGATTTATGGGCTGTATTTAATTATCTTGATGAAATGCATGGTCACATGGAAAGAGTGACCCGGGAGAGGGTGCATGTTGTGCATGTTGGGAGAATTGAGTATTAGCATGATTTATTTGTTATGGTTAGCAATTAATTGGAAAGCATGAGTTTAATTGGTATTTTGGTGCATTTTGGTATAATGCTTTTAAAATATCATGTTGGGGTGTTTTATACACCATGGTAATTGTGGAGTGCAATTGATTTTATAATAACCCACTTATTACACCCCAAACCCCCACCATACCATCACTTTTCAACTTTCCCCAAATCAACCACCCAAACCCTCCTTCTCTTCCATTTTCGAGTTTGAGCAAAGAGGTGAAGAGAAATCCTTCCAAAAACTTGATTTGTGGGATTTGGTGTGAGATTTGGAGTCCCCAAGAGGTATAGATACCTCCCTATTGTTTTTATTGTGTTTGGATTGAGTTTGAAATGGTTTTGAAGGGTTTTGAAATGGGTTGTTTTGGGTTGGTATTATTTTGGTTGAATGTTGGATTTTTGAGATGTTTAAAGTGTATTTTGAAGGTTATATTGTGTTTGATGTTGTTGGTTTGATGGTAGGGGAGTTGGTATGGATTGGAAAGGAGTTTTGGAGCAAAAATGGCGATTTTTCGAAGTGCAGGACTCGGCGATCGATCGCGAGCCGACAGTGCGCTCCAGAAGGTTTTGGCGATCGATCGCCATGGGCGATCGATCGGCGAGGTTGGCGATCGATCGCCAAGTGTGGCGATCGATCGCCGAAAGAACAAAATTTGAGTTTCGGGCAGTGTGATCTCGCGATCGATCGGCCCTTCGCGGCGATCGATCGCGAGTCACAAAATATGATATTTTTGGTTATTTTCGTAGGATTTTTGGTATTGGACTATTATTGGGTTCTAATATTGATTTGTGTGAATATGTAGAACCATCCCAGGTGGCGACACAACCAAGGAAGTGAAGTCCTACCACATCCTACTTTTGGAAAGGTACGTAGAGGACGTACGGGCACCCAACGGTACATGTATCTATTATACTCATTGATTTTGCATTGTGGATGCGAGTATATGTGGAAATGTGCATTGTGGATGCAAATACATGTGGAATTTATGCATGATGAATATATATGCATATGATGATTGTTGGTGCATATCCCATGAGTCTTGGTCATCCTTTGATGATTTTAATGCTTGCCGCTATTTGTTTGGTGCCGCTCAATGTGAAGCGAGGGGTGGGAGCGCCGCATGTCACATTGAAGCGTGGTTGTCATATGAGGCGAGGAAAGAATATTTGCCGCTCAATGTGAAGCGAGGGGTGGGAGCGCCGCATGTCCATTGAAGCGAGGTTATTCTATGCCGCCTATATGAAAAGCGAGGGGCATTAAAATACATTGTGATTAACAGACTAGGAATTGTTGATTGGTAATTGGTGATGATGAAATGGTATTATGTCATGACATGTGTGAACCATTAAATAATCTATTTGATTATACTCATGAGTTATGGTACACGGACAACCAAGCAGGAAGCGTTTAAAATGCATGGGAAAAACAGGAAGTGTTTTATTATGATTTATGCATTTACGTCTTATATTCATATTGTGTTGGATATGAATAATATTATGCTCATGTTTTGGGGGTTGTCCTTGTAGGTACTTTTTGGCATGATAGAAAGGGGCTAAAGCGGGTTGAGGTGGTGAGCTTGTGAAGAACACTCTAGATAGATGAAGGATGGGATTACTTTTGTATAGTGTCTACTCTAGCAGTAGTGTAAAGCTATAGCAAAAACATCATTCGATTGGGGATGTAACTAATCCACATGATAGTCCTTATTTTGGCATGTTATTCTTAAAGCTCATAGTCTCAACACGATCTTTTTACTCTGATAATTTATGTTAGCTCTAATTATGCCTTTAATCCGTACTAAAGGAACTAGGGTCCTTACAACTTGAAAATGGGCGCACATGCAAACTGCAAACATAATATCTGGTCTGCTGGCCGTCAAGTAAAGTAAAGATCAGATAATGCCTCGATACATTGTAACTTCGACTGGTATTCCTGAATTATCCAAGTCGAGTTTAGCAGATGAGCTCATTGGTGTAGCGGCAGCTGAGCTGGTACTCATTCCATATTTCTTCAGCAGTTCTTTAGTATATTTAGACTGATTTATCAGAATTCCTTCACTAGATTGCTTGACTTGCAATCCTAAGAAAAATGATAATTCTCCCATCATGCTCATCTCAAATTGATCCTGCATTTTGAGTTAGTACTGCCGAAAATAATATCATCAACATAGATTTGGACTAGCAGAGTATGATCTCCTTTTGTAAATTTGAAAAGGGTCTTGTCCACCGTGCCAATGGTAAAGTTATGCTCAGTCAAATATTTTGATAGAGTTTCATACCATGCACAGGGAGCTTGCTTCAGACCATACAAGGCTTTATTGAGACGAAAAACATAAGAAGGCTGCTGATGGCTTTCAAATCCAGGAGGTTGTTCAACGTAAACTTCTTCCTGGAGTTTGCCGTTAAGAAACGCACTCTTAACATCAATCTGATAGACTTTAAAGTCTTTAAAAGCAGCAAATACAAGAAATATGCGAATTGCTTCTAGTCGAGCTACAGGGGCAAAGGTTTCATCAAAATCAATGCCTTATTCCTGTCTGTAGCCCTGTGCGACTAATCTTGCTTTATTTCTGATTACTGTTCCATTTTCGACTAATTTATTCCTAAATACCCATTTGGTGCCTATTATTGTGTGATGCAGTGGTCGTGGTACTAAATACCATACTTTGTTTCGCTCAAACTGATTTAGTTCTTCCTGCATTGCTTCTACCCATTTTAGGTTCTAAGTGAGATATGAATGCAGCATGAAGAAATTCATTAATCATCTGTCCTCTGGTGCGTAGAGGAGCTACAGGGTTACCTATGACCTGCTCGGGAGGATGATTCTTCATCCACCGGAGCGGAGGTCCAAGAGGGTTGAGCCCTTCATTTGACTAGATATGAGTGGGCAGTTCAGAAGTGCTGATTGATGCATCTTTTTCATTTGTTCCTTCTACTGTAGTAGGAGTATGAACAATAGTGTCATTGTCAACTGGATGCAGTGCTTGTTGACCAGCAGACTCCTCTGGTCGAGCTTCATGAACTTCTGGTTCTAAGGAGCAGTCAGTCCTGCTTCTGTAATTTATCTCATCATCAACATTTTCATCAATGTAAGTGCTTTCCAGTCGATTGCTTAAGTTGTTGATTTGTAGATTAGATACCATACAATCAGTAGGTTCATCAAATTTTACATGCACTGATTCTTCTACAGTGAGAGTTCTATTATTAAATACTTTGAAGGCTTTACTAACTGTAGAATAACCAAGAAATATTCCAGAATCAGATTTGGCATCAAAAGCGGTGAGATGAGTCTTTCCATTGTTGTGAATAAAACATTTGCAACCAAACACATGGAAATAAGAAATATTTGGCTTACTGCCATTCCAGATCTCATAAGGGGTTTTATTTGCTCGCTTATTAATCATTGATCTGTTCTGCGTATAACAAGCTGTGTTGACAGCTTCTGCCCAAAATCTCTGCGATATTTCTTATTACGCAAGCATAGTTCGCGCAGCTTCTTTCAAAGTGCGGTTCCTACGCTGAGCAACTCCGTTTTGTTGAGGAGTTCTAGCAGCATAGTATTCGTGTTTAATACCAAGGTCATCTAGATATGATTCGAGTGACTGATTGGTAAACTCTGTACCTTTATCACTGCGAATTCTATCTATCCCACAAGATTTCTCATTTTGGAGTCTTTTCAGTAGTTTGATCATCTTCGGAGTAACCTGATCTTTGCCACTTAGGAACAGGACCCACGTAAAATGAGTGTAATCGTCTATTAACACTAGGGTATACTTCATTCCCCCTAGACTTGTTACTGGTATAGGACCAAATAGATCCATATGCAGCAACTCTAGGCACCGAGACGAAGATTTACTCCCTTTGTTCTTAAAGGAGGATCTGATTTGCTTACCAAGTTGGCATGCTGCACAGATCTTGTCTTTTGAGAATTCAATTTGGGGCAGTCCAATGAATAGATCAAGTTTACGCAGACTGGCAATAGTTTTAAAATTTAAGTGACTCAATCGTTTGTGCCAAAGCCAATTTTTGGAAGAATTCAGGGCAGCAAAGCAGGTAGAGGAGGTAGGCTGATTAAGATTCCAATCAATTTTATATGTGTTATCATGCCTTCTTCCTACAAGTAATATACTGCCATCAGTAGATTTGATTGTGCATAAGTGCTGGTTGAACTCTACAGAATGACCATTGTCACAGAGTTGACTTATGCTAATCAAGTTATAGCATATATTTTCAACCAACAGAATATCTTTAATAATAATATTCCCGTATATAATCTTACCCTTACCCATGGTTCTACCTTTCACGTTGTCTCCAAAAGTTATTCTGGGTCCGGTGGAGTCCACCAGTTCAGACAATAAGCTCCCATTTCCTGTCATATGTCTAGAGCATCCGCTGTCCAGAAACCACTCTGAGCTCCGAACTTGGTGCATTCTAGTTTTCTGCAATTAAAGCGATAAAATGATTGGTACCCAATCCTACTAGGGTCCAGGCAGGATTAGTCCTTTCGGAACCCACACTTGTATGACCCTGAATTGTTTGGGTCGGTGTGTGTGCATTAACTGAAGAAGATGTTCTTGGGTGATCATGTGATACTGAGTGTATGCGTGTTGTTTAGATTTTTGGTTTCTGTTAGGAAGCATGTATCTCTTTTGGACAGGCATACAATTATGATACCAGTTAGGTTTTGTTGGGATATGCCCTAAGACAAGTCATTAGATGATTGTTTTGACATACAATGTTTATGATTTTATGAATGGCAATTCATTATTATATATTATTCTTTTAACTGTGCAATGTGAATTAATATATATGTTCATGTCCTTAGAATAATATTGTATTATTCTTAAAGATGTCCCTAGTCAAGTATTATCATGGATAGGGATAATGATAATACGTAGAGACTAGTATGTGTTGATCGATGAATTGTTCATTGATATGAGATATCAAATCAACATATGGGTACATGTTAGAGAACGATGTACTGGACAGACCCACCATGAGAATGCAACATGGATAGTTATATGATCGTCATATGCAATTCTCATAGTGATAATAATGTATGTAATCCTTACGACTTGTGATCATCAGAGATCCCAACATAAGGAGTTATGTATCTTGATATCGTCAAACGTTACCCGTAACAGGGTAAATTATAATGGCGACTATTGGACACACTACGAATTATGTAGAGGGATGTTGACTGATCGAGATAGGATTTGTCCCTCCTATATAACAGGAGATGTGTTTGGCCCTTGATCAAGTGAGAACTAAAATGCATGGCCATGCTCGAATAAGTCGATATGAGATATCAAGCTTATTCGTTTATTCTAGTTCTACTTGGGGATCAAGAAATAGAGATTGAATATACGAGTATGACTATTCCATGACTCGTGTTCAATCTAAACACAAAGGACAAAGGGATTAAGTTACATGGTTAATATTATCACAAGTTCTAAAGGTTATGTCGAGTCATTGACATTCTTGTAATTTGGGTAGCCTCGATGTGTTGCTAGACACCGCTCCTTGCTTGCGACATAAAATGAGATTTTATGTCACTACCAACATTACAAGATCCTATCGGGTCGCACAAAAGATTAAATCGAGAAGGGAAATTAAATTCATTGGATGAATTAATTAATTAAGAAGAGTCTTAATTAAGTGATTAAAAGGTTTTAATTAAATCATGGGTTTGGGCCCATGAGGCTTTAATAAAGCCTTTAATTAAATCATATATAAAATAACAAGGTGATTAATTGTTAATCAATTCCTTGATAACATTTTATATCACAAAACCTAGCCTCACTCTACAAGCTCTCTCTCGGCCGCCTCCTTGAAGCCGTGAGCTTCTCCATCGCCGCCGTGTTTTTCTTGGTGGTTCGTGGTGTCGTCGATCGGTTATTGTAACCGTGAGTCTTGTTTGTTCAAGAATAAGCATAGCAACTTGTTCTTGAACATCCCTTGTTCGTTTAATCGTGTGGATACCGTTGAGGCAAGACCTTGGAGGTGTTGCTCGTGACTCGGGATCGTTGGACGTAGTGCACCGTGGAATCTGCTCAAACACGCTACAAGGGTGAGACCTTCGTAAACCTTTATCCGATATGATATCCTATGTATAGATCCATTGTTCTAGTAATCCAATTTTTTTATTCCGCTGCGTTATATGCTCTAAGGATTACTTACAATGGTATCAGAGCCGTGTTCAAGGCTCATATCGGATTTATGTGGTTAAATAGTTTAATCATATTAGAATTATATTGCATGCTATTTAAAACTGTATGAACATATATGATATGTTAATATTTAGTTTGTGAAAATCATCGTAAAATTGTATTTGATATAATTGGCGAATAATCAAATTTATTGGGCAAATTTTCGGCCATCACCATCACAAATGACACCACGGCTAGCCACATGAGGGCTAGGGTTTTCGAACCCTTGGCTCGAGATGGCTTAGTCGTTGTGGCTAATAATTGTGCATGGAAGTGTCGAAAATTGATTAGGGTTTTGAACCCATTGGCTCGTGACGGCAAGCTCATGACGGCTAGGGTTTCGAACCCTAGTAGCCGTGCATGGGCTCGGCCATCGTCACCTCTTATGCTAAGGTTTTGAGACGTGGATGAGTTTTGAACTCTTTGGCTCGATAATGGTTCACGCATGCATGGATTAGTAGCTTTACCACATGAGAGCAAGGTTTTTCGAACCCTTAGCTCGAGATGGTTGAGCCAACCCCGTGCATGGCCTGACCGTGACTCGTGGCTAACAAATTCCGGCGTTTCGAACAAGATGGCTCAATGAAAACCCAAGGTGGTGCGTGGCGGCTAGGGTTTGGAACCCTAGCGCCGCCGCCGCTCGAGCTTGGCTCGGCCATGGGCTAGGGTTTCGAACCCTAGGCCCATTATTGGTCCAGCCGTGTGCTTTTGTGGTTCAACCATGGTGGTTCGTGTCTTAGTCGCTTAAGTTCGTGACATGTGATGTCCCGAGCGTACGATAATTTTTTCAAAAATTATTTTACAGTTTAATTAGAATTAAATTTAATATGTTTAGAATTTAATTAATTAAATGTTAATGCATGCTTTATGTGTTGTTTGAGCATGGTGTGTGGTTATAGCCCTTTGACCTATTAGATAGGATTTGTGGATGTTTGTAATATATAATACGACCTGCGTGTCGTGCCTTCTCTATTTCTCCCTCCCCTATGTTCTCCTCGAATGTGAATCGAGGAATTCTATATCTTGTAAATAGTGTAGTTTATTTTATTGATGGTGATCAATGAAGATGGAGCATCGTGCCGGGATGAGGAGGCCATTCACAAATTGGAGCCAAGGGAAGGTGCTTGTGAAGTTACCTTAGGTTGACTCTTAGGATTTTCTCATTGGCTTGAGAGAATCGTTAGTAGGGGCTATAACCATGTCACGTTTAATTATGTATGTTGATGTATAATTTATCTTATGTTTTAGATTGATAATTGTATTACACATATATGTAGATATGTATACAACTATATGTAGTGGACATATTTTAAATTATCAAACTAATCATGAGATCAATAAATCCCTCTAAAATATTAAGTTTTAGATGCCTTCCAAAATTAAAAGTACTCATCAATAACTTCGATTGTACATGTGTGGGTTTGCCAAAGCAAAGCACCATGGCAATCTTAGTAAGGCGCGAAAGGATAAATGTGATATCCATTATACTTAAAATTGGGTACGACTTAACTAAGTTATCTCAATAGGATTGGGAACTTAGAGGCATGGGTTGGATTATAATTCATTTGATGAATTGAACAAAGTGTTGTTCGTCCAACTATCCAAGAATTACATGTGATGTAATTGACAAAGTGTTGTCTACCTAAATAACCGAGTCTTGGGCGATTAGCCAAAGCTAACTCAAGATTTGGCGAAATATGGATCTTGGCCCACTAAAGGTTTCGAGGGTTGATATTTTTTTAAACAAAATAGTGGGAGCATCATTTAATATAAGACCATGTTAAATGATTAAATCATAAACTTATTTTGCATATTTATATTGTAGATATCCATGGCAACTAACAACGTAACAAGCACTTTATCACTGCGATCGGTCCTTGAGAAGGACAAATTAAATGGGACAAACTTCCTAGACTGGCATAGGAACTTGAGGATAGTCCTCAAACAAGAAAAGAAACAATAGGTCCTAGAGGAACCCTTACCCGCTGAGGAACCTCCCCTAACGGCTACAAGAGCCGAAAAAGATGCTTACAAGAAGCATCAAAGTGACGCACTTGATGTTGGGTGCCTTATGCTTGCAACCATGAACTCTGAGCTTCAGAAGCAACATGAGGAAATGGAGGCGTTTGATATGATCGAGCACCTTAAGCAACTGTACCAACAACAAGCTAGACAAGAGAGGTATGACGTCTATAAAGCGTTGTTCCAGTGCAGGATGGTAGAGGGAAGCCTAGTTGGAACTCATGTGCTCAAGATGATTGGGTACATTGAGAATCTGGACAAGCTGGGTTTTCCATTGGACCAAGAGTTGGCCACCGATGTGATCTTGCAATCGTTGCCTGAGAGCTTCAGTCAATTCGTAGTAAATTACAATATGACTGACATGGAAAAGACTCTACCACAATTGCTTGGTATGTTGAGAACATATGAAGCAAATACAAAGAAGACTAAGGCCACAAATGTTCTTATTGTGAATAAGGGCAAAGGAAGGGCCAAAGCTAAAGGCAACAAGAAAGCAAAGAAGGTCTTTGTTAAATCTAAGCCAAAGTCTTCTGCACTAAAGCCAAAAGGGGGGATAGCGAAGGAAGGGATTTGTTTCCATTGCGGTGAGACCGGCCATTGGAAAAGAAACTGCAATGTATATCTGGAGGATCTAAAGAAAGAAGTATGACTTCCACTTCAGGTATTTTTGTTATAGAAGTCAATTTATCTACTTCTTCATCATGGGTATTAGATACTGGATGTGGATCTCACATTTGTGTAAATGTGCAGGACCTCAAAAAGAGTAGATTGTTGTCGAAAGGCGAAGTTGATCTCCGAGTTGGAAATGGAGCAAGAGTTGCTGCATTAGCTATAGGAGATTATCATTTATCTTTGCCTTCTGGTTTATCATTGATTTTAAAAGATTGTTATTTTGTGCCTTCGATTACCAAAAACATTATTTCTATTTCTTGTTTGGACAAGTATGGATTTTCATTTATTATAAAGGGCAACTGTTGTTCCATTTATTTAAATGATATGTTTTATGCTAATGCACAAATGGTGAATGGTCTTTATTTATTAAATCTTGATATGCCTATCTATAACATAAATACTAAAAGGATTAAAAATAATGATTGTAATCCGACTTATCTCTGGCACTGTCGCTTGGGCCACGTAAACGAGAACCGCATATCTAAACTTCATAAGGATGGAGTATTATATTCATTTGATTTTGAAGCATATGAAACATGCGAATCTTGTTTAATGGGCAAGATGACTAAAGCCCCTTTCAAGGGTCATGTTGAAAGGGCAAATGTTTTATTGGGACTAATACATAGTGATGTATGTGGACCAATAAGTACACAAGCTAGAGGTGGTTTTCAATACTTCGTTACATTTACTGATGACCTCAGTAGATATGGGTATGTGTACCTAATGAAGCATAAGCATGAAACCTTTGAAAAGTTCAAAGATTTCAAGAATGAAGTACAAAACCAACTTGGCAAAAGTATCAAAATCCTTCGATCAGATCGAGGAGGTGAATACTTAAGCCAAGAGTTTCATGACTATCTAAAGGAATGTGGGATAGTCCCACAACTCACTCCTCCGTATACTCCACAATGGAATGGTGTATCCGAGAGGAGAAATCGAACCTTGTTGGACATGGTTAGATCAATGATGAGTCATGCAGATCTTCCGATATCATTTTGGGACACGCTCTAGAAACAGCGATTTTCTTACTGAACCGTGTTCCATCTAAATCAGTGGAAAAATCAGTGGAAAAGACACCATATGAGATATGGACTGGGAAGCGTCCTAGTATGTCTTTTATGAAGATTTGGGGTTGTGAGGCTTTCGTTAGACGTCACGCCACTAACAAACTTGGACCCAAATCTGATAAGTGTTTATTTGTGGGGTATCCTAAGGAAACGAAAGGATACTATTTCTATTATCCCACTTAGAACAAAGTAGTTGTTGCTCGGACTGGTGTATTTCTGAGATGGGCACTGATTCTGAGAAATGGCAAGAGGCCATGAAATCTGAGATGGAATCCATGTATGCAAACCAAGTATGGACTTTGGTTGATCCACCTGAAGGGGTACGACCCATAGGGTGCAAATGGATTTTCAAGAAAAAGACCGATATGGATGGTAACGTACAAACCTATAAAGGTCGGCTGGTTGCAAAAGGATTCAAACAAATTCATGGTATTGACTATGATGAAACCTTTTCACCAGTGGCCATGGTTAAATCCATAAGGATCTTACTTGCAATAGCTGCATTTCATGATTATGAAATCTGGCAGATGGATGTCAAAACAGCTTTCCTTAATGGAAATCTGCTTGAGGATGTGTACATGACACAGCCCGAGGGTTTTGTCGATCCAAAGGATGCTGGAAAGATATGCAAGCTACAACAATCCATTTATGGATTGAAGCAAGCTTCTCGGAGTTGGAATCTTCGATTTGATGATGCAATCAAAGAGTTTGGTTTTATCAAAAACGAAGATGAACCTTGTGTCTACAAGAAGGTCAGTGGGAGCGTAATCATTTTCCTAGTGTTGTATGTAGATGACATACTTCTCATTGGAAATGATATCCCTGCCATGCAATCTGTAAAGATTTGGCTAGGGAATTGCTTTTCGATGAAAGACTTGGGAGAAGCCACCTATGTATTAGGAATCAAGATCTATAGAGATAGATCAAGAAGGCTTCTTGGTCTGAGTCAAAGTACATACATAGACAAAGTGCTTAAAAGGTTTAGCATGCAAGAATCAAAGAAAGGATTCGTGCCTATGACACATGGTATTTATCTCTCGAAGGAACAGTGTCCTTCAACACCAGATGAGAGACAACGCATGAGTAAGATTCCATATGCGTCAGCTATTGGATCTATCATGTATGCCATGATATGTACTCGTCCCGATGTATCGTATGCTTTGAGCATGACGAGCAGATATCAAGTTGATCCAGGTGAAGGTCACTGGATTGCTGTCAAGAACATCCTAAAGTACTTGAGAAGGACTAAGGATACATTCTTGATTTATGGAGGTGAGGAAGAGCTCAATGTAATGGGTTACACTTATGCAAGCTTCCAAACCGACAAAGATGATTTTCGATCACAATCTGGATATGTGTATTGCCTTAATGGAGGTGCTGTGAGCTGGAAGAGTTCAAAGCAAGAAACAGTAGCCGATTCTACAACGGAAGCTGAGTATATTGCTGCCTCGAATGCAGCAAAGGAAGCTGTTTGGATGAGGAAGTTCATTTCTGAACTTGGAGTGGTGCCTAGCATTAAAGATCCGATAGAACTCTATTGTGACAACAATGGAGCGATCGCATTGGCTAAGGAACCAAGATCTCACCAAAGATCCAAGCACATACTGAGGCGTTTCCATTTCATTCGAGAAATCGTTGAAAGGGGAGATGTTAAAATATGCAAAGTACCAACAGATGATAATGTATCTGAACCATTGACGAAGCCACTGTCACAGCAGAAGCATGATCGTCATACTAGATCTCTAGGCATTAGGTATATGTCTGAGTGGTCTTAGTGCAAGTGGGAGATTTGTTGGGATATGCCCTAAGACAAGTCATTAGATGATTGTTTTGACATACAATGTAATATGATTTTATGAATGGCGATTCATTATTATATATTATTCTTTTAACTGTGCAATGTGAATTAATATATATGTTAATGTCCTTAGAATAATATTGTATTATTCTTAAAGATGTCCCTAGTCAAGTATTATCATGAATAGGGATAATGATAATACGTAGAGACTAGTATGTGTTGATCGATGAATTGTTCATTGATATGAGATATCAAATCAACATATGGGTACATGTTAGAGAACGATGTACTGGACAGACCCACCATGAGAATGCAACATGGATAGTTATATGATCGTCATATGCAATTCTCATAGTGATAATAATGTATGTAATCCTTACGACTTGTGATCATCAGAGATCCCAACATAAGGAGTTATGTATCTTGATATCGTCAAACGTTACCCGTAACAGGGTAAACTATAAAGGCGACTATTGGATACACTACGAATTATGTAGAGGGATGTTGACTGATCGAGATAGGATTTGTCCCTCCTATATAACAGGAGATGTGTTTGGCCCTTGATCAAGTGAGAACTAAAATGCATGGCCATGCTCGAATAAGTCGATATGAGATATCAAGCTTATTCGTTTATTCTAGTTCTACTTGGGGATCAAGAAATAGAGATTGAATATACGAGTATGACTATTCCATGACTCGTGTTCAATCTAAACACAAAGGACAAAGGGATTAAGTTACATGGTTAATATTATCACAAGTTCTAAAGGTTATGTCGAGTCATTGACATTCTTGTAATTTGGGTAGTCTCGATGTGTTGCTAGACACCGCTCCTTGCTTGCGACATAAAATGAGATTTTATGTCACTACCAACATTACAAGATCCTATCGGGTCGCACAAAAGATTAAATCGAGAAGGGAAATTAAATTCATTGGATGAATTAATTAATTAAGAAGAGTCTTAATTAAGTGATTAAAAGGTTTTAATTAAATCATGGGTTTGGGCCCATGAGGCTTTAAGAAAGCCTTTTATTAAATCATATATAAAATAACAATGTGATTAATTGTTAATCAATTCCTTGATAACATTTTATATCACAAAACCTAGCCTCACTCTACAAGCTCTCTCTCGGCCGCCTCCTTGAAGCCGTGAGCTTCTCCATCGCCGTCGTGTTTTTCTTGGTGGTTCGTGGTGGTCGTCGATCCGTTATTGTAACCGTGAGTCTTGTTTGTTAAAGAATAAGCATAGCAACTTGTTCTTGAACATCCCTTGTTCGTTTAATCGTGTGGATACCGTTGAGGCAAGACCTTGGAGGTGTTGCTCGTGACTCGGGATCGTTGGACGTAGTGCACCGTGGAATCTTCTCAAACACACTACAAGGGTGAGACCTTCGTAAACCTTTATCCGATATGATATCCTATGTATAGATCCATTGTTCTAGTAATCCAATTTTTTTATTCCGCTGCGTTGTATGCTCTAAGGATTAATTACAGGTTTTACCTCTCGAGTGGCCTTACCAGTGGGTTTATGTTTATTTCTAAACTTTTGCCCCGGTCGAGCTTTCTCTTTTGGTTCAACATAACCAATACCTTTGTGTGATGCCCGTTCTTTGAAGAGTATTTGTTCAACAGATTCCTTAACCAACTCACTTGGTTTATATATTGTGCTTGATTTAACAAAATTCATTGTTTGACTCTTGTTTCTTTCTAGACACACTTGAGATTTGAAGCTAGATGAATTACTATCATTGTTAGAGTAGCCTATACCGGTAAGATCACCAGCATGTCTTATCGACGCAAGCACTTCATCTTTTCTGGCAGTAGATGCATTCCATGTGCGAACCAGCTTACTGAGTTTCTGGTGTGCACATGTTGCTTCATCCCTTTCTTTCTGTTGGAATATGCCCTAAGACAAATCATTAGATGATTGTTTATCACATACAATGTAATATGATTTTATGAATGACAATTCATTATTATATATTATTCTTTTAACTGTGCAATGTGAATAAATATATATGTTAATGTCCTTAGAATAATATTGTATTATTCTTAAACATTGTCCCTAGTCAAGTATTATCATGAATCAGGATAATGATAATACATAGAGACTAGTATGTATTGATTGATGAATTGTTCATTGATATGAGATATCAAATCAATACATGGGTACATGTTAGAGAACGATGTACTGGACAGACCCACCATGAGAATGCAACATGGATAGTTATATGATCGTCATATGCAATTCTCATAGTGATAATAATGTATGTAATCCTTACGACTTGTGATCATCAGAGATCCCAACATAAGGAGTTATTTATCTTGATATCGTCAAACGTTACCCGTAACAGGGTAATCTATAAAGGCGACTATTGGATACACTACGAATTATGTAGAGGGATGTTGACTGGTCGAGATAGGATTTGTCCCTCCTATATAACAGGAGATGTGTTTGGCCCTTGATCAAGTGAGAACTAAAATGCATGGCCATGCTCGAATGAGTCGATATGAGATATCGAGCTTATTCGTTTATTCTAGTTCTACTTGGGGATCAAGAAATAGAGATTGAATATACGAGTATGACTATTCCATGACTCGTGTTCAATCTAAACACAAAGGACAAAGGGATTAAGTTACATGGTTAATATTATCACAAGTTCTAAAGGTTATGTCGACTCATTGACATTCTTGTAATTTGGGTAGCCTCGATGTGTTGCTAGACACCGCTCCTTGCTTGCGACATAAAATGAGATTTTATGTCACTACCAACATTATAAGATCCTATCGGGTCGCACAAAAGATTAAATCGAGAAGGGAAATTAAATTCATTGGATGAATTAATTAATTAAGAAGAGTCTTAATTAAGTGATTAAAAGGTTTTAATTAAATCATGGGTTTGGGCCCATGAGGCTTTAAGAAAGTCTTAAACCTTAATTAAATCTTATAATATAAATACAAGGTTATGATTAATTGTAAGATATACTTTATATCATTCCAACCTACAAAGAAAAGGCAACACACGGCCGCCTCTCTCTAAGCTCTCTCGGCTTCTTCATAGCCGAAGTGGGTTGTGGTGATTTCCAGCGATTATTCGATTTAGAATCGAGTGTGTTTCTTGTTCCGGTCTAAGAACAAGTCTAGCAACTTGTTCTTAGACTATCCCTTCACCCGATTTGATCGTGTGGATACCGTGGAGGCAAAACTAGACAAGTTTTGCTAGTGACTCGAAGGAGACGTTGGACGTGGTGCTGCTCCGTGGAATCTGCTCAAACACGCTACAAGGGTGAGACCTTCGTAAAACCTTTATCCGATATGAATCCCTATGTATAGATCCGCGGTTTAGTAATCCGAAATTTTATTCCGCTGCGTTGTATGCTCATTGGATTACTTACAGTGGTATCAGAGCCGTGTACAAGGCTCATATCGGATTTATGTGGTTAAATAGTTTAATCATATTTAGATTAATATTGCATGCTATTTAAAACTGTATGAACATATATGATATGTTAATATTTAGTTTGTGAAAATCATCGTAAAATTGTATTTGATATAATTGGCGAATAATCAAATTTATTGGGCAATGTTTTCGGCCACCACCATGCTTTTGACCCACGGCTTAGCCACGTGAGGGCTAGGGGTTTCGGACTCCTATGCTCGAGATGGCCTAGTCGTTGTGGCTCATGTTCATGCATGGAGGTTTCGAGACATGGATGAGTTTTGAACTCTTTGGCTCGATAATGGTTCTCGCATGCATGGATTAGTGGCTTTACCACATGAGAGCTAGGGTTTTCGAACCCTTGGCTCGAGATGGTGGAGCCAACCCTGTGCATAGCCTGACCGTGACTCGTGGCTAACAAATTCTGGCGTTTCGAACAAGATGGCTCGATGAAAACCCAAGGTGGTGCGTGGCGGCTAGGGTTTGGAACCCTAGTGCCGCCGCCGCTCGCTCAAGGCTCGGCCATGGGCTAGGGTTTCGAACCCTAGGCCCATAATTGGTCCAGCCGTGCGCTTTTGTGGTTCGAACCATGGTGGTTCGTGGCTTAGTCGCTTTAGTTCGTGGCATGTGATGTCCCGAGCGTACAATAATTTTTCAAAAAATTATTTTACAGTTTTAATTAGAATTAAATTTAAAATGTTTAAAATTTAATTAATTAAATGTTAATGCATGCTTTATGTGTTGTTTGAGCATGGTGCGTGGTTATAGCCCTTTGACCTATTAGATAGGATTTGTGAATGTTTGTAATTTATAATACGACCTACGTGTCGTGCATTCTCTATTTTATTCTAAATGTTATCCCTCCCCTATGTTCCCCTCGAATGTGAATCGAGGAATTCTATATCTTGTAAATAGTATAGTTTAATTGTTGATGGTGATCAATGAAGATGGAGCATCGTGCCGGGATGAGAAGGCCATTCACAAATTGGAGCCAAAGGAAGGTGCTTGTGAAGTTACCTTAGGTTGACTCTTAGGATTTTCTCATTGGCTTGAGAAAATCGTTAGTAGGGGCTATAACCATGTCACGTTTAATTATGTATGTTGATGCATGATTTATCTTATGCTTTAGATTGATAATTGTATTACACATATATGTAGATATGTATACAACTATATGTAGTGGACATATTTTAAATTATCAAACAAATCATGAGATCAATAAATCCCTCTAAAATATTAAGTTTTAGATGCTTTCCAAAATTAAAAGTACTCGTCCAAAACTTCGATTGTACATATGTCGGTTTGCCAAAGCAAAGCACCGTGGCAATCTTAGTAAGGCGCGAAAGGATAAAAGTGATATCCGTTATACTTTAAATTGGGTACGACTTAACTAGGTTATCTCAATAGGATTGGGAACCTAGAGGCATGGTTGGAAAATAATTCATTTGATGAATTGAACAAAGCGTTGTTAGTCCAACTATCCAAGAATTATATGTGATGTAATTGATAAAGTGTTGTCTACCTAAATAACCGAGTCTTGGGCGATTAGCCAAAGCTAACTCAAGATTAGGCGAAATATGGATCTTGGCCCACTAAAGGTTTTGAGGGTTGATATTTTTTTAAACAAAATAGTGGGAGCATCATTTAATATAAGACCATGTTAAATGATTAAATCATAAACTTATTTTGCATATTTATATTGTAGATATCCATGGCAACTAACAAAGTAACAACCACTTTATCACTGCGATCGGTCCTTGAGAAGGACAAATTAAATGGGACAAACTTCCTAGACTGGCATAGGAACTTGAGGATAGTCCTCAAACAAGAAAAGAAACAATATGTCCTAGAGGAACCCTTGCCCGCTGAGGAACCTCCCCTAACAGCTACAAGAGCTGATAAAGATGCTTACAAGAAGCATCAAAGTGACGCACTTGATGTTGGGTGCCTTATGCTTGCCACCATGAACTCTGAGCTTCAGAAGCAACATGAGGAAATGGAGGCGTTCGATATGATCGAACACTTAAAGCAATTGTACCAACAGCAAGCTAGACAAGAGAGGTATGACGTCTCTAAAGCGTTGTTCCAGTGCAGGATGGTAGAGGGAAGCCTAGTTGGAACTCATGTGCTCAAGACGATTGGGTACATTGAGAATCTGGAGAAGCTGGGTTTTTCACTGGACCAAGAGTTGTCCACCGATGTGATCTTGCAATCGTTGCCTGAGAACTTCAGTCAATTCGTAGTAAATTACAATATGACTGACATGGAAAAGACTCTACCACAATTGCTTGGTATGTTGAGAACATATGAAGCAAATACAAAGAAGACTAAGGCCACAAATGTTCTTATTGTGAATAAGGGCAAAGGAAAGGCCAAAGCTAAAGGCAATAAGAAAGCAAAGAAGGTCTTTGTTAAATCTAAGCCAAAGTCTTATGCACTGAAACCAAAGGGAGGGATAGCGAAGGAAGGGAACTGTTTCCATTGCGGTGAGACCGGCCATTGGAAAAGAAACTGCAAAGTATATCTGGAGGATCTAAAGAAAGGAAGTGTGACTTCCACTTCAGGTATTTTTGTTATAGAAGTCAATTTATCTACTTCTTCATCATGGGTATTAGATACTGGATGTGGATCTCACATTTGTGTAAATGTGCAGGACCTCAAAAAGAGTAGATTGTTGGCGAAAGGCGAAGTTGATCTCCGAGTTGGAAATGGAGCAAGAGTTGCTGCATTAGCTATAGGGGATTATCATTTATCTTTGCCTTCTGGTTTATCGTTGATTTTAAAAGATTGTTATTTTGTGCCTTCAATTACCAAAAACATTATTTCTATTTCTTGTTTGGACAATTATGGATTCTCATTTATTATAAAGGATAACTGTTGTTCCATTTATTTAAATGATATGTTTTATGCTAGTGCACAAATGGTGAATGGTCTTTATTTATTAAATCTTGATATACCTGTCTATAACATAAATACTAAAAGGATTAAAAATAATGATTGTAATCCGACTTATCTCTGGCATTGTCGCTTGGGCCACATAAACGAAAACCGCATATCTAAACTTCATAAGGATGGAGTATTAGATTCATTTGATTTTGAATCATATGAAACATGCGAATCTTGTTTAATGGGCAAGATGACTAAAGCCCCTTTCAAGGGACATGTTGAAAGGGCAAATGTTTTATTGGGACTAATACATAGTGATGTATGTGGACCAATAAGTACACAAGCTAGAGGTGGTTTTCAATACTTCGTTACATTTACTGATGACCTCAGTAGATATGGGTATGTGTACCTAATGAAGCATAAGCATGAAACCTTTGAAAAGTTCAAAGATTTCAAGAATGAAGTACAAAACCAACTTGGCAAAAGTATCAAAATCCTTCGATCAGATCGAGGAGGTGAATACTTAAGCCAAGAGTTTCATGACTATCTAAAGGAATGTGGGATAGTCCCACAACTCACTCCTCCGTATACTCCACAATGGAATGGTGTATCCGAGAGGAGAAATCGAACCTTGTTAGACATGGTTAGATCAATGATGAGTCATGCAGATCTTCCGATATCGTTTTGGGGACACGCTCTAGAAACAACGATTTTCTTACTGAACCGTGTTCCATCTAAATCAGTGGAAAAGACACCGTATGAGATATGGACTGGGAAGCGTCCTAGTATGTCTTTTATGAATATTTGGGGTTGTGAGGCTTTCGTTAGACGTCACGCCACTAACAAACTTGGACCCAAATATGATAAGTGTTTATTTGTGGGGTATCCTAAGGAAATGAAAGGATACGATTTCTATTATCCCACCGAGAACAAAGTAGTTGTGGCTCGGACTGGTGTATTTCTCGAAAGAGAATTTATTTCTAGAAAAACCAGTGGGAGAAAAATTGAACTTAGTGAAGTTCAACCACAAGAAAACACTGAACATGAGATTGAGATGGAAACAGAGCAGGCACCGCAAGATGTTGTGGAAGAAGTATCTGCTCAAGAGACACAAGCCCAGCGTAGGTCTGTAAGAGAACACCGGGAGCCACAGAGATATGGATTTCTTGTGACTCAACAAGGTGACTTACTACTTATTGATGAGGATGAGCCGTCATCTTATCAACAAGCTATAATGGGCACTGATTCTGAGAAATGGCAAGAGGCCATGAAATCTGAGATGGAATCCATGTATGCAAACCAAGTATGGACTTTGGTTGATTCACCTGAAGGGGTACGACCCATAGGGTGCAAATGGATTTTCAAGAAAAAGACCGATATGGATGGTAATGTACAAACCTATAAAGGTCGGCTGGTTGCAAAAGGATTCAAACAAATTCATGGTATTGACTATGATGAAACCTTTTCACCAGTGGCCATGGTTAAATCCATAAGGATCTTACTTGCAATAGCTTTCATGATTATGAAATCTGGCAGATGGATGTCAAAACAGCTTTCCTTAATGGAAATCTGCTCGAGGATGTGTACATGACACAGCCCGAGGGTTTTGTCGATCCAAAGGATGCTGGAAAGATATGCAAGCTACAACGATCCATTTATGGATTGAAGCAAGCTTCTCGGAGTTGGAATCTTCGTTTTGATGATGCAATCAAAGAGTTTGGTTTTGTCAAAAACGAAGATGAACCTTGTGTCTACAAGAAGGTCAGTGGGAGCGTAATCATTTTCCTAGTGTTGTATGTAGATGACATACTTCTCATTGGAAATGATATCCCTGCCTTGCAATCTGTAAAGATTTGGCTAGGGAACTGCTTTTCGATGAAAGACTTGGGAGAAGCCACCTATGTATTAGGAATCAAGATCTATAGAGATAGATTGAGAAGGTTTCTTGGTCTAAGTCAAAGTACATACATAGACAAAGTGCTTAAAAGGTTTAGCATGCAAGAATCAAAGAAAGGATTCGTGCCTATGACACATGGTATATATCTCTCGAAGGAACAGTGTCCTTCAACACCAGATGAGAGACAACGCATGAGTAAGATTCCATATGCGCCAGCTATTGGATCTATCATGTATGCCATGATATGTACTCGTCCCGATGTATCGTATGCTTTGAGCATGACGAGCAGATATCAAGTTGATCAAGGTGAAGGTCACTGGATTGATGTCAAGAACATCCTGAAGTACTTGAGAAGGACTAAGGATACATTCTTGATTTATGGAGGTGAGGAAGAGCTCAATGTAATGGGTTACACTGATGCAAGCTTCCAAACTGACAAAGATGATTTTCGATCGCAATCTGGATATGTGTATTGCCTAAATGGAGGTGCTGTGAGCTGGAAGAGTTCAAAGCAAGAAACAGTAGCCGATTCTACAACGGAAGGTGAGTATATGCTGCCTCGGATGCAGCAAAGGAAGCTGTTTGGATGAGGAAGTTCATTTCTGAACTTGGAGTGGTGCCTAGCATTAAAGATCCGATAGAACTCTATTGTGACAACAATGGAGCAATCGCATTGGCTAAGGAACCAAGATCTCACCAAAGATCCAAGCACATACTTAGGCGTTTCCATTTCATTCGAGAAATCGTTGAAAGGGGAGATGTTAAAATATGCAAAGTACCAACAGATGATAATGTATATGACCCATTGACGAAGCCACTGTCACAGCAGAAGCATGATCGTCATACTAGATCTCTAGGCATTAGGTATATGTCTGAGTGGTCTTAGTGCAAGTGGGAGATTTGTTGGAATATGCCCTAAGACAAATCATTAGATGATTGTTTATGACATACAATGTAATATGATTTTATGAATGGCAATTCATTATTATATATTATTCTTTTAACTGTGCAATGTGAATAAATATATATGTTAATGTCCTTAGAATAATATTGTATTATTCTTAAACATTGTCCCTAGTCAAGTATTATCATGAATCAGGATAATGATAATACATAGAGACTAGTATGTATTGATTGATGAATTGTTCATTGATATGAGATATCAAATCAATACATGGGTACATGTTAGAGAACGATGTACTGGACAGACCCACCATGAGAATGCAACATGGATAGTTATATGATCGTCATTTGCAATTCTCATAGTGATAATAATATATGTAATCCTTACGACTTGTGATCATCAGAGATCCCAACATAAGGAGTTATGTATCTTGATATCGTCAAACGTTACCCGTAACAGGGTAATCTATAAAGGCGACTATTGGATACACTACGAATTATGTAGAGGGATGTTGACTGATCGAGATAGGATTTGTCCCTCCTATATAACAGGAGATGTGTTTGGCCCTTGATCAAGTGAGAACTAAAATGCATGGCCATGCTCGAATGAGTCGATATGAGATATCGAGCTTATTCGTTTATTCTAGTTCTACTTGGGGATCAAGAAATAGAGATTGAATATACGAGTATGATTATTCCATGACTAGTGTTCAATCTAAACACAAAGGACAAAGGGATTAAGTTACATGGTTAATATTATCACAAGTTCTAAAGGTTATGTTGAGTCATTGACATTCTTGTAATTTGGGTAGCCTCGATGTGTTGCTAAACACCGCTCCTTGCTTGTAACGTAAAATAAGATTTTATGTCACTGCCAACATTACAAGATCCTATCGGGTCGCACAAAAGATTAAATCGAGAAGGGAAATTAAATTCATTGGATGAATTAATTAATTAAGAAGAGTCTTAATTAAAAGATTATAAAGATTTAATTAAATCATGGGTTTGGGCCCATGAGGCTTTAAGAAAGTCTTAAACCTTAATTAAATCTTATAATATAAATACAAGGTTATGATTAATTGTAAGATATACTTTATATCATTCCAACCTACAAAGAAAAGGCAACACACGGCCGCCTCTCTCCAAGCTCTCTCGGCTTCTTCATAGCCGAGTGGGTTGTGGTGATTTCCGGCGATTATTCGATTTAGAATCGAGTGTGTTTCTTGTTCCGGTCTAAGAACGAGTCTAGCAACTTGTTCTTAGATTATCCCTTCACCCGATTTGATCGTGTGGATACCGTGGAGGCAAAACTAGACAAGTTTTGCTAGTGACTCGAAGGAGACGTTGGACGTGGTGCTGCTCCGTGGAATCTACTCAAACACGCTACAAGGGTGAGACCTTCGTAAAACCTTTATCCGATATGAATCCCTATGTATAGATCCGCGGTTTAGTAATCCAAAATTTTATTCCGCTGCGTTGTATGCTCATTGGATTACTTACACTTTCTCGAGCTGACTTACTTTATCCCTCAAACTTTTCAACTCAGTGGATTTTTCACAATCACATTCGTTGTTCTGCTGTTTTGTTGGGACTTGTTGTTCAGTCTTGTAGTTCTCGAAGGATTCGTATAACATCTGATACTCATTTATCATGTCCTGTAATGCATTTGTGAGTTCAATATGTGTAAATTCAGAAAGATTAGGATCATTTACCTCACATTCGTCGTTGGCCATTAGACAATGAACTTCTTCATCTTCACTGTCACTGGATGAGCTGGAAGAAGTTTCTGATTCTGAGTCAGCCCATTTGTTCTTGTTTTCTTCCGCCACCAGTACTTTCTGTTCTCTGTCTCTTCTGGATGATCTTCTATTCTCTTTAGACTTTCTATAATATTTGGATCCTTTCTTTTGATCATCCTTCTTTGGTTTAGGACAATCAGCAATAAAATGTCCTGGCTTGAGACAGTTAAAGCATACACGATCATCTTCATCTGATCTATTTTTGAGGCTTTGTCTTCTTGGGTAGGATTGATAGGTCTTTTGACTCTTCTTCATAAACTTTCCAAATTTCTTGACAAATAGTACCATTACATCGTTGCATATTTTTTCAGGGGTTATCTCTGTTGTGACAGGTAGAGCTTCAGATGCAGTAAGAGCTTTGGTTGCTTGACTGGTGCTGGGTTCATCTTCAATCCGAATACCTAGTTCGAACTCATAAGCTTTTAAGTCAGCAAATAAGTCGTGTAGGTCTATCTTGTTTAGATCTTTTGATTCTCTCATAGAAATCGTCTTTACATCCCATTCTCTTGGGAGACCTCTCATGACTTTTAGAGTGACTTCCCTGTTGGATAGATCTTTGCCAAGGCTATTTAGTTCATTTATGATTCCAGTTACTCTCTCATCGTATTCGCTGAGAGTTTCTCTGGACATCATTTTGATGTTTTCAAACTTTTGTAAGGCAACAGTGAGCTTGCTTTCCTTGGTTTGATCATTTCCTTCGCACAGCTGAGCAATCTTTTCCCAGATGTCCTTTGCAGTGGGACACATCTTGATCTTGTTGAACATATTTTTGTCCAGAGTTTTGAATAGTATGTCTTTTGCCACGTTGTCCAGATTTGCCTTTTTCTTTTCTTCGTTTGTCCAGAAGGATCTATCCTTTTCAACCATCTGAGGTTCACCACCAGAGATAGCAGTTGTTGTATTGAATTTCATGATCTTCATTGGTCCATCTGTGATGACGAACCACATATCATCATCTTGGGCACTTAGATGTACTTGCATGAGAATTCTCCAATCGTCGTATTCATCCTTCTTGAACATTGGAATCTTACTGAATGAGGCCATCAATTTTTGGTAATTTCTCAAGATTGAGAAGACCTAAGCTCTGATACCACTTGTTAGGATCGAGGTAGTGTTTAGACGGGGGGGGGGGGGGGGGTTGAATAAACACTAGATTCAATTTCGATTTTTCTCGGGTTAACTGACTGTTAAGTACTACAGTTGCTTCTCAATATAAGGCAAGTCAGCAGACACTGATTATAGTGCGGAAGACGTCTGCTGGACTTATGAGGATTAAAACTGAGTAGTAAGTAAGTAAGTAAAGAACACAGGTATTGTTTATGGAAGTTTGAAGCACAACGCTTCTACGTCTCCCCTTCTTCCTTTGCAGGAAGGATTCACTAGAAGACTTGGTTTACACTTTACAGTATACAACCTTCTTAGGCACTCACACAACTTGGCCTAAACTCCTAGTAATCACAACTTTTTAATTTGATTACAAAAGATTCTATGACACTCTTTACAAATAGACTTTTAGCTTCGAGTGTTCTTGAGCAGCTGACTTCAGTTGGAAATCTGTCACAGATTCAGTTGCACTGCTTGTCTGCTCTTTTGCTGAACCTTTAGAATAGCAGTAAGTTGATTTTCTGTTTACGATGAAGTGTTTCTCTTTGTTTGAATAAATTGCTCAGCTAACCTCTTCATTCTTTGCTTGGACGTATTTATAGATTCAGAGGTTCAACGGTAGTTTTTCTGTATTAGGAAGAAATCAGCTTTCCAAATTCAGATTGTCTTCTTTCCTATTTTGTTAAGCAACGGCTCTTTTGTTCTGACGGTAATGGTGGCGGAGATATAGCAGGGTGCGCCGCTCTGTTGTACCTTTGTCAGAGAATGTTGTACTTATTTTGTCTCGTTGCTTAGTGCTCTTACTGGGTGGTTAGACTTCTGCTGGCCTTCTTTGTCTAACTGATAGTTTATCCTCTTGTGACCAGTAGATGTCTTTGTTCAATGTGAGACTATCCAGTTGATGGTTATCCAGTAGATGTTTGTCATCCGGATGGTCTTCGTCACCTGGTAAGTGTTCAACATCTGGTTGATGTCCATCCAGTTGATGTTTGTCATGCTGTGGTTCTTCGTCACCCGGTAAGTGTTAAACATCCGGTTGATGTCCATCCAGTTGATGTTTGTCCGGTTTATGTCCATCCAGTTTATGTTTATCTGGTTGATGTCCATCCGGTTGATGTTTATCCGGTATTGTAGGATTGAGCACTTACCGCTTTACCAATAACTATAGTTAAGGGTAATGGCGCAACATCAATCTTTTCAACCATACACTGACACAAGCGCCACGTGTTCGACCGATCACAAAGTAGAGGCAATTGTTGAACCCCAACAATCCCTCCCCCAATAATTGCACTCTCTGCAACTCATGGGAATCGAACACGCGACCTTGGCTCTGATACCAATTGTAGGATCGAGCGCTTACCGCTTTACCAATAACTATAGTTAAGGATAATGGCGCAAAATCAATCTTTTCAATCATACACTGACACAAGCGCCACGTGTTCGACCGATCATAAAGCAGAGGCAATTGTTGAAGCCCAACATGGTGTGTTATTGCCCATGATGAAACCTAATTGAACACATGCTTAGAATCATTAGCCCATGATGAAACCTACTTGATAGCATGCATGTTTTTGAACATATGTGAATAAGTTAACCTTGGAACACTTTGAACTCTAATGCAAAGTGTGCTTTGAGATTGAATATTTTGAGCACGATATTGTCATGACTTGTGAAGTGTGCATAGCTTAGTGAAGATTGTGTGAATTTTTTGAAAATCTTAACAAGTCTCTAATACATGCTAGAACTTAACTACATGCTCTTTGAGGTGTATGTCTAGACTACTTGCGAACATGAAAGTGATATAGGCGATCTTTGATGTTTTTGAGCCTTTCAAGTCTACCATGTAAAGAAAAGCAATCATTAGTACCCTTTTTGAGCTTTAGTGCAAAAGAATGGTTGTATGCTAAGCATACAAACGACCCCCATTCGACATTCTTTGACTAGCTTATCATCCTTCCCTAATAAGCCTAAATGTGATTTTAATCCACACCTTTGAAGGGAGTATGATGTGTTTCATTCACATGCACTTAGAAATTCATTGAACTATAAGCTTCATTGTAAAAAGAATGAAATGCATGAAAGAAAAGGGATGCCTTGAGAAAATAGATAAAAATATAGCTCCAAGGGGAGCCATTGCAAAAAAGAGAAAAAGATTGAAATATACCTTGCAAAAACATACAAGGTGTGAAAATGAACAAAGTTGAAAAAAATCATGCAAGAAGAGAAGTTTTAATTGTGCATATCATCATACTATCTTGTTTGATGCATCTTTATCCTTTCTTTCATAAGACAATACATAGGCCAAGCTACAAGCTAATAAAGACCTACTTGATTTATGTTTGCAAAGTGATAATGGAGAATAGTGTGCAAGTGAGATTATACTTGTGTTAGTGTATTACTTGAACTATTGAGTTTACATCTATTGGATCTATAATTTGTACATGACACTTATTCATGACCACACACACATGTTCACTGCTTTGTTGGGACGAAATGTTTAGGGATTGGACTTGTTCCACTGTTAACTTTTCACATCCTTTCATTACTATGCATGTTTATAATTGTTGAGGCATAAAAGAGAGGACAAGTTAGTTTGTTATGATGCTATGAGCCAAACAAAAATATTTTAGTTTTGTCTGATTTACTTGAGGTCGAGTAAAGAGTAAGTATGTGGGAGTTTGATGTGACTAGAAATAGACACATCTATTGTGCTTAATTGTCTACTATTTGGTATACTTTGATGGATAAATTGATATATATGCTACCTAATCGTATATTTGTGTAGATATAGGAAAAGGTGAAGAAATCAAGCTAAATTGATAAAAGAAGGAATAAAGTTGAAGAAAAGAGGAAAAAATCTGAATCTAAGACATATGTTACTCATTTCTCCTCAAATTAATATATGTTCGAGCCAATTTGGAAATGTAGTCAATAGAAAAGTTGTAGAACTTTCTGTTATCTTCGCGTGAACAGCTGATTTGTCGAATTCGGAATTCGTATGAGAAAGTTATGGCAAAAAATACAAAACTCGCCAGAATAATTGAAGGCTGGGCGATTGATCGGCTGATTTCGACGATCGATCGCCGAGACAATCTGCTTCAAAAATAAAAATAAAAAGTAAAGGCTGGCAATCGATCGCCATCCAGCATCGATCGATCGCCAGAGAGTCCGAAAAAATAGGAAATTTAGAGTTTTAACATCTTTGGGAAGATTTTAACCTAACCTACCATATTTTACTTGATATGCTCGATTTTATCAGCCTCCAAGCACCATAATTCAGACTTAACAACATAGTTTAGATATTATAATAAATTTTCTCTCAACTTTTGTGAAGAACGACTTGAAGAACGAAGAACGAAGACGAAAGCGACTCTCCGAAATTGTGATTGCCTATAGTAATTCTTCTTTTTCTATTATTTTAATGTTTTCAGATTAGTTTTGATTGTTTTTAATTTAGTTATGAGAAGCTAAATACCTTTGTGATTCTCGGTTGAGGAAAACGATACATTGGAGTTTACGATTCTCGTGAGATTAAGTTTTGATTGTTGATTTTCATTGAGTATCAATTATTTTTCTGATTATATTGTCATGATTGTTATGTTTGATTTTTAGATTGATCACCTAGCTATTATTCATACAATTTAACGCTAAATTAGATATCAAATATGAAATCGTTTGATCCCTCTAATTTATGAAGCAACTAAGATTGATAAAATTCCGTTTGTGAGTTCGTTAAATTCTTAGAAAAAACAATTGACTAGATTAAACATAGAAGCTTGGATTTGTTGTTTAGCTTCATCGATCTTAGTAGTTCATATGCTATGATCGATTTAAATCTTAATCGCTTGTATTTTGATTGATTGTTTGATAAGGGTTATACTAGAACGCTTGGGTTACTTAACCAAATTTGAGGTGAGATAGGACTTTGATTATTGGATTAAACGTCCACGATGAATATTCATTTGGAAATTGAACCATTTGTTAAGATCGATAATCCAGATAGTAAACACCAATTGTAAAGTTAACCGAAAACCAAGAATCACTCTTTTCTCATAAGTTAATTCACTTAGTTAATTTTGCATATTAGTTTAATTTTGTATCATAGTATTAATTCCATTGATTTCAATGCCCCTTTTTATTTTAGTTTGCATAAGTTAACACATAGATATAATCTTCCTCGTGGGATCGATCCCTACTCACACTACTACATTCATAATTGTTATTAACTTGAGAGGGTTAATTTGGGTGTGCGCGATAAGCGCTACCACATATGCATTACCCTTAAGAAGTGACACTGTATAATCAAACTTCTCTTCGGGAGTACATCTCAATAGATTTAGAATTCTTTCCATTCGTTTCAGCCATGTCTCAGCCTCCGCTGGATTAGTAGTACCCCTAAACTCTTCAGCTCCTATCTTTTTAGTTTTTCATACCTCCTTTCACAAAAGTCATGTGGAGGAGCATGTGGAAACTGCCTATAAGGGTCATGAACATGTGTTTCTTGAACATGAGGAGGAAAAAAATGTGTTGCATGAGACTCAGGCTCGGCTGCTTCTTCTGCTCTACGGATACTTTGCTCATCATTTACCCTTTATGTCACAAATAACGACTTATGTAACCAACACATAATAACGATGCATGGTCATAGTCTACAGAATCTTAGACCTTTGCTATGATACCAAATCAACTGTGACACCCACTGTGACACCCATACATTTTCATTACACATGATACACATATCCCTTTTATATACATGTAAATACATAAGACATGTCGCCTATCATCTACCTGTAAGGGCATCACATCACTTATTTACATAGACATGAATGTGACTATAACATTACTATAGTAAACTATTCTATTCATTGCAGCGGAAATTGTACTTTATAACATGTAAATTTAATACTTTTTCAATAACAATATGTACATGACATATATGCCACAAAAATTGGCCAAGGTTGTATCTCTCACTACCCATACCAAAAGCCTATACACATATATGTACAATGATGAGCAGAGGGAGAAGAACTATAGATCAGCCGGCCAACCTTGTCTCCATACTTCAAAATACTTCCAAAAAGACGTCTAGACATTCCTCTAGAGTCGACTTTTACTTTGGATTATCTGAAACAAAACACTCACTGAGTATACGAATAACCGATATTAAACATAACATGAGTATACAACTCATCATATCTGTAGTAAAACTTGTAAAACAAGTAATTCGCATGTACACATGTATGTATGCTTATTTGTTTTTCTGTTATGGACCAACTAAACCGGGAACAATCCGTGATCACGAGATGGCCATGGCACTCTGTAGTTCCCCTTTTGAGTTCTCAATAAACTCAGGATCGATATTCTTTGATTCTGTAATTATGACCTTACTCAGAATGCAATAACACATAGTTGAAGATCCTTATCAGCCATAACAGAGTTCTTTAATCTCTTATGTATGCACATGAATGCACAATTCATAATCACACGTTAATATAATGAAAACATCACATAAATTCATCATATACAACACATATTTACACCCATTATAAACTCAGTTCATATAACATAAATTATATACTTATGTATAGTTAAATACCAAGTTATAGGATATAATCACAAATGATCCACTTATCTCGAAGAATTCTTTTAGTTTGCCTTATCTGTAGCTTCTTCGAGATTATCTATAAATAATTTTTTCACAAAAACATTAATAAATCATCTAATTCTTACAATTACATGTTTTCATAGTCCACATACATCATACTAGGCTTCCCATACTTTAAATCATCAAAGAGAACCATTTTTTTCCATAATTTTTGCTTTAGAGATCGATCTCTAAGGAGAGGAAATCGATCTCCATAAGGCAGAATGTTTTAGTGGAAAATTTTGCATTTTTCAGCTTTGACACCTTTTTGTATAAAATTCATAACTAATTCATATGAACTTCAATTGAGTCCCAATTGCTGTCAAATTAAAGATAACTCAAATCTATACAATTCATCTTTGAAGTGCTTATGATTATTTGTGATATCAGGAAATTATTTTGTTAATCCCGGAGTGATTATGATCCTCAGTTGATCTTAGTTGGGGTAATTATGAGATAATTACGTTGTTGAGACTCTCAAGGATGTTAATCCGATGTCGGGGTTGTTGGATCCAAGGGTTGAGATTTTAATCTCATTGAGGTGTTAAACCTTGGAATTGTGTTGGTAGTCGGATTTGGAATCAGGGCATCTTTGGATTGAGGTTTGTAATGAAATCAGTGAGTGGGAGATAATTATTGAACACAGATGGTTTTTAATGAGTTATGGTGTGAGTATTTGAAACTCTGGTTTTTGGAGCCTTGGTACTATATATACCAAGTGGACTCGGTATTTAATCATTTTCTCCCAGCTCACTCTCTCTCATCTCTCTCTCATCTCTCTCTCGCCTCTCTCCTCCCCCATTTCCCCAATTTTCACCCTTGTTAAATAAATCGACAGAAGGCTTGATTCTTGTGGGATTTTCGAGCGAATAATTAGGTAATGTTCTTCCCCTCGCTATTATCTTCGATTTGATAGTAGTTTTGTAGAGTTTGGGTATGTTTTGATTTGGGTTTGAGTTTTGGGGGATTTGAAGAAGTTTGATTAATTGATGTATGTAATGTTTTTATGTGTTTTGGTGGAGTTTTTGAAGTATTGTGGGTGTTGGGAGTGCTGAATTTGAGTTTGGGTTCGAAAATCGCCATTAAAATGAAGTTTTGGCAAAAATCATGGCTAGCGATCGATCGCTAGTGTGATGTCCAGAATAATTAATAATCGTTCATTGGATTTAATTATGGTGTTTAAATTATATGTTGGGATTTAATTCTTGAGTATCAGATTTTGGAACGGAGTTGGGATAAATGATTCTGGTATTGAATTTATAATGTTAATTAAATTCATGGAGATTATTAAATTATAGGGAATGTCAATTTGGTCCAGGATTAGAATAAATAATTTCGGGTTGAACTTGTATCGTAAATTAATCTAAAAATGGGATTCTTGCAAATGATAAAGATATAATTATTTGTTTAAATTAGAATTGAGAAGAGATATTAAAATTTTATAGTGGGTATTTAATCTAATTCTAGGTTTAAATAATAATACAAAACCCTCTCCACTTTATTTTTTCCCCTCACCCATCAAGCCTTTCACTTGTTGTTCCGCCTAGCCGACGTGAAGAACAGAGGAATGTAGCAGGTTCTTCTGCGATTTCTTCAAGGTTTGTGCGATTATGATACTTCATGATGCCTTGGTCATTTTCCCGTCTGTATCTCGATTTTTTTTACGCGTTTTGTGCGATTTCTGGTGCGATTTATTTTGGGGAAAAGCCGATGCTGTTGGTTTGGGTTTTGCTCGAAAATGACTTCTAATGTAGTATCTAGTTAGTTTTTGCTTGGTCAATTGTTACTTGAAGGAATGTAGCAAATTTTCCCACTGCACCTTGTTTCTGTTCTTTTCCATTTCTTCGATTGTTCTTGCTGCTGAGTGCGGGGTTCGAAATTCTGTTTTGCAATACTCATTTTCTTGTTGATTTCTTTAATCATGTCGAGATTGCTTTTTCCTTTACGGTAGCTGCAGCATAGGGTTGGTATGTGTGTGTGTCGAAGTGCTGTTGTGTGTGCGTGTCTGAGTTCAAGCCGCTGTGATTGTGCGGGTTACAGTAGGTATGTGTGTGAGGTGTGTGTTTGAGTCATTGTGGGTGTGCGTTAAAGATTTCGGTGCTGCCACTCGTACTCGTCGTGCCAACAAAGTGGATTTGATTCTTGTATTGCAATTGTGGATTCCTAGTTGGATTGTGAGTATTTTGTCATGGAGAGTTCTTTTGTTTATACCTGTGAATGTTTTTAATGAGTTCAAGATTAATTGATGTCTAGCTTCTAATTATTATAGAGTAATTAAATAAATTGAACGAACAAGAGTATAAGTGGCATGATGGAGTATTTTCATTGCTTTGGACATAGTTAATAAGCCACTTCATTAGATCATTGATATTGAATTGATATTGAGTTGTTTGGTACAACAATGAATATTATCTTATGTTAGTTGCAAATGGAGCCTCGAGCTTAGTAGATTATGATTATGTAGAATATTTATATAGATAGAGAGATTGTATCTTCTTTATGCAAAATCATACATGAGTTCCTTAGATGCGGATATTTGTTGTTAATTGGTTATTAAATCAATGTTGGGATATTAAATATACATAGATACACCATAAGCATCCGGACGACGGAGGTAGCTCGACTGGGATTGTCGACTTTAAGGTACGTAGTGACGTACGAGCAGGTATAATATGAATTATTTCATATTCTAGTATTCATTTATTGTTGAATTGTTATGACTGAATATAAGAAAATGAATATGTGAATTGAGTTTGATATATGTGGTATGGTGGACACGTAAATGTACGTGGTCCGGATATGGAGTTGAGTATGGATCCTTTGGCATGATCGATATGAGAAATGGTTGAGAATGAGATTAACTGATAGGCATGGTTGCCTTCTATATGAGATTCGTTATGATTGAGCATAAATGAAGAATTGTGATTTTATTGAATTTATTGCATTGATGAATATCATGTTTTGAATAACGATACTGAACTTGATGTTTCTGAAAGTGTATAAGATTGAAACAGGAACAGTTCGTGAAAGCTATAGTGGTTTGGAATTTTTACAGTGAGTATATTTTATGGGTTTTGAATAATTTAAATTGTTGTTTACAGTTTCGTATATTCATGTGCGAATGATTATTGAGTTGGAGTATGCTCACCCTATGTGGGGGTTGTTTCTGTTGACACAGGTATAACAGGTACAACGTTGTCTCGAGAAGGAAGCTTGAACCCATGGAAAATAGTGCTCACAGGATTATGGTACAAGTATCGGTTGATGGTACATATCAATTATGCATTGAGAACTGATTCATTGATTTGTTGCTTGTATGTAAGCAACTGGAAGCGTGTATATGGACTGTATAATAGTGTTAAAGTCCTCCTTGTATATAATTGATTGATGTGCATGTTATTTTGAGGAGCATGTGCTATACGACTTTAGTGATGACCGGAATTTATATGTTGCTAGTATTGTGACTTTCCTGGCTGGGAACTTTTATCTTTAGATTATGGTGTTGTTGTATTGAGGGTGTTTATAGTTGTGTATTTTCTGGGATAGTCCAATTTATGGGGAGACTCTACCCAAATTTTTATAAAAGTCATGTGAATATGTGAAGCATGTAATGATTCTTGTAAAGAGTGAAAATTTTCATGCACAAATGACGTCATAATTGCATTATTGACATGTTGGGTCGTCGGGGTCTTACAGCTAGGTTGCTGCGATCAATCGATCGGAGAAAAATCAAAATTGGTGAAGTTGAACAGTATCAGCAACAGATCGCTGGTTAGGTAGCGATCGATTGCCAGTTCGAAAAATGCTCAGCGATCGATCGATAGGGTTGTAGCGATCGATCGCCGAAAGTAAATTCTTAGCAAAAATTTTTCTGCCTGCAGAGATCGATCGTATAATGATAGATATGATCGTTGTCCTGAAAATTGTGAAAATTTATTATTTTTTGGCATTTTGAGATATGAGCTTGTATAGTCGATGTTTGACGATGATTATGACTTTTGGGGAAGTTTTATCACCAATGGGATAAGGTTACAAGTATTGAACCTTAGAAAGATATTTACTACTCGATCGTGTTAATTGGCAACCCAAGTTAATAAATGATAAAATGGGAGAGTAGTATACGGAGTACGAATAATCGTGACTGATTATGGTAGGAATCATGATGAATTTGTATGATATATGTGGTATAGTTATGAGAATTGTTGTTAGAGATTATTAATATTGAAATGATATTCAATATAGATGTTTCACGAGCCAGGATATAGGGAATGTCATAATCTTGTGGTCGACTACCAGGTACGTGTGACGTACGAGCGTAGGTAAATATATTATTGTTTTGCGTAATGAATAATATATCCATGTAGTGCTTGAATTAGTACGTAGTGGCGTACAATTTTTAATGTTATATTCATTAATCTAACTGTTGAGTAATGTGTTGGTTAGTTTTGGGAGCACCAATGAATGGTGCTGAGGTTTCTTGTGATGACGCTATTGAGCGTGATGTTGATTATAATGCCTACCGTTATTGAGTGTGCGATGATTATTGAGCTGCCGTTATTGAGCGCGCGAGTGTTGATAGTGCTGCTGCTATGGAGCGTGCGATGGTTATGGTGATGCCGCTACTGAGCGTGCAATGATTATGATATTGTTGCTAGTAAGCGAACATGGTGATATCATGAGTTTCAAAGTGTAAATTGGTAATTGATATGCATGTGATTTCAATAAATCATTGTTATAATGATTTAACTTATTGTCGATTATAGATTATTGTCGATTTTGGATTGACAATTGTGATTATCAATTAAGTATTGATGATGTGGTATTGTGAGAACATGAACAGTGCGTGTGAGGGCCCGATCCTAATGTGGTGTTTAATTAACACATAATGATTAATTTGCATAAACAGCGGAAGATTAATTTCAAATGTCTTGTTTAATTAACACATAATGATTAATTTGCATATATAAGTGATACATATATATTGATATCAAAATATATATATAATTCAAGTTAGGCCCTTCGTTTGCAAATAGTAAAGCAGTTTATTAACCAGCATTATCACATAGTCTCGAAAATATCATATCCCAAGTACAACATACACGGGGCATACCCCGGTAAATTTATTTTGTTTAAAAATCATAAACTATTACTGGAAATAAGAAACCATACATAACCTGAGCTCACTCACCATGGAGCTCGGTTATCTCTCGATGCGTCGCTGTAAGCATCGTCACCATGTCCTCCTGTAAAGCCTGTCATGTCCGAACAACAAAAGACATGACAGCCCCCACAAAGGGGTCAGTACCCCAGTACGAGAAATAAATAAATCATGCCAAATGACAAAGTATCATGCAATGCATACAATGTAGTATCATACATTGTATCAGCTCGAGCAGAGGGTGACAACATACGCACATTGCGCTAGGAGACTCATCCTATGTGCTGTGTCGTCCATCCCTCGTGTCTAGGTCCGGTGACACGGGCGTGACTACAGTCGCTACCTATACTGCCTGTCATCGTCGTGCTCGTCGTCCTCGACACTCAGAGTGAATCAACTCATTCATAATCATGGATATCAAAGGAATGATAGATCAATATGATATGCCCATGAATCATTTATGCATCAAATGACATATGCAATTCAATATATCATGAAATCTCATGTGAAAGTATATACAAATCATGTAATTTCACATATCATGTAATCCAAGACATTCATCATGTCATATAATCACATAAGAATCATATAGTGACAATCAAATCATATCAATCAAGTAATGGCATAAAAGGTCATACAGTAGTATCATTACACGCCTTGCCAGACGTCATGATACAACTCATTTCAACATACCTCGACCCAAGCTAATCTACCGAGACTCCTCAGATCAACCCCGGAATCTATTAACCTGGTCATAACAGTTCTAAATACAACATAATGTCACATACTAGCCTTAAACTTATCAAAATAAAACTCAAACTTAGACCCTGCGCAATCGTAGAGATCGGATCATAACTTGTCCGATACTTAATAAAATCACATGGGTCCAATTTATTTTCAAAGCTAACTCAGAAATAAACATTTCATCAGTTCAACTCATCTTCATTCATTTAGCCTAGGTAAAATGGCCAAGAACAATCTGCTGGAAAAACAGGATAATTCACCAAATTCCAGCCTGACCCATTTTCGTATAAAATCTTAATATATTCATATGACGTCCAAATGACTTGAGGCTAGTGGGAAAATCACGAAAACGAAAAGTACTATACTTCATATTTGAAGTCCAGAAGCTAGTTCGATCATCTAGAGGCACATGCGAAACAAAGTATGGCAGTTTTAAAAATATCTATACTCTGTTTTGACAGAGTGAGCAGTTCTAGGAAACAGTGTATATCTTGCACACATAAACTCCAAATCATGTGAGGCCAGTTTCTAATGCAATATAACTTGAAGTTTTACAACTTTTATTCAGACACCAAAGTCAAAATCGTAGCACAATTTGCCCAGATTTACCAAGAACACACTGCATGTGGAACCCCGCCTACATGCATGTTCCAGATTGTGCACCTTGTGGTAAAAACATCATAACTCATTCATTTTAAGTCCAAATCGTCTCAAACTTTAACCACAGGACGCTAACACATATATATACAACTTTGGTTTGAAGCTCAAAGTCAGATTCCGATACTAAGTAAATCTAATTTTCGAAATCATCTACTGCATGCAACATCAAATTTGTGCAGATTCTGTTTTAATAAAAAGACACCAACATTTTCGTGTCTCCTCCTAAATTTCGACCCAAATTCTACAAAATCCAACTAAAATAAATAAAAACAAGTCCATACCCTTGAAGACCCAAAAGCTTTCCACCATGGCTCCTTCCTAGCTTGAACTCCTCCAAACTTGCTCCAAAATTGAAAATTCTTGCACCTAACTAATACCCTTGTCTCGAGGTTTCTAAATCACTAATTGCATGTAACATTCATTAGTAATTGGAAGAGATTTTGGTGCTAAGAGAGGCTGAAATTCCGAAATTTATGATGAGGAGAGAAGGTGGAGTGTTTGTTCGGGATTCAAGAAAGAGAAAGTCCATTCAATAAATAAAAAACAAATCAAATCTGAAATGGAGGTTGAGGGTGTGGCTTTCCATGTTATTTCGCATTGTTTTTAATATATTTGATGTATTGTGGAATCCATGTGTTAATACATCACTCTCTTGCAAGATTAATGGTCCAAAATCATGTATTAAACATGAGATAAATTAATTAGTGTCATGTGTTCTCCAAGTGCCATGTGATCATGCACATGCTCACGCACTAAAAACATGTTCCACTAGTTGCTTGACTCATCGTAGTCCGGGGCACCTTAATTCAAAGTATACTTTTAATTATCTAAGTTCGCTTAATCATCATTAATCCGGATTAATTAGAATCGGGGCCTTACAGTGCGGGAGATTGATTATGAGCATTGTGTACTCAGGGAGTATTCCTTTATTTTACAGTATTGTGTACTGTAAATTATTAATTGTGTATGTGTTGATATTGTGATTTTGTTATTGGTATGCTCACCCGCGTGGGTGCTGTTTCTGTTGGAACAGGAAAAACAGGTACGACCTTGGCTTGGGAAATGTGTTTGAGCCGTGGAACAAGCATGCTCCTAGGAGCGATGCACCAGTATTGGTATAGAGTATGTGTCTTATACAAGTAGATACACAGTTATTTGTCAATGCTCGTTTGTGAGCAACTTGATTTGTATATGAATTATATAAGTATATACTTGAGTATTGCATGCAATTTAATTAGGGGAACTTGCATAATGAATTGAGAACATGTTGGTGCATTGTGAAGTGTATACATATATGCTAGTTGAGTTGTGTTGGGAATCAGATGTTAAAAGGATTTAGACCAAAAAACTTTATCGTCGTCATGCCAGTACCATTAAAGCATGTATTGTGAATTCCCTAGTGATATGAATTTATGCCCTAGTATTGATGAAAAATGCACTAAGGACGGGATTAGGAACTGGGGTCCTTACATAATTCAATCATCTTCATAAACAAAATTAGCCAAGAACATCAGGTTTCAGAAATCAATCAATTTTAAATATAAACATATACATAGTTTAGTAAAACTGACATAACTCGTGCAATATAACTCCAAATGACTCCAATTTGCTATCAAATTAAAGATAACTCAACATACTACAACTTTCATTTGTACACCAACATCATAATCAAAGTCTAAGAGTCTCAAAAATTCAAAACGCCATAATATAAGAGTTCTGTTTTTTAGCAGATTTCTAAAACTCATGTTCTTTCTTTCCAAAGCATCTTCTACCTTCTTTAAACCTCTTCCCTACATATATCAAAATCTATTTAAAAATACATGTTTTCATCTAGCACATGCAAACCCTATGTCATTTCTCAACCAAAATCAACAAACACATCATTTAAACTTGTAAAACATAGAAAAACAAGAATATAAACATAGGTATACCTTCCTCTACAAGATTTGAACAAAACTTGAGTTTGTATGACTTTTTGATAGGTTTCCCCCAAGAACTAGAGGTAGAAACGAAAATGGAATGATAATCTGATAAGTTTCCTTCCTCAATCACTAGATAATTATGAATTATACGAAATATTGTCATTTAGACCTTCATATCTCTAGCCTCTTACACTTAAGTCCCTCAACTTTCGTATTCATAATTTTAACCATATTCTCGATATAATGAAACCGACTTTTCCTCGTCGTTATACCTAATTCATCTCACAATTGTCACAAAGTCTTGAATTCAATAGAATCCAACACAATATCAATTATCCATATATAAATGTCACATATTTCATATTCACAATATAGCCACATTTATGCACATCAAATGCTCATATATGAGTCATGATGTTTATGCATGATCATGTGTGATGCCCGAGAATTAATGGTGTTAATCCCGGTGTGGTAATAATCCTTAATGGATTTTAATTGTGGCAATTATGAATTAATTACGATGTTGGAACACCCGATGATGTTAAATCGGGTATTTTGGGGTCGTTGGATCCAAGGTTGAGATTGTATTTTCACCGTGGTGGAAAACCTTGGAATTTGGTTTTTGGTGGGATCAGGGGTCCAGAGTACTTTGTACTGGGCTGGTAATGGAAATTGAGTTGGAGAGATAATTATTGACAGATGATTTTTAATGAGTCATGATGTATTTGTGGAGGAATTGGTATTTTGGAGTGTTGGTACTATATATACCAAGTAGACTCGAGATTCCGTCATTGCACGGATTTCCTCTCTTTCCCCCTCTCTCTCTCTCTCTGGGCCCAACCCTTTCCCCATTTCCCCTCTTTTCTCCCTTGGAGGAGAAATCGTGGGTAGCTCGGCTCGGGAGCCGGATTTCTTGAAGAAAATTTGGTAATCTTCTTCCCCTCGCCTTTACCTTTGATTTGATTGTAGTATTGTTGATTTTGGTTAAGGTTTGGGTTGGATTTAGATTTGAGGATTTTTGGTTAAAAATCCAAAGTTGAGTTTTTGGAGTTTTTATTGGTTTTAAATGGAGTAATTGAGGTGTTGAAGGTGTATGGGGTGTTGGTTTTGAGTTTGGGTGTGAAAAACACCATTGAAGCTCGAGTTTTTCGGAAAATCGCAGGTCGCGATCGATCGCGGATTGCATGCCGATCGATCGTTACGAGCAGCTGATTTGTTGAGGAACACGCACAGTGCGGCGATTGATCGCTAAGTCTCAGCGATCGATCGCAAGGGGTTTGGCGATCGATCGCGAGAGTGTTCTGTTTGGCTACTGGATTGCGCGATCGATCGCGGCTCGTATAAGGTGGTTTTTTCGAAAATGTTGGAAAATGTCGGGATTTTGGAATCGAGATTTAATTGGCCAATTCTCGGCACAATGTCTACATTCCAATGGGAATGCTATACTTTTAAAATGGAGTGGTTGGAGCCAAATTTTAAAGAAAATATGGAATACTCGGTTTAGTATTTGGTTAACCTTTGAACTTATAAAATGGAATATTATGGGTATTATGCATGCTTAGCCGGAGTCTTTTAAAATGGTTAATCGTCATGGATTGACGATGGGTTTAGAGGTTGTGAACGTGCTTGGGCACGTGGTTGCATGCTTGTAATTAATAGTGGATTATTAATTATGTTTAGCACGTAATTCATCGGGTCATGGGACTATGACAAGGTTGGACTCGGACTACGGAATTATAAGGTACGTATAACGTACGAGCATAGCCTTTTATACTATTACAACTGTGAAATGCATGGTTATTTGTATTTACAATAAAGGGATATATATATTGGGAATTATATGGTGCCGCATTGAGCGAGCAATGATTGGAATAATGTCACCGTTGAGCGAACGTCGGTTATGACGCCCCCGCTGTTGAGCGTGCATGGGATTAAAATGCCGCTATTGTGGAGCGAGCAATGAAATAGAACTATAGAATCATTAGTGATATATATGGAACGTCTGTAATCATTGTTTAATGATTCGATTTTAATTATTATGGTATCAGTATATGTGGAACGGATTAGTTAATCAATGTAATGATCAACTGGCATTTGGGAATTTGATGGTTTCAGTTATTTTGAGAACAGGAACAGCACAGGGGATCCCGGATGAGGATGTTGCCATCCAGGGAGTGTCTTTTAATATTCATGGCATTTACTTGTGTAAATTATGAATTGTAATATTGTGCTTATTGAATTTGGGGTATTGGTATGCTCACCCCATGTGGGACTGTCTCTGTTGGGGCAGGTGATTAGGTACATCGATGGCTTTGAAGTTCAGCTCGATCTATGGATTGGAGGTGCTTCGAGGATTGAAGTACCAGTGACGGTATTGAGCACCATGTTTTATACATTTGATATGCACATACTTATTTGATGCTCGCATGTGAGCACTATTATGTGGATATGGTATGTATAAAATGGCAAGGTCCTTTATCTCTTCATTTATGAGTTCCACGCAATTATTTATTTAATTGCTAAATGAACTGAGAACTTGTTAGTGTATTATAATGGTGCATGATATGTATGTGGACTTGGTTGGGGGAAATTAGACATTATATGGAATAATGTAAAGAATTTTATAATTGGCATGATTTGTTATGATGACAAGTGGTATTGCCCCTACATGTATGATTACATGCACTAAATGCTTGGGTTAATACACTAATAACGGGTTAAGGGCACGGGGGTCCTTACATTAGTGGTATCAGAGCCAGGTTTGCTCTTTGGGGCTGTTGAGGGCCTAGGAACATGCTGATAGGAATGGGTAGCACATATTTATGCATGATGGTAGTTAGTGTTGTGGGACACAACTATTTGCTTATGTGCTTTTGTGATATGGAATGTGGTTGTGAGACCCCGATACTTAAACATAAAGTGAGGTGCAAATATGAGAACCAATCATGTAATATCAAAGTATTTAATCGTGTTGACATTTTGAGCTTAAGGGTCACGTGCACCCATAAAATGCTCAATAAAAAAATACTGGAAGCTTCATAAGAACACCATGTAAGCTTTTAAATCGAAGGTTCTAAGAAACCTAAGCTAACATGCCATTTTTACACCAACAAAAGTATGAACTTAAACAACTTAAATTCAAACCCAGAACATGGTTTCTCACCCTCTTTTGCTCCGATTTTTGCAAGCTTTCCAAGCAATAAAAATGATGGATCTCCTCCTTTTCTTACTTATCAGATGTTGGACGAAAAATGGGAGAGAGATGGAGGAGTTTCAGCAATGGAAAGGTGGAGTGGGAGATGAGGCAAGGGGTATGGGCAAGCAGCTGGCAGCAGGGTATGGGTTAAGGGGGGTGGTTGAGTGGTGGGTTAAGTGATGTGTTATGTTTTGGTCCCGGTATTTAGCACGATGTATTAAAATATCCTCACATGATATTTTATAGTATTTTCTCAATAAAATACTTCAATTCCCATTTAAATATGCTTTTACCAAAACAAATAACACACACCCCAAATAATCATGCCACAACCCCAAAATCCCAACATATAACACATGCACCCTCACATGTATTTCCCAATATTATTAATTCAACACAAGAATTAATACCATAATTTTCACAATAATGATTAATGTTTAAATAACACCTAATCATTTCGGGGATATCACAATACTCCCCTACTTATAAGATTTCGTCCTCGAAATCAGCATGCTTACCAACGTGAAGTAAAACAAAACATAAACGCATACCAGAAAACAGCTCTGGATAGTGCTGCACCATGTGTCGCTCTGTCTCCCACGTGGCCTCCTCGACACCCCTACGATCCCACTGAACTTTGACCATAGGAATAACTTTGTTTCTCAGTCTACGATCTGCCCTATCCAAAATCCTGATAGGTCGCTCCACATAGGAAACATCGGACTCAATCTGAACCTCAGAAGGCTGCAACACATGAGAAGGATCTGGCTCGTACTTCCGCAACATAGACACATGAAATACATCGTGAATGCCAGACAGAGAGGGCGGTAAAGCCAACCAGTACGCCCGAGTACCCACACGCTGTAAGATCTCATACGGCCCCACATATCTCGGGGACAACTTCCCCCGCATACCAAACCGTACTACACCTCTGAAAGGTGAGATCTTCAGAAAGACTCTGTCGCCCAACTGAAACTCCAACGGTCTACGCCGCTGATTGGCATACGCTGCCTGTCTGTCCTGAGCTGCCTTCATCTTTTGCCTTATCACTTTTACCTTTTCTTCCATTTCCCGGATTAAATCTGGTCCTCTGACTGATTTGCAATCCACGTCGTCCCAACACAAAGGTGACCTACAACGTCTACCATAGAGGGCCTCAAAAGGAGCCATCTGTATGCTTTCCTGGTAGCTGTTGTTATAAGAAAATTCCACCAAGGCTACTGAGTCCTGCCAAGAAGTGTCGAACTCTAGCACACAAGCCCTCAACAAATCTTCGAGCGTCTGTATCGTACGCTTGGTCTGTCCGTCCGTCTGGGATGATAGGCTGTGCTCAACCTCAACTCTGTACCAAGAGCTGACTGAAGACCCTCCCAAAAGTGAGATGTAAACCGCGGATCTCGATCAGACACAATCAAAACAGGGATCCCATGCAGTCTCACCACATCTCTGACATATAACTGTGCCATCATCAAGTACATGAATGTCATACAGTAGGGAATGAAATGAGCACTCTTAGTCAATCTGTCGACGACTACCCATATAGCATCAAAACCCGAAACAGTCCTCGGTAAGTGGGTCACGAAGTCCATGGATATGTGCTCCCACTTCCACTGTGGTATCTCCAAGCTCCTTAGTTCACCTCCAGGCCTCTGCCTCTCCGCCTTCACCTGCTGACAGATCAAACATCTCTTAACGAATGAGGTGACATCTTGTTTCATACGCCTCCACCAGAACTGGCTGCGTAGATCCTTATACATCTTCTTCCCGCCCGGGTGGACACTCATCCTGCTGCAATGAGCTCGTTGTAATATACCCCGTCGCAACTCGGGTGTAACTGGAACCACCCATCTGTCGCCAAGTCTCAGAGAACCGTCCTCAGCCACTCTGAATCTTGATGGCTGACCTGAATGAACCACTAACATCCATCTCTGAACTTCTGCGTCGGTCCCCTGAGCCTTCCTGATGTGATCATAAATAACAGGCTCAGCTAGCAAGGTCAATACCTGTACTGGTGAAGTAGATACATCATAATCAAACCCCAACTGACAGTAGGAGCCCAGCATAGCTGATAAGCACATGGCATCCTCTGTTGTGCTCCTCACCTTCCGACTCAAAGCGTCAGCTGTCAAATTTGCTTTCCCCGGGTGGTATTCGATTTCACAATCGTAATCCTTCAGCAAATCCATCCATCTCCTCTGCCTCATGTTCAACTCAGCCTGTGTAAACAAGAACTTCAGGCTCTTGTGATCAGTGAAAATGGTAAATGAGGTACCATATAAGTAGTGTAGCCATATCTTCAAGGCAAACACTATAGCCGCTAACTCCAAATCATGGACTGGATACCTCGTCTCATGTGGCTTCAATTGTCTCGAAGCGTAAGCCACAACGTGTTTATCCTGCATCAGCACGCATCCTAAACCCTGAAGCGATGCGTCGGTATAGAGAACGAACCCTTTGTTCTCCCTGGGAATCACCAAAACTGGCGCTGAAGTCAATCTGTGCTTCAACTCCTGGAAGCTCTGCTCACAAGTTTCCGACCAAAGAAATGGAACTCCCTTCTGAGTCAGCTGTGTATGTGGCTTGGCGATCTTTGAGAAACCCTCGACGAAACGTCGGTAATAGACAGCCAGACCAAGAAAACTTCGAATTTCACTGACTGAAGTAGGGGCAGACCAATCCATAACTGCCTCTATCTTCCTCGGGTCTACTGATATCCCCTCTCATGATATGATATGGCCCAAAAATGATACACTGCTCAGCCAAAACTCACACTTGCTGAGTTTGGCGTACAACTGATGATCTCTGAGGATCTGGAGTACTATCCTCAGATGATCAGCATGATCCTCCTCATTCCTTGAATAGACGAGGATGTCATCAATGAATACGATCACAAACTGATCGAGGTACTCCTGAAATACTCTGTTCATCAGGCTCGTAAAAACTGCAGGTGCATTTGTCACTCCAAATGGCATCACTAAGAACTCGTAGTGCCCATACCGAGTTCGAAAAGCCGTCTTTTGGACATCGCCAGCTCTAACCCACACCTGATGATAGACTGACCTCAAGTCTATCTTCGAGTACACCTATGTACCCTGAAGCTGATTGACCAGATCATCAATCCTCGGAAGTGGATACCTATTCTTCACTGTGGCCTTGTTCAGTTGCCTGTAGTCAATGCACAGACGCATTGAACCATCCTTCTTTTTCACGAACAAGACTGGTGCACCCCAAGCGATACACTAGAAAGAATGTATCCCTTGTCAAGGAGCTCCTGTAACTGCACTTTCAGCTCCCTCAGTTCTGCCGGTGCCATCCTATACGGGGCACGAGAAATAGCAGAAGTCCCTGGCAGCAGCTCAATGGCGAACTCAACATCCCTGACAGGCGGAAACCCTGGAATCTCATCTGGGAACACATCAATGAACTCCGCCACGACCGGAATGTCCTCGGCTCTCACTTCCTTCTCTTCTGATACATTCACGGTATAAATAAGATACCCAGTGTGGCCGCGTTCCAATAACCGCGACATCTTAACCGCTGAGATTACTGGAATCCTTGGACGAGAGCCGTCCCCATAAAAAGTCCACTGGAACCCCTGATCAGAAAGAAAACGTACCATCCTCTGTCGGCAATCTACCACAGCTCGGTATCTGTGATGCCCCCGAAATGATTAATTGCAATTAAGGCATTAATTATGTTATATGATGAATTAGGTTGATAATTGATTTACGTGTTGAAATTAATTATCATGTTGAAATGGTTAGTCACATGATAGGCGTGACCCAGGGTTGCATTTCAGGGTGCATATTATGCATGTTAGAAAATGAGGTGTTAACATGATTTAATTATGTTGATTGTTAATTATGAGGAAAGCATGATTTAGTGGAAGTTTAATGCATTTTTGTAAATGCTTTTAAAATACCATGTTGGGGTGTTTTATACATCATGTTAACTTTGGGGTATAATTTTAATATTAACCTTATAACCCCCTTTTTCCACTATACCCACTTACTTTACCAATCACTTTTAAAATCCCCAATTCATTCCTCAACCCTAACCCATCTCCCATTTTCGAAATTCACCAAGGAAGGAGAAGGAAAGCTTCACAAAACCTTTGTTTGTGTGATCTTTGTTAAGATTTGGAGCCTACAAGAGGTATGGAACCCTTCCTAAAGTTTTTATGATGTTTGGTGTTGAAATGGGTTGATTTTGAAGTAAATTATGTGGGTTTGTTTTGGGTATGTGTTGCATGTTGTTGGGGTATGATTTTTGAAGTGTTTTATGTGGGTTTTAGTGTGTTATGATGATGTTGATGTTGTAGAGAAGTTTGGGTTTGAATGGTTTGAGGTAGAGCTTGGAAAATGCTCTAAAATGGCGATTTTTTCGAAGTACAGGGATCGGCGATCGATCGCCCGTTCCAGGCGATCGATCGCGACCCAACAGAAGACGCCAGTAACATTTGGCGATCGATCGCCACCTTTGGGCGATCGATCGGCGAGGCTGGCGATCGATCGCGCCAAAAGTGGCGATCGATCGCCAAGAGCTGAAAATTTCAGCAACGTCCAGTATGGTCTCGCGATCGATCGGGCCTGGGCGGCGATCGATCGCGAGATATAAAAATATGTGTTTTTGATGTTTTTGTGGGATTTTTGGATATTGGACTATATTTAGCTTCTAATATCGATTTGTATGGTTGTGTAGAACCATACCAGGTACCCACAAGTCCAAGGAGATAGAGTTCTACAATTTCTCCACTTTTGGAATTAAGGTACGTAAGAGACGTACGGGCATCGGACGGTAAACCATACTCCTATATTATGATCATACTATGATTGTATAAGAATTTACGATGTTATGATAAATGATTATGATGTTTATGATGAATTTAAGATGAAGAGACGCTTACGATGATGTTATGATAAATGATGATGCTTATGATAAGTTACGATGACGCTTACGATGATGTTATGATAAATGATGATGATGCTTATGATAAGTTACGATGACGCTTACGATGATGTTATGATAAATGATGATGATGTTTATGATGAATTAAGATGAAGAGATGCTTACGATGATGTTACGATAAATGATGATGATATGATGTTACTATAACGATTATGATGAGACGATGATGTCTATAAGATGATAATGCTTATATGATAATGATGTTTACAAGATGATGATGTTTATAAGATGCTATGATGTTTATGATGAATATGAAACTATGTTCTTAAGAATGGTTGAATGTCCGGTGGTTATTATGGACAAGCGAGGAAGGTCTTGCCGCTCACATAAATGAGCATGGGGTACATCCGCTATCAAGGTGTAGCGAGGGGTATCATCCGCTGAGCGATGGGGTACATCCGCTATCAAGGTGTAGTGATGGGTATCATCCGCTAAGCGAGGGGGTACATCCGCTATCAAGGCATAGCAAGGGGTATCATCCGCTGAACAAAGAGATACATCCGCTATCAAGGCGTAGCGATGGGTATCATATGATGTGTTATGTCGAGCGAGGGGGCCAATTATACCGCTGTCATAATGGAACCCGGACAGTCCCATTTCTAATTAACATAGTTTGTTATGAGCATATATGTGAAGTATGATTTTAATCATTTATGTCGAGAACTAACGATTATATGCATGACCATGAAACAGGGACAACCAAAGAGGGTTAATGCGATTAACCAGGAAGTATACGTTACCCATTTACTTCATGCATTTATTTATATGCCATTACCCTATGATGTTGAGTAATGATGAATATGCTCACGATGGGTTGTTCCTGTAGGTACACATTTGGATTTGAAGGGCTATGGGCAGGGTTGAAGAAGTGAGCTTCGAGATGCCTTACGAATTAGGATTCAGGATTTGGTATAGTCTCTACTCCAGGAGTAGTATAATTCTATAGTGCCATTCATTTGAGAATGTAATTAATTTGCTTGAAATTTTGGCATGTAATTCTAATAACTCGCGTAATAACCGGAGCCCTAAGAGATCATAAATTCATGTTTAGTCCCTAATATGTTATTAATACGATGTTAAGGTAGGAAGGCCCTACATTAGTGGTATCAGAGCAGTGGTTAGATAACCCGGGAATGAGTGAAGGGTAGCCTTAGCAATAAGTTGGCTAGGTGCTTACTTTTAAACATGTTTTATGCATATGAGGTATATGATGTTATACTAACATGTTTTACTTTTTTAACGATGTATCGTATGAACTGCTTTTTGTTGTTAACCCTTGTGTTGCAGCATAGCAACAAATACTGAAGTAAGTGATGCAATTTCATATACACTTCTCCGTCGCCCACGCCTCTTGTAGTCTCGACCCCGCTGGAAGAAGTTAGATAACTGATCAGATTGTTTATGACGGCCTCATTTATTTTGAGGGTAACGAGCTGAGGTCAGACTTGATTGTTCTGGGAATGTCAGTTTGTAGGCATTGATGTTCTGAACAGGTATCAGGCAGTTGTGAACTGCAAGCAGAGGACTGTCCGATTCAGATCTGATATGGGAGTTCAATGGACATTCTATGGGGATGGCTCTCGTTCTAAGATCCCGTTGACATCTGCTGTCAAGATGGCGCAGTTATTGGAACGAGACCATAAAGGATATCTCACCTATGCTGTTGATATTACAGAGAAGAGGGAAGGATTAAAAGTTAAGGATGTACCCGTAGTGGCGGAGTATCCTGATGTCCTTCCGGAAGAGATTCCCGGATTTCCCCACCTACGAGAGAGGTCGAGTTTGGGATTGAGTTATTACCGGGGACGTCTGCCATTTCTCGTGCCCCTTATAGGATGGCACCAGCGGAGCTAAGGGAATTAAAGATTTAGTTGCAAGAGCTCCTTGATAAGGGCTATGTACGTCCTAGCGTATCGCCCTGGGGTGCACCAGTTTTATTTGTTAAGAAGAAAGATGGCTCAATGCGGTTGTGCATCGATTTCAGACAACTGAACAAAGCCATGGTGAAGAATAAGTATCCGCTTCCGGGGATTGATGATTTGTTTGATAAGCTGCGGAGTACGAGGCTCTACAGTAAGATCGATCTGAGATCGGGGTATCATCAGATTCGAGTTTGAGAGGATGATGTACCGAAGACAGCTTCCAGGACTAGATATGGGCACTACGGATTCTTAGTCATGCCTTTTGGGGTGACAGATGCCCCAGCTGTTTTATGAGCCTGATGAACAGGGTGCTCCAACCATGTTTGGATCAGTTCGTCATAGTTTTCATTGACGATGTGCCTATTTACTCTCGAGCTGAAGAGGAACACGTGAAGCACTTGAGAACAGTACTCCAGATCCTTAGGGATTGCCAGACCCCTGACAAAGCTAACTCAGAAAGGAGTGCCGTTCTATTGGTCCGAAGCTTGTGAGGAAAGCTTCCAAGAATTGAAGCGTCGTTTGACTACGACACCTATATTTGTGATTCCTTCTGAGAATAAGAGGTTTTCCTTGTACACGAATGCATCACTGCATGGTTCGGACTGTGTGCTGATGCAAGATAAGCATGTGGTGGCTTATGCATCGAGGCAGTTGAAACCACATGAGGCTAGGTACCCAGCCCATGTGATTTGGAAGCATTACTTGTATGGTACGTTGGTTACCATCTACACGGACCATAAGAGCCTGAAGTTTTGTTCACACAGGCTGAGTTGGTTAGGCACAAGGTAGATGGGTGGACTTACTCAATGATTTTGATTGTGAAATTGAGTACCCTCCAGGTAAAGCGAATTTGTTAGCAGACGCCTTAAGTCGAAAGGTGAAGAGTACTGCTGAGGATGTCATGATTTTATCAGCTATGATGACTTCTTATTGCCATCTGGGCTATGATTTCGAAGTGGACACGTCGCCGGTACGAGTGTCGACCTTATTGGCCGAGCCAGACATATTTGAGGCTATCAGGAAAGCCCAGATGTCAGATGATGAGGTTCCGAGGTGGTTATTATTGGTACTTCGGGGTCAGCCATCAAAGTTAGAGTGGCTGATGATGATTCCTTAAGACTCGGCAACCGCTGGGTAGTCCCAAATACGCCGGAGTTGCGTAAAGGAATCTTGGAGCAAGCTCACAGTAGCCGGTTCAGTATCCACCCAGGAAGAAGAAAGTTGTATAAGGACCTAAGTGGTCAGTTCTGGTGGAGACGCAAAAAGCGTGATGTTATGACCTTCGTCAAGATGTTTGATCTACCAACAGGTGAAGGCAGAAAGGCAGAGGCCTGGTGACGAGCTGAAGAGCTTGGAGGTACCTAAGTGGGAATGGGAGCACGTATCTATGGACCTTGTGACTCACTTACCAAGGACGGCCTCTGGATTTGATGCGATCTGGGTGGTCGTGGATAGGCTAACGAAAGTAGCCCACTTCATCCTTTGTCATGTGTCTTTCACATACCTAAAGATGGCCCAATTATATGTGCGGGATGTGGTGAGGTTGCATGGGGCTCCAGTCTCAATTGTGTCTGACAGAGACCCAAGGTTTGCTCCACATTTCTGGGAGGGTCTTCAGACAGCTTTGGGCACAGAGGTGAGACTGAGTACAGCTTATCACCCTCAGACAGATGGTCAGACAGAGCATACCATACAGACGCTTGAGTACATGTTGAGGGCATGTGTTTTGGAGTTTGATACTCCGTGGCAAGATTCAGTGCCACTGGTAGAGTTCTCTTATGATAACAGCTATCAGGTGAGCATTCAGATGGCTCCATTCGAGGCCCTTGGCGGTCGACGTTGTAGGTCACCGTTGTACTGGGAGGACTTGACTAGTAAGACGGTCAGAGGACCGGAATTGATTGAGGATATGGAAGAAAAGATTAAGTTAATACGTCAAAAGATGAAAGCGGCCCAGGATAGGAGAGCGGCCTATGCCAATGAGCGGCGACGACCGCTAGATTTCCAGTCAGGAGGCAAGGTCTTCTGAAGATCTCACCCTTTAGGGGTGTGGTTCGGTTTGGTATTAGGGAGAAGTTATCTCCGATGTATGTTGGGCCGTATGAGGTATTGCAGTGTATCGGTACTTTGGCTTAACGTTTGACTCTACCGCCGTGTTTTGTTTGGTATTTATGTTGTCTTCCATGTCTCTATGTTGAGGAAGTATGAGCCAGATCGTTTTACAGCCTTCAGAGGTTCAGTTGAATTCAGATGTATCCTAGGATGAACGACCAGTCAGAATTATGGATCGAGAGGATCGCAGACTACAAGGCAAGATTTTACCGATGGTCAAGGTTCAGTGGGATCGTCGGGTGTCGAGGAGGCTACGTGGGAGACGGAGCGGCATATGGTACATCACTACCCGGAACTATTCTCTGGTATGTGATTTATGTTTAGTTTCTTTTGGGGTAAGTGCATGCGATTTCGAGGACGAAATCTTATAAGTAGGGGAGTAATGTGATGCCCCCGAAATGATTAATTGCAATTAAGGCATTAATTATGTTTATATGATGAATTAGGTTGATAATTGATTTACGTGTTGAAATTAATTATCATGTTGAAATGGTTAGTCACATGATAGGCGTGACCCAGGGTTGCATTTCAGGGTGCATATTATGCATGTTAGAAAATGAGGTGTTAACATGATTTAATTATGTTGATTGTTAATTATGAGGAAAGCATGATTTAGTGGAAGTTTAATGCATTTTTGTAAATGCTTTTAAAATACCATGTTGGGGTGTTTTATACATCATGTTAACTTTGGGGTATAATTTTAATATTAACCTTATAACCCCCTTTTTCCACTATACCCACTTACTTTACCAATCACTTTTAAAATCCCCAATTCATTCCTCAACCCTAACCCATCTCCCATTTTCGAAATTCACCAAGGAAGGAGAAGGAAAGCTTCACAAAACCTTTGTTTGTGTGATCTTTGTTAAGATTTGGAGCCTACAAGAGGTATGGAACCCTTCCTAAAGTTTTTATGATGTTTGGTGTTGAAATGGGTTGATTTTGAAGTAAATTATGTGGGTTTGTTTTGGGTATGTGTTGCATGTTGTTGGGGTATGATTTTGAAGTGTTTTATGTGGGTTTTAGTGTGTTATGATGATGTTGATGTTGTAGAGAAGTTTGGGTTTGAATGGTTTGAGGTAGAGCTTGGAAAATGCTCTAAAATGGCGATTTTTTCGAAGTACAGGGATCGGCGATCGATCGCCCGTTCCAGGCGATCGATCGCGACCCAACAGAAGACGCCAGTAACATTTGGCGATCGATCGCAACCTTTGGGCGATCGATCGGCGAGGCTGGCGATCGATCGCGCCAAAAGTGGCGATCGATCGCCAAGAGCTGAAAATTTCAGCAACGTCCAGTATGGTCTCGCGATCGATCGGGCCTGGGCGGCGATCGATCGCGAGATAAAAAAATATGTGTTTTTGATGTTTTTGTGGGATTTTTGGATATTGGACTATATTTAGCTTCTAATATCGATTTGTATGGTTGTGTAGAACCATCCCAGGTACCCACAACTCCAAGGAGATAGAGTTCTACAATTTCTCCACTTTTGGAATTAAGGTACGTAAGAGACGTACGGGCATCGGACGGTAAACCATACTCCTATATTATGATCATACTATGTGTTGGGATATGCCCTAAGACAAGTCATTAGATGATTGTTTAAGACATACAATGTTTATGGTTTTATGAATGGCAATTCATTATTATATATTATTATTTTAACTGTGCATTGTGAATTAATATATATGTTAATGTCCTTAGAATAATATTGTATTATTCTTAAAGATGTCCCTAGTCAAGTATTATCATGAAAGGGATAATGATAATACGTAGAGACTAGTATGTGTTGATCGATGAATTGTTCATTGATATGAGATATCAAATCAACATATGGGTACATGTTAGAGAACGATGTACTGGACAGACCCACCATGAGAATGCAACATGGATAGTTATATGATCGTCATATGCAATTCTCATAGTGATAATAATGTATGTAATCCTTACGACTTGTGATCATCAGAGATCCCGACATAAGGAGTTATGTATCTTGATATCGTCAAACGTTACCCGTAACAGGGTAATCTATAAAGGCGACTATTGGATACACTACGAATTATGTAGAGGGATGTTGACTGATCGAGATAGGATTTGTCCCTCCTATATAACAGGAGATGTGTTTGGCCCTTGATCAAGTGAGAACTAAAATGCATGGCCATGCTCGAATGAGTCGATATGAGATATCGAGCTTATTCGTTTATTCTAGTTCTACTTGGGGATCAAGAAATAAAGATTGGATATACGAGTATGACTATTCCATGACTCGTGTTCAATCTAAACACAAAGGACAAAGGGATTAAGTTACATGATTAATATTATCACAAGTTCTAAAGGTTATGTCGAGTCATTGACATTCTCGTAATTTGGGTAGCATCGATGTGTTGCTAGATACCGCTCAATGCTTGCGACATAAAATGAGATTTTATGTCACTGCCAACATTACGAGATCCTATCGGGTCGCACAAAAGATTAAATCGATAAGGGAAATTAAATTCATTGGATGAATTAATTAATTAAGAAGAGTCTTAATTAAGTGATTAAAGGTTTTTAATTAAATCATGGGTTTGGGCCCATAAGACTTTAAGAAAGTCTTGAACCTTAATTAAAAGCCTTATAATATAAATAAGAGGTTTTGATTAATTGTTAATCACACTTTCATATCATTGTTTTGATATCAAACCCTAGCCTCCACCTCAAGCTCTCTCTCGGCCGAACCCTAGTAGCCGTGAGCTTCTCCATCGCCGCCGTCTTTCCTTGGTGGTTCATGGTGGTCGTTGATCGGTTATTGTAACCGTGAGCCTTGTTTGTTCAAGAATAAGTCTAGCAACTTGTTCTTGAACGTCCCTTTCGATTTGATCGTGTGGATACCATAGAGACGAAGGTAAAAACTTTCGTTTGTGACTCGGAGTTCGTTGGACGTGCTGCTCCGTGGAATCTGCTTCAAACACGCTACAAGGGTGAGACCTTCGTATACCTTAATCCGATATGATAACCTATGTATAGATCCGGTGTTAGTAATCCATAAAAAATTTTATTCCGCTGCGTTGTATGCTCATGGATTACTTACAGTGGTATCAGAGCCAGGTTCAAGGCTCATATCGGATATATGTGATTAATTGTGTTAATCATATTAGAATTTATATTGCATGCTTATTAAAACTGTTTAATTCATATATGATATGAAATAAATATTTAGTTTTTGAAAATCATCGTAATAATTGTATTTGATATAATTGGCGAATAATAATATTTATTGAGCATCAATTTTCGGCCATCACCATCACAAATGACACGACGGCTAGCCACATGAGGGCTAGGGTTTTCGAACCCTTGGCTCGAGATGGCTTAGTCGTTGTGGCTAATAATTGTGCATGGAAGTGTCGAAAATTAATTAGGGTTTAGAACCCATTGGACGTGACGGCTAGCTCATGACGGCTAGGGTTTCGAACCCTAATAGCCGTGCATGGCTCGGCCATCATCGCCTTATTTTCTATAGTTTTGATGCTTGGATGAGTTTTGAACTCCTTGACTCGATAATGGTTCACGCATGCATGGATTAGTAACTTTACCACATGAGAGCAAGGTTTTTCGAACCCTTAGCTCGAGATGGTTGAGCGAACCCCGTGAATGGCATGACCGTGAATCGTGGCTAACAAATTCCAGCGTTTAAAACAAGATGTCTCGATAAACGTGCATAAAGGTGCGAGGCGGCTAGGGTTGGAACCCTAGCGCCGCCGCCGCATGAGCCATGGCTCGGCCATGGGCTAGGGTTTCGAACCCTAGGCCCACTATTGGTCCAGCCGTGTGCTTCATGGTTCGAACCATGGTGGTTCGTGTTTTAGTCGCTTTAGTTCGTGGCATGTGATGTCCCGAGCGTACGATAATTTTTTCAAAAATTATTTTACAGTTTTAATTAGAATTAAATTTAAAATGTTTAGAATTTAATTAATTAAATGTTAATGCATGCTTTATGTGTTGTTTGAGCATGGTGCGTGGTTATAGCCCTTTGACCTATTAGATAGGATTTGTGGATGTTTGTATTTATAATACGACCTGCGTGTCGTGCCTTTCTCTATTTCATTCTAAATGTAATCCCTCCCCTATGTTCCCCTCGAATGTGAATCGAGGAATTCTATATCTCGTAAATAGTGTAGTTTATTTTATTGATGGTGATCAATGAAGATGGAGCATCGTGCCGGGATGAGGAGGCCATTCACAAATTGGAGCCAAAGGAAGGTGCTTGTGAAGTTACCTTAGGTTGACTCATAGGATTTTCTCATTGGCTTGAGAAAATCATTAGTAGGGGCTATAACCATGTCACGTTTAATTATGTATGTTGATGCATGATTTATCTTATGTTTTAGTTTGATAATAGTATTACACATATATGTAGATATGTATACAACTATATGTAGTGGACATATTTTAAATTATCAAATTAATCATGAGATCAATAAATCCCTCTAAAATATTAAGTTTTAGATGCCTTCCAAAATAAAAGTACTCGTCAATAACTTCGATTGTACATGTGTGGGTTTGCCAAAGCAAAGCACCGTGGCAATCTTAGTAAGGCGCGAAAGGATAAAAGTGATATCCGTTATACTTTAATTGGGTACGACTTAACTAGGTTATCTCAATAGGATTGGGAACCTAGAGGCATGGGTTGGATTATAATTCATTTGATGAATTGAACAAAGTGTTGTTCGTCCAACTATCCAAGAATTATATGTGATGTAATTGACAAAGTGTTGTCTACCTAAATAACCGAGTCTTGGGCGATTAGCCAAAGCTAACTCAAGATTAGGCGAAATATGGATCTTGGCCCACTAAAGGTTTCGAGGGTTGATATTTTCAAACAAAATAGTGGGAGTATCATTTAATATAAGACCATGTTAAATGATTTAAATCATAAACTTATTTTGCATATTTATATTGTAGATATCCATGGCAACTAACAACGTTACTAGCACTTTATCACTGCGATCGGTCCTTGAGAAGGACAAATTAAATGGGACGAATTTCCTAGACTGGCATAGGAACTTGAGGATAGTCCTCAAACAAGAAAAGAAACAATATGTCCTAGAGGAACCCTTACTCGCTGAGGAACCTCCCCTAACAGCTACAAGAGCTGAAAAAGATGCTTACAAGAAGCATCAGAGTGACGCACTTGATGTTGGGTGCCTCATGCTTGCCACCATGAACTCTGAGCTTCAGAAGCAACATGAGGAAATGGAGGCGTTCGATATGATCGAACACTTAAAGCAGTTGTACCAACAGCAAGCTAGACAAGAGAGGTATGACGTCTCCAAAGCGTTATTCCAGTGCAGGATGGTAGAGGGAAGCCTAGTTGGAACTCATGTGCTCAAGATGATTGGGTACATTGAGAATCTAGACAAGCTGGGTTTTCCATTGGACCAAGAGTTGGCCACCGATGTGATCTTGCAATCGTTGCCTGAGAGCTTCAGTCAATTTGTAGTAAGTTACAATATGACTGACATGGAAAAGACTCTACCACAGTTGCTTGGTATGTTCAGAACATATGAAGCAAATACTAAGAAGACTAAGGCCACAAATGTCCTTATTGTGAATAAGGGCAAAGGAAGGGCCAAAGCTAAAGGCAACAAGAAAGCAAAGAAGGTCTTTGCTAAATCTAAGCCAAAGTCTTCTGCACTAAAGCCAAAGGGAGGGATAGCAAAGGAAGGGAACTGTTTCCATTGCGGTGAGACCGGCCATTGGAAAAGAAACTGCAAAGTATATCTGGAGGATCTAAAGAAAGGAAGTGTGACTTCCGCTTCATGTATTTTTGTTATAGAAGTCAATTTATCTACTTCTTCATCATGGGTATTAGATACTGGATGTGGATCTCACATTTGTGTAAATGTGCAGGATCTCAAAAGGAGTAGGACATTGGCGAAAGGTGAAGTTGATCTCCGAGTTGGAAATGGAGCAAGAGTTGCTGCATTAGCTATAGGAGATTATTATTTAGCTTTACCTTCTGGTTTATCACTGATTTTGAAAGATTGTTATTTTGTGCCTTCTATTACTAAAAACATAATATCTATTTCTTGTTTGGACAAGTATGGTTTTTCATTTATAATAAAGGACAATTGTTGTTCTATTTATTTAAATGATATGTTTTATGCTAGTGCACAAATGGTGAATGGTCTTTATGTATTAAATCTTGATATGCCATCTATAACATAAATACTAAAAGGATTAAAAATAATGATTGTAATCCGACTTATCTCTGGCACTGTCGCTTGGGCCACATAAACGAGAACCGCATATCTAAACTTCATAATGATGGAGTATTAGATTCATTTGATTTTGAATCATATGAAACATGCGAATCTTGTTTAATGGGCAAGATGACTAAAGCCCCTTTCAAGGGACATGTTGAAAGGGCAAATGTTTTATTGGGACTAATACATAGTGATGTATGTGGACCAATAAGTACACAAGCTAGAGGTGGTTTTCAATACTTCGTTACATTTACTGATGACCTCAGTAGATATGGGTATGTGTACCTAATGAAACATAAGCATGAAACCTTTGAAAAGTTCAAAGATTTCAAGAATGAAGTACAAAACCAACTTGGCAAGAGTATCAAAGTCCTTCGATCAGATCGAGGAGGAGAATACTTAAGCCAAGAGTTTCATGACTATCTAAAGGAGTGTGGGATAGTCCCACAACTCACTCCTCCGTATACTCCGCAATGGAATGGTGTATCCGAGAGGAGAAATCAAACCTTGTTAGACATGGTTAGATCAATGATGAGTCATGCAGATCTTCCGATATCGTTTTGGGGACACGCTCTAGAAACAGCGATTTCTTACTGAACCGTGTTCCATCTAAATCAGTGGAAAAGACACCATATGAGATATGGACTGGGAAGCGTCCTAGTATGTCTTTTATGAAGATTTGGGGTTGTGAGGCTTTCGTTAGACGTCACGCCACTAACAAACTTGGACCCAAATATGATAAGTGTTTATTTGTGGGGTATCCTAAGGAAACGAAAGGATACTATTTCTATTATCCCACCGAGAACAAAGTAGTTGTTGCTCGGACTGGTGTATTTCTTGAAAGAGAATTTATTTCTAGAAAAACCAGTGGGAGAAAAATAGAACTTAGTGAAGTTCAACCACAAGAAAGCACTGAACCTGAGATTGAGATGGAAACAGAGCAGGCACCGCAATCTGTTGTGGAAGAAACACCTGCTCAAGAGACACAAGCCCGGCGTAGGTCTGTAAGAGAACACCGGGAGCCACAGAGATATGGATTTCTTGTGACTCAACATGGTGACTTACTACTTATTGATGAGGTTGAGCCGTCATCTTATCAACAAGCTATAATGGGCAATGATTCTGAGAAATGGCAAGAGGCCATGAAATCTGAGATGGAATCCATGTATGAAAACCAAGTATGGACTTTGGTTGATCCACCTGAAGGGGTACGACCCATAGGGTGCAAATGGATTTTCAAGAAAAAGACCGATATGGATGGTAACGTACAAACCTATAAAGGTCGGCTGGTTGCAAAAGGATTCAAACAAATTCATGGTATTGACTATGATGAAACCTTTTCACCAGTGGCCATGGTTAAATCCATAAGGATCTTACTTGCAATAGCTGCATTTCATGATTATGAAATCTGGCAGATGGATGTCAAAACAGCTTTCCTTAATGGAAATCTGCTCGAGGATGTGTACATGACACAGCCCGAGGGTTTTGTCAATCCAAAGGATGCTGGAAAGATATGCAAGCTACAACGATCCATTTATGGATTGAAGCAAGCTTCTCGGAGTTGGAATCTTCGTTTTGATGATGCAATCAAAGAGTTTGGTTTTATCAAAAATGAAGATGAACCTTGTGTCTACAAGAAGGTCAGTGGGAGCGTAATCATTTTCCTAGTGTTGTATGTAGATGACATACTTCTTATTGGAAATGATATCCCTGCCTTGCAATCTGTAAAGATGTGACATCCCCGAAATGGTTAATTGCTATTTGGCTTTAATTGTGTTTACATGATTAATTATGTGGTAATTGATTATGTTTTGGGATTTATTTACCTTATGGAAAATGCATGGTCATGTGGTAAGGGGTGACCCGGGATTGCATTTTAGGGTGCATGTGGTTCATGTTGGGTAAATATTATTGGAAGCATGATTTATTTGCATTGGTTAGCAATTAATTGGAAATCATGTGTTAATTGATATTATGGTGCATTTTGAGTAAATGCTTTGAAAAATATCATGTTGGGGTGTTTTATACACCATGGGATTATTTTGGAATGCATTTGATTTAATAACTCATTTTATACCCAACCCCACCCCATCCAACACTTTTACTTTACCAAATCATTTCCAACACCCAAACCCTTCCCCTCTCCACATTTTCGATTTTGAGCTCTTAGGTGAAGAGAAGTGCTTGCAAACTTTGATTTGTGGAAGATTGTTGGGTGATTTAAGGTCCCAAGAGGTATGGATACCTCATGTTTAATTTTGTAAAGATTTGTTTTAGTTTGGGTTGGTTTTGAAGGGTTTAAAATGGGTTTGTGTTGGGTGTTGTGGTTTTGGTAATATTTTGGTTGGATGTTGTATATTTGAGTTTATGTTGATGTTTATAGTTGGTTTTGAGTTGTGGGATTTGGTTGATATTGGTGTATGTGGGTGTTTTTGAGTGGGGGTTGAAGATGGGTGAATAGTGCCCAAACCCCGCATGCCCACAGCTCGGCGATCGATCGGCGTTTTTCTCGCGATCGATCGCGAGCAGCAAGGCTGAGGCAGTAAGCCTCAGCGATCGATCGCGAGATGCGCGCGATCGATCGGCGAGGCCGCGATCGATCGGCGCTAGCTCCGCGATCGATCGCGGATTGTTGAAATTTGTTGGCTGGGGCAGTGTGTTCTCGCGATCGATCGGGGCTTGTTGGCGATCGATCGCGAGACACCAAAAAGGGTGTTTTTGGTTATTTTTGTGGGATTTTTGGTATTGGACTATTATTGGGTTCTAATATTGGTATTTGTGAATATGTAGAACCAACCCAGGTGGCAACGCAGCCAAGGAATTGAAGTCCTACCATATCCTACATTTTGGAAAAGTACGTAGTGGACGTTCGGGCACCCAACGGTAACATGTATTTTATATACTCATTGTTTATGCATTGTGGATGCGAGTATATATGTGGTATTGCATTGTGGATGCATATACATGTTGATTTATGCCATATGAGGTATTGCATTGTGGATGCATATACATGGTAATTTATGCATATTGATGATAGATGCATATTATGATTATTGGATGCACATCCCATGAGTCGTGGTCATCCTTTGATGATTTTAATGCTTGCCGCTTTTTGTATTGGTTCCGCTAAATGTGAAGCGAGGGGTGGGAGCGCCGCATGTCACATTTGAGCGTGGTTGTCATATGGGGCGAGGAAAGGATATTTGCCGCTCTCTGTGAAGCGAGGGGTGGGAGCGCCGCATGTCCATTGTAGCGAGGTTATCCTATGCCGCCCATATGAATATAAGCGAGGGGCATTAAAATACACTGTGATGGACAGACTAGGGAATGGTGACCAATATTTGGTACTGTTGAGATGGTATATGATGTCATGACATGTTTTGGCCATTAAAAATAATCTGTTGATTATACTCATGAGTTATGGTACAGGGACAACCAAACGGGAAGCGTTTGAAATGCATGGAAAACAGGAAGTGTTTTATATTGATTATGCATTTACGCTTTATCTTCATATTGTGTTGAATATGAATGATTATTATTGCTCATGTTTGGGGGTTGTCCTTGTAGGTACCTTTTTGGCATGATAGAAGGGCTTGAACGGGTTGAGACAGTGAGCTTCAAGAGCATCTTTGGTAGATGAAAGGACAGGATTCTTTTGTATAGTGCCTACTCTAGGAGTAGCGTAAAACTATAGTGAACACATTCATTGACTGGAATGTAATTAATCCTTTTGGTAGTCCTTTATTTTGGCATGTAAATGCTTAAGCTCATAGACTCCACTTGTTTATTATACTCTGATCATTGTTATTAGCTCTATTATGCCTTAATTCCGCACTTAAGGATTAGGGTCCTTACATTAGTGGTATCAGAGCAGTGGTTAGAGAACCCGGGAACGAGTGAAGGGTAGCCTTAGCATGTTTGGCTAGGTGCTTACATTTGAAGCATGTTTATGCATGTGGTGCATATTGGTGTATATTTGGTTATACTAACATGCTTATATCACTCCTGTTATCTAACGACATGATATATATATGGCTTTGGATTGTTGTTAACATTTGTGTTACAGCATGGCTGCTAATGAGGAAGTCGGAGATGTTGGGAGTGTAAATGCGAGTATTGGACAGGCTAATCCTCTACCTCCACCGGCTGTAGGGATGGAACCAATAGTTTAGTTATTGCTACCGGGTGAGATTAGCTTAACGCAGTTTCTGTCTTATCATCCGCCCCGGTTTGAGGGGACAGAGTCCGAAGAAGAGGCTGAAGAGTGGTTAGAAAGACTTGAGCAGATCTTTGTATCGGCTCCTTGTGCTATTACTGCTTGGCTGAGGCTGGCGGAGTTCCAGTTGGCTAAGAAACCATTGATGTGGTGGAGGAGCACAGTAATGGAAATGAGAGCACTGGGTGCTGTGATTGACTGGACGCTCTTCAGGACCAGGTTCTTGAACCGATACTTCTCCGCAGCAGCAAGACAGACAAAAGAGGATGAATTTACAAGTCTGAGGCAGGGGAACATGACAGTGGCAGACTATGCCACACAGTACTCATCACTACTGAGGTATGTCCCCCATATTGCCTCTGATGGACGTGCCAAGATGAGAAATTTCATGAAAGGACTGCGACCGGAGCTCTATGACCGGGTTATCATCAATAACCCAACTTCTTTTGATGATGCTCTCACGAGAGCGGAGCTTGCTGAGCTAGGAGTGGGAGCTTATGCCATGCCACCACCGGTACCGCAACAGAGGCAGACTAGTGACAGTTTGAGGCCTCGGGGTGAGCCATTTAAACCCCGTGGTGCCTCTTCATCTTCGCGGTATGGTGGAAAGAAATACTTTGGCCAGAAACAGGATGGCAAGAAGGGAAATTGGTCCGCCAGTCGAGGATCTTCACAGGGGGATAGGCAGGGAGAGCCGAGGTGCAACAATTGTGGAGGGCCACATTCTTCAAACAAGTGTCCTGCATGTTATGTCTGTGGCAAGATGGGCCACATTGCTCGGTATTGTCCCACCAGGGGAGGCTAGTCAGAGTATCAGGGCAACAGGCCAAGGTTTGAGGACAGGACAGTGCAGCAGAGGCAGCAGTTTGGGCCTCGTCCATCGGGAGGTCAGACAGTGGGACCACCCCAGGGGCAAGTATATGCACTGACCAGGGAGCAGGCTCAGGCAGCTCCGGAGGAGGTGATTGCCGGTACGTGCCATTTATTTACGTACCCTGCTTTTGTTTTGATAGATACAGGTGCCTCCCATTCCTTTGTGTCTGTGGGATTTGTGGAAAGACACCATATGCGCACGTCTTCTTTGCCCACGCCTCTATTGGTCTCGACACCCACTGGAAGAAACGTCGTTGCTGATCAGTTTTTGGCAGACTGCCTCATTTATTTTGAGGGCAACGAGTTGAGATCAGACTTGATTGTGTATGTCAGACTTCGACTGCATCTTGGGTATTGATGTTCTGAACAGATATCAGGCAGTGGTAGATTGCCGACAGAGGACAGTGAAGTTCAGACCTGAGTTGGGCAGTCAGTGGACTTTCTTTGGCAACGGGTCTCGTGCGAAGATTCCGTTGATTTCAGCGATCAAGATGTCTCAGCTGTTGGAACGTGGGCACACGGGCTATCTTATTTATGCCGTGGACACGTCTGGGAAGGGTAAAGAACTCAGAGTTGAGGATGTACCAGTAGTGGCAGAGTTCGCCGATGTATTCCCAGAAGAGATCCCAGGATTTCCACCGGCTAGGGAAGTTGAGTTTGGGATCGAGCTGTTGCCAGGGACATCCGCTATCTCTCGTGCACCTTATAGGATGGCACCGGCAGAGTTGAGAGAGTTGAAAGAGCAGTTGCAGGATCTCCTTGACAAGGGTTATATACGCCCGAGCGTGTCGCCATGGGGCGCACCAGTTCTCTTTGTGAAGAAGAAGGACGGTTCGATGCAGTTGTGCATCGATTACCGGCAGTTGAACAAGGCTACAGTGAAGAACAAGTATCCTCTTCCAAGGATAGATGACTTGTTTGATCAGTTGCAAGATACCAGGGTGTATAGCAAGATTGATTTGAGATCCGGGTATCATCAGATTCGGGTCAGAGAGGAAGATGTGCAGAAGACAGCGTTCCGGACACGATACGGGCATTATGAGTTCTTAGTGATGCCGTTCGGTGTGACGAATGCTCCAGCAGTCTTCATGAGTCTGATGAACAGAGTGTTTCAGCAGTATCTTGATCGGTTCGTCATCGTGTTTATTGACGACATTCTTATCTACTCCCGGAGCGAGGAAGATCATGTGAAACACTTGAGGACAGTGCTTCAGATTCTCAGAGAGCATCAGTTGTATGCTAAGCTCAGTAAGTGCGAGTTTTGGCTGAGCAGTGTAGTGTTTCTGGGGCATGTCATTTCGAGCAGCGGGATATCAGTGGACCCCAAGAAGATTGAGGCTGTGATGGAGTGGGCTGCCCCCACTTCTGTGCCTGAGATCCGGAGTTTTCTTGGTTTGGCCGGGTATTATCGGCGCTTTGTTGAAGGCTTTTCGAAGATTGCCAAGCCGCTGACTCAGTTGACTCAGAAGGGTGTGCCTTTCTTTTGGTCAGAAGCTTGTGAGGAGAGCTTCCAGGAATTGAAGCACCGGTTGACGACGGCGCCAGTATTAGTGATCCCGACGGAGAACTCCAGATTTGTTCTGTATACTGATGCATCGCTTCAGGGCCTTGGGTGTGTTCTGATGCAAGATAAGCATGTGGTAGCTTATGCATCGAGGCAGTTGAAGCCGCATGAGACCAGATATCCAGTTCATGACTTGGAATTGGCGGCTATCATCTTCGCCCTGAAGATCTGGAGGCATTATTTGTATGGTACGTCGTTTACCATCTATACGGACCACAAGAGCCTCAAGTTTTTATTCACTCAGGCAGAGCTGAACATGAGACAGAGGAGATGGATGGACCTACTCAAGGACTATGATTGCGAGATTGAGTACCATCCCGGGAAAGCCAATTTGACAGCAGACGCTTTGAGCCGGAAAGTAAGGAGTTCTGCTGAGGACGTCATCCAATTGTCTGCTATGATGACCTCCTATTGCCATATGGGCTATGACTTCGACATTGATGCATCGCCAGTGTATGTCTCTACCTTATTAGCTGAGCCAGATATTTATGAGAACATCAGGAGAGCTCAGAGATCAGATGCTGAGGTTCAGAGATGGTTGTCTATAGTGCATCTTGGTCAGCCGACGAAGTTCAGAGTGGCAGACGACGGATCTTTGAGATTGGGTAACCGCTGGGTAGTTCCGAGTACGCCGGAGTTGCGTAAGGAAATCTTGGAGCGAGCTCACAGTAGCAGACTTAGCATCCACCCAGGCGGGAAGAAGATGTACAGAGATCTGCGTGGTCAGTTTTGGTGGAAGCGAATGAAGTCTGATGTCGTCACTTTTGTGAAGAGGTGTCTGATCTGCCAACAGGTTAAGGCAGAGAGGCAGAGACCTGGCGGCGAATTGAGGAGCTTGGAGATACCGAAGTGGAAGTGGGAGCACATTTCCATGGACTTCGTGACTCATTTGCCGAGGAGTGCTTCAGGCTTCGATGCTATTTGGGTGATTGTGGACAGATTGACTAAGGTAGCCCACTTTATCCCCTATAGCATGACTTTCACATTCTTGAGGATGGCGCAGTTATATATTAGAGATGTGGTGAGATTGCATGGGATCCCCGTTTCCATAGTATCAGATCGAGATCCGCGATTCACATCTCATTTCTGGGAAGGCCTTCAGTCAGCCTTGGGAACTGAAGTCAGATTGAGTACTGCTTATCATCCTCAGACGGATGGCCAAACCGAGCGCACTATCCAGACGCTCGAGGACATGTTAAGAGCTTGTGTTTTGGAGTTCGATGCCTCTTGGCAGGATTCAGTGCCTTTGGTAGAGTTTTCGTATAACAATAGCTACCAGGCGAGTATTCAGATGGCTCCGTTTGAAGCTCTTTATGGCAGACGATGTAGATCGCCCTTGTGTTGGGATGATTTGGACAGTAGATCAGTCGGAGGGCCTGAGTTGATCCGGGAAATGGAAGAGAAGATAAAGATTATAAGGCAGAAAATGAAAGCGGCCCAAGACAGACAGGCAGCTTATGCGAATAAACGGCGGAGACCGTTAGAGTTTCAGTTGGGAGATAAGGTCTTTTTGAAGATCTCGCCTTTCAGAGGCGTTGTGCGGTTTGGGATGCGCGGGAAACTGTCTCCGAGGTTTGTGGGACCGTACGAGATTTTGCAGCGCATTGGCACCTTAGCTTACCGACTGGCTTTGCCGCCTTCTTTATCTGGGATACATGATGTGTTTCATGTATCGATGCTGCGAAAGTATGAGCCGGATCCGTCTCACGTGTTACAGCCTTCCGAAGTTTAGTTAGAGTCAGATGTATCTTATGTGGAACGGCCTGTTAGAATTCTGGACAGAGCAGACCGTAGACTTCGGAACAAAGTGATACCGATGATCAAAGTTCAGTGGGATCGCAGGGGTGTCGAGGAGGCTACGTGGGAGACGGAGCAGCATATGGTGCAGCACTACCCGGAACTATTCTCTGGTATGAGTTTATGTTTAGTTTCTGTTGGGGTAAGTGCATGTGATTTCGAGGACGAAATCTTATAAGTAGGGGAGTATTGTGACATCCCCGAAATGGTTAATTGCTATTTGGCTTTAATTGTGTTTACATGATTAATTATGTGGTAATTGATTATGTTTTGGGATTTATTTACCTTATGGAAAATGCATGGTCATGTGGTAAGGGGTGACCCGGGATTGCATTTTAGGGTGCATGTGGTGCATGTTGGGTAAATATTATTGGAAGCATGATTTATTTGCATTGGTTAGCAATTAATTGGAAATCATGTGTTAATTGATATTATGGTGCATTTTGAGTAAATGCTTTGAAAAAAATATCATGTTGGGGTGTTTTATACACCATGGGATTATTTTGGAATGCATTTGATTTAATAACTCATTTTATACCCAACCCCACCCCATCCAACACTTTTACTTTACCAAATCATTTCCAACACCCAAACCCTTCCCCTCTCCACATTTTCGATTTTGAGCTCTTAGGTGAAGAGAAGTGCTTGCAAACTTTGATTTGTGGAAGATTGTTGGGTGATTTAAGGTCCCCAAGAGGTATGGATACCTCATGTTTAATTTTGTAAAGATTTGTTTTAGTTTGGGTTGGTTTTGAAGGGTTTAAAATGGGTTTGTGTTGGGTGTTGTGGTTTTGGTAATATTTTGGTTGGATGTTGTATATTTGAGTTTATGTTGATGTTTATAGTTGGTTTTGAGTTGTGGGATTTGGTTGATATTGGTGTATGTGGGTGTTTTTGAGTGGGGGTTGAAGATGGGTGAATAGTGCCCAAACCCCGCATGCCCACAGCTCGGCGATCGATCGGCGTTTTTCTCGCGATCGATCGCGAGCAGCAAGGCTGAGGCAGTAAGCCTCAGTGATCGATCGCGAGATGCGCGCGATCGATCGGCGAGGCCGCGATCGATCGGCGCTAGCTCCGCGATCGATCGCGGATTGTTGAAATTTGTTGGCTGGGGCAGTGTGTTCTCGCGATCGATCGGGGCTTGTTGGCGATCGATCGCGAGACACCAAAAAGGGTGTTTTTGGTTATTTTTGTGGGATTTTTGGTATTGGACTATTATTGGGTTCTAATATTGGTATTTGTGAATATGTAGAACCAACCCAGGTGGCAACGCAGCCAAGGAATTGAAGTCCTACCATATCCTACATTTTGGAAAAGTACGTAGTGGACGTACGGGCACCCAACGGTAACATGTATTTTATATACTCATTGTTTATGCATTGTGGATGCGAGTATATATGTGGTATTGCATTGTGGATGCATATACATGTTGATTTATGCCATATGAGGTATTGCATTGTGGATGCATATACATGGTAATTTATGCATATTGATGATAGATGCACATTATGATTATTGGATGCACATCCCATGAGTCGTGGTCATCCTTTGATGATTTTAATGCTTGCCGCTTTTTGTATTGGTTCCGCTAAATGTGAAGCGAGGGGTGGGAGCGCCGCATGTCACATTTGAGCGTGGTTGTCATATGGGGCGAGGAAAGGATATTTGCCGCTCTCTGTGAAGCGAGGGGTGGGAGCGCCGCATGTCCATTGTAGCGAGGTTATCCTATGCCGCCCATATGAATATAAGCGAGGGGCAGTAAATACACTGTGATGGACAGACTAGGGAATGGTGACCAATATTTGGTACTGTTGAGATGGTATATGATGTCATGACATGTTTTGGCCATTAAAAATAATCTGTTGATTATACTCATGAGTTATGGTACAGGGACAACCAAACGGGAAGCGTTTGAAATGCATGGAAAACAGGAAGTGTTTTATATTGATTATGCATTTACGCTTTATCTTCATATTGTGTTGAATATGAATGATTATTATTGCTCATGTTTGGGGGTTGTCCTTGTAGGTACCTTTTTGGCATGATAGAAGGGCTTGAACGGGTTGAGACAGTGAGCTTCAAGAGCATCTTTGGTAGATGAAAGGACAGGATTCTTTTGTATAGTGCCTACTCTAGGAGTAGCGTAAAACTATAGTGAACACATTCATTGACTGGAATGTAATTAATCCTTTTGGTAGTCCTTTATTTTGGCATGTAAATGCTTAAGCTCATAGACTCCACTTGTTTATTATACTCTGATCATTGTTATTAGTTCTATTATGCCTTAATTCCGCACTTAAGGATTAGGGTCCTTACAAAAGATTTGGCTAGGGAACTGCTTTTCGATGAAAGACTTAGGAGAAGCCACCTATGTATTAGGAATCAAGATCTATAGAGATAGATCGAGAAGGCTTCTTGGTCTAAGTCAAAGTACATACATAGACAAGGTGCTTAAAAGGTTTAGCATGCAAGAATCCAAGAAAGGATTCGTGCCTATGACACATGGTATTTGTCTCTCGAAGGAACAGTGTCCTTCAATACCAGATGAGAGACAACGCATGAGTAAGATTCCATACGCGTCAGCTATTGGATCTATCATGTACGCCATGATATGTACTCGTCCCGATGTATCGTATGCTTTTAGCATGACGAGCAGATATCAAGTTGATCCAGGTGAAGGTCACTGGATTGCTGTCAAGAATATCCTAAAGTACTTGAGAAGGACTAAGGATACATTCTTGATTTATGGAGGTGAGGAAGAGCTCAATGTAATGGGTTACACTGATGCAAGCTTCCAAACCGACAAAGATGATTTTCGATCGCAATCTGGATATGTGTATTGCCTAAATGGAGGTGCTGTGAGCTGGAAGAGTTCAAAGCAAGAAACAGTAGCCCATTCTACAACGGAAGCTGAGTAAATTGCTGCCTCGGATGCAGCAAAGGAAGCTGTTTGGATGAGGAAGTTCATTTCTGAACTTGGAGTGGTGCCTAGCATTAAAGATCCGATAGAACTCTATTGTGACAACAATGGAGCGATCGCATTGGCTAAGGAACCAAGATCTCACCAAAGATCCAAGCACATACTTAGGCGTTTCCATTTCATTCGAGAAATCGTTGAAAGGGGGGATGTTAAAATATGCAAAGTACCAACAGATGATAATGTATCTGACCCATTGACGAAGCCGCTGTCACAGCAGAAGCATGATCGTCATACTAGATCTCTAGGCATTAGGTACATGTCTGAGTGGTCTTAGTGCAAGTGGGAGATTTGTTGGGATATGCCCTAAGACAAGTCATTAGATGATTGTTTAAGACATACAATGTTTATGGTTTTATGAATGGCAATTCATTATTATATATTATTCTTTTAACTGTGCATTGTGAATTAATATATATGTTAATGTCCTTAGAATAATATTGTATTATTCTTAAAGATGTCCCTAGTCAAGTATTATCATGAAAGGGATAATGATAATACGTAGAGACTAGTATGTGTTGATCGATGAATTGTTCATTGATATGAGATATCAAATCAACATATGGGTACATGTTAGAGAACGATGTACTGGACAGACCCACCATGAGAATGCAACATGGATAGTTATATGATCGTCATATACAATTCTCATAGTGATAATAATGTATGTAATCCTTACGACTTGTGATCATCAGAGATCCCAACATAAGGAGTTATGTATCTTGATATCGTCAAACGTTACCCATAACAGGGTAATCTATAAAAGCGACTATTGGATACACTATGAATTATGTAGAGGGATGTTGACTGATCGAGATAGGATTTGTCCCTCCTATATAACAGGAGATGTGTTTGGCCCTTGATCAAGTGAGAACTAAAATGCATGGCCATGCTCGAATGAGTCGATATGAGATATCGAGCTTATTCGTTTATTCTAGTTCTACTTGGGGATCAAGAAATAAAGATTGGATATACGAGTATGACTATTCCATGACTCGTGTTCAATCTAAAGACAAAGGACAAAGGGATTAAGTTACATGATTAATATTATCACAAGTTCTAAAGGTTATGTCGAGTCATTGACATTCTCGTAATTTGGGTAGCATCGATGTGTTGCTAGATACCGCTCAATGCTTGCGACATAAAATGAGATTTTATGTCACTGCCAACATTACGAGATCCTATCGGGTCGCACAAAAGATTAAATCGATAAGGGAAATTAAATTCATTGGATGAATTAATTAATTAAGAAGAGTCTTAATTAAGTGATTAAAGGTTTTTAATTAAATCATGGGTTTGGGCCCATAAGACTTTAAGAAAGTCTTGAACCTTAATTAAAAGCCTTATAATATAAATAAGAGGTTTTGATTAATTGTTAATCACACTTTCATATCATTGTTTTGATATCAAACCCTAGCCTCCACCTCAAGCTCTCTCTCGGCCGAACCCTAGTAGCCGTGAGCTTCTCCATCGCCGCCGTCTTTCCTTGGTGGTTCATGGTGGTCGTTGATCGGTTATTGTAACCGTGAGCCTTGTTTGTTCAAGAATAAGTCTAGCAACTTGTTCTTGAACGTCCCTTTCGATTTGATCGTGTGGATACCGTAGAGACGAAGGTAAAAACTTTCGTTTGTGACTCGGAGTTCGTTGGACGTGCTGCTCCGTGGAATCTGCTTCAAACACGCTACAAGGGTGAGACCTTCGTATACCTTAATCCGATATGATAACCTATGTATAGATCCGGTGTTAGTAATCCATAAAAATTTTTATTCCGCTGCGTTGTATGCTCATGGATTACTTACACTATGATTGTATAAGAATTTACGATGTTATGATAAATGATTATGATGTTTATGATGAATTTAAGATGAAGAGACGCTTACGATGATGTTATGATAAATGATGATGATGCTTATGATAAGTTACGATGACGCTTACGATGATGTTATGATAAATGATGATGATGCTTATGATAAGTTACGATGACGCTTACGATGATGTTATGATAAATGATGATGATGCTTATGATAAGTTACGATGACGCTTACGATGATGTTATGATAAATGATGATGATGTTTATGATGAATTAAGATGAAGAGATGCTTACAATGATGTTACGATAAATGATGATGATATGACGTTACTATAACGATTATGATGAGACGATGATGTCTATAAGATGATAATGCTTATATGATAATGATGTTTACAAGATGATGATGTTTATAAGATGCTATGATGTTTATGATGAATATGAAACTATGTTCTTAAGAATGGTTGAATGTCCGGTGGTTATTATGGGCAAGCGAGGAAGGTCTTGCCGCTCACATAAATGAGCGATGGGGTACATCCGCTATCAAGGTGTAGCGAGGGGTATCATCCGCTGAGCGATGGGGTACATCCGCTATCAAGGTGTAGTGATGGGTCATCCGCTAAGCGAGGGGGTACATCCGCTATCAAGGCGTAGCGAGGGGTATCATCCGCTGAACAAAGAGATACATCCGCTATCAAGGCGTAGCGATGGGTATCATATGATGTGTTATGTCGAGCGAGGGGGCCAATTATACCGCTGTCATAATGGAACCCGGACAGTCCCATTTCTAATTAACATAGTTTGTTATGAGCATATATGTGAAGTATGATTTTAATCATTTATGTCGAGAACTAACGATTATATGCATGACCATGAAACAGGGACAACCAAAGAGGGTTAATGCGATTAACCAGGAAGTATACGTTACCCATTTACTTCATGCATTTATTTATATGCCATTACCCTATGATGTTGAGTAATGATGAATATGCTCACGATGGGTTGTTCCTGTAGGTACACATTTGGATTTGAAGGGCTATGGGCAGGGTTGAAGAAGTGAGCTTCGAGATGCCTTACGAATTAGGATTCGGGATTTGGTATAGTCTCTACTCCAGGAGTAGTATAATTCTATAGTGCCATTCATTTGAGAATGTAATTAATTTGCTTGAAGTTTTATTTTGGCATGTAATTCTAATAACTCGCGTAATAACCGGAGCCCTAAGAGATCATAAATGCATGTTTAGTCCCTAATATGTTATTAATACGATGTTAAGGTAGGAAGGCCCTACAGTATCTGCTCAACACATCAATGCCGATAATGCAGTCAAAATCTGCCATCTCTAACTGAATCAGATCGGCCCTCAGATCATTGCCCTCAAAATAAATGAGGCAATCAGATAACAGAGACGAGCAAAAGTGGTGTCTCTCCACAAAAGCAACAGATAAAAAAGAATGAGAAGCACCTGTATCTACCAAAATAAATGCAGGGTACGTAAATAAATGACACGTACCAGCAATGACCTCCTCCGGGGCTGCCTCAGCCTGCTCCCTCGTCAGTGCATACACCTGACCTTGCGGCGGTCCCGCCGCCTGACCTCCCTGCGGTCGAGGTGCAAACTGCTGTCTCGGTGGTGCCGTCCTAGCGTCAGATCTTGGTCTATTCGGCCCTGAGTCTGCCTGACTTGCCCGATTGGGGCAATTCCGAGCTAAGTGGCCCACCTTGCCACAAACATAACAGCCTCGGCAGTCACGTGACAAGTGAAATCCTCCACAGCGGTAACACCTGTCCCCTCCTGCCTTACTCCCCTGTGTAGGTCCCCGATTGCTTTGCTTCTGACCCTGAGACTTCTTCCCACCAAATCTGGAAGATGATGAGGCTCCACGACCCTTGAACTGATCCCCTCGTGGCCTCAAACTATCAGCAACAGGCCTCTGTGGTGGTACGAAAGGGGGTACAGCGTCCTTATATGCTCCCACTGCAATCTCTGCCAGCTCTGCCCTAGTCAGGGCGTCATCAAAAGAGCTGGGGTTGTTGGAGACAACCCGATCAAACAATTCTGGCCTCAGTCCCTTCAGGAAATGCCTCATCTTCGCATGGCTGCTCATATCGATATGAGGGACATACCTCAACAGTGAGGAATACTGTAAAGCAAAATCTGAAACTGACATACTGCCTTGCTTCAAATTAGTGAACTCGTCCTCCTTTACTTGTCTGGCAGCTGCAGAAAAATACCGGTTAAGAAACCGGGTCCTGAATACAGTCCAGTCTACTACCATACCCTGAGCCCTCAGCTCCATCACAGTGGTCTTCCACCACATAGAAGGCTTTTTCGCCAATTGAAATTCTGCTACTCGTAACCATGCGGTCCGTGTACAAGGCGCAGTCACAAGTATCTGTTCTATCCGTTCCAGCCACTCTTCGGCCCCTTCTCCAGACTCGGTCCCCTCAAACATGGGTGGACGGAAGTTCAGAAACTGTGTCAAACTGAGCTCCCCTGGTAATAACGTCTGTGCACTGGGCTCCACGCCCACAGCAGGTGGCGGTAACGGATTTGTCTGAGCAACACTAGCATTCATACTACCCATATCCCCTACCTCTTCATTGAGGTTCTCCGGGTTAATAGCCGCCATGCTGCAACACAAGAGTTAACAACAATACCAAAAGCAGTTCATAGTATAAGCCGTTAGATAACAAGAGTATCATATTCAAAGCATGTTAGTATAACACTTATACAAAAATATGCATCACATGCATAACATGCCCAACAATGAATACCTAACCAACTTGTCTCTAAAGGCTACCCTTCACTCTTCCCTGGTTATCTAACCACTGCTCTGATACCACTAAATGTGAGACCCCGATACTTAAACATAAAGTGAGGTGCAAATATGAGAACCAATCATGTAATATCAAAGTATTTAATCGTGTTGACATTTTGAGCTTAAGAGTCACGTGCACCCATAAAATTTTCAACAGACAATAGTTACATTTCTCAAAACAATAGGAGTGACACTATAGTTCTACTCTACTACTTGTAGAGACTACGCAAAAGAACTATGTCCTGCTATTGTAGTAGCACTCCTTACAGCTCAAAGTATCAGCCCCGACCCTAGTTCTCCTTAGCAAAAGCACCTACAAAGACAACCCCCAACACATGAGCACATAGCTATTCTTATACAACACAATATGAATACGTAAGGCGTAAATGCATAATCATAAATACAAAACACTTCCTGTATTTTCATCGCATTTACAACGCCTATTGGTTGTCCCTGTACCATGTACCATAATTCATAAACAACTCACTATAGGAACATATGGTTTCATAAATAAATGTCATGATATATCATCTCTTTTTCTTGAGTCAGTCATCATCAGTTATTTTAATGCTTCCTCGCTTTCATAATCTCGAAACAAGCGGTATCTCATCCTTGCTTCTTCATACTAGCGGTATCTCATCCTCGCTCAGTATGGTATACCCCGCCTCCATGTGCAAGCGAGCCTCCCCCCTCCCGCTCCACATTTTTAGCGGTAAAGCGTATGCATTAAACCTTAACTGTGATCGCCCTGACTCGTGGAATACACCTCTTTGTTCCACATCACAACATGTCCAAACAAACATGTTAGTAGCTACAATACACTACCCTGAGTGTATTCATATAAAATGTATACCCTAAACAAAAACCCACATGCATTAAAATCACCCATTAACATCAGTACTCAACCAACTTTTCTAAAAAACAGGGCATTATCTTCCTGCCCAGATTTTTGAGTACCCACTTTCAAGCCATGAAATCTACCACATAAGTCATGAATTTTGCTCGAATAAAAATGCTAAGGGCTGCACAAAACTACCATGTATGTACTCACCCCAAAGGTTTACTAAAAACATAGCTGACATGCACGATGACACCTTCACAATATCACTCCCATTCCATATTTTTCCCGAAAACAGGGCACACACATTACCCATATTTTCTAACACTATACTTTACATGCTTAAATCTTCCACATACAACATGTAACATGCTCAATAAAAAAATACTGGAAGCTTCATATGAACACCATGTAAGCATTTAAATCGAAGGTTCTAAGAAACCTAAGCTAACATGCCATTTTTACACCAACAAAGTATGAACTTAAACAACTTAAATTCAAACCCAGAACATGGTTTCTCACCCTCTTTTGCTCCGATTTTTGCAAGCTTTCCAAGCAATAAAATGATGGATCTCCTCCTTTTCTTACTTATCAGATGTTGGACGAAAAATGGGAGAGAGATGGAGGAGTTTCAGCAATGGAAATGTGGAGTGGGAGATGGGGCAAGGGGTATGGGCAAGCAGCTGGCAGCTGGCAGCAGGGTATGGGTTAAGGGGGGTGGTTGAGTGGTGGGTTAAGTGATGTGTTATGTTTTGGTCCCGGTATTTAGCACGATGTATTAAAATATCCTCACATGATATTTTATAGTATTTTCTCAATAAAATACTTCAATTCCCATTTAAATATGCTTTTACCAAAACAAATAACACACACCCCAAATAATCATGCCACAACCCCAAAATCCCAACATATAACACATGCACCCTCACATGTATTTCCCAATATTATTAATTCAACACAAGAATTAATACCATAATTTTCACAACAATGATTAATGTTTAAATAACACCTAATCATTTCGTGGATATCACAATACTCCCCTACTTATAAGATTTCGTCCTCGAAATCAGCATGCTTACCAACGTGAAGTAAAACAAAACATAAACGCATACCAGAAAACAGCTCTGGATAGTGCTGCACCATGTGTCGCTCTGTCTCCCACGTGGCCTCCTCGACACCCCTACGATCCCACTGAACTTTGACCATAGGAATAACTTTGTTTCTCAGTCTGCGATCTGCCCTATCCAAAATCCTGATAGGTCGCTCCACATAGGAAAACATCGGACTCAATCTGAACCTCAGAAGGCTGCAACACATGAGAAGGATCTGGCTCGTACTTCCGCAACATAGACACATGAAATACATCGTGAATGCCAGACAGAGAGGGCGGTAAATCCAACCGGTACGCCAGAGTACCCACACGCTGTAAGATCTCATACGGCCCCACATATCTCGGGGACAACTTCCCCCGCATACCAAACCGTACTACACCTCTGAAAGGTGAGATCTTCAGAAAGACTCTGTCGCCCAACTGAAACTCCAACGGTCTACGCCGCTGATTGGCATACGCTGCCTGTCTGTCCTGAGCTGCCTTCATCTTTTGCCTTATCACTTTTGCCTTTTCTTCCATTTCCCGGATTAAATCTGGTCCTCCGACTGATTTGCAATCCACGTCATCCCAACACAAAGGTGACCTACAACGTCTACCATAGAGGGCCTCAAAAAAGCCATCTGTATGCTTGCCTAGTAGCTGTTGTTATAAGAAAATTGCACCAAGGCTACTGAGTCCTGCCAAGAAGTGTTGAACTCCAGCACACAAGCCCTCAACAAATCTTCGAGCGTCTGTATCGTACGCTCGGTCTGTCCGTCCGTCTGGGGTTGATAGGTTGTGCTCAACCTCAACTCTGTACCAAGAGCTGACTGAAGACCCTCCCAAAAGTGAGATGTAAACCACGGATCTCGATCAGACACAATCGAAACAGGGATCCCATGCAGTCTCACCACATCTCTGACATATAATTGTGCCATCATCAAGTACGTGAAGGTCATACAGTAGGGAATGAAATGAGCACTCTTAGTCAATCTGTCGACGACTACCCATATAGCATCAAAACCCGAAACAGTCCTCGGTAAGTGGGTCACGAAGTCCATGGATATGTGCTCCCACTTCCACTGTGGTATCTCCAAGCTCCTTAGTTCAACTCCAGGCCTCTGCCTCTCAGCCTTCACCTGCTAACAGATCAAACATCTCTTAACGAATGAGGTGACATCTTGTTTCATACGCCTCCACCAGAACTGGATGCGTAGATCCTTATACATCTTCTTCCCGCCCGGGTGGACACTCATCCTGCTGCAATGAGCTCGTTGTAATATACCCCGTCGCAACTCGGGTGTATCTGGAACCACCCATCTGTCGCCAAGTCTCAGAGAACCGTCCTCAGCCACTCTGAATCTCGATGGCTGACCTGAATGAACCACTGACATCCATCTCTGAACTTCTGCGTCGGTCCCCTGAGCCTTCCTGATGTGATCATAAATAACAGGCTCAGCTAGCAAGGTCAATACCTGTACTGGTGAAGTAGATACATCATAATCAAACCCCAACTGACAGTAGGAGCCCAGCATAGCTGATAAGCACATGGCATCCTCTGTTGTGCTCCTCACCTTCCGACTCAAAGCGTCAGCTGTCAAATTTGCTTTCCCCGGGTGGTATTCGATTTCACAATCGTAATCCTTCTGCAAATCCATCATCTCCTCTGCCTCATGTTCAGCTCAGCCTGTGTAAACAAGAACTTCAGGCTCTTGTGATCAGTGAAAATGGTAAATGAGGTACCATATAAGTAGTGTCGCCATATCTTCAAGGCAAACACTATAGCCGCTAACTCCAAATCATGAACTGGATACCTCGTCTCATGTGGCTTCATTTGTCTCGAATCGTAAGCCACAACGTGTTTATCCTGCATCAGCACGCATCCTAAACCCTGAAGCGATGCGTCGGTATAGAGAACGAACCCTTTGTTCTCCCTGGGAATCACCGAAACTGGCGCTGAAGTCAATCTGTGCTTCAACTCCTGGAAGCTCTGCTCACAAGTTTCTGACCAAAGAAATGGAACTCCCTTCTGAGTCAGCTGTGTAAGTGGCTTGGCGATCTTTGAGAAACCCTCGACGAAACGTCGGTAATAGCCAGCCAGACCAAGAAAACTTCGAATTTCACTGAATGAAGTAGGGGCAGACCAATCCATAACTGCCTCTATCTTCCTCGGGTCTACTGATATCCCCTCTCGTGATATGATATGGCCCAAAAATGATACACTGCTCAGCCAAAACTCACATTTGCTGAGTTTGGCATACAACTGATGATCTCTGAGGATCTGGAGTACTATCCTCAGATGATCAGCATGGTCCTCCTCATTCCTTGAATAGACGAGGATGTCATCAATGAATACGATCACAAATTGGTCGAGGTACTCCTGAAATACTCTGTTCATCAGGCTCATAAAACTTGCAGGTGCATTTGTCACTCCAAATGGCATCACTAAGAACTCGTAGTGCCCATACCGAGTTCTAAAAGCCGCCTTTTGGACATCGCCAGCTCTAACCCGCACCTGATGATAGCCTGACCTCAAGTCTATCTTCGAGTACACCTCTGTACCCTGAAGCTGATCGAACAGATCATCAATACTCGGAAGTGGATACCTATTCTTCACTGTGGCCTTGTTCAGTTGCCTGTAGTCAATGCACAGACGCATTGAACCATCCTTCTTTTTCACGAACAAGACTGGTGTACCCCAAGGCGATACACTAGAAAGAATGTATCCCTTGTCAAGGAGCTCCTGTAACTGCACTTTCAGCTCCCTCAGTTCTGCCGGTGCCATCCTGTACGGGGCACGAGAAATAGCAGAAGTCCCTGGCAGCAGCTCAATGGCGAACTCAACATCCCTGACAGGCGGAAACCCTGGAATCTATTCTGGGAACACATCAATGAACTCCGCCACGACCGGAATGTCCTCGGCTCTCACTTCCTTCTCTTCTGATACATTCACGGTATAAATAAGATACCCAGTGTGGCCGCGTTCCAATAACCGCGACATCTTAACCGCTGAGATTACTGGAATCCTTGGACGAGAGCCGTCCCCATAAAAAGTCCACTGGAACCCCTGATCAGAAAGAAAACGTACCATCCTCTGTCGGCAATCTACCACAGCTCGGTATCTGCTCAACACATCAATGCCGATAATGCAGTCAAAATCTGCCATCTCTAACTGAATCAGATCGGCCCTTAGATCATTGCCCTCAAAATAAATGAGGCAATCAGATAACAGTCGGTCCGCAATCACATGTTTTCCCGTGGGTGTCGAGACCATGAGAGGCGTGGGTAACAGAGACGAGCACAAGTGGTGTCTCTCCACAAAAGCAACAGATACAAAAGAATGAGAAGCACCTGTATCTACCAAAATAAATGCAGGGTACGTAAATAAATGACACGTACCAGCAATGACCTCCTCCGGGGCTGCCTCAGCCTGCTCCCTCGTCAGTGCATACACCTGACCTTGCGGCGGTCCCGCCGCCTGACCTCCCTGCGGTCGAGGTGCAAACTGTTGTCTCGGTGGTGCCGTCCTAGCGTCAGATCTTGGTCTATTCGGCCCTGAGTCTGCCTGACTTGCCCGATTGGGGCAATTCTGAGCTAAGTGGCCCACCTTGCCACAAACATAACAGCCTCGGCAGTCACGTGACAAGTGAAATCCTCCACAGCGGTCACACCTGTCCCCTCCTGCCTTACTCCCCTGTGTAGGTACCCGATTGCTTTGGTTCTGACCCTGAGACTTCTTCCCACCAAATCTGGAAGATGATGAGGCTCCACGAGCCTTGAACTGATCCCCTCGTGGCCTCAAACAATCAGCAACAGGCCTCTGTGGTGGTACAAAAGGGTGTACAGCGTCCTTATATGCTCCCACTGCAATCTCTGCCAGCTCTGCCCTAGTCAGGGCGTCATCAAAAGAGCTGGGGTTGTTGGAGACAACCCGATCAAACAATTCTGGCCTCAGTCCCTTCAGGAAATGCCTCATCTTTGCATGGCTGCTCACAGCGATATGAGGGACATACCTCAACAGTGAGGAATACTGTAAAGCAAAATCTGAAACTGACATACTGCCCTGCTTCAAATTAGTGAACTCGTCCTCCTTTACTTGTCTGGCAGCTGCAGAAAAATACCGGTTAAGAAACCGGGTCCTGGATACAGTCCAGTCTACTACCATACCCTGAGCCCTCAGCTCCATCACAGTGGTCTTCCACCACATAGAAGGCTTTTTCGCCAATTGAAATTCTGCTACTCGTAACCATGCGGTCCGTGCACAAGGCGCAGTCACAAGTATCTGTTCTATCCGTTCCAGCCACTCTTTGGCCCCTTCTCCAGACTCGGTCCCCTCAAACATGGGTGGACGGAAGTTCAGAAACTGTGTCAAACTGAGCTCCCCTGGTAATAACGTCTGTGCACTGGGCTCCACGCGCACAGCAGGTGGCGGTAACTGATTTTTCTGAGCAACACTAGCATTCATACTGCCCATATCCCCTACCTCTTCATTGAGGTTCTCCGGGTTAATAGCCGCCATGCTGCAACACAAGAGTTAACAACAATACCAAAAGCAATTCATAGTATAAGCCGTTAGATAACAAGAGTATCATATTCAAAGCATGTTAGTATAACACTTATACAAAAATATGCATCACATGCATAACATGCCCAACAATGAATACCTAACCAACTTGTCTCTAAAGGCTACCCTTCACTCTTCCCTGGTTATCTAACCACTGCTCTGATACCACTAAATGTGAGACCCCGATACTGCAAATATGAGAACCAATCATGTAATATCAAAGTATTTAATTGTGTTGATATTTTGAGCTTAAGGGTCACGTGCACCCATAAAATTTTCAACAGACAATAGTTACATTTCTCAAAACAATAGGAGTGACACTATAGTTCTACTCTACTACTTGTAGAGACTACGCAAAAGAACTCTGTCCTGCTATTGTAGTAGCACTCCTTACAACTCAAAGTATCACCCCCGACCCTAGTCTCCTTAGCAAAAGCACCTACAAAGACAACCCCCAACACATGAGCACATAGCTATTCATATACAACACAATATGAATACGTAAGGCGTAAATGCATAATCATAAATACAAAACACTTCCTGTATTTTCATCGCATTTACAACGCCTATTGGTTGTCCCTGTACCATGTACCATAATTCATAAACAACTCACTATATGAACATATGGTTTCATAAATAAATGTCATGACATATCATCTCTTTTTCTTGAGTCAGTCATCATCAGTTATTTTAATGCTTCCTCGCTTTCATAATCTTGAAACAAGCGGTATCTCATCCTCGCTTCTTCATACTAGCGGTATCTCATCCTCGCTCAGTATGGTATACCCCGCCTCCATGTGCAAGCGAGCCTCCCCCCTCCCGCTCCACATTTTTAGCGGTAAAGTGTAAGCATTAAACCTTAACTGTGATCGCCCTGACTCGTGGAATACACCTCTTTATTCCACATCACAATATGCAACACAATGCATAATATGCAACAACAATGCATAATAACATGTATCATAACCTTAATGCATCACATTGCATTCATCATGTGTCAAAAGACAAACATAAAGTACATATTACCGTTGGGATGCCCGTACGTCGCTTATGTACCTTTCCAAAATGTAGTGTGTGGTGGGACTCTATCCCCTGCGTTGTGTAGCCGTCTGTGAAGGCTCTACAACAGTGTACAACACAATATTAGATGCCAATTTATAGTACAAAATCAAAAATCCAACAAAATATCATTTTTTCATAACTCTGCCTCTGGCGATCAATCGCTACCACTAGGCGATCGATCGCCAGACTTCACTGGCCCATGGCGATCGATTGCGCCATTCATGGCGATCGATCGCGTGCCTTTGATTTTGGCTACTTGACGTCGGTGATCGATCGCCCCATTTGTGGCGATCGATCGCCACATGGTCTGTGCCCGACATTTTCACGAATGCTCTAACACTGATTTTCATACCCTTCGATCTAACATGTAAGACATACAACATGTCCAAACAAACATGTTAGTAGCTACAATACACTACCCTGAGTGTATTCATATACAATGTATACCCTAAACAAAAACCCACATGCATTAAAATCACCCATTAACATCAGTACTCAACCAACTTTTCTGAAAAACAGGGCATTGTCTTCCTGCCCAGATTTTTGAGTACCCACTTTCAAGCCATGAAATCTACCACATAAGTCATGAATTTTGCTCGAATAAAAATGCCAAGGGCTGCACAAAACTACCATGTATGTACTCAACCCAAAGGTTTACTAAAAACATAGCTACATGCATGATGACACCTTCACAATATCACTCCCATTCGAACACTATACTTTACATGCTTAAATCTTCCACATAAAACATGTAACATGCTCAATAAAAAAATACTGGAAGCTTCATAAGAACACCATGTAAGCATTTAAATCGAAGGTTCTAAAAAACCTAAGCTAACATGCCATTTTTACACCAACAAAAGTATGAACTTAAACAACTTAAATTCAAACCCAGAACATGGTTTCTCACCCTCTTTTGCTCCGATTTTTGCAAGTTTTCCAAGCAATAAAAATGATGGATCTCCTCCTTTTCTTACTTATCAGATGTTGGACGAAAAATGGGAGAGAGATGGAGGAGTTTCAGCAATGGAAAGGTGGAGTGGGAGATGGGGCAAGGGGTATGGGCAAGCAGCTGGCAGCTGGCAGCAGGGTATGGGTTAAGGGGGGGTGGTTGAGTGGTGGGTTAAGGATGTGTTATGTTTTGGTCCCGGTATTTAGCACGATGTATTAAAATATCCTCACATGATATTTTATAGTATTTTCTCAATAAAATACTTCAATTCCCGTTTAAATATGCTTTTACCAAAACAAATAACACACACCCCAAATAATCATGCCACAACCCCAAAATCCCAACATATAACACATGCACCCTCACATGTATTTCCCAATATTATTAATTCAACACAAGAATTAATACCATAATTTTCACAACAATGATTAATGTTTAAATAACACCTAATCATTTCGGGGATATCACAGTGGTATTGCTAACCATGGTGGTTGCAGGATCATATGGAATACGATGAGATGAGATTGATGGAAACAGTTGGCATTTGATGTAAAAGTGTTAAAGAATTTGATTTTGTAGGAAAACCCAGAAATGAGAAACATGATACGCTCTCTAAGGACAGGAATGGTGGATAACAGACAGTGGGATATTCGGGTATGATTTCCATATGATTATGAGATTTCAATTGATATTGAGCATACAAATGTATTGCGATTAGGGTCCTGCTACGGGTATATCACCAACGATGGATCAGAGTATTTGTCGCTCATATGTCGAAGCGATGGTTAATGCCGATATCATATCATAGCGAGGGATATTATTGAGCCACCGATATAACGTAGTAGGATTTGTGGACTATTGTGCTAACCTCGATGCAGGTGTATGGAAATATCGGTGAGATTATGTGGAATGGGCATCACCTCTTGAGTCCAAAGAACAATGTGCACATGTACGGGGTCACCTCTTGCACCTACGAGGCATGTGGCACGTGCATGGGAGTACCTCTTGGGCCTGCGAACAAAGTGATACATTTCTGATTATGCCGCTATCGTGTCGAAGCGATGGTAAATGCCGTTGTCACGTCGAAGCGATGATACCACTGTCATGTCGAAGTGATGATGTTGCTGTCGTGTCGAAGCGATGATACATGCCGCAATCAAGTCGAAGCGATGATGCCGCTGTCATGACGTAGCGACGAGATCGGGAACAAAGTGCTGCATGTAATGTGAGCCACCTCTTGGTATGAAAGGAACAAAGTGCTACATGCATGTGAGTACCTCTTGAGTCCACGATTGTTCTGCTGATTATATGGCGATGGTTCTTGCCGCCGATTGTAGCGATGGTTTATGCCGCTGATTATATGGCGATGGCTCTTACCGTCGATTGTATAGCGATGGTTTATGCCGCTGATTATATGGCAATGGTTCTTGCCGCCGATTGTATAGCGATGGTTTATGCCGCTGATTATATGGCGATGGTTCTTGCCACCGATTGTATAGCGATGGTTTATTCCGCTGATTATATGGCGATGGTTTATGCCCGGGTATTCATACAGCGATGGTTCATTCCGCTATTCTATTGTCGATGGTTTATGCCGTCGGGTATTCATATAGCGATGGTTCATTCCGCTATTCTATTGGCGATGGTTTATGCCACCGGGTATCTATATAGCGATGGTTCATTCCGCTATTCTATTGGCTAGGGTTCATGCCGCCGGGTATCTATATAGCGATGGTTCATTCCACTAGTCCTATGGCGATGGTTCATGCCGTCGGATATATATATGGTGATGGTTCATGCCGCCGGATGTATGTAGCGGTGTTTCATTCAGCTGATTCTATAGCGATGTTTTATGCCGCTGACTCTATGGCGAGGGATCATGCCGTTGATTTTTGTGATGTCCGGGGATTTATGGTGTTAATCCCGGTGTGGTATTAATCCTTGATGGATTTTTAATTGTGGCAATTAGGAATTAATTGCGGTTTGGCATCTCCCGAGGTTGTTTAATCGGGCATCTGGGATCGTCGATCCAAAGATTTGAGATTGTATTCTCATTTTGGTGGAAAACCTTTGAGTTGGGTTTTTAGTGGGACTTGGAGTCCGGGGTGCCTTATGTTGGGGCCTGTATGGGGATTTGATGTTGGAGAGAGAGTTGTTGAACAGATGATTTTTAATGAATCATGATGTATTTGTGGAGGTATTGGTATTTTGAGGCATTTTGCTATATATACCAGTTGGACTCGGGATTCTGTCATTTGGAATCCATTTCTCTCCTCTCCTCTCCCTCACGCCACTCTCTCACCCCAAACCCTTCCCCTTTCCCTTTGATGGGCAAAATCGTTGGAGGCTCGTCCTAGGAGCCGGATTTCTCGAAGATAAGTTGGTAAGTTTCTTCCCCTCGTAATTGTCTTCGATTTGAGTGTGGTTTTGTGTGGTTTGGTTGTTTTATGGGTTGGGTTTGAGTTTTGGAATTTTAAAGAATTTTGGGTTGGTTGGTTTGAGGAGATTTTATGGTGTTTACTTTGAGGTTTAATGTTGTAAGGGGTGTGAGGATTGTTGTTGGGCAAAATTTTGCAAGAAAAACGCCATTTTTGGCTTTTACAGGTCGAGGCGATCGATCCTTAGGGCAGGGCGATCGATTGCCGCGATGTTGTTGGAAATTTCAGGAAGATGAACAGTGAGGCGATCGAATGCCTCAAATGAAGCGATCGATCGCCATGAGGCAGTGGCCATTTATGCTAAGAGGCGACCGATCGCCTGAAAAGGAGCGATCGATCGCCTGTTCCTATTTTCGTGAGGCGATCGATCGCCTGAAATCATGCGATCGATCGCCAATGCCTTATTTTGGGGAATTATTTCGTGTTGAGTTTTCGATGCATGCTTCGCCCGGGGCCTTTTAAAATGGTTAATCGTTATGGATGACGATATATTTGGGGTTTGTGAACGTGCTTGGCCACGTGGTTGCATGCTTGAAATTAATTGTGGATTATTATCATGTTTAGCATATAATTCATCGGTCACGGGACCAAGGCAAGGTTTGGGCTTGAACTACGAAATCATAAGGTACGTATAACGTACGAGCATGTCCCTTTATTTTAAATGCAATTGTTGAATGCATGACACACTGTATTGCAATAAATGTTTATGGAAATGCCTGGCATATGGTTTGAGCAATGAACGGGTATTAACGGAAAATGACATACATGATTAATGGTAATGACTACAAATGGATGTATATGCATTGGGAATTGCATGGTGTCGATTTTGAGCGAGCAATGATCGGATGTGGGCGCCTCTGAGCGGACATCGGTTATGTCGCCACTGGTGTTGAGCATGCGTAAGACTGAAATGCCAATATTGTAGAGCGAGCAATAAAATAGAACTATGGAACCATAAAAGAGATATATGGGATATTTGTGATCATTGTTTAATGATTTGATATTATTGTTATAATGTCGGTATGTGGCAGTGAATTCGTTAATCAATGTAATGATTAACTGGCATTTGGGAATTTGATGGTTTCAGTGTTTTGAGAACAGGGACAGTACAGGAAACCCCGGATGAGGATGATACCATCCAGGGAGTATATTTTGTATTTCATAGCATTTACATTGTTGTAAATTATGAATTGTATTGTTGTGGTTATTGGATTTGGGACATTGGTATGCTCACCCCGTGTGGGGGCTGTCTCTGTTGGGACAGGTGGTACAGGCGTAGCAGCAGCTTTGGAGTTGAACTCGGGCTGTTGATTAGAGGTACTTCTAGGATCGAGGTACCAGAGCTGGATGGATAGGCGCACAGATCCAGAGTCGAGATCGAGTTGCGCTTGAGAGGTGCTTCCAGGATTGAAGCACCAGTAACGGTATCCCGTAGAGTGTTTTATACATTAGATACACGCTTATACATTGGGTGCTCTTATGTGAGTACATATTACGTGTATATGGAACGTATAATTGGGCTACGGCTTTTCTCTATTCATTTACGGTTAGCACGCAATTAATTATGAATTGCAAAATGAATTGAGAGCATGTTAGTGTATGTTTAAAGGTGCATGGCATGTTTTATGGAATGTGTTGGGAAAGTATAGACATTATACGATTAATGTAAAGAAATTTTATAGATGGTATTCATGCTAGAGTCGCATGTAATCACTTTCCCCCTTAATAACATGATCGTATGCACTAATGACAGGGATTAATACACTAATATCGGGATAAGGGCACGGGGGTCCTTACATTAGTGGTATCAGAGCAGTGGTTAGCTCTTTGGGGCTGTTGAAGGCCTGGAACATGCTGATAGGGATGGATAGCACATACTTATGCATGATAGTAGCTAGTGTTGTGTGACACAACTATTTTGCTTATGTGCATTTGTAATATGCGATCATAGTGAAACGATTATATGTCATGACATCTATAGAATCATAATATAACCTGTTGATTATGATTGTGAGTTGTGACACAAGGACAACCAAATGGAGCATTTTGAAATGCATTGGGATACAGGAAGTGCTTTGTACTCATAGTTTATGCATTTACTCATTATAATCATATTGTGGTGAATATGGATTATAGTATGCTCATGGTTTGAGATTGTTCCTGTAGGAACACTATGACGCGAAAGGCTAAGGCCAGGGTTGAAAGATACGAAACGGTAACCTGCGTTTTATATACATCATGGATTATGCATTGTGGTTGCATGTGTACAATGGAGTGATGATTTTAATGCTCTGCCGCCAAATGTTGAAGCGAGGGGTGGGAGTGCCGCATGTCGCATTTGAGCGAGGTGCATTAAAATACACTCATGATGATGTCTGTTGGAATATGGAATATGCTTTGTGTTGCAGGTATAGACGGAATACTTGGTGAATATCCCATGAGTCATTGTTATGGATGAGTGATGATTTTAAATGCTTGCCGCTATTTATTGTTTTGTGCCGCTAAAATGTGAAGCGAGGGGTGGGAGCGCCGCATGTCACATTAAAGCGTGGTTATCATATGAGGCGAGGAAAGAATATTTGCCGCTAAAATGTGAAGCGAGGGGTGGGAGCGCTGCATGTCCATTAAGCGAGGTTATTCTATGCCGCCTATATGTGAAGCGAGGGGTGGGAGTACCGCATGTTTTATTCGAGCGAGGGGCATTAAAATACACTACCGTGATAATGACTAGGGACCGGCTATTTTATTGGCGATGGTTTATGCCGCCGGATATATTGATAGCGACGGTTCATTCCGCTATATTGATTGGCGATGGTTCATTCCGCCAGATGTATTGATTGGCGATGGTTCTTGCCGCCAGGTATATTGATAGCGACGGTTCATTCCGCTATATTGATTGGCGATGGTTCATTCCGCCAGATGTATTGATTGGCGATAATTCTTGCCGCCAGGTATATTGATAGCGACGGTTCATTCCGCTATATTGATTGGCGATGGTTCATTCCGCCAGATGTATTGATTGGCGATGGTTCTTGCCGCCAAGTATATTGATAGCGACGGCTCATTCTGCTATATTGATTGGCGATGGTTCATGCTGCCGGGTACTCTATTGGCGATGATTCGTGCCACCGGATATTACATAACGACGGGTCATCCCGCTACACCTATGGCAATGGTTCATACCGCCGAATATTTATATCGATGTTTTATGCCGCTGACTATGACGAAGGATCATGCCGCTGATTCTATAGCGATGGGTTATACCGCTATGTGCGTAGCGCTGGATTATATCGCCTACGAGCGATGGGTGCTGCTTGTGTACCGCTGGTGGACGATGGATACAGGTATTCCGCTATCTTGATAGCGATGAGGTATGGCATATTACTTTTGTTAGCATTATTGTGGATACTACGTGTTGTTATATACGTCATGTGTTTGACGATGAGATTATGGATGTCGTGTATTGACATGTACCGTCATATGTTTGACGATGTCAATTGGATGTCATATGTTGACATATGCCGTCACCGGATGACGATGACATAGCGGGTGTTCTATGTAGACGTGTAGCATCGTTTTTATGATTAATACATTTATGTTTATGTATTTGGTTGTATGGTTCGAGTGCCTTTGGTGAGCACATGGTAGTGTCTGGGTCACTAGTTGACGAGACCATTATGCCGAGCAGGTTGCTCGAAGAATTATTGGGTGTACCTTACAGGAATTGTACCGCAGCACATATTCGAAGTATATATTGTTCGAGTAATGATATCCTTGGGTATACTCGCTGGTTTGGCTTAGGCCAAGTGTTTGGTGGTAAGAGTAGTCATTGAGGAAACTACTCGCTTGTTGTTGTGATCTGCGGTAGGCGTGGTCACACCCACCCTGAGGGTGTGGGATAAGTCCTAATGGATTAGGATTGCTTTGTGGTTGAGCAAGGACACCGGGATGTCCATTATGCTTGGTGTTTTATAGATATGTGGGTGATGACCCACAACTCGAATGGTTTGTACGGTATGGTATACCGGAATAGGACATGTGTCACGTTGATATGTTGGTATGAGCCCAAGGGACCAGAGAATTGTTAGCCAGGTATTGTTTCAGTGTTATAGTGTGCTTGTGATAGCCATTATACTGCTCGTGGGATTCGAGTTCAGCGAATCGTATGATGATACGATGAGGACCTTTTGGTAGATTCTTGTAGTCTCTTTGTAGCATGATAATTGAGGCAGTGAATACCTCGCGGAGACGTTTATACATCAAATTTTTTAAGAGACTTGTTTTGGGACAACTCAATTTTGTTGGAAATACCAACGTGAGCGTCGACAAGTCGTATTAGCTCTGGTGGAGCATCTTTGCATATGGTATGCGACGGAAGTCACAATTGGAATTGTGTGGTATAGTTAGTGGGGTGACACTACTATATTGACTTTATCTCTTGGAGAGATTTGGATTGTACTGTCATGGAGACAGCTAGTATTGGTTGAGGGTTGATCGTGAATCAACCTGGGTAAGCCCTACTAGTGTTGGACTAGGTAATGGCTTCGTACTTCCAGTGAGACGTTCGAGGAGACGTCTCCGGGGGATGCTCGAGTTGTGTGGTACTATGACAATAGTACAGGGCATCGTTGGTTGAGTATACCTGGCGTATACGAGTTTCGATTTGATGATAGTGGCTTCGATGCACTATTCTGAACCAGTCACATATTTTTGGTTCCGAGATATATGTTGGTATGTATATATCCAGTTTTCCGGACGGCGGTTCGAGGTTGGAGGGTCATGGATTCATGACACTATCCTTGTGGGAAAGGCGGTATTGATATACCTGCCGGTTGAATCTTTTGGGAGATTCGTTGCTTTGGTTATGTGGTGTTGATGTTGGAATCACACCCTTTGGCTTTGGTCTGTTGACCACTATTCTCCGTGGAGTGAGAATAATCGAGGTTTGGCAGTAGATTTTGGGACTTTGGGTATGTTTGGAGATACCCGAGTCTATTGCTTTGAGTGTGCCTGTTGTGGGTGCTTAGACATGTATACCCGTGTGTGTATACGAATGCCAACTCTATTTCGTTCCTTGTTGAACGTCGGGTTAGTGTGCTTGGTTTGATGAATCTCTGGTGGGAGATTGTGGCAATTCGAGATTGGTAATCTCGATGGCACGATGTATTCTGAGGAATAATCATGAGGTCCGTTTGACTTCCCCTGAGGAGGGATTGTCGTGTTTTGGAACCATGGTAGTTCTTGTTGGATAATTCGATAGCCTTCCTGTTTTAGGATTGTTGAATCCCAGGGACAATGAGGGATGGCCAGGATTCGTATTTGTTTAGTGTCACGGTCGACACGTGTTTGGGAATGCAATTGTTTGTCTTGCATGTCCCCTGTGGAACTTGAGACCTTGTAGAGTCTCGATAGTGTGTTTTGGACCAAGATGGAACTTCTTGGAACACATGGTTGTAGACATCTGTAGTGATGTGTTTGGTGTGGATTAGTGACCGTGGTTTACCCGATCCGGGTTGCAAGTGGTGCAACTACTCCTTTGGAGGAGATGGACTAGGAAGCGAAAACCGGATTTTCTGTGAGTATACTGTTGTATACTAATGGTCCACATCATGACAATGTGTGTCAAGCATCGTGGGCGAGTAGTGGATATCATGAAGAGATATCTATGTTAGAACCAATGGGGTTTTGATTGATTTGCAGCCATGATGGACTGACTTCCGGGATGATTCACGTCGAGGTATGTTATTATCTTTCGGGTTTATATTGGTTTTGGCGTTGCTCTATTGTAGAGCTTGATGCGAGATTGGTGTTCTCGCAGTTGATGATTCGATTCTAATGTGGTCCAGAATCGGGGTTGTGGCTTTACTTTGTTTGTGTGACCCTGGTGTTACGTAGAGTATGCCGGTGCAAATTTCGAGGACGAAATTTTATTAGTGGGGGATAATTGTGATGTCCGGGGATTTATGGTGTTAATCCCGGTGTGGTATTAATCCTTGATGGATTTTTAATTGTGGCAATTAGGAATTAATTGCGGTTTGGCATCTCCCGAGGTTGTTTAATCGGGCATCTGGGATCGTCGGATCCAAAGATTTGAGATTGTATTCTCATTTTGGTAGAAAACCTTTGAGTTGGGTTTTTAGTGGGACTTGGAGTCCGGGGTGCCTTATGTTGGGGCCTGTATGGGGATTTGATGTTGGAGAGAGAGTTGTTGAAAACAGATGATTTTTAATGAATCATGATGTATTTGTGGAGGTATTGGTATTTTGAGGCATTTTGCTATATATACCAGTTGGACTCGGGATTCCGTCATTTGGAATCCATTTCTCTCCTCTCCTCTCCCTCAAGCCACTCTCTCACCCCAAACCCTTCCCCTTTCCCTTTGATGGGCAAAATCGTTGGAGGCTCGTCCTAGGAGCCAGATTTCTCGAAGATAAGTTGGTAAGTTTCTTCCCCTCGTAATTGTCTTCGATTTGAGTGTGGTTTTGTGTGGTTTGGTTGTTTTATGGGTTGGGTTTGAGTTTTGGAATTTTAAAGAATTTTGGGTTGGTTGGTTTGAGGAGTTTTTATGGTGTTTACTTTGAGGTTTAATGTTGTAAGGGGTGTGAGGATTGTTGTTGGGCAAAATTTTGCAAGAAAAACGCCATTTTTGGCTTTTACAGGTCGAGGCGATCGATCCCTAGGGCAGGGCAATCGATCGCCGCGACGTTGTTGGAAATTTCAGGAAGATGAACATTGAGGCGATCGACCGCCTCAAATGAAGCGATCGATCGCCATGAGGCAGTGGCCATTTACGCTAAGAGGCGACCGATCGCCTGAAAAGGAGCGATCGATCGCCTGTTCCTATTTTTGCGAGGCGATTGATCGCCTAAAATCATGCGATCGATCGCCAATGCCTTATTTTGGGGAATTATTTCGTGTTGAGTTTTCGATGCATGCTTCGCCCGGGGCCTTTTAAAATGGTTAATCGTTATGGATGACGATATATTTGGGGTTTGTGAACGTGATTGGCCACGTGGTTGCATGCTTGAAATTAATTGTGGATTATTATCATGTTTAGCATATAATTCATCGGTCACGGGACCAAGGCAAGGTTTGGGCTTGAACTACGAAATCATAAGGTACGTATAACGTACGAGCATGTACCTTTATTTTAAATGCAATTGTTGAATGCATGACACACTGTATTGCAATAAATGTTTATGGAAATGCCTGGCATATGGTTTGAGCAATGAACGGGTATTAACGGATATTGACATACATGATTAATGGTAATGACTACAAATGGATGTATATGCATTGGGAATTGCATGGTGCTGCTTTTGAGCGAGCAATGATCGGATGTGGGCGCCTCTGAGCGTACATCGGTTATGTCGCCACTGCTGCTGAGCATGCGTAAGACTGAAATGCCGCTATTGTAGAGCGAGCAATGAAATAGAACTATGGAACCATAAAAGAGATATATGGGATATTTGTGATCATTGTTTAATGATTTGATATTATTGTTATAATGTCGATATGTGGCAGTGAATTCGTTAATCAATGTAATGATTAACTGGCATTTGGGAATTTGATGGTTTCAGTGTTTTGAGAACAGGGACAGTACAGGAAACCCCGGATGAGGATGATACCATCCAGGGAGTATATTTTGTATTTCATAGCATTTACATTGTTGTAAATTATGAATTGTATTGTTGTGGTTATTGGATTTGGGACATTGGTATGCTCACCCCGTGTGGGGGCTGTCTCTGTTGGGACAGGTGGTACAGGCGTAGCAGCAGCTTTGGAGTTGAACTCGGGCTGTTGATTAGAGGTACTTCCAGGATCGAGGTACCAGAGCTTGATGGATAGGCGCTCAGATCCAGAGTCGAGATCGAGTTGCGCTTGAGAGGTGCTTCCAGGATCGAAGCACCAGTAACGGTATCCCGTAGAGTGTTTTATACATTAGATACACGCTTATACAGTGGGTGCTCTTATGTGAGTACATATTACGTGTATATGGAACGTATAATTGGGCTACGGCTTTTCTCTATTCATTTACGGTTAGCACGCAATTAATTATGAATTGCAAAATGAATTGAGAGCATGTTAGTGTATGTTTAAAGGTGCATGGCATGTTTTATGGAATGTGTTGGGAAAGTATAGACATTATACGATTAATGTAAAGAAATTTTATAGATGGTATTCATGCTAGAGTCGCATGTAATCACTTTCCCCCTTAATAAGATGATCGTATGCACTAATGACAGGGATTAATACACTAATATCGGGATAAGGGCACGGGGGTCCTTGCAATTTTATAGCAAAGAGTTATGCTGCTATCTACATAGCACGGGATTGTGCCACCCACGAGCTATGGGTGTTGATTATGTACCGCTATTGGACGACGGAGGCAGGTATGCCGCAATCTTATTAGCGATGAGTTACGGTATATTGCTATTTTGTTAGCATTATTGTTGATATCGTGTATTGACATGTACCGTCACGTGGTTGACGAAGATGTTATGGATGTCATGTATTGACATATACCGTTACGGGTTGACGAGGACATTGTGGGTGTCATGTATCGACACATACCGTCACGAGTTGACGATGTTATTTTGAATGTCATATGTTGACATGTACCGTCATAGGATGACGATGGCATGGTGTGTGTTCTATGTAGACGCATGTTGTCATTGCAACGAATAATACATTTGGGTGTATGTGTTAATCGTATGGCTTGGAATGCCGATAGTGTGCACTGGGTAGTGTCTGAGTCACTGGTCGACGAGACCATTATGCCGAGTAGGTTTGCTCGATGAATTTTTGGATGCCCCGTATAGGAAGTGCACCGCAGCACACTTGGAGGTAAATATTTTACGAGTAGGGATACCTTTGGGTATACTCGTTGGAATGGCTATGGCCAAGTGACTGGTAGTAGGAGTAGTTATTAAGGAGACTACTTTCTTATACCGAGGTGACATTTGGTGGGCATGATCACATCCACCCATGAGGGTGTGGAATAAATCCTACGGGATTAGGATTGCTTTGTGGTTGAATAAGGACACCGGAATGTCCTTTATGCCTTATTGATTAGAGAAATGTTGGGTGATGGCCCACTACTCTAATGGTTTGTGCGGTATGATATACCGGGATGGAACGTATGATACGTTGTTAGATTTGGTTTAAACCTAAGAATGCAGCATTTTGCTAGCCAGGTATTGTTGCAGTGATATAGTGTGCTTGTTGTAGCCATTATACTGCTCGTTGGAACCGAGTTTGGTGAATCGTATGATGATACGATGAGGGTTATGGTTGACTATTGTAGTCACTATGTCACATAAGGTTCGAAGCAGGAAATACCTCACGGGGACGTTATACGTCAAATGTTTAAGGGACTTGTACTGGCACAGCTCAATTTTGTTGGGAGTACCAACGTCGGTGTCAACAAGTCGTTGTTAGCCCTGGTTGAGCATCTTTGCATATGGAATGCAGTTGGGAAACACAATCTGAATCGTGGAATATAGTTAGTGGGGTGACACTACTATGTTGATTGTATCTCTTGAAGGGATTTGAATATACTGTCATGGAGACAGCTGGTATAGGTTGAAGGTTGTTTGTGACTCAGCCACGGTAAGCATTACTAGTATTTGACTAGGTGATGGCTTTATATCATCGGTGAGACGTACGAGGAGACGTCTCCGGGAAAATGCTCGAGATTGTGGAGTACTATGGTATTATTACAGAGTAGTGTTAGAATGAGTATACATTTGTATATGGATTTTGGATTGGTAGTAGTTGAAAGGATGCACTATTCTGAATTGGTTGTGTATTTTATTGGTTCCGAGATATATTTTGGTATAAATATATCCAGGTTTTCCGAACGATGGTTCGAGGTTGGAGGGTCATGGGTTCATGACATTCTTCCTTGTGAGGAAGGCGGTATTGATATACCTACCTATTAGAAATCCTTGGGAGATTCGTTGAGTCGGTTTGGGTGGTGTTGATGTTGGAATTGCACCAATGGTCATTGGTTCGTCAATCATTATTCTCCACTATGTGAGAATAACTGTGGATTGACAATTGTATTTGGGGCTGGTGGGTATGATTGGAGATACCCGAGTCGATTGCATTGAGTATGCATGTTGTATTGGTACTTAGGCATGTATACCAGTGTGTATACGAATGCCAGCATTTAATTGGTACTCGTCAAGCATCGGGTTAGTATGCTTGGATTAACGAATCTTCGGTGAGAGATTGTGGCACCTTGAGATTGGAAATCTCAATGGCACGATGTATTCTGAAGAATGATCGTGAGGTTTTGTTGACTTCCTCCGAGGAGGAATTGTAGTATTTTGAGGTCATGGTAATTCCTTACTGGTTAATTCGATAGCCTCCCTGTGTAAGGATTGTTGATCCTTGGGTAAACGAGGGAAGGCCAAGATTCGGATTTGTTAGGTGTCTTGGTTGACACGTGTGGCGGGAATGCAATTGATTTTTCTTGCATGTCCTTTCGAGAACTTGAGACCTTGTGGAGTCTCGATAGTGTGTTTGGACCAAGATGTGATTTCTTGGGACACGGATGTAGACATCTTTAGAGATGTGGTTTGTGTTGATCGGTGGCCGTGAGTTGCCCGATCCGTGTTGCAAGGTGGTGCAACTACTTATTTAACGGAAATGGTTTTGGAAAGCGAAAACCGGGTGGGGTTTAGGTACACTGTTGTGTACTGGTGGTTCTTTTGTAACGATGTATGTTTAACATCGTTGGCTAAATCGTAGAGATATCCTGGAGGCGATATCTATTAAGGGAATCACGAATGATTCGGTTGGTTAGCAGTTAGGGTGGACTGACTGCTTTTGGGTGGTTAGCATCGGGCATGCTGACGTTCTGTTGTGATTGTGATGGTTTGGGAGGTTTACTGCATTCCAGAGATTTGGTGCGAGGTTTGTGTCCTTGCAGTTGGTGTGTCGTTCATGATATGTTCATGATCTGACGATGTGGATCCATTTGGATTGTGTGGTCTTGAAAGTACGAGGAGTACGCCGTGCAAATTTCGAGGACAAAATTTTTTTAGTGGGGGATTATTGTGATGCCCGAGAATTAATGGTGTTAATCCCGGTGTGCTAATAATCCTTAATGGATTTTAATTGTGGCAATTATGAATTAATTGCGGTGTTGGAACACCGAGGATGTTAAATCGGGTATTTTGGGGTCGTTGGATCCAAGGTTGAGATTGTATTCTCACCGTGGTGGAAAACCTTGGAATTTGGTGGGATCTGGGGTCCGGAATACTTTGTACTGGGGCTGGTAATGGAAATTGAGTTGGAGAGAATTATTGAAAACAGATGATTTTTAATGAGTCATGATGTATTTGTGGAGGATTTGGTATTTTGGAGTTTTGGTACTATATATACCAAGTAGACTCAGTATTCCGTCATTGCACGGATTTCCTCTCTCTCCCCTCTCTCTCTGCGCCCAACCCTTTCCCAATTTCCCCTCTTTTCTCATTTGGAGGAGAAATCGCGGGTAGCTCGACTCGGGAGCCGGATTTCTTGACGAAAAGTTGGTAATCTTCTTCCCCTCGCCTTTACCTTCGTTTTGATTGTAGTATTGTTGATTTTGGTTAAGGTTTGGGTTGGATTTAGATTTGGGGATTTTTGTTTAAAAATCAAAAGTTGAGTTTTTGGAGTTTTTATTGGTTTTAAATGGAGTAATTGAGGTGCTGAAGGTGTATGGGGTGTTGGTTTTGAGTTTGGATGTGAAAAACTCCATTGAAGCTCGAGTTTTTTTGAAAAATCGCAGGTCGCGATCGATCGCGGATTGCATGCCGATCGATCGCGACGAGCAGCTGATTTGTTGAGGAAGACGCACAGTGCGACGATCAATCGCTAAGTCTCAGCGATCGATCGGGGCGTTTGGCGATCGATCGCGGAGACTCGCGATCGATCGCGAGAGTGTTCTGTTTGGCTACTGGATTGCGCGATCGATCGTGGTGAAATTACCGATCGATCGCGGCTCGTATAAGGGGGTTTTTTCGAAAATGTTGGAAAATGTCGAGATTTTGGAATCGAGGTTTAATTGGCCAATTCTCGGGGTAATGACTACATTCCAATGAGAATGCTATACTTTTAAAATGGAGTGGTTGGAGCCAAATTTTAAAGAAAATATGGAATACTCGATTTAGTATTTGGTTAACCTTTGAACTTATAAAATGGAATATTTTGGGTATTATGCATGCTTAGCCGGAGTCTTTTAAAATGGTTAATCGTCATGGATTGACGATGGGTTTAGAGGTCGTGCTTGGGCACGTGGTTGCATGCTTGTAATTAATAGTGGATTATTAATTATGTTTAGCACGTAATTCATCGGGTCATGGGACTAGGACAAGGTTGGACTCGGACTACGGAATTATAAGGTACGTATAACGTACTAGCATAACCTTTTATATTATTGCAACTGTGAAATGCATAGTTATTTGTACTTTCAATAAATGGATAGATATATTGGAAATTATATGGTGTCACTTTGAGCGAGCAATGTTTGGAATAGTGTGGGGCCCTCAACTCTCACCAGTAATTATCATGCAATTAAATTACCGTTTTTAACTTCGCGGCGGAAACTTAAATTTTGTTATGACGCGAGCCCAAAAATTCTCCAATTCAAAGATTGTACTTGATATTATTTGATATAATATCATTATAGAATGTCATAAAATTATTCATAATCAAGGCACCACAAGTCACATAATTTTACATATAGAAAAATGATATCAAACTTCAACCAACAATTATCCCAAAGTATAACCATAACACTGAATCCAGTCCAGCCTCCCATAAATGCATCACGTCCTAACCTGATTACCAACCACACACAAAAAGGTACCGCCCCCGAGGGGGTGAGTAATAACCCAGTATGAAAAGATCAAGATAAATGCAACATGCACTGTAATGAATAATATGTGGATGCAATGCATGATCAAGGTAAATCCACATGCACGGGAAATCGGAATAACGGTAGCTGCACAATCAGTAAATGCAGCGGAACAGCTCGAGCAACAGGTAAGGCTCGGCTACACTGCCATAGCGACCACTCCTCCGCCAGTCTACTACCGTGTGCCGGTCACCTCGCCAGGGATTACGGACATACTGCGCCTATCGGCCTGCAACATCTCTCGGGCTAGTCGCAGTTCCATACCATCCCAAACAAACACCTCGAATTCACACACAATATTAAAAGGTCATCAATGGTATCGAGGCTCAATATGCAATGTAATGTTGTGTCAAGTATCGATGCTACATATATACAAAAAAATACATGTGTGTAAAATAGATTTTATTTTTCTTCGCATCGATGTTTATGCAATACCACAAATAATCCACGCAGACAAATAAATGTCATATAAACCACGTTCAATGCATATCAAACACCACGGGTACCTGTTGTATGTTATCCAGTCGTAACATACCTTTCAAATTTACAGTCCGATGCACAACTGATATTATTCGGCAGGTGAATGAATAATCACTCTACATTATCCATAATAATCCGTGGTTACTACAAAATTGATTTCAAGGTTCAACTTTAACAATATAATTTAACAATCGAAACTTGAATCATTTAACACTATTATGGTTTGAACCACAATCATACCTATTCTCATGTAATCCAACTAAAACACGTAACTTTTCATCAAACTAACCTTTAGGTACAAGGATTGTTCAATAAAATTCATCAAAATTTGTAATTTCAAGAAAGATGGCACATGGTCCGAACACCTCACTCAATCATGGGGTCTTAAGTTTTTATTCAAAACACATATTCTCCCTAAAACATCTTAAAATAATTATTTAAGCAAGAATATTAAAAGTATACACATGATCTTTTATTTCAAAAACATGCGAAGACTCCAAGACAAATAAGGACACAATACACATACTTAACACATGTGTATTTCCATAATTATAGTTCAAAATATCAATTTGAACTTTATCATCTTATAATTCACCTTCATAAACTTAATTCTCAACATTAGAGTCCAAGGAAAAGTACGAAATTTTTGAACACATAACCCTAAACCAATCTCAAGATATATGACTTATATTCGTACAAATATTCTTCCTATTGTTTAAACATCTAAATTTAGTAATGTTTACATGGTGTAATTCATAAACATAAGTCTAAACTTTAAACTTTCTCAAAACTTAAATGTGGTGGAAGGAAGTTGAACATACAATCCTCCTTGTCCAAGATTCTTAATATAAATTCAAAATGTTGGAATAAACATTTTATCCCTTCGTTCCATAATAATTAACTAGTATACGTTCTTGAAAACATGAGGAGTTCGAAGCACGTGTATTTCATAACTTGAATAATTAATTTTATGAAATGATCTTATATGTCAATTTGAAGAAGGTTAGACTAATTGATTTCTTGATGAAACTTGTAAATAGGATTTACATATTCAAGAAAAATTCTTAAACTTCAAATTACACTCCTATCCGAAGGTAAGCATTTATCAAAATATTTATTTTCCATAAAAGTGACTAAATCTATAAGCAAACAAGAGAATAATACCTTAGATTGAGGAGTTTATGTATCAAGAGAGAAGCTTGCAAATCTTAAGTTCAATGGTCCTCTATTTATTTTGATCGATGGCATTATTGGTGCAGGGGACAACATCATAATCAATATTGATTTCTCTCCCTTGATAATATATTCTATTCTCATTTTATATAGATTTTTATACATTCTGCATTATTTATATACATATCAATAAATTATTGATATCTATATCTATATATATTGTAAGGACCCTAGTTCCTTAACGGTGAAATCAAGATATAAACAGGGCTAAATATGTATTAGAGACATCTTAGAGTTCTGGTTGTTATGTGAGCTCAATCTAATTACATGCCAAAAATAAAACTTCAATAGTTAGTTAATTACATTCCCAAAATGAATGTTAAGATTAACAAAAATCCTGTATTTCAAGTCTCCTTCAGCTCACAGTTCAACCCAACCCTTAGCCCCTTCTGTCCAAAAGTGTACCTACATGAACAACCCATAATGAGCATGTACATCGTTACTTAGCATCATAAGTTAATGGCATATAAATAAATGCATAGAAATAATTGGTAACGTATACTTCCTGGTTAATCGTATTATTCCTCTTTGGTTGTCCCTGTACCATAGTTATGCATATGATCATTAGTTCTTGATATAATGATTAAAATCATGCTTCACATAAATGATCACAACAAATTATATCCATTAGAAATGGGACTGTCCGGGTTCTATTATGACAGCGGCACATTTGGCCCCCTCGCTCGACATAACACATCATGTGATACTCATCGCTACGCCTTGATAGCGGATGTATCTCTTTGTTCAGCGGATGATACCCCTCGCTACACCTTGATAGCGGATGTACCCCCTCGCTTAGCGGATGATACCCCTCGCTACACCTTGATAGCGGATGTACCCCCTCGCTTAGTTATGTGAGCGGCAAGTACCTACCTCGCTTGCCCATAATAGCCACCGGACATTCAACCATTCTAAATAGCATAGTTAACATACTTTATCGTCTTATAAGCATCATCATCTACGAACATCATCATCGTATCATAATTGTCATCGTAACATCACATCATCTTCATTTATCACAACATTATCATCATAAACTTATGCATCATAATCATCATCATAAATACTTATGCCATCAATGCATAGTCATAGTTTAGGAATATGTTACCGTTTGATGCCCGTACGTTTCTTACGTACCTTTTCAAAATGTGGTGAAGTTGTAGCACTTTATCTCCTCGAGGTCGTGGGTACCTGGGATGGTTCTACACAACCATACAAATCAATATTAGAAGCTAATCATAGTCCAATATTCAAAAATCCCACAAAATAATCAAAAACACCACTTTTTTAATCTCGCGATCGATCGCTGCCCAGGCACGATCGATCGCGAGATCACACTGGACGGGGGGTGAAAATTTCCTTCTTCGGCGATCGATCGCCATAGTTGGTGCGATCGATCGCCATCGTCACCGATCGATCGCCCAAAAGTGACGATCGATCGCCAAAGGCTTCTGGAGCCTACTGTTGGCTCGCGATCGATCGCCAAAAACGGGCGATCGCTCGCCAGCCTCTGCACTTCGAAAATCCACCATTTTTACACATTAAAACTTCACCAACCTCAAACCAACATTTATTCCATCAATACAACAACATAAAAACACTCAAAACCTTCCTCAAACATCATTAAACCACCAAAACAAACATCATTTCAAAAGTCATCCCAACCCCCAACAAACCCATCTCAAAATTCCTTCAAAACCATTCCAAACTTAAATCAAACATTTCAAAAACATTAAGGAGTGATATACAAACATCTTAGGTCATAAATCTTACCAAGAAGTGCAAGAACAAAGCTTTTACAAGGATTCCTCCCCACCTTTAAGTCAAAAATCGAAAATGAGGGGAAGAGGGTTTTGGGAAAGTGATTTTGGGGATTTGAGTGTAAAGAGTAAAGTGAGGTAAAAATGGTGGGTTAAGTGTTAAATCTTTATATTTAACTTATACCCCAATAATTAACATGATGTATATAAAATACATTAACATGGTAAGCATTTACAAAATGCAACCAACTTCATTAAATCCATATCATCCTCATAATTAAAATCAACATCCTTAAATCATGTTAAATCTTCATTTTTCACACATATCTTAATCATCGTAATAAATCATCATATAAGCATAATTAATGTTCAGGTTGCCATCAATTAATTTCGGGGCATCACATTACTCCCCTACTTATAAGATTTCGTCCTCGAAATCACATGCACTTACCCAAAAAGAAATTAAACATAAATCATACCAGAAAATAGTTCCGGGTAGTGCTGCACCATATGCCGTTCCGTCTCCCACGTAGCCTCCTCGACACCCCGGCGATCCCACTGAACTTTGACCATCGGTATAACCTTACTTCGTAGCCTGCGTCCTCACGATCCAGAATTCTAACCGGTCGTTCAACATAGGATACATCTGAACTCAACTGAACCTCTGAAGGCTGCAATACATGAGACGGATCGGGCTCATATTTCCTCAACATAGAAACGTGGAAGACATCATGAATACCGGATAAGGACGGTGGTAGAGCCAAGCGGTAGGCCAAAGTACCGATGCGCTGCAGTATCTCATACGGTCCAACATACCTCGGAGATAACTTTCCCCGCATACCAAACCGAACGACACCCCTGAAGGGTGAGATCTTCAAGAAGACCTTATCTCCTACTTGGAATTCTAGCGGCCGTCGCCGTTTATTGGCATAGGCTGCTTGCCTATCCTGGGCCGCTTTCATCTTTAAACGTATCATCTTAATCTTTTCTTCCATATCTTTAATCATATCCGGTCCTCCGACTGCTTTACTCGTCAAGTCTTCCCAATACAGCGGTGACCAACATCGTCGTCCATAAAGAGCTTCAAAAGGAGCCATTTGAATGCTCGCCTGATAGCTGTTATTATAGGAGAACTCCACCAGTGGTACTGAATCCTGCCACGGAGTATCAAACTCTAAAACGCATGCCCTTAACATATCCTCGAGCGTCTGAATGGTACTCTCTGTCTGACCGTCTGTCTGAGGGTGATAGGCTGTACTCAGTCTTAACTCCGTGCCCAAAGCTGTCTGGAGACCCTCCCAGAAATGTGAAGTGAACCTCGGGTCCCTGTCAGACACTATCGAGACTGGAATGCCATGCAATCTCACTACATCCCGCACAATAGTTTGGCCATCTTTAAATATGTGAAAGTCATATTGTAAGGGATGAAATGGGCTACCTTCGTCAGCCTATCCACGATCACCCAGATCGCATCGAATCCAGAGGCCGACCTTGGCAAGTGGGTCACGAAGTCCATAGATATATGCTCCCACTTCCATTTAGGTACCTCTAAGCTCTTCAGTTCGCCACCAGGCCTCTGTCTTTCTACTTTTACTTGCTGGCAGATCAGACATCTCTTAACAAAAGCAATTACCTCACGTTTCATGCGTCTCCACCAAAACTGACCACATAGGTCCTTGTACATCTTCCTTCCTCCTGGGTGGATACTGAACCGGCTACTGTGGGCACGGTGCAAGATTCCTTGGCGTAATTCTGGCGTCCTTGGTACCACCCAACGGTTGCCAAGTCTCAAGGAACCATCCTCAGCAACTCGGAAATTTGATGGTTGCCCTTGGAGTACTATCGATGACCATCTCTGAATTTCATCATCCGCACTCTGAGCTTTCCTAATAGCCTCAAATATGTATGGCTCAGCCAATAAGGTCGACACTCGCACCGACGACGTGTCTACATCAAAATCATAGCCTAAATGGCAATAAGAAATCATCATAGCTGATAAGCTCATAGTATCCTCAGCGGTGCTCTTCACTCTTCGACTTAAGGCATCTGCTATCATATTTGCTTTACCCGGATGGTACTCAATCTCACAATCATAATCCTTGAGCAAGTCCATCCATCTTCTTTGACGCATGTTAAGTTCAGCCTGAGTGAATAGGAACTTCAGACTCTTATGGTCCGTATAGATGGTGAACGTCGTACCATAAAGATAATGACGCCATATCTTCAAGGCAAAAATGATGGCCGCCAGTTCCAGATCATGGACTGGGTATCTGGTCTCATGGGGCTTCAACTGCCTCGAAGCATAAGCTACCACGTGCTTATCTTGCATCAACACACAACCCAAACCTTGCAATGATGCATCCGTGTACAAGGCAAACTTCTTATTCTCAGAAGGGATCACCAATACTGGTGCTGTCGTCAAACGACGCTTCAATTCTTGGAAGCTTTCCTCACAAGCTTCGGACCAAAAGAACGGTACTCCTTTCTGAGTTAGCTGTGTCAATGGCTTAGCGATCTTAGAGAATCCTTTGACGAAACGTCGGTAATAACCTGCTAAACCAAGGAAGCTCCGTATCTCGGGCACAGAAGTGGGTGCAGCCCACTCCATAACAGCTTCAATCTTTCTGGGATCCACAGATATCCCACTGCTAGATATAACGTGGCCCAAGAATACCACACTGTCCAACCAAAACTCGCACTTGCTAAGCTTTGCATATAATTGATGATCTCTAAGGATCTGAAGTACTGTCCTCAAGTGCTCAACATGTTCTTCTTCAGTCCGGGAGTAAATAAGTATATCATCAATGAAGACTATGACGAACTGGTCCAAATATGGCTGGAATACCCTGTTCATTAAACTCATGAAAACAGCTGGGGCATTCGTCACCCCAAAGGGCATAACTAAGAACTCATAGTGCCCATATCTGGTCCTGAAAGTTGTCTTCTGCACATCATCCTCCCTTACCCGAATCTGATGGTACCCCGACCTCAGATCGATCTTACTGTAGAGTCTCGTACCCTGCAACTGATCAAATAAATCATCGATCCTCGGAAGTGGATACTTGTTCTTTACTGTGGCTTTGTTCAGTTGTCTGTAATCGATGCACAAACGCATCGAGCCATCTTTCTTTTTGACAAACAAAACTGGTGCACCCCAGGGCGATACGCTAGGGCGTACGTAGCCCTTGTCAAGGAGTTCTTGCAACTGAACTTTTAATTCCTTTAGCTCCGTTGGTGCCATCCTATACGGGGCACGAGAAATGGCAGACGTCCCTGGTAATAACTCAATCCCAAACTCGACCTCTCTCGTCGGTGGGAATCCGGGAATCTCTTCAGGAAACACATCAGGAAACTCCGCCACCACGGGCACATCTTCAACCTTTAGTTCTTCCTTCGTTCCAGAAATATCAACAGCATAAATAAGATATCATGTATGGCCTCGTTCCAATAATTGTGTCATCTTGACCGCGGATATCAACGGAATTTTAGAGCGAGAACCATCCCCATAGAACGTCCATGGAACTCCCATATCAGATTTGAACCGCACTGTCCTCTGCCTGCAGTTCACAACTGCCTGATACCTGTTCAGAACATCAATGCCTAGAATGCAGTCAAAGTCTGACATTCCCAGAACAATCAAATCTGACCTTAGTTCTTTATCCTCAAAATAAATGAGGCCATCGTAGACGATCCGATCAGTAATCATACTTCTTCCAGCGGGGGTCGAGACTATAAGAGGCGTGGGCGACGGAGAAGTGCATATGTGGTGCCTTTCCACAAAACTTGTCGACACAAAAGAGTGTGACGCACCTGTGTCGATCAATATAAAAGCAGGGTGCGTAAATAAAAGACACGTACCCGCTATAACCTCCTCCGGAGCCGCTGTAGCCTGCTCCCTTGTCAATGCATACACCTTCCCTTGAGGTGGCCCCGTAGGCTGACTTCCAAACTGCCTCGGTACATATGGGGGTCTGTTCTGTGCTGTTCTGACCGTAGACCTCTCAGTAGAGTTCTGCTGCCTTCCCCTGTTGGGACACTGTCGAGCAAAGTGGCCTCTGTCGCCACAAACATAACATCCTACACAATTTTTCGTCAGATGTGGTAGCCCACAAAGAGAGCATTGGACCTCCCCAACACTACCTTTCCATCGGTTCTCGGGCCTCCTACCACTGAATCTTGACGCTGAAGTGTTCCCCCCAGACTTGAACCGATCACCCCTTGGCCTTAAATTGTCGGGAGTAGGTTTCTGAGGGGGTGCTGGAGGTGGTACAACATCCGGGTATGCACCAACCCCCAGTTCGGCTAACTCAGCCCGTGTAAGTGCATCATCAAAGCAAGTAGGGCCATATGTAATCACCCTATCATAAAGTTCTGGCCTCAGGCCCTTCATAAAGTTCCTCATTTTTGCTTGAGTGTCGGCGGCGATATGAGGTACATATCTGAGTAGAGAACAGTAGTGGAGGGCATAATCTGACACCGGCATGGTACCTTGCTTCAATTTAGTAAACTCGTCCTCTTTAGCCTGACGTGCTGCCGCTGAAAAGTATCGGGCCACAAATCTAGTTCTAAACAGTTTCCAGTTCACCTCTTGACCCTGTGCCTCCTGTTCAATCACAGTGGTCTTCCACCACATCAGAGCTTTCTTGGCTAATTGAAATTCTGCTAGTCTTATCCAGGCCGTCTTTGCACACGGGGCTGCCACAAATATTTGTTCTATCCTTTCTAGCCATTCCTCGGCTCGCTCCCCTGTTTCAGTCCCTTCAATAGTCGGGGGCCGATACGCTAGAAATTGAGTCAAACTCAACTCTCCCGGCAATAACTGTTGCTCGGACGGCTCTTCGCCCAGGGCTGGCGGGGGTAGGGGATTCGTGCGCCCCGCACTAGAGTTAACACTTACCGCGTCGCCAATGTCGATATTTGCTGCCATACTGCAACACAAGGGTTAACAACAAGACCCAAAAGCAGTTCATATATACATTGTTAGAAATCCATAGCATGATATCATAACAGTCATATACTTCATATGCAACATAACATGTCAAAAGTAAGCGCCTAGCCAATCTATTGCTAAGACTCATCCCCAGGTTATTTAACCACTGCTCTGATACCACTAATGTAAGGACCCTAGTTCCTTAACGGTGAAATCAAGATATAAACAGGGCTAAATATGTATTAGAGACATCTTAGAGTTCTGGTTGTTATGTGAGCTCAATCTAATTACAGGCCAAAAATAAAACTTCAATAGTTAGTTAATTACATTCCCAAAATGAATGTTAAGATTAACAAAAATCCTGTATTTCAAGTCTCCTTCAGCTCACAGTTCAACCCAACCTTAGCCCCTTCTGTCCAAAAGTGTACCTACATGAACAACCCATCATGAGCATGTACATCGTTACTTAGCATCATAAGTTAATGGCATATAAATAAATGCATAGAAATAATTGGTAACGTATACTTCCTGGTTAATCGTATTATTCCTCTTTGGTTGTCCCTGTATCATAGTTATGCATATGATCATTAGTTCTTGATATAATGATTAAAATCATGCTTCACATAAATGCTCACAACAAATTATATCCATTAGAAATGGGACTGTCCGGGTTCTATTATGACAGCGGCACATTTGGCCCCCTCGCTCGACATAACACATCATGTGATACCCATCGCTACGCCTTGATAGCGGATGTATCTCTTTGTTCAGCGGATGATACCCCTCGCTACACCTTGATAGTGGATGTACCCCCTCGCTTAGCGGATGATACCCCTCGCTACACCTTGATAACGGATGTACCCCCTCGTTTAGTTATGTGAGCGGCAAGTACCTCCCTCGCTTGCACATAATAGCCACCGGACATTCAACCATTCTAAATAGCATAGTTAACATACTTTATCGTCTTATAAGCATCATCATCTACGAACATCATTATCGTATCATAATTGTCATCGTAACATCACATCATCTTCATTTATCACAACATTATCATCATAAACTTATGCATCATAATCATCATCATAAATACTTATGCCATCAATGCATAGTCATAGTTTAGGAATATGTTACCGTTTGATGCCCGTACGTTTCTTACGTACCTTTTCAAAATGTGGTGAAGTTGTAGCACTTTATCTCCTCGAGGTCGTGGGTACCTGGGATGGTTCTACACAACCATACAAATCAATATTAGAAGCTAATCATAGTCCAATATTCAAAAATCCCACAAAATAATCAAAAACACCACTTTTTTCATCTCGCGCTCGATCGCTGTCCAGGCGCGATCGATCGCGAGATCACACTGGACGGGGGGTGAAAATTTCCTTCTTCGGCGATCGATCGCCATAGTTGGCGCGATCGATCGCCATCGTCACCGATCGATCGCCCAAAAGTGGCGATCGATCGCCAAAGGCTTCTGGAGCCTACTGTTGGCTCGCGATCGATCGCCAAAAACGGGCGATCGATCGCCAGCCTCTGCACTTCGAAAATCCACCATTTTTACACATTAAAACTTCACCAACCTCAACCAACATTTATTCCATCAATACAACAACATAAAAACACTCAAAACCTTCCTCAAACATCATTAAACCACCAAAACAAACATCATTTCAAAAGTCATCCCAACCCCCAACAAACCCATCTCAAAATTCCTTCAAAACCATTCCAAACTTAAATCAAACATTTCAAAAACATTAAGGAGTGATATACAAACATCTTATGTCCTAAATCTTACCAAGAAGTGCAAGAACAAAGCTTTTACAAGGATTCCTCCCCACCTTTAAGTCAAAAATCGAAAATGAGGGGAAGAGGGTTTTGGGAAAGTGATTTTGGGGATTTGAGTGTAAAGAGTAAAGTGAGGTAAAAATGGTGGGTTAAGTGTTAAATCTTTATATTTAACTTGTACCCCAATAATTAACATGATGTATATAAAATACATTAACATGGTAAGCATTTACAAAATGCAACCAACTTCATTAAATCCATATCATCCTCATAACTTAAATCAACATCCTTAAATCATGTTAATTCTTCATTTTTCACACATATCTTAATCATCGTAATAAATCATCATATAAGCATAATTAATGTTCAGGTTGCCATCAATTAATTTCGGGGCATCACATATATATTTTAAAAAAAATAAAAGAAATAAAAACATTAGTCACCATCTTATATAAATTGGAATTAATATTGTTGCCTCCTTGTCTAGGCTAATCATTCACATACATGCATTCAAACATTTATGTATAAATGCATTCACGTCTATATATATATATATATATTCTTTATTTATCTAACATGATGATGATAAAATTAAATCATTGACGTACCTTGAATCTAAAGCATTAGAGTGAGAGAAAGAATCAAGTTTATGTGATTTCTATTAGATTCCTTCTCCTTCCTTATTATTTTGAACCAGCTTGAGGTGTTTTATGTACATCATCATGACAGTAGGGAACACTAGGTAGACAAACAAATATTTGCAAATAAAGTTTGATGTGAAGTTAAATAATATTTTATTAGTATTGTTATTTTATACCAATTTATTTGTGTAAGGTTATTTTCGGGGTCTTACAAATATTATCGTCGTTGAGCGAACGTCGGTTATGTTACGCCACCGCTATTGAGCGTGCGTGGGATTAAAATGCCACTATTGTGGAGCGAGCAATGAAATAGAACTATGGAATCATTAGTGAGATATATGGAATGTCTGTAATCATTGTTTAATGATTCGATTTTATTGATTATGGTATCAGTATATGTGGAACGGATTAGTTAATCAATGTAATGATCAACTGACATTTGGGAATTTGATGGTTTCGGTTATTTTGAGAACAGGAACAACACAGGGAATCTCGGATGAGGATGTTACCATCCAGAGAGTGTCTTTTAATATTCATGGCATTTACTTGTGTAAATTATGAATTGTAATATTGTGCTTATTGGATTTGGGGTATTGGTATGCTTACCCCGTGTGGGGGCTGTCTCTGTTGGGGCAGGTGATTAGGTACATCGATGGCTTTGGAGTTGAGCTCGAGCTATGGATTGGAGGTGCTTCCAGGATCGAAGTACCAGTGACGGTATTGAGCACCGTATTTTATACATTTGATAAGCACATACTTATTTGATGCTCGCATGTGAGCACTATTATGTGGATATGGTATGTATAAAAAGGCAAGGTCCTTTCTCTTTTCATTTATGAGTTCCACGCAATTATTTATTGTATTACTAAATGAACTGAGAACATGTTAGTGTATTATAATGGTGCATGATATGTATGTGGACTTGGTTGGGGGAAATTAGACATTATATGGAATAATGTAAAGAATTTTATAATTGGCATGATTTGCTATGATGACAAGTGGTATTTCCCCTACATGTATCATTACAAGCACTAAATGCTTAGGTTAATACACTAATAACGGGTTAAGGGCACGGGGGTCCTTACATCATGTAAATCATGTAAATGTTTTGGATCGTTACAACTACTTTGGAAGGTCTTCAAGCACTCTTCGTCCTAGGAATGGGTTGGAAAATTTTCCCTAGTGCTGACTCAAATTTTCATAATTAGTTGTCCCATTGAACCCAGGATCTTGGAATCTCAGGTCAACAAGATTGGGTTACCACTATGAAAATTTATTTTGTAGGTTTCAACCACATTCCTTCTTGATAATCCACACACTTGATCTCTATTCAATCCTTTGGTCAGCAGATCTGCCAAGTTATCCTTTGATTTCACATAAGCAATTGCGATAACTCCATTAGAGATCAATTGTAGCACGGTATTGTGTCTTCGAAACGTTATATATATTGTTTTATGCTCTAGCAATGGCTGATTGACGATCGCAATAAATCAAAATTGATGGCACTGGTTTATTCCGTCATGAGATATCCAAGAAATTACGAAGTCATTCTGCTTCTTCTGCGGCCTTGTCTAGAGCTATAAACTCTGATTCCATCGTGGATTGAACGATGCATATTTGTTTAGTGGATTTCCACAACACGGCCCCACCACCAATGCTAAATACATAGCTACTAGTTGATTTGGAGTCATTTGTGTAGGATATCAAGTTTGCATAACTATATCCCTAAAGTACTTTCGGGTATTTCGTATAATATAGTCCATATTCTAAGGTGTATCTTAAATATTTAAGTACCCTTATTAATGGCATCTGATAAGTGCATAACTGCACTAATATTTTATTCTCTTTTCTTCTACTTATATTTTGGTATTCGAGCAGAATTACGTCATTTGTTGTTGTTTTCGATATTTTGTAGGAATCCAAGGAATTAAGCATTTTTTATTCCAAAAAGTTGATGAGAAAGGCATTAATATGACAAGAATTCAAGTTGGGTCTCAAGAGTTGAAAATTCGTGTACCGAGGCAGAATACATGGCGCTAGGGCGCCACTAATTCTGAACATTTGTGAAAAACTCGGACGAAGAATTGTACGGCACATTCACGCTGACATGGACATAAATCTTCTACTTTCGACTTGATTTTTGCGAGCGAATCTACATCAGATTTAGAGGAGGAGATTTGACCAAGATTTGGGGGAGAAATTCGTGCACACTTCACGTGAATAATGAGAGGGCACGTACAAGAGGAGGAAACAAAAGATATTATTCATATTATAATATTGGATTGACCAAGAAAAACAAGCCACATCAGATTATTATTCAAGGAACATTCAGATTTCATGGAGGATGAGAATATTTTAATATAAAGGAAATAAAATCTTAATGGGCTTAGATATATTCGGGAGACTTGATACACTTAAGAGATGATAAAATTAAAAAGGATATTGACACGTAAAGAGAAGGGAGGTGAAGAGCAGTACAGGAATAAGGGAGACGTGAACAAATTCACGTGAGACAAGGACTTCACGTAATTTCACGGACGAAGAAGGACGATCAGTAGACGAAACGTGAAAGAGGAGGAGATCAATTCAAGGCGGCGCGGTTACACCAAAGGGCATAGATTTTGATGACGGTGAAGACGACGGTGACAACCGGAGACGGAGGGCTGTCATCCAATTCGTTTGATTATCTTTTCATTTATATTTATGATTATTAAAGACATGTCTACGTGTTTATTTAATTTATTCATGAACTAATTTATTATTCTAGAGTTAGAAAACTGTGATGACCTGGAATTATAGATGTTAATCCCGTAGTATTAATAACCCCTAAAGTTTTTATACGTGGCGATTTGGAGTTTAATCGCGGTGTCGGGCCTCCCGAGCTCTTCTCTTTGGGTAGTTGGGATCGTTGGATCCCGAGGTTAAGATTGTATTCTCATTTCAGTGAAAAACCTATGAGTTGGGTTTTTAGTGTGACTCGGGATCTGGTGTGCTTTGTGTGGGCACCGGTATGGGTTTTTGAGGTTAGGGGGTGAGTTTTTGAAAACAGATGATTTTTAATGAATCATGATGTATTTGTGGGGCTATTGGTATTTCGGGGTAATTTTGCTATAAATACCAGTTGAACCCGAGATTTTAATTTTAGAAATCATTTCAGCTCCTTGCCCGCCTCTCTCTCTCTCCACGTCTGCCCTTCCCGTCTCCCCCAACCCTCGCCAGTAAAAACCATGCGCCCGCTGCCGTCCGGCCACCATCCGGCGCGTCCGGACCGCCGTTGGCTTCGTCTCTTCCAGGCGCAACCTTCCACACCAGGAATTTGAAGTTTCGTTGAGATTTGCGTTCGGATTTTCCAGAAAAGCGCAGAGGTCCGTTTCTAGGGTTCTTCGACGATTTTCGATTGGCACATCATTCCTCGGGGCATGGAACTCAAGCAAGGTTTGGCTTGGACTACGGAGATTTAAGGTACGTGCGACGTACGAGCATTACTTTATATTAGAGCATTTGTGAAATGCATAATGTATTTTGATTGTATTAAATAGTTGTGCGTGTGGTTATACATATGCGTTGAGATAGCTATGGAGCGACCTAATCTTGACATCGCTGCCACAAGCGTGCGTGATACTAGAGTAGTATAACCTTACATGATATATGGGGTACTGTATTTATATGACCATTGTAGGGCATTGAAATGCCTGAGAATGACTGTGGAATCATGTAATCATTGTAAGACATTTGAGATGTCTGAGTAAAATGGAAAAATTGTTAAAATAAATGCGAGGCATTTGAGCTATCTGTGATTGATAGCGAAGTTGAGAAATCAGTATTTGATATTGAGATATCTATTTTTGCATGTATAATGAATTTGGAATCACTATTTATTGATATTCGAGAATTAGGCATGCAATGAGTTAATCAATGTGTTGATTTACTGATTTTTGAGATTTGATGAGTTTGATGATTGTGAGAACAGGGACAGTACACGGAATCCCTGATGAGGACGTTGCCATCCAAGGAGTATCATTTAAAATTCATTAGTATTTACTTTTGTTGTAAATTATGAATTTCATTATTGTGATTATGGGATTTTGTGTATTGGTATGCTCACCCCGTTGGGGGTTGTCTCTGTTGGGGCAGGTGAACAGGTACATCGATGGCTTTGGAGCTGAGCTCGAGCTGTTGGTTGGATGTACTCCCAGGATCGTGGTACCAGGGCTTGATGGAGCACGGTATCGTATAGGGTACTTATATACACCCGAGGGTTATATACACATTCATGATGCTCGCATGTGAGCACGATTATACTTGTATATGGGTTTATATAAAGGCATGAGCCTTTCTCTCTTTCATTCTATGTTGCATGCAATTAGTGGTAGAATTGCTAAATGATATGGAGTCATTGGTGTATTATGTGGGTGTTGAAACGCACTTTTGTTGTCTTATTGTGTGGTGTCTTCCCTGGCTGTGAATTTACTTAGTGTTTCTGTATTCTGTTGAGTATTGTGTTTTCCCTGGCCGGGAATTATGTTATGTGATGTGCTTTTATTTCGGGATAGCTCAATTTATAGGGAGACTCTGCCCAAATTTTTATAAAAGTCCACAATGTAAAAAGTGGTGTAATGGGGATGGTAATGGGCGAAATCTATGAGTCTAATTGTTGGTAGAGATGATCTTATAACGTTGAATATTAAAGAAATTTTGTAATTGTCATTCAATGGTAAAGTATCATCTGAGTTACCCGATTGAGTTTTATTGAAAGCATGTGCCACATATAATGGTTAATACACTAATCAAGGATTAAGGGCTTGGAGTCCTTACATTAGTGGTATCAGAGCAGTGGTTGCTCATTGGGGCTGTTAAGGGCCTAGGAAATTATTGATAGCACATATTTATGCATGATGGCATTAATGTTGTATGACACAACTAATTGTTTATGTGCTTTTATGATATGAAAAGTGGTGTTGCTAACCGTTGTGGTTGCAGGAATCGTGTGAAACGCGATAGGATGACATTAACAGCAATGTCTGCCACTCCGTGTGTTACGTGCTAAGGAATCTGATTTTGTAAGAAAATCAGGTAAAAGGGGATATTTCCGAGGTAACATGTCTTGGTATACGTATTGACATGCAAGTAGTTGCATATATGTATTGAATGTTTGATGCATAGAAAATATGGCTATTGTTGCTAACCATGATGGTTGCAGGTTACAGGAAATATGGAGTATAAAAAGGAATGATGATTATACATTCCAGGAGTCTTGTTTATCACAGTGAGAATTTTTATGCTTACACTTATACCGCTAAACATGTGGAGCGGAAGGGGGGAGGCTCGCTTGCACATGGAGGCGGGGTATGCCATACTAAGCGAGGATGAGATACCGCTTGTATGAAGAAGCGAGGATGAGATGCCGCTTGTTGTGATGATTCATCTCTTTGTGATGATTGGCGATGGTTTATACCGCCGGACACGGATGATAGCGGTGATGTATTCCGCTGTGTTGATTCCATACTAAGCGAGGATGAGATACCGCTTGTATGAAGAAGCGAGGATGAGATGCCGCTTGTTGTGATGATTCATTTCTTTATGATGACACGGATGATAGCGGTGATGTATTCCGCTGTGTCGATTCCATACTAAGCGAGGATGAGATACCGCTTGTATGAAGAAGCGAGGATGAGATGCCGCTTGTTGTGATGATTCATTTCTTTATGATGACACGGATGATAGCGGTGATGTGTTCCGCTGTGTCGATTTGTGATGATACATTTCTTTATGATGACACGGATGATAGCGGTGATGTGTTCCGCTGTGTCGATTTATGATGATTCATTTCTTTATGAGGCACACGGATGATAGGGGTGATGTGTTCCGCTGTGTCGATTTATGATGATTCATTTCTTTATGATGACACGGATGATAGCGACGATGTATTCCGTTGTGTCGATGATGATGATTCATTCTTCTATGATGATGGGCGATGATTCATACCGCCAGACACATGTATAGCGATGAGACATTCCGCTGTGTCGGTTGATGATGGTTCATGCCGTTGGGCATATGTATATGATGATTTACAATGACTCATTCTTCTATGAGGATTGGCGATGATTCGTGCCGCCGGATATGTTGATAGCGATGCCTCGTTCCGCTATTATGTGGACGATGATTCATGCTCAGGTGTATAGCAAGGTTTCATGCCACTTATTATATGACGAGGTATTATGCCGTCGATTCTATAGCGATGGATTGTGCCGCTATGTACTCAGCACAGGATTTTGCTGCCTTCGAGCGATGGGTGCTGATTACGCACTATTACCGAGTGACGGAGACAGGTATGCCGCTATCTTGTTAGCGATGAGGTGTGGGATACTATTATATTAGCATTATTGTAGCTGGCATGCGTTGATATGCATGTTTTATTATGACTATTTTATTAGCATGATGGTGGATGGCATACGCTGATGTACATGGACCGTCACGAGTTGACTGGGTTGTTTAAATGTCATTGTTGACATGTATCGTCACTAGTTGACGATGCCTTAGATGCCATGAGTGGGCATGTATCGTCACGGGATGTCGATGACGATGGTGTAGGAGATGTCTTATTAGACATGCATCATCGTTACAATAACAATGCGTTGAGTATACATATTCAGTTGTATGCCTTGGGTGCCAGTGCCGAGCACAAGGTGGTGTTTACGTCACCGATTGACGTGACCCTTATACCGAGCGGGTCGCTCGAGAAATGGATGGACGCGCTGTACACGTGATTGTACTGCAGCTTATGTTTGGGGTGACCATATTACGAGTGGTGATACCCTTGAGGTATGCTCGTTGGAATGGCTTTTGGCCATGTAATTTGACGACAGGAGTAATCATGGAGGAAATTACTCGCTTTCTGTCGATATGACATGTGGTGGACATGGTCACACCACCCTTGAGGGTGTAAAATGGGTCCTAAAGGATTAGGATCAGGTTACGTTACACTGGAGTGTCCAGGGTGTATCGGCATTAGAGGATTGTTGGGTAAAGACCCACTACTCTATTGAGTTTTCTTCCCATAGTATGATATGCCATGCGGAAACGTCCGTCTTGTTGGTAGGTTTGAGGTAAACCTAAAGAGGCAGTGACTAGTTTGTCTGCCGCATGTGTTGGGATATGCCCTAAGACAAATCATTAGATGATTGTTTTGACATACAATGTTTATGATTTTATGAATGGCAATTCATTATTATATATTATTCTTTTAACTGTGCAATGTGAATTAATATATATGTTAATGTCCTTAGAATAATATTGTATTATTCTTAAAGATGTCCCTAGTCAAGTATTATCATGAATATGGATAATGATAATTCGTAGAGACTAGTATGTGTTGATTGATGAATTGTTCATTGATATGAGATATCAAATCAACACATGGGTACATGTTAGAGAACGATGTACTGGACAGACCCACCATGAGAATGCAACATGGATAGTTATATGATCGTCATATGCAATTCTCATAGTGATAATAATGTATGTAATCCTTACGACTTGTGATCATCTGAGATCCCAACATAAGGAGTTATGTATCTTGATATCGTCAAACGTTACCCGTAACAGGGTAATCTTTAAAGGCGACTATTGGATACACTACGAATTATGTAGAGGGATGTTGACTGATCGAGATAGGATTTGTCCCTCCTATATAACAGGAGATGTGTTTGGCCCTTGATCAAGTGAGAACTAAAATGCATGGCCATGCTCGAATGAGTCGATATGAGATATCGAGCTTATTCGTTTATTCTAGTTCTACTTGGGGATCAAGAAATAGAGATTGAATATACGAGTATGACTATTCCATGACTCGTGTTCAATCTAAACACAAAGGACAAAGGGATTAAGTTACATGGTTAATATTATCACAAGTTCTAAAGGTTATGTCGAGTCATTGACATTCTTGTAATTTGGGTAGCCTCGATGTGTTGCTAGACACCGCTCCTTGCTTGTAACGTAAAATGAGATTTTATGTCACTGCCAACATTACAAGATCCTATCGGGTCGCACAAAAGATTAAATCGATAAAGGGAAATTAAATTCATTGGATGAATTAATTAATTAAGAAGAGTCTTAATAATTATGAGGATTTAATTAAATCATGGGTTTGAGCCCATGAGGCTTTGTGAAAGCCTTTAATTAAATTGTTTATAATGATAACAAGGTGATTAATTAGATTAACTCATTCCTTGATATCACTATCATCAAAACCTAAAAGCTCTCAAGCCTAAACCACACGGCCGCCGCCTCCTTCCTCCTTCATCTTCACGGCCGACGTGAATAGTGATCGGAACGGCTGCCGTTTAAACGGTTTTGAATCGTGGGGTTGGTTTTGGTTCAAGAACAAGTCTAGCAACTTGTTCTTGAACGTCCCTTGTTCGTTTAATCGTGTAGATACCGTTGAGGCAAGACCTTGGAGGTGTTGCTCGTGACTCGGGATCGTTGGACGTAGTGCACCGTGGAATCTGCTCAAACACGCTACAAGGGTGAGACCTTCGTATTCCTTTATCCGATATGAAATCCTATGTATAGATCTATTGTTCTAGTAATCCAAAATATTTTATTCCGCTGCGTTGTATGCTCTAAGGATTACTTACAGTGGTATCAGAGCCAGGTTCAAGGCTCATATCGGATTTATGTGATTAAATCGTGTTAATCATATTAGAACAAATATTGCATGCTTTAAAACTGTATTTTCATATATGATATGGAATAAATCGAGTTTGTGAAAATCATCGTATAATATTATATATGATATAATTGACGGATCGAAATATTTGATAATTCGTGATCAAAACCGGAACATTGGCTCGTGCATGGCTCACGGCCGCTGCCACCAAAGGGCTAGGGTTTCGAACCCTAGTCACCATGGCTCGGCCGCCGCCTCCAAAAGGCTAGGGTTTTGAACCCTAGTCACATCAACTCTCGGCCGCCGCTTGGGCTAGGGTTTTTCGAACCCTTGGCTCGAGATTGTTAAGCCGTCACTGTCATGAACCGTCCATGGTTGAACCGTGGCTTGTGGCTCATAAATTTCGGTGTTTCGAACAAGTTGGCCCGATAAAAAAATAAAGATGGTGCGAGGCGGCTAGGGTTTGGAACCCTAGCGCCGCCGCCGCTCGAGCCATGGTTCGGCCATGGGCTAGGGTTTCGAACCCTAGGCCCATAATTGGTCCAGCCGTGTGCTTTTGTGGTTCGAACCATGGTGGTTCGTGATTTAGTCGTTTTAGTTCGTGGCATGTGATGTCCCGAGCGTATGATATTTTTCAAAATTCTATTTTACAGTTTTAATTAGAATTAAATTTAAAATGTTTAGAATTTAATTAATTAAATGTTAATGCATGCTTTATGTGTTGTTTGAGCATGGTGCATGGTTATAGCCCTTTGACCTATTAGATAGGATTTGTGAATGTTTGTAATTTATAATACGACCTGCGTGTCGTGCCTTCTCTATTTCATTCTAAATGTAATCCCTCCCCTATGTTCCCCTCGAATGTGAATCGAGGAATTCTATCTTGTAAATAGTGTAGTTTATTTTATTGATGGTGATCAATGAAGATGGAGCATCGTGCCGGGATGAGGAGGCCATTCACAAATTGGAGCCAAAGGAAGGTGCTTGTGAAGTTACCTTAGGTTGACTCTTAGGATTTTCTCATTGGCTTGAGAGAATCGTTAGTAGGGGCTATAACCATGTCACGTTTAATTATGTATGTTGATGCATGATTTATCTTATGTTTTAGATTGATAATTGTATTACACATATATGTAGATATGTATACAACTATATGTAGTGGACATATTTTAAATTATCAAACTAATCATGAGATCAATAAATCCCTCTAAAATATTATGCCTTCCAAAATTAAAAGTACTCGTCAATAACTTCGATTGTACATGTGTGGGTTTGCCAAAGCAAAGCACCGTGGCAATCTTACTAAGGCGCGAAAGGATAAAAGTGATATCTTATACTTTAAATTGGGTACGACTTAACTAGGTTATCTCAATAGGATTGGGAACTTAGAGGCATGGGTTGGATAATAATTCATTTGGTGAATTGAACAAAGCGTTGTTCGTCCAACTATCCAAGAATTATATGTTATATAATTGACAAAGTGTTGTCTACCTAAATAACCGAGTCTTGGGCGATTAGCCAAAGCTAACTCAAGATTAGGCGAAATATGGATCTTGGCCCACTAAAGGTTTCGAGGGTTGATATTTTTTAAAAACAAAATAGTGGGAGTATCATTTAATATAAGACCATGTTAAATGATTAAATCATAAACTTATTTTGCATATTTATATTGTAGATATCCATGGCAACTAACAACGTATCAAACACATTATCACTGCGATCGGTCCTTGAGAAGGACAAGCTAAATGGGACAAATTTCCTAGACTGGCATAGGAACTTGAGGATAGTCATCAAACAAGAAAAGAAACAATATGTCCTAGAGGAACCCTTGCCCGCTGAGGAACCTCCCCTAACAGCTACAAGAGCTGATAAAGATGCTTACAAGAAGCATCAGAGTGACGCACTTGATGTTGGGTGCCTTATGCTTGCCACCATGAACTCTGAGCTTCAGAAGCAACATGAGGAAATGGAGGCGTTCGATATGATCGAACACTTAAAGCAATTGTACCAACAGCAAGCTAGACAAGAGAGGTATGACGTCTCTAAAGCGTTGTTCCAGTGCAGAATGGTAGAGGGAAGCCTAGTTGGAACTCATGTGCTCAAGATGATTGGGTACATTGAGAATCTGGACAAGCTGGGTTTTCCATTGGACCAAGAGTTGGCCACCGATGTAATCTTGCAATCGTTGCCAGAGAGCTTCAGTCAATTCGTAGTAAATTACAATATGACTGACATGGAAAAGACTCTACCTCAATTGCTTGGTATGTTGAGAACATATGAAGCAAATACAAAGAAGACTAAGGCCACAAATGTTCTTATTGTGAATAAGGGCAAAGGAAAGGCCAAAGCTAAAGGCAACAAGAAAGCAAAGAAGGTCTTTGTTAAATCTAAGCCAAAGTCTTATGCACTGAAACCAAAGGGAGGGATAGCAAAGGAAGGGAACTGTTTCCATTGCGGTGAGACCGGCCATTGGAAAAGAAACTGCAAAGTATATCTAGAGGATCTAAAGAAAGGAAGTGTGACTTCCACTTCAGATATTTTTGTTATAGAAGTCAATTTATCTACTTCTTCATCATGGGTATTAGATACTGGATGTGGATCTCACATTTGTGTAAATGTGCAGGACCTCAAAAAGAGTAGATTATTGGCGAAAGGCGAAGTTGATCTCCGAGTTGGAAATGGAGCAAGAGTTGCTGCATTAGCTATAGGGGATTATCATTTATCTTTGCCTTCTGGTTTATCATTGATTTTAAAAGATTGTTATTTTGTGCCTTCAATTACCAAAAACATTATTTCTATTTCTTGTTTGGACAAGTATGGATTTTCATTTATTATAAATGACAACTGTTGTTCCATTTATTTAAATGATATGTTTTATGCTAATGCACAAATGGTGAATGATCTTTATTTATTAAATCTTGATATGCCTTACTATAACATAAATACTAAAAGGATTAAAAATAATGATTGTAATCCGTCTTATCTTTGGCATTGTCGCTTGGGCCACATAAACAAGAACCGCATATCTAAACTTCATAAGGATGGAGTATTAGATTCATTTGATTTTGAATCATATGAAACATGCGAATCTTGTTTAATGGGCAAGATGACAAAAGCCCCTTTCAAGGGACATGTTGAAAGGGCAAATGTGTTATTAGGACTAATACATAGTGATGTATGTGGACCAATAAGTACACAAGCTAGAGGTGGTTTTCAATACTTCGTTACATTTACTGATGACCTCAGTAGATATGGGTATGTGTACCTAATGAAGCATAAGCATGAAACCTTTGAAAAGTTCAAAGATTTCAAGAATGAAGTACAAAACCAACTTGGCAAAAGTATCAAAATCCTTCGATCAGATCGAGGAGGTGAATACATAAGCCAAGAGTTTCATGACTATCTAAAGGAGTGTGGGATAGTCCCACAACTCACTCCTCCGTATACTCCACAATGGAATGGTGTATCTGAGAGGAGAAATCGAACCTTGTTAGACATGGTTAGATCAATGATGAGTCATGCAGATCTTCCGATATCATTTTGGGGACACGCTCTAGAAACAGCGATTTTCTTACTGAACCGTGTTCCATCTAAATCAGTGGAAAAGACACCATATGAGATATGGACTGGGAAGCGTCCTAGTATGTCTTTTATGAAGATTTGGGGTTGTGAGGCTTTCGTTAGACGTCACGCCACTAACAAACTTGGACCCAAATCTAATAAATGTTTATTGTGGGGTATCCTAAGGAAACGAAAGGATACTATTTCTATTATCCCACCGAGAACGAAGTAGTTGTTGCTCGGACTGGTGTATTTCTTGAAAGAGAATTTATTTCTAGAAAAACCAGTGGGAGAAAAATAGAACTTAGTGAAGTTCAACCACAAGAAAAAACTGAACCGGAGATTGAGATGGAAACAGAGCAGGCACCGCAAGCTGTTGTGGAAGAAGCACCTGCTCAAGAGACACAAGCCCAGCGTAGGTCTGTAAGAGAACACCGGGAGCCACAGAGATATGGATTTCTTGTCACTCAACAAGGTGACTTACTACTTATTGATGAGGATGAGCCATCATCTTATCAACAAGCTATAATGGGCAATGATTCTGAGAAATGGCAAGAGGCCATGAAATCTGAGATGGAATCCATGTATGCAAACCAAGTATGGACTTTGGTTGATCCACCTGAAGGGGTACGACCCATAGGGTGCAAATGGATTTTCAAGAAAAAGACCGATATGGATGGTAACGTACAAACCTATAAAGGTCGGCAAGGATTCAAACAAATTCATTGTATTGACTATGATGAAACCTTTTCACCAGTGGCCATGGTTAAATCCATAAGGATCTTACTTGCAATAGCTGCATTTCATGATTATGAAATCTGGCAGATGGATGTCAAAACAGCTTTCCTTAATGGAAATCTGCTCGAGGATGTGTACATGACACAGCCCGAGGGTTTTGTCGATCCAAAGGATGCTGGAAAGATATGCAAGCTACAACGATCCATTTATGGGTTGAAGCAAGCTTCTCGGAGTTGGAATCTTCGATTTGATGATGCAATCAAAGAGTTTGGTTTTATCAAAAACGAAGATGAACCTTGTGTCTACAAGAAGGTCAGTGGGAGCGTAATCATTTTCCTAGTGTTGTATGTAGATGACATACTTCTCATTGGAAATGATATCCCTTCCTTACAATCTGTAAAGATTTGGCTAGGGAATTGCTTTTCGATGAAAGACTTGGGAGAAGCCACCTATGTATTAGGAATCAAGATCTATAGAGATAGATCAAGAAGGCTTATTGGTCTGAGTCAAAGTACATACATAGACAAAGTGCTTAAAAGGTTTAGCATGCAAGAATCAAAGAAAGGATTCGTGCCTATGACACATGGTATTTATCTCTCGAAGGAACAGTGTCCTTCAACACCAGATGAGAGACAACGCATGAGTAAGATTCCATATGCGTCAGCTATTGGATCTATCATGTATGCCATGATATGTACTCATCCCGATGTATCGTATGCTTTGAGCATGACGAGCAGATATCAAGTTGATCCAGGTGAAGGTCACTGGATTGCTGTCAAGAACATCCTGAAGTACTTGAGAAGGACTAAGGATACATTCTTGATTTATGGAGGTGAGGAAGAGCTCAATGTAATGGGTTACACTGATGCAAGCTTCCAAACCGACAAAGATGATTTTCGATCGCAATCTGGATATGTGTATTGCCTAAATGGAGGTGCTGTGAGCTGGAAGAGTTCAAAGCAAGAAACAGCCGATTCTACAACGGAAGCTGAGTATATTGCTGCCTCGGATGCAGCAAAGGAAGTTGTTTGGATGAGGAAGTTCATTTCTGAACTTGGAGTGGTGCCTAGCATTAAAGATCCGATAGAACTCTATTGTGACAACAATGGAGCGATCGCATTGGCTAAGGAACCAAGATCTCACCAAAGATCCAAGCACATACTGAGGCGTTTCCATTTCATTCGAGAAATCGTTGAAAGGGGAGATGTTAAAATATGCAAAGCACCAACAGATGATAATGTATCTGACCCATTGACGAAGCCACTGTCACAGCAGAAGCATGATCGTCATACTAGATCTCTAGGCATTAGGTATATGTCTGAGTGGTCTTAGTGCAAGTGGGAGATTTGTTGGGATATGCCCTAAGACAAATCATTAGATGATTGTTTTGACATACAATGTTTATGATTTTATGAATGGCAATTCATTATTATATATTATTCTTTTAACTGTGCAATGTGAAATAATATATATGTTAATGTCCTTAGAATAATATTGTATTATTCTTAAAGATGTCCCTAGTCAAGTATTATCATGAATAGGGATAATGATAATTCGTAGAGACTAGTATGTGTTGATTGATGAATTGTTCATTGATATGAGATATCAAATCAACACATGGGTACATGTTAGAGAACGATGTACTGGACAGACCCACCATGAGAATGCAACATGGATAGTTATATGATCGTCATATGCAATTCTCATAGTGATAATAATGTATGTAATCCTTACGACTTGTGATCATCTGAGATCCCAACATAAGGAGTTATGTATCTTGATATCGTCAAACGTTACCCGTAACAGGGTAATCTATAAAGGCGACTATTGGATACACTAAGAATTATGTAGAGGGATGTTGACTGATCGAGATAGGATTTGTCCCTCCTATATAACAGGAGATGTGTTTGGCCCTTGATCAAGTGAGAACTAAAATGCATGGCCATGCTCGAATGAGTCGATATGAGATATCGAGCTTATTCGTTTATTCTAGTTCTACTTGGGGATCAAGAAATAGAGATTGAATATACGAGTATGACTATTCCATGACTCGTGTTCAATCTAAACACAAAGGACAAAGGGATTAAGTTACATGGTTAATATTATCACAAGTTCTAAAGGTTATGTCGAGTCATTGACATTCTTGTAATTTGGGTAGCCTCGATGTGTTGCTAGACACCGCTCCTTGCTTGTAACGTAAAATGAGATTTTATGTCACTGCCAACATTACAAGATCCTATCGGGTCGCACAAAAGATTAAATCGATAAAGGAAAATTAAATTCATTAGATGAATTAATTAATTAAGAAGAGTCATAATAATTATGAGGATTTAATTAAATCATGGGTTTGAGCCCATGAGGCTTTGTGAAAGCCTTTAATTAAATTGTTTATAATGATAACAAGGTGATTAATTAGATTAACTCATTCCTTGATATCACTATCATCAAAACCTAAAAGCTCTCAAGCCTAAACCACACGGCCGCCGCCTCCTTCCTCCTTCATCTTCACGGCCGACGTGAATAGTGATCGGAACGGCTGCCGTTTAAACGGTTTTGAATCGTGGGGTTGGTTTTGGTTCAAGAATAAGTCTAGCAACTTGTTCTTGAACGTCCCTTGTTTGTTTAATCGTGTGGATACCGTTGAGGCAAGACCTTGGAGGTGTTGCTCGTGACTCGGGATCGTTGGACGTAGTGCACCATGGAATATGCTCAAACACGCTACAAGGGTGAGACCTTCGTATTCCTTTTATCCGATATGAAATCCTATGTATAGATCCATTGTTCTAGTAATCCAAAATATTTTATTCCGCTGCGTTGTATGCTCTAAGGATTACTTACAGCATGTGTGCAGCACCATGATGGGCTTGCTAGAGCCATTATACTGCTCGTTGGAACCAAGTTTGGCAAATTGTAAGGTGATACGATGTGCATTGTGGTGGACCCTAGTAGTCACCACGTCATTTGAAGTTGAGGTTATGCATGCCTCACTGAAACGTGTATACGTTTATGTTTAATCTTGGTGAGACTTGTCTGGGATAGCTCATAATGTTGGAGTACCAACAAGATAGTCATCAAGTCGTTGTTGACTCGATCTGGGGAATCCGTGTATTTGGGATGCAATGGGTGCTATTGTATCCAGGTTTTCCCAACGGTGGTTCGAGACTTGTGGATCTCGAGTTCGATGGCACTTTCCTTGTGGGGAAGGAGGTAGTATTATACCTATTGGGAATCTTTGAAAGATTCGATAAGTTGGTCCATGTGGTGTTGATTTTGGGAATCACACCGTGTGTTGTTAATCGTCGATTATCATTCTCCACGGGGTAAGGAATGACTCGGGATTGACGGTTGTGTTTGGGGCTTAAGGGTATGTGTAGATATCCGAGCCAAGTGCATTGTGTATGCATGTAGTGTCTGTGCTTAGGTAGGTATACCGGTGAGTATACGGATGCCAGTTATCGATTTCCTTTTTGTCAAGCATAGAGTTATGCTGTGTTTGGGCGGTTGAATCTCTGATGAGAGATATGGAACACCTTGGCATTGGGGAATGAGCGTAAGGTTGGGTTTACTCCCTTTGAGAAGGGATCGTCTTGTGTGGGTTAAGGTATTTCCTTGTTGGTGTTTTCCTCCGAGTTATGCGATAGCCTTCCCAAGTTTTGATTGTTAAATCCTAGGGTTATCAAGGGATGGCAGGAATTCTGATTGGTTGGGTGTCGCTGTCGACACAAACGTTGAGGATGCAAGGGGTTTATTGCATGTCCTTTCAGAATTTACGACTCTGCGGAGTCTCGATGGTTATTTTGATCAGGATGTGATTCTTGGAATATCCGGAGGTGGACATCTTGTGAGATGTGTTTGGGTGTGGATCGGTGGCCGTGAGTTGCCCGATCCGAGTTGCAATGATGCGACTGCTCCTTGATGGAGGAGGTTTGAAAAGTGGAAACCAGGTTTGGTATGAGTATACCGTGGCATAATAGTGTTTTTCTCGTAACGATGTGTGTTAGACATCGTGAGTCATAGTAAAGATGTCATTGAATGATATCTACGATGGAATCGGGAGCGATTCGAATCCTTGCAGTTTCAGTTGACTGGCTACTTTTGGATTGTTAGCATTGTGTAGTGCCGACGCTCTTTCGTTTTTTGGTGTACTGGAAAGTTTATTTCATTCCAGGGTTTGGTGCGAGGTCAGTGTCCTCGCGGCTGATGTGTCATCCATGATGTGTTCATGATAGCCATGTCGGGGCTAAGGGTGACTGTTCGATTCACAGTCATGTGTTTTTGTTTGGGTTGTTGCGGCTGTACTTGGAGTACGCCTGTGCTAATTTCGAGGACAAAATTCTTTAAGTGGTGGATATTGTGATGACCTGGGATTATAGATGTTAATCCCGGAGTATTAATAACCCCTAAAGTTTTTATACGTGGCGATTTGGAGTTTAATCGCGGTGTCGGGCCTCCCGAGCTCGTCTCTTTGGGTAGTTGGGATCGTTGGATCCCGAGGTTGAGATTGTAGTCTCATTTCGGTGAAAAACCTATGAGTTGGGTTTTTAGTGTGACTCGGGATCTGGGGTGCTTTGTGTGGGCACCGGTATGAGTTTTTGAGGTTAGGGAGAGAGTTTTTGAAAACAGATAATTTTTAATGAATCATGATGTATTTGTGGGGCTATTGGTATTTCGGTGTAATTTTGCTATAAATACCAGTTGAACCCGAGATTTTAATTTTAGAAATCATTTCAGCTCCTTGCCCGCCTCTCTCTCTCTCCCCGTCTGCCCTTCCCGTCTCCCCCAACCCTCGCCAGTAAAAACCGTGCGCCCGCCGCCGTCCGGCCACCATCCGGCGCGTCCGGACCGCCGTTGGCTTCGTCTCTTCCAGGCGCAACCTTCCACACCAGGAATTTGAAGTTTCGTCGAGATTTGCGTTCGGATTTTCCAGAAAAGCGCAGAGGTCCGTTTCTATCTTCGATTTTCGATCGATTTCCTTCCGATTTTTGATTGGCACATCATTCCTCGGGGCATGAAACCCAAGCAAGGTTTGGCTTGGACTACGGAGATTTAAGGTACGTGCGACGTACGAGCAGTACTTTATATTAGAGCATTTGTGAAATGCATAATGTATTTTGATTGTATTAAATAGTTTTGCGTGTGGTTATACATATGCGTTGAGATAGCTATGGAGCGACCTAATCTTGACATCGCTGCCACAAGCGTGCGTGATACTAGAGTAGTATAACCTTACATGATATATGGGGTACTGGATTTATATGACCATTGTAGGGCATTGAAATGCCTGAGAATGACTGTGGAATCATGTAATCATTGTAAGACATTTGAGATGTCTGAGTAAAATGGAAAAATTGGTAAAATAAATGCGAGGCATTTGAGCTATCTGTGATTGATAGCGAAGTTGAGAAATCAGTATTTGATATTGAGATATCTATTTTTGCATGTATAATGAATTTGGAATCACTATTTATTGATATTCGAGAATTAGGCATGCAATGAGTTAATCAATGTGTTGATTTACTGATTTTTGAGATTTGATGAGTTTGATGATTGTGAGAACAGGGAGAGTACACGGAATCCCGGATGAGGACGTTGCCATCCAGGGAGTATCATTTATGTATTTACTTTTGTTGTAAATTATGAATTTCATTATTGTAATTATGGGATTTTGTGTATTGGTATGCTCACCCCGTTGGGGGCTGTCTCTGTTGGGGCAGGTGAACAGGTACATCGATGGCTTTGGAGCTGAGCTCGAGCTGTTGATTGGATGTACTCCCAGGATCGTGGTACCAAGGCTTGATGGAGCACGGTATCGTATAGGGTACTTATATACACCCAAGGGTTATGTACACATTCATGATGCTCGCATGTGAGCACGATTATACTTGTATATGGGTTGTATATAAAGGCATGAGCCTTTCTCTCTTTCATTCTATGTTGCATGCAATTAGTGGTAGAATTGCTAAATGATATGAGAGTCATTGGTGTATTATGTGGGTGTTGAAACCCACTTTTGTTGTCTTATTGTGTGGTGTCTTCCCTGGCTGGGAATTTACTTAGTGTTTCTGTATTCTGTTAAGTATTGTGTTTTCCCTGGCCGGGAATTATGTTATGTGATGGGCTTTTATTTCGGGATAGCTCAATTTATGGGGAGACTCTGTCCAAATTTTTATAAAAGTCCACAATGTAAAAAGTGGTGTAATGGGGATGGTAATGGGCGAAATCTATGAGTCTAATTGTTGGTAGAGATGATCTTATAACGTTGAATATTAAAGAAATTTTGTAATTTCCATTCAATGGTAAAGTATCATCTGAGTTACCCGATCGAGTTTTATTGAAAGCATGTGCCACATATAATGGTTAATACACTAATCAAGGATTAAGGGCTTGGGGTCCTTACAAAAACTCTTGACTTGAAACTATGTCATTGATTATTGATTGAATATATTTTGGTTTTTCGTTTGGTTTATTTGTGATTCCTGATTTGAATGTGTTTCAATTAACTGATCACTAGTTGAATCGTCATATTTATTTAGAATCTATAAGGGTTTTTTGAATAGGACCGTAGGAATTTACATCGTTGAAAGTTTATATAGTCGAGAGATGTATAACTCCAACGAAGCCATAGACCGAATCTTGCGCTATTGAAATTGTTTAATAATTTATCTTAGGTCGACACATCAAGATGATTGTTGAATGATTATTTCTATTTAATACTCGAGAGAGGTAATAGAATAACATAGGATTCGTGGTTAATAAATTAGAAGAACACGACATAGTGGATAGTTGAGTGAAGTCGAACCTCTAGAATTCGTTCTCATTGATTTTCTCCACTTAAATTCTTCATATGGCTAATTTAATTTTGGTAGATTAGTTTAATAATTTTGCTATTGATTGTCTAAATAAAGTTGAGACTATTCTAATTACAGTACTTGGTATAACTTAAATTTCAATCCTTATGCGTTCGACATCAGTACTTTCATATTCCTATACTAAAACTTGACACTGTACACTTGCGGTAAGCAATTTTGAAGCATCAGCATCCAATGAATGTTACTTGAATTACTCGTAAATTGACTTAGCTTATTGACGACATAAGCAATATTCGAACGAGTACAATTCATAATATACATTAGGCTTTCAATAATTCTTGTGTGATGCCCGGGAATTAATGATAATAATCCCGGTGTGGTAATGATCCTCAATGGATTTTAATTGTGGCAATTATGAATTAATTACGGTGTTGGGACTCGAGAATGTTAAATCAGGTATTTGGGATCGTTGGATCCAAAGGTTGATATTGTATTCTCATCGTGGTGAAAAACCATGGAATTGGGTTTGGTGGTATATGGGGTCCGGGGTACTTTGTATTGGGGCTGTTATTGGAAATTGAGATTGGATAGATAATTATTGAAAACAGATGATTTTTAATGAGTCATGATGTATTTGTGGAGGAATTGGTATTTTGGAGTCTTGGTACTATATATACCAAGTGGACTCGGTATTCCGTCATTGCACCGAATCTCTCTCTCTCTCTCTCTCTCTCTCTCTCTCTCTCTCTCTCTCTCTCTCTCTCTCTCTCTCTCTCTTCACGCCCCATCTTCTACCCCCAAAACCCTTCTCTTTTCTCTTTGGAGAAAATGGCTGGAAGCACGACTCGGGAACCGGATTTCTCGAAGATAATCAGGTATTATCCTACCCCTCGTTTTTGCTTTCGTTTTGGTAGTAGTATTATGGTTTTTGGTTAAGATTTATGTTGGGTTTGGAAATTGGGGATTTTGGGTAAAAATCCAAAGTTGTGTTTTTGGTGTTTTTATTCGTTTTAAATGGAATATTGGAGGTGTTGAAGGAGTATGGGGTGTTGGTTTTGAGTTTGGGTGTGAAAAACACCATTAAATCTCGAATTTTTTGGAAACCCGCAGGTCGCTTTCGATCGCGACATGGTACTGATTTTTGGGTGACGATGAACATTCACGATGATCGATCACGTGGAATGGGCGATCGATCGCGAAGATCGATCGCAAGATCTGGCGATCGATCGTGGATTTATTTTTTTCGGGCAGTGAGTTTTCGCGATCGCGCGTAAACGGCGATCGATCGCGGCCCTATTTTTTGTGTTTTTTTGGAATTTTGGCAGATGTTGGGATTTTGGAATCGATGTTTAATTAGCCGATTTTTTGGGCAATGTCTACATTCCATTGGGAATGCTACACCTAAAATGGATATTTTTGGTAGTATGCATGCTTCGCCCAGAGTCTTTTAAATGATAATCATCATCGATTGACGATATACTTGGAGGTTGTAAACGTGCTTGGGCACGTGGTTGCATGTTTATTTTTTATTGTGAGTTATTTTATGTGGTAGCACATAATTCATCGGGTCGTGGGACTCAGTCAAGATTTGGTTCGGACTACGGAATCATAAGGTACGTATAACGTACGAGCATAGCTTTAAATATATTATTGAAATTGTTGTGCATGCATAATATATGGTTGTTGCAATCACTTGATATGCATTGGGAATTATATGGTGCCGCTTTTGAGCTAGCAATGATTGGGATGTTGTCGTTGTTGAGCAAACATCGGTTATAATGCCGCTATTGTGGAGCGAGTCATGAAATAGAACTATGGAATCATTGGTTAGATATATGTGGTATCTATGATCATTTGTTTAATGGTTTAATCATATTTGATTATGAAATTGGCATGACAGGGATGGATTTAGTTAATCAATGAGATGATTAACTAGCTTTTGAGAATTTGATGGTTTCGGTTAGAACAGGAACAGCACAGGGGATCCGGATGAGGATGATATCATCCAGGGAGTATCATTTAAAATTCATGGCATTTACATTCAATAAATTATGAACTGTAATATTATGAATATTGGATTGGTGGAATTGGTATGCTCACCCCGTGTGGGGGCTGTCTCTGTTGGGGCAGGTGAATAGGTACATCTGTGATATCCCCGAAATTATTATATGCATTTGGGCGTTAATTCTGTTTATGTGATATTTATGGTGTTAATTAATTTAGTGTTGGATTAATTAATATGGTGAAATGCTTAGTCATGCGGTGGACGTGACCTGGTAATGCATTTCAGGGTGCATGTAATGCACGTTGGGAATTTTGGTGTTGTCATGGTTTAATTGTGATGGATAGTGATTATTTAGTAAAGCATGTATTTAATTGGGGTTATGGTGCATTTCTGGAAAATGCTTTTAAAATATCATGTTGGGGATATTTTATACACTATGCTAATTATTGGGGTACATGTTATTATTAAACTCAACACCTATACTCCCCTTTACCCCTCATAACCCCCACTATCAATCAAAAATCTCCCCCAACCCTTATTTCATAACCCAAAAATTGATTTACACCAAAAGAGGAGAGGAGAAACTTTGGAAAGCTTGAATTCTTGCTTGTGATTGGAGCAAAGTGGTAAGAAGTTCCTCCTTGTGGTATTTGAATGTATTTAGTTGAGTTTTTGGTTTGTATTTTTTGGGTTAAAGATGGATTTGTTGGGTATATGTTGTATATGGTTGGAATGTGGTTTTTGATGTGTTATATGTTGGTTTTATGGGGTTTTTATGGTGTTGAATTGTTGGGGTATTTTGGTTTGAGGTGTATGCAGTTGGAGCATTGGCTTTGTGCTTAAAAATGGTGGAAATCGTGCACACAGGGTGTGGCGACCGATCGCTAAAACGGAGCGATCGATCGCCAACAAGCCGTAGCGAAAATGTGTATTTAGAGATCAATCGCTATATGAAGCAATCGATCGCCTCGAGACAGTGAGTTCTGGCGATCGATCGCTATGTCAAAGCTTTCGATCGGTAAGGTTCGCGATCAATCTCCTTGAGATAGCGATCGATCGCCAACAGGAAGATTTTGGAGAATTGTTTTCTTTGTTGGGGTTTTTGTATTGGGCTATTATTTGACTTCTAATATTTGTTTGTGTGATTGTGTAGAACCATCCCAGGTGGCAACACAGCCAAGGAAGTAAAGTCATACCAAATTCCACATTTTGGAAAGGTACGTAGAGAGACGTACGAGTACCCAACCGTACATGTATTTTATATACTCATTGGAATATGCATTGTGGATGCAAGTATTTGTGCATCGTGGATGCAAATACATGTTGAACTATGCATTATGATTGCATATGTGTATGTTGAATACTTGGTGCACATCCCATGAGTCATGGTTATATTTGAGTAATGATTTTAATGCTTTGCCGCTGTCACTTGAAGCGATGATAGAATACTTGCCGCTGTCATATTGTAGCGAGGAAAGAATATTTGCCGCCAAATGTTGAAGCGAGGGTATTGCCGCATGTCGCATTTGAGCGAGGTTATTCAATGCCACTAATATGTCGAAGCGAGGGGTATTAGTGCCACTGTCATGACAAGCGAGGTGCATTAAAATACACTATTAAAACAGACTAGGGATTGGTGATTGGTGATGATGAAATGGTGATATGTCATGACATTTGTGGAACCATAATATAATCCATTGATTATATACTCATGAGTTATGGTACAGGGACAACCAAAAGGGAGCGTTTAAAATGCATTGGAATACAGGAAGTGTTTCGTAATTACGGTTTATGCATTTACGCCTTATAATCATATTATGTTGAATATGGACTATTATATGCTCATGATTTGGGGGTTGTCCTTGTTGGTACATTTTGGCATAAAGGGGCTAAGGACGGGTTGATGAAGTGAGCTAGTGAGGAGTGCTTTTGATATAGAAGCTGGGATTCTTTTGTACAGTTTCTACTCTAGGAGTAGTGTAAATCTATAGGATTAACATTCATTTTGCTGGGAATGTAACTAATCCATTTGGAAGTAATTATTTTGGCATGTAATCCATATAGCTCAAGGCCTCAACATGAATTTTTTTACTCTGATATACATGTTAGCTCTACTTTTGCCCTTAATCCGCACCTAAGGAACTAGGGTCCTTACATTAGTGGTATCAGAGTAGTGGTTAGAGAACGTGAAGGGTAGCCTTAGCAACAAGTTGGCTAGGCGTTTGGTTATGAGCATGTTTATGCATGTGGTGCATATTGGTGTACATATTTGTTACACTAACATGCTTATTTTTCCCTATGTTATCTAACGGTGTAATACGTGAATTGTTTTGGTATTGTTATTAACCTTTTATTACAGCATGGCGGTCATAAATTTGGAGAACCTCAATGAGGAAGTAGGTGATATAGGGAGTGTGAATGCAAGCATTGCTCAGACTAATCTCCTACCTCCCCCTGCTGTGGGTGTGGAACCTATTGTGCAGCCATTATTGCTTGGTGAACTGAGTCTGACACAATTCTTAAACTTCCATCCGCCCGATTTTGAGGGAACAGAGACTGGGGAAGAAGCGGAGGAATGGTTAGAAAGGATAGAGCAGATCTTCGTGTCGGCACCCTGTGCCAAGACTGCTTGGTTAAGATTGGCAGAGTTTCAACTGGCCAAGAAGTCTTCCATGTGGTGGAAGGCAACTGTGATGGAGCTGAGAGCTCAAGGGGTACTGATTGATTGGAGCTTGTTCAGATTTCTGAACCGATATTTCTCAGCTGCTGCCAAACAGATGAAATATGACGAGTTCACCAACTTGAAACAAGGAAGCATGATTGTCTCGGACTATGCCATGCACTATTCATCGCTGTTGAGGTATGTCCCCCATATCGCTACTAATGGGCATGCCAAGATGAGACATTTCTTGAAGGGTCTGAGGCCAGAACTATTTGACCGGGTTATCTCCAATAACCCCAGCTCTTTTGATGATGCTCTTACTAGAGCAGAGCTGGCAGAGATTGGACTTGTTGCTTATGTTGATATTGTACCCCCACATGTGCCACCGCAGAGGCCAGTTACTGATAGCTTGAGGCCACGAGGGGAGTCATTTAAGCCTCGTGGAGCTTCTTCATTCTCTCGGTTTAGTGGGAAGAAGACGTATAACCAGAAACAGGAGAGTCGAAAGAGCAATGTATCGACCAATTGGGGACCAACGCAACTGAATAGAACGGGGGAAACGAGATGTGAAAATTGTGGAGGACCGCACTTATCAAGCAACTGCCCGGCTTGTTACAGTTGTGGCAAAATGGGCCATATTTCTCGGTGCTGCCCCAATCGGGGATGACAATCAGATTCATGATGAATAGGCCGAGATTTGATGATAGGACAGGGCATCAGAGGCAGCAGGTTATGCCTCGACCATCGGGAGCTCAGACAGTGGACCGCCCCAGGGGCAGGTATATGCACTGGCTAAAGAGCAGGCCGAGGCATCCCCAGAGGAGGTGATTGCTGGTACGTGTCATTTACTTACGTACCCTGCTTTTATTTTGATAGACACAGGTGCCTCCCACTCGTTTGTATCTGTTGATTTTGTGGAGAGGCATCATATGTGCATGTCTCCGTTACCCACGCCTCTTATGGTCTCCACACCCACTGGAAATAATGTTATTGCTGATCGGTTTTGGTTGCGCTTATCGTGTACGCCCAAATTAACCCCACTCAATCCTCAAGATTGATAACAATAACGAGGAGGTGTGAATTCTTGTGTTAATGAAAATCAAAACAAATGAATAATAAAGGATGTGGTTGTAAGGTTGAATTATACTAATTAAAATTAAAATTAAAGATTAACTAATGAAAGCGATTCTTGGTATCGGTCGACTCTTCCTTGGAATTATCATCTATTTCATCGATTCACAAAAGACTCAATTTTTCATATGAATATTCACCGTTGGACGTTTGATCCAATAATCAAAGTTCTATCTCACCTTACGTGTAGTTAAGTAGCACAAGCGTTCTAGTTTAACCCTTATCAAACAAACAATCAAAATACAAGCGATTAAGATTTAAATCGATGATAGCATATGAACTAGTGAGATCGATGAAGCTAAACAACATAATCCAAGTGTCTATGTTTAATCTAGTCAAGTGTTTTCCCTAAGAATTTAACAAACTCTCAAGCGGAAATTCATCAATCTTAGTTGCTTCGTAAATTAGAGGGATCAAACGATGTCGTATTTGATATCTAATTTGGCGTTAGATTACATGCAAGCTATTAGGTTGTCAATCCAATAAACAAACACAACAATCATGGCAATAAAAATCAGAAAAACCCTTGATACTCAATAAAATTGATAATTAAAGCGTAAGAATCTCCCCAAGATAAATAAAATCCAAGGATTTGTCTTCCTCAACCAAGAATTAAAACTAGCTAGACATAATCTAAGATAAAGCAATAAATAAAAACAAAGGAAAGAAAACTAATCCGATCTCCACTTGTCGAGGTGTCAATCCCGCCTTCGCTTCGATCTTCGTAGCCGTCTTCAACAAAATTGAAAGAAAAATTGTAAAACTATCCTAACTCTACCCTAACTATCTAGATTCCTTTAGTCTGATTTTTGTCCATATATGTATAGGGAGGCTGATGGAGTAGGTTAGAATCCATGTGGGAAGGAAAGAAATCAAGTCTTTACAATTTCCAAAACTCTGCTGGCGTAGCTACGCCAGATAATGGCGTAAAGACGCCTGATGACGTGTCAAAAATATGGCTTCCTGTGTTTCTGGCATATTTACGCCTCTTAATGGCGTAACTACACCTACACATGCCGTAGCATTGGCGTAATTACGCCTGATAATGGCGTAATTACGCATGTCTTCTATTTTTCTGGCGAGTTTTGTATTTTGGCCGTAACTTTCTCGTACGAACTCAGAATTTGATGAATCAGCTGTCACGCGAAGATAACTCAAAGTTATACAACTTTTCTATGGACCACATTTCCAAAACATGGCTTGAACATATAGACATATGAGTAGAAAGAAGCAACATGTGTCTTGGATTATTGTTTTTTCCTCTTCTCTTCAATTTTATTGCTTCTTTCATCATTTTAGCTTGATTTCTTCACCTTTCCCTACATTTACACAAATATACGATTAGGTAGCATATGTATCAATTTATCCATCAAAATATACCAAATCGTAGACAATTAAGCGCAATAGATGTGTCTATTTCTAGTCACATCAGGTTTCTTGCTGACTGCCTCATTTATTTTGAGGGCAATGAATTGAAGACAGATTTGATTGTTCTGGGTATGTCAGATTCGATTGTATTGTGGACATTGATGTACTGAATAGATATCAGGTAGTGGTAGATTGTCGGCAGAGGATGGTACGGTTCCGATCTGATATGGGGATTCAGTGGACTTTTTATGGGAACGGTTCTCGTGCAAAGATTCCGTTGATATCGGCTGTCAAAATGTCACGGTTATTAGAACGGGGACATACGGGTTACCTCATTTATGCCGTGTACTGGGCTGAAAAGAAGAAAGAATTGAGGATTGAGGATATACCCATGGTTGCGGAGTTTAAGGAACTTATTTCCGGAGGAAATTCCAGGGTTCCCGCCGATTAGAGAGGTCGAGTTATTGAATTGCTACCGGAAACGACCGCTATTTCTCGTGCCCCTTATAGGATGGCACCGACGGAGTTAAGGGAATTGAAAGAGCAGTTACAGGAACTCCTTGAAAATTATATATACGCCCTAGCATATCGTCTTGGGGCGCGCCGATTCTATTTGTTAAAAAGAAGGATGGTTCGATGCGTTTGTGCATCGACTACCGGCAACTGAATAAGGCAACAGTGAAGAACAAGTATCATCTCCCAAGGATAGACGACTTATTTGATCAGTTGCAGGGTACAAAGCTGTATAACAAGATTGATTTGAGGTCATGATACCATCAGATACGGGTCAGGGAGGAGGAAGTTCAGAAGACAGCATTCCGGACTCGGTGTGGGCTTATGAGTCTAATGAATCGAGTATTCCTACCATATCTTGACCAGTTCATCATAATGTTTATTGACGATATACTTATTTACTCTCGGAGTGAGGAGGAGCACGTGAAACACTTGAGGAAAGTGCTCCAGATCCTCAGAGATAATCAGTTGTTTGCCAAGCTCAGCAAATGTGAATTCTGGTTGAGCAGTGTGGTGTTTTTGGGGCATATTATCTCTAGCAGTGGGATATCAGTAGATCCCAGGAAAGTGGAGGCAGTGATGGAGTGGTCTGCACCCACTTCTGTGCCCGAGATACGGAGCTTTCTTTGTTTGGCCGGGTATTATCGACGTTTTGTCTAGGGATTTTCAAAGATTTCTAAGCCTTGACACAGTTGACTCAAAAGGGAGTACCATTCTATTGTTCTGAGGCTTGTGAGCTGAGCTTCCAAGAGTTGAAGCACCGATTGACGACAACGCCTGTATTAGTGATTCCTACGGAGAACCAGAGGTTTGTTCTTTATACCGATGCATCACTACAGGGCTTGGGATGTGTGCTGATGCAAGATAAGCATGTGGTAGCTTATGCAGCAAGGCAGTTGAAGCCGCATGAGACCAGATATCCAGTTCATGATTTGGAATTGGCGGCTATCATTTTTGCATTAAAGATTTGGCGGCATTACTTGTATGGTACGTCGTTTACCATTTATACGGATCACAAGAGCCTGAAGTTCTTGTTTACTCAGGAGGAACTGAATATGAGACAGAGGAGATGGATGGACTTACTCAAGGACTATGATTGTGAAATAGAGTACCATCCTGGGAAGGCGAACTTGACAGCAGATGCCTAGAATCGGAAGGTGAAGTGTACCGCTGAGGATACAATGCATTTATCAGCTATGATGACTTCTTACTGTCATATAGGCTTTGATTTCGATGTGGATATATCGTCGTTACGTGTATCAACTTTATTGGCAAAGCCGGACATTTATGAGAATATCAGGAGAGCTCAGAAGGCAGATGATGAGATTCAGAGATGGTTATCATTAGTACATCTGGGACAGCCATCAAAGTTCAGAGTGGTTGAGGACGGTTCCTTGAGATTGGGTAACCGTTGGGTAGTTCCGAGTACGCCGGAGTTGCGTAGAGGAATCTTACAGCAGGCTCATAGCAGCAGGCTTAGTATCCACCCAGGCAGGAGGAAGATGTACAGGGATCTATGTGATCAATTTTGGTGGAAAAGGATGAAACAAGATGTTATAGCATTTGTTAAGAGATGCTTGATCTGTCAACAGGTGAAGGCAGAAAGGCAGAGGCCTGGTGGCAAGCTGAGGAGCTTGGAGACACCGGAGTCGAAGTGGGAACTCATATCTATGGACTTTGTGACCCACTTGCTGATGACTACTTCGGGCTTTGATGCCATTTTGGTGATAGTGGACAGGCTGACAAAGGTGGCTCATTTTATTCCGTACAGTATGACATTCACATACTTGAGGATGGCTCAGTTGTATGTCCAGGATGTAGTGAGACTGCACGGGATTCTAGTTTCCATCGTATCTGACCGAGATCCACGGTTTACATCTCACTTTTGGGGAGGTCTTCTGTCAGCTTTAGGCACTGAAGTAAGATTGAGCACGGTATATCATCCCAAAATGGATGGTCAGACCGAGCGTACTATACAGACGCTCGAGTACATGCTACTGGCATGTGTGTTAGAGTTTGATTCTTCATGGCAAGATTCATTGGCCTTGGAGTTCTAGTACAATAATAGCTATCAAGCGAGCATTCAGATGGCTCCCTTTGAGGCTCTTTATGGTCGACGTTGTAGGTCACCATTATACTGCGATGATTTGACTAGTAAGTCAGTTGGAGGACCCGAATTGATTCGGAGATGGAGGATAAGATAAAGGTTATCCGACAGAAAATGAAGGCAGCCCAGGATAGACAGGCAGCCAATGCAAATAAATGGCGGCGGCCGTTGGAATTCTAATTGGGAGATAAGGTCTTTTTGAAGATCTCACCTTTCAGAGGTATTGTACGGTTTGGTATGCGCGGGAAATTGTCTCCGAGGTATGTGGGACCGTTTGAGATCTTACAGCGCATTGGTACCTTGGCTTACCGTCTGGCATTGCCACCGTCATTATCTGGTATTCATGACGTGTTCCATGTATCTATGTTGCGGAAGTATGATCCGATCCATCCCATGTGTTGCAGCCTTCTGTGGTGCATTTAGATCTGATGTGTCCTACGTGGAACGGCCAGTCAGGATTCTGGATAGAGCGGATCACAGACTTCGAAACAAGGTGATACCGATGGTCAAGGTTCAGTGGGATCGCAGGGGTGTCGAGGAGGCCACGTGGGGGACGGAGCGGCGTATGGTGCAGCACTACCCGAAACTATTTTCTGGTATGTGATTTATGTTTAGTTTCGGATTGGTAAGTGCATGCGATGTCGAGGATGAAATCTTATAGGTAGGGGGGTATTGTGATATCCCCGAAATGTTATATGCATTTTGGGAGTTAATTATGTTTATGTGATATTCATGGTGTTAATTAATTTAGTGTTGGATTTATTAATATGGTGAGATGCTTAGTCATGCGGTGGGCGTGACCTGGTAATGCATTTCAGGGTGCATGTAATGCACGTTGGGAATTTTGGTGTTGTCATGGTGTAATTGTGATGTATAGTGATTATTTGGTAAAGCATGTATTTAATTGGGGTTATGGTGCATTTCTGGAAAATGCTTTTAAAATATCATGTTGGGGATATTTTATACATCATGCTAATTATTGGGGTACATGTTATTATTAAACCCAACACCTATACTCCCCTTTACCCCTCATTGTGATGCCCATGGATTAATGGTGTTAATCCCGGTGTGGTAATAATCCTTAATGGATTTTAATTGTAGCAATTATGAATTAATTGTGGTTTCAGGACTCTCGGGGATTTTAGGTCCGATTTTTGGAGTCGTTGGATCCAAGGTATGAGATTGTATTCTCATCGTGGTGTTAACCTTGGAATTTGGTCTTTGGTGGGATTTGGGGTCCGGAGTACTTTGTACTGGGGCTGGTAATGGAGTTTGAGACTGGGAGGTAATTTTTGAAAACAGATTATTTTTAATTAGTCATGATGTATTTGTGGAAGCATTGGTATTTATCGAGTTTTAGTACTATATATACCAAGTAGACTCGGTATTCCGTCATTTGGCACGGAACCCTTCCCTCTCTCCCCTCTCTCTACGCTCAAACCCTTCCCCCATTTCCCCTCTTCTCCCTTGATGGGAAAATCATTGGTAGCTTGGCTCGGGGAGCCGGATTTCTCAAAGATAATCACGTATTCATCTCCCCCTCAACATTGCCTTCGATTTGGTAGTAGTATTGTAGAGTTTGGTTGGGTTTTGATTTGGTTATGGAATTTGGGGATTTTTGGTTAAAATCCAATGTTGAGTTTTTGGAGTTTTTATTGGTTTTAAATGGAGTATTTGAGGTGTTGATGGTGTATGGGGTGTTGGTTTTGAGTTTGGGTGTCAAAAACACCATTGAAGCTTGAATTTTTTGGAAAATCGCAGGTCGCGATCGATCGTCTAGGAGGGCCGATCGATCGCGACGAGCAGCTCAATTTTTGGTGACGATGAACAGTGCAGGCAATCGATCGCGTGGTCTCGACGATCGATCGCGACTGGGTTGGTGATCGATCGCGAAGAGGCGCTGTTTGGCCACTGGTTGGAGGCGATCGATCGTGATGAATTGGGCGACCCGATCGCCGCTTGCAAATTTTTATTTTTTTGAAAATTTTGGAAAAATGTCAGGATTTTGGAATCGAGGTGTAAATGGGTCGTTTCCGGGGCAATGTCTACATTCCAATGTGAATGATATACTTTTAAAATGGATTGGTTGGGGCCAAAGTTTATTTAAAAGGAATTCTTGGTTGAGTTTTTGGCTATCTTTTAAACATTTAAAATGGAATATTTTGGGTGTTATGCATGCTTAGTCGGGGGACTTTTATTTTTGGTAATCGTCATGGATGGACGATAGGTTTGGAAGTTGTGAACGTGCTTGGGCACGTGATTGCATGCATATGTTTAATTGGGAGTTATTTGCATGTTAGCACTTAACTCATCGGGTCGTGGGACTCAGGCAAGGTTGGACTCGAGCTCGAGCTACGGAATTATAAGGTACGTATAACGTACGAGCATAGCCTATTATAATGTTACAACTGTGAAACGCATGTATGTGGTATTAGCAATAAATGTATGTTGAAATACATGGAATATGGTACTGACAATAAATGAAATTTTATTAGTGGGGGAGTGTTATGCCCGGAGATTAATGGTGTTAATCCCGGTGTGGTAATAATCCTTAATGGATTTTAATTGTAGCAGTTATGAATTAATTGCGGTTCGGGACTCTCGGGGATTTTAGATCCGGTTTTTGGAGTCGTTGGATCCATGGGATGAGATTGTATTCTCATCGTGGTGTTAACCTTGGAATTTGGTCTTTGGTGAGATTTGGGGTCCGGAGTACTTTGTACTGGGGCTGGTAATGGAGTTTGAGATTGGGAGGTAATTTTTGAAAACAGATGATTTTTAATGAGTCATGATGTATTTGCGGAAGGATCGGTATTTTTGAGTTTTGGTACTATATATACCAAGTAGACTCGGTATTCCGTCATTTGGCACGGAACCCTTCCCTCTCCCCTCTCTCTACGCTCAAACCCTTCCCCCATTTCCCCTCTTCTCCCTTGATGGGAAAATCATTGGTAGCTTGGCTCGGGGAGCCGGATTTCTCGAAGATTATCAGGTATTCATCTTCCCCTCACCATTGGCTTCGATTTGGCAGTAGTATTGTAGAGTTTGGTTGGGTTTTGATTTGGTTATGGAATTTGGGGATTTTTGGTTAAAATCCAATGTTGAGTTTTGGAGTTTTTATTGGTTTTAAATGGAGTATTTGAGGTGTTAATGGTGTATGGGGTGTTGGTTTTGAGTTTGGGTGTCAAAAACACCATGGAAGCTCGAATTATTTGGAAAATTGCAGGTCGCGATCGATCGCCGAGGAGGGCCGATCGATCGCGACGAGCAGCTCAATTTTTGGTGACGGTGCACAGTGCAGGCAGGTCTCGGCGATCGATCGCGAGTGGGTTGGCGATCGATCGCGAGGGTTGGCGATCGATCGCGAGGAGGCGCTTTTTGGCCACTGGTTGGAGGCGATCGATCTCGATGAATTGGGCGATCGATTGTTGCTTGCAGATTTTTGTTTTTTTTTAAAATTTTGAAAAATATCGGGATTTTGGAATCGAGGTTTAAAGGGGCCGTTTCCGGGGCAATGTCTACATTCCAATGGGAATGCTATACTTTTAAAATGGATTGGTTGGGGCCATAGTTTATTTAAAACGGAATTTTCGGTTGAGTTTTTGGCTATCTTTTAAACATATAAAATGGAATATTTTGGGTATTATGTGTAAGGACCCTAGTTCATTAACGGTGAAATCAAGATATAAATATGGCTAAACATGTAATAGATACATCTTAGAGTTCTAGTTGTTATGTGAGCTCAATATAATTACAGGCCAAAAATAAAACTTCAGTAGTTAGTTAATTACATTCTCAAAATGAATGATAAGACTAACAAAAATCCTGTAATCTAACTTCTTTCAAGTCTCTTTCAGCTCACAGTTCAACCCAACCCTGAGCCCCTTTGTCCAAAAGCGTACCTACAGGAACAACTCACCATGAGCATATAAATATCACCATTTAATCACAATTCAACTTAACAAAATAATTAAGCGCATGCGGCAAATAATAGATATGCTCCTTGATCACCACATTAGCACATTTCACTGTTGTTCCTGTTTCACAAATTTATGCACAAAATCATTAGTTCACGACATAATGATTGATAACGCGTTTCCAATTATATCCACAATATTTCACATTAATCACTAGAATTGTGACTGTTCCGGTCACAATACAACAGTGGAATTTTAGGACCCCTCGCTTCGACATATAGCGGCATCATATGATATCCCTCGCTTCGACAATGACAGCGGCATGTTACTTCGCTTAGACATGACAGCGGCAAATATCATACTACCATCGCTTCATATGACAGCGGCAAGTACCTCCCTCGCTCGGAGATAAAGGCTACCGGAACATTCATCAATTCTACCACAATAATCAAACACATTTGATTCCATTCCAATATCATGATATAACGCTATCATTTCACATATTCTATCACATATATGGATACACTATTCACAATATGCATCATTAAAGTTGCAATACGATTTACCGCCCGATGCTCGTACGTCTCACTACGTACCTTGGTTTCAAAAGTGGAGAAGTTGTATAACTTTATCTCCTCGATGTAGTTGGTACCTGGGATGGTTCTACACAACCATACAAATCAATATTAGAAGCTAGACAATAGCAAAACACCAAAAATTTAACAAAATTCAACATTTATCAAAATTCCTCAGTTGGCGATCGATCGCTCCACTGAGGCGATCGATCGCCTCAAATTTTCCTTCGCGGCGATCGATCGCTTCAAACATGGCGATCGATCGCCTAACCCTTGGTTTGGCTACTGCCTCTCGGCGATCGGTCGCCTCATTTTAGGCGATCGATCGCCTGCCCTGCGAGAAGCCCACTGCCATTAGGCGATCGGTCGCCTCTTTTCAGGCGATCGCTCGCCTCGCACAGGCACACGTTTTCCACCATTTTTACACCAAAAAATTCCTTCCCAACTTCCACAACACTTATACCAACAAACCCAAAACAAAAAAACACTTTAAACCTTCAATATACATCACAAAACAACCCCAAAATCCCACACCCAACCACAAAACATACCAACCCAAATAAACCCATTTTCATACTTCAAACCACCACCCAAAATCACAATAAACCTCACAAAACAACAAGGGACGATATATATACATCCTAGGCCCCAAATCTTACCAAGAAATCACAAGAATCAAGTTTTACAAGAACTTCTCTTCCACCTTGGAGTCCCACTCGAAAATGAGAGGAGGAGGGTAGGGTTTGAAAAGTGTTGGGGGTTGAATAATGTGAGGGGGGTAAAGATGATATGAGGTTATAGTGGGTTATGAGAGTTAATTAAATTTTACACCCCACTTCCTAACATGATGCAAATTATGCCCAACATTGTATTTTAGACACATTTCACCACAATGCGCCAAATACCAATTAAATGCACGTTTCACAAATAAATGACTACTTGCACATGTAAGCCATTAAAACACCCGATTACCCAACATGCATAACGTGTACCCTGAAATGCTCTACCAGCCCACATGACCAAGCATTTCCACATGGCAATTAGTTCTAACACATAAGGCAATTACCACCATAATTAATCATAATTAATCATACGAACACAATTTATGCCTTAAACACAATTAACCATTTCGGGGACATCACAATACTCCCCTACTTATAAGATTTCGTCCTCGAAATCGCATGCACCTACCCCAAAAGAAACTAAACATAAACACATACCAGAGAATAGTTCCGGGTAGTGCTGCACCATATGCCGTTCCGTCTCCCACGTGGCCTCTTCGACACCCCGACGATCCCACTGAACCTTGACCATCTGTATTACCTTGCTTCGAAGTCTGCGATCCTCACGATCCAGAATCCTGACTGGCCGTTCAACATAGGATACATCTGAACTCAACTGAACCTCTGAAGGCTGCAACACATGAGACGGGTCTGGTTCATACTTCCTCAACATATATACATGGAAGACATCATGTATACCGGACAAGGACGGCGGTAGGGCCAAACGGTAAGCCAAAGTGCCGATGCGCTGCAATACCTCGTACGGCCCAACATATCTCGGAGACAACTTCCCGTGCATACCGAAACGAACTACACCTCTGAAAGGTGAGATTTTCAGAAAGACTCTGTCTCCTACTTGGAATTCCAATGGTCGCCGTCGTTTATTAGCATAGGCCGCTTGCCTATCTTGAGCCGCTTTCATTTTCTGACGGATCACCTTGATTTTCTCTTCCATTTAACGAATCAATTCCGGTCCTCCGACCGCCTTACTAGTCAAATCTTCCTAGTACAATGGTGACCTACATCGTCGACCGTAAAGGGCCTCGAATGGAGCCATCTGAATGCTCGCCTGATAACTGTTGTTATAAGAGAACTCCACTAGTGGCACTGAATCTTGCCACGGAGTATCGAATTCCAAAACACACGCCCTCAATATGTCCTCAAGCGTCTGTATGGTACGCTCTGTCTGACCATCTGTCTGAGGGTGATAAGCCGTACTCAGCCTCACTTCTGTACCTAAGGCCGATTGAAGACCCTCCCAAAAGTGCGATGTGAACTGCGGGTCCCTATTAGACACAATCGAGACTGGGATGCCGTGCAATCTCACCACGTCCCGTACATACAACTGGGCCATCTTTAAGTATGTGAAAGTCATACTATATGGAATGAAGTGGGCCACCTTCGTCAGTCGATCTACAATCACCCAGATCGCATCAAATCCCGAGGCAGTCCTTGGCAAGTGGGTCACAAAATCCATAGAGATGTGCTCCCACTTCCACTCTGGTATATCTAAACTCTCAATTCACCTCCGGGCCTCTGCCTTTCTGCTTTCACTTGTTGGCAAATCAGGCACTTCTTAACGAATGACATAACGTCTCTCTTCATCCGTCTCCACCAAAATTGATCACACAAGTCCTTGTACATCTTTCTCCCACCTGGATGGATGCTAAATTTGCTACTGTGAGCACGATGCAGGATCCCTTGACGCAACTCTGGTGCCCTCGGCACTACCCAACGGTTACCAAGCCTCAAGGAACCATCTTCTGCTACTCTGAACTTCGATAACTGACCCAGACGTAAATATGACAACCATCTCTGTATCTCAGCGTCTGTCACCTGAGCTCTCCTGATAAGTTCAAAGATGTCCGGTTCTGCCAATAGGGTCGATACCAGCACCGGCGATACATCTAAATCAAAATCATATCCCAAATGACAACAAGAGGTCATCAAGGCCGACAACTGAATAACATCATCTGCCGTACACTTCACCTTCCTACTTAAGGCGTCAGCTGTCAGGTTCGTCTTCCCTGGATGGTACTCTATCTCGCAATCGTAGTCCTTGAGCAAGTCCATCCACCTTCTTTGCCTCATATTCAGTTCCGCTTGGGTAAATAGGAACTTCAAGCTCTTACAATCCGTGTAAATGGTGAAAAAAGTACCATAAAGATAATGCCGCCAAATTTTCAAAGCGAAAATAATGGCTGCCAGTTCTAAATCATGAACCGGGTACCTGGTCTCATGAGGCTTCAACTGTCTCGATGCATAAGCCACCACATGCCTATCCTGCATCAGTACACAGCCTAATCCCTGCAGTGATGCATCCGTGTACAAAGCAAACCTCTCGTTCTCCGAAGGGATCACTAGAACAGGTGCTGTAGTCAACCGGTGCTTTAACTCTTGGAAGCTTTGCTCACATGCCTCTGACCAAGAAAACGGAACACCCTTCTGAGTCAACTGCGTCAATGGTTTAGCGATCTTAGAGAATCCCTCGACGAAACGTCGGTAGTAACCCGCTAAACCGAGGAAGCTACGGATCTCGGGCACAGATGTAGGCGCAGACCAATCCATCACTGCTTCCACTTTCCTGGGATCTACAGAAATCCCATCACCAGAGATCACATGTCCCAAAAATACCACGCTGCTCAGCCAAAATTCACACTTGCTCAGCTTAGCATACAACTGATTGTCCCTCAGAATCTGGAGCATTGTCCTCAAATGATTCCTGTGATCTTCCTCGCTCCGAGAATAGATAAGTATATCGTCAATAAATACAATGACGAATTGATCCAAATAGGGTTGGAACACTCGATTCATCAAGCTCATAAACACAGCCGGGGCGTTTGTCACTACAAACGGCATGACCAAAAACTCATAGTGACCATAACGGATCCGGAAGGCCGTCTTCTGCACATCATTCTCTCTAACTCGGATCTGGTGGTACCCCGACCTCAAATCAATCTTACTATACAACCTCGTGCCCTGCAACTGATCAAACAAGTCGTCGATCCGCGGAAGAGGGTATTTATTCTTCACTGTGGCCTTATTCAATTGTCTGTAGTCGATGCACAGTCTCATCGACCCATCCTTCTTTTTCACAAATAACACAGGCGCACCCCACGGTGATACGCTGGGGCGTATGTAACCTTTATCAAGTAGTTCCTGCAGCTGCTCTTTCAGCTCTCTTAACTCCGCTGGTGCCATCCTGTAAGGGGCACGAGAAATAGCGGATGTCCCCGGTAATAATTCGATCCCAAACTCAACTTCCCTAACCGGCGGGAATCCGGGAATCTCCTCCGGAAATACATCGGCAAACTCGGCAACCACGAGTATATCTGCAACTCTTAACTCTTCTTTCTTGCCAGCAATGTCAATGGCATAAATAAGATAACCCTCGTGCCCACGTTCCAATAACTGAGTCATCTTTAAAGCCGATATCAACGGAATTCTTGAGCGGGAACCATCCCCATAAAAAGTCCACCGATCCCCTAAATCAGATCTGAATCGTACTGTCCTCTGACTGCAGTCCACTACTGCCTGGTATCTGTTCAGCACATCAATACCCACAATGCAGTCGAAGTCCGACATCCCCAGAACAATCAAATCTGACTTCAATTCGTGGCCCTCAAAATAAATGAGGCCGTCATCAACAAACTGATCTGCAATCACACTCTTTCCAGCGGGTGTCGAAACCACAAGAGGCGTGGGTGACGGAGTCGTGCATATACGGTGCCTCTCCACAAAACTCGTCGACACAAAGGAGTGTGACGCACCTGTATCTATCAAAATATAAGCAGGGTGCGTAAATAAATAACACGTACCCGCTATCACTTCTTCTGGAGCTGCTGTAGCCTGCTCCCTGGTGAGGGCATACACTTGCCCTTGAGGTGGCCCCAACGGCTGTCCTCCCAATGGCCTCGGTGCAAATGGTGGTCTCTGCTGTGCTGGCCTGTCTGAAGGTCTCCCCATAGTATTCTGTGGTCCTCCCCGATTAGGACAATTTCGGGCCAAGTGCCCATGTTTCCCACACTCATAACAAGCAGAGCATACTTTCACTGAATGGGGTCCCCCGCACAGAAAACACTTAACCTTCTCAAAATTGCTAGCCTGAGACTGTCCCCTATGAGACGGAGCATTACTCCCACGACCACCCCTTCCACGAGCATCTTGCCACCTACCACCGAATCTGGAAGATGATGAGTTTCCCTTTGGCTTAAAATGGTCGCCCCTTGGTTTCAAGTTCTCAGGGGTCGGCCTCTGTGATGGTGCTGGAGGCGGCACAGTCGGATATGCACCCACTCCTAATTCTGCCAATTCAGCTCGTGCTAGGGCGTCATCAAAACAAGTAGGGCCATAAGTGATCACCCTATCATACAACTCCGGCCTCAAGCCTTTCATAAAATTCCTCATCTTTGCTTGGGTGCTAGAGGCGATATGAGGCACATATCTGAGTAAAGAACAGTACTGGAGAGCATAGTCAGACACCGGCATAGTACCTTGCCTCAAGCTATTGAATTCATCCTCTTTAGCCTGCCATGCAGCTGCTGAGAAGTACCGGGTCAGAAATCGAGTCCTAAACAGCTTCCAGTTTATTTTCTGACCCTGAGCTTCTTGTTCAATCACTGTGGTCTTCCACCACATCAACGCCTTTTTGGCCAATTGAAATTCTGCTAGCCGTATCCAAGCTGTCTTTGCACATGGGGCAGCTACAAATATCTGCTACAACCTCTCTAGCCATTCCTCAGCCTTCTCCCCTGTTTCAGTCCCTTCAAAAGTCGGGGGCCGATAAGCTAGAAATTATGTCAAACTCAGTTCTCCCGGTAATAGCTGTTGTTCAGACGGCTCTTCGCCCAAGGCTGGCGGCGGTAGGGGATTTGTATGTCTAGCACTAGCATTTACACTTATAGCATCACCAACATCGACGTTTGCTGCCATACTGCAACACAAGGGTTAACAACAATATACAAAACAGTTCGCATAATACATCGTTAGAAAACCATAACACGTTAGCATAACAGTCACATGCTTCATATGCGCACAACATATTTAAAAGTAGACGCCTAGCCAACTTATTGCTAAGGCTACCCTTCACTCGTTCCCGGGTTCTCTAACCACTGCTCTGATACCACTAATGTAAGGACCCTAGTTCCTTAACGGTGAAATCAAGATATAAATATGGCTAAACATGTAATAGATACATCTTAGAGTTCTAGTTGTTATGTGAGCTTGTGATGACCAGGGATTATAGGTGTTAATCCCGTAGTATTAATAATCCCTAAAGTGGTTTTACGTGGCGATTTGGGATTTAATCGAGGTGTTGGGCCTTCTGGGCTCGTTTATTTGGGCAGTTGGGATCGTTGGATCCGGAGGTTGAGATTGTATTCACATTACGGTGTAAAACCTAAGAGTTGGGTTTTTGATGTGTCTCGGAATCTCGGGTGCTGTGTGAGCACCGGTAGAGGGTTTTGGAGTTAGAGAGAGAGTTTTTGAAAACAGATGATTTTTAAGGAATCATGATGTATTTGTGGGGCTATTAATTTTTCGGGGTATTTTTGCTATAAATACCATTTAAACCCAAATTTTAGACATAATTTCATTTTCAGCCCCAATTCCTTCTCCCTCTCCGAACGCGATTCCCGTCTGCTACAGGACCCCCGCCGCTTCAAGCGGTGCGCCAGCCGCCGTCCGGCCGCCGATCGGCGCGTGCGACCTACCGCCGTCTTCGTCTCGACGAGGCGCTTCTTTCCCCTCCATCAATTCGAAGTTTCATCGCGTGTGGAAGTCGGATTTTGCGGATGTGCGCCGATCCCCAATTTCTAGGGTTCTTCGATTTTGGTCCGATTTCTTCCGATTTTCGTTTGGGTAATCATCCTAACCCCTTTTTCGTTATTTTCGTGCAATTCCCTGCCATTTTTGTGTTCGATTTGTTCGGATTATTGTTGTTGGTGGGATTGGTTCGAAATTTTGGTTGTATGCATGAAGTGGGTTCGAATTTTGGGGGTTTTGGAAGGGTTGTGGTGATTCTTGTTATGGATTGATAAATTCATGTTGTAGATGCATTATGATGCTTCTTGGATTTCGAATTTTAGGGGCTTGGGTTTCGAATTTTAGGGATTTGGATTTCAAATTTGGGGGTTTGGCATGTAGGATGATTATTCATGCTATGGATTGATTAATTCACATTTTAGATGAATTATGGAATTATTGGGTTCGAAATTGTGAGATTAAGGTTCGATTTTTGTAGGGCATTCTTGAACAAATTTCGATTGTCTCATTTATTTCCTTCCCTGCATGTACCCTGCCCCGGGTCTTTTAAGAGGATAATTGTCGTGTATTGACAATGTTGTGAGGGATATGGGTGTGCTTGAGCATAGGTTACATGTTCGTAAATAATGGTGAATTGTTTATCGTGTTAGCACATCATTCCTCGGGGCATGGAACTCGAGCAAGGCTTGGCTCGGACTTCGGAGATTTAAGGTACGTGCGACGTACGAGCATTACTATATATATGTGAAATGCATAAGGTGTTTTTGATTGCATTGAATGTTTTGCGTATGGTTATACATATATGTTGATATAGCCAAGGAATGACCCAAATCTTGATATCGCCGCTTGTAGCATGCGTGACACTAGAGTAGGATGACTCTTGCATGATATATGGGGTACTGGATTTATATGACTATATTATGAGACATTTGAGATGTCTAGGTTTGTAGAATCATGCATTCTTCGTAAGACATTTGAGATGTCTAGGTTCGTAGAATCATGTATTCATTATGAGACATTTGAGATGTCTAGGTTTGTAGACTCATGTATTCATTATAAGACACTTGAGATGTCTAAGTATAATGAAGGAATGGTAAAATAAATGCTAAGGCATTTGAGCTATCTGTGATTGATAGCAAGGTTGTGAAATCAGTATTAGATATTGTGATATCTGTAATTGCATATTTAATGAATTTGTAATCACTATATGTTGATATTCGAGGATCAGGCATGCGATGTGTAAATCAATGTGTTGATTTACTGATTTATGAGATTTGATGAGTTTGATGTTGTGAGAACAGGGACAGTACACGGAATCCCGGATGAGGATGTTGCCATCCAGGGAGTATCATTTAAATTCATTAGCATTTACCTTTGTTGTAAATTATGAATTTCATTATTATGATTATGGGATTTTGTGTATTGGTATGCTCACCCCCGTTGGGGGCTGTCTCTGTTGGGACAGGTGGACAGGTACATCGATGGCTATGGAGCTGAGCTCGAGCTGTTGATTTGAGGTACTCCCAGGATCGTGGTACCAGGGCTTGATGGAGCACGGTATCGTATAGAGTACCTATATATATACACCTGAGGATTTATACATATTCATATTCATGATGCTCGCATGTGAGCACGATTATACTTGTATATGGATTGTATATAAAGGCATGAGCCTTTCTCTCTTTCATTTAAGGTTGCATGCAATTAGGTTGAATTGCTAGAATGATATGAGAGTCATTGGTGTATTATGTGGGTGTTGGAACCCACTTTTGTTGACGTATGTGTGGTGTCTTCCCTGGCTGGGAATCTACTTGTATTACTGCTTTCTGTTGAGTATTATGTGTTCCCTGGCCGGGAATTTTGTTATGTGTTGTACTCTGTTTTGGGATAGCTCTATTTATGGGGAGACTCTGCCCAAATTTTTGTAAAAGTTTACAATGTGAAAAGCGGCACCAAGGGGTTGGTAAAGGGCAAACATATGAGTCTTTTATTGACAGGCAATGATTAAGTATCATCAGAGCTTCCCGATTGACATTTTATAGAAAGCATGTACCACACATAGTGGTTAATACACTAATCAAGGTTTTAAGGGCTTGGGGTCCTTACATTAGTGGTATCAGAGCAGTGGTTGCTCATTGGGGCTGTTAAGGGCCTAGGAAGTTATTGATAGCACATATTTATGCATGATGGCATTAATGTTGTATGACATAACACATTGTTTATGTGCTCTTATGATATGAAAAAGTGGTATTGCTAACCATTGTGGTTGCAGGAATCGTGTGGAACACGATAGGATGACATTTATGGGGATGTCTGGCACTCCGTGTGTTATGTGCCAAGGAAGCTGGTTTTAAGAAAATCAGATAAAGGGATATTTCCGAGGTAACATGTATTTTACGATGTCTTGTTGACACATGATGAATGCAAAGTGGTGCATTGAGGTTATGATATATGTTATTGTGCATTGTTTTTGCATATGCATGTCTTGAGTCAAAGTTATCTTAGTAAGGATTTTAATGGCTTATGCTAAAGTCCATATGAAGCGATGAAGAGTCCCGCTTATATGGAGTAGCAACGCTAAAGTCCATTGGAAGCGATGAAGAGTTCCGCTTACATGGAGTAGCAACGCTAAAGTCCAGTGGAAGCGAGGAAGAGTTCCGCTTTCCTGGAGTAGCAAGAAGCATTAAAATGTACTAATGATAAGGGCTCAGGATGAAATAAGGATTTAAAGAAGGATATCATGACATTTATTTGTGAAACCATACATTCTCATAATGTGTTTTTATTATGAATTGAATGTGGATGCATAGCGTATATGGCTATTGTTGTTAACCCTGATGGTTGCAGGTTACAGGAAATATGGAGTATAAAAAGGAATGATGATTATACATTCCAGGAGTCCTGCTTATGACAGTGAGAATTTTTATACTTATGCTTGACCGCTAAAAATGTGGAGCGGGCGGGGATGCTCGCTTGCACATGGAGGCGGGGTATTCCATACGAAGCGAGGATGATATACCGCTTGTATGAAGAAGCTTATGCTTGTACCGCTAAAAATGTGGAGCGGGCGGGGATGCTCGCTTGCACATGGAGGCGGGGTATGCCATACGAAGCGAGGATGAGATACCGCTTGTATGAAGAAGCGAGGATGAGATGCCGCTTGTTAGGATGATGATTCATTCCTTTGTGATGACACGGATGATAGCGGTGATGTGTCCCGCTGTGTCGATTTATATTCATTTCTCTATGAGGACACGGTTTATAGCGATGGTTCATTCCGCTATATTTATTGGCGATGGTTCATTCCGCCAGGTGTATTGATAGCGATGGTTCATTCCGCTATATTTATTGGCGATGGTTCATTCCGCCAGGTGTATTGATAGCGACGGTTCATTCCGCTATATTTATTGGCGATGGTTCATTCCGCCAGGTGTATTTATAGCGACGGTTCATTCCGCTATATTGATTGGCGATGGTTCATTCCGCCAGGTGTATTTATAGCGATGGTTCATTCCGCTATATCTATTGGCGATGGTTCATTCCGCCAGGTGTATTGATAGCGATGCCTCTTTCCGCTACTATGTGGACGATGATTCATACTCAGGTATATAGCGAGGTTTCATGCCACTTATTATATGACGAGGTGTCATGCCGTCGATTCTATAGCGAGGGATTTTGCCGCTATGTACTCAGCACAGGATTTTGCCGCCTTCGAGCGATGGGTGCTGATTACGCACTATTATTGAGCGACGGAGACAGGTATGACGCTATATCACTAGCGATGAGGTATGAGATATTGCTATTTTATTAGCTTTATTGTAGCTGGCATGCATTGATATACATGTTTTATTATGCCTATTTTACTAGCATGATAGTGGATGACATACGCTGATGTACATGTATCGTCACTAGTGGGCAATGTTTTAGATGCCATGAGTTGGCATGTGTCGTCACGGGATGACGATGACGATGGTGTAGGAGATGTCTTATTAGACATGCATCATCGTTACGATGATCGATGCGTTGAGTATACGTATTCAGTGGTATGCCTTGGGTGCCAGTACCGAGCACAAGGTGGTGTGTGCGACACCGATGGACGTGACCCTTATACCGAGCGGGTTGCTCGAGGAATGGTTGGATGCGCTGTACATGTGATTGTACCGCAGCTTACGATTGGGGGATCATTTTACGAGTGGTGATACCCTTGAGGTATGCTCGTTGGAATGGCTTTTGGCCATGTGATTTGACGACAGGAGTAATCATGGAGGAAAGTACTCGCTTGCTGTCGATGTGACATGTGGTGGACATGATCACACCACCCTTGAGGGTGTAGGATGGGTCCTAAGGGAGTAGGATCAGGTTATGTTAAGTACATAGGGACATTGGAGTGTCCAGGGTGTATCGGCATTGAGGAATGTTGGATAAAGACCCATTACTCTATTGAGTTTTTCTCCCATAGTATGTTATACCATGTGGAAACGTCCGTCTTATTGGTAGGTTTGAGGTAAACCTAAAGAGGCAGAGACTAGGTTGTCTGCCGCGTGTGTGTAGCACCATGATGGGCTTGCTAGAGCCGTTACACTGCTCGTTGGAACCAAGTTTGGCAAATCGTAAGGTGATACGATGAGGATTGTGGTGGACTCTAGTAGTCACCATGTCATTGAGGTTAAGGTTGTTCATGCCTCACTGAAACGTGTATACGTTTATGTTTAATCTTGGAGACTTGTCTGGGACAGCTCAGGATGTTGGAGTACCAACAAGAGAGTCATCAGGTTGTTATTGACTCAATCTAAAGGAACCGTGTATTGGGATACATTGGGTGTTATTGTATCCAGTTTTTCCGAACGATGGTTCGAGACTTGTGGATCTCGAGTTCGATGGCATTTCCCTTGCGAGGAAGGAGGTAGTATTATACCTATTTGGGAATCTTTGAAAGATTCGTTAAGTTGGTGCAAGTGGTGTTGATTTTGGGAATCACGCCGTGTATTGATTTTCGTCGATTTTCATCCTCCACTGAGTAAGGAATGACTCAGAATTGACGGTTGTGTTTGGGGCTTAGGGATATGTGGTAGATACCCGAGCCGAGTGCATTGAGTATGCATGCGACATCAGTGCTTAGGCAGGTATACCGGTGAGTATACGGATGCCAGTTATTGATTTCCTCTCTGTTAAGCATAGAGTTATGCTATTTTTGGATGGTTAAATCTCTGATGAGAGATATGGAACACCTTGAGATTGGGAATCTCCATGGCACGATGTTTATGAGGGATAATCGTGAAGTTAGTTGACTCCCTTGAGGAGGGATTTTCTTGTGAGGGTTAAGGTATTTCCCTTGTTGGTGTTTTCCTTCGAGTTATGCGACAGCCTTCCCAAGTTTGGATTGTTAAATCCGAGGATTTTCAAGGGATGGCAGGATTTCGGATTGGTTGAGTGTCGCTGACGACACAAGCGTTGAGGATGCAATGGGTTTATTGCATGCCCCTTAAGAATTTTAAACTCTGCGGAGTCTCGGTTGTTATTTATGATCAGGACGTGATTCTTGGAACATCCGGAGGTGGACATCTTGTGAGATGTCTTTTGTTGAATTTGTGGCCGTGAGTTGCCCAAATTAAGTTGCAATGAGGCGACTACTCCTTCGATGGAGGAAGTTTGAAAGTGGAAACCAGGTTTGATATGTGTACACCGTGGTTGTACTAGTGTTTCCCTCGTAACGATGTATGTTAGACATCGTGAGTCTTGGTAAAGATGTCATTGGATGATATCTACGATAGAATCAAGAGCGATTCGAATCCTTGCAGTTTCAGTTGACTAACTGCTTTTGGACTGTTAGCGTTGAGTTGTGCTGACGCTCTTTGACGTTATGATGGATTTGGAAGTCTATTCCACTCCAGAGTTTGACACGAGGTCAACGTTCTTACGGTTGAGGTGTCATTCAGGATGTGTTCGTACTGTTGTATTAGAAACGAAGGATGACTGTCTGATCTACAGTCGTAAGTATCAGTTGTTTCGCAGTCATGAGGGACTGACTTCTGGGATGACCCGCATCGAGGTACGTTTTACCTCTTGGGTGTTATGTTGGTTATGGTATGTCGCTCTGTTTCAGAGATTAGATGAGAGGTAAGTATCCTCGCGTTTATTAATACGATTCTGATATGGTCAGGAATCGATGTTATGGCTTCATGTTGTTGTGCAGCCTGGGTGTTACGTGATACACCAGTGCTAATTTCGAGGACGAAATTCTTTTAGTGGGGGATATTGTGATGACCAGGGATTATAGGTGTTAATCCCGTAGTATTAATAATCCCTAAAGTGGTTTTACGTGGCGATTTGGGATTTAATCGAGGTGTTGGGCCTTCTGGGCTCGTTTATTTGGGCAGTTGGGATCGTTGGATCCGGAGGTTGAGATTGTATTCACATTACGGTGTAAAACCTAAGAGTTGGGTTTTTGATGTGTCTCGGAATCTCGGGTGCTGTGTGAGCACCGGTAGAGGGTTTTGGAGTTAGAGAGAGAGTTTTTGAAAACAGATGATTTTTAAGGAATCATGATGTATTTGTGGGGCTATTAATTTTTCGGGGTATTTTTGCTATAAATACCATTTAAACCCAAATTTTAGACATAATTTCATTTTCAGCCCCAATTCCTTCTCCCTCTCCGAACGCGATTCCCGTCTGCTACAGGACCCCCGCCGCTTCAAGCGGTGCGCCAGCCGCCGTCCGGCCGCCGATCGGCGCGTGCGACCTACCGCCGTCTTCGTCTCGACGAGGCGCTTCTTTCCCCTCCATCAATTCGAAGTTTCATCGCGTGTGGAAGTCGGATTTTGCGGATGTGCGCCGATCCCCAATTTCTAGGGTTCTTCGATTTTGGTCCGATTTCTTCCGATTTTCGTTTGGGTAATCATCCTAACCCCTTTTTCGTTATTTTCGTGCAATTCCCTGCCATTTTTGTGTTCGATTTGTTCGGATTATTGTTGTTGGTGGGATTGGTTCGAAATTTTGGTTGTATGCATGAAGTGGGTTCGAATTTTGGGGGTTTTGGAAGGGTTGTGGTGATTCTTGTTATGGATTGATAAATTCATGTTGTAGATGCATTATGATGCTTCTTGGATTTCGAATTTTAGGGGCTTGGGTTTCGAATTTTAGGGATTTGGATTTCAAATTTGGGGGTTTGGCATGTAGGATGATTATTCATGCTATGGATTGATTAATTCACATTTTAGATGAATTATGGAATTATTGGGTTCGAAATTGTGAGATTAAGGTTCGATTTTTGTAGGGCATTCTTGAACAAATTTCGATTGTCTCATTTATTTCCTTCCCTGCATGTACCCTGCCCCGGGTCTTTTAAGAGGATAATTGTCGTGTATTGACAATGTTGTGAGGGATATGGGTGTGCTTGAGCATAGGTTACATGTTCGTAAATAATGGTGAATTGTTTATCGTGTTAGCACATCATTCCTCGGGGCATGGAACTCGAGCAAGGCTTGGCTCGGACTTCGGAGATTTAAGGTACGTGCGACGTACGAGCATTACTATATATATGTGAAATGCATAAGGTGTTTTTGATTGCATTGAATGTTTTGCGTATGGTTATACATATATGTTGATATAGCCAAGGAATGACCCAAATCTTGATATCGCCGCTTGTAGCATGCGTGACACTAGAGTAGGATGACTCTTGCATGATATATGGGGTACTGGATTTATATGACTATATTATGAGACATTTGAGATGTCTAGGTTTGTAGAATCATGCATTCTTCGTAAGACATTTGAGATGTCTAGGTTCGTAGAATCATGTATTCATTATGAGACATTTGAGATGTCTAGGTTTGTAGACTCATGTATTCATTATAAGACACTTGAGATGTCTAAGTATAATGAAGGAATGGTAAAATAAATGCTAAGGCATTTGAGCTATCTGTGATTGATAGCAAGGTTGTGAAATCAGTATTAGATATTGTGATATCTGTAATTGCATATTTAATGAATTTGTAATCACTATATGTTGATATTCGAGGATCAGGCATGCGATGTGTAAATCAATGTGTTGATTTACTGATTTATGAGATTTGATGAGTTTGATGTTGTGAGAACAGGGACAGTACACGGAATCCCGGATGAGGATGTTGCCATCCAGGGAGTATCATTTAAATTCATTAGCATTTACCTTTGTTGTAAATTATGAATTTCATTATTATGATTATGGGATTTTGTGTATTGGTATGCTCACCCCGTTGGGGGCTGTCTCTGTTGGGACAGGTGGACAGGTACATCGATGGCTATGGAGCTGAGCTCGAGCTGTTGATTTGAGGTACTCCCAGGATCGTGGTACCAGGGCTTGATGGAGCACGGTATCGTATAGAGTACCTATATATATACACCTGAGGATTTATACATATTCATATTCATGATGCTCGCATGTGAGCACGATTATACTTGTATATGGATTGTATATAAAGGCATGAGCCTTTCTCTCTTTCATTTAAGGTTGCATGCAATTAGGTTGAATTGCTAGAATGATATGAGAGTCATTGGTGTATTATGTGGGTGTTGGAACCCACTTTTGTTGACGTATGTGTGGTGTCTTCCCTGGCTGGGAATCTACTTGTATTACTGCTTTCTGTTGAGTATTATGTGTTCCCTGGCCGGGAATTTTGTTATGTGTTGTACTCTGTTTTGGGATAGCTCTATTTATGGGGAGACTCTGCCCAAATTTTTGTAAAAGTTTACAATGTGAAAAGCGGCACCAAGGGGTTGGTAAAGGGCAAACATATGAGTCTTTTATTGACAGGCAATGATTAAGTATCATCAGAGCTTCCCGATTGACATTTTATAGAAAGCATGTACCACACATAGTGGTTAATACACTAATCAAGGTTTTAAGGGCTTGGGGTCCTTACAGAGCTCAATATAATTACAGGCCAAAAATAAAACTTCAGTAGTTAGTTAATTACATTCCCAAAATGAATGATAAGACTAACAAAATCCTGTAATCTAACTTCTTTCAAGTCTCTTTCAGCTCACAGTTCAACCCAACCCTGAGCCCCTTTGTCCAAAAGCGTACCTACAGGAACAACTCACCATGAGCATATAAATATCACCATTTAATCACAATTCAACTTAACAAAATAATTAAGCGCATGCGGCAAATAATAGATATGCTCCTTGATCACCACATTAGCACATTTCACTGTTGTTCCTGTTTCACAAATTTATGCACAAAATCATTAGTTCACGACATAATGATTGATAACGCGTTTCCAATTATATCCACAATATTTCACATTAATCACTAGAATTGTGACTGTTCCGGTCCCAATACAACAGCGGAATTTTAGGACCCCTCGCTTCGACATATAGCGGCATCATATGATATCCCTCGCTTCGACAATGACAGCGGCATGTTACTTCGCTTAGACATGACAGCGGCAAATATCATACTACCATCGCTTCATATGACAGCGGCAAGTACCTCCCTCGCTCGGAGATAAAGGCTACCGGAACATTCATCAATTCTACCACAATAATCAAACACATTTGATTCCATTCCAATATCATGATATAACGCTATCATTTCACATATTCTATCACATATATGGATACACTATTCACAATATGCATCATTAAAGTTGCAATACGATTTACCGCCCGATGCTCGTACGTCTCACTACGTACCTTGGTTTCAAAAGTGGAGAAGTTGTATAACTTTATCTCCTCGATGTAGTTGGTACCTGGGATGGTTCTACACAACCATACAAATCAATATTAGAAGCTAGACAATAGCAAAACACCAAAAATTTAACAAAATTCAACATTTTTCAAAAAATTCCTCAGTTGGCGATCGATCGCTCCACTGAGGCGATCGATCGCCTCAAATTTTCCTTCGCGGCGATCGATCGCTTCAAACATGGCGATCGATCGCCTAACCCTTGGTTTGGCTACTGCCTCTCGGCGATCGGTCGCCTCATTTTAGGCGATCGATCGCCTGCCCTGCGAGAAGCCCACTGCCATTAGGCGATCGGTCGCCTCTTTTCAGGCGATCGATCGCCTCGCACAGGCACACCTTTTCCACCATTTTTACACCAAAAAATTCCTTCCCAACTTCCACAACACTTATACCAACAAACCCAAAACACAAAAACACTTTAAACCTTCAATATACATCACAAAACACCCCAAAATCCCACACCCAACCACAAAACATACCAACCCAAATAAACCCATTTTCATACTTCAAACCACCACCCAATATCACAATAAACCTCACAAAACAACAAGGGATGATATATATATACATCCTAGGCCCCAAATCTTACCAAGAAATCACAAGAATCAAGTTTTGCAAGAACTTCTCTTCCACCTTGGAGTCCCACTCGAAAATGAGAGGAGGAGGGTAGGGTTTGAAAAGTGTTGGGGGTTGAATAATGTGAGGGGGGTAAAGATGATATGAGGTTATAGTGGGTTATGAGAGTTAATTAAATTTTACACCACACTTCCTAACATGATGCAAATTATGCCCAACATTGTATTTTAGACACATTTCACCATAATGCGCCAAATACCAATTAAATGCACGTTTCACAAATAAATGACTACTTGCACATGTAAGCCATTAAAACACCCGATTACCCAACATGCATAACGTGTACCCTGAAATGCTCTACCAGCCCACATGACCAAGCATTTCCACATGGCAATTAATTCTAACACATAAGGCAATTACCACCATAATTAATCATAATTAATCATACGAACACAATTTATGACTTAAACACAATTAACCATTTCGGGGACATCACATTATGCATGCTTAGTCGGGGGACTTTTATTTTTGGTAATCGTCATGGATGGACGATATGTTTGGAAGTTGTGAACGTGCTTGGGCACGTGATTGCATGCCTATGTTTAATTGGGAGTTATTTGCATGTTAGCACTTAACTCATCGGGTCGTGGGACTCAGGCAAGGTTGGACTCGAGCTACGGAATTATAAGGTACGTATAACATACGAGCATAGCCTATTATAATGTTGCAACTGTGAAACGCATGTGTGTGGTATTAGCAATAAATGTATGTTGAAATACATGGAATATGGTACTGACAATAAATGAATGGTGAAATGCATGGTATGTGGTAAATGCGATAAGTGAACATACATTAGGAATTATATGGTACCGCTTTCAAGCGAGCAATGATTGGGATGTTGTCGCTCTTGAGCGACCATCGGTTATGACGCCGCTATTGTTGAGCGGGCGTGGGGTTAAAATGCCGCTATTGTAGAGCGAGCTACGATATAGAACTATGGAATCATTGGCTAGATACATGTGATAACTATGGTATCCTATTTGATGATTTAATCCCATTTGATTATGGAACTGGTGTGACAGGAATGGTTTAAGTTGATCAATGAAATGATCAACTGGCTCTTGAGAATTTAATGGTTTGGTTATTTTGAGAACAGGGACAATACAGAGGATCCGGATGATACCATCCAGGGAGTATTATCTAAATTCACGGCATTTACATTCTGTAAATTATGAACTGCATTATTATGATTATTGGATTCGTGGTATTGGTATGCTCACCCCATGTGGGGGCTGTCTCTGTTGGGGCAGATGATACAGGTGTAGCAGCAGCTTTGGAGTTGAGCTCGGGCTGTTGATTCGAGGTACTTCCATGATCGAGGTACCGGAGCTGGTTGGATAAGAACATAGATCCAGAGTTGAGATCGAGTTGTGCTTGGGATGTGCTTCCAGGATTGAAGTACCAGTAACGGTATCTGGTGGAGCATTTTATACATTAGTTACACGCTTATTCACTGGGTGCTCTCATGTGAGTACATTTTTACGTGTATGTGGAATGTATAATGGCCATGGTTTTCTCTCTTCATTTATGGTTTGCATGCTATTAAATACGGAATTGCAAAATGAACAGAGAGTATGTTAGTGTATTATTAGGGTGCATACTATGAAAGTGGTTTTGATTGGGGAAGTTGAATATTATGGGGTTCTAATGCAAGAAATTTTATGGATGGTATATGATGTTATACTTGTATATGGTTTCCTTCCCATGATGTTATGATAGTATGCACTAATGGCATGGATTAATACACTAATAAAGGGGTTAAGGGCACGGGGGTCCTTACACTCATAACCCCCACTATCAATCAAAATCTCCCCCAACCCTTATTCCCTAACCCAAAAATCGATTTACACCAAAAGAGGAGAGGAGAAACTTTGGAAAGCTTGATTTCTTGCTTGTGATTGGAGCAAAGTGGTAAGAAGTTCCTCCTTGTGGTATTTGAATGTATTTAGTTGAGTTTTTGGTTTGTATTTTTTGGGTTAAAGATGGATTTGTTGGGTATATGTTGTATATGGTTGGAATGTGGTTTTTGATGTGTTATATGTTGGTTTCATGGGGTTTTTATGGTGTTGAGTTGTTGGGGTATTTTGGTTTGAGGTGTATGTAGTTGGAGCTTTGGCTTTGTGCTTAAGAATGGTGGAAATCGCGCACACAAGTGTGGCAATCAATCGCTAGAACGGAGCGATCGATCGCCAACAAACCGTAGCGAAAATGGGTATTTAGCGATCGATCGCTATATGGAGCGATCAATCGCCTCTAGACAGTGAGGTCTGGCGATCGATCGCTATGTCAAAGCAATCGATCGGTAAGGCTCGCGATCGATCGCCTTGACATAGCGATCGATCGCCAGCAGGCAGATTTTGGAGAATTGTTTTCTTTGTTGGAGTTTTGGTATTGGGCTATTATTTGACTTCTAATATTTGTTTGTGTGATTGTGTAGAACCATCATAGGTGGCAACACAGCCAAGGAAGTAAAGTCATACCAAATTCCACATTTTGGAAAGGTCCGTAGAGAGACGTACGGGCACCCAACAGTACATGTAGTTTATATACTCATTGGAATATGCATTGTGGATGCAAGTATATATTGAATTGTGCATCGTGGATGCAAATACATGTTGAATTATGCATTATATTGCATATGTGTTGCACATCCCATGAGTCATGGTTATATTTGAGTGATGATTTTAATGCTTTGCCGCTGTCACTTGAAGCGATGATAGAATACTTGCCGCTGTCATATTGTAGCGAGGAAAGAATATTTGCCGCCAAATGTTGAAGCGAGGGTATTTCCGCATGTCGCATTTGAGCGAGGTTATTCAATGCCGCTAATATGTCGAAGCGAGGGGTATTAGCAATGCTGCATGACAAGCGAGGGGTATTAGCAATGCTGTCATGACAAGCGAGGTGCATTAAAATACACTATTATAACAGACTAGGGATTGGTGATTGGTGATAATGAAATGGTGATATGTCATGACATTTGTGGAACCATAATATAATCCATTGATTATATACTCATGAGTTATGGTACAGGGACAACCAAAAGGGAGCGTTTAAAATGCATTGGATACAGGAAGTGTTTCGTAATTACGGTTTATGCATTTACGCCTTATAATCATATTATGTTGAATATGGATTATTATATGCTCATGATTTGGGGGTTGTCCTTGTAGGTACATTTTGGCATAAAGGGGTTAAGGAAGGGTTGATGCAGTGAGCTAGTGAAGAGTGCTTTTGATATAGAAGCTGGGATTCTTTTGTATAGTTTCTACTCTAGGAGTAGTGTAAATCTATAGGATTAACATTCATTTTGCTGGGAATGTAACTAATCCATTTGGAAGTAATTATTTTGGCATGTAACCTTAAAGCTCAAGGCCTCAACATGAATTTCTATACATTGATTATACATGTTAGCTCTACTTATGCCCTTAATCCGCACTTAAGGAACTAGGGTCCTTACAACATCCATGGCTTTGGAGTTGAGGTCGAGCTATGGATTAGAGGTGCTTCCAGGATCGAAGTACTAGTGCCGGTATTGAGTAGAGTACCTTATACATTAAATACACATTCATATCATTGGGTTTTCGCATGTGAGCACGTTTATATGTGTATATGGGTTGTATAAAGGGCATGGTCTTTCTCTTTCATTTATATGTTGCATGCAAACGTGAGGAATTTCTAAATGAATTGAGAACATGTTAGTGTATTATAAGGGTGCATGCTATGTAAGTGGAATTGATTTGGAAAAACTGGACATTACGTGGTTTAATGTAAGGAATTTTATTGCTGGTATATTATGCTGTGTTAGCATGTGGTTGTTTTCCCCCCTGATTATATGATTGTATACACTAAATATATGAGTTAATACACTAATAGAGGATTAAGGGCACGGGGGTCCTTGCATCCTGAATTTCCAGTTGAGACACTGGTTAACCATGATTTTTACTTAAATGCATGCTTTAGCCCACCTGTGTAATTACAGGAGAAGTGTCATATGATTTAACTTTCTCAATACATTCTCAATGTAATGTGATTGCGATAAGACAATTGCCTCGTGTCCTCGATATTTTAATCAATAATATGACATTAGCAATGCCCATATCTTTCATATCAAAATGTCTTGTCAACGTTTTCTACATTTCAACGATCACATCATGACTAGTCATTATTAGAATGTCAATAATATATAGATGTACTATAACAAACGTTTCTCGTGCGCCTTTGATATTTACGCATTTGTCACACTCCTTAATTCTAAAACCATTTGACAACATAATTTTGTCCAACTTTTCATGCCATTGTTTAGACGCCTGTTTCAGCCCATATAATGACTGAATGAGTTCGCACACTTTCTTTTCTTGTTCAGGAACAATAAAACCCTCACATTGTTCCATATAATTTCTTCTTCCAATTCACCATTCAAAAAGACTGGTTTAACATCAATTTGATGTATCTCAAGGTTATGCAAAGCAATGAGTACACGTATGTATGTTGTCATTGTCACTAGTGAGTAAGTATCGAAAAATCAAGGCCTTCAATTTGTTTGAATCCCTTGCCACCAATCGAGTATTGTACTTTTCTATTGTTCCATCTACATTATACTTTCGTTTCAGAATCCATTTGTACCCCAATGGTTTGGAACTTGGTGGAGCGTCACTTAATTCCTAAGTATGATCTTGCATAATGGAATCCATTTCCGTATTGATGACCTCTTTGCAAATTTATGTTTAAGTATGCTTAATGAGAATACCTACTAAATAGCTTGGGGGTAATATGACGATTTCCTAGGCACCAATACGTGCCAGTTTTGATAGTAGTTCATTAACTTTGTAGTAAGAATATTTTATAGGAATTTACTATTGTGATTAAGATAATACCAGGAGCAATTTCTTAATGAGAAACATACGTTACTTGCAGAAGTAGGATCATCTTACCAAAGATTCCAATTGTTCAATTGAAAATTTGTAACATAGCTACACAAATCTGAATGATGAAGCGGTTAACCGTTGTACTATTACTTTTGTACAATTTAATTATAACAAGGATATAAGTTGAACTAATGTAATTAGGAGTAAGAACAAGGTACTGAATATATGTAAGTACAATATGATTGAAGTGATACATACTTAGTCCTCAAATGTTTAGCATTAAATTTAATAAATGATTTAGTTGTTGAAAATGAATATTTGAATGTGTAGATTTTCTAAATTCCTATAGTAAAATTTCATTGGAGTGAATGGAAGATATCAAGAATTTGATGAGAAAAAAATGTATGCTGCGATCGAGTAATATACTGTGGGGTCCTCGTTACTTAATCTTTTATGTATCAGTTCATTATACATATGTGAGTAAGAATTAAGTAAAGCATACACTGATATAAGAGTTTACTCATGTTAGGTTGTTACAGTACTAATACAAATCCTATCACAATATACATCATATGTACCGTAAAACAACCTAGACTAGTACAACTCCTAAGCAGTGGTTCAGCTCGCAGCGTTAAAAGACTCACAATCCCGTCCTCCCACGTCTATGAATCCCTACAGAAACAATCACACAACATGAGTACAGATAAACAACCATCCCAGTGCGATATCAATATAAAACATAAACGATAAAGCACTATAAACATCCAATGTGATTGTCATGTATCATGCATCATCAAATGCAAATATGTCATGACATGTCTCATCTCATCTCCTGTTATAACCAGACCAATATGATATGCCTATCTCAGCTCAATATGTCAGTGGAACCTCCTCACATCTTCATATTAGCAGCTCATATCATAGTACCGTCCTTACATGTTATAACAGCCAGAGCATATACCCAATCGGCGTATATCTCTCATGCCAAAGCATATGTAGTATATCTATCGTGGCAACAATCAGCCAAAGCATATACCCAACACTGGCATATCTATCGTGGCATTGATCTCAGCCAAAGCATATATCGTGGCATCCATCTCAGCAATGTAATATCATGAATGCACATGCATATGATACCACTAATCATATGATAACATGTTCACATCATCATCAAAACCATATCATATACTCGTACGTCAAAACGTACCTGTTCTGCGACACAAACGATATAAAGTAAGCGTCACTGTCTAACTGCCTCGTTGTCCTGTCCCCTGTGATGATGTTACACAAAAATATAACATTTTAAGTCTACCGATCGATCGGTCATTCTAGCGATCGATCGGTCCAAACAGACAACCATAGCGATCGGTCGGTCGGAAGCTAGCGATCGATCGCTCTAAAATCTAAATTTCTTAAAAATGCTACGGCATTTCACCGATCGATCGGTCGCCTTCAGCGATCGATTGGTACATGAACCGCCTTACTTTCGCCTGTTTCACCGATCGATCGGTACGATCCTAGCGATCGATCAGTCGACAACAGAATTTCAGAACAATGGCGATTTTGAGCTTATCTCCATGGTGTATCTCCTACAACTCGAAAATCCACATTCAAACGTGATATTTGGATGTTATACCTTCATTTAAACATGTTTCCATATCATTACAACTCAATTCATTGAATTCAACAACATATGAATTCCATGTTCCTTCAAACAATTCACATGCTTCTTAAATTGCATAACAAACACCATAACTAAGTTATGACACCAACTAACTACATCAAGTAGAGCATGCAACTTCTCCTTTACCACATACTTCATGTTGAACATGCTTCCAAGCTAGAACCAAGCAAAGAAAGCAAGAAGGAGCAAGGGTTTGGAAGAGAGCTTTGTAGAGATTTACTAGGTGAATTGTGGTGTATTATGTGCCTTGCAAGCTGAAATCAACTTGATATACTTGACCTCATCTTAGATGCAAATTCACATGACATTCCTAGCAATTCAAATGCTAATTTACATGTACATGTGTAGGGCCTTCCTACCTTGACGTCATATTATACACGTATTATGGACTAAACATGCATTCATAACCTCTTAAGGGTTCTGGTTGCAACTTTGAGCTAATAAGATTACGGGCCAAAAATGAAATTTCAACCTTAATTAATTACATTCTCTATACGAATGTTAAAGCGATAGAATTATGCTACTACTAGAGTAGAGACTATCCAGAAGTCCTGAATCCTAATATCTTTCATGCTCCTCATAGCTCACTGCCTCAACCCGGCCCTTAGTCCTTTAGTCCAAAAGTGTACCTACAGGAACAACCCATCATGAGCATGTATATCGTTACTCAACATCATAGGGCAATGGCATATAAATAAATGCATGAAAGTAATTGGTAACGTATACTTCCTGGTTAATTGTATTAACCCCTTTTTGGCTGTCCCTGTTTCATAGCCATACATAAAATCATTAATTCTCGACATGAATGATCAAAATCGACGTCTTATAAATATCGTCGTCTTTCAGCATCATCATCGTATAAGCATTATCATCTTATACATATCATCATTTATAACATCATCATCATATAAGCATTATCATCTTATAACATCATAATCATTTAAGCATCATAACAAGATACAACAGTAAATGTACGAAGTCTTGGTTAAGTAATTTACTGGTTATTCGTTAACTTCTTCTTCTTAACCCTGATTTACCTTCATGCATATGGGCATCTTACCCCGTGGTATCTTACCACACAATAACATCGTATGGCCTCTTACCATATGGGCATCTTACCCCGTGGCATCTTACCACACAATAACATTGTATGGCATCTTACCATATGGGCATCTTACCCCGTGGCATCTTACCACATTATAACATCGTATGTCATCTTACCATATGGGCATCTTACCCCGTGGCATCTTACCACATAATAACATCGTATGGCATCTTACCATATGGGCATCTTACCCCGTGGCATCTTACCACATAATAACATCGTATGACATCTTACTATATGAGCATCTTACCCCGTGGCGTCTTACCACATTATAACATCGTATGGCATCTTACCATATGGGCATCTTACCCCGTGGCATCTTACCACATAATAACATCGTATGACATCTTACTATATGAGCATCTTACCCCGTGGCGTCTTACCACATTATAACATTGTATGGCATCTTACCCTTTTATAAAACATCGTATAACATTGTTATAAACTTACTTATCGCAATCATCATCGTAAACATCATCATCATAAACTTACTTATCATAATCATCATCGTAAACATCATCATAAACATCATCGTAAACATCATCATCATAAACATCATCGTAAACATCATTATCATAAACATCATCGTAAACATCATCATCATAAACATCATCGTAAGCATCATCATCATAAACATCGTCATCATAATCATCGTCATCATAAACATCATCGTAAGCATCATTATCATAAACATCATCGTAAGCATCATCATCATAAACATCATCGTAAGCATCATCATCATAAACATCATCGTAAACATCATCATCATAAACATCATCGTAAGCATCGTCATCATAAACATCGTCATCTTAATCATCATCGTAAGCATCGTCATCATATACTTATGCAATCAATACATAGTCATAGTTAGGAGGGTATTACCGTCCGATGCCCGTACGCTTCTTACGTACCTTAATTCCAAAATGGAGAAGTTGTAGAACTTTATCTCCTTGAAGTTGTGGGTACCTGGGATGGTTCTACATAACCATACAAATCGATATTAGAAGCTAAATATAGTCCAATATCCAAAAATCCCACAAAAAATAACAAAAACACATAATTGTGTGACTCGCGATCGATCGCTGAGATGCCCCGATCGATCGCGAGATCGCACTGCCCGATGCTGACTTTTTGTGCCTTCGGCGATCGATCGCCACTTTTGGCGCGATCGATCGCCAACCTCGCCGATCGATCGCCCAAAAGTGGCGATCGATCGCCAAATGGCTCTGGAGCCTACTGCTGGCTCGCGATCGATCGCCAAAAACGGGCGATCGATCGCCGATCTCTGTACATCGAAAATTCGCCATTTTTGAGCATTTTTCAAGCTCCACTTCAACCCCTTTAAATCCAAACTTTTCTTCAACAATAACATCATCATAACACACTAAAACCCACATAAAACACCTCAAAAATCATACCCCAACAACATACAACATATACCCAACCAAACCCACTTAAATCACTTCAAAATCAACCCATTTCAAATCCAAACTTCATAAAAACTTAAGGAAGGGTTCCATACCTCTTGAAGACTCCAAATCTTAACAAAGATCACACAAACACAAGTTTTGTGGAGTTCCCTCCTTCCTCCTTTGAAGGATTTCGAAAATGTGGTAAAGGGGTAGGGTTTGAGAGTAATTGGGGATTTAAGAGTGAAAAGGGGTAAAGTGAGTTGGGTAAGGAGGGGGAAAGGGTTAATTAAATTGTACCCAAAATTAACATGATGTATGAAATACCCCAACATGGTATTTTAAAAGCATTTTACAAAAATGCAACCAACTTCATTAAATTCATACTTTCCTCATAATTAACAATTAACACAATTAAATCGTGTTAACCCCATTTCCTATCATGCATAACATGCACCTTGAAACGTACCCCCGGGTCATGCCTATCATGTGACTAAGCATTTCATCATGATAATTAATTTCAACACGTAAATCAATTATCTACATAATTAATCATATAAACATAATTAATGCCTTAATTGCAATTAATCATTTCGGGGCGTCACATTACTCCCCTACTTATAAGATTTCGTCCTCGAAATCGCATGCACTTACCCAAAATGAAACTAAACATAAATCATACCAGAAAATAGTTCCGGGTAGTGCTGTACCATACGCCGCTCCGTCTCCCACGTAGCCTCCTCGACACCCCGACGATCCCACTGAACTTTGACCATCGGTAAAACTTTACTTCTTAGTCTGCGATCCTCACGATCCAGAATTCTGACCGATCGTTCAACGTAGGATACCCCTGAGTCCAACTGCACTTCAGTAGACTGTAATACATGAGACGGGTCTGGCTCATACTTCCGTAACACAGAAGCATGGAAAACATCATACATCCCAGATAAAGACGGCGGTAGAGCCAAACAGTAAACCAAAGCACTGGCACGCTGCAATACTTCATATGGCCCAACATACCTCGGGGATAACTTTCCCGCATACCAAAACGAACTACACCTCTGGAGGGTGAGATTTTCAAGAAGACCCTGTCTTCTACTTGGAATTCTAGCGGTCATCGCCACTTGTTGGCATAGGCTGCTTGCCTATCCTGGGTCACCTTCATCTTTTGGCGTATCAACTTAATCTTGTCTTACATATCCTTAATCATATCCGGTCATCCGACCGTTTTACTAGTCAAGTCCTCCCAATACAGCGGTGACCTACATCGTCGTCCGTAAAGAGCTTCAAAAGGGGCCATTTGAATGCTCGCCTGATAGTTGTTATTATAGGAGGACTCCATCATTGGCACTGAATCTTGCCATGGAGTATCAAACTCCAAAACATATGCCCTCAACATGTCCTCGAGCGTCTGAAGGGTACGTTCTGTCTGGCCGTCTGACTGAGGGTCATAGGCCGTACTCAGTCTCACCTCGGTGCCTAAGCCGTCTGGAGACCCTCCCCGAAATGTGAAGGAAACCGTGGGTCTCTGTCAGACACAATCGAGACTGGAACTCTATGCAACCTCACTACATCCCGCACATGTAATTGGCCATCCTTAGGTATGTGAAAGACACATGACAAAGGATGAAGTGAGCTACTTCGTCAGCCTATCCACGATCACTAGATCGTATCGAATCCAGAGGCCGCTCTTGGCAAGTGGGTTACAAGGTCCATAAATACATGCTCCCACTTCCATTGGGGTACTTCCGAGCTCTTCAGCTCGCCATAAGGCCTCTGCCTTTCTGCCTTTACCTGCTGGCAGATCAAACATCTTTTGACAAGGCCATAACATCACGCTTCATACGTCTCCACCAGAATTTAACCACCTAAGTCCTTGTACATCTTCCTTCCTCCTGGGTGGATAGTGAACCGACTACTGTGGCTCGCTCCAACATTCCCTTACGCAACTCTGGTGTGTCTGGGACTACCCATCGGTGGCCCAATCTCAATGAATCATCTTCTGCCACCCTGAACTTTGATGACCGTCCTTGAAGTACTATAGATGACCATCCTTGAACCTCATCATCCGACCTCCGGCTTTCCTGATAACCTCAAATATGTCTGGCTCGGCCGACAAGATCGACACTCGCACCGGCGATGTGTCCACATCAATATCATAGCCCGGACGGCAATAAGAAGTCATCATCGATGATAAACACATAGTGTCCTCAGCAGTACTTTTCACTTCCGACTTAAGGTGCCTGCTATTAAGTTGCTTTACCAGGATGGTACTCAATCTTACAGTCAAAATCCTTGAGTAAGTCCATTCATCTTCTTTGTCGCATATTCAACTCAGCCTGTGTGAACAAAACTTCAGGCTCTTATGGTCCGTGTAGATGGTAAACGACGTACCATCCAAGTAATGCCTCCAAATTCCAAGGCAAACATAATGGCTGTCAGCTCCAAATCGTGAACTGGGTACTTAGCCTTGTGTGGTTTCAACCGCTTCGATGCATAAGCCAGCACAAGCTTATCTCGCATCAACACATAGCCCAAATCTTGAAGTGATGTATTCGTGTACAAGGCAACCTCTTGTCTTCAGAAAGGATCACCAACCCTGGCACTGTCGTCAGACGACGCTTCAATCCTTGGAAGCTTTCCTCACAAGCTTCGGACCAAAAGAATGGGACTCCTTCCTGAGTCAACCGTGCCGGCGGCTTAGCGATCTTGATATAACATGATCCAAAGATACTACACTGCTCGACCAGAACTCGTACTTACTGAGCTTTGCATACAACTGATGATCCCTAAGGATCTGGAGTACTGTTCTCAAGTGCTTTACATGTTCCTCTTCAGTTCGAGAGTAAATAAGTACATCGTCAATGGAAACTATGACGAACTGATCCAAACATGGTTGGATCACCCTGTTCATCAGGCTCATAAAATGGTTGGGGCATCCGTCACCCCAAAGGGCATGACTAAGAATCCGTAGTGCCCACATAAGGTCCTGGAAGCTGTCTTCTGTACATCGTCCTCTCAAACTCGAATCTGATGATCCCCGATCTCAGATCGATCTTACTGTAGAACCTCGTACTCTGCAGTTGATCAAACAAATCATTAATCCTCAGAAACGGATACTTAATCTTCACTATGGCTTTGTTCAGTTGTCTGTAATCGATACAGCCGCATCGAACCATCTTTCATTTTGACAAATCGGACTGGTGCACCCCAGGATGATATGCTAGGGCGTATATAGACCTTGTCAATGAGCTCCTGCAACTGAACCTTTAACTCCCTTAGCTCCGCTGGTGCCATCCTATACGGGGCACGAGAAATGGTAGACGTCCCTGGTAGTAACTTAATCCCAAACTCGACCTCGCTCGTCGGTGGGAATCCGAGAATCTCTTCCGGAAATACATCAGGAAACACCGCCACTACGGGCACATCCTCAACCTTTAACTCTTTCATCTTCTCAATAATATCAACAGCATAGATGGGATATCCTTTATGGTATCGTTCCAATAACTGTGCCATCTTGGCAGCAGATATTAACGGAATCCTTGAACGGGAAATCATCCCCATAGAATGTCCATCGGACTCCCATATCAGACCTGAATCGGACAGCCCTTGTCTGCAGTCCACAACTGCCTGATACCTGTTCAGAACATCAATGCCTACAAACTGACATCCCCAGAATAATCAAGTCTGTCCTCAGTTCGTTATCCTCAAAATAAATGAGGTCGTCTTAACCAATCTGATCGGTTATCAAACTTCTTCCAGCGGGGGTTGAGACTACAAGAGGCGTGGGCGACGGAGAAGTACATATGTGGTGCCTTTCCACAAAACTTGTTGACATTTGCTGCCATACTGCAACACAAGGGTTAACAACAAGATCCAAAGCAGTTCGTATAAGACTTCGTTAGATAAACAAAACATGTTAGCACAACATCATGTACTTCATATGCAACTTATGCACAAAACATGTTCGAAAGTAAGCACCTAGCTAACTTATTGCTAAGGCTACCCTTCACTCATCCCCGGGTTATCTAACCACTGCTCTGATACCACTAATGTAGGGCCTTCCTACCTTGACGTCATATTATACACGTATTATGGACTAAACATGCATTCATAACCTCTTAAGGGTTCTGGTTGCAACTTTGAGCTAATAAGATTACGGGCCAAAAATGAAATTTCAACCTTAATTAATTACATTCTCTATACGAATGTTAAAGCGATAGAATTATGCTACTACTAGAGTAGAGACTATCCAGAAGTCCTGAATCCTAATATCTTTCATGCTCCTCATAGCTCACTGCCTCAACCCGGCCCTTAGTCCTTTAGTCCAAAAGTGTACCTACAGGAACAACCCATCATGAGCATGTATATCGTTACTCAACATCATAGGGCAATGGCATATAAATAAATGCATGAAAGTAATTGGTAACGTATACTTCCTGGTTAATTGTATTAACCCCTTTTTGGCTGTCCCTGTTTCATAGCCATACATAAAATCATTAATTCTCGACATGAATGATCAAAATCGACGTCTTATAAATATCGTCGTCTTTCAGCATAATCATCGTATAAGCATTATCATCTTATACATATCATCATTTATAACATCATCATCATATAAGCATTATCATCTTATAACATCATAATCATTTAAGCATCATAACAAGATACAACAGTAAATGTACGAAGTCTTGGTTAAGTAATTTACTGGTTATTCGTTAACTTCTTCTTCTTAACCCTGATTTACCTTCATGCATATGGGCATCTTACCCCGTGGTATCTTACCACACAATAACATCGTATGGCCTCTTACCATATGGGCATCTTACCCCGTGGCATCTTACCACACAATAACATTGTATGGCATCTTACCATATGGGCATCTTACCCCGTGGCATCTTACCACATTATAACATCGTATGTCATCTTACCATATGGGCATCTTACCCCGTGGCATCTTACCACATAATAACATCGTATGGCATCTTACCATATGGGCATCTTACCCCGTGGCATCTTACCAGACATCTTACTATATGAGCATCTTACCCCGTGGCGTCTTACCACATTATAACATCGTATGGCATCTTACCATATGGGCATCTTACCCCGTGGCATCTTACCATATGAGCATCTTACCCCGTGGCGTCTTACCACATTATAACATTGTATGGCATCTTACCCTTTTATAAAACATCGTATAACATTGTTATAAACTTACTTATCGCAATCATCATCGTAAACATCATCATCATAAACTTACTTATCATAATCATCATCGTAAACATCATCATAAACATCATCGTAAACATCATCATCATAAACATCATCGTAAACATCATTATCATAAACATCATCGTAAACATCATCATCATAAACATCATCGTAAGCATCATCATCATAAACATCGTCATCATAATCATCGTCATCATAAACATCATCGTAAGCATCATTATCATAAACATCATCGTAAGCATCATCATCATAAACATCATCGTAAGCATCATCATCATAAACATCATCGTAAACATCATCATCATAAACATCATCGTAAGCATCGTCATCATAAACATCGTCATCTTAATCATCATCGTAAGCATCGTCATCATATACTTATGCAATCAATACATAGTCATAGTTAGGAGGGTATTACCGTCCGATGCCCGTACGCTTCTTACGTACCTTAATTCCAAAATGGAGAAGTTGTAGAACTTTATCTCCTTGAAGTTGTGGGTACCTGGGATGGTTCTACATAACCATACAAATCGATATTAGAAGCTAAATATAGTCCAATATCCAAAAATCCCACAAAAAATAACAAAAACACATAATTGTGTGACTCGCGATCGATCGCTGAGATGCCCCGATCGATCGCGAGATCGCACTGCCCGATGCTGACTTTTTGTGCCTTCGGCGATCGATCGCCACTTTTGGCGCGATCGATCGCCAACCTCGCCGATCGATCGCCCAAAAGTGGCGATCGATCGCCAAATGGCTCTGGAGCCTACTGCTGGCTTGCGATCGATCGCCAAAAACGGGCGATCGATCGCCGATCTCTGTACATCGAAAATTCGCCATTTTTGAGCATTTTTCAAGCTCCACTTCAACCCCTTTAAATCCAAACTTTTCTTCAACAATAACATCATCATAACACACTAAAACCCACATAAAACACCTCAAAAATCATACCCCAACAACATACAACATATACCCAACCAAACCCACTTAAATCACTTCAAAATCAACCCATTTCAAATCCAAACTTCATAAAAACTTAAGGAAGGGTTCCATACCTCTTGAAGACTCCAAATCTTAACAAAGATCACACAAACACAAGTTTTGTGGAGTTCCCTCCTTCCTCCTTTGAAGGATTTCGAAAATGTGGTAAAGGGGTAGGGTTTGAGAGTAATTGGGGATTTAAGAGTGAAAAGGGGTAAAGTGAGTTAGGTAAGGAGGGGGAAAGGGTTAATTAAATTGTACCCAAAATTAACATGATGTATGAAATACCCCAACATGGTATTTTAAAAGCATTTTACAAAAATGCAACCAACTTCATTAAATTCATACTTTCCTCATAATTAACAATTAACACAATTAAATCGTGTTAACCCCATTTCCTATCATGCATAACATGCACCTTGAAACGTAACCCCCGGGTCATGCCTATCATGTGACTAAGCATTTCATCATGATAATTAATTTCAACACGTAAATCAATTATCTACATAATTAATCATATAAACATAATTAATGCCTTAATTGCAATTAATCATTTCGGGGCGTCACAACATGCAACTCTCATATCAATTCAAATGCATAACAAATCATGTAGGTTTATTGGTCAACTACATATCTTCCTTACCAATTATGTACTATTGCTACATATTCTATAACAATGTTGTGCTATGGTTTAAGTTCATATATATCAACTAACAACCATTCAACATCTCTACCATGCTTCTCATATCAAACATGTATGAGAATAAGTTTAGCAATGCCATGCCATTTCTTACCATTCTTGCTTTATCACACATGGAAATCATTTCATTGTTTCCCATGATACGTTATACATGTTATCATTCCTACTCGGTTCAACTCGAACCCAAGTCTACACCATAGGGTAATTAGTTCATAATTACGCCTTAACCATATCATATACGTATACGTCATATCGAGGCATTACATATACGACAGGTAACTGTATTATTTGATATATGATTTGATGAATTATGTGAATTGTGAATTATATGAGATTATGTGGCTAGGTGAATTTATTAATTTATGTGGCATTCATAACATTCATAAATGACACATCGATGTATGAAAATAAATATTTTGTTAACATACATAATTGTTATATATACATCAATGCATGACATCCATGTTGAGCCATGATCCTTAAATACCCTATTATCTTTTGACTCTGGGATAATCATTGAGGATTGGTACAGCGATATTATGACCGGCATTAAAGTGGCCCAAAAGGTATAGGGGATCATGGTCCCCTCTGATTACCATTATTTTTTTAGACGAGAAATTGGTGGCATCTTGCTGATGTCATCCCGTGTATATCCCTGACTGTGTTGTCGAGACTTGGGATGTGACATCACTGATTATCACTTATGATTGGCAGGCTCGAGCTACTATGATTTGATTGATTCTGGTATATCCAGTGGATGGGTAATTGACCTGATACCAACACGATATATATATATATATATATATATATATATATATATATATTCAATATGGATATATTGGTATGTATATATATGTGGTATGTTTCTCGTACGATGAGGTCATGGTTAAATTTTAGGGCCACGTGTTGATAAATAATCTTCCGCTGTTTACGGTAAAATAATTATTGTGTGATAATTAATCATATTATTAGGATTGATCTTTTACATATAGGCTAGTCTCGAGTCTGGTGCTGACAATCAACAGACGGGTCTTTTTACCCGTCAAAGATACCATTAAACTCATCATATATTTTATACACATTTCATATCGTTTTCTATCAAAATCTTCACTGTCACCATTTCATTTATAAAAAAAAAACTTCATTTTCACACCAAATTTTTAAAACTTCAAATCTCCATACTTTTACACCTTCAAATATTCAAACCATTTCTTAAAAATCTCAAATATACAAGCCTTCACACCTTTAAAAGTTCATTTTCCAAACTTCATCCATCTTCAAACTTTAAATTTTAATATCTCGAAAATTTTGCCAAAAAATATCTCTCCCACAAAAATATTTTCCTCTACTATCTTATCTTCCTTCAACGTATAATTTAAAAAAAAATTCTAATTTTTTTTAAATTATTTGTTGCATATACTTAAATATGTGTTATTTTGTAGGTTATGACTGTATATTGTTAAACTTTATTTAGCATCTTTATTATATAAATTTTATATCTTTTATGCTAAGTTTCGTAAATATCATTATAATTAATTGTCAGAGATATCCTTATATAATTGTTATTTACAAACATATTTAGAAGTAACATGTATTTAGAAAATCATTTTTAAATTAAAGTAATAAAGATCGAAGCAAAAAAATATCCAGATTATATTTTGTTTTAAAAATTAGTAAAACGTACATGCGTTTAGTTTTAAAAAATGTTTTCAATTTTTTTTTTCCAAATATTTAAAAGAAACGCATGTGTGGATGTGTTTCTTTCAAAGTGGCGTTTGCATTTATTTAATTAAAAATTTAAAATGAAAAAGATATAAATTTTTGGATTTTTTTTAAAATAAGAAATTATTTTTAAAAAAAGAAGAAAAGTTTTCAAAACAATTTTACAAATGAATTTGATTTTTTGAAAACTTTCTGACAAATAAATGTCATATTTTTTGTACTTTAAAAAATTATCGCATGAATTTGATATGACAAATCATATGTAAAATAATAATAATAATAATAATAATAATAATAATAATAAAATAATTCAAATTGTTAGGATCGATCGATGTGGGTGGCCAGCCACATCCGAGTTCAACTAACTTGAGTTTCAATAGCTCGTGTTCTTGAAATGATTGCACCGAGAGATTATATCGAGTTCGATTTCTAACCGAGGGGAAGGCACTCGACATAACCCGCTCTTAAACCTATTAACAATTTGAAAGTCATTTTAAAGATATGCAAGTAAATTAAATATAAAAGCATTTGTTTATGAAAGTTCGAAGGTGGTGTAATCCTTCTACGTCTCCCCTTCTTCCACTTAAGGAATGATTCCACTAGAAGACTTTGATTTATACAACTCTTTGTATAAACCCAATCCAATTAGGCATTCCCCATCCAACTAGAACTCCTAACAACTCAACTATGCATGTTCTTTAATGTCTCACATACAAAGACCTCTCAATCGATTGTGATGAATCATCAACCGTTACAATGATATTCAGTCATCTATTTAAGCTCTCAAATACAACAGATTGAGTGAAATATAATAGTACAAATGATCTCTAACTAGATCTGATATGACAAGGTAAGTGGTGCCTAAGATTATGGGCTTGCTCTAATTGAGTTTGTCTTGTTTCTAGGCTACCCATATTGAATCACAAGTGCGCTTGCTTTGATCTTGCTTGGATTGATCTTCAATCTACTGATTTGAGCTTCCAAGACTTGTATTTATAGCCTCCAATAATGATACATATGTTAGATACATTAATATGCCCGTTGGAAGCACGATTCATGAGCTTAAAACGGTCATATTCAGGTTTTTGGGCTATCTTTTGTATAGTGGACAGGACTGATCTTCTTGGGTAGACCAGCTTGATAATTTCAGTCTGGCCGGATCAGCTTGGACAGTATAAGCTCGGTACAGATTAGCTTGGTATAGATCAGCTTGGTGCAAGACAAGCTTGATACAAAACAGCTCGGACCAGACTGATCTTCTTGGGTAGCCATTTGTCTTGGCTTTCCAGAGAATTAAGAATCACTCGATTCCGAGTTCGTATGAGATCGAGCTGCTTGAAATACCAAACCATTCACTTGCTGAAACATTCCATGTTTTAGCAGCAAGACCAGCAACTTGCAGATATCTTTTGGCCTTCTTAAATTCCGATTCAGCTCTCGACTCCTGAAGATAACTTGTAGGTATTCTTCTTAAATTTCCAACACATGCTGAATCGTCTCATTCCGATAAGCGAGCTAAGAGTTTTGCCCAACAGACTGACATTCACCTGCTGTAACAACTTGATGTTTCTTCGCGGTCCAGCTCGATCTTCCAAGCGTCTTTTCTCCTTGATAACTTATGAACTAGTCAATCTTTTGTGATATATGACTTTTAGTATTTTGGGTTGGCTGTTCAACCTCTTTTGGAAGCACGCCATTTTCAATATTCGAGCTACAAGATATGATCGAAACAATCCACTCTGCCAGGATTTTAGACTTGGTCTAACTTGATATCTTCAAACTAATTCTTTGTAATTCATCAAGCTATTAATCATGATATATTCACTGCGCACTTGATGACATGTTAGCAACATAATAACAAGTTTTGTTAACATCAAAACCAAGATTATTCGGGTTCCCAAAACCCAACACAAATAATAAAGGAAGCATGATATTTTATAGTAATAAAATATTAATAAATTATATTATTCTTAAGTGATAATAAACATAGATATGAAAATGAATGAATTATGATGAAACTTAAAGCCTATAAAAAATTTAATTGGAAAAATCGAACTACAAAAAGATCAACTTACAAATCGACTTGATAAATAAAATAATGTTGTATTTAAATATAGTAATTAAAAATCAAGTTGATATTATGAAAGGCAGGAAAAAGTTTTTTATATTAACTTGCAAATGTTGCTTAAAAAAAAAATGATTTATTATTTATAAGTTACAGTTCTATTTCCGTAGATAATATGTCTATTCAAAGTCATTTGATGTTTTGTTTTACTACGCGATCGCCTATCCTACGACGATGTGAATACAGTTGGCCACGGAGAATTCAAAATAATCAATATTATTTTGAAACTCAAAATATAGAAATGTAAACTTGTAATAACAACGAGCAATGGCAAAATGATTCATTTTCTAAAATCTTTAAAACAAAATCTTGAATAAATTAATGGATGAGTAAAATTCAATCCAGCCCTCTAAATATATAATTTGTTCATACTACGTATTATGGGATGATTACAATTTGATGCCTGTTATTTTAGGCCAAATATGTTGAATCTCTATTGTTGGTCATATACCAAAAAATACTCTCAAATTATGAATTTTAGATGTTTCTAGCCCAAGGTTTTATATGATAGTAAAAAAAACATTCGCGCCACACAAATTCGATTTTCTCCCAGCCAATTTGGGGCTGCTAAGTATCGCAAATATAGTCATTGCAACACCCATCAAAGGAGTTCCCCGTCCCAGAGCTACTTTATTCCGAATTCAATGATTCGAGTAATTCTCTAACAGGGCAAGTTACATTTTTCATCAATTTGTTTGAGATCAAAACTCTTTTGATCTCTTTTATTTCCTCACTTGTTCTTTTTTCGTTAGTTATTAACGATAAATTATCATAACGAATCACAAAGGGGCTAACATTCATAAACCAACGGGTTATTTGGCACATCACGAATAACAGATACTATAGCAGTTTGGGTCTCCAATGATAAAGACAAAATACATAATTATCCCACATATTCATTAAAGATAAAGCTTTGCATTCTCATTGAAGACTAGATTTTGTGGGTTTGCAGCAAACTTCATCATCTGAAGTTTTTATGGCATTTAATAAGAGAAAAAACAAAGTAGTGTAAAACATTGTTTTTGTTAATTACCAACTATTACTCATTCTACATTCTCAGGAACAAGAATTGAAACAAACTAATTCAAACCAAAGTTTTGAGCATTGATCAACTTGAATACAAGTATTGCAGCATTGAATACATAATAACAGTAGTTAGAAGCAGATTTAGGGTCCTCGAATGACAATGTCCAATGGCATCTAATGACCACATTTTTTTTAGCTGTGTGAGATCCATACATTTTACTATAGACCCCCACATAGCCAAACCCTTGGATCGACCAACCAGGTAATACCCTCAAGGTAGCAAAAAAACTGCGAGGAATAGGAAGAAATATGAGGGAACTTGCAACCATATTCATCATTCAGAGTAGAATGAATTATATTAAGTGGCATAAGAACTGAAATATAGGAAATTTACTCAAGTTTTCTTCATTGACTTAACAAAGTTCATTCTAAATTAATTGATTTACACTTCTGTCAGGCCAACTAGTCTTTTGTTTGAAGCATGCTTACTCGTGTAAATACAGGTATTGATTTATAATAAAGAATTTGTTCAATGATTTTCAGTAATTCTCATTTGAAAATACCTGAGTGAACCTCATAATTCGCTACAAGTGTCGCAAAGAGAAGGGCAGCAAGAAATCACATGGATTTGACATCCTCTTCCTGTTGCTCTAGGACAACGGTAGCAAGAGCAAGTCTATATGCTGTGGATCTCATATTCCTGACAAGAACATAAATCGCCTTCCTCCTCCACCTCACTGGTAATGCCTTCCATTGTTCCAATCGAAGCCTAGAAAGTAAGCTTGCCTCACAAAGCGCACTTGCCATTGGCTTCTTGCTGTATGACCAAAAAGGGGCAAAAAATAATAGTGTTGACATAATCCTTGAAAACATCTTAAATAAGTTCTTCGATACTGAAGTGAAACTTGCCTTCCCCGAACAAAACCAGTTGTAATAAAACCAATAGGATGCCAATATGACTCTCTGACAACGGGATCTTCAGGTATTTGAAGTTCCCATTTACCAGATGGCAACTGCATAAAGTATGATCTCAATGAAGACTGAGGTATTTGAAGTTGATGGTTATTAAATTCTGATCTGCATAATGTATAGCGCGTCAAGAAACAATTGGTGATGAAAATTTGTTCAACACAACTAATGAGAACAAGAAACAACAAAAAATGAATATTCTGAAAAGTGAGAACCTCGTGCACAACATTATGTCAACAGCACTGGCTGCACAAACCACCGCCCCTTGTTCAAAAACACCACCTTTAAAAGCGTGAAGACGAACTCGAAGAAAGCATTGTGTTTTGCCACTCATCATTTCTGATAAATTGGCATTTTGTTCAAGTAGTTCTTCATCATTCATGAACTTATACATGCTAATCTTTTGATCCTTCATTCTAGGGAATAGAAGCAAACGATTGGTACTGATAGTGTTTAGGAAATCACTCAGCCTGCAAGAAGTCCTTGCCACAAAACCGTCAAATGGAATATCAGTCGTCTCTGATAGTCCACAGACAGTGTTTCTCACTAGGTTGTCCCCTAAGTCATCATCAAAACCATGTTGTTGGACATGACTAAGAGAATTATCCACTTCACTTGATGGTTTCACACAATCCCATGGAGATGGTATGGGAGTTTTTAGTGGCCTCCGAGAGGGAGGACATAGCGCTGCTTTCTGATCCGTGGCAGTGGCATCTACTTCCATGATATACGAGTAAGCACTGCAATCCGGATAGTCCCACGGAAAATACGGCAATCCAATCTAGAAAAAGATAGAGATGTTATGGAAATCTTGATAACCTCAAGGGGAATGCCGATTTGTTCACTTACTTCACATGCAATCCAGTGCTTCTCTCTTAAACCTATGGCATGAGCACCATTTGAAATAAAAGTATTCCAAAATACTTTAACCCAACTTAGAGGGAGAACAATTGAACAACTGAAAAAATAAAACAAAAATGATCAGATACATATATATACATATATCTCAAAATGACGGATATTTATCTCTTCCTCTAAAACTTTTGTTGCATACAATAGATCATAGAATGTAAAATTACAAGACTAAAACTAGCGTTGAACATTTTGAAAAATTTAATCAGCAGAAGTCGACAAGTGATTTTCACGAACAATGCATGAAAGCCAAGGAGTATAGGATGCCTGAATAAAAAACAAGTTGGTACATTTGAATTGTGATAAAAATAATTTTCAAAATCTTTTTTCTAAAAATAGAGAAAGGACAACAAATTAAATTTATTTTTTAGGACAACTAAAATTTATTGCTGGAAACATTTACCTTGAAACAGGATCTTCGTAATTCTCGTTCTTCAGCAGTAAAATAGGGCAATATCTAGCATATTTCCCTGTCATTAAAGCATTTTGATTCCCAAAATTTTTATTGCCAAGTCCAATATACTCATTTCGCTGGTAATACTTTTCCATGCAGGCAACACTTTCTTCCATTGGAGGACATATCCCTTCACTAACATCCCACAAATCACCATAATCAACAACACTTTCACTCTCATGCTTCATAAACGATGAATTTGTTGGTGTATTAGTCTCAAATTCTTCATAAGAATTTCCTTCACGAATAATTGATCGTTGTTTCTTTGTGAATGCACGAGGATCCTTGACAGTTATTGGAATAACCGAAGAAGAGGAAATTTGATTGTTAATCTTACAGACGGGTGTCTTCTCAAGTTTGCCTGGATCACTATTCTCATCTGCATTACATTTCTCAGAAACACTGCGCCAGCCAATTAATTCCACTAACCATTGCAAAAGTACACGTCTGAATTGACACAATATTAAGTAGATCTTACCAGCAGGCAGTTAGTAGCATCTTCTCAAGAAATTGTAATGCTTTTGATCCAATCAATTCTAACTTCGCAAGCTGACCTTCAAGTGAAATACACCTAGCTGAACCATCTGTCATATCCATCTGAAATAATTTCTTCTCAACACTTGACTCAAAAATAGAAAAAGCATTTGAAAGGATTTTGATGTGAAAAATGTTCTTATACATATACGTGCTACTAAAAGTCAGGCCACACAAGGTATTTTGCAATCAATGTAAACAATAAACCGTCAATATAAAAGCAATTTAGAAAATTCATCACCTAGCAAGCTTAAGGTGGATAGTCATCCCACATACCAAAAAATAAAATAACATATACTATTGGAATTCAAATTTAATTGCTATGCACCAAAGCCATTTCTATCAGTGCTGGATGCATAACACATTCTAACTCGTTTAAGTTTGAAGCAAAAAACAGAAAACAGGGACATAAAGTAAGAAATTTCAACTAGAATAGAACTCCTGAAAGTTACGGCTAAAAGGCTAAAGTTTTAAAAGATTTTGATACATAGATGACTTACACAAGCAAATGTCAAAGCTTCGGATGCCTCTATCAAAGCAGCAGCATGTATGCACACCCAAAGCCGGCGTAAAGTAGCGCCATCATCATTGCTTTGTAGCTCATCAATCATTTTGACATTATGGCATTCTTTTTCAGTAGTGATATGTTGAACAGGTCGCCACATGTAGGTTACAGGAGCTATGGCTGGGAAACTAGGTTTTCCGGTATGATGAAGCTGTAAAATGACAGAAGAAATTAGATATACAACCAATAAGGAACTAAAAAAATTACAAAAAAAAAAAAGATTTGCCTACCATAGCGCTTCCAAATATGCTGCCAGAAAGAATAACATCAAAATTTTCTCCATCGTGTTTTGACAGACAAGGTACCAAAACAGAACCCAAAACCGACAGTAGTTTGTCCTGAAAACATACGTCATGTAAATTAAATCACTGTGCTGGGACACTAAATATCTATACAGATAATAGGTTAAATATCCACACAAATAACAGGCCACCGCTGCCATAAAATTTGTCATTGTAAATACAAACCAAAACTACCAACAAAGAAAGGAGAAGAAGATAATAAACGACGGAGTTAAAATTTTCTATAGGAGCTCAAGGTATAAGTTATAAGTTAAAAGGTACGGAAACTGTTACCTGTGGACCCTCCAACTGGACTGTGCCACAGTAACTTGCATCATGGATAAGCACTCCACTTCTTAATTTCTTCAACAGAGCCCTTGAACCTCTTCCTCTGCATCACATGTACATTGTAAATTGCTGATATTTATGTTAAATAGGAAATGTTCACTTCATAAATAGAAAAACAAATCCACACTCCTATACCAAACTAACTAAACTTCAAATCAATTCATTAGTTTACAACACTTGCATTTCACCTTTGCTAAACTGGCTCAAAAACTAGTATAGATGTCATTTAAAATAAGCCACTACTTTTAAATTTAATAAAATCTGCACATGAATACCTCCCATGAAGACCAAGGGGAATGTGGAATCCCCATAGTTTTGTCATCGAAAACCGCTTCGCATTCCAAACATGTGTTCTCAGTCTCTTCGTCCCATCCCCTGAAGTACAAAACCCAATTTGTGGGTTCTTCTTAAGTTCAATACTCCTGCGTACGCGGCGTGAAACTTTTTTCTCCTGTTTCTCCAAACAATCATTGCCACACAAACGTCCAGATTCCACTCTCCTCTTTTTTCTGAATTTCTTTCGTGCAACCCGGTTGTCATGTCCGTTAGTTCTCTTCCGGTTGTTCCTTTGGGACCGGAAATCATTATCCAAACGATTAGCAACCACCGAATGAAGACCCTCAAGTTCAGAAGCTCGAGATTCTGCAAATTTCATCACATTAAGTTCATGTGGTGGAACCGTCGAAGCTCGAGGTTTGCTTGCATTAACAACCATACTTCTAATGCTCTATTACCAACTCAATATTTATAGCTATGAATTCTCGATCTAACTGAAGGAACAAAAATTTAATTTAGCTTTGCGTTTCTCATATGATAAACAATATATCTGCAAGAGGTTGTGGAAGGAAGCGGAGAAGATGCTGCTGGCGGAGAATTCGACGGAGTAGAAGATCTCGACGGTAGGGATAAATTGATGGTAAAATTCATAAATTCTCCGAAAAGGGTTTAGGGTTTAACTAAAATATATTTTCGAAATTAAATAATAAAATATTTGATTTTTTGTTTTGAAGTATAAAATATTTGAATTTTACAACTATAGTAAAACCTCAACAAATACATACATTGAGACCGAAAAAAATATTTACTACACATTAAATTTGTATGAAACCTATACAATTTTGGTACAAGTTATATATGAAATTGGTACAAAACATATACTTTTTCAGTACTTATTACACATGAAGTTGGTATGAAACATATACAATTTTGGTACTTATTACACTTGAACTTGGTATGAAACATATACAATTTTGATACTAATTATACTTGAAGTTGGTATGAAACATATACTATATTCGAAACTTATTACACGTAAAGTTGGTATGAAACCTATACAATTTCGGTACCAACTTTGCATAAAATTGGTATGAAACCCATATAATTTTGGTACTAATTACGAATAAAATTGGTACGAAACCTATTCTATTTTCGATACTTATTACAAATGAAATTGGTATGAAATCTTTACAATTTTGGTACTAATTACACATGAAATTGATATGAAACATATACAATTTTGGTACAGTTATACATGAAATGCGTATGAAACCTATACTTTTTAGGTACTTATTACACTTGAAGTTGGTATGAAACATATACAATTTTGGTACTTATCACACTTGAAGTTGGTATGAAACATATACAATTTTGGTACTAGTTACACGTGAAGTTTGTATGAAACATATACTATATTCGAAACTTATTACACGTAAAGTTAGTATGAAACCTAAACAATTTTGGTACTAAGTATAAATAAAATTGATATGAAATCTATATAAATTTGGTACTAGTTACACGTGAAGTTGTATGAAACCTATACTATATTCGAAACTTATTACACGTAAAGCTATTATGAAACCTATACAATTTAGGTACTTAGTATACATAAAATTGGTACGAAACATGTACTATTTTCGGTACTTAATACATTAAATTAGTATGGAATTTTTACAATTTTATTATTAATTACACAAGAAATTGGTACGAAATCTATACAATTTTGGTACAGGTTACACGTGAAATTGGTATGAAACCTATATTAATTTTGGTACTTATTACACGTGAAGTTAGTATGAAAGATATACAATTTTGGTACTAGTTACACATGAAGTTGGTATGAAACTTATACAATTTTCGTACTAAGTTACACATGAAAATTGCTATAAAATATATACTATATTTGGTACTTATCACGCGTGAAGTTGGTATGAAATCTATACAATTTTGGTACCAATTACATATGAAATTGGTATTAAAACTATACAATTTTGGTATTAGTTACATATGAAATTGGTATTAAACATACATCATCTATTTGTATAGTTACACATGAAATTGGTATTAAATCTATACAATTTTGGTACTAGTTACTCATGAAATTAATATTAAATTTATACAATTTTGGTACTAGTTGTACATGAAATTGGTATTCAACGTATACAATTCCGGAACTAATTACACATCAATATTGATGTTCAATGTATATATCGAATAAACAAACAATATCAAATTCAAAAAACAATAACAACATTTCTATAGAATCTACTATTAATGTTAATATTCTATATCGAACAAACAAAAATATCAATTTCAGATAACATCAATTTCAAACTTTACAAACAATATTTGTTTGTTATGATACTAGTTACACATGAAATTTTTATGAAACATATACTATTTTCAGTACTTATTACACGCGAAGTTGGTCTGAAACCAATACTAGTAACACATGAGATATGTGTATATGAGTTGTATAAATGTCATTGACATTACTCTTTTCAATTGGGCATTGCATGCAATGGGTTTAAGAGTAAACGTGCATGATGAATCGAGAATATGATTAGTGTATTATAAAGGATTATGTCAAATCGTGCTTATTTCTACTTAACACTCGGAAGAGGCAATAGAATAACATAGGATTTTTTGGCTAATAATCTGAAGAACACAACATAATTGATAGTTGGGTGAAGTCGAATCTCTAGAATCCGTTTTCATTGATTTTTTCTCCACTTAAATATCCATCATCTTGTTAGTTTATTTTAATTATTTAATTAATTCTCCACTTAATTTGTGATGTCCGGGAATTATTGGTGTTAATCCCGGTATGGTGATAATCCTTAATGGATTTTAATTGTAGCAATTGTGTATTAATTGCGATTTTGGGGCTACCGTGGATTTTAAATCCTATGTTTGGAGTCGTTGGATCCAAGGGATGAGATTATATTCTCATCGTGGTGATAACCTTGGAATTTGGTCTTTGGTGGGATTAGGAGTCCGGGTACTTTGTACTGAGGCTGGTAATGGGAATTGATGTTAGGGAGATGATTTTTGAAAACAGATGATTTTTAATGAGTCATGGTGTATTTGTGGAAGACTCGGGAATTTGGAGTTTTGGTACTATATATACCAAATTGACTCGGTGTTTTGGACACAATCTCCTCTCTCTCTCTCTCTCTCTCTCTCTCTCTCTCTCTCTCTCTCTCTCTCTCTCTCTCTCTCTCTCTCTCTCTCTCTCTCTCGATCCAAACCCCTTTCCATTCCCATTTTTGCTTTGGTGCATAAATGGTTGGTAGCTTGGCTTGGAGGCCGGTTTTCTCGAAGATAATCAGGTATTAATCTTCCCCTCGTCATTGTCTTCGATTAGGTAGTAGTATTGTAGATTTTGGTTGAAGTTTTGGTGGGTTTTGAATTTAGGGATTTTTGGTTGAAAAATCCAAAGTTGTCTTTGTAGAGTTATTATTGGTTTTAAATGGAGTATTTGAGGTGTTAAAGGTGTTTGTGGTGTTGGTTTTGAGTTTGGGTGTGAAAAACACCATGAAAGCTCGAATTTTTTGGAAAATCGCAGGTGGCGATCGATCGCCAAGGTGAGGCGATCGATCGCGACGAGCAGCTGCTAAAAATCGAAGAAGATGAACAGTGCAGGAGATCAATCGCGTGGTTTAGGCGATCGATCGCGAGCATGTTGCGATCGATCGCGAAGGGTGGCGATCGATCGCGTGTAGGCGATTTTGCCCACTGGACAAGGGCGATCGATCGCCGCCTGTGAATTTTAGTTTTTGGAAATTTTTGGAAAATGTCGGGATTTTGGAATCGAGGTTTAAAGGGGTCATTTCTGGGGCAATGTCTACATTCCAATGGGAATGCTACACTTTTAAATGGATTGGTTGGAGCCAAAGTTTATAAAACGAAATTCTCAGTTGGATTTTTGGCTATCTTTTAAACTGGTAAAATGGAATATTTTGGGTATTTTGCATGCTTAGCCGGGAGACTTTTATTTTGATAATCGTCATGGATTGACGATACGTTTGGGGGTTATGAACGTGCTTGGGCACGTAGTTGCATGCTTGTGTTTAATTGTGAAGTATTTATGTGTTAGCACATAATTCATGGGGTCGTGGGACTCAGGCGAGGTCGGACTCGAACTACGGAAGTATAAGGTACGTATGACGTACGAGCATAACCTATTATAATGTTGCAACTGTAATGCATGGTATGTGGTAATTGCATTAAATAGGCATTGAAACGCATGGTTTGTAGTAATAGAGGTAAATGGATTGTGAAATGTATAGTATATGGTAATTGTGATAAATGGAAATACATTGGGAATTATATGGTGCCGCCTTGAGCGAGCAATTATTGAGATGTTGTCGCCGTTGAGCGACCATCGGTTATGCCGCCGCTATTGTTGAGCGTGCGTGGGGTTTGAAATGCCGCCATTGTGGAGCGAGCAATGAAATAGGAATATGGAATCATTGGTTAGATATATGTGATATCTACGGTCTTTTATATAATGATTTTATCATATTGACTATGGAACTGGTATTAGTTAATCTATGTGGCGATTAACTGGCTTTGGGAATTTGATGAGTTTGGTTATTTTGAGAACAGGGACAATACAGGGGATCCCGGATGAGGATGATGCCATCCAGGGAGTATCATTTAAATTATGGCATTTACATTCTGTAAATTATGAACTGTAATATTATGATTATTGGATTGGTGGTATTGGTATGCTCACCTCGTGTGTGGGTTGTCTCTGTTGGGACATGTGTTACAGGTGTAGCAGCAGCTTTGGAGTTACGCTCGGGCTGTTGATTAGAGGTACTTCCCGGATCGAGGTACCAGAGCTGGTTGAATAAGTGCATAGATCCAGAGTTGAGATCGAGTTGTGCTTGGGAGGCTTCCAGGATTGAAGTACCAGTAACGGTATCCGGTAAAGTGTTTTTATACATCAGATACACGCTTATTCATTGGGTGCTCTTATGTGAGTACATTTTACATGTGTATGGAATGTATAAATGGGCTACGGCTTTCCTCTGTTCATTATGGTTTGCATGCAATTAAATATGGAATTGCTAAATGAACTCAGAGCATGTTAGTGTATTATGAGGGTGCATGTTGTATATAAAATCTTGGTTGGGGAATTTGAATATTATGTGGATCAAATGCAAGAAATTTTCTGGATAACATATGGTGTCGTACTTGCATATGGCTTTTTCCCATGATAGTATGATTATATGCACTAATGGTATGGATTAATACACTAATAACGGATTAAGGGCACGGGGGGTCCTTACATTAGTGGTATCAGAGCAGTGGTTAGCTCTTTGGGGCTGTTGAGGGCCTAGGAAATTGTTAATGGGAATGAGAAACACATACTTATGCATGATGGTAGTTAGTGTTGCATGGCACAACTATATTGCTTATGTGCGTTTATGATATGTGTTCATAATTGGAATATATTGTTGCTAACCATGGTGGTTGCAGGGTTATGTGAGACGTGAACTATGCATTACGGTTGCATAGATATACATCGGAGTGATGATTTTAATGTTGTGCCGCTAAATGTTGAAGCGATGGTAAAATTCCGTATGTCACATTTGAAGCGAGCTGTGTTAAAATACACACATGGCGATGTTTATTGGAATACGGGTTATGCATTATGGTTGCATGCATGGCGTAGTGATGTGAATACTTGCCGCTTTATGGCGTAGCGATGTGAATACTTGCCGCTGTCATACCGTAGCGATGAGAGAATATTTGCCGCTGATATGAAGCGAAGAACACGACTGCTGTCATATCTTAGCGAGGGATATTATTTTCCGCTGGTATTGTCGAAGCGAGGGGTATTTCCGCTGTCATGTAAAGCGAGGGGTATTTCCGCTGTCATGATTAAATGAGGTGTAGTGGTGCCGCTTGACTACCACCTCGATGAAGAATATTTGCCGCTTAAGCGATGGATATTATACCGTTAATATGGCGTAGCGATGAGCTTTCCGCTGTCATATGATAGCGACGGAGGATATTTGCCGCTTTAGCGAGGGATATTATGCCGCTGGTAAGTAGAAGCGAAGTAGCGAAGAGGGATATTTGCCGCTTCTTAGCGAGGGATATCATGACGCTATTCTATTTGGAGATGGTTCATGCCGCCGGGTATTCTATTGGCGATGGTACATTCCACCGAGTATTCTATTGGCGATGGTTCATGTCGCCGGGTATTCTATTGGCGATGATTTATGCCGCCGGGTATTCTATTGGCGATGGTACATTCCGTCGGGTATTTTATTGACGATGGTTCATGCCGTTGGGTATTCTATTTGGCGATGGTTCATGCCGCCGGGTATTCTATGGGCGATGGTACATTCCGCCGAGTATTCTATTGGCGATGGTTCATGCCGCCGGGTATTCTATTGGCGATGGTACATTCCGCCGGGTATTCTATTGGCGATGGTTCATGCCGCCGGGTATTCTATTTGGTGATGGTTCATGCCGCCGGGTATTCTATTGGCGATGGTTCATGCCGCCGGGTATTCTACTGGCGATGATTTATGCCGCCGGGTATTCTATTGGCGATTGTACATTCCGCCGGGTATTCTATTGGCGATGGTTCATACCGACGGGTATTATATAGCGACGGTGCATTCCGCTACACCTATGGCGATGGTTCATACCGCCGGATATCTATAGCGACGTTTTATGTTGTTGACTCTATGGCGGGGGATCATGCCGCGGATTCTATAGCGATGGATTATACCGCTATGTACGTAACACTGGATTATGCCGCCTACGAGCGATGGGTGCTGATTGCGTACCACTGTCGAACGACGAAGACAGGTTTGCCGCTATTTTGTTAGCGATGAAGTATGGCATATTACTGTTTTTATTAGCATTATTGTGAATACTATGTGTTGTTTTATACCGTCATGTGTTTGACGATGGGATTATGAGTGTCGTGTACCGCATCATATTATAGAGGTAAATATTTTCGAGTAATGATATCATTTGGGTATACACGCTGGATTGGCTAAGGCCAAGCGATTGGTGGTAAGAGTAGTCATTGAGGAAACTACTCGCTTGTTGTTGTGATGTGTGTTAGGCATGGGCACACCCACCCTGAGGGTGTGGAATAAGTCTTAATGGATTAGGATTGCATCATAGTTGAGCAAGGACACCGGGTTGTCAATTGTGCTTTGGTGTTTTAGAGATATGTTGGGCGATGACCCATAACTCTAATGGTTTGTGCGGTATGGTATACCGGGATGGAACGTGTGCCAAGTTGATAGGTTGGTATGAGCCTATGGGGCCAACGAACCGTTAGCCAGGTATTGTTGCAGTACTTTGGTGTGCTTGTGTTAGCCTTTATGCTGCTCGTTGGATTCGAGCTGGGTGAATCGTATGGAGATACGATGAGGGTTATGATAGACTCTTGTAGTCTCTATAGGGCATGGTGATTGAGGTAGGGAATACCTCACGGGGACGTTTATACGTCAAATGTTTCGAGTGACTTGTACCGGGACAACCCGATTGTGATATCCCCGAAATGATTATGTGATTTTAATCATTTAAGTTATATTGTGATGTTAAGGTGTTAATTCATGGGATTGGATAAATTTTATTGGGGAGAATTACTTCAGGGTGCATGTAACATGTATTGGGTTTTTGGGGTGTGTATTGTTTGTTTTGGTAAAGCATGCAAAAGGGTAATTGAAGTATTTTGTTGAGAAAATACTATAAATATCATGTGGGGATATTTTAAATACATCGTGCTAATTCGGGACCAAAACATAACACATCAAACCACCCAACACTTAACCACCCCCCCCAACCCATACTTTGACTCAGCATGAGCTGGCCATGCTTCCACTTGGCTCAATAATTTAACACCTTTCCAGCACTCCAAATTTCGAACCTCCTCTTCCAAAATACCATCCAGCAGCTGCTAAGCAATTTTAGGAGGAGCCCTTCCATTTCCATCGCCTGGAAATCCTTCAAAAATCGGGGCAAAGTAGGGTGAGAAACCTACCCTGTTTCTTTCTGGAAAACTGGTTTGGTTCTACTTTTGAGCATGGTGAAAAACGACATGTTAGCATATGTTTCTTGAAACCTGTGATTTAAATGCTTACATTGTGTTTTTATGAGTTTCTCTGTAATTTTCCTTAAGCATGATGCATGTTTTATGTGGAAGATTTAAGCTTGTGAAAAGTAGTGCTCAAAAATCTGGGTAGAGATTTCCTCTGTTTTTCTGGAAAACGTGGGTTGGGAGTGTTTTTGAGGAGGTGTTATCATGCATGATAAGCTTATATTTTGGAGAACCTCTGATGTAAAAATATGCATGGTAGTTTTTTGAAGCCCTTGGAATGTTTAGTTGAGCACGATTTATGTTATATGTGTTAGTTTTAATAGCTTGAAAAGTGGTGCTCAAGAATTCTGGAAATGAAAAATGTGCCCTGTTTCCAGAAAAAGTTGATTCAGTACTTGTTTAAATGATCGATGTTTATGCATGTAGGTTTATGCTCAGGGTGTATATTTGGTTTGAATACACTCAGGGTAGTGTAGTTCAAATGCTAGCATGATGATCTTGGTATGTATTATGTCCTACATGTTAGATTTAAGGGTATGAATATCGGTGTTAAGCAATTCTGGAAAATCGCCAAAGGAACAAGGTTGGCGATCGATCGCCAAGGAGGCGCGATCGATCGCGACGTTCCAGTAGGTTTTGGCGATCGATCGCCAATATTGGGGCGATCGATCGCTGAATGTTTTTTTTTGGTATGCGAGGCAGTAGCATCTCGCGATCGATCGGGGCTCATGGGCGATCGATCGCGAGATGATATTGAAGGATTAATTTGGTTTTTAATTTGGTTTTGCTTCCGGATTATTATGAGGTGCCTAATATTGTGTTGTGTGGCTATGTAGAACCATCCCAGGTGCCAGCACAACCGAGGAGATAAAGTCGATTGACTCCTCTATCTTTTGAAAGGTACGTAAGCGACGTACGGGCATCCCAACGGTAACATGTACTTTATGTTTGTCTTTATGACACATGATGAATGCAATGTGGTGCATTATGGTTATGATACATGTTTTTATGCATTGTTTTTGCATATGTATGTTGTGAAATATAAGAGGTGTATTTCACGAGTCAAAGTTATCTTAGTAAGGATTTTAATGGCTTACGCTAAAGTCCATTGGAAGCGATGAAGAATTCCGCTTACATGGAGTAGCAACGCTAAAGTCCATTGGAAGCGAGGAAGAATTCCGCTTACATGGAGTAGCAAGAAGCATTAAAATGTACTAATGATAAGGGCTCAGGATGAAATAAGGATTTAAGGAAAAAAGGAATGTCATGACATTGCATATCCATACATTCATATAATGTGTTTCTATTATGAATTATGGTACAGGGACAACCAATGGGCGATATAAATGCTGGAAATACAGGAAGGACTTGTGTTTAAGATTTGCATTTATGCCTTACTTTCATATTATGTTAAATATGAATTGCGTTATGCTCATGTGTTGGGGGTTGTCTTTGTAGGTGCTTTTGTTGACGAGAACCAGGGCCGGGGTTGATATGCTGAGCTGTAAGGAGTGCTACAGGATTAGCATGTTAGAGTTTTTGTATAGCTTCTACTGAGTAGTGTAAGACTATGATGTAGTACCTTTATAGGAAGTATGTCTTTCCTTTTGGAACATTTTGGTACTGTAATCTCTAAAGCTCAGGTTAATCAACACGGCACATTTCTCTGATATAATCACATGTATGTTTAGTTCTCTAAATTGCACCTTAATATCTTGATGTGATAACGGGGTCTCACATATTTTGTTGGGAATACCAACGTGAGTGTCAACACGTCGTTATTAGCTCTGGTTGAGCAACCTTGCATATGAAATGCAACGGGAGTCACGATTGGATTTGTAGGATATAGCTAGTGGGGGTAACACTACTATATTGATTTTATCTCTTTGAGAAATTTGGATGGCACTGTCATGGAGACAGCTGGTATCGATTGTGGGTTGATTGTAAATCAGCCATGGTAAACATTACTGGTGTTGGACCGAGTAATGGATTTCTTACCTTTCGGCGAGACGTTCGTGGAGACGTCTCCGGGGAAATGCTCGAGATTGTGGGTACTATAGCATCAATACAGAGCATCTTTTGTTTGAGTATATATGGGGTATACGGGTTTCGTTTTGGTAATAGTTGCTTTGATGCACTATTTGAACCAATTGCGTACTTTTGGTTCTGTGATATATTTTGGTAGATATATCCAGGTTTCCGAACGGTGGTTCGATGATTGGAGGATCATGGATTCATGACATTTTCCTTGAGAGGAAGGCGGTATTATTATACCTACCGGTTGAATCTTTTGGGGAGATTCGGTGTTTGGTTCGTGTGGTGTTGATGTTGAAATCACACCCTTTGGTTTTGGTTTGTCAACCATCATTCTCCGTGGGGTGAGAATAATCGAGGTTTGACAGTTGGTTTTGGGATTTGGGTGTGATTGGAGATACCCGAGTCTATTGCATTGAGTATGCATGTTGTGTTGGTGTATGGGCATGTATGCCGTGTGTGTATAGTTGAACGACGAGTTTGTATGCTTGGTTTGGTGAATCTCCGGTGTGAGATTGTGGAACCTTGAGATTGGTAATCGCAATGGCACGAAGTATTCTGAAGAATAATCGTGAGGTCCAGTTGACTTCCCTGAGGAGGGATTGCCGTGTTTTGGGACCATGGTAATTCTTGCTGGTTAATTCGATAGCTTCCTCATTTTAGGATTGTTGAATCCCAGGATAAACGAGGGATGGCCAGGATTCGGATTTTAGTGTCATGATTGACACGTGTGGCGGGAATGCAATCGATTGTTCTTGCATATCCTTTGGAGAGCTTGAGACCTTGTGGAGTCTCGATTGTGTATTTGGACCAAGATGTGATTCTTGGAACACCCGGATGTAGACTTTTTTGGAGATGTGTTTTGTATCTATTGATGATCGTGAGTTGTACGATCTGTGTTGCAATGTGGTGCAACTACTCCCGTGTTGGAGATGGATTTGAAAATTGGGAACCAGATGTAGTTCAGGTGCACTGTTGTGTACTAATGGTCACTTTGGTAACGATGTATGTTTAACATCGGTGGCTATGTCTTGAAGATATCATTGGGGCGATACCTAGTTTGGAATCACGAATAATTCGTTGGTTAGCAGTTATGGTTGGCTGACTGCTTTGAAATGATTGGCGTTGGTAATATGCTGTCGTTCCGTTGAGGTTGTAATGGTTTGGGAGGTTGTCCCATTCCAGGTTTTGGTGCGAGGTCGGCATTCTCGCGGTTGGAATGTCGTTCATGATGTATTCATGATTCGACGATGTGAATCCGTTTTGATTTTGTAATCTCGGCAATACGTAGAGTACGCCGTGCAAATTTCGAGGACGAAATTTTATTAGTTGGGGATACTTGTGATGTCCGGGAATTATTGGTGTTAATCCCGGTGTGGTGATAATCCTTAATGGATTTTAATTGTAGCAATTGTGTATTAATTGTGATTTCGGGGCTCCCGGGGATTTTAAATCCTATGTTTGGAGTCGTTGGATCCAAGGGATGAGATTATATTCTCATCGTGGTGATAACCTTGGAATTTGGTCTTTGGTGGGATTAGGAGTCCGGGTACTTTGTACTGAGGCTGGTAATGGGAATTGAGGTTAGGGAGATGATTTTTGAAAACAGATGATTTTTAATGAGTCATGGTGTATTTGTGGAGGACTCGGGAATTTGGAGTTTTGGTACTATATATACCAAATTGACTCGGTGTTTTGGACACAATCTCCTCTCTCTCTCTCTCTCTCTCTCTCTCTCTCTCTCTCTCTCTCTCTCTCTATCGATCCAAACCCCTTTCCATTCCCCATTTTTGCTTTGGTGCATAAATGGTTGGTAGCTTGGCTTGGAGGCCGGTTCTCGAAGATAATCAGATATTAATCTTCCCCTCGTCATTGTCTTCGATTAGGTAGTAGTATTGTAGATTTTGGTTGAAGTTTTGGTGGGTTTTGACTTTAGGGATTTTTGGTTGAAAAATCCAAAGTTGTTTTTGTAGAGTTATTTTTGGTTTTAAATGGAGTATTTGAGGTGTTAAAGGTGTTTGGGTGTTGGTTTTGAGTTTGGGTATGAAAAACACCATGGAAGCTCAAATTTGTCGGAAAATCGCGGGTGGCGATCGATCGCCAAGGTGTGGCGATCGATCGCGACTCGCAGCTGCTAAAAATCGAAGAGTGCAGGCGATCGATCGCGTGGTTTAGGCGATCGATAGCGAGCATGTTGGCGATCGATCGCGATGGGTGGCGATCGATCGCGTGTAGGCGATTTTGCCGACTGGACAGGGGCGATCCATCGCGCTAAATGAGGCGATCGATCGCCGCCTGTGAATTTTAGTTTTTGAAATTTTTTGGAAAATGTCGGGATTTTGGAATCGTGGTTTAAAGGGGCCGTTTCCGGGGCAATGTCTACATTCCAATGGGAATGCTACACTTTTATATGGATTGGTTGGAGCCAAAGTTTATAAAACGAAATTCTCAGTTGGATTTTTGGCTATCTTTTAAACTGGTAAAATGGAATATTTTGGGTATTTTGCATGCTTAGCCGGGGGACTTTTATTTTGATAATCGTCATGGATTGACGATACGTTTGGGGGTTATGAACGTGCTTGGGCACGTAGTTGCATGCTTGTGTTTAATTGTGAAGTATTTATGTGTTAGCACATAATTCATGGGGTCGTGGGACTCAGGCGAGGTCGGACTCGAACTACGGAAGTATAAGGTACGTATGACGTACGAGCATAACCTATTATAATGTTGCAACGGTAAAATGCATTGTATGTGGTAATTGCATTAAATAGGCATTGAAACGCATGGTTTGTAGTACTAGTGGTAAATGGATTGTGAAATGTATAGTATATGGTAATTGTGATAAATAGAAATACATTGGGAATTATATGGTGCCGCCTTGAGCGAGCAATGATTGAGATGTTGTCGCCGTTGAGCGACCATCGGTTATGCCACCGCTATTGTTGAGAGTGCGTGGGGTTTGAAATGCCGCCATTGTGGAGCGAGCAATGAAATAGGAATATGGAATCATTGGTTAGATATATGTGATATCTACAGTCTTTTATATAATGATTTTATCATATTGACTATGGAACTGGTATTAGTTAATCTATGTGGCGATTAACTGGCTTTGGGAATTTGATGAGTTTGGTTATTTTGAGTACAAGGACAATACAGGGGATCCCGGATGAGGATGATGCCATCCATGGAGTATCATTTAAATTATGGCATTTACATTCTGTAAATTATGAACTGTAATATTATGATTATTGGATTGGTGGTATTGGTATGCTCACCCCGTGTGTGGGCTGTCTCTGTTGGGACAGGTGTTAAAGGTGTAGCAGCAGCTTTGGAGTTAGGCTCGGGCTGTTGATTAGAGGTACTTCCCGGATCGAGGTACCAGAGCTGGTTGAATAAGTGCATAGATCCAGAGTTGAGATCGAGTTGTGCTTGGGAGGCTTCCAGGATTGAAGTACCAGTAACGGTATCCGGTAAAGTGTTTTTATACATCAGATACAGGCTTATTCATTGGGTGCTCTTATGTGAGTACATTTTACGTGTGTATGGAATGTATAAATGGGCTACGGCTTTCCTCTGTTCATTATGGTTTGCATGCAATTAAATATGGAATTGCTAAATGAACTCAGAGCATGTTAGTGTATTATGAGGGTGCATGTTGTATATAAAATCTTGGTTGGGGAATTTGAATATTATGTGGATCAAATGCAAGAAATTTTCTGGATAGCATATGGTGTCGTACTTCCATATGGCTTTTTCCCATGATAGTATGATTATATGCACTAATGGTATGGATTAATACACTAATAACGGATTAAGGGCACGGGGGTCCTTACATAATTCGATTCATCAAGCACAATTACTTTAAACCCATTGCATGCACTGCCCAATTGAAAGGCGAAATGCCAAGGACATTTATACAACTTATATTTAACATATCTCTATGCTCACAGAAGAGCATATAATTTGTATTAATTCGTATCATGTGTAATTAGGACCAAATTACATAAGTTTAATACAAATTTCAGTTGTATAGATAGTACGGATATTGTATAGGTTCCATAATTCATACCAATTTTATGTATACATAGTAGGAAAATTGTATAGGTTTCACACCAACTTCACGTGTAATAAGGACCGAATATATTATAGGTTTCGTACAAACTTCATGTGTAACTAGTACCAAAATTGTATATGTTTCATACCAAATTCAAGTGTAATAACTACCAAAATTGTATATGTTTCATACAAACTTCATGTGTAATAAGTACCGAAACTATTATCAGTTTCATACCAATTTCACGTGTAACTTGTACCAAAATTAGATAGTTGTCATACCAATTTCATGTGTAATTAGTACCAGACTTGTAAAAATTTCATACTAATTTAATATGTATTAAGTACCGAAAATAGTATAAGTTTCGTACCAATTTCATTCATAATTAGTACCAAAATTACATAGGTTTCGTACCAATTTTATGTATACTAAGTACCAAAATTGTATAGGTTTCATACCAATTTTACGTGTAATAAGTTTCGAATATAGTATAGGTTTCATACCAACTTCACGTGTAACAATTACCAAATTTATATAGATTTCATACCAATTTTATGTATACTTAGTACCGAAATGTATAGGTTTCATACCAACTTTACGTATAATAAGTTTCGAATATAGTATAGGTTTCATACCAACTTCAAGTGTAACTAGTACCAAAATTGTATATGTTTCATACCAACTTCAAGTGTAATAAGTACCAAAATTGTATATCTTTCATACCAACTTCATGTGTAATAAGTACCGAACAAGTGTAGGTCACATACCAATTTCATGTATAACTGTACCAAAATTGTATATATTTCATATCAATTTCATGTGTAATTAGTACCAAAATTGTAAAGATTTCATACCAATTTCATTTGTAATAAGTACCAAAAATAGAATATATTTCGTACCAATTTTTATTCGTAATTAGTACCAAAATTATATGGGTTTCATACCAATTTTATGGGGTTTTTTAACTAATTAACCCAAAAAAAAAAAAATTTAATCAAATAACCTAAATTTTTTTTTATCAAAGTAACCGAAGTCGCCATCTGAGATGGCGACTTCAGTATAAATTTTTTTTTTTATTAAAGTCGCCATCTGAGATGGCGACTACAATATAAAATATTTTTTTTATTGAAGTCGCCATCTCAGATGGCGACTTCAATATAAAAATATTTTTTGTATTGAAGTCGCCATCTCAGATGGCGACTTCAATATAAATTTTTTTTATATGGAAGTAGCCATCTAAGATGACGACTTTCATATATATACGATTTCCATAAACATAATCATATTAATTATAGTAATTAATTTATAATATACGGTTTCCATAAATATAATCATATTAATCATAGTAATTAATTTATATGATTTTCATAAATACGGTTTCCATAAATATAATCATATTAATTATAGTAATTTCCAAAATGACAGCTTCTATCATCGTGCAACATATTCCTTCCAAATTCACCCAATTTTGACCAAAATTTTGAATTTTCGAAAATTCAAAATTTTGACCCATCAATTTTTTAAATATTCAATTATGAAAGTGAAAATCATTATCTCTCACTCAGATTGTGTCAATCACGATTTTTTCCATAACCTAAATCTTCAAATTTAATTGTCACTCCCTATCCAAAATTTTTTCTATTAACGTGGACTCAATTATTAAAATATAAAGGAAGACATGTAATAAAATACTAAAAATATAAAAATGAAACATACTTGATTCAATTATATAGTAACGTTTTTAATTAGAAAATAATAACATTTCGAATTTATACAAAAACTAAGTTTATATTTAACATAAATATAAGCCATTTTAAATTTGAATATCTTATATTAATGAATAATATAAATATGTCTTTGCGATACTAGTTTCATACTTTTAGGAATAACAAAATATAGTCACATAAAAATTATTTTAATAAAAAATAGTCAAAAACTTTTGTTTTAATCAATATTAGTCTAAAAATTTGTTTTTAAAAATTAATTTTTGTGGAACTAAATTTGTTAAAATCATTTATATGAGACTATTTTCGACTAAAAATAAATTTTGTGGGATTATATTTAACTAGTACTAGTACTAGTACTAAAAGTTCAGGACTAATATTCTAAAAATCCATATTTGGGATAACTTTTTAAATTTACCATATTTTTCAGTTGTATTTACATTTCACTTCTTTTTAGGGAATCTATCGTTACCTTTTATAGATCATTATGAATTTTGACGTAGTTTCTTCAATCATTTATAGATCAAAAGTTCATTTACTAATTATTAACGAGAGAATTGACTTAATTTTCGAAATTACTAATTGATTAATGCATCTTAATTAAGTTTATATTTAAAATAAATATAAGCCATTTTTAATTTTTGTATAAATTCGAAATGTTATTATTTTATAAATTAAAAATGTTACTACCTAATTGAATCAGGTATGTTTTATTTTTATATTTTTAGTATTTTATTACATGTCTTTCTTTATATTTTAATAATCGAGTCCACGTTAATAGAAAAGTTTTTGGATAAGGAGTGACAATTAAATTTGAAAATTTAGATTATGGAAAAAATCGCGATTGACACAATCTGAGTGAGAGATAATAATTTTCTTTTTAATAATTGAATATTTAAAAAATTGATGAGTCAAAATTTTGAATTTTCGAAAATTCAAAGTTTTGGTCAAAATTGGGGGAATTTGGAAGGCATATTGTTGCACGAGGATGGAAGCTGTCATATATGAAATTACTATTATTAATATGATTATATTTATGGAAATCGTATTTATGAAAATCATATAAATTAATTACTATGATTAATATTATTATATTTATGGAAACCGTATATTATAAATTAATTACTATAATTAATATGATTATGTTTATGGAAATCGTATATATATGGAAGTTGCCATCTTAGATGGCGACTTCCATATAAAAAAATTTATATTGAAGTCGCCATCTGAGATGACGACTTCAATACAAATTTTTTTTTTATATTGAAGTCGCCATCTGAGATGGCGACTTCAATAAAAAAAATATTTTATATTGTAGTCGCCATCTCAGATGGCGACTTTAATAAAAAAAAAATTTTATACTGAAGTCGCCATCTCAGATGGCGACTTCGGTTACTTTGATAAAAAAAAAATTTAGGTTATTTTGTTAAATAATTTTTTTTTTTGGGTTAATTAGTTGAAAAACCCAATTTTATGCATAGTTGGTACCAAAATTGTATACCTTTCATATAAACTTTACGTGTGATAAGTTTCGGATATAGTATATGTTTCATACCAACTTCACGTATAACTAGTACCAAAATTGTATATGTTTCATACCAAATTCAAGTGTAATAAGTACCAAAATTGTATATGTTTCATACCAACTTCATGTGTAATAAGTACTGAAAACGTATAGGTTCCGTACCAATTTCATCTGCAACTTGTACCAAAATTGTATAGATTTCCTACCAATTTCATGTGTAACTAGTATCAAAATTGTAAAGATTTCATACCAATTTCATATGTAACAAGTACCGAAAATAGTATAAGTTTCTGTTAGTTCCGGATCTTATCGATGAGATTTTAAAGATGACAAAACATATCAGACCGGATCGAGGGTAATCAGACTGACCAGATCAATAGCCCAAAACAGATCAAGCTGATAAGATGACAAAGCATATCAGACCGGATCGATGGACTTCAGACTGACTAGATCGATGCTTCAGATCGATCTCAATCTCTATCAGATCAGAGCAGTCAAGGATACATAAAGAATGGCTCCTCAGTCCGAATCATTAACGACTATTTATTGTAGCATTTAATGTTGTAATTAATGCTACAAAGGACCAAAGACTGAAGATTGCCATAAAAGGTAAGAAGACAAAGAAGAGCTTACCTGACAGTCGCCGAAAGTATGAACCAGAACGGCAAGTATCCTGAAGAAGAAAACTGTAGCCTACTCAGAGTTTAAGCAGAGTCAAAGTTGCACATTAAAGGAAATAATGTCGTTGGTACTTACAACTATAAAAGGATGCAACAAAAGGAATATAAAGGACTCTCGCTCATCAATTGAAAAACACACAATAAAGCAAAACAGCACAAGCTTACAAGCTCAGAAGCTCTCGAGCTGAAATTATTCTTAAGCGCGATTACTTTGTAATATTTGATCATTTAGGATCACTGTACGCATTTTGTGTTTTCTGTAGTGAGAAACATATTGTAACTGTCAGACAGAGTGTGTCTGAGCAGATCGAGTGACTAGGAGTTTCAGACTGGTAGTGGGGTAAATCCAGGCTGAATCGGGTTTGTACAACGGGATTGTATAAATCAAAGTCTTCTAGTATAAACCTTCCTTAATTGGAAGAAGGGGAGACGTAGAAGGATTACACCACCTTCGAACTTCCAGAAACATATACTGTGTATCTTATTTCTGCACTTGTTCATTCATACTAGCCATCGAGCCGTTCTTACATATACAAGAACAGACCGTTCCGCACTTATACTTTCAGTGGTTTGTTCTGTACAAAAGATGATTAAGAAACAGATTCCTTTCACTAATCCGAAAGTAATCACATGGGATTAAATTTTACAAGGAGTGTTCATTCACCCCCCCCTCTAAACACTCCGGACCGATCCTAACAAGTGGATCAGAGCAGGTCATCTTAATCAGCACAAAGACACTTGAGCTGATGGCATCTTTCAACAAAATTCCTATGTTCTCAAAAGAAGACTATGATGACTGGAGAATCAGAATGCAAGCTCATCCGGCAGCTCAGAATGACGATATGTGGTTCGTCATCACCGATGGACCAATGAAGATTCTGAAAGTCAATACAGCAGTGGCCATTACTGATGGTGAACCACAAATGGTAGAAAAGGACAGATCCCTCTGGACGAATGAGGAAAGAAAGAAAGCAAATCTCGATAATGTTGCCAAAGACATCTTGTTCAAGACATTGGACAAGAACATGTTCAGCAAAATCAAAATGTGCTCTACTGCCAAAGAAATTTGGGAGAAGATAGCACAGCTATGTGAAGGCAACGACCAGACCAAAGAAAACAAGCTGACTGTTGCTCTTCAAAGATTTGAGAGCATAAAAATGAAGAGTGGAGAAACTCTAAATGAGTTTGATGAAAGAGTCACTGGCATCATAAATGAACTGAATGGTCTGGGGAAAGAATACTCTAACAGAGAGATCGCTCTGAAAGTTATGAGAGCTCTGCCAAAGGAATGGGATGTTAAGACCATTGCCATGAGGGAATCAAAAGATCTTAACAAAGTTGAACTCCATGATCTGTTTGCAGATCTTAAGGCCTATGAGTTTGAACTGATAAGCAGAGGTGAAGTAGAGTCATTCATCTCTCAACCAAACAAGGCCCTGTCAGCCATTCCAGACCAGATCGCCTCAACATCAGACCGATCCGCTGAACAGATAAGTAAGGATGCTATGTCATTATTTATCAAGAAATTCGGTAAATTCATGTCTAAGAATAAGAGAAACTTCAAACCCTCTCATCATTATAAATCAAGAAAAGATGATGCTGTTAACGATCAGGCTTGCTACAATTGTGGTAAGACCGGACATTTTATTGCAGATTGTACCAGACCGAAGAAAGAAGAACGGAAAGAGAAGCATCATGATGATAGGAAGAAGAAGCACTACAAAGACCACAAGAATCATGGAAAATCCCAAAAAGTCCTAGTAGCTGAAGAAGGAAACAGTAAATGGGCTCAGACAGACTCAGACTCGGAAAGCTCTGAATATTCCTCCAGCGAAAGCGAAGAAGATATTCAATGTCTTATGGCAGACGAAGAGATGAGTCAGACAGACGAGGTATATGATCTTGACTCAAATGAATTTACACGAGAAGAGCTCATGTCCGCACTGCAAGACATGGCTAATGATTATAGGATCTTAGCTGAATCATTTGAGAAGAATAAAGCTAAAGTCAGTGATCAAATGGATGAGCACAACAAACCAAGCTGCTCTGAGCAGGGTGAGTGCAACAATCTCCAGATCGAGCTGAATAAGCTGAAAATCTCCTACGATCAGCTCCATGAAGAAAATAAGAGAATTAGCACACAAAATGCTAAGCTTTCTCATATATTCAAGACATGGACAAAATCCAAAACATCTTTGGAAGAATTACAAGAAGTTCAAAGAAACGTTGGTGATTTCACCGGCATAGGCTTTGACACCAAAGAATCCACCAAAGATGAATCTGAACTGTTGCTGGTAAAGAACAAAATCAAACAAATGACATTTGTTAGATCCAGCACAGTATATGAGACTGAAGCACCTAAGATTCAAACAGGAGTCTCTTACGTGAATCAAAATCTGAGAAAAGAGATTGGGTATGTTGACCAAGCCAAAGAAAAGGCACCAGCAAGATTTGCGTCTATCAGACCAAATCCAAAGGTGCAAGATCGAAGGCAAGGAAGACAATACAATTACTATAATTCAAAACCGATTCAACGAAGATATAGACTACCTTATAAGAATCAAAGGTTTCCATATCGCACACATTATCACACACAACATCGAAACAGACCAGCTCACAGCACACCACATACACAAAAGCCATTGAAGCTGATACAGGTGTGGGTTCCCAAAGGGCTAATCCGTTCTGGACCCAAATAGGATTGGGTACCAACAATAATTGTATTTGATGACAGGTACCGAAGAAACTCGCATCAGACTGGTATTTGGACAGTGGGTGTTCTCGTCACATGACTGGAAACATCGAGCTGCTGTCTGAAGTTACAGAATGTACAGGACCCAAGATCATCTTCGGAGATAACTCAAAGGGTAAGACCGTGGGCAAGGGTAAGATTGTCCATGGTAACATTATTATCAATGATGTGCTGTTAGTTGAAAATCTGTGCTATAATCTGATTAGTATAAGTCAACTCTGTGATAATGGTTATGCTGTAGAATTTCACAAACACACTTGCACTGTTAAATCATCAGACGGTATAACCGTGCTTGTAGGAATCAGGAATGGAAATACATATAAGATTAACTGGAATCATGCTCAACCTGATAATCCTACTTGCTTCATCGCTAACAATGATAATAAACATTGGCTGTGGCATAAGCGCTTGAATCATATAAACTTTAAGACCATTTCCAGCCTGTGTAAACATGATTTAGTTATAGGTCTGCCCAAGATCGATTTTGCTAAGGATAAGATCTGCGAAGCTTGCCAAATGGGCAAACAGATCAGATCATCCTTCAAAAACAAGAATGCCAAATCCTCCTCCCGCTGTTTAGAATTATTGCATATGGACTTGTTTGGTCCTATACCAATAACAAGTTTAGGGGGAATGCAGTATACTCTTGCTGTTATTGATGATTACTCACGCTTTACATGGACTATATTTTTTAGCAGTAAAGATCAGACCGGTCCGAAGTTGATCAAGCTGCTGAAACGCACTCAGAACGAGAAATCATCCAGCATAGACAGGATTCGTAGTGACAAAGGCACTGAGTTTTCAAATCAGAATCTTGAATCCTTTCTAGAAGATCATGGAATCAAGCATGAGTTCTCAGCCGCTCGAACTCCTCAACAGAATGGAGTTGCAGAACGAAGAAACAGAACGCTCAAGGAAGCAGCAAGGACAATGCTTGCTGATTCTGGAATTTCGCAAAAGTTCTGGGCAGAAGCTGTAAACACTGCTTGCTACACTCAAAATCGGTCTATGATCAACAAGAAGCTGAACCTTACCCCATATGAAATATGGACTGGTAACAGACCATCTATTTCTCACTTTCATATTTTTGGCTGCAAATGCTTCGTTCATAACAATGGTAAGAATCATCTTACAGCATTTGAAGCTAAGTCAGATAATGGAATATTTTTAGGATATTCATCAACTAGCAAAGCCTATCGAATTTTTAATAATCGAACCTTAACTGTAGAAGAATCTGTTCATGTAGTTTTTGATGAATCTTTATGTGTTGAGGGCAACAAAGAATCAATTCAAAATCAGATGGAAAATATCCATCTCGAAGCTAACAGTGATGATGAGATTGCAGCTAACAGGTCAAGAGACAATCCACCAGAACCAGAAGTACCAGACAGACCGGATCACGGCATTGAAGCTTCTTCAGATCGAGCTGATCCGGATGTTCTTCACTCAAATGTTAAAGCAGATACTGATCATGCTGCTACTACTCATCCGACCGGACCAGACAATCCAGAGTCAAGCTATCGATGGACTAAAAAGCATCCACCCAATCTAGTGATTGGTAGTCTCTCTGCACCGATCAGAACCAGAGGACGGATGATGGATGAATTCACACATGCTGCTTTCATCTCAACTCTGGAACCTAAGAAGATCGATGAATCTCTAACTGATTTCAACTGGATTAAGGCTATGCAAGAAGAGCTAAATCAATTCGAACAAAATCAAGTTTGGAGTCTAACCCCCAGACCAAGCAATATGCCTGTCATTGGAACCAGATGGGTCTTCAGAAATAAGCTGGACGCAGATGGAACTGTGGTTAGAAACAAAGCCAGACTGGTGGCACAAGGATTCAGACAAGAAGAAGGAATCGACTTCGATGAATCATTTGCACCAGTCGCCAGACTTGAAGCTATCCAAATCTTTCTTGCATATGCTGCCTTTAAAGACTTCAAAGTATATCAGATGGACGTCAAGAGCGCTTTTCTTAATGGAAAGCTTCAGGAAGAAGTCTACATTGAGCAACCACCTGGATTTCAGAACCATTTGCATCCCAATCATGTGTATCTACTGAATAAAGCAGTGTATGGTCTGAAACAAGCTCCAAGAGCCTGGTATGACACTCTATCTCAATTTCTGCTGAACCATGATTTTCAGATCGGCTCAGTAGATAAAACTCTCTTTAAATTTATTAAGGGGGAACATACCCTATTAGTTCAGATTTACGTTGATGACATAATCTTTGGGTCAACTAACCCCAAATTGTGCGAGAAATTTTCTAAGTTAATGCAGGGACAGTTTGAGATGAGCATGATGGGAGAACTTTCATTCTTTTTGGGTCTCCAAGTAAAAGAGCTCAACAATGGTATTTTCATCAACCAGACCAAGTATACCAAAGAGCTCCTCAAGAGATTTGGAATGGAAACATGCTCAACTGCATCAACTCCTATGAGTCCAACAATCAAGTTAGACAAAGATGAAGGGGGAACGGCAGTTGAAGTAACCATGTATAGAGGACTAATCGGATCGCTATTATATCTTACAGCGAGCCGGCCTGATTATGTTCTCAGTCTGTATGTGCGCCAGATTTCAGTCAGAACCAAAGCAATCACATTTTATTGCTGCCAAGCGTATTCTGAAATACTTAAAAGGATCTCAGAACGTTGGTCTTTGGTACTCCAAAGATTCAAACTTCAGCTTGATCGGATATTCAGACGCAGACTACGCTGGGTGTAAGATTGATCGTAAAAGCACCAGTGGAACATGTCAATTTCTAGGTGAAAGATTGATCTCTTGGTTCAGTAAAAAGCAGACATCGATTGCCACATCTACAGCTGAAGCAGAGTATCTAGCCGCTGGAAGCTGTTGCGCTCAAATGCTTTGGATTCAACACCAGCTCAAAGACTATGGCATCCAAGCTGTTGACTCTCCGATATTTTGCGACAACACAAGTGCAATCGCTATAACGTATAATCCAGTTCTGCACTCTCAAACAAAGCACATTGATATACGACATCATTTTATTCGAGATCATGTTGGCAAAAAGGAAATTCGGATCGAGCACATCTCAACAGAGCAGCAAGCAACAGACATCTTCACCAAACCGCTCCCAGAGGCTAAGTTTAATTATTTCCGTCAAATTCTTGGTTTAATTGACTTATCTTAATAGTTTAGATGTTTTCTTACTCTCGCACTTAAAGATTTTTGTTGCCACAGATCGATAATACAATGTTCAGAAAGACACAGACCGGTCCGAACTTTCAGACCGATCCATGTCAATCTGATGTTATCCCATGATCTGTCTGGTCAATACATCCTTTGTACAAAAACAGCCCGGACTGATCGCACTTTAACCGCCTTATCTATCTATTATCCTGACCGTTTATTTTGAATTTCTTTTTATCAGTCATCGAGATAAAGACACGTGTCTTCTCTCTCCTATTTAGCGGGCTGAACATTTCATCTTCCTTCACTTTTTACAATTTACCGCTATCTGTTTTCTTATTCTTTCACTCTCCTAAATCTTCGCACTCTTTTACCTTCATTCCAATGGCTACCATTACTCACTCACTCTCCGTTGAGTTTAATGATATTTACAGGGCAGAAGATGCAGAGATTGTGTCCATCTTCCGAGCTTTGGAATCATCTGGTCTGAGAAACTTTCTGGAGTGCGGCACAGTTGTTTATGAATCAGAAATCCACGAACTATTCACCAATGCCGTCTCCCAGAAGACATCAATATCCACTACTGTCAAGGGAAAATCATTTGAGATCTCGCCGATGACTCTGGCCAAAACCTTTGGCCTCCCCAATTCCGGACTGACAGAATTTGGCCAGATTCCTCAAGCGTCACTCTCAGATCTTCAAGGGAAGATCTCTATTTTTGGCCACCGCCTGCAACCCTCGTTTAAGAAGAAGGAAATGCTCTTTCATTTCCAGGTGCTGTGCGAAATCGTTGGCAAACCTCTGTTGGGCAAAGCAGGAAGTTTTGACGCTGTAACTGCAGAGAAGTTCAGGGCTATGGCGGCTATAATATCCGGACAGAAGATGAACTGGTCCGTGATTCTTTTTGGAGTTCTGATGGAAACGGTAATTGTATCAAAACAGGCCGTATCTTTGCTGTTCCTCTCAGCAAGCTACTGGAGTCCTTAGACATCGAGCTGGGAAAGCAGTCCGCTCTCAGCCCTTCAAAATTCTAAACTCCAAAGGGCTCGCACTGCTGAAGTCCAAGAGTGCTCCGCCTATTCCTGCCACTCTGGCTGCAGTCAAGATTGAGAAGGGCGAAGAACAAGCTGTTGCGCGTAAACCTCGCGTCAAGCGCAAGCTGACCATCCAGACTGATTCTGAAGAAACTCAGTCTGCTCCCTCGCCACCAACCAAGCCACTTCCAAAGAAGCCCAGAACCCAGATTATCAAACCAATCAAAACTCTACCACTACCCATTTTGCCACCAACTAAAGTCACCCCTGCACCCCAATCTTCAAAACAAATTTCAACCACTTCAACCCCTGCACCTCAACCTTCAACCCAAACTTCAACCCCTGCACCCCAAGTCACTATCCGAGTCCCCTCTACCATTCCCGTGGTGAAAGGGATTGTTATCACTGAGTTGGGTGACTATACCCCATCAGGGATCAAGTCTCCTTCCTCCACCGGCAAGGGAAAAGCCATTCTCTCCGCACCAATCTCCTCTAAACCCAAATCGGCAGCGTAGACAGCCATCGACATTGCTATGGAGGATCTTGATGAGAAGGTGAAGGCACTCATTGTGGTCTTTGATGAGTACGTCGAGTACCGGACTGTCAACCACATTGAGATGTTCTTCGGAAAGCTGAACAGACTGAAGAAGATGGAAGAGGAAGTTCTAAAAGGAACAGAGACCGATGATGTTCGGCTTGCCGTACAGCGCAAAGAACTATTTACGGCAAATCAAAGATTCAGTCTGGCCACTCTGCTCCTAGCTGCTAAGAAAGAGAACTTTGATCCGATTGCTCCAACTGCCAGAGATGATGGGGCCGTTATTGCTCAATTAGAGATGGATGTTCATGCTCTTTACTTAGCTGTCCGTTTTCAACGACATAAGCTCAGTGTATCCACTCCCACAACCAGCCCGGATCATCCCTCTGCAAGCAAGACTCTGGCAGAACCTTTCGTTGAGGTTATTTATTCTGATGCAGCAGAACAGACAGCCGAGCAAGCAGCGGATCAGACTGCAGAGCAAGTACCAGACCAGACAGCGGAGCAGCCATTGCCTAATGCTCCGTCTGCGACAGATGATGAACCATTGAATGTCTTGTTGGACTCTCCAACAACATCTATTCCTTTGGGGTCATCAGTCTCGCACATTCAAATCAGTCCAACAGCAGAACTTGCAACAGTTGGCGCTCCAGAATTCGTCGATCCGGATCTGGTGGTGTCCACCGTTGTTGCAGCTCTCCAGATTGAGGAGCCCTCCAGACCAAGCACTCCTCCAATCCAATTAGATGAAGATATGCCTTTCATTCAAACATTTTCTTCGGATCTGGTTACCTTGATCCGGTCCGAAAGTCACCAAGCTGCTGTATCTTCACTTGTCCCGTTTGCTGAAAATGATGAACATGCCTTGTCCTCATCAGATCGCTCTCCCAGCCGACTATCTGATGCACCTCCATCTCTGGCAAGGACCCTTCAGCACTTATCTGACAACTGCCTGTCTCTCTCTCAGCGTGTTCTAGAGGTTCATCAATTCCAGATGGTTACATCTCTGGACTCTGATTCATTTAAAGAGAAGATGACAGCCAGTATCGGCAGCCTTCAGCGAGGCATAAATGATCTGTTTTCTCAGCAAGCCACTTATAAGAACAGCCTGAGAAAAGAGCAGATCGAGCTAGCCACTGAAGTCAGAGCATCTGTTGCCAATTCCCTCCGCGCTCAAGACGTTCGTCTTGACGCTATCAGCGCGCAGCTCGCACAAGTTGTTGATTTTCTTCAAGAGATTGCTGCTGACAAAAAGGGGGAAAAGAAGAAAGACTTCAAGCCGCCTCCAACTTCAAGAAGATAGCAGTCTCGTTGATTAAATTTTTAGACTGACTGTATGCGAGATTTTTTATCAATAAGAATCTTTCTTTATTAAGTCCTTGTTCATTTATTTTGAACTTTAATAAAGGCTTAATCGATCCAACTTAATAATGTTCATTTATTTTGAACAAAAAGAAAGTAATCGATCCGAAAGTCTTCGCTTCAGAGTTCTTATCAGACTGGTTAAAAAGTCTTAGAAGCTAGGTTTTGTCATCATCAAAAAGGGGGAATTTGTTAGTTCCGGATCTTATCGATGAGATTTTAAAGATGACAAAACATATCAGACCGGATCGAGGGTAATCAGACTGACCAGATCAATAGCCCAAAACAGATCAAGCTGATAAGATGACAAAGCATATCAGACCGGATCGATGGACTTCAGACTGACTAGATCGATGCTTCAGATCGATCTCAATCTCTATCAGATCAGAGCAGTCAAGGATACATAAAGAATGGCTCCTCAGTCCGAATCATTAACGGCTATTTATTGTAGCATTTAATGTTGTAATTAATGCTACAAAGGACCAAAGACTGAAGATTGCCATAAAAGGTAAGAAGACAAAGAAGAGCTTACCTGACAGTCGCCGAAAGTATGAACCAGAACGGCAAGTATCCTGAAGAAGAAAACTGTAGCCTACTCAGAGTTTAAGCAGAGTCAAAGTTGCACATTAAAGGAAATAATGTCGTTGGTACTTACAACTATAAAAGGATGCAACAAAAGGAATATAAAGGATTCTCGCTGATCAATTGAAAAACACACAAGAAAGCAAAACAACACAAGCTTACAAGCTCAGAAGCTCTCGAGCTGAAATTATTCTTAAGCGCAATTACTTTGTAATATTTGATCATTTAGGATCACTGTGCGCATTTTGTGTTTTCTGTAGTGAGAAACATATTGTAACTGTCAGACAGAGTGTGTCTGAGCAGATCGAGTGACTAGGAGTTTCAGACTGGTAGTGGGGTAAATCCAGGCTGAATCGGGTTTGTACAACGGGATTGTATAAATCAAAGTCTTCTAGTATAAACCTTCCTTAATTGGAAGAAGGGGAGACGTAGAAGGATTACACAACCTTCGAACTTCCAGAAACATATCCTGTGTATCTTATTTCTGCACTTGTTCATTCATACTAGCCATCGAGCCGTTCTTACATATACAAGAACAGACCGTTCCGCACTTATACTTTCAGTGGTTTTTTCTGTACAAAAGTTGATTAAGAAACAGATTCCTTTCACTAATCCGAAAGTAATCACAAGGGATTAAATTTTACAAAGAGTGTTCATTCACCCCCCCTCTAAACACTCCGGACCGATCCTAACAAGAATTGTTGGGGTTCAACAATTGCCTCTACTTTGTGATCGGTCGAACACGTGGCGCTTGTGCCAGTGTATGGTTGAAAAGATTGATGTTGCGTCATTACCCTTAACTATAGTTATTGGTAAAGCGGTAAGCGCTCGATCCAACAATTGGTATCAGAGTCAAGGTCGCGTGTTCGATTCCCATGAGTTGCAGAGAATGCAATTATTGGGGGAGGGATTGTTGGGGTTCAACAATTGCCTCTACTTTGTGATCGGTCGAACACGTGGCACTTGTGCCAGTATATGGTTGAAAAGATTGATGTTGCGTCATTACCCTTAACTATAGTTATTGGTAAAGCGGTAAGCGCTCGATCCAACAGTTTCGTACCAATTTTATTCGTAATTAGTACCAAAATTGTATAGGTTTCATACCAATTTTATTTATATTTAGTACCGAGATTGTATAGGTTTCATACCAACTTCACGTGTAATAAGTACCGAATATAGTATAGGTTTTATACCAATTTCATGTGTAACTAGTACCAAAATTGTATTGATTTCATACAAACTTCATGTGTAACTAGTACCAAAATTGTATATGTTTCATACTAACTTTACATGTAATAAATACCGAAAATAGTATATGTTTCATACCAATTTAATGTATAACTTGTACCAAAATTGTATAGATTTCATACCGATTTTATGTGTAACGTGTACCAAAATTGTATAGGTTTTGTACCGACTGTATGATTTCTCAAAATTAAATGTTTGACTTTTAGTAGAGGGGTATTATAGTCATAGGGAGTTAGAACAAAATTTTAAGTTGCAGTAAGGAGTTTAAATTAATTTTTTCTGACATGGGGACTGATTTCAAAATTAAGTTTGACAATGGGGATTTTTTTTGAGTTTCCCCTTATTTTATCCTCCAATGACTTCTCATCATTTGAAAGGAGTAAATAAAACTTTAACCTACAAAATGAGGAGTGCAATTTGTGAGCATAAGAAGGATCATCAAACTATTAGCCAAAAAGATATGCAAGCATGGGTGCAACAAAAAATGATTTGTCTATCAGTCAATTGACAATATCAAACACTCTCAAGAATATTGTTCTTTTTTAGAAGCAATGACTTCTTGTATGAGTGTTGTTGATTGAATGAAAGGTTTTGGTATATATATATATATATATATATATATATATATATTATAATCCAATAATTATTAATTTATATTTTCATTAGGCCTTAAGAATTTAAATATTTTTATTACTTAATTTATTTAGCGAGGTTATTATTTTAGTCTATAGGCCAAGTCGGGATCAAAAGAAATTATTATATAAACGAGGTTATTACTTTATCGAACATTCATTTATCGAGATTTAACTGTAGATAGAAGAATTTATCTTAGAGTTGATTATGTTAATGATTTTATCATAATCATAATTATAATTTAATAACAACATCATTTGATTAATTAAAATACTTTTTTTAAAAATTTTAAATATTTAATTTGATTATTTTCAGAAAAAAATATTTATCATAATTGATTTGGATGAGATAATAAATATATATAGAAAAATGTTACGTAAGTAGACAAGAAAGATAACAAAAATCAAGAGATCCCAGGGATTAAGTACAGATGTCAAATGGGCTGTGCCGGGCAAATCTATGCCGCCCGCTCAACAACAGCGGTATCATAATCGATCTTCGCTCAATGGCGACAACATCCCATTTATTGCTCGCTCAAAAGCGGCACCGTATAATTCCCATGTACGTCCATTTATTGCAAATACAAATAACCATTCATTTCATAGTTGCAATAATATAAAAAGGCTATGCTCGTACGTTATACGTACCTTATAATTTCGTAGTCTGAATCAAACCTTGCCTTAGTCCGTGACCCGATTAATTATGTGCTAACACACGAAAATAACTCACAATTATTTATGAGCACACAACACATACCCAAGCATGAATCAAACCCCCAAATACATCATCAATGTACCCATACAATCTCCTAAAAATGTAAGAAGAAATTTTTTTTAAGTTACTGTTCATCCCTACCGATCGATCGGTAGAACCCAGATTTCTCATTTTAGGCTACGGCCCTCGACCGATCGATCGGTAACTCCTACCGATCGATCGGTAGAACCCTGGAACTCGAAAATCACCATTTCAGCACCTCAAATCCTTCCCCAAACTCAAACCAACAATTACCAACAACCACAACACTTCATAAACTCCATTAAAACCCATAAAAACACTAAATATAACAATTTAACAATTCCTCCAAAAATCCCAAAACCCAAATCCATTACCATATCAAACTAAACACAATAAAATTACTACCAATACGAAGATAAAAGCGAGGGGAATAATATTACCCAATCATCTTCGAGAGATTTTGCCCCGAAGTCGGGCCTTGCTCGATTCTTTTCCAAGAGAAAAGATGGGAAAGAGGAAGAGGGGGAGAAGAGGGAGTAGGCGTGGAGAGAGGAGAGAGGGAGAGGAAAAGAAAATGATTGAAGACCGAGTCCACTTGGTATATATAGTACCAAGGCTCAAAAATCCCGAGTCCTTCATAAATACATCACGACTCATTAAAAATCATCTGTGTTCAATAAATACCTCTCAATCTCAATTTCTAGTACCAGCCCCAGCACAAAGCACTCCGCACCCCATATCCAACCAAAAACCAAATTTCAAGGTTATCACCATGATGAGAATACAATATCATCCCTTGGATCCAACGACCCCTAATACCGGATTTAAAATCCTCGGGAGTCCCAACACCGTAATTAATTCATAATTGCCACTATTAAAATCCATTAAGGATCATTACCACACCGGGATTTATACCATTAATTCCCGGGCATCACAATTATCCCCCACTAATAAAATTGCGTCCCCGAAATTTTCACTGGCATACCCCATGCACAACCAAGACCACACAATCCAAATGGATTCACTTCGTCGAATCATGAGCGCATCGTGAATGACAAACCAATCGCGAGGACACCGACCTCGCAGCAAATCCTGGAATGTAGTAAATCTCCCAACCATCACAATCCCAAAAGAACGTCAGCATGCCCTGATGCTAACCACCCAAAAGCAGTTAGTCAACCCTAACTGCTAACCAAACGAATCATTCGTGATTCCAACATAGATATCGTCTCAATGATATCTGTATGACTTAGTCAACGATGTTAAACATACATCGTTACCAAAGAAGCCACCAGTACACAACAGTGTACCTAAACTACACCCGGCTTCCGCTTTCCAAATCCATTTCCATCGAAGGAGTAGTTGCACCACTTTGCAACATGGATCGGGCAACTCACGGCCACCGATCAACACAAAACACATCTTCAAAGTTGCATACGTCCGTGTGTTCCAAGAAATCACATCTTGGTCCAAACACACCATCGAGACTCTACCATGTCTCAAGTTCCACAGACGACATGCAAGAAAGATCAATCGCGTTCCCTCCAAACGTGTGAACAACGACACCCAACAGATCAAATCCCAGCCATCCTTCGTTTACCCAAGGATTCAACAATCCTAACACAGGGATACTATCGAATTATCAAGTAAGGAATTTCCATAACCCCAAAATACGACAATTCCTCCTCAGAGGAAATCGACCGAACCTCACGATCATTCTTCAGAATACATCGTGCCATTGAGATCACCAATCTCAAGGTGCCACAATCTCTCACAAGAGATTCATCTGTTCAAGCATACTAATCCGATGCTCGACAAGTACCAAAATGTTGGCATTCGTATACACACACCGGTATACATGCCTAAGCACCAACACCACATGCATACTCAATGTACTTGGCTCGGGTATCTCCAATCATACCCATAAGCCCCAAATACAACTGTCAATCCTCAGTTAATCTCACACAGTGGAGAATGATGATTGACTGACCAACAACCAATGGTGTGATTCCAACATCAACACCACCCAAACCGACTCATCGAGTCTTCAAAGATTCCCAAGAGGCAGGTATATCAATATCGCCTTCCTCACAAGGAAAATGTCATGAACTCATGACCCTCCAACCTCGAACAACCGTTTGGAAACCTAGATATATTTATACCAAAACATATCCCAGAACCAATAAATACACAACTGGTTCAGAATAGTGCATCAATGCCACAATTACCAATCGAACTCCGCATACACAACGTATACACATCTCACGATGTTCCGTACTAATAACATAGTACTCCACAATCTCGAGCATTTCACCAGAGACGTCTCCTCATACGTCTCTCAAAAATAAAAAGCCATTACTCAGTCCAACACCAGTAATGCTTACTGTTAGGAATCCGATCAAACAAAACGCAGCGGAAAATAAAACTGGATTCCTACCAAGGACCTATACAAAGTAATCATATCGAGATTTAATAGAATCATACCCTTGTAGGGGGTTTGAAGCCGAATCCTCGATGCTAAACCACGAGTCACGAACAAAGATTTTCACCTTTGTCTCTACGGTATCCACACGATCAAATCGAAAGGATGTTAAAGAACAAGTTGCTAGACTTGTTCTTCAACCGAAACCAAAAACCACACACGGTTCACTAGCCTATAAACGGCGGCCAAAATACGAACTTGGCGGCGGCGGTGGTGGCCGTGGGTTCTAGGTTAGAGGCGGCCGAAAGCTTTTTGTGGTTGAAGGATATTAGGTTATGATATTAACTCTTAATCATTCCATTACCTCTAATGGCCTAATATACATCTAGTATATGATTTAATTAAGGGCTTTCAAAAAGCCTTATTTGGCCCATAAACCAATTTTAATTAAATCCACACATATGTTATAATTAAGACTCATCTTAATTAAATTAATTCATCCAATGAACTTAATCTCCCTTTATCGATTTAATTAAATTAATTCATCCAATGAAATTAATTATATATATTTATTTTCTTCACAAGCCTTCACAAGCTTTGCCCAACAACGTTCCGAGCCGTTCTACGCTGTTTGGGAGAGATTCAATGAATTGGCCAACACATTCCGGTATCACAACTTTTCGAACTATACTCTCTTGCAATATTTCTTCAACGGGTTGGATGCACAGACACGAGAATGGGTATTGTGGGGTCTTCCCACCTTAACAGTGTTTTAGAGACATAATAAGGACTAATCAAGCGTTAATAACATCTTAGGGTTCTAGTTGTTACATGAGCTAACAGAATTACAGGTCAAATAAAACTTCAAAGCTTATTAGTTACATTCCCATAATGAATGTTAACATGTTAGATTTATACTACTCATACAGTAGATACTAAACAGAAGCTGAATCCTATACGTTCCTGTGTTCCTCGTAGCTCACTGCCTCAACCCGACCCTTAGTCCAAAAGTGTACCTACAGGAACAACCCATCATGAGCATGTACATCATTACTTAACATCATAAGGCAATGGCATATAAATAAATGCATGAAAATAATTGGTAACGTATACTTCCTGGTTAATCGCATTAACCCTCTTTGGTTGTCCCTGTTTCATAGTCATGCATAAAATCATTAATTCTTGACATGAATGATTAAAATCATCATCTTATAAATATCATCATCTTATAACATCATCATCATATAAGCATCATCATCTTGTAATTATCATTATCTTATAACATCATCATCATATAAGCATCATCATCTTGTAACTATCATTATCTTATAACATCATCATCATATAAGCATCATCATCTTGTAATTATCATTATCTTATAACATCATCATCATATAAGCATCATCATTTTATAGCATCATCATCTTGTAGCATCATCATCTTATAGCATCATCATCTTGTAGCATCATCATCTTATAGCATCATCATCTTATAACATCATAACAAAATGTAACAGTAAATGTGCGACATCTTAGTTAAGTGAACATGCTGGTTATTCGTTACCTTCTTCTTGTTGTTCCTGATTCATAATCATGCATATGGGCATCTTACCCTGTGGCATCTTACCACATTATAAACATCGCATGGCCTCTTACCATGTGGGGCATCTTACCCCGTGGCATCTTACCACAAATAAACATGCATGGCTTCTTACCATGTGGGGCATCTTACCCCGTGGCATCTTACCACAAATAAACATCGCATGGCCTCTTACCATGTGGGGCATCTTACCCCGTGGCATCTTACCACAAATAAACATCGCATGGCCTCTTACCATGTGGGGCATCTTACCCCGTGGCATCTTACCACAAATAAACATTGCATCACATCATCATATAAACATCGTATAAACATCAGCATATAAACATCGTATAAACATCATCATATAAACATCGTCTAAACATCATCATTTCATTGTATATATTCATGCGATAAATGCATAGTCATAGCGTAGGGATGTGTTTTACCGTCCGATGCCCGTACGTCTCTTACGTACCTTTTTAAAAGGAGGAGGAGTCAACAGACTTATCTCCTTGATTGTGCTGGTACCTGGGATGGCTCTACACAACCACATAATATAATATTAGGCACCGATACGAGAATCGAAATCAAACTTCAAAGAAAAAGAACATAAAATTTTATAACATATGAACAGTAACTACCGATCGATCGGTCCCTCTTACCGATCGATCGCTAACTGTTCATCATTTTCCCCTTTTAGCTACGGCATTTTCCGATCGATCGGTGTTCATCACCGATCGATCGGTCGTTCCCATACATGCGAGATTTTCCAGAAATCTCGAACACCTCAAATCACACCCTTCAAACTACTTCATAACATACATATAATGCCTAAACAAGCATATTCATAGCTTCATCATACTTCCATGCATGTATTAAAATTAAAGGTTTACTCATAACATAAACCGACATGCATTAAAATAACCCATCTTTATCAGTGCTCATCCACATTTTCCGAAAATTAGGGCATCATAACTTCTACCCCGATTTTCGAGCACTACATTTCATAGAAATAATTCAAACACATAAAACATGTAACATGTTCAAACAAACATGCTAGGGGCTTCATACAACCTCTATGTAAACACTTAAATTTAAGGTTCAACAAAACCTAAGCTAGCATGCAACATAACCTCATCAAAATCTTCAACTCATCCACAGATTCAGGGAAAACAGGGCATGTTAGTTCTGCCCAGAATTTCGAGCACTTACTTTCATAACAAGAAAACCAACACATAACATAAGTAACATGCTCGAACAAACATGCTAGGAACTTCATAATACTTCCATGTAAACATACATACAAAGGTTTCGTTCATACCCATACTAGCATGCATAAAATCATCACCCCAAAACCCAAACTCAACCAAAAACCCAGAAAACAGGGTACCAACTTACCCCTCTCTTTTTGCTCCTCTTTTTGCAAGGATTTGTACACCTTTTTACCAAGGTTTTTCCTCCTCCTACTGAAGCTTAGCAGGACGAATTTGGAGGGAAAAGAATGAGAAGAGCATGTGGTTGGAGGTGGAGTGGTGGGAGAGGAGGATAAGGTATGGGTTGGGGAAAGGGGTTGGCAAGTGGGGTGGCTGATTGATTGGGGGGGGGGGGGTGGTGAGGTTAGGGTGCCATGTGGTGTTTAATTGTGTCCCGGTATTTCCTACGATGTATAAAAATATCTCCCCTTGATATTTTATAATTTTACTACATCCATACAACAATTAAAAACACCCAACATGCTCCCTAAACCATATCATCATATCATAATTATAACCCCCAATTAAAGTACCACAACCCTTAAATCATCATCGTAGCACATAATCATATAACATTTCGGGGGTATTACATTACTCCCCTACTTATAAGATTTCGTCCTCGAAATCCACATGCATCATCATAATGGAACTAAACATTAAAAACATACCAGAGAATAGTTCCGGATAGTGCTGCACCATATGCCGTTCCGTCTCCCATGTAGTCTCCTCGACACCCCGACGATCCCACTGAACTTTGACCATCTGCATAACTTTGCTTCGTAGTCTGCGATCCTCTTGATCCATAGTCTTAATTGGTCGTTCCACGCAGGACACATCTGAGTCTATCTGAACTTCAGTAGGCTGTAAGACATGAGACGGGTCTGGTTCATACTTCCGTAACCTAGAGACATGAAAAACATCGTGTATGCCAGATAAAGATGGCGGTAGAGCCAAACGGTAGGCCACTGTACCGATACGCTGTAAACTTCATACGGCCCAACACACCTCGGAGGTCATCTCCCCCGAATATCAAACCGGGCTACACCCTTAGAGGATGAGGTTTTCAAGAAGACCTTGTCTCCTAATTGGAATCCTAGCGGTCGTCGCCGCTCATTGGCATAGGCAGCTTGCCTATCCTAGGCCGCTTTCATCTTTTTGGCGTATCTACTTAATCTTTCTTTCCATAACCTTCATCGTATCCGGTCCTCCGACCGCTTTACTAGCCAAGTCCTCCCAATACAGCGGTGATCAACATCGTCGTCCCTACAGAGCTTCAAAAGGAGTCATTTGAATGCTCGCCTGAGAACTGTTATTGTAGTAGAACTCCACCAGCGGCACTGAATCCTGCCACGGAGTATCAAACTCCAAAATACATGCCCTCAACATGTCCTCGAGCGTATGAATGGTACGCTCTGTTTGGCCATCTGTCTGAGGGCGATAGGCCGTACTCAGTCTTACCTCTGTGCCCAAAGCTGTCTGGAGACCCTCCCAGAAATGTGAAGTGAACCTTGGGTCTCTGTCAGACATAATCGAGACTGGAACTTCATGCAACCTCACCACATCCCACACATATGATTGGGCCATCTTTAGATACGTAAAAGTCATACAGTAGGGGATGAAGTGAGCTACCTTCGTTAGCCTATCCATGATCACCCAGATCGCATCAAATCTAGAGTCCGTCCTTGGGAAGTGGGTCACGAAGTCCATAATGATATGCCTCCACTTCCACTTAGGTACCTTCAAGCTCTTCAGCTCGCTACCAGGTCTCGGCCTTTCTGCCTTTACCTAATGGCAGATCAAACATCCTTTAACGAAAGCGATCACAGCGTGCTTCAGGCGTCTCCACCAGAACTGACCACTCAGGTCCTTATACCTTTTCCTTCCTCCTGGGTGGATACTGAACCGACTACTATGAGCCCGTTCCGATATTCCTTTAAGCAACTCCGGCGTATCTGGGACTACCCATCGGTTGCCCAGCCTCAAGGAATCATCTTCTGCCATTTTGAACTTTGATGGCTGTCCTCGAAGTACTAAAAAACGACCACCTCTGAACTTCATCATCTGACCTCTAGGCTTTCCTAATAGCCTCAAATATGTCTGGCTCAGCCAACAAGGTCGACACTCGTACCGGCGACGTGTCCACATCAAAATCATAGCCCAAATGGCAACAAGAGGTCATCATAGCTGATAAATTCATGATATCCATCTTCTTTGTCGCATATTCATCTCAGCCTGTGTGAACAAAACTCCAGGCTCTTATGGTCCGTGTAGATGGTAAACGACGTACCATGCAAGTAATGCCTCCAAATCTTCAAGGCAAATATAACTGCTGCCAGCTCCAAATCATGGACTGGGTACCTATCCTCATGTGGTTGCAACCGCCTCGATGCATAAGCCACCACATGCTTATCTTGCATCAACACAGAGTCTAAACCCTGCAGTGATGCATTCGTGTACAAGGCATCCCTCTTATTCGTAGAAGGAATCACCAACATAGGTGTCGTAGTCAAACGACGCTTCAATTCTTGGAAGCTTTCCTCACAAGCTTCGGACCAATAGAACGACACTCCTTTCTGAGTCAGCTGTGCCAGGGGTCTGGCAATCCCTAAGGATCTGGAGTACTGTTCTCAAGTGCTTCACGTGTCCCTCTTCAGTTCGAGAGTAAATAAGCATATCGTCCATGAAAATTATGACGAACTGATCCAAACATGGTTGGAGCACCCTGTTCATCAGGCTCATACAACAGCTGGGGCATTCGTCATTCCAAAGGCATGACTAGGAATTCATGGTGCCCATATCTAGTCCTGAAAGTTGTCTCCTGAACATCATCTCCTCTTGCTCGAATCTGATGGTACCCCGACCTCAGATCGATCTTACTGTAGAGCCTCGTACCGTGCAACTGATCAAACAAGTCATCAATCCTCAGAAGTGGATACTTGTTCTTTACTGTGGCTTTAATCAGGCTTTAATCAGTTGCCTATAATCAATGCATAGACGCATCGATCCATCCTTCTTCTTAACAAATAAGACAGGCGCGCCCCAGGGCGATACGCTAGGGCGTATGTAGCCCTTATCAAGGAGCTCTTGCAACTAAGTCTTTAACTTCCTTAGTTCTGTTGGTGCCATTCTATACGGGCACGAGAAATGGTAGACATTCCTGGTAGTAACTTAATCCCAAACTCGACCTCTCTCGTCGGTGGGATCCGGGAATCTCCTCCGGAAAACATCAGGAAACACCGCCGCTACGGGCACATTCTCAACCTTGAACTCTTCCCTCTTTTCAGTAATAACAACAGTATAGATGAGATATCCTTTATGGTCTTGTTCCAATAACTGTGCCATCTTGACAACAGATATTAACGGAATTCTTGAACGGGAATCATCCCCATAGAATGTCCATTGGACTCCCATAACAGACCTGAATCGGACAGTCCTTGCTTGCAGTCCCCAACTGCCTGATACTTGTTCAGCACACAGATGCCCATATGCATTCGGAGTTTGACATTCCCAGAGCAATCAAGTCCGTCCTCAGCACGTTACCCTCAAAATAAATGAGGCCATCATAAACAATCTGATCGGTGATCAAACTTCTTTCAGCGGGTGTCGAGACTACAAGAGGCATGGGCGACGGAGAAGTGCATATGAAATCGCATCGCTTACTTCTGCATTTGATGCTATGCTGCAACACAAGGGTTAACAACAATACCCAAAAGCAGTTCATATAATACATCGTTAGAAAGCCATAACATGTTAGCATAACAGTTATATACTTCATATGCAACATACATATAAAACATGTTCAAAAGTAAGCACCTAGCCAACTTATTGCTAAGGCTACCCTTCACTCATTCCCGAGTTATCTAACCACTGCTCTGATACCACTAATGTGGGGTCTTCCCACCTTAACAGTGTTTTAGAGACATAATAAGGACTAATCATGCGTTAATAACATCTTAGGGTTCTAGTTGTTACATGAGCTAACAGAATTACAGGTCAAATAAAACTTCAAAGCTTATTAGTTACATTCCCATAATGAATGTTAACATGTTAGATTTATACTACTCATATAGTAGATACTAAACAGAAGCTGAATCCTATACGTTCCTGTGTTCCTCGTAGCTCACTGCCTCAACCCGACCCTTAGTCCAAAAGTGTACCTACAGGAACAACCCATCATGAGCATGTACATCATTACTTAACATCATAAGGCAATGGCATATAAATAAATGCATGAAAATAATTGGTAACGTATACTTCCTGGTTAATCGCATTAACCCTCTTTGGTTGTCCCTGTTTCGTAGTCATGCATAAAATCATTAATTCTTGACATGAATGATTAAAATCATCATCTTATAAATATCATCATCTTATAACATTATCATCATATAAGCATCATCATCTTGTAATTATCATTATCTTATAACATCATCATCATATAAGCATCATCATCTTGTAACTATCATTATCTTATAACATCATCATCATATAAGCATCATCATCTTGTAATTATCATTATCTTATAACATCATCATCATATAAGCATCATCATTTTATAGCATCATCATCTTGTAGCATCATCATCTTATAGCATCATCATCTTGTAGCATCATCATCTTATAGCATCATCATCTTATAACATCATAACAAAATGTAACAGTAAATGTACGACATCTTAGTTAAGTGAACATGCTGGTTATTCGTTACCTTCTTCTTGTTGTTCCTGATTCATAATCATGCATATGGGCATCTTACCCTGTGGCATCTTACCACATTATAAACATCGCATGGCCACTTACCATGTGGGGCATCTTACCCCGTGGCATCTTACCACAAATAAACATCGCATGGCTTCTTACCATGTGGGGCATCTTACCCCGTGGCATCTTACCACAAATAAACATCGCATGGCCTCTTACCATGTGGGACATCTTACCCCGTGGCATCTTACCAAAAATAAACATCGCATGGCCTCTTACCATGTGGGGCATCTTACCCCGTGGCATCTTACCACAAATAAACATTGCATCACATCATCATATAAACATCGTATAAACATCATCATATAAACATCGTATAAACATCATCATATAAACATCGTCTAAACATCATCATTTCATTGTATATATTCATGCGATAAATGCATAGTCATAGCGTAGGGATGTGTTTTACCGTCCGATGCCCGTACGTCTCTTACGTACCTTTTTAAAAGGAGGAGGAGTCAACAGAATTATCTCCTTGATTGTGCTGGTACCTGGGATGGCTCTACACAATCACATAATATAATATTAGGCACCGATACGAGAATCGAAATCAAACTTCAAAGAAAAAGAACATAAAATTTTATAACATATGAACAGTAACTACCGATCGATCGGTCCCTCTTACCGATCGATTGCTAACTGTTCATCATTTTCCCCTTTTAGCTACGGCATTTGCCGATCGATCGGTGTTCATCACCGATCGATCGGTCGTTCCCATACATGCGAGATTTTCCAGAAATCTCGAACACCTCAAATCACACCCTTCAAACTACTTCATAACATACATATAATGCCTAAACAAGCATATTCATAGCTTCATCATACTTCCATGCATGTATTAAAATTAAAGGTTCACTCATAACATAAACCGACATGCATTAAAATAACCCATCTTTATCAGTGCTCATCCACATTTTCCGAAAAACAGGGCATCATAACTTCTAACCAGATTTTCGAGCACTACATTTCATAGAAATAATTCTAACACATAAAACATGTAACATGTTCAAACAAACATGCTAGGGGCTTCATACAACCTCTATGTAAACACTTAAATTTAAGGTTCAACAAAACCTAAGCTAGCATGCAACATAACCTCATCAAAATCTTCAACCTCATCCACAATTTCAGGGAAAACAGGGCATGTTAGTTCTGCCCAGAATTTCGAGCACTTACTTTCATAACAAGAAAACCAACACATAACATAAGTAACATGCTCGAACAAACATGCTAGGAACTTCATAATACTTCCATGTAAACATACATACAAAGGTTTCGTTCATACCCATACTAGCATGCATAAAATCATCACCCCAAAACCCAAACTCAACCAAAAACCCAGAAAACAGGGTACCAACTTACCACTCTCTTTTTGCTCCTCTTTTTGCAAGGATTTGTACACCTTTTTACCAAGGTTTTTCCTCCTCCTACTGAAGCTTAGCAGGACGAATTTGGAGGGAAAAGAATGAGAAGAGCATGTGGTTGGAGGTGGAGTGGTGGGAGAGGAGGATAAGGTATGGGTTGGGGAAAGGGGTTGGCAAGTGGGGTGGCTGATTGATTGGGGGGGGGGGGGGGTGTGGTGAGGTTAGGGTGCCATGTGGTGATAAAAATATATCCCCTTGATATTTTATAATTTTACTACATCCATACAACAATTAAAAGCACCTAACATGCTCCCTAAACCATATCATCATATCATAATTATAACCCCCAATTAAAGTACCACAACCCTCTTAAACACGTCGTAAATCATCATCGTAGCACATAATCATATAACATTTCGGGGGTATTACAGGTATTGAGCGGAGCACTGGTGACTGGGATTCCCCTGGTTGATAGAGATGAGAACAGTGTGGTGCACCTGTTCAATGATATGGCGGACTTCGATCATCACTCGCATTGTGATCCTTCACTACAAGGTTGGAGTCACCAATACCCGCCGGAGCTTCACAACCCTATTGATACGCCACAACCATTTGAACATCGCGAAGAGAGGAGAGATAGTTATGCAGATGTCATCAACCGAGAACAGTTTGGAGTGCCAAACCAACTCTATGCGTCATCTGGAGCAGCAAATGGCAGTCCTCATGGAAACAATTTCAACTAGCTGCCAAGAGGAAGAGATGAGGGCTACAAATCAAGAGGCGACGAATCGATGTTGGTTATATGATGACGATCACTCAACCAACCAAGTTTGGGGGAGTGATCCTACTAGTGTGGAAAAGTCAAGGGAACTTGAGCCTCTTCAAGAGATTGAGACTACTTCAAAGATGTCATCCGAGGAGTTCCCAAGTGAAGATGAGTCGTGTGTGATGTTGGAGAAGGAAGAGACTTTCAAAGATTCCGATTTGAGCCCGTCGATGAAAACATGTGCTATGCCATATGTGGATCCGTATTTTTCATTGATGCCAACTTCACCGCACTACATCCTCCAAAATGCAAAGCCAAATCAAGAATCATTCTCCCATGCCTGCCATTTAAAGACGAATGTTGTTGGAGCGACGAGCTTACATTGTTACAATGTTGCCAATCTTGAGGGCATACTGAATGAAGACCCATTAGTGGTATCATATGAGACTTACTATGGGCGGCAGCCGCTCTTTGATGGTTGCTTCTGATGGTCAAGCCGAAGACTAAAAATCAGCACTTCTTGGGAGGCAACCCAAGCGTATCCTTTTGTTATTTAGTTTTTTTTTTTATTTTTCAATTTTCATTTTAGTTTTGTTTATCTCTCAAGTCGAATATTTTACCATATGCATTCTTCTCTTGCTAGGTACTTGGTTGGAGCGATGAACCCCTACAACAGTGGAGCTTTCAAAAGCAAATCTTCCTCAACCCTCATGCAAGCGTCTTGATCAGGGGAGTTCACTGTTTCCCTTTTGATTCTTTTAAACATTGAGGGCAATGTTGATTTAATTTTGGGGGAGTAGTAGCTTGCATGTTTTACTTGTTTTAACCACATGTTGTGTTCTTAAATGACACTTGAATCGTCCGATTATTATGAGCTAATTTTTTTTTTATGAGTTCAAACTTGAGAAAAGAATGAATTATAGTAGTTACTATTCAATGAGGATTTTGATCTCACTATGCATATGAACTTGATTTGTGATGATTATTGGACTTGTACATGAATATCCTAATTTGAGTTAGCATGTCAAGAATGAGGAATATATTGAGCACATTGAGTCATGATCTTGTGGATTTCATGTTTTGAATAGTGATAATTGTTGTGAACTTGATGATTTGTCTTGAGCATCTTAGAGTTATCCTAGAACTTATTTGATGATGACACTTTGAGGTGAAATTTTATAGTTACAAACTTGACCTGGAAATGATTTAGGCAATCTTTGACACGTTTGAGCCTTTCAAGCTCACCATGATTCATATCAATCCCTAGTGTCCCATTTGAGCTTTACTGAAAAAAAGAATGGTATATGCATTGCATATAATTAGACCCCATTCGACATTCTTGGCAAACTCATTATACTTACCCTTATTTGAGCCTAAATGAAAAAAGTTATCCTTACCCTATGAGAGTATAATGAATTCCATTCGATGCACGTAAATTGTTATATCCTGATGAGCTTATTGAAAAATATTGATGAATGAGAAAAGAAAAAGATAGACAAAAAGCCTTGAGAAAAAGATTGACTAAATAAGACCCAAAGTGGCCAAGGATATAAATGAAAAAGAAGAGAAGCTCGATGTGTGCAAAAAATTTGAATTGTAAATGATTATACTCTCTTCTTTGCGCTTATCCTATCTTTTCTTTGAAGCCAACACCAAAGACCTTACATTACAAGCTTAAAAAGTCCTTTTGATCCAAGTCTAGGGAGTAACTATCATTAGTGGAGAAGTTGTTTGAAAATAGGCTTATGGGGTGCTTGATGATAATCTCGACTTTGAGTTGATTAACATGATTTGATCTTGAATATGTGCATGAAACTTAAGATTGACTATAGCACACACACACATTCCGATTTTGAGATGTGTTACTTGATTTAGGAGAAAACATGTCTTGTCAACTTTTGTATATGTGCATGAGATTTCTGAGAATAAGCAAGTCATGAAATAATTGTTTCAAATATCAAGAATGAACTCTACCTTATGATTTTAATACTTAATCGAGGACGATTAAGTGATAAGTTTGGGGGAGTTGATAGGGTTGAATATTACGCATTTTTAGGCTATGATATGTATATGTTTTCGTGTTGATTCTTGGATTATTTTATGGATTATGGTATATATTTCTCTATTTCAGGAATCAATGTTGAAATGTAGGGAAAGGGGAAGAAATCAAGCTAAAATGATGAAAGAATGAATAAAGTTGAAGAAAAGAGGAAAAAAACCGGAATCCAAGACACATGTTGCTCCTTTCTCCTCAAATTACTATATGTTCTAGCCATGTTTTGGAAATGTGGTCCATATAAAGGTTGTAGAACTTTCTCTTATCTTCGCGTGGACAGCTGATTCATCAAATTTGGAGTTTGTATGAGAAAGGTACGGCCAAAATACGAAACTCGCCAGAAGCTGAAAAAGGCAAAGAAAACTTACTGTGAAGCTCGATCGATCGAGCAAGCATTTCTGATCGATCGAGAAAGGCTGAAAAAGCCACGAAATTCTTACTGTGAGGCTCGATCGATTGGCCACTTTGTCTGGATCGATCGGGACGAGGAGTTTTCAGAAAAATAACTTTCTTGTAGAGTTTGTATGCAAAAGGGAAGTCCATAATTCTTTCCCCTATATATTATACACGAGAATTTCAACCCAAAATCAGACTTTAACCTATGGAATAGCCTCCACACACCCATTCACCATCCAAACCTCACGCCTTCTTCACCAACGTCCAGAACCACACGCCTTTTCTTTTCTTTTTCTTCCCTTCCAAACCATACACGTCCAGCAACCTTTTCTTTCACCCTATCATACGTCCAACCTCCATCAATCTTCCACTCTTCACCATCCATCATCACTCATCAACCCTACACCCTATGATTTGGAACAAGCCAACAAGAGAATCGAGAAGCACGATCGAGAAAGAAGCGAGGAAGGATCGAGAATCAACGAAGAAGTCGACTTGGGAGTTTGCTTTTACTTTTTATTATTTGTTTTGAATTATTATTGGATTTATTGTGTTTTGAATGATTGAGAAATATTCTAAAATTGTTTTTCCTTTAATATTCTTGATTGATTGAATTCATATATCCTCTATGAGCATGTGTTATTGTTTTTAATGCTTTTGAAGGATTGATCACCTTTGAATGATATTTTATTATAATTGAGATCGAGAGATGAAATTATAATACGATATAATAATTCATGCCGTGTGTTAAAGATTGAGATCGAGAGATAAAATCACACACGAGTGATAGCTTTGGGTTGTTTAATCTAAAGTTAGTGGTTTTCATAAATCGCATTCAATATTAAATTGTTAATTACGTGAACAAGAGTTACTAGTTGCAATTTGATGTTAGACTTAATATAGCTCGAGAGAGTATATTGAATAAATTCGAAAAACCCGTCACCTTAGATGTATGGAGAAAAGAATTGTAAGAGTTGGGTTAGGTGAATAATTGTCTTGATACTTTCTTGTGGATTTTTCTCGTGATCGTGGACTATTGTGGTTGGATTATAGTAGCTTAATTTAGTTTAGTTTAATTATTAATTGATTATCGTATGTTAAATATAGTAAAAAGAAATCTTATTTGGTACTTGCTTGTTAGTCCATGTGGGTTCGACAATCCGTATCTTCCTATCTATACTAAAACTTGACACCGTGCACTTGCGGTCTAAAATCGCTAGATTGGAATTAATTGTTTAAAATAAAAGCGATCAGAAGACATCTAAAACTTAATATTATTAGAGGGATTTACTGATCTCTTGATTTTATTGATAATTAAAAATATGTCTGGTACATATACGCATATACATATCTACATATAACAATCATCAATATGAACATTATAAGATAAACATGCATCACATACATCAACTTAAATTAAACGTGACATGGTTATAGCCCCTACTAAAGATTTTATCAAGCCAATGAGAAAATCCTAAAAGGTCAACCTTAGGTAAAGCACCTCTTTGGCTCCCTTTTGTGAATGACCTCCTCAACCCGGCACCTTGGTCCATCTTCATTGATCTCCATCAACAAAATAAACTATACTATATAACAATTACATGATATAGTGAATTCCTCGAGTTACATTCGAGGGGAACATAGGGGAGGGATAACATTTAGGAAAAATAGAGAAGGCACGACACGCAGGCCGTAATAAATAACAAACATTCACAAAATCCTATCTAATAGGTCATAAGGCTATAATCATGCACCATGCTCAAACAACACATAAAACATGCTATAACAATTAATGAATTAAATTCTAAATATTTTAAAATTTAATTCTAATTAAAACTGTAATATAAATTTTTTGAAAATTATCGTACGCTCGGGACATCACATGCCACGGATACTCGGCGCGTCTCAAGCCATGGACTTGCTAACCCTAGCAATTGCAGCCATGTCACGAACCAAGGGTTCGAAAAACCCTAGCCTAACACACGGCCCAACCATGCACGAGACTAGGGTTCGAAAAACTTAACCATCATACGGTAGCCGAGATCATTATCGAGCCAAAAGGGTTCAAAACCCTAGATGGTGCGGCGGCTCGGCTCATGCTCGTGCCAAGGGTCCGAGACCCTAGCTTGCATGCGGCGGCTGAGAGTTCACACGAGCCAATGGCTCGGTTTTGCGCATGTATGTATCGTATACATCAATCCGTCAATTATATCATATATAATATTGCGATGATTTCCACAAAATCGATTATCACATATCATATATGAATCATACAGTTTCAAAGCATGCAAGAGATTCAAAAAAAAAAAGATTAAACAATTAATCACATATTCCCGATATGAGCTTCGTACACGGCTCCGATAGCACTTTTAGGAATTCGATCAAGCAAAACGCAGCGAAAAATAAAACTGGATTCCTACCAAGGACCTATACAAAGTAATCATATCGAGATTTAATAGAATCATACCCTTGTAGCGTGTTTGAAGCCGAATCCTCGATGCTAAACCACGAGTCACGAATAAAGATTTTCACATTTGTCTCTACGGTATCCACACGATCAAATCGAAAGGGATGTTAAAGAACAAGTTGCTAGACTTGTTCTTCAACCAAAATAAAAAACCACACACGGTTCACTGGCCTATAAACGGCGGCCGAAATCCGAACTTGGCGGCGGTGGTGGTGGCCGTGGGTTCTAGGTTAGAGGCGGCCGAAAGCTTTTTGTGGTTGAAGGATATTATGTTATGATATTAACTCTTAATCATTCCATTACCTCTAATGGCCTAATATACATCTAGTATATGATTTAATTAAGGGTTTTCAAAAAGCCTTATTTGGCCCATAAACCAATTTTAATTAAATCCACACATATGTTATAATTAAGACTCATCTTAATTAAATTAATTCATTCAATGAACTTAATCTCCCTTTATCGATTTAATATTTTGTGTGACCCGATAGGATCTTGCAATGTTGGCAGTGACATAAAATCTAATTTTATGTCACAAGCAATGAGCGGTATCTAGCAACACATCAAGGCTACCCAAATTACAAGAATGTCATTGACTCGACATAACATATGGACTGTGATAATATTAACCATGTAACTTAATCCCTTTGTCCAATGTGTTTAGATTGAACACGGATCATGGAATAATCATACTCATATATTCTATCTTTTATTTCTTGATCCCCAAATAGAACTAGAATAAACGAATAAGCTCGATATCACATATCAACTTATTCGAGCATGGCCATGCATTTTAGTCTCACTTGATCAAGGGCCCAAACACTTCTCCTGTTATATAGGAGGGACAAATCCTATCTCGATCAATCAACATCCCTCTACATAATTCGTAGTGTATCCAATAGTTGTCTTTATAGTTTACCCTGTTACAGGTAACGTTTGACAATATCAAGATACATAACTCCTTATGTTGGGATCTCAGATGATCTCAAGATTACATACACTATTATCACTATGAGAATTGCTTATGACACTCATATAACTATCCATGTAGCATTCTCATGGTGTGTCTGTCCAGTACATTGTTCTCTAACATGTACCCATATGTTGGGAATTTGGGTTATGACATGATTATTTGGGGTGGGTGTTGTTCGTTTTGGTGAAGCATGTTTAATTGGAATTGGAAGTATTTTATTGCTTAAATACTATAAAATATCATGTGAGGATATTTTAATACATCGTGCTAAATACCGGGACCAGAACATAACACATCACACCACCCACCACCCAACCACCCCCCTCAACCCATACCCATTTCAGCTGCCCATACCCCTCACTTTAACCTCCCACCACTCAACCTCTATCACTCATTTCTCCCCCAATTCCTTCCCTCATTTACGTCCATCATCCAGCTGCCAAGGAGGAGGAGGAGGCTTGACATTTATTGGTGTAAAACCTTGCTAAAAAGAGGAGCAAAAGTGGTAAGGAAACCATAGCCTGTTTTGGTTAATTTGTGGGTTGAGTTGTGATAAGTTATTGTGTAGAAATGGCATGTAAGTGTAGGTTTTGTTAAACCTTTGATTTAAGTACTTTCATGGTGTTATTATGAAGCTCCTAGCATGTTTATTTGAACATGATGTATGTTTAATTGGGTGGATATGTTGGTATGAAAAGTAGTGCTCGAAAATTCTGGAAAAAAAATATGATACCCTATTTTTTTTCAGAGAGCTTGGGTGAGTACTGATAGAGTTGGGCGATTTTGATGCATGTGGGTTTAAGTTTGGGAAGAACTTTGTTTTGAATACATGCACGGTAGTACCTTGTAGCTCTTAGCATGTTTGTTCAAGCATGTTGTATGTCTTATATGCTAGATTGGATGGTATGAAGATGGGTGTTCGAAAAATCTGGAGAAATCGCGCACACAGCGTGTGGCGATCGATCGCTACAAACGCAGCGATCGATCGCCGAAGGCCAGTAGCTAAAATCAAAGGCAGGCGATTGATCGCCATAAATGGAGCGATCGATCGCCTCGAGATATTGAAGTCTGGCGATCGATCGCCTCGATGCAACGATCGATCGCCAGCTGCTGAATAGTAAGAAATGATGTTTTTAATGCTTACCGCTATATACCGCTAAAAATGTGGAGCGAGGGGTGTAGGTCCGCTTGCACATGGAGCCTAGGTTTACCATACGAATCGAGGATAGAAATACCGCTTGTATGAAGAAGCGAGGGAGGGGAGGACCGCTTGTTCTAAAGTTATGAAGCGAGGGGCATTAAAATACACTGATGATAAACTGACTAAGGATTGAAGTAAAGTTTAAGAAGTGAAGTTATGTCATGACATTTATTTAAAGAAACCATAATATCATATATTGATTTGATTATGAGTTATGGCACAAGGACAACCAAAATGGGCGTTTTAAATGCATTGGAATTCAGGAAGTATCCTATGCCTATGATTTATGCATTTATACTTTACATTCATATTATGTTGAATATGAACTATGATGTGCTCATGTGTTGGGGGTTGTCTTTGTAGGTGCTTTTGACACGGAGAACCAGGGTCGGGGTTGATACGCTGAGCTATAAGGAGTGCTACATGATTAGCAGAATAGAGAACTACTTTTGTATAGCTTCTACAAAGAGTAGAGTAAAGCTACAGTTTAGTAACCTTTTGTTAGGAATATGTATAATTCCTTTTTGAACTTTTGGTACTGTAATCTCTTAAGCTCAGGATTATCAACACAGCCTAATACTCTGATTTATGAATGATTAGTTCTCTTAATTGCACCTTAGAATCTTGTTTAGATAACGGGGTCTTACATTTAGTGGTATCAGAGCAGTGGTTAGATAACCAGGGAACGAGTAAAGGGTAGCCTTTAGAAACAAGTTGGCTAGGTATTCATTGGTGGGCATGTTTATGCATATGGTGCATATTTTTGTATAAGTTGTTATATTAACATGCTTTTGAATATGATTACTCTTGTTATCTAACGGCTTATATTATGAACTGCTTTTGGTATTGTTGTTAACCCCTGTGTTACAGCATGGCGGCTATTAATCCGGAGAACCCCAATGAAGAGGTGGGAGATGTAGGCAATAACAATGCCAGTATTGCTCAGTCCAATCATCCACCGCTATTTGAAGGGACTGAGACTGGGAAAGCAGCCGAGGAATGGCTTGAGAGACTAGAGCAGATATTTGTATCGGCACCCTGTGCACGGACTGCCTGGCTGAGTTTGGCAGAGTTTCAGTTGGCGAAGAAGTCTTCCATGTGGTGGAAGACAACAGTTATGGAGCTGAGGGCACAGGGTATGGCAGTGGATTGGACTGTTTTCAGGACCCGGTTCCTTAACCGGTATTTCTCCGCCGCTTCCAGACAAGTAAAAGAAGATGAGTTCACCAACCTGAAGCACGTTTTTACGTGTATATGGAATGTAGAAATGGGCATGGTTTTTCTTTCTTCATTTATTGTCTGCATGCAATTAAATACGTAATTGCTAAATGAACTGAGAGTATGTTAGTGTATTATGAGGGTGCATGCTATGTAAATGGTTTTGGTTGGGGAGTTTGAATATTATGGGGTTCTAATGCAAGAAATTTTATAGATGGTACATGATGCTATACTTGCATATGGTTTTCTTCCCCATGGTCATATGATTGTATGCACTAATGGCATGAGTTAATACACTAATAACGGGTTAAGGGCATGGGGGTCCTTATATTAGTGGTATCAGAGCCAGGTTTGCTCTTTGGGGCTGTTGAGGGCCTATGAATATGTTGATAGAAATGGGAAGCACATACTTATGCATGATGGTAGTTAGTGTTGTGTGGCACAACTATATTGCTGATGTGTGTTTATGATATGTATTCATAATTGGAATATGGTGTTGCTAACCATGGTGGTTGCAGGGTCATATGGGACATGTATTATGCATTGAGGTTGCATATATATTGGAGTGATGATTTTAATGCTTTGCCGCTAAATGTTTAAGCGATGATAAATTCCGCATGTCACATTTGAAGCGAGGTGCATTAAAATACACTCACAACGATGTTTATTGGGATATGGATTATGCATTGCGATTGCATACATGGCGTAGCGATGTGAATACTTGCCGCTGTCATATTATAGCGATGAAGAATATTTGCCGCAAATATGTCGAAGCGAAGGATAATTCCGCTGTCATATTACTATTGCGAGGGATATTATGCCACTAATATATCGAAGCGAGGGGTATTTCCGCTATCATGATAAAACGAGGAGTAGTGGCGCCGATGTCATACCATCGCGATGAAGAATATTTGCCGCTTAAGCGAGGGATATTATACCGCTAATATTGTGATGTCTGGAATAATTAATAAATTGCATTTGTATGGTGAGGATTTAATCTAGGGTTAAATAAAATACACATTATCTCTCTCCCCTTCATTTATACCCAAGCCGATTTCTTCCTCCTTTCCCCCTCTTTCATGTCCCTCATCTTCCGGTTGCAACAACAGACTCCAGCCTTGCTTAGTCACGATTTTGATCAGTTTTGTATGAGGAAACACATCTTACACCTTAGTCATGCTTCTCCCTGTGTGGTTGTTTAAGCTGGTTCAAATTACCTTGTCATTTAGGTGATTGTGTTCGGCCGTGTATTGCTACTGCAAGGGAAGGGTGTTTGATTTAATAACTGATTTTTATTCCATGGGTTGCATTCTAGCTTGATTTAAATTGTTGTATGGAAACGCTGTCAAGGTTTCTTCATTTTCGATTTTCCCCTGCGTGAGCATGTATGCGCTGGTAGTGTGTCTATGTGATATTGGTGTTTCAGTCGTGTATATGTTGCTACCATAGGAGGATTTTGGCTCTTGATTGAATGCTTTCTACTTATGACTAGTGTGCTTAATGAATTAAATGGTGGGCTGGAATATCGATTATTCTTCCAGCACCTTGTCTTCCTGCTGTTGTGCTTGAGTTAGCTTGCTTTTCCATGATCAACTCTTCTCTTCCATTTGTCGTTCATGTTCCAAATAAGAATATTGTTGCTGGATTTCTAATTTTAGTGTTTGAGTGTGGATGGGGGTTGAATTTCCTCTGTGTGTGCTTGTAAGCTGCTGGACATGCATATGCATGTGTGAATTCCAGCGTGTGGGAGTGTGTGTTCTGCAGCATGTGTGTTTATATTTGTGAGGGATGATGATGTATTGATAATGAAGAAAGTTAACTTAATTTGGTAAGTGGGTTAAGACGGTTATGTGACGATAATTTGAGTAGGACTTGGGATTTGGATAGCATGAAAATGTTATTGATTGTAGGGAATTAATCATAACTCACTTTATTGAACGGATTATTGTTGAAAATGAATTGTTGATTAAATGTCGTAATTTATTGTCATTGTTGTTTAAAAGATGAAGACTAGATTCATGCTAGTACGAAAGGCCTTGAATTGGTATGAGATAGCATCTTGTGGCCATTTAGAGTTGTAGACATTCTTGAAAGGAAAAATGTTGTGTTAAAGTGATTCGATTCTTAGCCACTTTCTTTGGAAGTTTGAGTACCTCGGTAAGCATGAATCTTATTTATGGAACTCAATGCATCCTTACTTTGTTTAAAGTTGAACTGGTTATATGGAACTTTATGTTTGAATTAAGAGAATCGGTTATAAATGGTAGAACCCCTTATATACATGGATTCTTCCTTGCGTGGCTTGTTGCTTGAATCATTTCGGTGTTGGTTTGTCATGTTGGTTGTTAAATTAAGTTTTGTGTCGGGAAGTTGAATTATGTGAGCTTATGTGCATCAAATATTGGTTAAGAGCTAACCCTTAAATCTTTGAGTTCATATAGAGCCTTCTTGAGCTCTCGGACAACGAGGATGGTGACTTGACGGTAAAAACACGGACTTTAAGGTACGTAGTGACGTACGAGCAGGTATAATATGAATTATTTCGTATTCCAGTATTCGTGTAGTTGAATTGTGATGACTGAATATAAGGAAATGAATATGTGAATTGAGTTTGATATATGTTGTGAGACCCCGTTATCTAATCAACAATATACTAAGGTGCAATTAAGAGAACTAATCATAATCATCTGAGGTTTTGATCGTGTTGATATCCTGAGCTTATAGAGATTACAGTACCAAAAGAATTTCAAAAGGGATTAGTTACATCTCTTAGTAACAGCGTGTAAGACTATAGTTCTACTACACTCCTTGTAGAAACTATACAAAATTAAACTCTGTTCTGCTAATCCTGTAGCACTCCTTAAAGCTCAACAGTGTCAACCCCGACCCTTGTTCTCTGTATCAAATGCACCTAGAAAGACAACCCCCAACACACGAGCACATCATAATTCATATTCAACATAATATGAATGTAAAGCATAATGCATAATCATAGATATAAAATACTTCCTGTATTTCCAGTGCATTTAAAACGCCCATTGGTTGTCCCTGTACCATAACTCATAATCAAGTCATTATATGAAATTATGGCTTCTTTATGTAAATGTCATGACATAACTTCACTTCTTAAATCTTAAATCTTTCTTAGTCAGTTTATCATCAGTGTATTTTAATGCCCGTCGCTTTGTAATTTTCTTAACAAGCGGTACTTCTTCCTCGCTTCTTCATACAAGCGGTATCTCTTCCTCGCTTCGTATGGCATACCCCGCCTCCATGTGCAAGCGAGCCTCCCCCCTCCCGCTGCACATTTTTAGCGGTATAAGCGGTAAGCATTAAAATCGTCACTGTGATAATCGTGACTCGTGAAATACACATCTTTTATTCCACAACATATATTTATGCAACAACAATGCATAAGAACATGTATCATACTCATAATGCACAACTTTGCATCTATCATGTGTCAAAGAGACAAACATAAAGTACATGTTACCGTTGGGTGCCCGTACGTCGCTTACGTACCTTTCCAAAATATGGTATACTGCAGGACTCTATCCCCTGCGTTGTGTGGCTACCTGTGATGACTCTACACAAGTGTACAACACAATATTAGATGCCTCGTTATAATCCAATACCAAAATTAAACAAATTCCACATTTTTCAAAAACAGGGCATACCGATTGATCGGCCCTCATCACCGATCGATCGGTGATCACTTCGAATTTCATAAAAATGCTACAGCTTTTACCGATCGATCGGTGTTATTTACCGATCAATCGGTCGCTCTGTTTCAGTGCGATTTTCCAGAATTCTCGAACACCTACTTTCACACCATTCAATCTAGCATATAAGACACACCAAATGCTTGAACAAACATGTTAAGAGTTACAATACACTACCATGAGTGTATTCATATTGAAGTTCCACCCAAACTTAAAACCCACATGCTTGAAAATCATCCATTTACATCAGTACTCAATCAAGTTCTTCTGAAACAGGGTATATGTTTCTTTTTTCCAGATTTTCAAACACTACTTTTCAAACCAACAAATCTACCACATAACACATATAACATGCTCATATAAACATGCTAGGAACTTCATAAAAACACCATGCATGAGCTTGAATCGAAGGTTTAACAAAACCTAACCTAGCATGCCATTTTCACACCAAAACCCATCACAACTCAACCAAAACATTAACCAAAAACAGGGTATGGTTCCTTACCCTTTTTGCTCCACTTTCTTAGCAAGAAATTTGCTGATATTTTCAATACTTCATGCACCTTCTTGGAGTTCAGATGTGGGGCGATTTTTGGGTGAAGAAAGGAAGGAATTTCTGAGAGGAGAAGGTGTTGTGTGAGAAGGGAAAAGAGGCATGGGCAATCAGCTGTGCAGGCATGGGTTGGGGGGGGGGGTGGTTGGGTGTTGGGTGGGTTGGTGTGTTATGTTTTGGTCCCGGTATTTAGCACGATGTATTAAAATATCATCACATGATATTTTATAGTATTTAACCAATAAAATACTTCAAATCCCATTTAAACATGCTTCACCAAAACAAATAACACTCACCCCAAATTAATCATGCCACAACCAAATTCCCAACATATTACACATGCACCCAGAAATAACTTTCCCCATTATAATTAATTCAATCCAATGAATTAATACCATAATCCTCATAACATAATTAATGTTTAAAATCACATAATCATTTCGGGGATATCACATATGTGGTATGGTGGACACGTAAATGTACGTGGTCCGGATACGGTGTTGGGTGTGGATGTCTTTGGCAAGATAGATATGAGAAACGATTGAGACTGAGATTAATTGATAGGCAGAGTTGCCTTCTATATGGGATTCGTTATGATTGAGCATAATTGGTGATTTGTGATTTTATTGAATATATTGCATTGATGAGTATCATGTTTTGAATAACGATACTAAACTTGATATTATGAAAGCGTGTAAGCTTGAAACAGGAACATTGTATGGAAGCTATACAGATTCAGAACTTCAGAGGGAGTAAATTTTATAGATTTTCGATACTCTTAAATCGTGATATCATTATCTCTATGCATTGTTATGATATGAGTATTGTGATGTTGGTATGCTCACCCGTGTGGGGACTGTTTCTGTTGAAACAGGTACTAAGCTCCTTTGGGATATTGGTTCGAGCTTTGTTGGATCATGCCGCTTCTAGAAGCGTATATGAGTGTGGGTAAATAGGATACACTATTTATTCAGTTAGATTGGTATTCATTTATTTGTTGCTCGTATGTGAGCAACTGAAAGTATGTTTATGGACTGTATAAGGGTGTTGAAGCCCACTTTTGATGTCTTCTTAGTATGGTGTTTTCCCTGGCTGGGAACTTATTTAGGGTTTGGTGTTTTTTTAAGTATTGTGTTTTCCCTGGCTGTGAGTTATTTTGGTAATGTGTTTTATTTTGGGATAGCTCAATTTATGGGGAGACTCTGCCCAAATTTTTATAAAAACCACAATATAAAAGTGGTGCAATGGTGATGATAATGGGTGAACCTTGAGTTTTATTGCTGGTAGAAGTGATCATTCCTTGCTGTTATTATTTATGTCATGGAGAATATAGAAGCATGTAATGATTCTTTTAAAGAATGGAAATTTTTTTTTATACTCATATGACGTCATAAATGCACTAATGACGAGTTAAGGGGTTGGGGCCTTACATTAGTGGTATAAGAGCAGTGGTTGCTCATTGGGGCTGTCAAGGGCCTAGGAACTTGTTGATAGGAATTGGTAGCACATATTTATACATGATGGTATTAGTGTTGTATGACACAACTAATTGCTTATGTGCTTTTACGATATGGAAAGTGGAATTACTGATCATTGTGGTTAGAGGAATCGTGTGGAATACGATGGGATGGCATTAATGTCAATGTCTGGCACTCCATATGTTATGTGCTAAGGAATCTGATTTTGTAGGACAATCAGGAAATGAGAAACATGATGTGCTGTCTAAGGACAGGGATGGTTGACAGCAGACAGTGGAATACTGTGGTATGATTTCAATTGTTATTGAATATGCAATGTGTTACATTAGCGTCCTACTACGGGTATATCATCAGCGATGGATCATAATATTTGCCGCTGTCATGTCGAAGCGATGTACATGCCGCTGTCATTGTCGAAGCGAGGGATATTATTGAGCCGCCGATATGACGTAGTAGGATTTGTGAACTGTTGTGTTAACCTTGATGCAGGTATATAGAGCTAGTGGAAGATTCCGGTGGTTGTTATATTCGAGCGAGGGAGGTACTTGCCACTGTCATATGAAGCGATGGTAATATGATATTTGCCGCTGTCATGTCGAAGCGATGTACATGCCGCTGTCATTGTCGAAGCAAGGGATATCATATGATGCCGCTATATGTCGAAGTGAGGGGTCCTAAAATTCCGTTGTTATAACAAGATCGGAACAACCACATTATCGATATTTGAGCGACGCGATCGGGAACAAAGTGCTGCATGTAATGTGAGCCACCTCTTGGGTCTGAAAGGAACAAAGTGCTACATGCATGTGAGTACCGCTTGAGTCCTTGATCTGTTCCGCTGATTCAGTTGGCGATGGTTCATGCCGCCAGGTATATTGATAGCGATGTCTCATTCCGCTATATTATTGGCGATGATTCATGCTGCCAGGTATATCGAGCGATGGTTCATGCCGCTATATTATGGGTGATGATTATTCCGCCAGGTGCGTGTATAGCGATGCTTCTTTCCGCTATGTCATTGGCGATGATTCATGCCGCCAGGTATATCGAGCGATGATTCATGCCACTATAATATTGACAATGGTTACTCCGCCAGGTGGGTGTATGACGATGTCTTTTCCTCTATGTTATTAGCGATGGTTCATGCCGCCGGACATGTGTTTAGCAATGGTACGTTCCGCTGATTTCATGGCGATGGTTCTTGCCGCCAATTATATATATAGCGATGTCTCATTCCGCTATTCGGTTGATGATGAGTATGTCAATTGTGTATTGATATGAAATTATATTTTGTGGAATATTTATGTTGAGAACAAGGACAGTTTAAAAGATCGAGTGTGGATCCACCGTGTACAATAGATGTGGGCATTGTGTTATTGTTGTTCCTTGGGTACATGAAATTTAGGCCCAAGAGGATATTGATATGTTCCAGAGGAACAAGGAGTTGAGGTAAACTATTACGTTTATTTGGATGTGAATATATGTTGATAAATGCTGATTGCATTATCTCAGTGAGTTATATTTATTTTGAGAATCGATTGTACAGATGGAATAACAGAAAATGATAATCGCTTGAGATGGTATTTATTACTGTGAAAAGCATACTAGATTGATATATTGTAGGAGTAGCAGGTGAACGTGATCATGTTGACATGAGATTAACAGGTACGTCACGGGATGACGTGGGATCACTATGAATGTCGTGTGTGGACATATGATCTTTGTGAACATTCATGATTAATGAATTATTATGTTTCGAGGATGAGTTAAAGATTGAAATGAATTGCGTCATTGAGGCATGCAATTGATTCTTATGTTGAATTTCAATCATCCAGATATGTGATAGTGTGCAGTAGCATGATGTGTATGGAATATGCGAACCTTTTGACGTAGGGATATTCATGTTAAAAACTGCGATGTTATGAATATCTGTAATGCATAAATGACAAGGTGCGTGGTTCTGACACGTGTTTATGAGAAGTACTAATGATATTATTTCTCGTACTTATTTTATACCAGATGGCAGCTGGGTGATGAGATGTGGAGAGGTTGATGTTTAAGAGCTCAAGAGTACTAGTGTTCCCTACGAGACAATGGTGGTGTGCGATATTATGATGTTGTAGTACATTTCATACGTTACAACTACACATGTATGAGATGATTGTATAATACTGATATTGACACATTGGTATAAATTTGTCACGCACAAACGATTTTCAATGAAAGCATAATATCATCAATGTATACTTCAAGGTGGATTAAATCTATGGTTTTGTATGAGATAAAACCCGGGAAATGAATAATATTATGTTTGTATGAAAATGATTAGCGAAGAACACGTGGGTGTTGGAATTTCATGAAGCAAAACTTAAGTTACACATGGCAGCGAAAGATATTAAGAAAGTTAAACTTATGACATAATTGGTGTTAAATCGAGCGTGATTGAGGTTGAAGTACATGATTTCTTCGAAATCTTATGAGACGAGGTAAGTATAACTTTGATACTGTTTAATGTTTGAGATAACTGTTACATACATGCTGTAGGATTCTTATAGATGTCACCTACTAGTGAAGCATAATTTAAGATTATATCATGTATACAGACTAAGAAAACACTGATAATGGCTTCTGATAATTTTTAGCATGTGGATATTACTTTTAGTTGATGAAGGATATTTACATGCTAGTAAACGATAATTAAGCATGCAGTAGTGGTTGTTACTGGATAGCTATATTATGATGATGATTAATCTTGTAATGATTTACATGACATGGTACTAATATATGTTAGCTCATTAGATGCTAATGTTGGAATATGGTTAAATGATGTAATTTGTAGTCTTGCGATCGTTGGTGTACCGGGGCACGTGTGTGAGCCGTGATGATTCGAATGACTATCATCCTACAGATTGTCAAGTCACTATCTTAAGTTGTATAATGATACGTAGATTTTACAGTTGGCTTTTATGGTAAGCATGCATTTTAATTTCGAGGTAGAAATTTTATTAGTTGGGGAGAATTGTGATGTCTAGAATAATTAATAATCGTTCATTAGATTAGTTATGATGCTGATATGATACGTCGGGATTTAATTCTTAGGTATCGGGTTTTGGAGAGAAGTTGGGATAAATGATTTCGGGGTTGAATTTACATTGTAAATTAAATTAAGGGTTTCTTACATAAATAAATATGTGAGATACTAATTGGAAGGTGGGGATTGTACCAAGTGTTGAAATAAATTACATTTGTATGGTGAGGATTTAATCTAGGGTTAAATAAAATACACATTATCTCTCTCCCCTTCATTTATACCCAAGCCGATTTCTTCCTCCTTTTCCCCTCTTTCACGTCGCTCCTCTTCCGGTTGCAACAGCAGACTCCAGCCTTGCTCAGTCACGATTTTGATCAGGTTTGTATGAGGAAACACATCTTACACCTTAGTCATGCTTCTCCCTGTGTGGTTGTTTAAGCTGGTTCGAATTACCTTGTCATTTAGGTGATTGTGTTCGGCCGTGTATTTCTACTGCAAGGGAAGGGTGTTTGATTCTTAATAACTGATTTTTATACCATGGGTTGCATTCTAGCTTGATTTAAATTGTTGTTTGGAAATGCTGTCAAGGTTTCTTCATTTTTGATTTTCCCCTGCGTGAGCATGTATGCGCTGGTAGTGTGTCTATGTGATATTGGTGTTTCAGTCGTGTATATGTTGCTACCATAGGAGGATTTTTGCTCTTGATTGAATGCTTTCTACTTATGACTAGTGTGCTTAATGAATTAAATGGTGGGCTGGAATATCGATTATTCTTCCAGCACCTTGTCTTCCTGCTGTCGTGCGTGAGTTAGCTTGCTTTTCCACGATCAATCTTCTCTTCCATTTGTCGTTCATGTTCCAAATAAGAATATTGTTGCTGGATTTCTAATTTTAGTGTTTAAGTGTGGATGGGGGTTGAAATTCCTCTGTGTGTGCTTGTAAGCTGCTGGACATGCATATGCATGTGTGAATTCCAGCGTGTGGGAGTGTGTGTTCTGCAGCATGTGTGTTTATATTTGTGAGGGATGATGATGTATTGATAATGAAGAAAGTTAACTTAATTTGGTAAGTGGGTTAAGACGGTTATGTGACGATAATTTGAGTAGGATTTGGGATTGGATAGCATGAAAATGTTATTGATTGTAGGGAATTAATCATAACTCACTTTATTGAATGGATTATTGTTGAAAATGAATTGTTGATTAAATGTCGTAATTTATTGTCATTGTTGTTTAAAAGATGAAGACTAGATTCATGCTAGTACGAAAGGCCTTGAATTGGTATGAGATAGCATCTTGTGGCCATTTAGAGTTGTAGACATTCTTGAAAGGAAAAATGTTGTGTTAAAGTGATTCGATTCTTAGCCACTTTCTTTGGAAGTGTGAGTACCTTGGTAAGCATGAATCTTATTTATGGAACTCAATGCATCCTTACTTTGTTTAAAGTTGAACCGGTTATATGGAACTTTATGTTTGAATTAAGAGAATCGGTTATAAATGGTAGAACCCCTTATATACATGGATTCTTCCTTGCATGGCTTGTTGCTTAAATCATTTCGATGTTGGTTTGGGTGTTTGAAGCATGTTGGTTGTTAAATTAAGTTTTGTGTTGGGAAGTTGAATTATGTGAGCTTATGTGCATCAAATATTGGTTAAGAGCTAACCCTTAAATCTTTGAGTTCATATAGAGCCTTCTTGAGCTCTCGGACTTTAGGGTCTTCCTACCTTAACATCATCATAATAACGTATTATGGACTAAACATGCATTAATAAATTCTTAGGGTACCGGTTGTAGCTTTGAGCTAATGAGATTACAGGCCAAAAAGAAAATTTCAAAACTTAATAATTACATTCCCAAAATGAATGCTAACATTATAGGTTTACACTACTCCTAGAGTAGAGACTATCAAAATCATGTATCCTATATTCTTTCATGCTCCTTTTAGCTCACTGCCTCAACCCGACCCTTAGCCCTTCAGTCCAAAAGTGTACCTACAGGAACAACCCATCATGAGCATGTACATCATTAATTAGCATCATAAGGTAATGGCATATAAATAAATGCATGGAAATAATCGTAACATATACTTCCTGGTTAATCGCATTAACCCACTTTGGTTGTCCCTGTTTCATAGTCATGCATATAATCATTAGTTCTTGACATAAATGATTAAAATCATACTTCACATATATGCTCGTAATCAACAATGTTATTGACAAATGGGGATGTTTATGGCCTTGTTATGTCCGCGGAACAATTGGCCCCCTCGCTTCGACATATAGCGGTATGTGATTACCCCTCGCTACACCTTGATAGCGGATGTAATCTCCTCGCTAGCTATGTCAGCGGTAAGTACCTTCCTCGCTTTCCCATAACAATTACCAGAACACTCAACCATTCTCAATAACATAGTTAAACATACATCATCATCATCATCATATCATAACATCATCATCTTATAAACATCATCATCTTGTAACATCATCATCTTATCATAAACGTCCTCATAAACATCATATCATCTTTACTCATCATAAACATCATCATCATAAACTTACTTATCATAATCATCATCATAAACATCGTAAATACTTATACAATCATTGCGTAGTCATAGTATAGGAATGTGTTACCATCCGATGCCCGTACGTTTCTTACGTACCTTAATTCCAAAAGTGGAGAAGTTTGAGAACTTTATCTCCTTGAAGTAGTGGGTACCTGGGATGGTTCTACACAACCATACAAATCGATATTAGAAGCTAATTAAAGTCCAATATCCACAAATCCCACAAAATAATCAAAAACACCCATTTTTACATCTCGCGATCGATCGCCGCCCAGGCCCGATCGATCGCGAGATCATACTAGACGAGGCTGAAAATTTCAGCCCTTGGCGATCGATCGCCACTTTTGGCGCGATCGATCGCCAGCCTCGCCGATCGATCGCCCAAATGTGGCGATCCATCGCCAAATGTTACTGGCTCCTACTGGTTGCACGCGATCGATGGCCAAAAACGGGCGATCGATCGCCGCTGTCTGTGCGTGGAAAAACACCATTTTTGTACTACATTTCCTTCCCCATCTTCACCAACACTTACACCAACAAACCAAAAACATAAAAATGCTTCAAACCTTCTTTTTACATCATTAAACAACTAAAAATCCCACACCCATCCAAACATCATACCAACCCAAAATAAACCCATTTTAAACAATCAAAACCCATTTCAAAATCAAACATCATAAAAACTTTAGGAAGGGTTCCATACCTCTTAAGGACTCCAAATCCTACAATAAATCTCACAAACAAAGGTTTTGTGGAGCTTTCCCTTTCCTTCCTTGCTAGATTTCGAAAATGGGGAAATGGGTAGGGTTTGGGAGTAAAATTGGGGATTTAAAGTGTAAAGGGTAAAGTGAATAAAGTGTAGTGGGGTAAAGGGGTTATAAGTTAATTAAAATTTGAACCCTAAAGTTAACATGATGTATAAAATACCTCAACCTGGTATTTTAAAAGCATTTTACAAAAAAGCAACAAACTTCCTCTAACTTCATATCTTCCTTATAAATAACACCCAATACAATTAAATCATGTTAACACCCCATTTCTAACATGCATAACATACACCCTGAAATGCAACCCCGGGTCACGCCTATCATGTGACTAAGCATTTCAACATGATAATTAATTTCAACACATAAATCAATTATCAACATAATTAATCATATAAACATCATTAATGCCCAAATTGCATATAGTTAATTTCGGGGCATCACAATACTCCCCTACTTATAAGATTTCGTCCACGAAATCGCATGCACTTACCCAAAATGAAACTTGACATAAATCATACCAGAAAATAGTTCCGGGTAATGCTGCACCATATGCCGTTCCGTCTCCCACGTAGCCTCCTCAACACCCCGACGATCCCACTGAACTTTGACCATCGGTATAATCTTGCTTCGTAATCTGCAATCCTCTCGATCCAGAATTCTGACCGGTCGTTCTACGTAGGATACATCTGAGTCCAACTGCACTTCAGTAGGCTGTAATACATGAGACGGATCTGGCTCATACTTTCGTAACATAGAGACATGAAAGACATCATGAATACCCGATAAAGACGGCGGTAGAGCCAAACGGTAGGCTAATGTACCGATACGCTGCAATACTTCATATGGCCCAACATACCTCGGAGATAACTTCCCCCGCATACCAAAACGAACCACACCCCTGAAGGGTGAGATTTTCAAGAAGCCATTGTCTCCTACTTGGAATTCTAGCGGTCGTCGTCGCTTATTGGCATAGGCTGCTTGCCTATCCTGGGCCGCTTTCATCTTCTGGCGTATCAACTTAATCTTTTCTTCCATATCCTTTATCATATCCGGTCCTCCGACCGCTTTACTAGTCAAGTCCTCCCAATATAGCGATGACCTACAACGTCGTCCGTAAAGAACTTCAAAAGGGGCCATTTGAATGCTCGCTTGATAGCTGTTATTATACGAGAACTCTACTAGTGGTAATGAATCTTGCCACGGAGTATCAAACTCCAATACACATGCCCTCAGCATATCTTCGAGCGTCTGAATGGTATGCTCTGTCTGGCCGTCTGTCTGAGGGTGATAAGCTGTACTCAGTCTCACCTCTGTGCCCAAAGCTGTCTGGAGACCCTCCCAGAAATGTGAAGTTAACCTTGGATCTCTGTCAGACACAATCGAGACTGGAACCCCATGCAACCTCACTACATCCCGTATATATAATTGAGTCATCTTTAGATATGTGAAAGTCATACAGTAAGGGATGAAATGAGCTACCTTCGTCAGCCTATCCACGATCACCCAGATCGCATAAAAAACAGAGGTCGTCCTTGGCAAGTGGGTCACGAAGTCCATAGATATGTGCTCCCACTTCCATTCAGGTACTTCTAAACTCTTCAGTTTGCTACCAGGCCTCTGCCTCTCCGCTTTTACTTGCTGACAAATCAAACACTTCTTGACAAAGGTGATGACGTCTCTTTTCATCCGTCTCCACCAAAACTGGTCGCATAAGTCCTTATACATCTTTCTTCCTCCTGGGTGGATGCTAAACCTGCTGCTAGGAGCACGGTGCAAGACCCCTTGACGCAACTCTGGTGCCCTCGACACTACCCAATGGTTACCAAGCCTCAAGGAACCATCTTCTGCCACTCTGAACTTTGATAACTGACCTCGAAGTACTATCGATGACCATCTCTGAACCTCATCATCCGACTTCTGGGCTTCCCTGATAGCCTCAAATACGTCTGGCTCAGCCAATAAGGTCGACACTCGCACCGGCGACGTGTCCACATCGAAATCATAGCCCAGATGGCAATAAGAAGTCATCATAGCTGATAAACACATAGCGTCCTCAGCATTACTCTTCACCTTCCGACTTAAGGCGTCTGCTATCAAGTTTGCTTTACCAGGATGGTACTCAATTTCACAATCATAATCCTTGAGTAAATCCATCCATCTTCTTTGCCTCATATTCAGTTCCGCCTGGGTGAATAAGAACTTCAAGCTCTTATGGTCCGTATAGATGGTAAATGAAGTACCATATAGATAATGCCTCCAAATTTTCAAGGCGAAAATGATGGCCGCCAGTTCCAGATCGTGAACTGGGTATCTGGTCTCATGAGGGTTCAACTGCCTCGAAGCATAAGCCACCACGTGCTTATCCTGCATCAATACATAGCCCAAACCCTGCAATGATGCATCCGTGTACAAAGCAAACCTCTTATTCTCAGAAGGAATCACCAATACTGGTGCTGTCGTCAAACGACGCTTCAATTCTTGGAAGCTTTCCTCACAAGCTTCGGACCAATAAAACGGGACTCTGAGTCAGCTTTGTCAACGGCATAACGATCTTAGAGAATCACTCGACGAAACGTTGGTAATAACCCGCTAAACCAAGAAAGCTCCGTATCTCGGGTACAGAAGTGGGTGCAGCCCACTCCATCACAGCTTCAACCTTCTTGGGATCTATAGATATCCCGCTGCTAGATATAACATGACCCAAGAACACTACACTGTTCAACCTGAACTCGCACTTGCTGAGCTTTGCATATAACTGATGATCTCTAAGGATCTGGAGTACTGTCCTCAAGTGCTTCACGTGTTCCTCTTTGGTCCGAGAGTATATGAGTATATCGTCAATGAAAACAATGATGAACTGATCCAAATACGGTTGAAATACTCTGTTCATCAGGCTCATAAACACAGCTGGGGCATTTGTCACCCCAAAAGGCATGACTAAGAACTCATAGTGCCCATATCTAGTCCTGAATCTGATGGTACCCCGACCTCAGATCGATCTTACTGTAGAGCTTCGTACCCTGCAACTGGTCAAACAAATCATCGATCCTCGGAAGTGGATACTTATTCTTCACTATGGCTTTGTTCAGTTGTCTGTAATCGATGCACAGTCGCATCGAACCATCTTCCTTCTTGACAAATAGGACTGGTGCACCCCAGGGTGATACGCTAGGGCGTCTGTAACCCTTATCAAGGAGTTCTTGCAACTGAACCTTCAACTCCCTTAACTCCGCTGGTGAAATCCTATACGGGGCACGTGAAATGGCAGACGTCCGGCCAGTACACCGGTGACAACCCGTTGTTAATAATTGGTCGGGAATTAATATATATCGGTGTAGGGTGTAAAACACATAACAAAACGTGCAAAAACACACAATGAATCGCGGACACCTACTAAAAGGTGCGAAAACACACACTGACAATGGCAACAAGGTGATCTAATCAGTTTCTGTGATGTCCGGGAATTAATGGTGTTAATCCCGGTGTAGTATTAATCCTGGATGGATTTTTTTAATTGTAAGCAATTAGGAATTAATTACGGTTTGGGTCTCCCGAGGTTGTTAGATTGGGCATTTGTGATCGTTGGATCCAAAGGTTGAGATTGTATTCTCATTTTGGTGGAAAGCCTATGATTTGGGTTTTTAGTGGGACTTGGAGTCCGGGGTGCCTTGTGTTGGGGCCAGTCTGGGGATTTGATGTTGGAGGGTGAGTTTTTGAAAACAGATGATTTTTAATGAATCATGATGTATTTGCGGAGGTTTTGGTGTGTTGGGGTATTTTGCTATATATACCCGTTGGACTCGGGATTCCGTCATTTGGAATCCATTTCTCTCCTCTCCTCCCCCTCTCACGCCACCTTCGCCCCAAACCCTTCCCCTTCCCTTTGGTTGAAGCAAAATCGTTAGAACTCGATTATGGGGGCCGGATTTCTTGAAGAAAGATAGGTAATATTCTTCTCCTCTCTTTTGGCTTCAATTTGATTGTGGTTTTGTGTTGTGTGGTTGAGTTTTGGGTTGGTTATGGCATTTGGGGGTTTTGGGTTAAAATCCAAAATGTTGATTTTAGTGTTTTCTTGGAGTTTAATTGTTGTATTTGAGGCATTGAGGTGGTATGGGGTGTTGGTTTGGAGTTGGGTGTGAAAAACACCATTAGAACTCGAGTTTTTCGAAAAATCGCAGTCCGCGATCGATCTTGGCGAGGCGCCGATCGATCGCGACATGCTACTGGAATTTGTAGAAGATGTACAGTATCGGCGATCGATCGCGAAAAGGGGGCGATCGATCGCGAGGGTCTCAGCGATCGATCGCGAGATGTGGCGATCGATCGCGGATTGATTTTTTCGGGCAGTAGGCTTGCGCGATCGATCGCGCCTGATGGGCGATCGATCGCGGCACTGTTCACCTGCATGGATTTTCGAATATGTTGGAAAATGTTGGGATTTTGGAACCGAGGTCTAAAGGGCCGACTTCCGGAGTGTTGTTCACATTCCAATGAGAATGTTAGGCTTTTAAAATGGTTTGATTGGAACCAAGCTTATTAAACGGAATTTTTGGTTGGGTTTTTGGCTATCTGTTAATCATATAAAATGGAATATTTTGGGTAGTATGCATGTGTAATACCCCCGAAATGTTATATGATTATGTGCTACGATGATGAATTATGATGTATTTAAGAGGGACATGGTATTTTAAATGGGGGGTTATAATTATGATATGATGATATGGTTTAGGTTGCATGTTACGGGTTTTTAATTGTTGTGATGATGTAGTGCAATTGTGAAATATCAAGGGAAATCATTTTTATACATCATAAGAAATACCGGGATACAATTAAACACCACAAAAGCGCCCTACATGCAACCACCCTTTCCCCCCCCACTTGGCCACAACCCATACCCCTACCCTTATTTTCGGAAAAGCAGAGTGGCCAGGGAGGACTTTTGGTCCATCTTCTTTACTCACTCCATCTCCTCCAAATTCTCCTCCTTCTCTCCAAACCCTCTAAAAACACTCAGACAGCAAGTAGGAAGAAGAGGATCACGTTTTAGTGTTCTTTTTCTTGAAGGAAAGTCGTGCCAAAAAGTGGTGAGGAGTCATTCTTTTCCCAGATTTCAGAGTTCTAGCACATGTTTTCTTTGTAGTATATTTGGTATGATAGTGTAGGGTTTGATGAACTCTTGTTATGAGTACTTTTATATGATATTTGTGAAGCTTCTAGCATGTCTTGTTAAGTAACTTGCATGCTTTATGTGTTAGATTTCCGACTTGGAAACTAGGTGTTCGAAAATCTGGGTTATGATGGGATGCCCTGTTTTTCTGTAAGTTGGATGAACTCAAAGTTTATGAGGATGTTAGGATGCATGCTAGCTTAAGTTTTATGAAAACTTGAATTTACATGCTTACATAGATGTTTTATGAAGCCCCTAGCATTTATGTTGGAACATGTTGTATGGTTTATATGTGAGAATCGTTGCTATAAAAAGTAGTACTCGAAAATCTGGGTAGAAGTTGTGATGCCCTGTTTCCAGAAAAGTTGACCCGGTGCTTGTATAAGTGGTCGACGTTTGTGCATGTGGACTCATGTTTAAGGCGTAAATTCGAATTGGATACACTCAGGGTAGTGTAGTGCAACTACTAGCATGTTGGCTTTGGCATGTATTATGTCTTACATGTTAGTTTTAAGGGTATGATTAACTGTGCCAAGTAATTCTGGAAAATCGCTCAAAGGAACAGGGTTGGCGATCGATCGCCAAGAAGGCAAGATCGATCGCGACGTTCCAGTGAGTTGTGGCGATCGATCGCCAATTTTGAGGCGATCGATCGCGGATTAAATTTTTTTGGTATGCGAGGCAGTAGCATCTCGCGATCGATCGGGGCTCTTGGACGATCGATCGCGAGATGATGTTTAAGGATTTATGTGGTTTTGATTTAAGTTTTGTTTCCGGATTAATATGAGGTGCCTAATATTGTATTATGTGATTGTGTAGAGCCACCCCAGGTACCGGCACAATCAAGGAGATAGGTCTGTTGACTCCTCCTCTTTTTGAAAAGGTACGTAAGAGACGTACGGGCATCGGACGGTAAAATACATCCTTACACTATGACTATGCATTTATAGCATGAATATGTATACGATGAAATCATGATGTTTATGCGATGTTTATATGATAATGTGTATACAATGTTTATATGATGATGTGTAAACGATGTCTATATGACGATGTTATTGTGGTAAGGTGCCACGGGGTAAGGTGCCCCACATGGTAAGTAGCCATGCGATGTTATTGTGGTAAGGTGCCACGGGGTAAGGTGCCCCACATGGTAAGTAGCCATGCGATGTTATTGTGGTAAGGTGCCACGGGGTAAGGTGCCCCACATGGTAAGTAGCCATGCGATGTTATTGTGGTAAGGTGCCACGGGGTAAGGTGCCCCACATGGTAAGTAGCCATGCGATGTTATTGTGGTAAGGTGCCACGGGGTAAGGTGCCCCACATGGTAAGAGGCCATGCGATGTTATTGTGGTAAGGTGCCACGGGGTAAGGTGCCCCATATGCATGATTATGAATCAGGGACAACAATAAGAAGTTAATGAATAACCAGCATACTTACTTAACTAAGATTTCATGCATTTACTATAATGTTTATATGTTGTTAAGTGAAATTGTATATGCTCATGATGTGTTGTCCCTGTAGGTACGCTTTTGGATGAAAGGACTAAGGGTCGGGTTGAGGCAGTGAGCTACGAGGGACTCAGGAACGTTTAGGATTTCAAGTTATGATTAGTATCTACTCTAGGAGTAGTGTAAATCTAAATGACATTCTTTTGGAATGTAATGAATTATTTTGAAGTTTTGTAACTTTTTGGCCTGTAATCCTGTTAGCTCATGTAACAACCGAACCCTTAAGACGTTATCAATGCATGATTAGCCCTTTTTATGTTTAGTAATCACTGTTAAGGTGGGAAGACCCCACATTAGTGGTATCAGAGCAGTGGTTAGATAACTCGGGAATGAGTGAAGGGTAGCCTTAGCGATAAGTTGACTAGGTGCTTACTTTTGAACATGTTTTATATGTATGTTGCATATGAAGTTTCTAAGTTATGCTAACATGTTTAATTATCTAACGATGTACTTTATGAACTGCTTTTGGTGTTGTTATTAACCCTTGTGTTGCAGCATGGCAGCAAATATAGAAGTGGGAGACGCCATTAGTGTAAACGCAAGTGCTGGGCGTACGAATCCATTGCCACCCCCAGCCTTGGGTGAGGAACCCTCTGAACAGCAGTTGCTACCTGGGGAATTGAGCTTGGCTCAGTTTATGATGTATCGGCCTCCGATGTTCGAGGGAACTGAATCAGGGGAGAAAGCAGAGGAATGGATAGAGAGGATCGAACAGATATTTGTGGCAGCGCCCTGTGCAAAGACGGCCTGGATCCGGTTAGCAGAATTTCAGCTATCCAAGAAAGCACTGATGTGGTGGAAAACCACAGTGATTGAGCAAGAGGCTCAGGGACAAGAGGTAAATTGGAAGATGTTCCGAACGCGGTTTCTGAACCGCTATTTCTCAGCCGCTGCAAGACAGGCCAAAGAGGATGAGTTTACCAGTTTAAGACAAGGTACCATGCCTGTATCTGATTATGCTTTGCATTACTGCTCCTTGCTACGTTATGTGCCACACATTGCTGCAAGCACTCAAGCGAAGATGCGGAACTTCATGAAGGGCTTGAGGCCTGAACTGTATGACAGGGTGATCACTTATGGCCCTGCTTGTTTTGATGATGCACTCTCACGAGCTGAGTTAGCTGAGTTAGGAGTTGGTGCATATCCTGATGCAGTGCCACCTCCAGCACCCCCTCCGAAATCTACTTCTGACCACTTGAAGCCCAGGGGTGATCAGTTTAAGCCTAGGGGGAACACGTCAGCATCGAGATTCAGTGGCAAGAGGCCCGAGAATCGATGGAAAGGGAAGGGTAGGAATGACACTCCATCTGGGAGAGGACAGCCTCAGGGAGATAGATCTGGAAGAGCTCAGTGCACTATATGTGGACTATCACATTTGGCAAAGGACTGCGTTGGCTGCTATGTCTGTGGCGACAGAGGCCACTTCGCTCGACAGTGTCCCAACAGGGGAAGACAACAGAACTCTGCGGGGAGACCTGCGGACAGAACAGCACCGCACAGACCACCTTTCGCACCGAGGCAGTATGGAGGTCAGCCCACGGGGCCACCTCAGGGTCAGGTGTATGCTTTGACAAGGGAGCAGGCTACGGCGGCTCCAGAGGAGGTGATAGCGGGTACGTGTCTTTTATTTACGCATCCTGCTCTTATATTGATAGACACAGGTGCGTCACACTCTTTTGTGTCGACGAGTTTTGTTGAAAGGCACCACATATGCACTTCTCCGTCGCCCATGCCTCTTTTAGTCTCGACCCCCGCAGGAAGAAGTTTGGTTACGGATCAGATTATCTATGATGGCCTCATTTATTTTGAGGATAATGAGTTAAGATCAGATTTGATTGTGCTAGGAATGACAGACTTCGATTGCATTGTGGGCATCGATGTTCTGAACAAGTATCAGGCAGTCGTTAACTGTAGGCAAAGGACTGTCCGATTCAGATCTGATGTGGGAGTCCAGTGGACATTCTTTGGGGATGGTTCTCGCCCAAAGATTCCGTTGGTATCGGCTGTCAAGATGGCACAGTTATTGGAACAAGGTCATTCAGGATATCTTATTTATGCTATTGATGTGACGGAAAAGAAGAAGGAGTTAAAGGTTGAGGATGTGCCCGTAGTGGCAGAGTTTGCTGATGTCTTTCCGGGGGAGATTCCCGGATTCCCACCGACGAGAGAGGTCGAGTTTGGGATTGAGCTACTACCAGGGACGTCTGCAATTTCTCGTGCCCCATATAGGATGGCACCAGCTGAGTTAAGAGAGTTGAAGATGCAATTGCAGGAGCTCCTTGACAAGGGCTACATACGCCCTAGCGTATCGCCATGGGGTGCGCCTGTCTTATTTGTTAAGAAGAAAGATGGATCGATGCGCCTATGCATTGACTATAGGCAACTGAATAAGGCCACAGTCAAGAACAAGTATCCACTTCCGAGAATCGATGACTTGTTTGATCAGTTGCAGGGTACGAGGCTCTACAGTAAGATAGATCTGAGGTCGGGGTACCATCAGATTCGAGTAAGAGAAGACGATGTTCAAAAGACGGCTTTCAGGACAAGATATGGGCACTATGAATTCCTGGTTATGCCTTTTGGAGTGACGAATGCCCCAGCTGTCTTCATGAGTTTGATGAACAGGGTATTCCAGCCGTATTTGGATCAGTTCGTCATAGTCTTCATTGACGACATACTTATTTACTCACGGACTGAAGAAGAGCACGTAAGGCACTTGAGGACGGTACTTCAGATCCTTAGGGACCATCAGTTGTATGCAAAGCTTAGTAAGTGCGAGTTCTGGTTGGACAGCGTGGTATTCTTAGGCCATGTCATATCTAGCCAGGGGATATCTGTGGATCCCAGGAAGATCGAAGCTGTGATGGAGTGGGTTGCACCCACTTCTGTACCAAAAATACGGAGCTTCCTTGGTTTGGCAGGTTATTACCGACGTTTCGTCGAAGGTTTCTCAAAAATTGCCAAACCCCTGACGCAGCTGACTCAGAAAGGAGTCCCCTTCTATTGGTCTGAGGCTTGTGAAGAAGGTTTTCAAGAGCTGAAGCGTCGCTTGACTACAGCACCTGTTTTAGTGATTCCGACTGAGAATAAGAGATTTGCCTTGTATACGGATGCGTCACTGCAGGGTTTGGGCTGTGTGTTAATGCAAGATAAGCATGTAGTGGCTTATGCATCGAGGCAGCTGAAGCCACACGAGGCTAGGTATCCAGTGCATGATTTGGAACTGGCGGCCATCATATTTGCCTTAAAGATCTGGAGGCATTACTTGTATGGCACGTCCTTCACTATATATACGGACCATAAGAGCCTGAAGTTCTTATTTACTCAGGCAGAGTTGAATATGAGGCAAAGAAGGTGGATGGACTTACTCAAAGACTATGATTGTGAAATTGAGTACCATCCAGGTAAAGCAAACTTGATAGCAGACGCCTTAAGTCGGAAGGTGAAGAGTACTGCAGAAGATGTCATGTGTTTGTCGGCCTTGATGACTTCTTATTGCCATCTGGGCTATGATTTCGATGTAGACACGTCGCCTGTGCGAGTGTCGACCCTTTTGGCAGAGCCAGACATATTTGAGGCAATCAGAAAGGCCCAGAAGTCGGATAGTGAGGTTCAGAGGTGGACGTCATTGGTACATCAGGGTCAGCCATCCAAGTTCAGAGTGGCTGAGGATGATTCTTTGAGACTGGGCAACCGATGGGTAGTCCCAGATACACCAGAACTACGTAGAGGAATATTGGAGCGAGCTCACAGTAGTCGGTTCAGTATCCACCCAGGGGGAAAGAAGATGTACAAAGATCTATGCGATCAATTCTGGTGGAGACGCATGAAGCGTGAGGTAATCATTTTTGTTAAAAAATGTTTGATCTGCCAGCAGGTAAAGGCAGAGAGGCAGAGGCCTGGTGGAGAGCTGAAGAGCTTAGAGGTGCCTGAATGGAAGTGGGAGCATATATCTATGGATTTTGTGACCCACTTGCCGAGGACGGCCTCAGGATTTGATGCGATCTGGGTGATCGTGGATAGGCTGACGAAGACGGCTCATTTCATCCCTTACAGTATGTCATATACGTACTTGAAGATGGCCCAGATGTATATAAGGGATGTGGTAAGGTTGCATGGTATTCCAGTCTCGGTAGTGTCTGACAGGGACCCGAGGTTCACTTCACATTTCTGGGAGGGTCTCCAGACAGCTTTGGGTACAGAGGTGAGACTGAGTACGGCCTATCACCCTCAGACGGACGGCCAAACAGAGCGTACCATTCAGACGCTCGAAGACATGTTGAGGGCGTGCATTATGGAGTTTGATACTCCGTGGCAGGATTCAGTACCGCTGGTGGAGTTCTCCTATAATAACAGTTATCAGGCGAGCATTCAAATGGCCCCTTTTGAAGCTCTCTATGGACGACGATGTAGATCACCACTGTATTGGGAGGACTTGACCAGCAAAGCGGTCGGAGGACCGGATATGATCAGAGATATGGAAGGTAAGATAAAGTTGATACGCCAGAAGATGAAAGCGGCCCAAGATAGGCAAGCGGCCTATGCCAATAAGCGGCGACGACCACTAGAATTCCAGTTAGGAGACAGAGTCTTCTTAAAGATCTCGCCCTTCAGGGGAGTGGTTCGTTTTGGGATGCGGGGAAAGTTATCTCCGAGGTATGTTGGGCCATATGAAATTTTGCAGCGTATCGGTACTTTGGCATATCGTTTGGCTCTACCGCCATCTTTATCTGGCATACACGATGTTTTCCATGTCTCTATGTTACGGAAGTATGAGCCAGATCCGTCTCATGTCTTACAGCCTACAGAAGTTCAGTTAGACTCAGATATGTCCTACGAAGAACGACCAATCAGAATTCTGGATCGGAAGGATCGCAGACTACGGAGCAAAGTTATACCGATGGTCAAAGTTCAGTGGGATCGTCGGGGTGTCGAGGAGGCTACATGGGAGACGGAACGACATATGGTGCAGCACTATCCGGAACTATTCTCTGGTATGTATTTATGTTTAGTTCCGTTATGATGATGCATGTGGATTTCGAGGACGAAATCTTATAAGTAGGGGAGTAATGTAATACCCCCGAAATGTTATATGATTATGTGCTACGATGATGAATTATGATGTATTTAAGAGGGACATGGTATTTTAAATGGGGGGTTATAATTATGATATGATGATATGGTTTAGGTTGCATGTTACGGGTTTTTAATTGTTGTGATGATGTAGTGCAATTGTGAAATATCAAGGGAAATCATTTTTATACATCATAAGAAATACCGGGATACAATTAAACACCACAAAAGCGCCCTACATGCAACCACCCTTTCCCCCCCCACTTGGCCACAACCCATACCCCTACCCTTATTTTCGGAAAAGCAGAGTGGCCAGGGAGGACTTTTGGTCCATCTTCTTTACTCACTCCATCTCCTCCAAATTCTCCTCCTTCTCTCCAAACCCTCTAAAAACACTCAGACAGCAAGTAGGAAGAAGAGGATCACGTTTTAGTGTTCTTTTTCTTGAAGGAAAGTCGTGCCAAAAAGTGGTGAGGAGTCATTCTTTTCCCAGATTTCAGAGTTCTAGCACATGTTTTCTTTGTAGTATATTTGGTATGATAGTGTAGGGTTTGATGAACTCTTGTTATGAGTACTTTTATATGATATTTGTGAAGCTTCTAGCATGTCTTGTTAAGTAACTTGCATGCTTTATGTGTTAGATTTCCGACTTGGAAACTAGGTGTTCGAAAATCTGGGTTATGATGGGATGCCCTGTTTTTCTGTAAGTTGGATGAACTCAAAGTTTATGAGGATGTTAGGATGCATGCTAGCTTAAGTTTTATGAAAACTTGAATTTACATGCTTACATAGATGTTTTATGAAGCCCCTAGCATTTATGTTGGAACATGTTGTATGGTTTATATGTGAGAATCGTTGCTATAAAAAGTAGTACTCGAAAATCTGGGTAGAAGTTGTGATGCCCTGTTTCCAGAAAAGTTGACCCGGTGCTTGTATAAGTGGTCGACGTTTGTGCATGTGGACTCATGTTTAAGGCGTAAATTCGAATTGGATACACTCAGGGTAGTGTAGTGCAACTACTAGCATGTTGGCTTTGGCATGTATTATGTCTTACATGTTAGTTTTAAGGGTATGATTAACTGTGCCAAGTAATTCTGGAAAATCGCTCAAAGGAACAGGGTTGGCGATCGATCGCCAAGAAGGCAAGATCGATCGCGACGTTCCAGTGAGTTGTGGCGATCGATCGCCAATTTTGAGGCGATCGATCGCGGATTAAATTTTTTTGGTATGCGAGGCAGTAGCATCTCGCGATCGATCGGGGCTCTTGGACGATCGATCGCGAGATGATGTTTAAGGATTTATGTGGTTTTGATTTAAGTTTTGTTTCCGGATTAATATGAGGTGCCTAATATTGTATTATGTGATTGTGTAGAGCCACCCCAGGTACCGGCACAATCAAGGAGATAGGTCTGTTGACTCCTCCTCTTTTTGAAAAGGTACGTAAGAGACGTACGGGCATCGGACGGTAAAATACATCCTTACACTATGACTATGCATTTATAGCATGAATATGTATACGATGAAATCATGATGTTTATGCGATGTTTATATGATAATGTGTATACAATGTTTATATGATGATGTGTAAACGATGTCTATATGACGATGTTATTGTGGTAAGGTGCCACGGGGTAAGGTGCCCCACATGGTAAGTAGCCATGCGATGTTATTGTGGTAAGGTGCCACGGGGTAAGGTGCCCCACATGGTAAGTAGCCATGCGATGTTATTGTGGTAAGGTGCCACGGGGTAAGGTGCCCCACATGGTAAGTAGCCATGCGATGTTATTGTGGTAAGGTGCCACGGGGTAAGGTGCCCCACATGGTAAGAGGCCATGCGATGTTATTGTGGTAAGGTGCCACGGGGTAAGGTGCCCCATATGCATGATTATGAATCAGGGACAACAATAAGAAGTTAATGAATAACCAGCATACTTACTTAACTAAGATTTCATGCATTTACTATAATGTTTATATGTTGTTAAGTGAAATTGTATATGCTCATGATGTGTTGTCCCTGTAGGTACGCTTTTGGATGAAAGGACTAAGGGTCGGGTTGAGGCAGTGAGCTACGAGGGACTCAGGAACGTTTAGGATTTCAAGTTATGATTAGTATCTACTCTAGGAGTAGTGTAAATCTAAATGACATTCTTTTGGAATGTAATGAATTATTTTGAAGTTTTGTAACTTTTTGGCCTGTAATCCTGTTAGCTCATGTAACAACCGAACCCTTAAGACGTTATCAATGCATGATTAGCCCTTTTTATGTTTAGTAATCACTGTTAAGGTGGGAAGACCCCACAGCATGCTTAGCCGGGGGGCTTTTATTTTGGTAATCGTCATGGATTGACGATATGATTGGGAGTCTTGAACGTGCGTGGGCACGTGATCGCATGCTTATTCTTGATTTTGAGTCGTTTATGTGTTTTAGCACATATTTCTCTAGGCATGGGACTCAAGGAAGGTTTGGCTTGGACTACGGAGACTTAAGGTACGTGGGACGTACGAGCATAACCTATTATAGTATTGCAACTGTAATATGCATGGTTTGTGATAATGGTATTAAATGGGCATTGGAATACATGGTGTATGGTAATGGTATTATATGGACATTGCAATATCTGGCATGTGGTAAGTATTGAAATGCATGGTGCATTATATTTACTTCAAATGGATAATGATATGCATGGTATATGGTAACTGTGATAAATAGACATACATTGGAAATCATAGGGTGCCGCTTTAGAGCGAGCAACGATTGGGTGTTGTCGCCGTTGAGCACTACCGGTTATGACGCCGCTATTGTTGAGCGTGCGCTGGGTTAAGAATGCCGCTATTGTGGAGCGAGCAATGTTACGGGAACATGGAATCCTTGGTTAAATATATGTGAAATCTATGGCCTATGTATAATGATTTTACATATTGATTATGGAGCTGACATGATAGAACTGTATTAGTTAATCTATATGGTGATTAACTGGCTTTGGGAATTTGATGAGTTTGGTTATTTTGAGAACAGGGACAATGCATGGGATCCCGGATGAGGGTATTGCCATCCAGGGAGTATCATTTAAATTATGGCATTTACATTCTGTAAATTATGAATTGCAATATTATTATTTTGTGATTGGTGGTATTGGTATGCTCACCCCGTGTGGGGGCTGTCTCTGTTGGGGCAGGTAACACAGGTGTAGCGGCTTTGGAGTCGAGCTCGGGCTTTTGGTTAGAGGTACTTCCAGGATCGAGGTACCAGAGCTGGTTGGATGGACGCTCAGATCCAGTGTTGAGATCGAGTTGTGCTTGGAAGGTGCTTCCAGGATAGAAGTACCAGTAGCGGTATCCGGTATAGTGTTTTATGCATCAAATACACGTTTATTCATTGAGTACACCTTACGTGTATATGGGATGTATAAATGGGCTATGGCCTCTTTCTGTTCATTATGGTTGCATGCAATTAATTATGGAAATTGCTAAATGAACTAAGAGCATATTAGTGTATTATGTGGGTGCATGTTATGTGAATAATAATGGTAGGGGGAATTTGAATATTGGGAATTGAATGCAAGAAATTTTCTGGGTAGCATACGGTGTTGCACTTGCATAGGGTTTTTCCCCTGATGGTATGAGTATATGCACTCATGGTATGGCTTAATGCACTAATTACGGGTTAAGGGCACGGGGGTCCTTACATTAGTGGTATCAGAGCAGTGGTTAGCTCTTTGGGGCTGTTGAGGGCCTAGGAACATGTTATTGGGAATGAGAAGCACATACTTATGCATGATTGCTTATGTGCGTTTATGATATGTGTTCATCATTGGCATATGTGTTGCTAACCATGGTGGTTGCAGGGTCTTATGAGACATGGACTATGCATTACGGTTGCATAGGTATACATCGGAGTGATGATTTTAATGCTTTGCCGCTACATGTTGGAGCGAGGTGCATTAAAATACACTCATGGCGATGTTTATGGGAATACGGATTATGCATTACGGTTGCATGCACGTCGAAGCGATGATGCCGCTGTCGTGTCGAAGCGATGGTAAATGCCGCTGTCACGTCGAAGCGATGATGCCGCTGTCGTGCCGAAACAATTATTGAAATACGGGTTATGCATTACGGTTGCATGCATGGCGTAGCGATATGAATACTTGCCGCTGTCGTATTATAGCGATGAAGAATATTTGCCGCAAATATGTCGAAGCGAAGGAAAAATGCCGCTGTCATATTATTATTGCGAGGGATATTATGCCGCTAATACGTCGAAGCGAAGGGTATTTCCGCTGTCATGCCGGAATGATGGTAAATGCCGCTGTCGTGTCGAAGCGATGGTAAATGCCGCTGTCACGTCGAAGCGATGGTACCACCGTCATGTCGAAACGATGATGCCGCTGTCGTGTCGAAGCGATGATACATGCCGCTGTCACGTCGAAGCGATGATGCCGTTGTCATGACGTAGCGATGTGATCGGGAACAAAGTACTACATGAGTGTGAGTACCTCTTGAGTCCGCGATTAGCCGGGTATTTTATTGGCGATGGTTACGCCGGGTATTTTATTGGCGATGGTTACGCCGGGTATTTTATTGGCGATGGTTACGCCGGGTATTTTGTTGGCGATGGTTACGCCGGGTATTTTATTGGCGACGGTTACGCCGGGTATTCTATTGGCGATGGTTTATACCGCCGGATATCTATAGCGACATTTTATGCCGCTGACTCCATGGCGAGGGATCATGCCGCTGATTCGATAGCGATGGATTATACCGCTATGTGTGTAGCACTGGATTATGCCGCCTACGAGCGATGGGTGCTGCTTATGTACCGCTGGTGGACGATGGATACAGGTATTCCGCTATCTCGATAGCGATGAGGTATGGCATATTACTTTTGTTATCAGTATGGTGATTATGGTGTATTATTATTTACCGTCATGTGTTTGACGATGAGATTATGGATGTCGTGTATCGACAGGTACCGTCATATGTTCGACGATGTTATTTGGGATAACTATGTGGACGCTTGGCGTCATTTTGGTGATTTATGCATTCATGTTTATGTATATGGTTGTATGGTTTGAGTGCCGATGGTGGGCACATGGTAGGGTCTGGGTATTTAGTTGACGAGACCTTTTGCCGAGCAGGTTTGCTCGATGGATCATTGATGCATTGTACCGGTGAGAGTACGCATCGTATTATGGAGGTATATTATTGACGAGCAATGATACCCTTCGGTATGCTCGCTGGGATGGCTAAGGCCAAGTGAATGGTGGTAAGAGTAGTCATTGAGGAAACTACTCGCTTGTTATTGTGATGAGGAGTAAACATGGTTACACCCACCCTAAGGGCGTGGAAGAAGTCCTAATGGATTAGGATTGCATGATAATTGAGCGTGGACGCCGGGTTGTCCAGTGTGCTTTGGTGTTTTAGAGATATGTTGGGCAATGACCCACAACTCTAATGGTTTGGGCGGTATGGTATACCGGGATGGAATGTGTGTCGCGTTAATAGGTTGGTATAAGCCTATGGGACCAGCGAATCACTAGCCAGGTATTGTTGCAGTGCTTTAGTGTGCTTGTGGTAGCTATTATAATGCTCGTTGGATTCGAGTTTGGTGAATCGTATGGTGATACGATGAGGGTTATGGTAGACTCTTGTAGTCTCTATGTGGCATGGTGTTTGAGGTAGGGAATACCTCACGGGGACGTTATACGTCATTGTTTTGAGGGACTTGTGCTGGGACAGCTCAAGTTTGTTGGTATTACCAACGTGAGTGTCAACAAGTCGTGGTTAGCTCTAGTTGAGCATCCTTGCATATGGCATGCAATGGGAGTCACAATGGTTTGTGAGATATAGTTAGTGGGGTGACACTACTATATTGATTTTTTTTATCTCTTGGAGAGATTTGGATTGTACTGTCTTGGAGACAGCTTGCATCGGTCGTGGTTTGATTGTAAGTCAGCCATGGTAAGCATTACTGATGTTGGACCGAGTAATGGATTTCTTACCTCGGTGAGACGTTTGAGGAGACGTCTTCGGGGAGATGCTCGATTTTGGAGTACTATGGTATTAGTACAGAGCATCGTTGGAAGGTGTATACATGGCGTATACGGATTTTTGGATTGGGTAATGGTAGTATTGATGCACTACTCTAACCAATTGTATATTTCTGGGTTCCGGGATATGTTTTGGTATTAATATACTAGGTTTTCCGAACGGTAATTCGAGGATTGGAGGATCATGGATTCATGACTTCTTCCTTGAGAGGAAGACGGTATTGTGATTCCTACCGGTTGAATCTTTTGGGGAGATTCGTTATTTTGGTTCGTGTGGTGGTGATGTTGAAATCACACCCTTTGGTTTTGGTTTGTCAACCATCATTCTCCGTGGGGCGAGAATAATCGGGGTTTGACAGTTGGTTTTGGGATTTGGGTGTGATTGGAGATACCCGAGTCTATTGCATTGTGTATGCATGTTGTGATTGGTGTTTGGGCATGTATGCCGTGAGTGTATACGAATGCCAATGTTATTTTGTTCATTGTTGAACGTCGAGTTGTATGCTTGGTTTGGTGAATCTCCGGTGTGAGATTGTGGGACCTCGAGATCGGTAATCTCGCTGGCACGATGCATTCTGATGAATGATCGTGAGGGTTGTTTGACTTCCCCGGAGGAGGGATTGTTGTGTTTTGAAACCATGGTAGTTCTTGCTGGTTAATTCGATAGCCTCCCTGTTTTAGGATTGTAAAATCCCAGGATAGACAAGGGGTGGCCAGGACTCGGATTTGTTTGGTGTCGTGGTTGACACGCATGGCGGGGATGCAAGTGATTGTTTTGCGTGACCTCTGTGGAACTTGAGACTTTGTGGAGTCTTGAGGGTGTGTCGGGACCAAGATATGATTTCTTGGAACACACCGGTGTAAACATCCTCGGTGATGTGTTTTGTGTGGATCAGTGACCGTGGGTAACCCGGTCCGGGTTGCAAATGGTGCAACTACTCCTTTGGAGGAGATGGGCTGGGAAGCGGAACCGGATTTTCTGTGAGTATACTGTCGTATGCTAGTAGTCCTCATCATAACGATGCGTGTTAAGCATCGTGGACAAGTAATGGAGATATCATGGAGAGATATCTATGTCGAGATTAATGAAGGTTTGGTTGAGTTTCAGTCATGGTGGACTGACTTCTGGGACGATTCACGTCGAGGTATGTTGTTATCTTTCGGGTTGTATTGGTTTTGGCGGTTGCTCTATTTTAGGTCTTAGTGCGAGACTGGTATTCTCGCAGTTGTTAATTCGATTCTAAGGTGGTTCAGAATCGGGGTCTTGGCTTTGTTTTGTTTGTGTAGTCCTGGTGTTACGTGGAGTACACCGGTGCAATTTCGGGGACGAAATTTTATTAGTAGGGGATAATTGTGATGTCCGGGAATTAATGGTGTTAATCCCGGTGTAGTATTAATCCTGGATGGATTTTTTTAATTGTAAGCAATTAGGAATTAATTACGGTTTGGGTCTCCCGAGGTTGTTAGATTGGGCATTTGTGATCGTTGGATCCAAAGGTTGAGATTGTATTCTCATTTTGGTGGAAAGCCTATGATTTGGGTTTTTAGTGGGACTTGGAGTCCGGGGTGCCTTGTGTTGGGGCCAGTCTGGGGATTTGATGTTGGAGGGTGAGTTTTTGAAAACAGATGATTTTTAATGAATCATGATGTATTTGCGGAGGTTTTGGTGTGTTGGGGTATTTTGCTATATATACCCGTTGGACTCGGGATTCCGTCATTTGGAATCCATTTCTCTCCTCTCCTCCCCCTCTCACGCCACCTTCGCCCCAAACCCTTCCCCTTCCCTTTGGTTGAAGCAAAATCGTTAGAACTCGATTATGGGGGCCGGATTTCTTGAAGAAAGATAGGTAATATTCTTCTCCTCTCTTTTGGCTTCAATTTGATTGTGGTTTTGTGTTGTGTGGTTGAGTTTTGGGTTGGTTATGGCATTTGGGGGTTTTGGGTTAAAATCCAAAATGTTGATTTTAGTGTTTTCTTGGAGTTTAATTGTTGTATTTGAGGCATTGAGGTGGTATGGGGTGTTGGTTTGGAGTTGGGTGTGAAAAACACCATTAGAACTCGAGTTTTTCGAAAAATCGCAGTCCGCGATCGATCTTGGCGAGGCGCCGATCGATCGCGACATGCTACTGGAATTTGTAGAAGATGTACAGTATCGGCGATCGATCGCGAAAAGGGGGCGATCGATCGCGAGGGTCTCAGCGATCGATCGCGAGATGTGGCGATCGATCGCGGATTGATTTTTTCGGGCAGTAGGCTTGCGCGATCGATCGCGCCTGATGGGCGATCGATCGCGGCACTGTTCACCTGCATGGATTTTCGAATATGTTGGAAAATGTTGGGATTTTGGAACCGAGGTCTAAAGGGCCGACTTCCGGAGTGTTGTTCACATTCCAATGAGAATGTTAGGCTTTTAAAATGGTTTGATTGGAACCAAGCTTATTAAACGGAATTTTTGGTTGGGTTTTTGGCTATCTGTTAATCATATAAAATGGAATATTTTGGGTAGTATGCATGCTTAGCCGGGGGGCTTTTATTTTGGTAATCGTCATGGATTGACGATATGATTGGGAGTCTTGAACGTGCGTGGGCACGTGATCGCATGCTTATTCTTGATTTTGAGTCGTTTATGTGTTTTAGCACATATTTCTCTAGGCATGGGACTCAAGGAAGGTTTGGCTTGGACTACGGAGACTTAAGGTACGTGGGACGTACGAGCATAACCTATTATAGTATTGCAACTGTAATATGCATGGTTTGTGATAATGGTATTAAATGGGCATTGGAATACATGGTGTATGGTAATGGTATTATATGGACATTGCAATATCTGGCATGTGGTAAGTATTGAAATGCATGGTGCATTATATTTACTTCAAATGGATAATGATATGCATGGTATATGGTAACTGTGATAAATAGACATACATTGGAAATCATAGGGTGCCGCTTTAGAGCGAGCAACGATTGGGTGTTGTCGCCGTTGAGCACTACCGGTTATGACGCCGCTATTGTTGAGCGTGCGCTGGGTTAAGAATGCCGCTATTGTGGAGCGAGCAATGTTACGGGAACATGGAATCCTTGGTTAAATATATGTGAAATCTATGGCCTATGTATAATGATTTTACATATTGATTATGGAGCTGACATGATAGAACTGTATTAGTTAATCTATATGGTGATTAACTGGCTTTGGGAATTTGATGAGTTTGGTTATTTTGAGAACAGGGACAATGCATGGGATCCCGGATGAGGGTATTGCCATCCAGGGAGTATCATTTAAATTATGGCATTTACATTCTGTAAATTATGAATTGCAATATTATTATTTTGTGATTGGTGGTATTGGTATGCTCACCCCGTGTGGGGGCTGTCTCTGTTGGGGCAGGTAACACAGGTGTAGCGGCTTTGGAGTCGAGCTCGGGCTTTTGGTTAGAGGTACTTCCAGGATCGAGGTACCAGAGCTGGTTGGATGGACGCTCAGATCCAGTGTTGAGATCGAGTTGTGCTTGGAAGGTGCTTCCAGGATAGAAGTACCAGTAGCGGTATCCGGTATAGTGTTTTATGCATCAAATACACGTTTATTCATTGAGTACACCTTACGTGTATATGGGATGTATAAATGGGCTATGGCCTCTTTCTGTTCATTATGGTTGCATGCAATTAATTATGGAAATTGCTAAATGAACTAAGAGCATATTAGTGTATTATGTGGGTGCATGTTATGTGAATAATAATGGTAGGGGGAATTTGAATATTGGGAATTGAATGCAAGAAATTTTCTGGGTAGCATACGGTGTTGCACTTGCATAGGGTTTTTCCCCTGATGGTATGAGTATATGCACTCATGGTATGGCTTAATGCACTAATTACGGGTTAAGGGCACGGGGGTCCTTACAGTTTCAAAAATCTCTCATGTGAAAGGTATGTTGAGTTTTGTGAATATTTCATATTAACATTATTAGCATTTTATATTGTTTGTAATGCGTTTCGTACTTCAACATCGATGAATTACGAACATGAATTGATAAGTATTCTTCAAACTGGTGATGTTGAAATTAATCATTCAACGTTCTGCACTGAATAATTAATTTTCTGTTCTAAATTGCAAAGATGGTTTCTTATAACCATTCTAGATAAATAAACTATACTCGTCCCTCGAGATTCAATGCATTATTAATTGCTTTTGATTCAGCTTAATGCTAAATGAATTGTGTTTAGGAGTTGATGTCTTCCGATTATAGTATTGACATGTACTGTAATTGGTGAATGGTTTATGATCTGCACTTGTGATATTTCGAGGACGAAATATTTTAAGTGGGGGAGAAATGTAAGGCCCACGTACCGTATTATCGGAAATCAGGTTTAGCTTCTCAACAATTATGTGATTCATCTTATGTCAATCATATGGTTGAGAATAAACATGAGGAATATTATCTTTGATAATAATTTAATATCATACTTAACATTTTGTAAATGTGATGTCCCGATATTTGATAATGAGAATTAAGTACAATTTGTATTAATTTGTTAGAAATTAAGTAATGAGAATATATTCTAATTAATGGGAGTGAAAATTGACAGTCGGGTCAGAACATGATGAATGAAAAATATATTTTTGGAATATTCGGATTAACACCGAATTTTTTTTAAAATGATTTAATAAATATAAAATTTGTATTAAATAAAGATTTCATTTTTGTGATTCAAAGAAGGACACGAAGTCAGGTGTGGACGGTACATGTGATATACATGCACCAGTACACCAGTGACAACCCGATGTTCATAATTGGTCGGGAATTAATATATATCGGTGTAGGGTGTAAAACACATAACAAAACGTGCAACAAAAAACACAATGAATCGCGGACACCTACTACAAGGTGCGAAAACACACACTGCTCGTGCGATTCACCGACCACCTTGTACTTATCCGCTCCATTCGCCGCCGTCCGACCACCTCTAGATGAGACCGATATACCACCGTGTTCCTTACTCAGAGGCGCTTCTTTCAATACCAAATAATTGAAATATGGTGTTTGAAAAGTTGTTCGATTTGGTCTGAAACGAACGAAGTCGCGACAGTGAGGGTTTCTGCACTTTTGGTTCGATTTCTTCGAATTTACTACGAATTGGACGACACCAAGGCACTGAATCTCTTCCCCTCACCTGGACGAAACTTTATACACCGGTCGCCGCCTATACCGCCGCCGGAGCTCGCCGGAATCGGTTGATAAGCGTGCGTGATACTGTGCGCGAAGGGGGTAAACTTTGATATCCGATTTTTCTGACTTTGCTTTGATAATTACCAACTAAGTTGGACTATAATTGTTGAATAATAATTTGAATTGGTGAAAAATAATTTAGCAAATTAAATTATGATGTAATCACATCAATTTAATTACCTTAAATTGGTTAAGCTGTGACTAAAATTGATAACCCATTTTTAATAATTGGTTTATTGAATTGTGAATTTATATTGATATACAGTGACTACTTCGACCCTACAAGCTCAAGTACCCTTGTAGATCGAGAAAGAAAGGTATGTTGCGATCGGGTAACATACGACAGGTATCTGTATCATTTGATATATGATTTGTTGTTGAATTATGTGACTTACGTGGCTACGTGATTTTATTTAAATTATGTGGCATTCATAGCATTCATGAATTGGCACATCGGTGTATGAAATTAAATGTTTTGTTAACACACATCATTTTTATACATACATCGATGCATGACATACACGTTGAGCTATATCCTTGAATACCCTGATATTTCTTGGATTCTGATATCGAACATTGGGGATTGGTACTGCGATACTATGTTGGCATTACATGGCCCGATAGGCATAGGGAATCGTGGTCCCCTTTGATTGATATGATTTGTTGAGACGGGGATTGGTGGCACCTTGCTGATGTCATCCGTCTGGATATCCCTATATGATTATGTGATGTCAGGACCTGGGGTTGGTGGCGCTTTGCCGACGTCCATCCGTCTGGATACCCTATAGGCTTGACAGGCTCGAGCTATTCTGATATGGTTGGGCTTTCGTTTATTGATTCAGATATACCCAGTGGATGGGTATACGATATGATACCGACATGACATGACATGGCATGCATTGCATTGCATTGCATCATATATCACATTTTATAGATACATGTTGTATATTCCATGATAGTTCCATATTGGGCTTTTGCTCACCCCCAAGGGGGGCTGTTGTTGTCTTTGTGTGTGGACAATGGCAGGTGGTACAGGTGACCAGGTCGCCAGAGAGGACATGTCTGGTGGGAGTCACACTTGAGGTTTTACTCTTGTTTATCCCAGTAGTCTTTGTACCAGGGATGTATCCCTGTAGTGTTATGAGTCTATGTATATTTAATTTATGTTAGCCTAGTTTGATTTACGTATGCTGGTTTATGTTGATGGATATGAAACTGGTGGTATTTATATATTTTCAGTATATGTTGATTTGTGTTGGTGGTATGCTCCTCGTGCGATGTGGTCATGCCGAAATTTTTAGGGCCACATGTTAATAAATGTTAAACTAATCTTCCGCTGTTTACGCTATAATTATCATTGTGTGATCATTAATCACATGATTAGGATTGGGCCCTCACAGTATGGTATCAGAGCATAACTGGGAATGCTCAATTTTGATTTCCTCTTCAAGAAAAAAGAAGAGAGAAGGGGAAAAGGGTTGGGGAGAGGGAGAGAGAAAACGTGGAGAGAAAGAAGAGAAGAGAAGAGAGTGGAGAAAATGATTGAACAATGAGTCCATTTGGTATATATATAGTACCAAGGTTTCAAAACCCGAGTCTCAAATACTCGTACCCAAACTCGGAGTAACTATATGGCTAGTTCATACCATTGAGATTTAAAACTCAATCTTTCAATAAGGAGAGTATCACATTAAGAAATAAAGTCCATTCTACTTTCCTCATGTCATTAAAATGTAGTTCATATAGAAAACTAGTCTCCCTTTGAACTTGGAAGTATTTAATACACATGTAGCATCACAAAATACTAATAAAGTGCCTCAAAGAATCGATATACTTATTCAGTTCATACTTAATGAAGTTCTGACTTAAATTCATGACATTCAAATTAACAAGACCCTCGAATGAATTCGACTAGTCTAAAGATACTCGAAGCACCATCCAACATTCATGGCTGGAACACATGACTCATACGCATTGGACACACACCCACACGCCGTAGTAGCAGCCAAATATTGAGCCAACAACTTAGGAGCTCGACAGGGAAACAAGAATATGCTGGAATTTCATAACAGAAAGAGGAATTCCAAACTACTAAACATGGAGTTCACCTATGGTTTAAACATCATCTCATAAACAACTAAAGTGCAATTTGGAAGAAAAAGACAAGTCATGACAGCAAGTAATTCCATGAACCAGCAGCTAGGAAAACAAAATCCTGAATGCACCAACAAATCGATACATTATTCCCAAAAATCGCATAAAACTATCGACCAAAAAGAATTTCCCATCTGAAAATTATTCAACCTCACAAATACATGCTGAAATACATTCATATACATATATATACAGCATATATACACGCACTAACCATATTCAGCACACATATGCACACACACAGAATACACGCACACACACACGCCCACCATGCTCCAATCCTTACACAAAATTGAATTAAACCTCTAAACCAAGATAGCACATGACCCAAGAGGTAGAAATCAATTAGACAATAGCTAGAAATTTTCCTTGGAATAAAACAATACCAATCGTTCTTCCCTTCCACAAAACCGGACAGTTCCACACTTCAAAGAAAGTTTGAGCAAGAAGCAAGGTAAGGATTCATATATGCTAACCTGAACAAATTGCTTGAAAGAGGGGAGAAAAATCGCCCCTTAGTGACCGAGAGGGAGAGACGGCCGAGAGGGAGAAGACCGAGAGGGAGAAGAGGCGAGGAGTGCTTGGGGTTTTAGTGGGTGTTTTTAGAGAATGTGTGTGTTATACAATCCAACTCTAGTTTTAAACCTACACAAATCAACTATCATTTCAACCCAATCAAATTATTTTAATCTGGTATAAATCAACCAATTTATTATTGTAAGAAACCCCTCTTAACTTTAATTTATACTACAAGTTCAACCCGTAATTATTTATTCCAATCCCCGGACCAAAATGACATTCTCAAGAATTTCCTTGAATTTAATCAACATTGTAAATTCAAATCCTTATTTATTCTGACTCCGGCCCAAATAAGATTTCCAATAGTTCAAATCTCGAAATCTTATCGAAATACCACAATTAAGCCAATTGAATAATTACTAATTATTCCCGACATCACAACTTATATGCCCATAATCAACAATGTTAATTAGAAATGGGATGTTTTTGGCCTTGTTATGTCAGCGGAACAATTGGCCCCCTCGCTTCGACATATAGCGGTACTGTGATACCCATCGCTACACCTTGATAGCGGATGTATCTCATCGCTAGCTATGTCAGCGGTAAGTACCTTCCTCGCTTTCCCATAAAAACTACCAGAACACTCTACCATTCTCAATAACATAGTTAAACATACATCATCATCATCATATCATAAACATCATCATCTTATAAACATCATCATCTTGTAAACATCATCATCTTATAAACATCATCATCTTATCATAAATACTTATGCAATCATTGCATAGTCATAGTATAGAAGTGTGTTTTACCATCCGATGTCGTACGTCTCTTACGTACCTTTTCAAAAGGTGGAGGAGTCAATAGACTTTATCTCCTTGATTGTGCTGGTACCTGGGATGGTTCCATCTTTTGCTCCTCTTTTGGTAAGATTTTTGAAAACTTTTACCAAGCTTTTCCTTGCCTACAAGCTGCTTATCTGGGACGAAAAATGATTGGATGAGGAGAGTGGGAGCATCCAAGTGGGGAGGATGGGTTGCCAAGTGGGGGAGGTGGCCGATTGATGGGGGTGGGGTGGTGTGGTTGGGGTGCCATGTGGTGTTTAATTGTGTCCCGATATTTAGCACGATGTATTGAAATATCCTCACTCGATATTTCATAATATTACTTAATTAATACATCCCTTAAAACACCCAACATGCCCCCTGACCATATTATCATAACATACATCACACCCCATTAAATAAGACATGAACATAACCCCCAAATTAAATGTACCACAACCATTAAAACACAACATAATTGTTTATGATAACACATAGACATTTCGGGGGTATTACACATTGCTCGCTCAAAAGCAGCACCATATAATTCCAAATGTATGTCCATTTATCGCAATTACCATATACCATTCATTGCACTATCCATTTATAGCAATTAACCTATACCATGCATTTCACTACCCATTCATTGCAAGTAACACATACCATGCATTTCACAATTGCAATATTAAAACAGGCTATGCTCGTACGTTATACGTACCTTATATTCCCGTAGTTCGAATCCAAGCTTGCCTTGGTCCCGTGACCGATGAATTATGTGCTAAACAAGATTAATAATCCACAATTAATCTCAAGCATGCAACCACGTCCCAAGCACGTTCACAAACCCCAATTATATCGTCATCCATGACGATTAACCATTTTAAAAGACCCCGGGGCGAAGCATGCATCGAAAACTCAACACGAAATTAAACCCCAAAAATAGCGATCGATCGCTTCGCCCCAGGCGATCGATCGCCTCTCAAAAATGGGCACAGGCGATCGATCGCTCCTTTCCAGGCGATCAGTCTCCTCTCAGTGTATTTGGCTACTGCCTCATGGCGATTGATCGCTTCCTTTGAGGCGATTGATCGCCTCACTGTTCATCTTCCTCGACCTGCATCAGCCAAAAATGGCGTTTTTCTTGCAAAATTTTGCCCAACAACAATCCTCACACCCCATACAACATAAATCCTCAAAATAAACACCATAAAACTCCTCAAACCAACCAACCCAAAATTCTTTAAAATTCCAAAACTCTAACCAACTCTAATCACAACCAAACTACACAATACCATAATCAAATCGAAGCTAAAAGTGAGGAGAAGAAATTTACCAACTTATCTTCGAGAAATCCGGCTCCTAGGATGAGCCTCCATTGATTTTGCTCATCAAAGGGAAAGGGGGAAGGGTTTGGGGTGAGAGAGTGGCATGAGGGAGAGGAGAGGGATGAGAGATTTCGTATAATGACGGAAGACCAAATCCATTTGGTATATATAGCACCGAGGCTCCAAAATACCAATACCTCCACAACTACATCATGATTCATTAAAAATCATCTGTTTTCAATAATTATCTCTCCAACTCAAATTCCATCACCAGCCCCAGTACAAAGTACTCCGGACCCCAGGTTCCACCAAAAACCAAATTCCAAGGTTATCACCACGATGAGAATACAAACTCAACCATTGGATCCAACGACTCCAAAAATCGGATTTAAAATCCCCAGGAATCCCAAAACCGCAATTAATTCAAAATTACCACAATAAAAATCCATTAAGGATTATTACAACACCGAGATTAACACCATTAATCCCCGGGCATCACATGACTGCTTTTGAGATGGTTAGCATTGGTGTGCTGACGTTCTGTCGCGGTTGTGATGGTTTGAGTGGTTTATCCCATTCCAGGTTTTGGTGCGAGGACGGTATCCTCGCAGTTGGTGTGTCGTTCACGACATGTTCATGATTTGACGATGTGAATCCGTTTGGATTTTGTATTCTTGGCAATACATGGAGTACGCCGTGCAAATTCGAGGATGAAATTTTATTAGTGGGGGATAATTGTGATGCCCGGGGATTAAGGGTGTTAATCCCGGTGTGGTAATAATCCTTAATGGATTTTAATTGTGACAATTATGAATTAATTGCGGTTTTGGGACTCCTGGCGATTTTAAATCCGGTTTTGGAGTTGTTGGATTCAAGGTTGAGATTGTATCTCATCGTGGTGATAACCTTGGAATTTGGCCTTTGGTGGGATCTGGGGTCCAGAGTACTTTGTACTGTGGCTGGTAATGGGAATTGAGGTTGGAGAGATAATTATTGAAAACAGATGATTTTTAATGAGTCATGATGTATTTGTGGTTAACTCGGGTTTTGGAGTTTTGGTACTATACATACCAAGTGGACTCGGTGTTCAGTCATTTGGATATCATTTCTCTCACCCTCACCAGCGCTTCCCCCATTTCCCCAACCCTTCTCTCCTTTCTCCCTTGAGCAAAAATCGTTGGAGGCTCGACTTGGGAGCCGAATTTCTCGAAGATAATAAGGTATTATCCATCCCCTTGCATTTATCTTCTATTTGATAGTAGCATTGTAGATTATGGTTGAGATTTGAGTTGGGTTTAAGAAATTGGTTTTTAAAGAAATTTTGGTTGTTGTGTTTTGGGGTTGATTTATATCCCTTGTTAAGGATTTATGTTGTATGGGGTGTGAGGATTGTTGTTGGGGAAAATTTTGCAAGAAAAACACCATTTTTGGCTGTTGCAGGTCGAGGCGATCGATCGCTAGGGCGGGGCGATCAATCGCCGCGACGTTGATGAAATTTTAAGGAAGATGAACAGTGAGGCGATCGACCGCCTCAAAGGAAGCGATCGATCGCCATGAGCCAGTAGCCAAATTACACTGAGTGGCGATCGATCGCCATGAGCCAGTAGCCAAATTACATTGAGTGGCGACCGATCGCCTGGAATGGAGCGATCGATCGCCCCTGCCAATTTTTTGAGAGGCGATCGATCGCCTGAGATGAAGCGATCGATCGTCAATGCCTGTTTTTGGGGAATTATTTCGTGTTGAGTTTTCGATGCATGCTTCACCCGAGGTCTTTTAAAATGGTTAATCGTCATAGATCGACGATATATTTGGGGATTGTGAACGTGCTTGGGCACGTGGATTGCATGCTTGAAATTAATTGTGAATTACTATTGTGTTTAGCACGAAATTCATCGGGTCATGGGACCAAGGCAAGTTTGACTCGAACTACGGAATTATAAGGTACGTATGACGTACGAGCGTAGCCCTTTATTATAATTGCAATTGTTGGGTGCATGGTACAGTATATTGCAACAAATGTATATGCAAATGCATGGTATATGGTATTAGCAATAAACGGATATTGAATGCAAGGTTTATGGTAATTGCTATAAATGGATATATATGCATTGGGAATTATATGGTGCCGCTTTTGAGCGAACAATGATTGGGATGTTGTCGCCTTTGAGCGAACATCAGTTATGACGCCACTGCTGTTGAGCATGCGTGAGAATAAAATGTCGCTATTGTAGAGCGGACGATGAAATGGGGCTATGGAACCGTAAGTGAGATATACGGAATATCTATAGTCGTTGTTAATGGTTTGATATTATTGATTATGATATCGGTACGTGGCATACGGATTTGTTAATCAACGTGACGATTAACTGACTATTGGGAATTTGATAGTTTTGGTTGTTTTGAGAACAGTGACAGTACAGGGAATCCCGGATGAGGATGATACTGTTAGGAATCCGATCAAGCGATACGCAGCTGAAAATAAAAACTGGATTCCTACCAAGGACCTATACAAAGTAATCATATCGAGATTTAATAGAATCATACCCTTGTAGCGTGTTTGAAGCAGATTCCTCGTTGCAACACCATGAGTCACGAACAAAGATTTGCACCTTTGTCTCTACAGTATCCACAAGATTAAATCGAAAAGTGTGTTGAAGAATAAGTTGCTAGACTTGATCTTCAACGAATCAAAAACCACACGGTTACAATAACCAGACAAAGGCGGCCGTGAAGAACAAGGCGGCGGTGGCCGGGTGCTTCGAACAATGCGGCGACCGTGGCTTTCTTTTTAGGTTATAAGAATTGTGGTGTAATGCATTACTAAACTCAAACCTAATAAACTATTATATATCTAATACATGGATTAATTAAAGGCATCAAAAATCCAATTGGCCCATAACCAATATTTAATTAAATCCACATATATGTAATATATAATTAAGACTCTTCTTAATTAAATTAATTCATCCAATGAATTTTATCTCCCTTTATCGATTTAATCTTTTGTGTGACCCGATAGGATCTTGCAATGTTGGCAGTGACATAAAATCTAATTTTATGTCATAAGCAATGAGCGGTATCTAGCAACACATCAAGGCTACCCAAATTACAAGAATGTTATTGACTCGACGTAACCTATGGACTGTGATAATATTAACCATATAATATAATCCCTTTGTCCAATGTGTTTAGATTGAACATGAGTCATGGAATTGTCATACTCGTATATTCAATCTTTTATTTCTTGATCCCCAAGTAGAACTAGAATAAACGAATAAGATCGATATCATATATCGACTTATTCGAGCATGGCCATGGCATACATGATAGATCCAATAGCTAACGCATATGGAATCTTACTCATGCGTTGTCTCTTATCTGGTGTTGAAGGACACTGATCCTTTGATAGATGTATCCCATGTGTCATATGCACGAATCCTTTCTTTGATTCTTGCATGCTAAACCGTTTTAGCACTTTGTCTATGTATGTACTTTGAGTTAGGCCAAGTAATCTTCTTGATCTATCTCTATAGATCTTGATACCTAATACATAGGTGGCTTCACCCAAGTCTTTCATAGAAAAGCAATTCACTAGCCAAATCTTACAGATTGTAAGGTAGGGATATCATTCCCAATGAGAAGTAAGTCATCTACATACAATACTAGGAAGATAATTATGCTCCCACTGACCTTCTTGTAGACACAAGTTTCATCTACGTTTTTGATGAAACCAAACTCTTTGATTGCATCATCAAAACGAAGATTCCAACTCTGAGAAGCTTGCTTCAATCCAGAAATGGAACGTTGTAGCTTGCATATCTTTCCAGCATCCTTTGGATCGACAAAACCCTCGGGTTGTGTCATGTACACATCCTCAAGTAAATTTCCATTAAGGAAAGCTGTTTTGACATCCATCTGCCAAATTTCATAATCATGAAATGCAGCTATTGCAAGTAAGATCCTAATGGATTTAACCATGGCAACTGGTGAAAAAGTTTCATCATAGTCAATACCATAAATTTGTTTGAAACCTTTAGCAACCAGTCGACCTTTAAAAGTTTGTACATTTCTTTTTCTTGAAAATCCATTTGCACCCTACGGGTCTTACCCTTCAGGCGGGTCAACCAAAGTCCATACTTGGTTTGCTTACATGGATTCCATCTCAGATTTTATGGCCTCTTGCAATTTCTCAGAATCAGGGCCCATTATAGCTTCTTGATAAGATGACGGCTCATCCTCATCACTAAGTAGTAAGTTACCTTGTTGAGTCACAAGAAATCCATATCTCTGTGGCTCACGGTGTTCTCTTATAGACCTACGCTGGGCTTGTGTCTCTTGAGCAGGCATTTCATCCACAACAACTTGTGGTGTCTGCTCTATTTCCATCTCAATATCATGTTCAGTGTTTTCTTGTGGTTGAACTTCACTAAGTTTTATTTGTCTCCCACTGGTTCTTCTAGAAATAAATTCTCTTTCAAGAAAGACACCAGCCCGAGCAACCACCACTTTGTTCTCGGTGGGATAATAGAAATAGTATCCTTTCGTTTCCTTAGGATACCCCACAAATAAACACTTATCAGATTTGGGTCAAAGTTTATTGGAGGCGTGACGTCTCATGTAAGCCTCACAACCCCAAATCTTCATAAAAGACATACTAGGACATTTCTCAGTCCATATCTCATATGATGTCTTTTCAACTTATTTAGATGGAACACGGTTCAGTATAAATATTGTTGTTTCTAAAGAATGTCCCCAAAAGGAAATCGGAAGATCTGCATGACTCATCATTGATCGAACCATGTCCAACAAAGTTCGATTCCTCCTTTCGGATACACCATTCCATTGTGGAGTATACGGAGGGGGTGAGTTGTGGGACTATCCCACACTCCTTTAGATAGTCATGAAACTCTTGGCTTAGGTATTCTCCTCCTCGATCTGATCGGAGGATTTTGATACTTTTGCCAAGTTGGTTTTGTACTTAATTCTTGAAATCTTTGAACTTTTCAAAGGTTTCATGTTTATGTTTCATTAGGTACACATACCCATATCTACTGAAGTCATCAGTAAATGTAACGAAGTATTGAAACCACATCTAGCTTGTGTGCTTATTTGTCCACATACATCACTATGTATGAGACTCAATAAATCATTTGTCCTTTCAACATGTCCCTTGAAAGGGGCTTTAGTCATCTTGCCCATTAAACAAGATTCATATGTTTCATATGATTCAAATCAAATGAATCTAATACTCCATCCTTATGAAGTTTTGATATGTGATTCTCAGTTTATATCTCCCAAGCGACAATGCCAGAGATAAGTTGGATTAGAATCATTATTCTTAATCATTCTAGTATTTATGTTATAGACAGTCATATCAAGATTTAATACATAAAGACCATTAATCAATTTTTCACTAGCATAAAACATATCATTCAAATAAATGGAGCAACACTTGTCCTTTATAAAAATGAAAACCCAACCTTGTCCAAACAAGAAATTGAAATAATGTTTCTCGTGATAGAAGGCACAAAATAACAGTCTTTTAAATCCAATAATAAACCAGAAGGCAAAGTTAAAGAGTAATCTCCTATAGCTAATGCAGCAACTCTTGCTCCATTTCCCACTCGGAGATCAACCTCATCTTTCGCCAATATCCTACTCCTTTTGAGATCCTGCACATTAACACAAATGTGAGAACCGCATCCAGTAACTAATTCCCATGATGAAGAAGTAGATAAATTGACTCTATAACAAAAATACCTGAATTGGAAGTCATACTTCCCTTTGTCTTCCTAAGATCCTCTAGATATACTTTGCAGTTCCTCTTCCAATGTCCGGTCTCACCGCGATGGAAACAGTTCCCTTCCTTAGCCACTCCTCCCTTTGGCTTGAGTGCAGAAGCTTGAGGCTTAGATTTAACAAAGACTTTCTTGTTCTTCTTAAAGCCCTTTGCTTTAGCCTTTCCTTTGCTCTTATTCACAATAAGAACATTAGTGGGCTTAGGTTTCTTGGTGTTAGATTCAAAGGTTCTCAGCATACCAAGCAACTGTGGTAGAGTCTTTTCGATTTCAATCATATTGTAACTCAAGATAAATTGACTGTAGCTATCAGGCAACGATTGCAAGATTGCGTCAGTGGCCAACTCTTGGTCCAATGGAAAACCCAGCTTCTCAAGATTCTCAATGTACCCAATCATCTTCAGTACATGAGTTCCAACAAGGATTCCTTCTACCATGCTGCACTGGAATAACGCTTTAGAGACGTCATACCTCTCTTGTCTTGCTTGTTGTTGGTAGAATTGCTTTAAGTGCTCGATCATATCGAACGCCTCCATTTCCTCATGTTGCTTCTGAAGCTCAGAGTTCATGGTGGCAAGCATAAGGCAACCAACATCAAGTGCGTCGTTTTGTTGCTTCTTGTAAGCATCCTTATCGGCTTTAGCGGCCGTCACGGGAGGTTCCTCAGCAGGTAAGGGATTCCTCTAGGACATCTTGCTTTTTCTCTTGTTTGAGGACAATCCTCAAATTCATATACCAGTCTAGGAAATTAATCCCATTCAGTTTGTCCTTCTCAAGGACCGATCGTAATGACAGTGTGCTAGTTACGTTGTTTGATGCCATGGATATCTACAATATAAATATGCAAAATAAGTTTATGATTTAATCATTTAATAAGGTCTTAAATTAAATGACACTCCCACTATTTTGTTTAAAATTATCAACCCTCGAAACCTTAGTGGGCCAAGATCCATATTTCACCTAATCCTGAGTTAGCTTTGGCTAATCACCCAAGACTAGGTTATTTAGGTAGACAACACTTTGTCAATTACATCACATGTAATTCTTGGATGGTTAGACGAACAACACTTTGTTTAAATTCATCTAATGAATTATTATCCAACCTCATGCATCTAGAAAATTATCCTACGCTCGGGGCATCATATACCACGGTGACTCGGCGCTTCTCAAGCCATGGACTTGCTAACCCTAGTAATCCCACGGTCGCAACCAAGCCATGGATCAAGGGTTTGAAAAAACCTAGTTAAACCACGGCCCAACCATGCATGAGCCAAGGGCGAGACGGCTTGACCTAATCGAACCAAAGGGTTCGAAACCCTAGCAAGGATGATGGCTCGGCCCATGTACAAGCCAGGGGGTTCGAAACCCTAGCCACAAAGGTGGCGGCTCGACATATATGAGCCAAGGGTTTGAAACCCTAGCCCTTATTCGGTGGCTCGGCCCATGCTCGAGCCAACGGCTTCGGATTCTGGACGGTGGTGGCCGAACCAACATGAGCCAAGGGCTCGGTCGGCACACTTGTGTATCGTATACTTCAATCCGTCAATTATATCACATATAATATTATGATTATTTCCACAAAATCGATTATCACATATCATATATGAATTTATACAGTTTCAAAGAATGCAAAGGATTCAAAATTATGATTAAACAAGTAATCACATATTCCATATATGAGCTTTGTACATGGCTCTGATACCACTGTTAGGAATCCGATCAAGCAATACGCAGCGGAAAATAAAAACTAGATTCCTACCAAGGACCTATACAAAGTAATCATATCGAGATTTAATAGAATCATACCCTTGTAGCGTGTTTGAAGCAGATTCCTCGTTGCAACACCACGAGTCACGAACAAAGATTTGCACCTTTGTCTCTACGGTATCCACACGATCAAATCGAAAAGGGTGTTGAAGAACAAGTTGCTAGACTTGATCTTCAACGAATCAAAAACCACATGGTTACAATAACCGGACAAAGGCGGCCGTGAAGAACAAGGCGGCGGTGGCCGAATGCTTCAAACAAGGCAGCGGTCGTGGCTTTCTTTTTAGGTTATAAGAATTGTGGTGTAATGCATTACTAAACTCAAACCTAATAAACTCTTATATATCTAATACATGGATTAATTAAAGGCTTTCAAAAATCCATTTGGCCCATAACCAACATTTAATTAAATCCACATATATATAATATATAATTAAGACTCTTCTTAATTAAATTAATTCATCCAATGAATTTTATCTCCCTTTATCGATTTAATCTTTTGTGAGAGCCGATAGGATCTTGCAATGTTGGCAGTGACATAAAATCTAATTTTATGTCACAAGCAATGATCGGTATCTAGCAACACATCAAGGCTACCCAAATTACAAGAATGTCATTGACTCGACATAACCTATGGACTGTGATAATATTAACCATGTAACTTAATCCATTTGTCCAATGTGTTTAGATTGAACACGAGTCATGGAATAGTCATACATGTATATTCAATCTTTTATTTCTTGATCCCCAAGTAGAACTAGAATAAACGAATAAGCTCGATATCACATATCTACTCATTCGCCATGCATTTTAGTCTCACTTGATCAAGGGCCCAAACACTTCTCCTGTTATATAGGAGGGACAAATCATATCTTGATCAATCAACATCCCTCTACATTGTCTTTATAGTTTACCATGTTACGGGTAACGTTTGACAATATCCAGATACATAACTCCTTATGCTAGGATCTCAGATGATATCAAGTCGTAAGGATTACATACAATATTATCACTATGAGAATTGCTTATGACACTCATATAACTATCCATGTAGCATTCGCACGGTGGGTCTGTCCAGTACAGTATTCTCTAACATGTACCCATGTGTTGATTTGATATCTCATATCTATGAACAATTCATCAATCAGAACATACTAGTCTCAATGCATTATCATTATCCCGATTCATGATAATACTTGACTAGGGACAATCTTTAAGAACAATATAATATTATTCTAAGGACACTAACTTATATATTAATTCATATTACACAGATACTCGAATAATATATAATAATGAATTGCCATTAATAAAACCATAATACATTGAATGTCATAAACAATCATCTAATGAGTTGTCTTAGGGCATATCCCAACAGATACCATCTAGGGAGCATCTTTTATATCTCATAGCATTTACATTTTTATGAACTATGAATTGTGTTATTGTGATTATCGGTTTGGTGGTATTGGTATGCTCACCCCATGTGGGGCTGTCTCTGTTGGGGCAGGTGATTAGGTACATCGATGGCTTTGGAGTTGAGCTCGAGTTATGGATTGGAGGTGCTTCCAGGGATCGAAGTACCAGTGACAGTATTGAGCACCGTGTTTTATACATTTGATACACACATACTTATTTGATGCTCGCATGTGAGCACTATTATGTGTATATGGTATGTATAAAAAGGCAAGGGCATTTCTCTCTTCATTTATGAGTTGTATGCAATTATTTATTGAATTCCTAAATGAACTGAGAACATGTTTGTGTATTATAATGGTGCATGATATGTATGTGGACTTGGTTGGGGAAACTAGACATTATATGAAATAATGTGAAGAATTTTATTATTGGCATGATTTGCTATGTTGACAAGTGGGTTTTCCCCTACATATATGATTACATGCACTAAATGCTTGGGTTAATACACTAATAACGGGATAAGAGCACGGGGGTCCTTACAGAGAACTTAAAAAAAAAGAACTAGTACTGTATGGCAACTATTCGATGTAGAAAATGTTGAGGGAAAGGGATCAATGGCAATTTGTAAAAAAATGTAAAAAAGATTATGCATATGCTTCTTCTGGTGGTACAGGTCATTTACTAAGACACATGGCTAAACATGAAAGAGAACCAACTGATGGTAACCAAACTACTCTTTCACAATTTGGTACTGGTAGTAGTAGTTCAAGTTTAGGTTTTTTCACTTATAATGTTGAAAGAGATAGAAGAGAATTAGTTAAATACATCGTATGGGAGGAGAAACCTTTTTCAATGGGGGCGAATGCGAAATTCACTAATTATATTGATTTAGGTTTGCAACCTCAACATAAAAGATTTTCAAGGAATACTATTAAATCGGATGTATTCACAATTTTAATGAGTATAAAGCAAATTTAATTACGTATTTAGGTAATCTTTCATCGAAAGTAGGACTAACAAGTGATATTTGGACAACTTATCTGGGTAATGCATCATATCTATGTGTTACAGGATATTGAATTGATGATAACTGGGTGTTACATAAAAAAATTTTAGGTTTCACAAAACTTAATTGGCCTCACACGGGTGGAGTTATTTCTAATGCCATTATTCAAGTTACTAATGAATATATATTAGTAATAAAATCTTCTCTATTTCATTTGATAATGCAACTAATAATACTGCTGCAATTACTATATTAAAAAGTTATTTGAAACCAATTTTAAATGGTGATCTTTTTCATATTCGTTGTACATGTCATATTTTAAATTTGTGTGTGCAAGATGGGTTGAAACCACTTGAGCTTCATTTAGAAAAATAAAGATTACCCTTAAATTTCTTAATGGTTGAGTTGCTAGAAAACAAGACTTCAAAAGTTTATGTATTTCTCATGGTATGAAATATAAAGATTTTCCTTATGATATTCCTAATAGGTGGAATTCCACATATTTAATATTGCAAGCATGTTTACCTTATAGAAATGTGATTACTTATTTTTTAATGAAATGATGGCCGAACATTTTCATATTGAAGAAACTGATTGGGAAATTGCTTCTAATATTTGTAATTTTTTAGAAACTTTTTATGATGCTACCAATTTATTTTCGGGCTGTTATTATCCAACTTCTTCAATATTTTTGAATAAAATTTATGAAATTAGTGAATGTTTTGCATTACATAGATCTAATCCGTTTTTTACAAGTATTGTAGAACCAATGGAGTATAAATTTAAAAAATACTGGAAATTATTCATATGTTGAATTGCTTGGCATCAATTCTGGATCCTAGATTAAAGTTATATAGTGTAGAAATTATAATAGAATCTTATTACACCAACATGGCTTATGAAAATGTTAATATTAATCAAGAGAATGAGCGCATTAATAAATGTTTGTTTGCTTTGTGTGATGCCCGGGAATTAATGGTATAAATCCCGGTGTGGTAATGATCCTTAATGGATTTTAATAGTTGCAATTATGAATTAATTGCGGTGTTAGAACTCCCGAGGATTTTAAATCCGGTATTAGGGGTCGTTGGATCCAAGGGATGAGATTGTATTCTCATCGTGGTGATAACCTTGGAATTTGGTTTTTGGTGGGATCTGGGGTCCTGAGTGCTTTGTGCTGGGGCTGGTACTAGAAATTGAGATTGAGAGGTATTTATTGAACAAAGATGATTTTTAATGAGTCATGATGTATTTATGGAGGCTCGGGAGCCTTGGTGCTATATATACCAAGTGGACTCGATGTTCAATCATTTTCTTTTCCTCTCCCTGTCTCCTCTCTCCACGCCTACTCCCTCTTCTCCCCCTTCGCTTCCTCTTTCCCCTCTTTTCTCTTGGAAAAAAATCGAGCAAGGCCCGACTTCGGGGAAAAATCTCTCGAAGATAATTGGGTAATATTATTCCCCTCGCTTTTTATCTTCGTATTGGTAGTAATTTTATTGTGTTTATTTGGGTATGGTAATGGATTTGGGTTTTGGGATTTTTGGAGGAATTGTTAAATTGTTGTATTTAATGTTTTTATGGGTTTTAATGGTGTTTATGAAGTGTTGTGGTTGTTGGTTTGAGTTTGGTGGAGGATTTGAGGTGCTGAAATGGTGATTTTCGAGTTTCAGGGTTCTACCGATCGATCGGTAGGAGTTACCGATCGATCGGTCAAGTGCCGTAGCCAAAAATGAGAAATCTGGGTTCTACCGATCGATCGGTAGAAGTTACCGATCGATCGGTAGGGATGATCAGTGACTTAAAAAAAAATAATCTCCTCAAATTTTTAGGAGATTGTATGGGTACATTGATGATGTATTTGGGGGTTTGATTCATGCTTGGGTATGTGTTGTGTGCTCATAAATAATTGTGAGTTATTTTCGTGTGTTAGCACATAATTAATCGGGTCACGGGACTAAGGCAATGTTTAATTCAGACTACGGAATTATAAGGTACGTATAAAGTACGAGCATAGCCTTTTTATATTATTGCAACTGTGAAATGCATGGTTATTTGTATTTGCAATAAATGGACGTACATGGGAATTATACGGTGCCGCTTTTGAGCGAGCAATAAATGGGATGTTGTCGCCATTGAGCGAACATCAATTATGATGCCGCTGTTGTTGAGCGTGCGTGGGGTTTAAAATACCGCTATTGTGGAGCGAGCTATGAAATAGAACTATGAAATCATTGGTTAGATATATATGTGATATCTGTGATACTTCATTTAATGATTTAATCATATTTGATTATGGAACTGGCATGGCAGGAATGGTTTTAGTTAATCAATGTGGTGATTAACTGGCTTTGGGGATTTGATGGTTTTGGTTATTTTGAGAATATGGACAGTACGGGAAATTCTATGTGGTAACGATATTACACAGGGAGTATCCTTTTACATGACAGTTTATTATTCTATAAATTACGTACTGTGATTATTGGAATGGTGGTACTGGTATGTTCACCCCGTGTGGGGGTTGTCTCTGTTGGGGCAGGTGGTACAGGTGCAGCAATAGCTTTGGAGTTGAGCTCGGGCTGTTGATTTGAGGTACTTCCAGGATCGAAGTACCAGAGCTGGTTGAATAAGCATAACGATAGATCCAGAGTGGAGATCGAGCTATGATGGGAGGTGCTCCCAGGATCGAAGCACCAGTAACGGTATTTGGTAGAGTATCTTATACATTAGATACACGTTCACCCAATATTTCTCTAAAACACCAAAGCATAATGGACATTCCGATGTCCTTGCTCAACCACGATGCAATCATAATTCATTAGGACTTACTCCACACCTTCAGGGTGGGTGTGACCATGTCTACCCCACGTCACAACGACAAAAGCTAGTAGTTTCCTCAATAACTACTCTTACCACCAATCACTTGGCCTTAGCCATCCCAGCGAGTATACCCAAAGGTACCTCTACTCGTAAAATACTTACCTCTAATGCATGATGCGGTACACTCACCGGTATAATGCATCCAATAATTCATCGAGCAAACATGCTCGGCGTAATGGTCTCGTCAATCGGTGATGTAGACAACACCTTGTGCTTATCATCGGCACTCAAACCATATGACTAAATACATACACCCAGACGTATTATTCATCAAAACGACGCTACACGTCTACATAGAACATCCACTATGTCATCGTCATCCCGTGATGGTATATGTCAACATATGATATCCAAAATAACATCGTCAACTTGTTACGGTACATGTCAACATATGACATCCAAAATAACATCGTCAACTCACGACGGTACATGTCAACACCTAACATTCACAATCTCATCGTCAAACACGTGACGGTATATGTCGATACACGACATCCAGAATCTCATCGTCAAACACGTGACGGTATATGTATATCGACGCATGACATCCACAATAATGCTAATAGATGTCCGACGGTATGGACCATCGCCATAGATGTAGCGGAATGACCCATCGCTATATAATACCCGGTAGTATGAACCATCGCCAATAGATGTAGCGGAATGACCCATTGCATATAATACCCGGTGGCATTAACCATCGCCAATAGAATAGCGGAATGAACCATCGCTATGAATACCCAGCGGGATAAACCATCGCCAATAAACTAGCGGAATGAACCATCGCTATATAGATACCCGGCGGTATAAACCATCGCCAATAAACTAGCGGAATGAACCATCGCTATGTAGATACCCGGTGGCATAAACCATCGCCAATAAACTAGCGGAATGAACCATCTCTATATAGATACCCGGCGGCATAAACCATTGCCAATAAACTAGCGGAATGAACCATCCCTATATAGATACCCGGCGGCATAAACCATCGCCAATAAACTAGCGGAATGAACCATCGCTATATAGATACCCGGCAGCATAAACCATAGCCAATAAACTAGCGGAATGTACCATCGCTATATAGATACCCGGCGGCATAAACCATCGCCAATAAACTAGCGTCATGTTATCCCTCGCTATACAACGACAAATATCCCTCTTCGCTACTTCGCTTCGACATACCAGCTGCATAATATCCCTCGCTTAAGCGGCAAATATCCTTCATCGCTATCATATGACAGCGGAAAGCTCATCGCTACGCCATATTTGTAAGGCCCCAACCACTTAACTCGTCATTAGTGCATTTATGACGTCATATGAGTATAAAAAAAAATTTCCATTCTTTAAAAGAATCATTACATGCTTCTATATTCTCCATGACATAAATAAAAACAGCAATGAATGATCACTTCTATCAGCAATAAAACTCAAGGTTCACCCATTATCATCACCATTGCACCACTTTTATATTGTGGTTTTTATAAAAATTTGGGCAGAGTCTCCCCATAAATTGAGCTATCCCAAAATAAAACATATTACCAAAATAACTCCCAGTCAGGGAAAACACAATACTTAAAAAAACACCAAACCCTAAATAAGTTCCCAGCCAGGGAAAACACCATACTAAGAAGACATCAAAAGTGGGCTTCAACACCATTATACAGTCCATATACATACTTCCAGTTGCTCACATACGAGCAACAAATAAATGAATACCAATCTAACTAAATAAATAGCGTATCCTATTTACCCACACTCATATACGCTTCTACAAGAGGCATGATCCAACAAAGCCCGAACCAATATCCCAAAGGAGCTTAGTACCTGTTGTACCTGTTTCAACAGAAACAGCCCCCACACGGGTGAGCATACCAACATCACACTACTCATATCATAACAATGCATAAAGATAATGATATCACGATTTAAGAGTATCGAAAATCTATAAAATGTACTTCCTGTGAAGTTCTAAATATGTATAGCTTCCATACAATGTTCCTGTTTCAAGCTTACACGCTTTCATAATATCAAGTTTAGTATTGTTATTCAAAACATGATACTCATCAATGCAATATATTCAATAAAATCACAATTCACCAATTATGCTCAATCATAACGAATCCCATATAGAAGGCAACTCTGCCTATCAGTTAATCTCAGTCTCAATCGTTTCTCATATCGATCTTGCCAAAGACATCCACACCCAACACCGTATCCGGACCACGTACATTTACGTGTCCACCATACCGCATATATCAAACTCAATTCACATATTCATTTCCTTATATTCAGTCATCACAATTCAACAATACACGAATACTAGAATACGAAATAATTCATATTATACCTGCTCGTACGTCACTACGTACCTTAAAGTCCGTGTTTTTACCGTCAAGTCACCATCCTCGTTGTACGTGTGATGCCCCAAAATTAATTATATGCAATTTGGGCATTAATGATGTTTATATGATTAATTATGTTGATAATTGATTTATGTGTTGAAATTAATTATCATGTTGAAATGCTTAGTCACATGATAGGCGTGACCCGGGGTTGCATTTCAGGGTGTATGTTATGCATGTTAGAAAATTGGGTGTTAACATGATTTAATTGTATTGGGTGTCATTTATAAGGAAGATATGAAGTTAGAGGAAGTTTGTTGCATTTTTGTAAAATGCTTTTAAAATACCATGTTGGGGTATTTTATACATCATGTTAACTTTGGGGTTCAAATTTTAAGTAACTTATAAACCCTTTAACCCACTACACTTTATTCACTTTACCCTTCACACTTTAAATCCCCAATTTTACTCCCAAACCCTACCCATTTCCCCATTTTCGAAATCTAACAAGGAAGGAAAGGGAAAGCTCCACAAAACCTTTGTTTGTGAGATTTATTGTAGGATTTGGAGTCCTTAAGAGGTATGGAACCCTTCCTAAAGTTTTTATGATGTTTGGTTTGATTTTGAAATGGGTTTTGATTGTTTGAAATGAGTTTATTTTGGGTTGGTATGATGTTTGGATGGGTGTGGGATTTTTAGTTGTTTAATGATGTAAAATGAAGGTTTGAGTGTTTTTATGTTTTTGGTTTGTTGGTGTAAGTGTTGGTGAAGATGGGGAAGGAAATGTAGTGCAAATGGTGTTTTTCCAAGCACAGACAGCGGCGATCGATCGCCCGTTTTTGGCGATCGTTCGCGCAACCAGTAGGCGCCAGTAACATTTGGCGATCGATCGCCACATTTGGGCGATCGATCGGCGAAGCTGGCGATCGATCGCGCCAAAAGTGGCGATCGATCGCCAAGGGCTAAAATTTTCAGCCTCGTCCAGTATGATCTAGCGATCGATCGGGCCTGGGCGGCGATCGATCGCGAGATGTAAAAATAGGTGTTTTTGACTATTTTGTGGGATTTTTGGATATTGGACTATAATTAGCTTCTAATATCGATTTGTATGGTTGTGTAGAACCATCCCAGGTATCCACAACTTCAAGGAGATAAAGTTCTCCAACTTCTCCACTTTTGGAATTAAGGTACGTAAGAAACGTACGGGCATCGGATGGTAACACATTCCTATACTATGACTACGTAATGATTGTATAAGTATTTACGATGTTTATGATGATGATTATGATAAGTAAGTTTTGATGGTGATGTTTATGATGAGTAAAGATGATATGATGTTTATGAGGACGTTTATGATAAGATGATGATGTTTACAAGATGATGATGTTACAAGATGATGATGTTTATAAGATGATGATGTTTATAAGATGATGATGTTATGATATGATGATGATGATGTATGTTTAACTATGTTATTGAGAATGGTTGAGTGTTCTGGTAGTTGTTATGGGAAAGCGAGGAAGGTACTTACCGCTGACATAGCTAGCGAGGAGATTACATCCGCTATCAAGGTGTAGCGAGGGGTAATCACAGTACCGCTATATGTCGAAGCGAGGGGGCCAATTGTTCCGCAGACATAGCAAGGCCAGAAACATCCCCATTTCGCAATAACATTGTTGATTACGAGCATATATGTGAAGTATGATTTTAATCATTTATGTCAAGAACTAATGATTATATGCATGACTATGAAACAGGGACAACCAAAGTGGGTTAATGCGATTAACCAGGAAGTATATGCTACGATTATTTCCATGCATTTATTTATATGCCATTACCTTATGATGCTAAGTAATGATGTACATGCTCATGATGGGTTGTTCCTGTAGGTACACTTTTGGACTGAAGGGCTAAGGGTCAGGTTGAGGCAGTGAGCTAAAAGGAGCATGAAAGAATATAGGATACAGGATTTTGATAGTCTCTACTCTAGGAGTAGTGTAAACCTATAATGTTAGCATTCATTTTGGGAATGTAATTATTAAGTTTTGAAATTTTATTTTTGGCCTGTAATCTCATTAGCTCAAAGCTACAACCGGTACCCTAAGACGTTATTAATGCATGTTTAGTCCATAATATGTTATTATGATGATGTTAAGGTAGGAAGACCCTACATTAGTGGTATCAGAGCAGTGGTTAGAAAACCCGGGAATGAGTGAAGGGTAGCCTTAACAATAAGTTGGCTAGGTGCTTCTTTTTAAACATGTTTTGTGCATATGTTGCATATGAAGTATATGACTATTGTACTCACATGTTATGTTCCTAACGATGTATTATATGAACTGCTTTTGGGTATTGTTATTAACCCTTGTCTTGCAGTATGGCAGCAAATATCGATATAGGAGATGCAGTTAGTGTTAATGCATGCGCTGGGCGTACAAATCCCCTACCACCGCCAGCCTTGGGAGAGGAACCTTCTAAGCAACAGTTGCTACCTGGGGAGCTAAGCTTGGCTCAATTTCTGACATACCGACCCCCGATGTTCGAAGGAACTGAGACAGGGGAACTGGCCGAGGAATGGTTAGAGAGGATCGAACAGATATTTGTGGCAGCTCCTTGTGCTAAGTCAGCATGGATAAGGCTAGCGGAGTTCCAATTGGCCAAGAAGACGCTGATGTGGTTGAAGACCACAGTGATAGAGCAAGAGGCTCAGGGTCAGGAAATAAATTGGAAACTGTTCAGACCTCGCTTTCTGACCCACTACCTTTCAGCTGCTGCACGATAGGCTAAGGAAGATGAGTTTACTAACCTCAAGCAAGGTAACATGCATGTGTCAGATTATGCTCTTCATTACTGTTCTTTGCTCAGATATGTACCTCACATCGCCGCAATTACTCAAGCAAAGATGAGGAACTTCATGAAAGGCTTCAGGCCTGAACTGTATGACACGATGATCACTTATGGCCCTGCTTGCTTTGATGACGCCCTTTCACGGGCTGAGCTAGCCGAACTGGGAGTTGGTGCATATCCTGATGCCGTGCCACCTCCAGCACCCCCTTAGAAATCTACTTCTGATAATTTGAGGCCGAGGGGTGATCAGTTCAAGCCAAGGGGGAACACATCAGTTTCAAGGTTCAGTGGTAAGAGGCCCGAGAACCGTTGGAAAGGAAGCCGTAGGAGTGACGCCCCATCGGGAAGAGGACAGTCTCAGGGAGACAGATTTGTGAAGGGCCGGTGCTCTATTGTGGGCAACCACACTCGACGAAAGACTGCGTAGGCTGCTATGTATGTGGCAATAAGGGCCACTTTGCTCGGCAATGTCCCAATCGGGAGGGGCAACAGAACTCTATGGGGAGGCCTGCGGACAGAGCAGTGCAGCACATGCCACCGTTTGTACCGAGGCAGTATGGAGGTCAGCCTATGGGGCCACCTCAGGGGCAAGTTTATGTATTGACCAGGGAGCAGGCTACAGCGGCTCCGGAGGAAGTGATAGCGGGTACGTGTCTTTTATTTACGCATCTTGCTTTTATATTGATCGACACAGGTGCGTCACACTCTTTTGTGTCGACAAGTTTTGTGGAAAGGCACCACATATGCACTTCTCCGTCGCCCAGGCCTCTTGTAGTCTCGACACCCACTGGAAGAAGTTTGATTACTGATCGGATTGTCTATGACAGCCTCATTTATTTTGAGGGTAACGAGCTAATGTCAGATTTGATTGTTCTGGGAATGTCAGACTTTGACTGCATTGTAGGCATTGATGTTCTGAAAAGGTATCAGGCAGTTGTGAACTGCAGGCAGAGGACTGTCCGATTAAGGTCTGATATGGGATTCCAGTGGACATTCTATGGGGATGGTTCCCGTTCAAAGATCCCATTGATATCTGCTGTCAAGATGGCACAGTTATTGGAACGAAGCCATACGGGATATCTCATCTATGCTATCGATGCTACGGAAAAGAAAGAAGACTTAAAGGTTGAGGATGTGCCCGTAGTGGCGGAGTTTCCTGATGTGTTTCCGGAAGAGATTCCCGGATTTCCACCGATGAGCGAGGTCGAGTGTGAGGGCCCAATCCTAATCATGTGATTAATGATCACACAATGATAATTATAGCGTAAACAGCGGAAGATTAGTTTAACATTTATTAACATGTGGCCCTAAAAATTTCGGCATGACCTCATCGCACGAGGAGCATACCACCAACACAAATCAACATATACTGAAAATATATAAATACCACAAGTTTCATATCCATCAACATAAACCAGCATACGTAAATCAAACTAGGCTAACATAAATTAAATATACATAGACTCATAACACTACAGGGATACATCCCTGGTACAAAGACTACTGGGATAAACAAGAGTAAAACCTCAAGTGTGACTCCCACCAGACATGTCCTCTCTGGCGACCTGGTCACCTGTACCACCTGCCATTGTCCACACACAAAGACAACAACAGCCCCCCTTGGGGGTGAGCAAAAGCCCATTATGGAACTATCATGGAATATACAACATGTATCTATAAAATGTGATATATGATGCAATGCAATGCAATGCATGCCATGTCATGTCATGTCGGTATCATATCGTACACCCATCCACTGGGTATATCTGAATCAATAAACGAAAGTCCAACCATATCAGAATAGCTCGAGCCTGTCAAGCCTACAGGGTATCCAGACGGATGGACGTCGGCAAAGCGCCACCAACCCCAGGTCCTGACATCACATAATCATATAGGGATATCCAGACGGATGACATCAGCAAGGTGCCACCAATCCCCGTCTCAACAAATCATATCAATCAAAGGGGACCACGATTCCCTATGCCTATCGGGCCATGTAATGCCAACATAGTATCGCAGTACCAATCCCCAATGTTCGATATCAGAATCCAAGAAATATCAGGGTATTCAAGGATATAGCTCAACGTGTATGTCATGCATCGATGTATGTATAAAAATGATGTGTGTTAACAAAACATTTAATTTCATACACCGATGTGCCAATTCATGAATGCTATGAATGCCACATAATTTAAATAAAATCACGTAGCCACGTAAGTCACATAATTCAACAACAAATCATATATCAAATGATACAGATACCTGTCGTATGTTACCTGATCGCAACATACCTTTCTTTCTCGATCTACAAGGGTACTTGAGCTTGTAGGGTCGAAGTAGTCACTGTATATCAATATAAATTCACAATTCAATAAACCAATTATTAAGAATGGGTTATCAATTTTAGTCACAGCTTAACCAATTTAGGGTAATTAAATTGATGTGATTACATCATAATTTAATTTGCTAAATTATTTTTCACCAATTCAAATTATTATTCAACAATTATAGTCCAACTTAGTTGGTAATTATCAAAGCAAAGTCGGAAAAATCGGATATCAAAGTTTACCCCCTTCGCGCACAGTATCACGCACGCTTATCAGCAGATTCCGGCGAGCTCCGGCGGCGGTATAGGCGGCGACTGGTGTATAAAGTTTCGTCCAGGTGAGGGGAAGAGATTCAGTGCCTTGGTGTCGTCCAATTCGTAGTAGATTCGAAGAAATCGAACCAAAAGTGCAGAAACCCTCACTGTCGCGACTTCGTTCGTTTCAGACCAAATCGAACAACTTTTCAAACACCATATTTCAATTATTTGGTATTGAAAGAAGCGCCTCTGAGTAAGGATCATGGTGGTATATCGGTCTCATCTAGAGGTGGTCGGACGGCGGCGAACGGAGCGGATAAGTACAAGGTGGTCGGTGAATCGCACGAGCAGTGTGTGTTTTCGCACCTTGTAGTAGGTGTCCACGATTCATTGTGTGTTTTTGCACGTTTTGTTATGTGTTTTACACCCTACACCGATATATATTAATTCCCGACCAATTATGAACATCGGGTTGTCACCGGTGTACTGGTGCATGTATATCACATGTACCGTCCACACCTGACTTCGTGTCCTTCTTTGAATCACAAAAATGAAATCTTTCGATTTAATACAAATTTTATATTTATTAAATCATTTTAAAAAAAATTCGGTGTTAATCCAAATATTCCAAAAATATATTTTCATTCATCATGTTCTGACCTGACTGTCAATTTTCACTCCCATTAATTAGAATATATTCTCATTACTTAATTTCTAACAAATTAATACAAATTGTACTTAATTCTCATTATCAAATATCGGGACATCACATTTACAAAATGTTAAGTATGATATTAAATTATTATCAAAGATAATATTCCTCATGTTTATTCTCAACCATATGATTGACATAAGATGAATCACATAATTGTTGAGAAGCTAAACCTGATTTCCGATAATACGGTACGTGGGCCTTACATTTCTCCCCCACTTAAAATATTTCGTCCTCGAAATATCACAAGTGCAGATCATAAACCATTCACCAATTACAGTACATGTCAATACTATAATCGGAAGACATCAACTCCTAAACACAATTCATTTAGCATTAAGCTGAATCAAAAGCAATTAATAATGCATTGAATCTCGAGGGACGAGTATAGTTTATTTATCTAGAATGGTTATAAGAAACCATCTTTGCAATTTAGAACAGAAAATTAATTATTCAGTGCAGAACGTTGAATTATTAATTTCAACATCACCAGTTTGAAGAATACTTATCAATTCATGTTCGTAATTCATCGATGTTGAAGTACGAAACGCATTACAAACAATATAAAATGCTAATAATGTTAATATGAAATATTCACAAAACTCAACATACCTTTCACATGAGAGATTTTTGAAACTGATTAGATCACCTTGTTGACATTGTCAGAAGCGTCCACACTTATTCTTATAATTAGCTTACTGATTCTGGGCAGCTTTCCATCATTTGAGCATCCACCGAATCTTATTGCATTGTCTTAAGGATTCGAATAATATATATACAACATATAGTCGAACATATACTCAACTCAAATGAATTCGGAAAATAATACCAGAATTTCAAACTAAAACCAAATTTTTACTAAGACATGATCGAGAAACAAAATACTCTCGACAGGTCTTCTCACTACCTTAAGTTTGATTGCCAGCCTATGCATAATATATAGCCTTTGCAATCTAGCATATCCGCTTTTGTATTCTACAATGTTGCCAAAGTTTGAAAATAAACTTAGGGTCCAGCAATCTTGGTACATTTTTAATGTGCTAACTATCCATCTATTTATCTAGATAGGTCATGCCATTGGGATAAATACATATTGCAATTCTAAAAGCTTAGGGACAATCCATTGACTAGAAAATCATTGGAAGCCCTTTAACACGATCTAAACTCAGATAGAACCTCAAAAGTTATCAATTTAGGCTGAATAGTCAGATTAATACATTAACAAAATTCAAAAATAAAATATTTAATCCAATGTACCTTGGTGATTCGACGAATAGACACTAAATTCCTTCGGAGATCTATCCATCGGCATTGCCTCATATTGATATCAGATTGGGAGAACAAGTATTTCAAGCTCTTGTGGTCCGAATAAATAATGAATTTTCCCCCGTATAAACAATGGCATCCAAATCTTTAAAGCAAAACAATTGCCGCCAATTCTAAATCACGTACAGGGTATCGAATCTCATAAGATTTAAGTTGGCGAGACGTAACTCAAAACTTTTAAAGACACAGATGTGCAAACCATTATCCTCCGGCCGGAAGGAATAATAAATGAAGGTGCAGTGGTTAGTCTCGTCTTCAATTTACGGAAACTTTATTTACACTCATCTGACCAAATACGATTTTAAATTTTTCTGTGTCAGCTGAGTACTAGGTTTAGCAATTTTAAACAAACTTTTCGATAAAACAACTTTAAAAATCCTGCTAAACCCATGAATAATCGGACCTCAAGAACATTAGTAGGTGTCAGCCAGTTTAACACTGCCTTAACGTTAGTTGGAGCAACATGAATACCATGTCGAGCAATGACGTGGCACGAGAGTATCACTTTGTTCATCCAAAATTTTCATTTGGATAGTTTGGCATATCTCATCACTTCTTCATAGGAAACTGAAATTTTAATTTCAGATATCCTACACGTATTAGTTCCTTTATCGCATGATGACAAGGTTACCATTCAGTGCAATCCAAATTCAGATTGGATAGCTGATCAGAAGCATTTCATACATAGAATCGGAAATATTAACTTTCAGTGTTTCAACACATCATATTTTCATCTTGGAATAATCAAGAGATCATTAATAGAAACAATCACAATCAAATCAAGGATTTTTTTTTTTAAACACTTGACTCATCGAATCCATGAAAATATCAAAAATTAGAAGACTCGTATGGCTAAACCATATATCGAGCTTATAAGATAGTTATCGGCACATCTTAGCTTTGGATTGACACCTGATACTATCCAGAGTGCAGATCCATTAGCATACGTAAAGAACTGCAATTCATAATCATACAAAATATCATACTAATTTCGACTCATTCAAGTCGAATCATTTTATACACATAAAAATCTTTGAAATAGTCATGATTCCCAAATCAATATTCTTATTCATCTCTCTGGAAATATATGCAAGAATCTTTCCCAAATCCTTACCACAAATGTAAGGAGTCTATGCCGAGGTAATATTCGGGTCCATGCAAATTCTATCCAAATCCATAACAAAGAAAATCAGCATTCCTTGAACACGAGATCCATACACATACGTGCATAGGTCCATGTCAGTTCCGAGTATGAAATAAATAAAATTTGCTAAAATATTTGATCCATGCCACATCCGGGCATGTCTATGTCAACAAAAATTTAATCAACTATGTTACCATTGATTTAATTCTTTGCACAGAGTCCAGATCACGTCGGTACAGATATACATTCGTTCTGTAATAAGAACGTGTCACACATCTGTGCTGCATCTGTATTACAACCAATTACTCATAATTTACTTTTTATTAATCGAATTATGAAATAGCATAAACATAAAGGAATTTCAGCTTGGACAACCAGGCTATAAAATTCCACACACATATTAAGCGAAGAAATCGAACTACCTAATGAAAGTGATCATCAGTAGTTTCGATCATTCATCGGATAATCGTATTATTATCCAAACAACAATAACATCTCATAAGGATAAGGAATAGACTTTCCTTAAAAATAATTTGTACTCAACCATATATCATTTGATCAGAGAAAATAACCTCCCCCGCTTAAATATAAAGTGGGTGGATGAAATAAAGTACCAACACCAATTTTGCCATTTTGATCACCTTAAGATATCTCCGTAGCTGATAGGTAAGCATTTGATGACTTTTACATACCCATCTTTAGAAATTATCAGGTATAGGAGACAATTTATGACAAAACACTCAATGCACATTTTGCAACAGATAACTTGTTGCAACAAAAATACATGCAAATTTATTCGAAGGATAAAATCCCCAAGAATATTACCAAAGGTTCAAAATCTATATCTCCCATAGTCGTATATTCAAAACATATAACGATGTTTTATACGACATGTTCATTACTTTACTCTTTGTAACAATGTTAAACCCCATCTCTCATCATCTTACCAAAGCAATGTCTCACACTTTCCAGCATTATCAGTGCCGAAAATGTATGTGGCTCTATGTCCCAAAACAATTATATCTCCATCAAATCTAAGGACATCACATCACAAAAAAAATTCATCGTTCGACGTTGTTAATTCCAATAGGTTTAAGAACAATTACATTGCTCTAACCCCATTCATTTATATTAAATTGATATAACATAGGAATTGATATCAGCAATTCATTGGTAGTAGGTTTCAGAGATATACTCTTTCCCTACCTCATGCTGCCACATATAAAAGTTTATTCACAATAGTATAGTATTAATATCATGAACAATATCAATACTACACACATCAACATATTCACATATCAATCTCATATAACACCATACCAAGGCAAGCCCCGATCGATCGCGAGAACACACTGCCTCGCCCAACAATTTTCATCAATCCGCGATCGATCGCGGAGCTAGCGCCGATCGATCGCGGCCTCGCCGATCGATCGCGCCAAGCTCGCGATCGATCGCTGAGGCTTACTGCCTCAGCCCTGCTGCTCGCGATCGATCGCGAGAAAAACGCCGATCGATCGCCGAGCTGTGGGCATGCGGGGTTTGGGCACTATTCACCCATCTTCAACCCCCCACTCAAAAACACCCACATACACCAATAACAACCAAACCCCACAACTCAAAACCAACTATAAACATCAACATAAACTCAAATATACAACATCCAACCAAAACACTACCAAAATCACAACACCCAACACAAACCCATTTTAAAACCCTTCAAACCAACCCAATCTTAAACAAAACCTTACAAAATTAACAATGAGGTACCCATACCTCTTGGGGATCTCAAATCACCCAACAATCTCCTCAAAACAAGATTTTGCAAGAACTTCTCTTCACCTTAAAGCTCAAGAACGAAAATGTGAAGAAAAGAGAAGGGTTTGGGTGTTTGTTTTGGTAAAGTGAAAAGTGTTGGATGGGGTGGGGTTGGGTATAAAAGGTGAGTTGATTAATTAAAATGCATGCCAAACAATTCCATGGTGTATAAAACACCCCAACATGATATTTTTCAAAGCATTTACTCAAAATGCACCATAATATCAATTAACACATGATTTCTCATAAATTGCTAACCAAGGCAAATAAATCATGCTTCCAATTACCCAACATGCACCACATGCACCCTGAAATGCAACCCCGGGTCACCCTATCCACATGACCATGCATTTCCACCTAGGGTAAATAAATCCCAACACATAATCAATTACCACATAATTAATCATGCAAACATAATTTAAAGCCAAATAGCAATTAACCATTTCAGGGATGTCACAATACTCCCCTACTTATAAGATTTCGTCCTCGAAATCACATGCACTTACCCCAACAGAAACTAAACATAAACTCATACCAGAGAATAGTTCCGGGTAGTGCTGCACCATATGCTGCTCTGTCTCCCACGTAGCCTCCTCGACACCCCTGCGATCCCACTGAACTTTGATCATCGGTATCACTTTGTTCCGAAGTCTACGGTCTGCTCTGTCCAGAATTCTAACAGGCCGTTCCACATAAGATATATCTGACTCTAACTGAACTTCGGAAGGCTGTAACACGTGAGACGGATCCGGCTCATACTTCCGCAGCATCGATACATGAAACACATCATGTATCCCAGATAAAGAAGGCGGCAAAGCCAGTCGATAAGCCAATGTGCCAATGCGCTGCAAAAACTCGTACGGTCCCACAAACCTCGGAGACAGTTTCCCGCGCATCCCAAACCGCACAACGCCTCTGAAAGGGGAGATCTTCAAAAAGACCTTATCTCCCAACTGAAATTCCAACGGTCTCCGCCGTTTATTTGCATAAGCTGCCTGTCTGTCTTGGGCTGCTTTCATTTTCTGCCTTATAGTCTTTATCTTCTCTTCCATTTCCCGGATCAATTCAGGCCCTCCGACTGATCTACTGTCCAAATCATCCCAACACAAGGGTGATCTACATCGTCTGCCATAAAGAGCTTCAAACGGAGCCATCTGAATACTTGCCTGGTAGCTATTGTTATAAGAAAACTCTACCAGAGGCACTGAATCCTGCCAAGAGGCATCGAACTCCAAAACACAAGCTCTCAACATGTCCTCGAGCGTCTGGATAGTGCGCTCGGTCTGGCCATCCGTCTGAGGATGATAAGCAGTACTCAATCTGACCTCAGTTCCCAAAGCTGACTGAAGGCCTTCCCAGAAATGAGATGTGAATCGCGGATCTCGATCTGACACAATGGAAACGGGGATCCCATGCAATCTCACCACATCTCTAATATACAACTGCGCCATCCTCAAAAATGTGAAAGTCATGCTATAGGGGATAAAGTGGGCTACCTTAGTCAATCTGTCCACAATCACCCAAATAGCATCGAAGCCTGAAGCACTCCTCGGCAAATGAGTCACGAAGTCCATGGAAATGTGCTCCCACTTCCACTTCGGTATCTCCAAGCTCCTCAATTCGCCGCCAGGTCTCTGCCTCTCTGCCTTAACCTGCTGGCAGATCAGACACCTCTTCACAAAAGCGACGACATCAGACTTCATTCTCTTCCACCAAAACTGACCACGCAGATCTCTGTACATCTTCTTCCCGCCTGGGTGGATGCTAAGTCTGCTACTGTGAGCTCGCTCCAAGATTCCCTTACGCAACTCCGGCGTACTTGGAACTACCCAGCGGTTACCCAATCTCAAAGATCCGTCGTCGGCCTCTCTGAACTTCGTCGGCTGACCAAGATGTACTAAAGATAGCCACCTCTGAACCTCATCGTCTGACCTCTGAGCTCTCCTGATACGCTCATAAATATCTGGCTCAGCTAGCAAAGTCGATACATACACAGGTGATGCATCTATATCAAAATCATAGCCGAGATGACAATAGGAGGTCATCATAGCCGACAAATGGATGACGTCCTCAGCAGAACTCCTCACTTTCCGGCTCAGAGCGTCTGCTGTCAAATTGGCCTTCCCCGGATGGTACTCAATCTCGCAATCATAGTCCTTGAGTAGGTCCATCCATCTCCTCTGCCTCATATTCAGTTCCGCCTGAGTAAATAGAAACTTGAGGCTCTTGTGATCCGTATAGATGGTAAACGACGTACCATACAAATAATGTCTCCAGATCTTCAGGGCGAAGATGATAGCCGCCAATTCCAAGTCATGAACTGGATATCTGGTCTCATGCGGCTTCAACTGCCTCGATGCATAAGCTACCACATGCTTATCTTGCATCAGAACACACCCAAGGCCCTGAAGCGATGCATCAGTATACAGAACAAATCTGGAGTTCTCCGTCTGGATCACTAACACTGGCGCCGTCGTCAACCGGTGCTTTAACTCCTGGAAGCTCTCCTCACAAGCTTCTGACCAAAAGAAAGGCACACCCTTCTGAGTCAACTGAGTCAGCGGCTTGGCAATCTTCGAAAAGCCCGCGACGAAGCGCCGATAATACCCGGCCAAACCAAGGAAACTCCGGATCTCAGGTACAGAAGTGGGGGCAGCCCACTCCATCACGGCCTCAATCTTCTTGGGATCTACAGATATCCCACTGCTCGAAATGACATGCCCCAGAAACACCACACTGCTCAGCCAAAACTCGCACTTACTGCGCTTAGCAAACAACTGATGCTCTCTAAGAATCTGAAGCACTGTCCTCAAGTGTTTCACATGCTCCTCCTCACTCCGGGAGTAGATAAGAATGTCGTCAATAAACACGATGACGAACTGATCAAGATACGGCTGAAACACTCTGTTCATCAGACTCATAAAGACGGCCGGGGCGTTCGTCACACCGAACGGCATCACTAGGAACTCATAATGTCCATATCGGGTCCGGAACGCTGTCTTCTGCACATCTTCCTCTCTGACCCGAATCTGATGATACCCGGATCTCAAATCAATCTTGCTATACACCCTGGTACCTTGCAACTGATCAAACAAGTCGTCTATCCTTGGGAGAGGATACTTGTTCTTCACTGTAGCCTTGTTCAGCTGCCGGTAATCGATGCACAACCGCATCGAACCGTCCTTCTTCTTCACAAAGAGAACTGGTGCGCCCCATGGCGACACGCTCGGGCGTATATAACCCTTGTCAAGGAGATCCTGCAACTGCTCTTTCAACTCTCTCAACTCTGCCGGTGCCATCCTATAAGGTGCACGAGAGATAGCGGATGTCCCTGGCAACAACTCGATCCCAAATTCAACTTCCCTGGCCGGTGGAAATCCTGGGATCTCTTCTGGAAATACATCAGCAAATTCTGCCACAACTGGTACATCCTCAACCCTCAGTTCTTTACTCTTTCCAGACGTGTCCACGGCATAAATGAGATAGCCCGTGTGCCCACGTTCCAATAGCTGAGACATCTTGATCGCTGAAATCAACGGAATCTTCGCACGAGATCCGTTGCCAAAGAAAGTCCACTGACTGCCCAACTCAGGTCTGAACTTACTGTCCTCTGTCGGCAATCTACCACTGCCTGATATCTGTTCAGAACATCAATACCCAAGATGCAGTCGAAGTCTGACATACCCAGCACAATCAAGTCTGATCTCAACTCGTTGCCCTCAAAATAAATGAGGCCATCTGCCAAAAACTGATCAGCAACGACGTTTCTTCCAGTGGGTGTCGAGACCAACAGAGGCGTGGGTAAAGAAGACGTGCGCATATGGTGTCTTTCCACAAATCCCACAGACACAAAGGAATGGGAGGCACCTGTATCTATCAAAACAAAAGCAGGGTACGTAAATAAATGACACGTACCGGCAATCACCTCCTCTGGAGCTGCCTGAGCCTGCTCCCTGGTCAGTGCATATACTTGCCCCTGGGGTGGTCCCACTGTCTGACCTCCCGATGGACGAGGCCCAAACTGCTGCCTCTGCTGCACTGTCCTGTCCTCAAACCTTGGCCTGTTGCCCTGATACTCTGACTGGCCTCCCCTGGTGGGATAATACCGAGCAATGTGGCCCATCTTGCCACAGACATAACATGCAGGACACTTAATTGAAGAATGCGGTCCTCCACAATTGTTGCACCTAGGATCTCCCGGCCTATCCCCTTGTGAAGATCCTCGACTGGCGGACCAATTCCCCTTCTTGCCATCCTGTTTCTGGCCAAAGTATTTCTTTCCACCATACCGCGAAGATGAAGAGGCACCACGGGGTTTAAATGGCTCACCCCGAGGCCTCAAACTGTCACTAGTCTGCCTCTGTTGCGGTACCGGTGGTGGCATGGCATAAGCTCCCACTCCTAGCTCAGCAAGCTCCGCTCTTGTGAGAGCATCATCAAAAGAAGTTGGGTTATTGATGATAACCCGGTCATAGAGCTCCGGCGCAGTCCTTTCATGAAATTTCTCATCTTGGCACGTCCATCAGAGGCAATATGGGGGACATACCTAAGTAGTGATGAGTACTGTGTGGCATAGTCTGCCACTGTCATGTTCCCCTGCCTCAGACTTGTAAATTCATCCTCCTTTGTCTGTCTTGCTGCTGCGGAGAAGTATCGGTTCAAGAATCTGGTCCTGAAGAGCGTCCAGTCAATCACAGCACCCAGTGCTCTCATTTCCATCACTGTGCTCCTCCACCACATCAATGGTTTCTTAGCCAACTGGAACTCCGCCAGCCTCAGCCAAGCAGTAATAGCACAAGGAGCCGATACAAAGATCTGTTCAAGTCTCTCCAGCCACTCTTCAGCTTCTTCTCCGGACTCTGTCCCTTCAAACCGGGGCGGATGATAAGACAGAAACTGAGTCAAGCTAATCTCACCCGGTAGCAATAACTGAACTATTGGTTCCATCCCGACAACCGGTGGAGGTAGAGGATTAGCCTGTCCAATACTTGCATTTACACTCCCAACATCTCCGACTTCCTCATTAGCAGCCATGCTGTAACACAAATGTTAACAACAATCCAAAGCAATATATATATTATGTCGTTAGATAACAGGAGTGATATAAGCATGTTAGTATAACCAAATATACAAAATATGCACCACATGCATAAACATGCTTCAAATGTAAGCACCTAGCCAACCATGCTAAGGCTACCCTTCACTCGTTCCCGGGTTCTCTAACCACTGCTCTGATACCACTAATGTAAGGACCCTAATCCTTAAGTGCGGAATCAAGGCATAATAGAGCTAAAGTAAATCAATCAGAGCATAAAGAACATGTTGAGTCTATGAGCTTAAGCATTACATGCCAAAAATAAGGACCACTAAAAGGATTAATTACATTCCAATCAATGAATGTTCATCTATAGTTTTATACTACTCCTAGAGTAGATACTATCCAAAATAATCCTGTCCTTTAATCCTCAAAAGAATGCTTCACAAGCTCACCACCTCAACCCGTTCAAGCTTGCTATCATGCCAAAAAGGTACCTACAAGGACAACCCCCAAACATGAGCAATAATAATCATTCATATTCAACACAATATGAAGATAAAGCGTAAATGCATAATCAATATAAAACACTTCCTGTTTTCCATGCATTTCAAACGCTTCCCGTTTGGTTGTCCCTGTACCACAACTCATGAGTATAATCAATAGATTATTTTTCAATGGCCAAAACATGTCATTACATCATATACCATCTCAACTGTACCACATATTGGTCACCATTCCCTAGTCTGTCCATCACAGTGTATTTTAATGCCCCTCGCTTATACATGCGGCGCTCCCACCCCTCGCTTCACAGAGAGCGGCAAATACCCTTTCCTCGCCCCATATGACAACCACGCTCAAATGTGACATGCGGCGCTCCCACCCCTCGCTTCACATTTAGCGGAACCAATACAAAAAGCGGCAAGCATTAAAATCATCAAAGGATGACCACGACTCATGGGATGTGCATCCAATAATCATAATATGCATCTATCATCAATATGCATAAATTACCATGTATATGCATCCACAATGCAATACCTCATATGGCATAAATCAACATGTATATGCATCCACAATGCAATACCACATATATACTCGCATCCACAATGCATAAACAATGAGTATATAAAATACATGTTACCGTTGGGTGCCCGTACGTCCACTACGTACCTTTCCAAAATGTGGAATGTGGTTGGACCTCAATTCCTTGGCTGCGTTGCCACCTGGGTTGGTTCTACATATTCACAAATACCAATATTAGAACCCAATAATAGTCCAATACCAAAAATCCCACAAAAACACCCAAAAACACCATTTTTGGTGTCTCGCGATCGATCGTCATCAAGCCCCGATCGATCGCGAGAACACACTGCCTCGCCCAACAATTTTCATCAATCCGCGATCGATCGCGGAGCTAGCGCCGATCGATCGCGGCCTCGCCGATCGATCGCGCCAAGCTCGCGATCGATCGCTGAGGCTTACTGCCTCAGCCCTGCTGCTCGCGATCGATCGCGAGAAAAACGCCGATCGATCGCCGAGCTGTGGGCATGCGGGGTTTGGGCACTATTCACCCATCTTCAACCCCCCACTCAAAAACACCCACATACACCAATAACAACCAAACCCCACAACTCAAAACCAACTATAAACATCAACATAAACTCAAATATACAACATCCAACCAAAACACTACCAAAATCACAACACCCAACACAAACCCATTTTAAAACCCTTCAAACCAACCCAATCTTAAACAAAACCTTACAAAATTAACAATGAGGTACCCATACCTCTTGGGGATCTCAAATCACCCAACAATCTCCTCAAAACAAGATTTTGCAAGAACTTCTCTTCACCTTAAAGCTCAAGAACGAAAATGTGAAGAAAAGAGAAGGGTTTGGGTGTTTGTTTTGGTAAAGTGAAAAGTGTTGGATGGGGTGGGGTTGGGTATAAAAGGTGAGTTGATTAATTAAAATGCATGCCAAACAATTCCATGGTGTATAAAACACCCCAACATGATATTTTTCAAAGCATTTACTCAAAATGCACCATAATATCAATTAACACATGATTTCTCATAAATTGCTAACCAAGGCAAATAAATCATGCTTCCAATAATATTTACCCAACATGCACCACATGCACCCTGAAATGCAACCCCGGGTCACCCTATCCACATGACCATGCATTTCCACCTAGGGTAAATAAATCCCAACACATAATCAATTACCACATAATTAATCATGCAAACATAATTTAAAGCCAAATAGCAATTAACCATTTCGGGGATGTCACACCCTGTCCTCATAATCATCAAACTCATCAAATCTCAAAAATCAGTAAATCAACACATTGATTAACTCATCGCATGCCAAATCCTCGAATATCAACAGATAGTGATTGAAAATTCATTAAACATGCAATTATAGATATCTCAATATACTGATTTCGCAACCTCGCTATCAATCACAGATAGCTCAAATGCCTAGCATTTGTTTTACCAACCCTTCATTATACCTAGACATCTCAAATGTCTTATAATGAATACATGATTCTACGAACCTAGACATCTCAAATGTCTCATAATGAATACATGATTCTACGAACCTAGACATCTCAAATGTCTTATAATAGATACATGATTCTACAACCCTAGACATCTCAAATGTCTTGTAATAGATACATATGAACCCAGTACCCCTTATATCTTGTAAGAGTTATCCTACTCTAGTGTCACGCACGCTACAAGCGGCGATATCAAGATTTGGTCGTTCCTTGGCTATATTAACATATATGTATAACCATACGCACAATATTCAATGCAATCAAAAATACCTTATGCATTTCACATATATAGTAATGCTCGTACGTCGCACGTACCTTAAATCTCCGAAGTCCGAGCCAAACCTTGCTCGAGTTCCATGCCCCGAGGAATGATGTGCTAACACGATAAATAATTCACAATTATTTACGAACATGTAACCTATGCTCAAGCACACCCATATCCCTCAAAATATTGTCAACACACGACAATTAACCTTTTAAAAGACCCGGGGCAGGGTACATGCAGGGAGGGAAATAAATGAGACAATATCGAAATTTGTTCAAGAATACCCTACAAAAATCGAACCCTAATCTCACAATTTCGAACCCAATTAAATACCATAATTCATCTAAAATGTGAATTAAGCTATCCAAGCAAGAATCAACACCCCTTGCCAAAAACCCCCAATTTTCGAACTCAACCCCCTTAAATTCGAACCCAAACAAGCCCTTAAATTCGAACCCTTATAATTCTTCAAATTCGAACACAATAATGGCAGGGAAATACACGAAAAAGACGAAAAAGGGGTAAGAGAGGTACCCAATCGAAAATCGGAAGCAAATCGGATGAAATCCGATGAACCCTAGAAATTGGGGATCGACGCCTCCAGCCAAAATCCGACTTCAAAACGAGACGAAACTTCGAATTGACGGAGGGGAAAGCTGCGCCTCGACGAGACGAAGCCGGTGATAGGTCGCACGCGCCGAATGGCGGCCGGACGGCGGCGGGCGCACCGCTTGAAGCGGCGGGAGCTGGGGGGGCGACGGGAAAAACGCATGCGGGGAGAGAGAGAGGAATTTGGGGCTGAAATGAAATTTAATGCAAAATTTTGGGTTCAATTGGTATTTATAGCAAAAATACCCCGAAAAATTAATAGCCAAACAAATACATCATGATTCATTAAAAATCATCTGTTTTCAAAAATTCTCTCTCTAACTCCAAAACCCCCCTACCGGTGCTCACACAGCACCCGAGATCCTGAGACACTCTAAAAACCCAACTCATAGGTTTTTCACCCAAATGAGAATACAATCTCAACCTCGGGATCCAACGATCCCAACTACCCAAATAAACGAGCCCAGAAGGCCCAACACCTCGATTAAACTCCAAATCGCCACGTAAAACCACTTTAGGGATTAATAACACTACGGGATTAACACCTATAATCCCTGGTCATCACATTAGTGGTATCAGAGCAGTGGTTAGATAACTCGGGAATGAGTGAAGGGTAGCCTTAGCAATAAGTTAGCTAGGTGCTTACTTTTGAACATGTTTATATGTATGTTATTCATAAAGAAGAAGATGTTATACTAACATGTTCAATTATCTAACGATGAGTTTTATGAATTGCTTTTGGTGTTGTTATTAACCCTTGTGTTGCAGCATGGCAGCAAATATAGAAGTGGGTGACGCCATTAGTGTAAATACAAGTGCTGGGCGTACGAACCCATTGCCACAACCAGCCTTGGGAGAGGAACCCTCTGAACAACAGTTGCTACCTGGGGAATTGAGCTTGGCTCAGTTTATGATGTATCGACCTCCGATGTTCGAGGGAACTGAATCAGGAGAGAAAGCTGAGGAATGGTTAGAGAGGATCGAACAGATATTTGTGGCAGCGCCTTGTGCAAAGACGGCCTGGATCCGATTAGCAGAATTTCAGCTGTCCAAGAAGGCACTGATGTGGTGGAAAACCACAGTGATTGAGCAAGAGGCTCTGGGACAGGAAGTTAATTGGAAGATGTTCCGAACGTGGTTTCTAAACCGCTATTTCTCAGCCGCTGCAAGACAGGCCAAGGAGGATGAGTTTACCAGTTTAAGACAAGGTACCATGCCTGTATCTGACTATGCTCTACATTATTGTTCCTTACTACGATATGTGCCACACATAGCTGCAAGCACTCAAGCGAAGATGCGGAATTTCATGAAGGGCTTGAGGCCTGAACTGTATGACAGGGTGATCACTTATGGCCCTGCCTATTTTGATGATGCACTCTCACGAGCTGAGCTAGCTGAACTGGGAGTTGGTGCATATCCTGATGCAGTGCCACCTCCAGCACCCCTCAGAGATCTACTTAATTTGAAGCCCAGGGGTGATCAGTTTAAGCCTAGGGGGAACACTTCAGCATCGAGGTTCAGTGGCAAGAGGCCCGAGAATCGATGGAAAGGGAAAGGTAGGAATGATGCTCCATCTGGGAGAGGACAGTCTCAGGGAGACAGATCTGGAAGAGTTCAGTGCACTCTTTGTGGGCAACCACATTTGGCAAAGGACTGCGTAGGATGTTATGTCTGTGGCGACAGAGGCCACTTTGCTCGGCGGTGTCCCAACAGGGGAAGACAACAGAGCTCTACGGGGAGACCTGCGGACAGAACGGCACAACACCGGCCACCTTTTGTGCCAAGACAGTATGGAGGTCAGCCCGCGGGGCCACCTCAGGGACAGGTGTATGCTTTGACGAGGGAGCAGGCTACGGCGGCTCCGGAGGAAGTTTATAGCGGGTACGTGTCTTTTATTTACGCACCCTGCTCTTATATTAATAGACACAGGTGCGTCACACTCTTTTGTGTCGACGAATTTTATTGAAAGGCACCACATATGCACTTCTCCGTCCCCCATGCCTCTTATGGTCTCGACCCCCGCTGGAAGAAGTTTGACTACGGATCAGATTGTCTATGATGGCCTCATTTATTTTGAGGATAATGAACTAAGATCAGATTTGATTGTGCTGGGAATGACAGACTTCGATTGCATTGTGGGCATCGATATTCTGAACAAGTATCAGGCAGTGGTAGACTGCAGGCAGAGGACTGTCCGATTTAGATCTGTATTGGTAGTCCAGTGGACATTTATGGGGATGGTTCCCGTCCGAAGATTCCGTTAGTATATGCTGTCAAGATGACACAGCTATTGGAACGAGGTCATGAAGAATATCTATTCTATGCTGTTGATATGACGGATAAGAGGAAGGAATTAAAGGTTGAGGATGTGCCCGTAGTGGCGGAGTTTCCTGATGTCTTTCCGGAGGAGATTCCCGGATTCCCACCGACGAGAGAGGTCGAGTTTGGGATTGAGTTGCTACCAGGGACGTCTGCAATTTCTCGTGCCCCGTATAGGATGGCACCAGCGGAGCTAAGAGAGCTAAAGATTCAATTGCAAGAGCTCCTAGACAAATGCTACATACGCCCTAGCGTATCGCCATGGGGTGCGCCTGTCTTATTTGTTAAGAAGAAAGATGGGTCGATGCGTCTATGCATTGACTATAGGCAGTTGAACAAAGCTACAGTAAGAACAAGTATCCACTCCCGAGGATCGATGACTTGTTCGATCAGTTGCAGGGTACGAGGCTCTACAGTAAGATCGATCTGAGGTCGGGTACCATCAGATTCGAGTAAGAGAGATGATGTTCAGAAGACGGCTTTCAGGACTAGATATGGGCACTATGAATTCCTGGTCATGCTTTTGGGGTGAAGAATGCCCCAGCTGTCTTCATGAGTTTGATGAACAGGGTGTTCCAGCCATATTTGGATCAGTTCGTCATAGTCTTCATCGACGACATACTTATTACTCTCGGACTGAAAAAGAGCATGTAAGGCACTTGAGGACAGTGCTTCAGATCCTTAGGGATCATCAGTTGTATGCAAAGCTTAGCAAGTGCGAGTTCTGGTTGGACAGCGTGGTATTCTTAGGCCATGTCATATCTAGCCACGGGATATCTGTGGATCCAAGGAAGATTGAAGCTGTGATGGAGTAGGCTGCACCCACTTCTGTACCTGAGATAAGGAGTTTTCTCGGTTTGGCAGGATATTACCGACGTTTCGTCGAGGGTTTTTCGAAGATTGTCAAACCCCTGACACAGCTGACTCAGAAAGGAGTCCCCTTCTTTTGGTCTGAAGCTTGTGAGGAAAGCTTCCAAGAGCTGAAGCGTCGTTTGACTACAGCGCCTGTGCTGGTGATTCCGTCGGAAGATAAGAGATTCGCCTTGTATACAGATGCGTCATTACAGGGTTTGGGCTGCGTGTTAATGCAAGATAAGCACGTGGTGGCTTATGCATCAAGGCAGCTGAAGCCACACAAAGCCAGGTATCCAGTGCATGATTTGGAACTGGCGGCCATCATATTTGCCTTGAAGATCTGGAGGCAATACTTGTATGGCACGTCTTTTACTATATACACGGATCATAAGAGCCTGAAGTTCTTATTCACTCAGGCAGAGTTGAATATGAGGCAAAGAAGGTGGATGGATTTGCCTCAAAGACTATGATTGTGAAATTGAGTACCATCCAGGTAAAGCGAACCTGATAGCAGATGCCTTAAGTCGGAAGGTGAAGAGTACTGTAGAGGATGTCATGTGTTTGTCATCTTTGATGACTTCTTACTGCCATCTGGGCTATGACTTCGATGTAGAAACGTCGCCTGTGCGAGTGTCGATCTTATTGGCGGAGCCAGATATATTTGAGGCAATCAGGAAGGCCCAGAAGTCAGATAGTGAGGTTCAGAGATGGACATCATTGATACTTCAGGGTCAGGCATCCAAGTTCAGAATGGCTGAGGATGATTCTTTGAGACTGGGCAACCGATGGGTAGTCCCAGATGCACCAGGACTGCGTAGAGGAATATTGGAGCGGGCTCACAGTAGTCGTTTCAGTATCCACCCAGGGGGAAAGAAGATGTACAAAGATCTATGCGATCAATTCTGGTGGAGACGCATGAAGCGTGAGGTAATCATTTTGTTAAAAGATGTTTGATCTCCAGCAGGTAAAGGCAGAGAGGCAGAGGCCTGGTGGAGAGCTGAAGAGCTTAGAGGTGCCTGAATGGAAGTGGGAGCATATATCTATGGATTTCGTAACCCACTTGCCAAGGACGACCTCAGGATTTGATGCGATCTGGGTGATCGTAGATAGGCTGACGAAGACGGCTCATTTCATCCCTTACAGTATGTCGTATACATACTTAAAGATGGCCCAAATGTATAAACGGGATGTGGTGAGATTGCATGGTATTCCAGTCTCGATAGTGTCTGACAGGGACCCGAGGCTCACTTCACATTTCTGGGAGGGTCTTCAGACAGCTTTGGGCACAGAGGTGAGACTGAGTACGGCCTATCACCCGCAGACAGACGGCCAAACAGAGCGTACCATTCAGACGCTCGAAGACATGTTGAGGGCTTGTATTCTGGAGTTTGATACTCCGTGGCAGATTCAGTGCCGGCTCGTGGAGTTCTCCTATAACAACAGTTATCAAGCGAGCATTCAAATGGCCCCTTTTGAAGCTCTGTATGGACGACGATGTAGATCACCGCTGTATTGGGAGGACTTGACTAGCAAAGTGGTCGGAGGACCGGATATGATCAAGGATATGGAAGGTAAGATTAAGATGATACGCCAAAAGATGAAAAGCGGCCCAAGATAGGCAAGCGGCCTATGCCAATAAGCGGCGACGACCGCTAGAATTCCAGTTAGGAGACAAGGTCTTCTTAAAGATCTCGCCCTTCAGGGGTGTGGTTCGTTTTGGGATGCGGGGAAAGTTATCTCCGAGGTATGTTGGGCCATATGAAGTTTTACAGCGTATCGGTACATTAGCTTATCGTTTGGCTCTACAGCCATCTTATCTGGCATACACGATGTTTTCCATGTCTCTATGTTAAGGAAGTATGAGCCAGACCCGTCTCATGTCTTACAGCCTACGTTAAGGACCCCAAGCCCTTAAAACTTGATTAGTGTATTAACCACTAAGTGTGGTACATGCTTTCTATAAAATGTCAATCGGGAAGCTCTGATGATACTTAATCATTGCCTTCAATAAAAGACTCATATGTTTGCCCTTTACCAACCCCTTGGTGCCGCTTTTCACATTGTAAACTTTACAAAAAATTTGGGCAGAGTCTCCCCATAAATAGAGCTATCCCAAAACAGAGTACAACACATAACATAAATTCCCGGCCAGGGAACACATAATACTCAACAGAAAGCAGTATACAAGTAGATTCCCAGCCAGGGAAGACACCCACACATACGTCAACAAAAGTGGGTTCCAACACCCACATAATACACCAATGACTCTCATATCATTCCTAACATCTAGCAATTCACCTAATTGCATGCAACCTTAAATGAAAGAGAGAAAGGCTCATGCCTTATATACAATCCATATACAAGTATAATCGTGCTCACATGCGAGCATCATGAATAGGAATATGTATAAATCCTCAGGTGTATATTATGGTACTCTATACGATACCGTGCTCCATCAAGCCCTGGTACCACGATCCTGGGAGTACCCTCAAATCAACAGCTCGAGCTCAGCTCCATAGCCATCGATGTACCTGTCCACCTGTCCCAACAGAGACAGCCCCCAACGGGGTGAGCATCCAATACACAAAATCCCATAATCATAATAATGAAATTCATAATTTACAACAAAGGTAAATGCTAATGAATTTAAATGATACTCCCTGGATGGCAACATCCTCATCCGGATTCCGTGTACTGTCCCTTTCTCACAACATCAAACTCATCAAATCTCATAAATCAGTAAATCAACACATTGATTTACACAATCGCATGCCTGATCCTCGAATATCAACATATAGTGTTACAAATTCATTAACATGCAAATTACAGATATCACAATATCTAATACTACTGATTCACAAACTTGCTATCAATCACAGATAGCTCAAATGCCTTAGCATTTATTTTACCATTCTCATTATACTTAGACATCTCAAGTGTCTTATAATGAATACATGAGTCTACAACCTAGACATCTCAAATGTCTCATAATGAATACATGATTCTACGAACCTAGACATCTCAAATGTCTTACGAAGAATGCATGATTCTACAACCTAGACATCTCAAATGTCTCATAATATAGTCATATAAATCCAGTCCCATATATCATGCAAAGAGTCATCCTACTCTAGTGTCACGCACGCTACAAGCGGCGATATCAAGATTTGGGTCATTCCTTGGCTATATCAACATATATGTATAACCATAATACGCAAAACATTCAATGCAATCAAAACACCTTATGCATTTCACATATATATAGTAATGCTCGTACGTCGCACGTACATTAAATCTCCGAAGTCCGAGCCAAGCCTTGCTCGAGTTCCATGCCCCGAGGAATGATGTGCTAACACGATAAATATTCACAATTATTTACGAACATGCAACCTATGCTCAAGCACACCCATATCCCTCAAAACATTGTCAATACACGACAATTATCCTCTAAAAAGACCCAAAACCCGGGGCAGGGTACATGCAGGGAAGGAATAAATGAGACAATCGAAATTTGTTCAAGAATGCCCTACAAAAATCGAACCTCAATCTCACAATTTCGAACCCAATTAAATACCATAACTCATCTAAATGTCAATTAAGCTATCCAAGCAAGAATCAACATCCCTTGACAAAAAACTCCCCATTTTCGAACTCAACCCCCATAATTTCGAATCCAAACAAGCCCTTAAATTCAACCCTTAAATCCTCAAATTCGAACCAAAGCTTTTCAATTCGATCTCAATCAAGCATCATAATACTCTTAAAACTGCATAATCGATCAATTGCAAGAAACAACACCCATGCCAAAAAACCCCCAAATAATTCGAAAAAAAAACCCTACGAAAAAGGGGGAAATTCGAAACAATAAAGGCATGGAAATACATGAAAAAGACGAACAAGGGGGTAGGGAGGTTACCCAACGAAAATCGGAAGCAAATCGGACGAAATCGATGAACCCTAACTTTTGGGGATCGACGCCTTTCCAGCCAAATTCGACTCCAAGACGCGACGAAATCTCTTCAATTGACAGACAGAGGGAAAGGAGCGCCTCGTCGAGACGAAGACGGCGGTAGGTCGCACGCCCCGAACGGCGGCCGGACGGCGGCTGGCGCACCGCTTGAAGCGGACGGGGTGTCCTGTAGCAGACGGGAATGCGCGTCGGAGAGGGAGAGAGAAAAAAAAAATTGGGGCTTAAATGATTTTGATTTTAAAATCTCGGGTTCATTTGGTATTTATAGCAAAAATACCCCGAAAAATTATAGCCCCACAAATACAACATGATTCCTTAAAAATCATCTGTTTTCAAAAACTCTCTCCTAACTCCAAAATCCCACACCGGTGCTCACACAGCACCCGAGATTCCGAGACACAAATCAAAAACCCAACTCTTAGGTTTTACACCGTAATTTGAATACAATCTCAACCTCTGATCCAACGATCCCACTGCCCAAATAAACGAGCCCAGAAGGCCTCAATACCTCAATTAAACTCCAATTCGTCACGTAAAACCACTTAGGGATTATTAATACTCCGGGATTAACACCTATAATCCCTGGTCATCACATTATCCATCCCCCACTAAAAAGAATTTCGTCCTCGAAATTAGCACTGGTGTATCACGTAACACCCAGGCTACCCAACAACATGAAGCCAGAACCTCGATTCTTGACAA